>CM062383.1:2494389-3741584 GCA_031310005.1 Dactylellina haptotyla | reverse complement strand
CCCTAACTCCTAACCTAACCCTAACCCTAACCCTAACCCTAACCTAACCTAACCTAACCCTAACCCTAACCCTAACCCTAACCTAACCAAAACCTAACCTAACCTAACCTAACCTAATAATTTTACTATCCATGTATAATCCTTGATGAATCTTCTATAAAAATTAGCGAATCCTAGGAATGACTGTATTTCTTTGATTGCGCCTAGTCCTTCTTTTAATTCTTTTTAATCTAGTATATCTTATATTTTAGTTGAATCCATTCTGATATTGTTATTTTCAATAATGTATCCTAAGAACTCAGTTTCTTTTGTGAAAAATTCATACTTAGATAGTTTAATATATAGATTAGCTTTTTATAGAGCTTTTAGGATCTTTCTAACATATTAAATATATTTTTTTTTATTATCATTATATATGTATATATTATTTAGATATACTATATAAAATTTATTTAAATAAAATTTAAATATTTTATTAATATATATTTAAAAGGCCGCTAAAGTATTAATTAATTTAAAATATATTATTTAAAATTCAAAATATCTATATTTTATTTTAAAAGTTATTTTCTTTTCATCTTCTTTCACAATTTTTATTTGATTAAATGTGTTATATATATTAAGCCTAATAAAATATTTAACTTTTTAAATCAATTTAATATTTTGTTTATTTATAGTAGTAAATAACAATCTTTAATAATAATTATATTAAGTTTTTTTAATCTATATATAGTTGTAATAATCCATCTTTTTTAATATAAATAGTATTAGAGTTTTTATAAACTATTTAATTATTTAATAAATTTTTTATAAAATTTTTCTAAATCTATTTTTTAAATTTTTTAATATTTTTCATTCATTGGTTTTATTATTTCCTATATTAATTAAGTATCATTAAATATTTTAATTTTTATATTATTTTTTATTAAAATAAAAGAATATTACTTTTTATTTTAAAATATTTCTTTTAAGTTTTTAAATTTTAATAATATTTATATAATTTTTTAATAATTTTTTATTTAAATTTATTTATTTTTAATCTTTACTGATTTTATAAATTATATAGACAAATCTTTACTTTATAATTCTCTTAAAGGTTTTTATGTTAATTATAATTATTTTTAATATATAATTAAATTTAACTTCTAATTTTTTTTAATTAATAATAATATTATATTTTTTATACTATAATTTTTTTAAATTAAAATTTTTTATAATATTAATAATATTAACTTTAATCATTTCTTTATAATTTCCAATTTTTATTATAAATTATATTATTTCCTTTACTATTTCCTTTTTATTATTAAAATATTCTACAATTTCAAAAATTATTTTAATATATAATAAAAAATCATTTTTAATTACAAATTACCAACTTATATATATTCCAATATCTCCACTATTTAAATAAATAATAGTAAGGATAAAATTCTAAAGACAGAAATATAAAGTAACTAAAATTTCTATATATAATTTAAATAAAATTTCAATTTTTTCGAAATTTAAATAAAAGTACATATTTTAAGATATAAAAAAAATTTATTAATTTCTTTAAAATATTTAAAATTTACAAAATAACAGGGTTTTCCCGACTTTCCATATATTACTCTTTACAATTAATCTTCCTTTTTTTCTAATCTTTTATTATTATTAACAATAACTACTCTAATTTATTTATTAAACATCTATTCCACTTATTATCTATATTATTGGATATCTTTATAAAAAATTTCCTATAGATTTTAATACCTAATAAGTTTAAAATTAAGTCCACAAATAATTTTTTTTGGCTTCATATTACTTAAAAGGGGTTATAAAACAACAATTCTATTAAATAAATTTTTCTTAAAATATTATTTAACATAATATTTTTCTTCTTTACAACCTTTATCCCCATAATATATATAAAAATTTAAAAACCTTTTTTAATTTTTTTCTTTTTTACTAAATTATTTTTAAATTCTTCCTATAAACTAATTTATTAGTTTTGGGTTATAATATTAATTCCCCCAAATAATATTATTTAAATTATATTTATTAAAAATTCCAATATTTTTTTTATCATTTTATTTTTAATTCATTTTTTTAATTAATATATTTAAAAACTTTCTAATTTTTTTTTTGGTTTTTAATATTTTTTAATTATTATTTAATTTTTAGTAAAGGATTGTAAAATCATCAATATTGTTTGATAAATTATCACAAATAATTAAAAATTCTTTTATTTCTATACAAAATTTATTATATAGATAAACTATTTATACTGTATTGTTATAATTAAATTTTTTTATAAATCTTTTGAATTTAATATAATATAAGAAAAAAAATTGGTTTATTTATCTTAGCGTTTATAATTTTTTTTTAATTATTTTAATTAAATCTAAATTTTTAAAAGCTTTTTTAAATTAAATTCTAAAATCTTTATATATATTTTAGTTGTAATAATTGTTATCTTTATTATACTTGTTGAATGTAAATTCTTGCAAGTTGTTTTATAAAAAGCTAATTATATATAATATTTATTTTTAATAAATGTTAAATTTGATTTTTTCTTCTTTAAATTTATTATTAAGAATGTTAAAGAAGTTTGTAAACTAATAAGATTTAATTTTATTAAAAATATTTAAATTTAAAAATTTAATTTTATTAATAGATATTACTAAGAGTATACTAAATATTTTTATTTAATTAAAGATAATAAGTAACACCTTTATTTATTCAAAAATAAACCCTAGGATGGTAATTGGTTCAACTATTTTAAAAGATTTTTTTAGTACATTTTTTATTCCAATAAATATTTTGTAGTGTTAGGTTATTAAAGTTATAAAGTAATAAAATATAAAAATTAATATAATAAGTATAAAATAATAAAATAACAAATAAAATGCTATTTGGTTTTATTAAATTCTACATATATATATTTTAAATTAATATTTAAATTATTGTTTAATTTCTTAAATTACATAATATCAAAAATACAAATATAAATACTTATAAATAAAAACAAATAATAAATAATTTTAAACAAAAAAATAATAAATAATTTTAAATAAAAAAAATAATAAGTAATTTTGGATAAAGGAGATAACAAATAATTCTAAACAAAAAAAATAATAAATAATTCTAAACAATATAACTATTCTTCCTAATTCAAAAATAATTCTTTGTTTTAAATATTCCCATTTTTATATTATTCTTATATTTTTTCATCAATCCAAAAAAGGACGTTAATATTTCCTACTACCATTTTTATAGTTCCCCCTACTTATATTATTTCTTAGTATAATTCGTCATGTTGTTTAAGCTTTATTACATATATTATTATTATTTAATAAATTTACTTATAAAATATTATTATAAAAGAGAATTATATTTAAATTCCTACCTATCTATACTTATATAAAAGAAGAATTTAAAATATTTAAAAAATATATTAAAGAAAATTTATAGAAAAAATATATTTATTTTTTAAAATCCTTTATAAGATATTTAATTTTTTTTATTTTTAAAAAAAATAAAAAATTATAAATTTATATTAATTATTGAAATTTTAATATTATTATTATTAAAAATTATAATAATTTACTTTAAATTAACAAATTATTAAATTATTTTATTAAAATAATTTACTTTATTAAATTTAATATTATTATTATTTACTATAATTTATAAATCGTTTTAAAAGATATTTAAAAATAATATTTAGATATTACTATAATTTATTTAAATATTTAATTATATTTATAAAATTAATTAATACTTTAGTATTTTTCTAAACTTTTATAAATTATATATTAAAAGATTACATTAATAAAATATATATTATTTACTTTAACAATATATTAGTTTATAGTATAAATTCCGAAAAATATTAATAATATATTATTACTATTTTTAAAGTATTAAATAAATATAATTTTAAAATTAAATTAAAAAAATAGAATTTAAAATTATAAAATATAAATTTTTAAAACTATTATTATAATTAAAGGAATTAAAATAAATTTTAAAAAATTAATATAATCTAAAAATGGTTTTAATTTTAAAATATTAAAAATATTTAAACCTTTTTAAAACTTTATAACTATTATTAATAATTTATTAAATAATATAATTATATATTTATTACCTTTTTAAAACTAATAAAAATAGGTGTATACTTTAATATAACCCTAGTTAAATATGCGTTTTAATATATTTAAAAATTATTTTTCTTAATTTTTATTTTTAAATTATATAATTCTAATTTATTTATTAAGATTAAAATAAATATTTTTAATATTATATTAAAAGTTTACCTATATTAATTATAATTAAATTAAAAATAGTATTTTATTATTTACTTTTTATAAGTTTAATACTATTAAATTATAATACTTTATTTATAATAAAAAATAATAATTATTATTTAAGTTTAAAATATAAAAATATATTTTTAAATAAAAAATTATTTATGGTATATTTAAATTATAAGAATTTTATTTATTTTTTATTTTTAAAAATTTTAGTAGATAATAAGTTTACTAATAAAAACTTATTAATTAATATAATATATAAATTATATATTATAAAAGAAAAAGAATTTTAGAGCTAATATTATTAATTAATAACTTAACTTAATGGTTAAAGTCTAATCTGATAAAAACTATTTTTAAAAAAGTAATATATAACTATCTTAGTTAATAAAGCTTTTAATCTTATTTTTATATTTTAAAAATTAATTTATAAAAGATTTTAAATAAAGTTATTAAAAATATTTTATTATAAAAAAATATTATTAAAAATTTTAATATCTTAGATTACTTTATGATAGAAGAAGGATTTATTTTTTTAAAGATTTTTCTACATCTTTATTAAAAAATAATAATTTATTAAATAATATTATAATATACTAATTTATGGATATTTAAGAATTAAATATATTTAAAAATTTTTAATTAAATCTTATTTTTGGTTTTAAATATAACAATATATTAAATAATATATAAAAACTTATAATATATATTATTAAAATAAATTTAATTAATATTTATTTTATAAAAGTTATAATTTTATAATATACTTTTAAAATTATTCTAAATTATTTTATATAATTTTATATAAGGAATGTTTTTTTAAAAGATCTTTTTATAAATATTATTTATAATGAAGTTTTAATTATTATTTATAAATTTAATAAAATAATAATTTTAAAATTATAAAATTTTAAATAATTTATAATGGAATTTGAATAAATTTATAATAAATAAATTTTTAATTAATATAAATTATAATTTAAATATATTTATAATAGAGATATGCTATTTGCTAGCAAATTCTAAAATTTAGTTAAGAATTGAATTAATATTAAAATTAATATTATTAATAAAGGATATGCTCAAATAAATGGAGCTATAGAATAAATTATTTAAATTATTGAAATATGGTTAAGAAGTTTTCTTAATATGGTATAAAATAATTAGATTAAATTATTATTATATTTTAAATTTACTTATAATATATTTAAATACTTATTTATTAAATACACACCCTATAAAGTATTTAAAAAATAAAATCCTACTACAATATTATTTTTTATAATATTTAAAGAAATTATTCTAAAAGTAGAAAAATATATTAATAATATAAAAAATTTTTATAATAATTTATAAAAAAATTTTTAATTTATAATAAAATATATATTATATTATTATAATTAGTAATATATAAAAATATTTTTTTTAAAAAAAAGAAATAAAACATACCTACTTATTAAATACATCAAACAAAAAAAATAATAAAATAAAAAATTAAATTATCAAAAATATAGACCTTTTACCATTATTAAAAAATTTAATAATAATACTTTTAAACTTAAAATCCCAAAATCTACTTGAATTTATTAATTTTTTTATATCTTATTTTTAAAACCAGTCCCTCCAAACCTAAAAAAAGACTTAAAAAATAAAGAACTAGAATATAAAGATTATATAAAATATAAAGTTATAAAAATACTTAACAAACCTAATAAAAATAATAAATACCTAATCAAATAGTCACCACCTTATAGACCATAAAACAATTTATAGGAACCAGAAGACAATATTTCACCCCAATTAATTCAAAAATATTTTTAAAAAATACCAAAACTATTGAATAAGCGTCCTAAAGAAAGGCCCAAAAAAACCACCTAACATTTAATACACCTAGATATAATTAAACAAGGAAAATGGTTTAAAACTTTTCTGATTGATTATACTTAAGAAATTTGATTTATATATTATATTTATTTAACCTCTTATTTAAAAAAAGTAATATTATTATTTAAAAATTATTAAAAATTAATATTATCTAATAATAATTTTAAATTTAATTTTTAAAATTATTTAAAATTTTCCTATTTTTTAATAGTAAATTCCTCCTTTTTAAAAATTAATTTTATTTTTTTATTTATTAAATTTATTTTTTTTTATAAATATACCATTTTTACCTAAACTTAAACTACCTTAATAAATAATAAAACTTAAATATCCTCTATTTTACGTAATTTTATTTATTTTTAATCTAATTATTAAAAAATATAATTTATTATAAAATAGTTAGCTTTATTAGTAATATAAAAATTATAAAAATTTATTAGTTACTTTTTAAATATAATTATAATCATAACAAATATAATTAGAATATTTTTTATTAAAGAATTCTATAATACAAAAAAAATTATATTTTTTATAAAATTTATAAATTATTTAAAACTTTTTTTTTTATATTTCAATATAGCAAGCTTAATTTTAATACTATTTAATTAATAACTTTATATAATAATTCACTAATATTATTATTTTTAAAAATATATTAATTATTTATACTTACAAAAATGTTTTATAATTTAAATTTTATTTTACTACCCTAATTTAATTATTATATTTTTATACATACATAATTATATAAGTACTTACCCCAAAACAAACCCTATACTATAACATAAATTATTATTCTATATAAATTTAATTTTAACACAAAAATTAATAATATATAAAATTAAATTTTTATATAAAAATAATAATAATATATTATTATCCTATACTTAGTTACTATTATTTATATAAAATTTTAAATTTTATAAAAAAGTTACCTATATAAAAATTTATTTTAAAAAAAAAGAATAATATTATAAATTATAAATTTTAACAATATAAATATTTATATTTTATTTTGTATTATACTATTCTAAATTTTATTATTATATTTTATATTTATAAATATATATTATTTCTAATATATTTAATTATAAAGCCTACCTATTTATTCAACACCTTAAACTATAATATAATATATTTTATAAATCACTATTTATTATAAATTATAAATTATAAATCACAATTTATTATAATTTATAATCCACCACAAATATATTAACCTATTCTTATATATAAAATTATCTTTAAAATTAATAAAATATTCCTATCTTTATTAATTAATTTAAATATAATTTAATATATCTAATTATCTTTATTTTATTATTATTATATACTCTAAACAAACTATCTTTAATATTTCATAATTCTATATATACTTTTTACTAAAAAACCCAAGTATCTTAGGTAAAGAGAGAATTTTATATATCCCAATATTACATATTTATACTATTATATTGGGTAGTGTACGAAGTGTAACACATATATAAATTTTTAAAAATAATTTATTTATTATTTATTAATAAAAAGTTAAATATTAAAAAATTAACCAAAATATTTCTACAAAATATTTAAAAATTATATAAATTATTAAAAAAAATTATATTTAATTAAAATATTAATTTCTTAAATAAATTTTAAAATAAAATTAATAAAAAATTAAAAATCTATTATAAATTAAATATAATATATTATTTATAAATAAATAAGTAAATAAAATAAATTAATTCCATTATTAAATAATATTTTAAAACTTACATTAATTATTAATAAAATAATTAAATTAAATAATTATTATTTATAAAATATTACTATAATAATAAAATATCAAATATTATAGAAATATTATTTTTTATAATTAATTATAAATAAAATTTAAAAATAATAATTATTAATAAAAAAATATTAATATAGAATTAGGAAGTTTTTAACTTTATAATTAAAATAATAAAATTACAAAAATTTATTAAAATAAAAATTAACTATATTATATAAATATAATAAAAATAAATAAATAAAAAAAAATAATTTGTAATTAATTATAAAAAAAAAAATAAAATATGACTAAACATATATAACATCCCAATTACCAAACCCAGTTTAAAACTAATTAATAAAAATAAAAAATTATTTTAAATTCTTAAATTTATAGGTAATAAAATATATAAATTAAATTTTTTTTTTTTTATAAAAATTTATTTAATATTTTATACTAACTTATTATAATAAATAAAAAATAATAAATTTAAAAAATAAAATAAAAAAAAAAAATCCTTATTTATTATTATTAATTAAAATGGTAATATATTATATAAAATTATAAAATTTATTAATTTTTAATAAAAAAATAATTAATTAAAATATTATATTTATTAAAAAAACTATAATAAATCTATTTAAAAATTTACCAAATATATTTAATATATAGGATAATTTTTTAAATTTTTATAAAAATATTCTAATAAACTAGCTTTTAATAAATAAAAAATAATCTTAATTTAAAATATTAATAATAAATTAATTAATTAAATTTATAAATATAATTTTAAATAATTTATTTATCAATATATAGATTTATTTAATAATATTAAATTATTTATTTTATTTAATATATAATTCCTAAATAGCCTAATAAGTGAACCAATTAATATTTATAAATTATAATAGATAATATTTTATTCAGAAACAATAAAATTTTTATTCTTTATAAAATTAATATTTTTATGTTATTAATCTTTGTTATTAATTTAAATTTTAAAAACTTTTAAAAATTTAAAATAATATTTAATAAAATTTTAAATATATTAAATTTTAATAAAAATTTGGAAACTTAAAATAACCTTAAAAATAAAACTTTAAAAATTAATAATAAATTAATAACTATATAATAAAAAAACTTTTATAAGTATTAAAAATATTAAAATAAAAAAATAAAAATATTATTAATTTAATATAATTTTAAAATTTAATATAATTTTAAAAATAAGTTAAAAATTTAAAAACCTAAAATTATTAAAAATTAAAATTAAAATTAATTTTAAAATATTATAAAAAATAATTATAAAAATTTATATTTTTAAAAATTAGTAAAAATATTAACAACAAAAAAGTTTAAAATAATTTTAAATATTAAATTAAAACATTGATAAAATATTAATATTAAAAAAGATTTTATAATAAAACTTAAATAATATAATAAATTATATTAAAAAATAATATAAATAAAGAGAGCTATAAAAATAATAATAAAAACATTAACACTTTTTTAAATTAATAAAAAAATACAAAAATAATATAAAAATAAAAATATTTAAAATAAAAAATTATCTTTAAATTAAAAAAAATAATTATACTATTTAAAATCACTTATTATCTCCTTTATTTAAAACCACTTATTATCTCCTTTATTTAAAATCACTTATTATCTCCTTTATCCAAAATTATTTATTATCTTTTTTATTTAAAATCACTTATTATTTTTTTATCCAAAATCACTTATTATTCACTTCTATTTATAAATATTTATACCTATATTTTTAATATCATACAATTTAAAAAATCAAATAATAATTTAAATATTAGTTTAAAATATATATATATGCAGAACTTAGTAAAACCAAATAGCATCTTATCTATCACCTTGTTACCTTGTGCCTATTATACCAATTCTTACACCTTACAAAAAATTATAATTTCATAATATATCTTTAGAATTATTCTAAGTTATTTCATATAATTTTATATAAGGAATGCCCCCCTCAAAAGATCCTTTTATAAATACTATTTATGATAAAGTTTTAATCATCACTTATAAATTTAGTAAAATAACAATTTTAAAATTATGGAATTCTAAATAGTTTACAACAGAACTAGAACAAATTTATAATAAATAAATCTTTAACCAATATAAATTATAATTTAAATATATTTATAATAAAAATATGTTATTTATTAGTAAATTCTGGAATTTAATTAAAAACCAAATAAGTATTAAAATTAATATTGTTAGTAAGGGGCACACCTAGATAAATAAAGTTATAAAATAAATTATTTAAATTATTAAGATATAATTAAAAAGTTTCCTTAATATAGTATAAAATAATTAGGTTAAATTATTATTATTGTTATAGACCATGAGTCTTGACAGTATAAATACCTATACCTTACTTTGCGTTATATTATTTTGAGTTCTACTATTGTATTTTATATTTATAAATATATATTATTTTTAATATGTTTATTTGTAAAGTCTATATATTTATTTAATATATTATATTATAATATAATATAAATATTTACTTACTTATCTCTTAACTTAAATAAGTAATATAAGAATTTTAAAAAATTTATTTACTTATATATTTTATTTATATAAGTATATAAAAAAAATAAACTTTCTAAAAAATATTTTATAACACTTATATATATAAGATTATTATTAAAATTAATAAAATATTTTTATTTTCATTAATTAATTTAAATATAATTTAATATATCTAATTATCTTTATTTTATTATTATTATATACTTTAGATAAGTTATTTTTAATATTTTATAATTCCATATATATTTTTTATTAAGAAATTTAAATATCCTAGGTAGAGAAAGAATTTTATATATCTTAATATTATATATTTATACCATTACATTAGATAGCGTACAAAATATAATATTTTAATCGATTATCTTTTAGCTAAAAAAAAGTATATATATAATGGTATTTTTTAATTTAGAAAATTTTATAATCTTAGAAAACAAAATTACAAATAAAAAAAATGATTATTTTTATTTATATAACATCTAAATAAATAAATTAAAAATTAAATCTTACAAAATTAATTAAACACTCTTATACTTATAAAAATAAAAAAAAAAATATCACCCTTACCCCTATTAATCCTTAAAGCTGATCTACTTAAAAATAAAAACAAAATTTTAATTATTAATAACAAAATCTATCTTAATACTACCACATAAATACAGAAAGAAAAATCATATATATTTAATAAAGTTATTAACAACCCAGCTAAAATTATTATCCCAGATAATAATAAATATTTATAAAATTTAAAAATAGTTATAGAAATTTTAAAAAAATTTAAAAAAATGGTTACCATAATTTAAATAACCATTAAAGTTTATAAGGATGTATAAGGTGTGTTTAAAATAATTAAAAAAAAAACTATACCAATTATTTTAGGATTTAATTAAAAATTAAGTAAAATTCATTCTCATTTTATATTAAATAAAAATAGATTTTGTTATAAATTAGTTTTTAATTTTGGAAATTTAGAAAATTTTGATAAAAATTTTAATAACAATAATGGAAAATATTTTAATAATTTTAATAATTTTTTAATAGATTTTACAAATTTACTTCAACCCTCTATCCATTATAAAAAAATAAAAATATTAAATTTTAATAAATTTAACAACTTACTATATAAATTTGATTAATTTATTTAATAAATTATTACTATCTTTTATTTTTAATACTAATAATTTAAAAGCAATAAGGATAAAATTCGTTTTCTTCTATATTTATTAAAATTATTTTTATATTTATAACTCCTACCTTATGTAATATAAAAAAAATAAAAAAAACAAAAAATAAAAAACTAATAATAATTATATTATTCAAATTTTTATTAACTATTTATATTTTATTAAAAAATTTAAACAATTTTATAAATATTAAAATAAGACTGAAAAAGTCTTTCGCATTATTTAAAATCTACAATAAATTAAATTTATTAAAAAATATTTTTAAATCATTAATATTCATACTTTTATAGTTAGATATATAGTAAAACAACTAATCCATTATATCAAGAAAAAATTAAAACCCATATAAAAATAAAAATTATTAAAATAATTATATATAATTTAAAAATCCAATATTATATAATTAAGAATTTGATTATAAAATTCAATGATAATTATTTTTAAGAATATAAAGTAAACACTTCTCAAAATTATAATAATTATAATTAATTTTCTAATTCCCAAGAAAATTGTTTAAACTAACAAAATAATTAACCTAGATTTTATAATAACAATTAAAAAATTGATTATTTTAGAATCTTAGAAATTACTTTATAATAAATTAAAATTAATTATTTTAAAATTAGAATAATCCTCTATATGTCCCTTATAATAATTATCAAAAGCTAAATAACTAATAATAATAAAATAAAAATAACTAAATTTTAAAAATATTTTTAAATTATTTTTATAAAATTAGGAAAAACTTAAAATCGAAATTAATAATTAGGAAATTATTTTTCAAAATCTAATAAATTAATATATTATTAGTATAATAAGGAAGGATATATTAAATAAAATTATTTAATTAATTAATATTTAAAGAATATCAGAATAGTTAATAAAAAATATTATAAAAATAATATAATTATAAGGAATATTAAAAAGCTATAATAAATATATTAAAAATATAAAAATAATTATTAATAATTTAAAAAAATTTTAAAAAATAGTAATTTAATATTATTTTTATTAAATTAATAAAAAGATTTTTAATATTAATTTTATTATATTTTAAGTTTTAGCTATATTAGAAAGAATTTAAATTTTTATTTTTTTATTGTTTTATTTAAAATATATATTTTTAAAAATTAGAAATCAAAATATTTAATAAGAAAATAAAATTAAATTTATTATAAAAAATATTATTTTAAATAAAAAATTTTCCTAAAAAAATAATATATTTATAATATATATAAGATTTTTAAATAATTTATAAGAAGAATATAAGATTTAAGAAAAATTTATTTATAATAAATTTTAAAAATTATGTGTTAATATAAATTTAAAATTTATTTATAAAAATTATAGAATTATTTAATATTTTTTATCAATTTATTATATAAAGAAATAATTTAGGAAGGATTTACCAATTTTCTAATAATTAATGATATTATTTAATTATTGAAAATTAAATTTTTAATTAAATAAATTTTAAAAATTAAATATTAAAATTAATAAAAATTATAAACTAAATATTAAAAAATTAATATTTTAAATAACTTATTTTACTTAATATTAGATTTATAGAATATAATTATTTAATATTCTATATAAATAATAATAAAAGTTGGCCTAATTTATAAATTAATATGTAAAATTTTATAAAATATATTAATATTAATTATATAAACATTTTAATATAGATTTTATTAAATTTATATATTAAAACTATATAAACTAAATAGTTATTTTTAACTATAAATACATAAAAAATGATAAAAAATTTTTATAAATTTTATTAATAAATTATTTATTTTATAATATTATATTATTATAAAATTAAATTAATATACAATTATAAAATATATTGATTATATATAGAAAATTATAACATTATTAATATTATATTAAATATTAATATTATAAAAATTAAAAAAAGAAAATGCCAACTCTATAAATTAAAATTTTTTAATTATTATTTTTATAATAAAAATTTTTATACTTATATTAATTATATACAAAAATAAACTAATATTATTTTTATAATATATTAGAAGAAATTCTTAAAACTATATATTTATAAAAATTATTTAAATTATAAATAATAATTTTATTATAAAAGATTTAAAATTTTATATTTAAAATTATTAATAAAATATTTTAATTACAATAAATATATTATCTAACCTTTAAAAATAAGAAAAAGCTAGAAATATTATTAATAATATAGAATTTAATAATATTAAATAATATAATATTTTAAACTAAAAAGTTTTAGATAATAATATATACTAAATTATTTGGTTTTAATTTTATTAAAAAGAATTTAATAAAATTTTTAATTAAATTAAAAACAATATTTTTAAATATTTTATATTATCAATAGAAATTTTATATAAATTTTTATAAATAGTGGAGTAAAACTACATATATTTTAAAAAATATATTAAAAATATAATTTTTATATAATTTAAAAATATTATATATAATATTATTACTTTTAAAAGAAGCCCTTTAAAAACAATTAAATATACTAACATTACCCTTATCATTAATAAATATTTTAAAAACAAATTATCGATATTCTTAATTTCACCAATAATAATTTTATTTTAAAATATAACTAATTAAAAGATTATAATCCAATCATCAATTTTAAAAATAAAATTATTGAATTTATTCACTATAAATACTAACAAAACCTACGTTAAATTTAACAAATTATTTATAAACAATTAAAAAAAGTTTATTTATAATTTACAAAATATTTTTTAAATAAAGAAATCTATTATTACTTTTATAATAAGTTTAATATTTTTAAACAAATATAGCTTAAAATTAAGGATATTATTAAAATTATCAAAGAAATTATTAAAAATATTTTATTTTTTAAAATTCTAAAATAGATTTTTAAATAAATTTAAATTTTTAAAAAAATTAAAAATAAAAATATATTATTACTTTTTAATAAATTTACTTATAAAATATTATTATAAAAAAGTATTATACCAAAATTCTTACCTATTTATGTTTACACAAAAAAAGAATTTAAAATATTTAAAAAATATATTAAAAAAAATTTATAAAAAAAATATATTTATTTTTTGAGATTTTTCGTAGAACACCCAATCCTCTTTATTTTTAAAAAAAATGGAAAATTATAAATTTATATTAATTATTGAAGCCTTAACACTATTATAATTAAAAAATTGTAATAATTTACCCCAGATTAATAAATTTTTAAATCAATTAATTAAAGCTATTTGTTTTATTAAATTTAATATTATAATTGTTTATTATAATTTGCGAATTGCCCCAAAAGACATTTAAAAAATAATATTTAAATATTGTTATAATTTATTTAAATATTTAATTATGCCTATGGGATTAACCAATACTCTAACATTTTTTTAAATTTTTATAAATCATATATTAAAAGATTATATTAATAAAATATATATTATCTATTTAAATAATATATTAATTTATAACAAAAACTCTAAAAAATATTAATAATATATTATAATTATTTTCAAAATATTAAACAAATATAATTTTAAAATTAAATTAAAAAAAACAAAATTTAAAATTATAAAATATAAATTTTTTAAAACTATAATTATAATTTAAAAAATCAAAATAAATCCTAAAAAGATTAATATTATCTAAAAATAATTTCAATTTTAAAATATCAAAAACATTTAAGTTTTTTAAAATTATGTAATTATTACTAATAATTTATTAAATAATATAATTATATATTTACTATTTTTAAAATTAATAAAAATTAATATATATTTTAATATGATTTTTAATCAAATACATATTTTTAATATTTTTAAAAATCTTTTTTTAACCCTATTTTTAAATTATATAATTTTAATTTACCTATTAAAATTAAAATAAATATTTTTAACATTATATTAAAAGCTTATTTATATTAATTACAACCAATTTAAGAATAATATTTTATTACCTATCTTTCTTATAAATTTAATGCTATTAAATTATAATATTTTATTTATAATAAAAAATAATAATTATTATTTAAGTTTATAAAATATAAAGTATACCTTCAAACAAAAGAATTTTTACAATATATTTAAATTATAAAAATCTTATTTATTTTTTATTTTAAAAATTTTAATAAATAATAAATCCATTAATAAAACTTATTAATTAATATAATATAAAAATTATATATTATAAAAAAAAATTTTAAAACCAACATTATTAATTAATAATTTAATTTAATAATTAAAATTTAATTAAATAAAAAACTATTTTCAAAAAAACAATATATAACTATTTTAATTAATAAAATTTTTAATTTTATTTTTATATTTTAAAAATTAATTTATAAATAATTTTAAATAAAACTATAATAAATATTTTATTATAAAAATATTATTAAAAATTTTAATATTTTAAATTACTTTATAGTAAAAAAATTTATTTTTAAAAAATTTTTATATTTTTATTAAAAATTTTAATAATAATTTATTAAATAACATCATAATATATTAATTTATAAATATTTAAAAATTAAACATACCTAGGAATTTTTAATTTTTAATTAAATCTTATTTTTAGCTCCAAATGTGATAATATATTAAATAATATGTTAAAATTTATAATATATATTATTAAAATAAATTTAATTAATATTTATTTTATAAAAGTTATAATTTTATAATATATTTTTAAAATTATTTTAAATCATTTTATATAATTTTATATAAAAAATATTTTTAAAAAACCTTTTACAAATATTATTTATAATAAAATTTTAATTATTATTTATAAATTTAATAAAATAATAATTTTAAAACTATGGAATTTTAAATAATTTATAATAAAATTAGAATAAATTTATAATAAATGAATTTTAGTTAATATAAATTATAATTTAAATATATTTATAATAAAGATATATTATTTATTAGTAAATTTTAAAACTTAATCAAAAATTAAATTAATATTAAAATTAATATTATCAATAAAAATATATTTAAATAAATAAAATTATAAAATAAATTATTTAAATTATTAAAATATAATTAAAAGTTTCCTTAATATGGTATAGAATAATTAAATTAAATTACTACCACATTTCGAATTTATTTATAATATATTTAAATATTTATTTATTAAATATACTTCCTATGAAATACTTAAAAGGATAGAATCTTATTATAATATTATTTTTTATGATATCTAAGGAAGTTATTTTGGAAACAAAAAAATATGTTATAAATATAAAGAATTTTTATAATAATTTATAAAAAAATTTTTAATTCATGATAAAACACATATTGTATTACTATAATCAGCAATATATAAAAACATTTTTTTTAAAAAAAGAAGATAAAACATACCTACTTATTAAATATATTAAACGAAAAAAACAATAAAATAAAAAATTAAATTATTAAAAATATAAATTTTTTATTATTATTAAAAAATTCAATAATAATATTTTTAAATTTAAAATCCCAAGATTTACTTAAATTCATTAATCCTTCTATATTTTATTTTTAAAACCAACCCCCCCAGGCTTAAGAAAAAATTTAGAAAAGAAAAAATTAGAATATAAAAACTATATAAAATATGAATTTAAAAAAATTTTTAATAAATTTAATAAAAATAATAAATATTTAATCAAATGGTCATTATTGTATAAATTATAAAATAATGAATAAATCCCTAAATATAATTTACCTCCTACCACTATTTAAATCTATTTTTAGCAAAAAACTACAGTATAATTTATAAAAAAAGGATGTGGATAATTAAAGAAAGTTTAATTTTAAAATTAATAATTAACAAAATTACTTATAGCTTTTTAATAAATCCATACTATTTTTTTTTTAATAAAAATTACATTCACATTTTTATAAAACTTAATTTTTATTTATTTAGCTATTTTTTTTTGCTTAACTAATTACTTTAATAAATTATTTTTATAAATAATTATTTTTATATATTTTGTTTTTAATAATTTTAACTCTTTATATTTCTTTATAATTCTCGCTTAAATCTTAGATACTTTTTATTATATTAAAACTTACTCCTTTTCTAATTTTTTTAATTTCTTTTCCTTATTTTCCACCTAACAATCCAATTAATTTACTATAAGATAATCAGTACAAAAACCAAATATAAAAATTTAAAAAACATTTATGCAAATTTATTAAATAACCATACCACCTATTTCAAATATAAATAGAACAACTTATATTCCCAAACATAATAAAGCAAAAATAATTATTCCAAATATAGAACTTATAAGGAAAAAAAGTAAAAATACCAAAATTTTTAATCTAATCAACCTAAATATTATAATATTAATAAAAAATTTATTTTAATTTCTTTTAATACCTATCTACTAACATTATTATTTTTAAAAATATATTAATTACTTATACTTATAAAAATATTTTATAATTTAAATTTTATTTTATTATTTTAATTTAATTATTACATTTTTATATACGTATAATTATATAAATATTTATTTAAAAACGAATTCTATATTATAACATAAACTATTATTTTATATAAATCCAATTTTAACATAGAAACTAATAATATACAAAATCAAATTCCTATATAAAAATAATAATAATATATTATTATCTTATATTTAACTACTATTATCTATATAAAACTTTAAATTTTAAAAAAAAACTACTTATACGGAAGTTTATTCTAAAAAGGGAGAATAATATTATAAATTACAAATTTTAATAATATAAATATTTATATTTTATTTTATACTATACTATTCTAAATTTTACTATTATACTCTATATTTATAAATATATATTACTCCTAATATATTTATTTGTAAAGTTTATATACTTATTTAATATATTATATTATAATATAATATAAATATTTATTTATTCGTTTTTTGGTTTAGATGAGTAATACGAAAACTTTAAAAAACTTATCTACTTATATATCTTATTTATATAAACATATAAAAAGAATGAATTTTTTAAAAAATATTCTATAATATTTATATATATAAGATTATTATTAAAACTAATAAAATATTTTTATTTTTATTAATTAATTTAAATATAATTTAATATATCTAATTATTTTTACTCTATTATTATTATACACTCTAAACAAGCTATTTTTAATATTTTATAATTTTATATATACTTCTTATTAAGAGATTTAGGTATCTTAGGTAGAGAAAGAGTTTTATATATTTTAGTATTGCATATTTGTACTGTTACATTGGGTAGCGTACGAAGTGTAACAATTATATTTTAAATTTATTTATAATATATTTAAATACTTATTTATTAAGTATATATTTTATAAAGTATTTAGAAAATAGAATCTTATTATAATATTATTTTTTATAAAATTTAAGGAAGTTATTTTAAAAATAAAAAAATATATAAAAAATATGAAGAATTTTTATAATAATTTGTAAAAAGATTTTTAGTTTATAATAGAATATATATTATATTATTATAATTAATAATATATAAAAGTATTTTTTTTAAAGAAAGGAGATAAAATATATTTATTTATTAAATATATTAAATAAAAAAAATAATAAAATAAAAAATTGGATTATTAAAAATATAAACCTTTTACTATTATTAAAAAATTCAATAATAATATTTTTAAATTTAAAATTCTAAAATCTACTAAAATTTATTAATTTTTTTATATTTTATTTTTAGAATTAATTTTTTTAAAATTAAAAAAAGATTTAGAAAATAAAGAATTAGAATATGAAAATTATATAAAATATAAAATTATAAAAATACTTAATAAATTTAATAAAAATAATAAATATTTAATTAGATAATTACTATCTTACAAACTATAGAATGATTTATAAAAATTAGAAGATAATATCTTCTTAAAACTAATTTAAAATTATTTTTAAAAAAAAATATTAGAATTTTTAAATAAGCGATCCAAAGGAAGACCTAAAAAAACTATATAATATTTAATATACTTAGGTATAATTAAATAAGGAAAATTTAAAATTTTTTTAAATTAATTATACTTAAGAAATTTAATTTATATATTATATCTATTTGACCTCCTATTTAAAAAAAGTAATATTACTATTTAAAAGTTATTAAAAATTAATATTATTTAATAATAACTTTAGATCTAATTCTTAAAACTATTTAAAATTTTTTTATTTTTTAATAGTAGATTCTTTCTTTTTAAAAGCTAATTTTATTTTTTTATTTATTAAATCCACCTTTTTTTGCAAATATATTATTTTTATCTAAATTTAAATTACTTTAATAAATAATAAAATTTAAATGTTTTCTATCTTACACAATTCCACCTATTTTTAATTTAATTATCAAAAAATATAATTTACTATAAGATAATTAACTTTATTAATAATATAAAAATTATAAAAATTTACTAATTACTTCCTAAATATAATTATAATTACAACAAATATAGTTAAAACACCTTTTACTAAAAATTCTACTATATAAAAAAAATTATATTTTTTATAAAATTTATAAACTATCTAAAACTTTTTTCCTTATATTTCAATATAGCAAGCCTAATTTTAATATTACTTAATTAATAATTTTATATAATAATCCACTAATATTATTATTTTCAAAAATGTATTAATTACTTATAAATGTATTAATTATTTATATTTATAAAAATATTTTATAATTTAAATTTTATTTTATTATTTTAATTTAATTATTATATTTTTATATATATATAATTATATAAGTATTTATTTCGAAACAAACTCTATACTATAATATAAATTATTATTCTATATAGACCTAATTTTAATATAAAACCTATAATATATAAAAATTAAATTCTATATAAAAATAATAATAGTATATTATTATCCTATACCTAATTATTATCATCTATATAAAATCTTAAACTTTATAAAAATATTATCTATATAGAAGCTTATTCTAAAAAAAAAGAATAATATTATAAATTATAAATCTTAATAATATAAATATTTATACCTTATTTTATACTATATTATTCTAATTTCTACTACCACACTTTATATTTATAAATATATATTATTTTTAATATATTTAATTACAAAGCCTACCTACTTATTTAATATTTTAAACTATAGTATAATATATTTTATAAATTATTGCTTACTATAGATTATAAATTATAAACCACAATTTACTATGATCTACAATCTACTATAAATGTATTAAACTATTCTTATATATAAGATTATCCTTAGAATTAATAAAGTATTTCTATCTTTATCAATTAATTTAAATATAATTTAATATATCTAATTACCTTTATTCTATTATTATTATATATTTTAAACAAACTATCTTTAATATTTTATAATTTTATATATACTTCTTACTAAAAGACTTAGGTATCCTAGGTAAAGAGAGAGTTTTACATATCTTAGTATTGTATATTTATACCGTTACATTAGGTAGCGTACGAAGTGTAACAAATAATTATTATTTTTATTATATTTATTAAATATAAATTCTTAAAAATTACCTTATAAGAGATTGATTATATATAATATTTATTTTTAATAAATATTAAATTTAATTTTTTCTTTTTTAAATTTATTATTAAGAATACCAAAGAAATTTGTAAATTAATAAAGTTTAATTTTATTAAAAATATTTAAATTAAAAAATTTAATTTTATCAATAAATATTATTAAAAATATATTAATTATTTTTATTTAATTAAAAATGATAAACAGCACCTTTATTTATTTAAAAGTAAACTTTAAAATAACAATTAATTTAATTATTTTAAAAAATTTTCCTAATATATCTTTTTTTATTCTAGTAAATATTTTATAATATTAAATTATTAAAATTATAAAATAATAAAATATAAAAATTAATACAATAAACATAGAATAATAAGGTAATAAATAAAATATTATTTGGTTTTATTAAATTTTTACATATATATATATTTAAATTAATATTTAAATTATTGTTTAATTTTTTAAATATATATTATAATAATTATACAAATATAAATAATTAAAAGAAATATAAAAATAACTTATAAAAAAAATATAGAAATAATTTATAAAAAAAATATAAAAATAATTTATAAAAATGTCACAGACCACGAGTCTTGACAGTACAAATACCTATACCTTGCTTTGCGCTACACTATTCTAATTTCTACTGCTATACTTTATATTCATAAATATATATTATTTTTAATATATTTGCCTGTAAAGCCTATATACTTGTTTAATATATTATATTATGGTATAATATAAATATTCGCTCGCTTATTTTTTAATTTAAATAAATAATATAAGAATTTTAAAAAGCTTGTTTATTTGTATATTTTATTTATGCAAGTATATGAGAAGAACAAACTTTTTAGAAAGATATTTTATAATATTTATATATATAAAACTATTATTAGAATTGATGAAATGTTTCTATCTTTATTAATTAATTTAAATATAATTTAATATATCTAATTATCCCTACTTTATTATTATTACATACTTTAGGTGAGCTATCTTCGATATCTTATAATTATATATATACTTCTTACTAAAAAACCTAGGTATCCTAGGTAGAGAGAGAGTTTTACATATCATATTATTGCATATTCATACCGTCACATTGGGTAGCGTACGAAGTGTAACAAAAAAAAACATAAAAATAATTTATAAAAAAAATATAAAAATAATTTATAAAAGGAATATAAAAATAATTTATAAAAAGAACATTTATTTTTTTTATTTAATTTTATATTATTCTTTAATCCATAATAATACTTATATTTTGCCAATTATCATGTGTAGTGATCCTTCTGCTGCTTCGACTTCTGTTTGTAATTCTTCTCTTTGGGCCTTTGTTACAGAACTCTTCAATCTCGACATCCCCTCTATCTTCATTAATCTTTCGAGTAACATAGCTCAGCTCAGATCGGTTGAGAAATCCCCAAGTTTTATACGCATTCTTATGGTCCGGAAAAGGAACGAGAAATACGAAGCCGATCGCAGCGGCAACGCAGGTCAGAATTCCTTCTATGATAAATATCCACCTCTGATAAGGTCTTAGCTCATGTTACTATAGAAGCAGGATTTTGGTTATTACTTACCCATCCAGATAGTCCAGCAAGGCCCTTCATTTCCGTCAGACCATAGGCCAAAATACCCTATGGCACTATATCAGATTCACCTGGCCTCGAAGATCTTTCATAGTTATACGGCGAAGCCAAAGCGGACTTACAGCGAAGGCGTTAACAACAAACCCGATGACTAAAAAGATAGCATATCGCTTTCCCATCTCGACTACCGCCGCAAAATATCAGCATACATTCTTAATTTCACCAATAAGACCAGAGGAACCTTACATCGGGTGTACCATGTGCTCAGCAGGTAGGCGATTCCCGGGTAATATGCGCCCTGGTCATCGAGAGTGAGCAGGTGTGGCGAATCCAAAGTCGCAAAGATAGATTACCTCAAAGACACCAAGAAGGATACGCAATCCTACGAATTGTTCCCAGCGCTGAGTGAACCCCATACCAAGAGTTACAATCCCCCATAAGAATACCAGCGATGGGAGAAACAAGCGAGGTCCGACAACGCGACAGGCTATAATTGCGGGAGGCTCAAAGATGATGTATGTAACGAAGAATAGAAAAGCGGAAAGAGACTGTACATACACGATGTTAGTATTACTAAATTCCCCTCTTTACTGAACCACGATCTCCGTTCCCGGAGCCATCGCTACTGAAAAACTCACATAGGCATTATTCTTGACGTTCATGCCCAGGTCTTTTGTTAAACTGTTCCATATGTTAGGCTTAGGTTCAACACATATTTGGGATACACGACTTACCCGGCAACTGCTGCAAAACCAGTATTACTTTTATCGATAGCAGAAAAGCAAAAGAGAAGACTAGCCATGCTGATCAGACGAACGTCTATTCTCCACAATATTCTCGCCTTTTCTTCCGTAGTGTATTCAACATCTGGAATACTCGATATCTCCACCTTCTCGGTGACAGGATTAAAAGTCTTCTCTGTTGAAGACATTCTGAAAAGAAAATCCGCGATTTTGTAAGGGGTCTTAAAATACAATTCTGGAGTTCCCAATTGTTTCCTGTAAAAACTGGCCCATAAAGATTGGATGATAGAGGAAGTGCGAGCTTAAATATCCTTTTTCTGAGAGCTAGTGCAGTCAAAGCTGGTGGGAGCGCGCACAGGCGCAGACACTGTTCTTATAAACTAAAATAGTTTTGCCTTTATTATTGTTACAGTCCTTTCGATCGTTCAACCCAAAATTCATTATTTTACTATCCCCTACGGGTTAGAAACCGGCGAATAGTGGCAAGAGAGACTGTATCCATCTCGAAAAGGTGGGAGGGAAGACTGAGCAACATGATTGGTGCCGACTAATATCAGCTATGCAAGCCACAGAAAAAAAGAGCACTCCGCACAATACAGACATAACTATTCCGCTTGTAATCGAAATGCTCACGCTACAAGAGTCCCACTCCGCACAATCCATTGAGATGGCTTCTGAATTCTCGCTATATCTGTCTTTTCTTCTTCTTTTGTATAATCTTGCGATTCGCCGAAGACCTAGCTACCGAATATCGATTATTCTTAAAAGGCGAAAGCGATAATAGATTTCAAATACAAGATAGGACACTTCTCTTAGATATTACCTAAAAAGGCGTCTCTTACGACTTATTTCTGATTCAAACTCGGAACAGAGCTGGTTTGAATTATTCGATAGGCGTTTCCTTAATTTCTTGGATATCTCCCACCAAATCGAGAATCTGAGAACTTTGGCGATAGTAATAACTCTTGGATCGAGAAAGTGATTACAATTCCAATTCGGTATCGCGTTTCTGCGGCTGGTATCTATCGAAGGGTCAAGGATTTGCTGGCAGTGGCAAGAGCGCCCCCTCAAGTGAAACCTTCTGCACATAAAGCCCTTCCTAGTGGACTACATCTAACCAGATATGATAGTCTATGTTTTGGTTTAAGGTTTTTTCTTGCATTTACATATGTGAATGCAGGGTGGCCGAAAGCATAGTTACAAACAAGGAAGTCGGAACAACTTTGTGATAAATTTGCGATACTGACCCGATAACCACCAGTCAAAAAATCCTGGGAATGTTAACACCCAGGATCCCTAACGGCCTGCGCACCCAGAAATCCTGCCCTTTGCTCCATATTTTTTGAACCCTAATGGGTTTAATAGAGGTGACCTCATGAAGGCGATTGTGAAAATATATTTCTTGACGCTGTCGAACTTTCGATAAGCCTAGGAGTATGCATTTGCTCTCTAACAAAAAGGCGCAAAAAAAATAAATTAATTGTTATTATTTGAGCGGGAAGCGCGCCCGCAGCATATACTCAGGAATCTAGTGGCTCGAGCGAGCAAGCCATCAGTGTACATTTGGGAAGCGGAGATCACTTTACCCTGGCCAATGCTCTGGTTTGCAGGAAATGCGGGAAACGAGCGCGAGCTCTCCTTTCCGTCCTTACTCCACAAACAAATCTTAGGTGTCCTAGGTGGCAAACTCTCGAAGAAGCCTCTAGTAAGTATTTTCAAGAGAATTGAGCACGCATCCAAGTAACTAGCTTCCAAATTTATGGACGGCTTCAAGGATAAATGAAGAGAAAAAATAAAGGATAAAAAACATGGAAGATCAAATTGCGAAAAACTGATTTTAAAAGGAGGCTTGAGCACCACCGATCTTCCTTCCCCACTGGACTTGTGTTGTCAACAGCCTAAATTTTTGAACATCAACCACCTCGTAAACTGAAGAAATTAATTTGGCATCGAAGAAGAGACAAAACATGCTCGGAACTCCAGACCATCTCGACGACAAAGCAAGGACTTGGTTCATTCCTAGTACGGAGTTTTCACTTCCTTCATTTGCCAAGGAAATTTTTCAAGATTATTGTTCTCTCTCAGCTGAGGAGGCAAAAAACCATATAATTCAACTGGTGAGTTACCTTGGGTACACCAATAATGCAGTTTTTATATCTAACTATTTTGATTTTATTCGGATACCCTAGAGGGATAAAGCTTGGGAAGTTTACCCTTATCCTTGTATTGGAAATTTTGGGTTTTTATTCTTCGGTCTAGTTGAATCTCCTGAATACAACACTATTTTGATTAAACTTAAAGCAGGTGGGAAGTTTCTCGACTTGGGATGTTGCTTTGGACAAGAGCTTCGTGCTCTAATTCATAGCGGTGTACCTAGTGAGAATTTATATGGAGCTGATCTCCACCTTGGTTTCATCGAACTTGGTTATGAGCTTTTCAAAGACAAAGGGACCATAAAGTCGCCATTTTTCAAGGGTGATATCTTTGATCTTTCATCCTTTGAGCCTATTTCAAGCGAAGCGCCAGACCTTAGTCGATTCCAAGACCTCAAAGGGCAGATAAGTGTCATCCATATCCGGGGCTTCCTGCACCTATTTCCACCAGAGCAAGAGCTTGAGGCGGCAATCAACATAGTCAAGATTTTGGCAAAAGAAAAAGGTTCGATGATTGTAGGAAGACAAATGGGTTGTCGGACTCCAGGCTTATATCAGGCACTTGGCAAAGATGTTTTTCGACACGATTTAGATACATGGAGGGAGCTTTGGGGCAAAGTTAGTGACGCTTTAAATACATCATTCGATGTTCGGGCCACGTTACTTCCGATTGAACCAGAATTCATAGCATCGATTCAACCAGTAGAATCTAGTGATAGAGTATGGTTAGACTTTTGTATAACAAGAATATAGTTATATATAGGCCGGGGAATACTATCTCCAAAGCCGCTAAAGTTTTAGGGTGCACTGGTAGGGTTTCGAATAAAATTCTTTGTCTCCTACCTACCGAAGTACCTACCTACTTGAGTACTTTCTAGTCGCCTCGCAAGCTAGATTGTTGTCGTTCACATTCTACTAATATTCTGAGCTCAAGTGAACTTTCGTTTTTCGACCAACTAGCTACTTAGTTGGTCGCCGCTTGATTGTAGCCTTGTGCTTGATTTAAACTCCAAATTGGTTTAAAACAATAAAATTCAGTACTCAAGTAGTAATGTAGATATTAGACTATTCTTTCGTCTTCAAAATATTCGACTGGTCAGAGAACTGAGTAGCTACTTGCATGACGAATCTTACGATTACAAAATGTGAACGGAGGCCTAGAAGATGCACAGTCTGGTGTCTGGTATTGCAGCAAAATCTGATCATAAAGATATTCATCATCACAGTGACTGCCAATCAATGCAATTGCAACCCCCAGCCCTCAAAACTTCGTGCTGAGCTGGCTCCTGGTATACTCGGTACCAGTTGGTTTGCGCTCAACTTCAAAAAGCCCTCCCAGCCCTCTATCAACACATGATGAGTCTGCCATTCAAGCGTGCGTTGTGCACCGCCTCATCCTTGAGTGGCTGTGTGACGGAGATACTCAAAGCTTGAGGAGGATATTCGCAACGGCATGCTCTTCGAACCCATCTTTCGGAAGGAACATCTCCTAGGCCCGGGGGGTGCTCGTGTTGTCTACTTAGCAAAAGCCATACGGGACTCGCCGATGCTTCTACACAAACGATTTGTCGTTTGGTCTCGAAAGGCTTAAAATTGAAACTCGAAATTCTGGGACCACTGCAGGAAACGCTTTGTCGGGGCCGAGGGTGCAGGAAACGCAAGCTTGCGACAACACGAACATGCTTATTCCACCTCCACTGTAGGCACCAGGAACCGGGTTGCGAACGAAACATCCGACGCTCGCAGACTTCAACAGTTCGGATAGCGGTCCTCTCTCGCGTCCACATGACAGGTCGCACAAAGTTATACTTTTGGCAGATTTACTTGGCAGCAATACGTAATAATACGCGTTCAAAATCCTGGAACAAGGTATTCAAATCCATTTGCAGGCGCCACGAGCCAACCTTTTTTCGTGTGACGAACATCGATTATCCTGAAGCTTTAGGATGGGCGAATCCATCCAGACCAATGATATAGCTCAGCAACCGGCTTGGCGGATGCTTGCTCTCTTCTACTACTGCATTCGAGCTAGATGCCAACAGCGAGGGTAACTAATGTGAGCATGGAAATTTGGGGGTTCGGGTAAATAATGATACGGGCGGAGCATTATTGGAATCGACTTACGTCTTTAGCGGGCTTCGAATGAAAGGGATAGTCCCAACTGAATCTATCTCTCCAACTTTAAATCAAATTTCCTGTGGACACGCTGGGTGGCTCCAGGATACTTGCATCTCTTATATTTTAAGAATCGCGTTTCTCGTGAAACATAGATGTAAGCAAAAGAGATTTAAATCTGCAGTAAAAAGCCCGAAACTAGCGGTTCGTGGAATAAATTCGGCTATTGTCTTTGGTTCACAATTTAGAAACGGATATATGGGCCTATCAGACAGTCTGGAATCGAGACCAGGCCTATCAGGCATATGGAGTTTAGAATTGAGAGCTAGCTTGTTAAGCCTCTTTTAAAGCTGGCATATGTTCGAGGTCAAAAAAAAATATAATGAATATTAGACCAATAGGTCGCTCGATTTAGTTCGAGACTGGGTTGTTGAGATAGAACTTAATTGGTGATCGAGGGAGTTGGTCTAAACAAACCTATACTAGTTGCAAGTGTTAGATGCTTTGATTAGACACATGTAGTCTTGTGTTTCCTGTCTGTAGCGTTTGTTCTGTAATGGTAAATATTACCTTTGATGGTCTCGATTAATCACGTGATATGTATATAGATTTTTAGCTCGTCATTGTATACACTCATTAGTACACTAGAGTGGAATAGATTAGGTTGCTAAATCTAATAACTTGGCTTCTTAAAGACCCTTGGCTCCGAAAATTTCTAATGCAACACTTATAATAAGTTAAACACCACGTAGTATCTGTATCGAAAGCCCCGTGATAATATCGATCTTAAACTACTCCACAACAACTTTTGATACGATTTTTGTGTCATCGAACGTACTTTACTAAAATGGGGCTGTTGAGCTCTGCCTTACCTCGGGAAAATATTCTCTTCTGAGCCTGCTAAACGCCAGGAATGAAAGCTGCTAATACAAACCAGGTGTCTCATATCTCCAAATCCACCTCACTATCTCAAAGTCCAACAGTAATATAAAATTAATATAGCAAATATAGTCCTAACGCCTTGGGGTTTTTGTTAGAGTCACCACGACAGTAGCTCCAAGTCATTGCCCAAGCAAAGATCACCGACGCTAGACAGGACGGAGATATCGAACAGTATTCTAAATCGTGGATCCTGATCGCCACCCGTCAATGCAAGATATACCTCCCATACGTCAAGCTTTTCCAAGGTTCACCCGTCAACTGTCGCCGATTCTCGCCGTTATCTCAATATGGATGCTCCATGGCTTAAAATCAATCACGTGTAGGCGAACAGGTATATAAAGACGATCCTTACCGTCTTTATTTCGATCATCATTGTAACAGATACTAGCAATGATTCCACTACTTAATATAAACACGCCCGTGTTATGCGCCGGTGTTGTCATTGTTGCCATAGTCGTCCGAAAGCTGGTATCTCACAAGCTTCCACTGCCCCCAGGCCCACGAGGACTTCCCATCGTTGGCAACATCTTTGATCTTCCCCCACCGGACATCCCTGAATGGCTACACTGGGTCAAGCACAAAGATGTCTACGGTCCTATAAGCTCTGTTACCGTATTCGGGCAGACAGTTGTTATCCTTCACGATCGGGAAATCGCCGTTGAATTGCTCGAGAAACGATCTGCCAAGTTCTCATCCCGACCGCAGATGTTTTTCGCATCCCATATGTGAGCGCTACTCCCCGTTGCATCGATCGATCTAACGTTTATAGGTGCGACTATATCCGATCACTCACGATGAAGCAGTACGGTCCGAGCTGGCGAGAGTACCGCAAAATTGTGGCGAGGCAGATAGGAACGGTCCACTTGGTCCAAAAGTTCCTGCCCGTGATAGACATTCAAGCTCGTCGATTTCTTCTGGGCGTGATGAAGGATCCGACCGATCTCAAGCATCATTTGCAAGGGTTAGTTTGGTCTCATCTGCTGCTTCGACTGTTACTAACTGTTTCATAGAGAAGCTGGGTCCATCATTTTGGATCTTTTATACGGCTACAACACCACGTCAAACGGTCGGGATCCACTTGTGGACTTGATCAACCGCGTCATGTCTGATTTTGGCGCCGCGACTGTTGCCGGTGCCTGGGTGGTCGACATGGCACCCTGGTTGAGACACCTCCCGAGCTTCCTTCCCGGTATGGGCTTCAAGGCGACAGCTCGCGACTATAAGAAGAGATTCGAGGCAGCGACCGACATCCCGTTTAATTTTACGGAACAGCAGAGAGCGAACGGCTCCAAGAAACCCTCTTACGTTTCCGGTCTACTGGATGAGAAACCGGACCAAAATGGTATCAATATGATCAAAGATACTGCCGTAGCCCTGTACGGAGGCGGTGCTGATACAACTGTCGCTGCGCTCAGTTATTTCTTCCTGGCAATGACAAAGTTCCCAGAGGTGCAACTGAAAGCCCAAGAAGAGATCGACCGTATCATAGGCACTGGGAAGTTGCCGCAGCCTCAGGACCGCCCGAATCTCCCCTATGTCGATGCCATCGTCAAGGAAGCGTTGCGCTGGATGCCCATCGTGCCTCTGGGCGTACCGCACACCAGCGACGAAGATGATGAATATGGCGGTTATCGGATCCCGAAAGGGTCGATCGTCATGCCGTCGGTCGGCTGGTTCTCGAGAGACCCCCAAATCTACCGTGATCCCGACATATTCAAACCGGAGAGATTTCTAGGTCTGAAGCCGGAGCTGGATCCTCACAAGCTCGCGTTCGGATTCGGTAGACGCGTTTGCCCAGGCCAACATCTCGCTGACGCGAGTCTCTTCCTCGCTATCGCCCAAAGTCTGACTGTTTTCCGAATCGCGAAACCGACAGACCCGACTACAGGTAAAGGGATCGACCAGGCGATCAAGCCAAAAGCTGGGCTCATTTCATTCCCAGAAGATTTTGGCTGCAATATCACACCGAGAAGTGAAAAACATAAAGAGTTAATTCTGAAAATCAATGCCGAACACCCTCATGATGACGGAGACGCGCCGTTCATTCAAGGAATTACTATTTGAGGCTCTACATGTTTACTTAGATATTATTAGAATTGATTTTTATATAGAACCAAGCAAAACCAACCTTAGCCGCTGGCCATCAGGATCATCTTGAAAATCTCCAGATCATTACTCGCATCTTCTATTGTTGTTTTTGGTGTTTCATTATTGACGATGCAATTATACCACGCTAGCATTTCCTTTGTGTATGGGTCCTCGAAGCTTGTGCGTAGAGTGCGCTCCTGATACGATGCTTCCCCGACTTTCTCACGTACGACCATTTTTGTTGGTAAACCCTTCACATAAGGGGTATCGTAGATAACGGTAACAACCTTTTTCTCCGTAAAAACCTCGATCGAGGCATCGAAAAGAGGGACGCTGTTAAAGCCGGATTCGTAGATGACACTAAAGTGGCCGTAATCGAAGAGCACGTGCCACATCTGATGTTTCAATCGTGCGCCTATCACCCCCTTTGGCATCCCGATTATCTCCCGCATTGCGGATAGATCGTGAGAGCCAAGTCTACAGGGTCAGCTGGCTCCCGAGTTTACAAGTTGAACAATACTCACGAGCCCAACAGCCGCAGCATTTTCTTTCTCTCATCGGTGACTCCCAGCCCCATGTCAACAGATAACGCCTGGAACACCATATCGTCCTCCCGACTCAATAACTCGTCAACCGCGACTTTACCGACGTCGTTGAACTTTTGTGGAAATGTTGCAGACTGGTTGATAAAAACATCGTTCGGACAGATGATGTCTGCGAGGTGTTAGAGAGTTCCCAGCGGTTCCAATGATTCGCATCGTACCTCTCACTCTGACGTATTGGATAAACTCGGGGTCACCGATCTCTTTGATCGCATCTAGGAATCCCGATGCATACCGGCGCATGTACCCGACGAACACCTTCCCCGCTGAGAGCTTCTCCGCCGCCATGAGTTCCTGGATATCCCGTTGACACAATGTCAAAGGCTTCTCGATCAAGACATTCTTGTTGTTCTTCAAGGCGAGGACTCCGTGGATTGTGTGCATTGCATCAGAGCTGCAAACTAAAACTGCATCTACAACATCGGAACTGCAAAGCTCTGCCGCATCTTGCGTTAATCTAGGCCGGCCCGACCCCGCAACCCTCTCCGAACAAAACTGCAGGCTTTGTGGAGATACGTCGCACAGGTAAGTGATGGTGAATTTAGAAGATAGGTAATTGAGAGTCGGTATGTGTACTACCTGGGCTACCTCGCCGCAACCGATCAATCCGACTCGTATTACCTTACTTGATAACATTGTAGAGCCTTTTCGTTCAAGTATGTTGATGATTCCAAAAAAAATGTTGTAGGGAAATGCTCTAGGCTCGGGCGGAAGCGGGGTGTTCGGTTACCATGACCCTTGTTCCTCCCAGTCAGCCACCTCAGGCAGGCTCTAACACCATAAAAGTATTGTCTATTTCGTTTTCAACTTTTGGTGGATTTCATTATATTTATCTCTATTCGATGGTGAGTTTCGACTTCTCACTCCTGCTATATCCCGCAGGCTCTTCCGAAAATATTGTACAATCTACATCTGCTGATCTCAACGACATAATTAAAAACAAAATATTTATGTGTTGCCGAGAGCAGAGAAGTGAATTCATGAACCGCCACTTTGATGTCATTGATTCCATTCATCTGAAGCTATCAAGACAAAGTGTGCATTGAAGACGATACATCTGAACTGGGCGATCTGCCAACACCAATCTCCTTTTGCTTCTCCATATCTTTCTCCGGTCGCGAGGATAGGTGCAGGCGGCAACCTGTAGGCTTGGGTGTCCACCAGAAAATGGGAAACTGCCGTTGAATATTATTGATAATGAGCGCGACTCCGATTAAGAGGAGTGTAGCGATTAAGACGTAAGGAAGTAGGTCCCAACCCATCCCTTCAATAACCGGGTCAACGACAGCTAGGAGGGCCGTAGCTCCTCCTGGTGGGTGAGATGTATTAGTTAGGCTCATGACACCCGACGAAACCCCAACTGCCAGAGCACCAGCAATCCATTTGTGCTCCTCAAAGTGGTCATCATATCGGAATAATTTTGCAATGCATATGCCGGAAAGAGCGGATACGAAATGCCCGAGGATGCAATTTCGCGGTTGCCCTAGTGGGGATCCGATAACACCATATTCCAGTATAGCAGACGCGCCCTATACTCGCTGTAAGCATGTTTTCGTTCGCGAAGAGCAGAAGGGGTCGTACAAAACTGCCGAGAATGAACGGAGCGTTGACAGACGAGAATACACCGCTATATTTGAACACAGCTGAAACCGTTGCGATACCGCAGAATGCACCAAAAAATGACCACCAGGCGACAAGTAAAGCACCAACATCTCCTTGAGGTGTCGTTCTATAACCAAGAAACCTAGATATAAAGCTCGGTAGTTGAGGGATAAAACTAGGCGGTATCCAGGGATTGATATATTCGTCAACGTCGAAATCCCAACGCTTCCGGTTGGGTCGCGGTTCCTCCATCATAATTTTGCGACTTCTGCTGGCCGTTGAATGAGATATTATTGCACTACAAATGTCACGATTGCTTTTAAAAAGGAATGCTCCCTTATATACAAAACTCCATACCATGGTAAGACGGGGATTCGCACCATTCTTCCACTAAAAGCTGCTAGAGACGTTTTAAGATTTATTGTACGTAAGAGATTAGTTAACTGAATGACACATGACATCGCAACACACGGATCGTCTCGGACCTGTTGGAATGTCCTATTGAATATGTATTGTTGCACGGAATATCCGGGTTACTGATATTTTATGCGTATGGTGCCATCGACATGATTCTTTTTGATGTCTTCTTATCCCAGATAGATAGCGCTCCAACAGCAGAAAACAAAGTCACAAAAGGCATCGTACTTGGAAGGTTCGAATTTCGTTGGAGGTCTGAAGTTTTTGAATAGATAGTTTAGGATCCAAGATTTGCCATGTTTGTATATTTCACAATTAGCAAGTGTATTGATACATATAGTACATTATATACAAGCACGCCAGTAAGCGTCCTATGGTCTATCCAGCTAGCAAGTGCGCCATTGGAGGGCGTAGATGCGGCTGAGGTTCCCTGATCCCCTGGTCTCTCTGATGGCGCCATATCCATCCCCGGAAAGCTGCAGCTCCGATTTAATGTTCAAGAGGGCCTGGGTCCCACAGGGGGACCACTGTCCGTCACCGATGATGGAAGTACTGCGGAGTGTAAAGTCTCGATACGTAGGTCCGTAGATTGGGACGCTGAAACTTTGCTCATTCGCGCTGCCCGAAAAGTAGTTGGTAGAGGTGATAGTAGCGGAGACGCCCGGGCCGATTGACGCATACCCGGTGAAACTGGTTTGGACGATGGTAAACTGCCAACCGGGAGGAGAGTTGACGGCAAGGTTAAGCTGGCAGAACTTGCGGGCATCTTTAACATTATCCGTCGCGGTGTTCATGTATACAATGAACTTGTTAAAGTAGGCTGTGAATGACTGTCTATCCGATGACAAACTCACGTAGGCGGAATCTTGAGGACAACCTGTTCCGCCGTATATAATGTTGCTGATAGAGACATCAGGGGGGCCTGGCGCAACATCAGGAGTGGGAACTGCTGCTGAGGGAGCAATCAGTGCTGCTGCAGCCAACAAAGCAACGGCTGTTCGAATAATGGAAAACATATTTATATGAGAATGAGATTATTGGAGTGCAGAGTCTATTGCAGTATGAAATAGTCATAGATAGAAGTGGTTATAGCGAATATTTCAGGAGCAGATCTACATCCTTTTATATTCAAACATCTCATCAACATTATCTTAGATATAGAGCCGCTTGCCGACTTCCCGATTTTACTTTGTCTGGAATAGCTGAGCCGAACCCTGGGAGAACTGGTGCCTGAGCTGAGTACAGGATTTCGCCATCGGTTATCGATCTAGACCTACTTTAAATAATCATTGTTCCGAAGTTAAGCAGCTCCAAATTCGCAACCGTTGCTAGTGGCGTGGCCCATGAGCGTCCGACCTTCCTATTTTCGACTAACAGCCATAGGCAGACCAACTTTGGTCGCTGGTTTTCCAACAACATGGGAGGGAGATGAACAAGGCTTGTAGGCGACGATAAGTAGCCACGAGACAATCTAACGTTTCAAGACAGTCCTTGTTAACTATCGATAAACATTTCCGGGACCGCATTCGTAATAATTCTTTCTTATCAATATTTCTCATCACGTCGGCTCAAACTACGATATAACAGTAAGTTTTTATGGTGATACTATCGCGATCGGTTACACTGATGCACAATCAAACCTTGTGAGCATACGTAGTGGCTAGACCACCTTACCTTCGCTCAATGGCAATCCCCGATAAGAATATTTAAATTAATATCCGATCGATATTTATTCACACAGGACCATCTGAGACATGCTGAACAACTATAACTATATTGGGAAGGCGTATCATTTGGGCAGTTGGCGAATCATCGGAGCTAACAACACAAAAGTTACAACATGCATACGATGTGCGAATACATTCTCGGAGGCAAATCCGTATGTTGCAAGTTTGGTTTGGCTCCAGGACTGATGCGAATTATTGATATTTGCTGAACTCATCGGGCCAACCAGATGACCGGGTTTGACATCCATATTAAGAAGACTCTGCCACAAGGCGGATATAATGGAAATTGGCAAATTCTCTGCAACTATATACAAATGAAACCTACAGAATTGACCTCAAGGATTACGCATTCTGTTCCTGATTGATTCTAACCCCCCAGATCCCTACCTATTCAGCATCTCTATATAGTTATATAAATGGCGGCTAGCCAGCTGGACTTGCAGGTTAGCACGTGTCAGTAGTTAAAATCTTGATCTAGAAGGTGAGGGTGGCCCCGGCCTGGGCCAAGACCGCTGCAACCACGTTACCCGATCCTAGTAAGCTATAACTATACGGCACACTAGTCAAAGTGCCTGCTGGTGCAGTGTTCTGATTTGTACACTGTACATAAGCATTATCCCGGGCTACTGCATAGCCATCCGTTCCAAAAATCGGCTTAGATGCGCCGACAAAGTAATTGGATTCAACGAGCACCTGAGCGCCTTTTCTGGGCCGAACGCATTCGAACATATTATCGTAGTAGCTGTTGTAAATGTGGCCAGTTCCGAATCGAAGACTTGGACCTCGGCTGTAGACATTTTTCCAGTGATTGTTGTGGTAGGTGATATGAAGATGTCCAGTGTCTTCTGCACCATTGTTGTCGGAATGCCCAACAAGAGAACCTTTCTCGTGATCGTGAAGGTACATATTGGAGATTGTTACCCAGTCGGCAGCGTGCGTGGCATCAACCAATCCGTCGTAATAGTCTTTTCCATGATCTTGGTCATTAAAGATCTCGCAATGGTCAATCCAGATATTGGTTGATTTCTGGATCCATATGCCATCGCCATTTGCGGCGAGAACTTTTGATATTATGAGATTGCGTACAATTACCTAAACAAAGTTAGCAACAACCGTATGCGCTAACTGAATATACAGAAAGTTCTCACGTTTTTCTTCTGAAGGATATACATCCCAATCCCGGTAATTTTTGCTGCGCTGTTCTTCCCGATGATGCTTTTGTTCGACCCTACCATGACCTGGCTAGACCCTGAAATAGGGCCAGTAATCACAACGATGCGAGGCAAATCGTCAGCCACAGCAGCAGCCCATGCTGTTAAGTTATTAACTTGGACAACCGGTCCTCCGAGCCCGCCGGTAGTTCCTCCATTCAGCGTTGCATAACCAGTAGTTGCAATATCATTCAACGTCGCCCTTTTAACAAGCTTCTCAGACGAGGGTGCGCACCAAGCCAAAGGAATAGCAGTTGCTAAGAGAGTTATCTTGAAATGGATCTTCATCTTTACCGAGTTTAGGATCCAAATGGATGGTATCAGTAGTAATATAGCGAAAACTGCGGCGTGTAGTACAGGTTTTTGTGTAGAGATTTGAATCTACTATCAGGCTACTGCGAACCTTTATATATAATTCTCTCTCTTCAACGGCGAATATAAACTAACTAGCGCCGCTAGTGATATATCAGGAAAGAAGGGAAAACTATGATTTTTAGGGAAGCAAAACTTAAGACGACTTGATTATTGCACCAATCGAAAATAAGGTATATTCCGGGGATTTGACCTTGAAGTGGATCAGTCGAGGCATCCAGCTGATAGAATCTACCCTAAACACGATAATAATCTCGGCGGACAAATTCTAACCGTACGGAATAATTGCTACAAAATCTGAACGACTGTGGGGTATCAGGTGTCACCGCTTTATCCCACATACCTGGCTCAGAGCTCGGAAAGCGGCCTAAAGACCTTTTGCTCTATGTCAATGTATTGCCAGAGAGATATCAAAGCTAATTCTCCACCATCTACGTCTATAGTGATCGTTTCGTGTGGCTCATGGTAACCCTGTCGCCTAGCTTCGCTTCATTGTGGATCATCGCCAGATTTAAACGAAGCTACGGCTCCCGGCCCGCCCAGGTACAAAAAGATTCCAGCACGCCAAAGACTTACGAAAACCTCGCTAAACTGTTGCTGGCTCTTATTACGATCGAATAATTTAAGAGATGTTGGAGCGACCCTTCTTGCATTTTGCATCTGCGGGTATCCACATATGTAACCCAGATAACCTACGTATGAAAAGCATGCTGAAAAAATTCGCCTGTTATTGTAGTGGTATCGAGAATTCAAAGCTTCAATCCCTTTAGAAATGCTGCTTTTCAAGTCGCTAGGAACACATTTCTAAATGATAGAGGCTAGATTATGTACAATTGACTACCGGATTTATTATTAAAGGTCTAAGGGACATCATATTCGATCGCAAAGGGGTAATATTTTCGGTCGGGATTCCTCAAAGAAAAGTCCCTCCAACATTGTTTTATGCCGATCGCAATATTCCTATTTATTCAATTCGCTCTTGGACTCGAATATTTTGGGGCGGAGTCCAGGGACAGTGTGACGATTTCAAAGGTCGTAACGCCAAGCGAAGATAGAAAACCTGTCTCAAATCAAGAATGCTATCTCATTTAGAATCAATTAAGAGATATGACTTCCAATCAAGGTCTAGAAACTGATAGTTAGAAGAAAAAGGAACAATTTGCTTTACATGAAACACTTATATCGGGGAATAATTTAGAAATTGCGAGATTATCATCGACGGAGTTTTTTCTTTCTCCCTCGTCACCGTCCGTTATCAACCCTTTCCGCGATTTTGTAAATCGGTTACCAAAATCGTTTCATCGTCAGCGGTCGCGGCTTCCAGAATTTGGATAACCGCGAAAATGTAACACCCATCCAACATTATTGAAAAGATTTTCGGCTCAATCTCTCTTTTAAAGTAGGTATTTTCATATTTGGGCGGTTAAACCCTCCAGATTTCGCTAGAATTGGTAGGGCTTGTTCCTATTCGAAGGCCTTCCATGCTTCGGAAGGTTACGCAATACAGTTAGTTGCATGGAAACAGGCTGGGTGGGAATGGCTGCTGCCACGACTCAGCAAGGTTTCAACGGCGTTCCAAGACTTGAGAGATTCGCACTATCTAATTTTAGGCGTCAGAGACGAAGTCCCCCCACGGCCGGAAAATCCATAGATGGCCGGAAGATGCGCTTGGCTAGGGCTCGTCTCAAGGGATATGGCTTGGGTGACAGTTTGATGTTGTCTTCGAACAAGGACAAGCCGGCCTCGGCGGGGGCTTGGTCGTTGGCACCAACGCTTCGAAATGCAGATAGCGGGCAAGCTTGATGTCAAGAGTATACGTACAACCACGAAAAAGGCTTTATTGTATCAAAATAAACTCTCCGAGCCCTGCGGCGAGAAAGGTTAGAACTCCTGATTGCCTACTTGTCCGATATTAGGACTGCCTATCTGCCAATACGATCTGCCATGAGATCCCTTGGGTTTCTGTTTACCAAGACTTCCCGACTCAAGTTGCCGAATTAAACACTCTCGGACAACACAAGTCGAATACCTGCAACCATAGCCTTAGTGTGAAGGGGTTATGCACATCATGTCTAAGGTTTTATGCAGTCTTCCAATCTAAGACCTGGAATTGGGAATGGGCCCCTCTGGATGCCCATCCTCAAAAGGTTATAAAGGACTTGTCATCGACAAGAGAATTAGATTGGCAGCTGCAAAATTTTGCCCGCTCCTGGTGTCTCCTTTCTTCTTCATTTCCCGTCACTTCCTTCCTTCCTTATCTTCCTCAACTTCTTGAAGGCTGGCCCTTTTGCTATTTAGCTTATTTTAATATATTCCCTCGTTTTTCTTTTCATTCGCTACGTCTCGTAGTCGTGGCCTTTCTTTTCTCATTCTCTCGTTATATAACCCTTGAACCGGCGTTCACGTTGGAGCCTTTATCTACCTAGCAAGATGCAGGCAAACGACAGATATCAGGGCACCTGGTCGCCCGAAGAGACCCCTAGAAACTCAAATCAATTCTACGCCGACGTGGAGTTGGATGGAAAAGATGAAAAGCAATCACACCAAGTCCAACCACGATCGCCTTCAGCATCTACTTCCCACAACAGCGATCTTTCACCGAGTGATCAGCACGCTCAACACGATGGCGACGACGACATGCCATGGCGACGGCATAAACTTACAATTCGTCAGAGACTACAGCATTTCACCTGGGCCTGGTACACCATGTCGATGAGTACCGGGGGTATATCACTCTTGATAAGAGCCCTCCCATTTCAATTTCAAGGTCTCGTCGTCATCGGGTGGATATTCTATGTCGCCAATCTTATAATTTTTACCTGTATCTCTGCTGCTATGCTCATGCGGTTTATCTTCCATAAAGGCACTTTCTCATCTTCTCTGAAGCACGAAAGAGAAGGATTCTTCTTCCCGACATTCTGGCTATCGATCGCAACTTTGATCTCCAGCACCCAGAGATATGTGATCCATGACAACGACTCGAATCTTCTTTGGGCTATTCAAACGGTCTTTTGGGGCTATGCAGCCTGCACATTCATCCTAGCTGTTGGGCAGTACTGCTTCGTCTTCTCGGCGCACAACTTCGGCCTTGGAACAATGATGCCTACTTGGATTCTCCCCATCTTCCCAATCATGCTTACAGGTACGATAGCATCAGTGATAGCTGAAACCCAGCCGGAGATTGGAAGAATTCCCATTCTTCTTGCCGGACTTACTTGTCAGGGCCTTGGTCTTTCGGTCGCATTTATGATGTACTCTCATATGGTGGGCCGCTTAATGTCTGCAGGACTTCCTCATAGAGAGCACCGTCCAGGTCTCTTTATGTGTGTTGGCCCGCCTGCCTTTACTGTTCTTGCTTTGATCGGGATGGCGCACGCTCTTCCAGATAACATTCCAGTTGCAGTTGATGAAAATTTCGTCGATGTTCGGGATATCCGAACCACTGCCCTTATCATTGGTGGATTCTTGTGGGCTCTATCTCTATGGTGGTTCTTTATCGCAGCGATTGCTGTCATTCAGTCAAGACCGAAATTTTTCCATCTAGGTTGGTGGGCAATGGTTTTCCCGAACACTGGTTTCTGCTTAGCAACAATCAGTGTCTCTAAACAATTTGATAACCAAGGGCTGAAGATCATGGGAACGATTATGTCTGTTGGTGTTATCATCATGTATTTTGTGGTACTTCAAGCTCAGGCCAAAGCAGTCTGGCGGCAAGATATCCTTTATCCTGGCAGAGATGAGGATTTCAATGACCACTGAGGCAATCCAAAGGGTTTAGTTGATTTTATTTTATAAAATATTTCCTTGCCTTCTAGTTTTCCTATTTAGGTGTTGTGTCCGTTCCGTTGGATCTAAAATTTTATATGTCGATCCGGAGTTTTTGATTGGAGTTGTATTACTCGGTACTATTTTCTTGGAGAACCAGTAGAAATCATAGAATAAAAACATAAAAAAAGTGGACCTGTAGGAGAAAAGTTTTTTTTTTTTTCAAACCTCAAAGCATCTTCATAATATCTAATCACAACTTAATAGTAAAAAATATATGGAGCAAGTAAAAGCATAAGCAATTAAACATCGTGCCTTGTTTTGAATAAAGATTTCTAATCATTGATATCAAATTGATTTTATTCGCGAGCTTCTGGGCGGTGGTAAGTCGTTCAACGAAGGAGATTGGATCGTCTAGTGTTACGTGGAACTAATGTGAGCGTCTAGTTCTATAATAGTGAACCGTGTTGTTTGTTGTATTCTTTGCTCGAATTAAAAACCACCCTAGTCCTAGTACAGGCGTAGTGTGTGACATAATCCCGGAGTCCAGAACAGTTCTCCGGGTCCAGAGTATCTTGCGTTCCTAGTAAACCGAGTGGCCGGATGTCCCAGGGATATCTCAACCCTGGCGTATCAAAGAGTTCTCAATTAGGTTCTAAGCTAAAACCATTCATGAGTTTGACTTTTAAATGCTTCGCATCATGCATCAAGGCTTTTATATCGGGAGTCTAATTCTGCCCGAAAGATATTTCGATTTAGCTTCGCGAAGCAGTCATTGTGAAGTGTTGCGTCCACCCCGATTAGCGTGAGTAAGCGCCGATCTCAAGCCCAAACAAAAAACACAGCAAAGTAACCGCAATATCGTCCAGATCCCACAGTCTGAACTTCAACGTTTCTCGGCTTAATTTTTAGCGGAGAAGGTTGTTTACCAGCCAAGGGGAAGGGTATCACGACTTTAATTATAGCATTATCACAGAGTCTATCGGTTCTTTCCTTTAAGCCTTTTATCCTGGGCTATTATCTAACTGAATGAATTATTAAAAATTACTACATCTTCATCCTTATTATCTTGCTTGTGATGCAGAAGGTATTAACTTTCAGAAAAGCATATCACCAAGCGGTTTACTTATGAAGGTTGCCCCGTTGTTACAGCTCAATGAACCACGGCTCATCTTCTTATTGAGCCATGGTAAATGGTAGGTGACCCACGTTTCTCCGACCTGTTGCGTTGTAGTAGAGCGCCGAACATTAGGTAGTCCGAGCGTACATTCGCTGGTGTTCCGCTGAAGTCGCAGGTGTCGCAAATTCTGTGCCGTCCCCGCTTTGACCTGGGGCTAAGCTAATCCGCGGTTAATCCGCGAGAGACCTTATTAGCTTCCGGTGGGATACATCAAATTTTGAGAGAAGTGTTGCTAATTTATGAAATAAAATTCAATCAAGTATGAAAAGACGGGTCGCGTGAGGTCAAGGGATGGAGAGCATTCCCAGTAGGGACCGAGCCTCTAATAACAAATCAGGTAGCAATCTACCTAACTCTAACTATGGAACTTAAAGATGTCTAGATGAATTGTGGTTTGTTAACCGTGAACATCCCTGTAACCAAGACCTTCAAGCTATTGAGTTTCGCTTCTTCCGCATTAAGGAGATGGCATGTGTTGAGTTCAGTTTCCCTTACGAATCTGTGCGTCGAGACATGCATGCATTTCCTCACGCCACGAGAATGATATCTTGCCCGAGCGTCGGCAAAGGCCAAATCTAGCTAACCTGCCAGTCTGCTTCCCTTTATCTTATTTTCTCCTCTTTCCCCTCTCTATCTTTATCTGCATTTTAAGTTGAGGCAGGCCGGCCCCTAACCGTTTCCATTTTCATCCTTGACTTGATGACACTCACCTCTGCGCAGATCTTATCCCTCAAGGAAGCTTAAGATTTCCTCCAGTCAGTTATATTCTACTTCGAGATAAAGTCACTTTTATCCCTTATCGTTATAATCTTCATAACCACTTCGAATGCCAAAATGCCTTTACCCGTATACTTTGAGCTCAGTTGGTCAATCCTCAGCACGATCGGCCTTATCACCTTTTTTATCGCGCTGATGGTGGCCGGCATCGTCCGTCTTACAACAATATCCTTGATACCTATAATAGTTTCTGCAGCTTGTGCAGTATCAAATGGCCTCTGCTATTACGCTTTTTATGCCGACAATCCGAAGAATTCCAGGGCCGTTGCAGCTGCGTTTGCGGATATATTTTGGTTCATCCAGGAGGCGGGACTTTCAATGTACTCTTATCAGATACTAGCGAAGGTCTTGCATAGGAAGCAGAGAATTGTGTTCATGTCCCTGTTTTGGTCGTGCATCGTTGTTATATTTGGCTGCAGGATGGCTATTCTAGTATCAAGAGTCACTGAGATCGAAAACCCCGAGCAGACTCTGCAATCAAGAATTAATAAGCTCCACATGGCTTATTTCATTATGATCGCTGTAGTCGAGACTATCAGTGCCTTTTTCCTCATCCGAACATTCGCGAAAGCAAAACGCGCGAGTGTGGCTATTCAGTCATGGACCGCTAGAGGGCTATTTGAGCTTCTTTCCAGAAGTGCAGAAATCCGTCTTGCTACACTATGCCCGATTGGTATCACGCGGGCCATAACCTACTCCTTCCAAGCAACCGCCCAAGCAGCTACAGATACTGCTAGTCAGCTCGATCGTTTCGTCTACACTCTTGAGTGTTTGTTTCCAATGATTATGATCGTCGACGTGCTTGCAAGTAAGCTTACATATTCAAGGGCCGCCATCAGCAATAGCGATAGAAGTCGGACACGGAGCCGAGGGGGTCCAACAGATGTACCCAATAGTGGCATTGAAGTCGAGTTCTCCGTTAGAACCGACTTCGAGCCATCAAAGCGGGGGAATAGTGGGAAATCGCAAGGAATCCGGTTGTCTTCACGAGATACAACTTCGGAAGAAACAATACCTGTCGCTAGTTATGGTGCTGATGTAGGACATTCAGCCAACTGCCATGTTTAATATGATCGAAAAAGATTCATCGGTTTTTTTGCTCAATGCATAAACCTCTATGATCGCACTTTCCAAGTGTCCGTAAGGAAACATTCGGTCTTTAGTTAAAATTGAAATTTTGTAATATTAGTGAACTATTGTAATATAGATTTATGTAAATGTGACTCCTCTGGAGTGAAGTATCTAGGTGTATCTACCTATATGTAACTAGAGATTTAAAGTATATATCGGATTTGATAATAAGTTGCCCTTTGCAGATATGAACCTGAAATCGGAAAGTATGTCGTCATGCTCAATTCGGGCGAATACCTGTAACATGATCCCTCACTTGAACCCTGAAGTTACTATCGCGTATAAAGTACACTCTACCCCATTACCGTCTGAACTAGGCACAAATGCATGTTTCATCGCATCTCCGAAATGTTTGCAATATTCTCCCCACGTTCCATCATCCCAACCCTTAGCTGTGGGGCTCAGACTCCGCAGGAACCCTGTGAGAACTTCAATCCCTGCTTCTGTACTTGGCTGCCGATTGATACAGGGAATAACTTCAGATTTTACATCCTTGAATCCAGCGTCTAACAAATTACTCCTACAACTTGTAGGGTCTTCCCAGTTCTTGACATTCGGAAGCTGCATCGAGTCTTGTGCATCTGGAAACATTCGGTCGTAAGCAACCTTGGCTGCGACTGGCCACCGAACGTCTTTCCAAGAAGTAACGCCAATCCATCCTCCCGGTTTGAGCGTTCGATACATCTCTGAAAGACCTTTCTTATCGTCTGGAAACAAGAAGACGCCAAGAGAACTTATCGAATGCGTGAATTTCTCATCTTCGAATTCTAGAGCTTGTCCATCCATGAACTGAACCGTGACGCTATCCCATCCCTTTCTCTCTTTATATGTGTTGGCGATATTAACCATCCCTTGGGCATAATCGGTAGCAAATATCCTTGGAACAGATCCAGTATTGCTGTCAATTATGCTACTTGTAACAATCGCGGGACCACAAGCGTTGTCATGAATGACCGATTCATTACTGATTGGATACTCTTCTTGGCATCGATTCAGCAATTCGCGGACGATATCACTGTTTGCTCCTCCAAGACCGCTCGCGTACTTCTTTGCTATCTCGTCAAACACATGGGAGGGGATATTAAGTTTATTGCTAGTCGCGCTGGATTCTGTCGTCATTCTTGAAATCTTTGGTTCTTGCGTGGGAAGATAGTGAGTTGCGGAAAAAGAATCCTTCCTTTCGAAATAAACGGAGTATTTTAAGTATATAGTAAAACAAAGCGATAAAGCTCGAGGGACTGACTAAATCTGGAATCCTGAGGCCTCTTAACTTATGCCATGATGATTTTAGAGCAGCTACTGATATATTTATATTAATCTAATTATGCAATCTGAGCGTATCAAGTTTACCTGCTCATGTGTCTGCAGAGGCTCTTCCCCGCTTCTACCGGTTACATTTCGGATACTTTCCCTCCTAGCCAAAGGTTATTGCACTGTGGCACATATAATGGCGGGAACACGCTAATATGATGGCTTAGATACTCAAAATCAAGGGATTACTGGACACACGAAATAATTATAGTCAAATTATAGGTATAACCCTGTTTCGGTGCGAGATTTTGAGCTAATTTAGATTTTTGTCGTTGAATTGTCTATACAGCTTTGGATATCATCCCATGGCTTCAAACCCATCGGAATTGGTCGATTTGGGTAAAGTTACGTTACCCCTTGGGCCACCCCCTTGGGAAATATTTGGTATCTCAATTGATTATGGTTGTGGCCATCGCCATCATGGTTATAGTCGTTGTGGTTGTAGTTGTGTCAACTGTTGTGTTTTGGTTTGGGTTCGAGACTGGCGTTGATCGGCTTGTCTGCATTGAACGGCAACACATTCGATGGGTTACATGTCTCACAAGACAATGTGTCCGTAGCCAGCTAGTTAGCAGGTGTCGCCTTATAAATAGAGGTTCTGAACCCAGACCTTTTATCGGTAGTTAGAAATATAAACCCGATCTCTCTAGTTATTTCTAGATCTAGAGCTAACAGAACTAGAATCTAATGCTAAGCTCCTCGTCGGTGTCACGCGAGGAGAAACTGTCTAACACTCAACACAAGCGTCGGTCAACTAATTGCTGCTTGTCGAAGCTGTAAGTTAGGTAGTCTTGTGCTAAAATGCTTCAGCGGCGGGGCTTACTGACTTCCTCGTGGGATGAAATGCTATGTAAGTGCTACTAGATCATCGAGACAATAATTAATTACAAGAGCTGGGTTTTCGTGGTTCTATATATCCGTGAGCGCTCGAACTCGCAGATCCAGTTAATTCGTCAAGAAAGAAGAAGTTATATATACTGTTAGCAGATATCCAACAATATGAACGGCTCTATAATTACAATGCATTAGTCAAACATTAACTGGCTCGTATGGTCTGCCTGTATTATATCTACTCATAATTATCATTGTGGCACTAGAACTTCACGATCTTGACCGCAATTCTAGGAGGCTGAGGAAATCCGTGGCTATACTATAAATCTCTGCTATGTTGGGGAGTTCGAGTCTGAGGCAATGAAACTCTCTAAATTCATAACAGAGGTATCAAAGTCTATCTCTCGTATAAGATACCTTAGAACTTTGGGACTATAAATGGGATAGGGCTTTCTACCTACGACGGCACGAGTGCGGCTACGAGTGCGGCTAGAGAGAGTTTCAACGAGATTGACTAGCTAAGCTCCAACACAGAAGGCTGGTTACGCGACCGCACAATTTGTCTCGTAAACCAGAGCTCCGAGTTATCGATAATTATCGGTGTTGTCCTCAAATACACCAATACACCGGAGAAACTGATCGGGGATGGCCCGTCCAAGGAAACCCAAGAAATTCTTGGGTTGTATTCGGACTCCTTTATTATTAACTTATAGCTCGTGCTGTAGTTTCTTTCTACTGTGAGATGATGACTATTCATTAATTTCGATACGATGAGCTCCGTGAAGCATTTAGATTGAGATTCCTAATCGGCGCATGCTTGCGGAAAGATACCAGCCGGCCAATAATATATCAATACTGATATATAGTAATAAACCGAGTATACCTTTACTGAGAACTTTGTTGATCGCGAGATCTCCCACGTGCTGTGATACCTCTTTCTTTTGATCTATCACTCATGCAAAATGCAATATGCTTATGATTACTGTTCAAATAGAAATACATTGCATTTTTACCCCTGATTCCACATCCACACGTCACTTGTGTGCCGGCAAGCCGGCGAGGTGGGATTGTTCTGGTTGAAGCACTATTATGCCCCACCAAGGTCCCAGTTAAAAAAGGGCGCTAATCCGCTGAAAGCCGACCCGACCGACCCACAAAGATAAATTGAGGTTGCAACAACTTTTAGATTGCGCGGGAGAGCGACATAGGGTCGTCAACCAAGAAAAAACTAAATCTAGAGGATCGGATGAAGACAATGAATTTGGTGTACCATAGGGTACGATTTAGAACTTGCTCTACAGTCTACAGCTTGCAAATTTCTGCCATCCGAAGGTAGTTAAAATAGGGGCTGCTAGCTTAGAGAAGCCTTTGGTATTCGATATAGCTCAGATATTGCTGAGCCTTTCATGGATAAGCCAAGTTCCAAGATTGACTGGATTCAAAAGTAACCAAGGACTCGCTTCTGGGGTGGCCATGCATGTCACCCATATTTTTCGGAGTGTGTTGCTTCTTCAGGACACGCCACCACAACGGGTCCCGGAGTATTGGCGCTGGCCACCACGTTCTGTCAGCCCTGAGTCTAGAAGAATTGAGATGAAGGGACCGCCTAGATAAATAGGCATAGATAGAGAGATTCGAGCTGGTCTTGGGCTCTTTCTCGCCACTACTTTCTACAAGCTGTTGTATCTCATTAATTTTGGGCCCTGATCCTTGAACTCTTGTCATTCGTTTCCAGTGCTTGGGCGATATCTTCTAATTTCCAGCTCCTCAGCTAGACCTCCTTTTTTACCATATATTTAAACTTTATCCCTCCGAAATTCAATTTCACCTGCCTAGGGCTGAGGATGGCAGTCACATCGATATCAAGGCTCTGCCTTGTCTATGCTATCCTCCTGCCTACGTTTGGGACGTTAATGTCGAGCTTTGTCGCTGCAAACCCCCTTCAGAAACGTGTCGTTCCCGAAAGATCTGGTTTTAAAAAGGTGTGGTGGGATGATTTCACCCATAAGGATGGAGTGAGCCACAATTGGATATACGATCTTGGTACTTCTTATCCTGGCCAGGTTGCTAATTGGGGAACTGGGGAAATCCAAACTTATACCAAGGATACTAATAATATCCGCATTGATAATGGCGTTCTATCGATAATCCCACGAAAAAAGCCATCCAGTGGGAGACCTACTTGGACATCTGCTAGAATCGAAAGCAATACCAAAAATCAATGGGCATGTGTGGACGGTAAGAAAATGATAGTAGAGGCATCTATAAAACTTGGCAGCGCATCAGAAGCGCAGTCCAAAGGTATCTGGTACGAAAATTCTATCGAAGTCGGCTCCTTCCATATGAAATACCACTTGCCCCTGTCGAAATCCTGGAGACGTAGATATTCTGCAAATGCATGTGGTACTATAGGGCAGTATTACTGATAAGGTTATTGTATATATAGGCCTGCATTCTGGATGCTTGGTAGTGTTTTCCGCGATAAGGGCTACAAAGGATGGCCCGAAGTTGGTGAGTAATCCTACAGAATACATTACAATCTACAAACTCTCTCATTTGGTTGCTATGGTTTAAGTTTACCAGCTATTAACGGGGATAACAGGAGAATGGGATATCATGGAGTCCTTAAACGGAATGCGGCAGACCTGGGGCTTAGTACATTGCGGGATGTATAATGGGCAGATACCCATCCGGGGCCCATGTAATGAGCCGAACGGAAAGGGCTCATATACAAAGGGCGTAGGGCGGGGTATCTGGAATACATTCGGAATTGAGATCGATCGATCCTCCAAATACTGGAAAACCGAAAAAATTACCTGGTTGATTAACGGGGTTCGACGTCATTCTATCTCTGGTTCGGATATCAACAATGCGACTGCTTGGTACGTTTAATTACCCGTATAATGTCATAATTATCTAGTTATAACCCTATCAAATCATTAACGTGACTTTTTGTGGAATAGGGACTTTCTTGTTCATAAAAAATTCTTCATTTTATTGAATGTTGCTGTAGGAGGCGGCTTTCCTGATGGTGTAGAAGGCTATAAAACCCCCTACCTTGGGACGATCGATGGTGAAAAAGTGGGCATGCAGGTTGACTGGGTTGCGGTTTACCAACAAAATTAGCCTCCACTATCCATTCAATATTTCTTTCGTAATTTCGATGTTAATAGAGACCAGTCATTCAGCGTTGGTAGTTTAATTTATGTATAGAGTTGGGATCATTTGGAAAATCAATAGATATACATTATTGCTTTAAAAAGGAAAGAAAGAGCCATGAACCACACTTCGATCGTTTTAGTTGCCACTTTTATGTACATATATAACATTTGGCATTTTTTTCCTTTGTTCTTTACCTCCACCTACAAACAGACAGACATTGATACATATACATACATACATACATACATACATATGCATATATATAAAGATATAATTCTATATATTGAATTAGTAGGAAAATCTTTATAGCTTGTTTGTAAACATATAGAAGCTTTTTTTGAATAAAGATCTAGATACATAAACCAGAGCTGTCTAAGTGGTATCTAGAAAGATTTGGAAACAAATAGCAGATACGAACGCTAACAAGACCTTCGCATCTACAAAAGAAGCCTGAGTAGAGCAAGAAGGGATTCGGGGATCGCGTAGTAAAGATGAGGAATAGGAAAAGGGGAGAAAGACAAGGCGATTCTCTGAAAACTGGATGCTTATTTCAAAAGACAGTAAAACCTATCATTTTACAACTGTGGGGTTTTCAAACACATGCGATTCAAGTTGAAAGGGAAATATCTGCTGCCAAACCGTCTCATAGTATATACTCCGTGTCTATCATGGTTTGGCCTCTTGTTTTGTGAAGAGCCACGTAGAAGCGTACATGTTCACTCTAGTAATTCCCATATGCGTTAGATGGTTCAAATCTGGTTGTAGAGTGCATGCCTTACCTATCTATACAAGGATTCTCAGATCGAGATCCAATTCTGGTTGCTTGGAATCCTTCGCTCTCAAATATTTGAGCATACCATGGCTCAATACCAGCGCTTCGTATCATAACTCTTCCACCAACTTTGAGAACTCGATGGAAGGTTCGGATCTGCTCTCGAGCATCATTCGAATGAGGATCAAACCAGTCCATGCTATCCATAACAACGGCGATAGTCAAACTTTCATCTCCCATACGGTTCAAAACCTCTGATATTTCGTCAGTGTGGATACGAAGATTGTCGAAGGCACCTTCTTGGGAGTATTGAATGTGAGCCTTTGGTGTAAGATAAAGAGGATGGCATGTTCGGGTGTAACGTGATAGTAGTGTGAGCAGGTAATAGGGATTTTCTGAAGAAAGGAGCGTAGTTTCAATGACGGGGTCGAAGGTTTCAATTAAGTATTGGCGAACACCAGAGTCCAATGATGAGGGAGCTGGGTTAGGGCCTTGTTGGCGAGCCAGAAAGTCCTGATCAATAATAGCCCGCTGGTTACGAGGGACACCGAGTGCCTTCCATAGCCACTTCTCAGAGCTAATGATAGCGTAATTTAGAACTCTATTAAGCAAAATCCTTCGTAGGCCACGCTTCCAAAGTCTCACTTGATCCTCAAGCGTAGTAGCCGTGGCGAGCTTTTCCAGTTCACTGGAGAGACCAAGTACTTTGCATATACGAGCAAGCAGTATAAGGGCGTGCCGAGAGCCACCGGTATGGTAGAAGCCTCCATTTTTTTCATCAAAGGCATCCGGTCCTTGATGCATCCAGTACTGGAAAGCAAGAGACGAGAGATGTGGTGCGAGCTTAGTGACAAGAAGTTTCCGAAAATTTTGATGCTTCCCTTTACCGAACAGCCTCCAGACGTCGCGATAAGGGAGTGCTGTAAAGGCTGCAAGCTTTAGTTCGAGCAAATGATTTTGGTTGGGGCTATTCAAAGTGTTCATCAGTATGTTTGATAGAGAGGTACCACCAGTATTGAAACAAGACATACTTGAGATCGACAGCATGAATACGCTTCGGGTTTTCCAACACGTAACCTAAGATATTGTCTCCAGCGCTTGTTATCGCAAGTATCTCGTCTTCCGAGTTGATGTTCAAAATCCTTAGGTCCTCATTGACATCTTCCCAAGTGAATGCATAAATGTATTCATCTCCGAACTGGCGATGTTTTTCTAACTGATCATCGTAGTAGACTCTCCATCTGTGATTTTGGTACCAAGAGGGTGGCAGAGGTAGACTTGCAGACATGTTAACAACAGCGCATTCGTATGCTTTTGATTCTACATCATTAAAAGTGAGGGCATTCAAGCTGGTGATATTTCGGTTATGAAGATCCAGAGCTTTGATAAAGGGAGAGCTCGTTGTGGGAGATAAGACAGTCGATGCTGTTGCCTGTTTGGCGTCAAAGTAGCCGGAGTTTTTTCTGCAACCGATCCAAATATAATATGGGATTCTGAAGCCGAGGAGTCTACATCGAGAATTGGTATTGTGAATAGTTCCAAAACGGTACTCGAGGTAGTCACGACGCGCCGCGTCTAAATTTACACGATCAATCTCGAACCAGGTCCTCCAAAAGACCCTAGAGATCCACATGCAGTGGCGATCGATTGAACCTCCAAGGTAGTTGCGCGAAATGAAATCCGATTGATTCTGTACGTAGAAATCGGCGACGCCAATTATACCGTGGGAAGAAAGCACCTCTGACATGTTGTCAATAGCGCAATGAAAATCAGGAATCATGGAAAGAGAGTAGGAGAGGGTTATCAGGTCCGCGTTGTAACGGTCGGTTTCGGAGTTAGGCGAGGTCGGACGAGATGAGGTCCTTGAAGTCGAAGTAGGGCTCATCGGCGGTAAGGACGGCAGCATTTCAGTTTGTTTGACGAAGTTCTCCAAGCGGAAGTACCTGGCATCCTGGCACATAACTTTTACATTCTTCCATCCTAGGCGCTCGAATCGCTGTACTGCAACTTTGCAAAGGGACGGAGACAAGTCGACAAGGTATACTGCTTCGAAGAAACTTGGTACATCGACGAATTGGGCCATTTTCTCAATATTGTAACCGGTGCCACCCCCGACCTAATCGAACCACTCTGATTAGCCAGCTATTCTGCAAAAAAAAAAAAAAAAAAAAGTTGATATATGGTTAAGATTAATCAAAACTTGCATCAACCCAAATTGGCTTTCTCTTGATCTTTCTGGATTTTATCTTGTATTCCAACTGAGAGGCAACCAGACCGAGCATGTCTTCTCTCCCCGAGAGTAGCCTGGTCCTAGTAGCGTCATAAACGCTAGCTTGAGTACCATAGAAGCTCTCAAGTGCATCCTGTTGGTTTCTACTGTTATCTCCTGAGTGAGGCTTTAGGAAGCAAGAGTAGATAAACAGCAACAAATTTTTGATGTTGGCGACAACCCCAGATTCCTCTTTCGCCATACTCAAAACCCAGTATATGACAAACACAGCAACAAAAAGCGCTGCCGCTCCAGCGAGCGAAACTCGCAGCAATTGGTCTTGAAAGACCATTGATAGAAGTTGAAATTCCATCTTATAAGGGTATCCGGTTGACGGATGAGAAGAATTTGAGGCAATGAGCTGACACAAAGGGGACCGTATTGAAGAAATTCCAAACTGGAGCAGTATCGAAAGACACGGCGGGGTTATATAGGGTCCACAAGCAGTTTCCCTCCGCACACTCAAACCTCTCGCGCCGAGAAGAAACTATAGGAAACTCCATATTCATCATCTGGGTATAAGGTGGGGCGTTGCTTGGTGAGGGGTGAAGCATAGACCGGAGCCAGCTGAATTTCTGATTTCGATTATCGCGCTCCTAAGATTTATACGCTGCCACCATATGGGCCAATCATTGAGCCACATGGTCGCGAGCGTTTTCTGAAGCTTACGAGCTAGTGTGCCTCGTGCTATTGCAGACGAGAATGAGCGCGCGGGATGGGTATTCGGCCCTGCATTGAAAGAGGAACATGGCCGGAATATTTCGATAAGCTTGGTTCAGTTGTGGTGGTGATGGTGGTGGCGAGTGGGGGGAGGCATCTCTACATCGTTATCGATAGCACCAACAGACCCTGCGAAACTGTTGCAAGGTCGCAAGTCTAGCTCCTGAGAAAAGAGCACTCAGAGCGAATCGTTCTGACATGTGCTTCCAGCGGATGAATGCTAAAGTTTGAGATCAGACGAAAAGTGCTTAGCCCATCACCCTCCAAAACCATGTTGACAATCTGTCTGCGCGAAACAGCCAGCCGGAGGCAGGCTTGAATCTGTCGTAATCTCGGGTTCTAGGAGTTGTCGTTGAGAGCATTATGACCACCCAAGATCGCGCTGCGAGATGCTGTGCGGTGGTCGCAACCAATAATGTCGCTTGTTTAAAGCACGAAGTCTGCGCAGACCGAACTTGGCGAATTTACCTCACCGCGAGTCGGAGCTCTGAAGGCCATCAACGCGTGAACCAACAATTACCCAAGCGAGTCCTCTGGCTCAAGCCTGTCGCAATTCTTTGTCAAATAAACAACGGCTTCGCTACCTTCAGTATGTTGGATATCTAGCCTGTCCTAAACCAGGTTTGGGCCCTGCTTTAGTTCACATGACGAATTCGACTGAAGGCCTAGGGATAAATGGGAATGAACATTATTAAGTTCTACGTTGGCGACCCTCCTCAATGGCACCACGACAGCCTGCCAATTCGCTAGCTAAGTACATAGTAGCGACGAGAAGCTCATGCGCTAGGAAAGTGTATATATGAATAAATATAGGTTAGGTAGCTTTCCTATGTCAGTACAAGGAAAGCTATATCTACATGGCTTCAACATCCTACTATAACTAAACTAAAGGGAGAATTCTTTTACAGTCTCCTTGATGACTTGCTCCAGATCCTCTTTAGTTAACCCAAGCAAATCATTTGAAAGCCCGAGCTCGGCTTCGTAGTCGCTCCCACTCTTCTCATGGTACATTGCCGCAGTGACTAGTGGTCTAATCGCAGTGCTATCCCTCCTCTTGACCTTCTCTCTCCCAATATCCACCAGGTCGGCACTAGAAGCCTGCTCAACAGTCCAGTCACCTAGGATGGATTTGAGAACCTGCAGGATCTCGTTCTGGCTAGTCGTAAAGGAACCAATATACACAAATTTATTGGCGGTTTCAACAGGGTTCAAAAGAATTCCAACAACAGCAGATGCGACCTGAGCTAGGGTTGAGGCCGTAAATCGACGGTCGCCCTTATCATAGATGGTGGCACGGCGAGAAGGGATATCGAAGCCAAGAAACCCTAGCTTCAAGCTCTATTGTCATGGGATGGGTTCATGTCAGTGTTCAATCTTACGAAATGGCCACCAGAGGAACCGATAAACCAATGGGATAAGGCTTTTCTGCATCACGAGAGCTTACCCTATCGAAAACGGGCCCAACAACAAGACCGGTCCACGTCAGGCCATGATCTTTATTGCTCTCAAGATACTCTTTGATCTCGACTTTTCTAGAAAATACAGGAACTAGCTCCTGTGCTTCTTTATTCTCTGTATTGCTTCCAAACTCGCTAGGGATAAACCTCTTCACCCCGGAAGCAACTGCGGCATCGATCAATTTCTTTTGCTCCCCAAGAGCGGCGCCTGCAATAACACTAACGACGGCGTCTTGGCCCTTGAATGCCGCTTCAAGTGAGGCAGGCGAGTAGTCGGTTGTAATCACTGGGACGTTGGCCGGGTAGCTCGACGAAGAGTGCGTACCACCAGACCATTTTAGGATTGAGACGTTGAATTTCCTAGAAGCAAGAATGGCCTGGAGGATGGATGGGCCGAGGTTGCCCGATGCCTATACTCTTTGACGTTAAAAAAGGGATTTTGATACTGGCAGATCTAAACTGCAGTTGAGAGCGGGAACGTTTGAAGTTGTCAAGGACGGGATTCCCTTACACCGACTACAATAACGTTTTTGATATCCGACATCTTTTTTTTTTCAGCCCCGCCTTAAAGATCTGTAAATCTACGAGAATGAAAAGGGTCAGTCTAGTTCGAAGTGTGTCCCACCAGCAGTATCGGAGACGGGACTAATCGCAGAAACATCTCAATTGGCCGGCATGGGATCCAGACCGCTACTTACGGCAGGTGGTCCGCGTTGGAGAGCAGATGAGGAGGACAATAATGGCACTCTGGTCAATCGAATCGCAACTTATTTGTACAGAAGGTTAAAAGTCGCGACGAGACTGTGGAGCGGGGTAGGAATCGTGAGTTGCGGAAGGGCTATTTGGAGGCCGGCAGGCCATTGGAATTCTTCAAACATCCCCACGCGTGGCCGTGCATGACGACAGAGACGACCCCACCGAAACTGAATCGAGGGCTGGTGTCGACTCGGCCTTTGCATTGCATTTGCTCTGTCGGGTACATGTAATGTTCGGTGAACGTATCGGCGGCAGCAGCGAATTCAATCGGCCGTCTTATCTCGACGATAAGGCCGTGGATTCTAGCTGAAAAGCAGTTTGTTCAGCGACCCATATCTCCGCACGGCGGCAGCAGCAATACACCTAGGTTCTCTTTGGCTATGTATGATTCTCAATTCGAAGTGGCGAATCGATTCCAGCTATTTTTGATATCGCGCTCTCCAAGAAGAGCGACGGATGCGGTTAGTGGATTGTGGTGGGCCGCGTCGTGTTGTTTTTCAGCCTCAGCTGGTTGGCGAGAAGGCACGAAATGAATTCATCGAAAAGGGGTCGACTGTCGCATACCTTGGACCTTGTCGCATACCTTGGACCTCGTCCCGGCCTGGATACTTCTACTTCTCTCCCCGTCCTCGAACCCGGTTCCCTGACTCTCAGCAATATCGATTGGGACGAACGCGGACCTCGCCGTCGATATATATCTCTGCTTTGCCGGCTACATAGCCGACGACAAGCATTCGCCTAACAGATCGTGACGTCGGCATCGGAATGGCCGGCTGATATCACCGGACGGAGGGATTCCCTAACAACATAGCTGCCACAAGTGTTGGTTCACGTTGCCGTTTTATATCTCGCCTGCTCCCTCCTACTTATCCAACTCGCCCTCTTATCGGTTTCGATTCGTTGCTAGCCGCACTGCCCCCCGGCGCAAGTTCAATATTTTCGGCGCAAAGATGGCACGACACTCCATCGATTCGACCTCGTCGGAAGACCACCTCAATTCCAGGCCGCTCCTTCAATCGAAAGAACAAATCGAGCTTTCCCCGATACGAGCTCCTTCCGTCGCGGGCACTACCACGGACGCTGAGCGACTCGCATCTCGTCCCCTCGCTTCCCGGTCAAAGGAACCTCCCGTGACTTGGTCGTCATTACCACACAAATCGCAGCTTCTGATATTAGCAGCTTGCCGCCTTTCGGAGCCGCTGAGCAATACCTGTCTTCTCCCTTATCTCTATTACCTGATTCGTTCCCTCGACAAGCAAGCTACAAATGGCCAAACGTCCTCCAATTCGACAATATCCCGTCGGGCTGGCTTGTTGGTTGCGGCATTCGCTCTAGCCCAGTTTGCTACCAGTATGCTTTGGGCTAAACTCGCAGATAGATTTGGCCGAAAGCCGGTGATCGTCTATCCGCTTCTCGCCTCCATAGTTGCCAACATTGGCTTCGGTTTCGGAACCACAATTCCCGAGGTCATGTTTTGGAGATTGATTGCGGGCATCGCGAACGGCAATATTGGGGTCATGAGAACCATGACAGCAGAGATTGTCAAAGAAAGAAAATATCAATCAAGAGCGTTCCTTTTGTTGCCATTGGTCTTCAACAGCGGAAATATTGCTGGGTTGGCACTTGGTGGTCTCCTCGCCACACCTACGAAAAACCTACCTTGGTTATTCGGGGGCGTTGAGTGGTTGGAGCAATACCCATTCGCGCTTCCGACTATGGTCAACGCTATGGCATTGTCCGTTGCTCTAGTGCTTGCAGTTGGCGGGCTAAGAGAAACTCTTCCCTCTAAAACCCGCCCTGGCCATCGGGATATCGGGATTGAATTGAGAAAACGCATCATGCGGCTGATCATGCGGATAACAATGCACGGCTACGAAGTGATCCGGGACGAGGAGTCAACCGTTACAGCAGCCGCCGCCTCGCAGTCGACTATCTCGGCCCCTCCCGACTCAAGGAAACCCATCTCAGGTCCGCAGGCTCCTGGTAGCATCAGAACCAAAGTTATCGCAATGACCCTTGCAGGTTTCACATTACTGCCTTTTCATAACGCCGCCTTCATGCAACTGTTCCCAATCTTTCTTTCCACCCCCTTCAATCAGGAAAACTTCAAACCGCAAGCACAATCTAACAGTTTATTTTTCACTGGTGGCCTTGGCTACGATGCCTCAACGATTGGTCTTTATCTCTCCGCTTTCGGCTGCTCTGGAATTTTTCTCCAAATGTTCATCTACCCAACCCTCCAAGCTCGATTTGGAACATTGAGGATCTTCCGATTTGCGTTTATCATATTCCCATTAAGCTACATACTTACACCGTATGTCCTCCTTTTCGAGAGCTCAATCACTCGCGGTATCGCGATAGCGTTCGTCTTATTCCTACAAGTAATGGCCCGAACGTTAGCAATACCCAGCTCAGTAATCCTCTTGACGAATGCAGCACCCTCCCCCAAGCTACTCGGTACCCTACATGGAATTGGTAACATGTTGAGCTCTCTTGCTCGGGCAGTCGGTCCAGCTTTAGGCGGTTGGATCAGTGCGAAGGGAATGGAGATAGGAATGGTCGGGTGTGTTTGGTGGACTTATTTAACCGGAATCGCAATTTTAGGTATCTTCGTAAGTTGGAGAATGGAGGAAGGAAAAAGCCCACATGAGAGGGAAATGGATGACATTAGACGGAGAAAAGAAGATGACTAGCGATACCCCACATCCTCATTATTCAGGTTTAACGGAGTTTCAGCAAGTTAGAACTGTCTTAATAACAGGCGTTTACAGGGTTTACTTTATATCTAATATATCTATGGCTACATAAAATGTTATTGAATGCGTTACCTATTAGTCCTTTGGTCTTGTATAATCTTTACATTCTAGCCCAGTTTTAGTATCAAATTTTCATAATGCTATATACAGGGTGTTAGACTGCTCTGTTACCATTTTGAACCCATACTCGCTCCGCTGGTGGTTTCGGAAGTGCCTTCCACAAATAAGCTTCAGGATCTTGGCCCACGTTGGGATCTCCATCTGTTACAGATTTTCCATACCCAGAAATAATAGACTCCCTATACCCGTCATAATCTCTGTCCTCCTCTGCCGTCTCCACGAACTCTGGGCCAGCATCTAGTTTTATAGTTTCATAACTAGTGTTTGCTAGAAAGGAGGCGCTGTCTATTACGCTAAGACTCCGACGGAGGTAGTCGTGTTCTCGGTTTCCGACCTCCCAGCAGCTTCTTGGTGTTCGATTCTCAAAATCACCAAACTTTCTTAAAGTTTGCTTACTTTGTGGTTGACCAGTAACTTTATCCTTTTCTCCCAAGCTGAATCTCCTGATTTTTCCAAATTTCGTCAATGAGCTTGGGGTCCCAGGAAGCAAACTCTTTTCCCACGAATTATGCTTCCTATCTTCTACACCTTGCCATCTCGGAATAACTAGAGCTAGAGGCTCCTCTTCGCCATCCAGTCGAAAGCCTTCTCCTGGCCCAACCGGAAAAATCTGACGGGCTTTATCTAACGTCCCCGATGTTCCCCCAGTCTGACTAGCCGGATGATACCAATGCTTAATGGTTGTGAATTTGCACTTCTCTGGCTTCATAGGTGGTGTAAGCATCTTGGAAGTGTCTTGGATACCCCTTGCCGCTAGCGCGCCGTCATCAGGTACACTAATATCTCCAGGTAACACTGCGCCAGAACTGCCAGCTATCGACTCTAGGCACTCTGCCTGACAATTTCCAAAACCGACAACTCCATACTCAGTGCGAGGACTGCCTAGACATGGAGGCAGAGTTCCTTCCGAGCTTTGCGTTCCTGTTATAGTATTTGTTTTGATCTTTCTCATCGGAAATAAAATTCTCTTTCCTCGCTCCAAGACTCCCAAATAGTGCTTCGAATCCCGTCTCTTGTTGTCAGTTTTCGTTTTCGTTAATATATACTTGCACAAACTGATCCCCCCAAATATCCCAACTATCCCACTAAGTATAATAACGGCGAGTACCCAGTGAGATTTCAAGATAGTTGAGGGGCCGGTTGGCGGCATAGTACGCACTACAGACTTCGTGGGGGCCATAAGATCAGCTTGTACTAGAAATATCCCATTAGGCTGGGCTCCTGTCGTGGCGATCTGTAGACGATCGCGATCGCTTGTTAAGGGTCTGCACGTTCCCCCAGATCTTAAAATTCAAATCACTAACAGATTTGGCGATCACGTTTTCGTCGGGTCTTTGTTTCGAGAGCACTTGAGCGCATGGACGCAGATCAATCGTACCCAAGGCTTCCCAGCAATCTTGACCCATTTTACCACAATTATTATTGAAGAAGCTGATTTGAGATATTATTCTTGGGCCACGAAAAGGTTGTGGTTCTCAGTTAAATAACTGATAGGCGGGCTTTGCGTCAGTATCTGGAACGAGGTATTACGATAGATTGAGGTACTTTAAAACTACATGCTAGTAAGATCGACAAAACTTGGTTCCAATCACTTTGGCTGGTACAGTCAACTCGAGATAAACTGTTAATTAGAGTCTAATTACTCTCAGTATTGATGATAAATGAATTCGATTCGCAGTGATACTAGATAGGCTCTCCTCCAAATAAATATGATTCTAATGAACTAAGAACCTTGAATGTGAACAGATTCCTGGAAACTAAAAATCAAACGCTGCTCGGTACCGATTCTCAAGCATCAAATAAAATCATATTTATAAAATAGCTCCTTCAGGATTCGCAATACTAGATTCGCATGGTGGAAGCCAACAACCATGGCCTCAAGCCTCAGCCATATATATATAATGGACACTAGTGACTTACCAATGCAATTCCAGATCACGACTCTATGTACACATCACCGCGAATTCTATCGGGGATTCTCAGATCCCCTAGTGATGAGTTAAACACATATATTCCTTCAATCGTTTGTGGTATATTTGAGATAACCCTTAGCAAAAGAGATAAGCAGCTTGGACTATCAAAAACTAATTGATTCGCATCCAAAGATATGTGTTTTGCGCGTCATAACTCTATATGCCCAGATTCTTCACAGCATCGAGAGAGGTTTCTAGTTGCTACTTGTATTTTTGTTCTAGTCTCTATCACTCATATGAACATAGATCAAGGTGGAACACAAAACCACAACGTATTATTGGGTCCTTCCTCGTATACGTTCATGTGCACATGTGCTCATATGATCGTGATAGCCTCTGAATGAAACTCGCCAAGAATAAATACTATTTTATAGCTATGAAGCTCTCGCGATAAACCTCCAAATGTCGCTTTTACGCGGATATATCTATGTAATGCAACATATAGTAAGCTCCCAATGCAATATTCCTGTTGCAAATGCGCACATGTGTGGAGGGTACCGGTGTGTTGCCGGCCGTTCTGTGGAGGCCGAGGATTCCGCGATGGGAGCTAGGCGAGTTTGAGTGCGCGTCAGGCTTGGTGCGTCGTCAGCTTTTACGAGGTTTTAAGTTCTGTTCAACGAGCCCCATACAGTAAATACCAAAGTCCTTGACCAAATACCAATATGATAGCGGCAACCCGCTCAGATAAGTTAGTGCATCATAGCCTGCAGGCGCCTCAATTGGATACGAGATCTCACTGCGCGCATGCTCTTATTCCTTCACGCTGAATCCCAGGCCCGAAGCTAAACTGTGAGCATTTATTGCAGTGAGAATAGATCAGGTATGAGTCAAGCTTTGCCTCTTTCTCTCTCTTGGTTATGGTGTCTTGTAGCGTTGTTCTGCGACATCAAAAGTATGCGTTCTCGAGCTCCCCTCGGGCCCTCTTGACTCAGCCCAAATACTTACAGTGTTGAGGGGTTGAAATATGATGGGTGACATGCCTCCAGCGCGTCAATCAATAAAATTAAAATTAAAAAAATTGAAAAATCAAGTATCTATAATGACATTTTTACAGCCCGCTGAAATCATATTCCGTGAACTCCTATGCAAAAACAACTGAAATTACTCATCCATACAACCACAATCCTCCGGCTTTGGAGGTCGCAAATCCGCAAATTCGGAACCAACAATTGCCAACCCAGGGCACATGTCTCTAACACCCGTTAAATCAGCACACTGAAAAAGGGCATTCCAACTTCGTTCTATAGTATAACCAAAAAATGGCGCGTCCGGGCTGTCTTCATCCCCGCCAAGTTTGATTCTATTTTCTCCAACAAGCCTGTCATTCAGGCTCTCGTAAACCGACTTTTTAATGGCCCATATTCGTTTGTGAGACACAACAAATTGTCCCGCGTATGAAATAGAAACCTTAGTATTCGCGTCGCATTTTATGTGATGGGCTTTCGCCATAAGCTCCGGGATAATACCGGCTTCGTCAACCCACCCGTGCTCGTCTCTGCAGTCAAGGCAATTACAGCCTCGAGGATCGCGATACCCAAGATCAAGCATCCCTGTTCTCAGAGGATCAAAATATTTTTCCAGGCGGCGTAACACTCGATTTCGAACATGAGGGTGACCTTGGATGAATATTGTCTGGTTCGCGAGGTTGTCCCAGTTGTTGATAATATGGTGGAGGTACGTCCCCCCTTCTCGGCCTCGATTTGGTAGCGCCGTAACATTAGCAGCCCCCGATGCTCGCTTCAACTCAACAGGGTCGATTTCGTCGTTTTTGGTATATATCATTACATTTGGATCCAAGCTCCGTATTGTTGGAATTTCTTTGAGATTATCGATGAAGCTTTTGATACTAGCAGGATCCTCATTATAGTGGCTGACAACAACATCTAAGCGGCGCGAGCTCTGGGGTATGTAAGTTATGGGTCGAATAGACGTGATATCGTCTATGCGAGTCGCGCGGGTGGGTCTCTCTAATGAAACTTTCGTTCCAATAAGTCCTAGAAGAAAAATCCACAGTTTTAAATTAAATCCGAAACAGTATCCAACTCGTTGCCTCGCTTTCGGAGCGTGTTGATCTGTATCTGGAAGTAACTTTACTGTGGGATTATAATCTTCGAGCTCTAGTTCCTCTGTTTGACTCGACGGGTGAGAGGACCTAAGCAAGAGTGAGAAAATACTCGTCAAAACGACAATGCTCCCGTATGTTAAGACTTGAACCCATGTTGGAGTCTGCAAAAAGAATGAAAAACTAGATATAAAGACGCATATAATATCCATCGCAGCTTTCGATGTAGCAATATCAGTGAAAGAACCCGAATTTGCGCCAATGTCTCTACGGGTTTCCTGGCAATACTGAGAACTTGATAGTGCGTCGAAGACGCTTAGTACGACTGTCGGTAAAAGGAAATGAGCGGGAACAGTTGTAAGTATCTTGTGGAACCCCCCGCGAAATACTAGCATTTGTCCCTCATATATGCAGAAAATAGCTCCTGTGACGCATACGAGGAGAGCTAGTAATTGGATTGCTCTTGTCCATCGCCAAAAACTGGGTGGGCCTGCGGACTTCTGTGCGAGCGAAAACATAAAGGCATGCTTTCCAATGTAGCTAGACGCTCCAATCAATAGAAATGGTATTGCTTTAGGATCCAACCTGCGCTCAGAGAGTAGTATAAGGCCTATGGGTGGAAGTAAGATTAACGCAGGCGTCGCCATCGTCAAGAATGTCGAAAATGATGTTCGCTGTGAAGTAGGTGCCTGGAGAAGACGCTGGTAAGAGACTCCCTGAATTCGAGCTGTAATCTCGGCCAAATACTTTGTGTTAATAATCACCTCCCGTTAGCTTTGAATGTGACTTGCTACTGATTGGGTGATTATCTATTTCTGATTTGGAGTTTCAACTTACAAAGAATAGCATGGGTAAAGTTATACTACGACTGTAGAAAAGTGCCTGAACAACACAGATATGAATTGAGATATCCAGAACTCCCAGAATGGATTCTATAAAGGTATCCCGAATCCGCCAAGGTTGTATCGTCGGAAGGTTTTCGGTTGTCCTGTATTTTGAAGTATAGAGAGTAGTGGTCGTAAGCAGCTCTGTGATAAGAGCCGTGGCCGTATAGATCCATAATAATGAATATGCTATTGCTTCCAAGTGACTTTGTTAACATGGACCGACGATATCTACCGTAGAATAAATGAATGCGAAGGTGTCTGTGGGGATACCGAGGGTGCTCTTACGGTAAACTTTATACCAGAATTTGAATTAGCAAGTAGAAATTAAAAGATCGATGGGATTCTGGGCTAATTGGACTTACGAATATCTTGGTCAAATAAGAATTCTAATATAATTATTTGTAATATAATGATAGCATAGCGAAAACTAGAAAAGGCATGTCAACTATGTGGCTTTTATAAATTATTCAAAAGTTTCATGTTATAAAAGACATCCTGCGTTACTAGATGGCTTCTTAACTGATTGGGATACTTACATTTGAAAACAAGATCGTCGCGAGTAGGTCATCGTATCCCAAAAGTGGGAAATATCTTAACCATTCAAAGTCGTAAGGCAATTCTGAGGAGCGTCAATCGAATAAAACCTTTGTTATGAATGTTTCTCCTAAGCTCAGCGAGCACAAAAATATTTCTTCCTCTTGGGTATTATGAAATTCAGCTATAAGCTGCGGGTAGGGAATCTATTTAATAAAATTTCAGGATCTTATATCCTTAGCGTGGATCTTTGCTTCCGTGTGTACGTAAGTTTCCAAGAAGCTGCGCCCATGACTGGACTCTCCACCTTCTTTATGGTATTCTAGAAATATTAGAAGTACGAAGCGAGCTCTAGCATGGTACCAGACTCTTGCCAAACAAAAGGTGCCAACAGGTCATGGACCTTACTGTTGTGAAACAATTTGCTGACCCTGGAGACCTGTGCCGCACTAGTACAGAAAATATCTTAAATCTCGGGTTGCCACAACCATCCCACAAACCATATCTGGGACATGGCTTGCCGTTGTACGAAACCACTAGCTTTGCTATCCCGTGGACCAAAATATCACCCGCTAGGCGCTTTACTGCATACCAGCCGAACGCACGAAACCTGGATTCCTGCGCTTTCCCACTGTTCCACCGTTTAAGCAAGGGTTTTAAGCTTTGAAAACAGCACATAGAATTCTTAATAATTAGAGCTAGCTAGTTGTGTTCTCAACTTTCAACTAGATTTAGCACACAAAGTAGCATGTGCATCCAGGGGAGAACGTGTGGTTTAGATATTTATACATATCCTTGGGACTTCCCCAAACAGAAATTCGGGGATTTTTACCTTCTTTGGAACCCAGGTGTTTGACCACAACCCCTGTTTAGGGCGTTCTCGTTGGTATGATTTGGGTTAGTCATATTGTTGGTAGGCTATTCAAGTGGCCGACTCGCCTCTCCTCGCAATGCGGAACCCAAAAACCATATTTGCATTTCCAGAAAACCTGAGAGGTCACCGATTAGGCAAACAAGTCGTATATCTTCATCATTTCATGCAAGATCATGGAATTGGATATGCGGAGGCGAGTTCTAAAGGCGAGTTCTAAATATGTTTTATCGACCATCGAAAATATGGAGGGCCATGACAAGAAAAAGAAGTTGCTTCGAGTTGTATGTAACATAAATCCGAATGAGAAGACAAACCTCAACGCATCGGTTCTCAAGAATACCAACTTGATCGCTTCCATCTTATTCGTATCGGATTGTGTTTGCTCGTAACAGAGCGGCTGAGTCCCATGGAGATTGGTTTTGAATGCGAACCTGCGTTTTAGATTGTTGGAACATGCGTGGATACGAGCTGTTGGTGCATGCACCCCTTGGACCCTTCTGTCGAATTAAGCAGGTAATGGCGTAGGGTCTCATTCTCTCCGTCGGGACCGCAACCGACAAACGTTTAAACGCGTAATCGGTGTTTGACTAACGTGTCCCTCCCGGTTTTTTTTTACAAGCGTCTGGTTACAGCGGAAAAGTCGCAATTTCAAACGGTAACCAAATAGATCAACGCAAACCTGGAGTTATAGCAATATTTCGCGCCTAGCAAGAAGAGATTTACGGCACAATAGCGAGACACCATGCTAACTTACCCCGGAGTCTCTGATTTCGATAGGCCAACAGATGTGTTGTTTATATGGGTGTTAGGTTGGTTGTGGCGGATCAGTCTTTTACCTACAAGCTTTTAGTCGCAACTCAGCCTGCACACTAGTCTAATCTCTCGGCTTGTGGATAGGTATCTGGCAGACGGCTCAATTCTGAGGTAGCTTGCAAAGATTTAAGCAGGAACGAAATACATCTACGATATGGAATGTAAGTAGAATAATCATATGGCAGGACAATTGGATAGAAGGTGCGAGTCCTTGAGTCTTCAACTGAGCTTTCTTGCTGCAGCTGCGCTTGGTCGAGCACCAAAATGCAGATGCATAGGAAGCCAGTTGGTTAGTTGTGTTGAGGGCCAGACTAATTCCACAAAATCTCACCAACATAAGCTCAATTGCAAGGACCAGATTGGCCAAGTCTCGTTGTTCACCGCCCTGGATTGGTCTATGAAACAACATATCCATACGTAATAGCCTCTAGATATTCTGAGTAGGATGAGTCTGCAAACATTCTTCAATTCTTTAGGTTGGGTTCGCATCCACACCAACTCCATAGGTCCAATGGAAGGCGGGGATAATATAGGATGACCGAAATCGTAAATACTGACAAGAAAACTTGAAAAAACCTAACCAGCTACCTAGCCTCTCAATAGTGTGGACCAAGATCATGGACTGCCCAGAAATTTCATTCTTTCACGTAATTTTCTGGCTGGCCTGATTACCAATACAGGACTTGCCGCGTCGCTGTCGGCGCCAAGCACGAGCTAGAAGAGAGAAGCATGGGTTCTTTCCCATGGAGAGGGCGCTCGACTCCACGGCAAGAATATACCAGACACCTTCAGTTCCAACCTTAGTAAGTTTGGTGATCAGCTTATCAGGTTTTGCATTTAACCGTAGTGAGCCCCACCGATGTGTGGTTCGCACCTTCCGAAATCGTCTAAACTCGCGTCGCCATCATAAGTGATGTCGACAAACGAGAGCCTTATTTGACCTATTCTTCGTCATGAGCATAGATAAGCTCATAAGTTAATGAACTCGCTTCTATTTGTTTCGGTCAAACGCGTCAGCCTCAAAGAAAGGCCCTCCCGCCGCAATGAAGAGCTACAATAATTTGTCTATTTAGCGACACAAGTCATATCTGCTATAAAAGAGCCTCGTCTTCCGAAAATAAGATTGATGCAATCACAAACTAGTATAAACTAGAAAGGGTTTATCTATTGACTTTAGCTACTCAGTAATTTTGTATATTCATATCCCTTAATCCAGGGTCTCGTACTATCGCAAGACGAATATTCAATAACTTCGATCGCCTTCGAATTCCCGGTCAAACGGTATCGATCTTAGGCGGACAGTCGCGGACAGCTAGCCTTGATGGCAAACTCGACATGCGTTGAAGATTTGGGTTTTGGCCCGACTGTCATAAATTGTCGACAGGGTCTGGACTTCACCTTACAGTTTGAGGAGAGTATATTCGATCTCATCCCTGCTGGTTTGGTGGTTCTTTTGACGCCATTTAGGCTTTGGCAACTTCATCGACAACCCAAACGGGTTTTCGAAAAGTCGTTTGCAAATTCCAAACTGGTTTGTTCAATCCATACTCGAAGCACCTAAATCACAGTATCGGTCGGCCTAACCAGGTATCCATGTTAGCTGAATATCATTATTCTCGCGACTTTAAAATTATTACTGGCTATCCTCTGGACATTTCGGGCACCATTGATCACCAAAACATCAGTATCTGCAGCTATCCTGTCGTTTTGTGAAGTCCTCGCCATAGGTCTTGTGTCAAATTATGAACATGTTCGGAACATCCGGCCGAGCTCTCTGCTCAGCATTGCGTTGCTGGTCTCAATATTTTGTGATGTAATCAGAGCCAGGACGTTCATAAAGATCAATTTCGACAATCTTTTGACAGCATTGTTTACGGCATCTATCGCTTCGAAGGCCTCAGTTCTACTATTAGAGGCTAAGGATAAAAGGATATTCCTACGATCTCCGGACACCGAAAAACCACCAGAGGAGACAAGCGGGCTCTTTAGTCGAAGCGTCTTCTGGTGGCTCACACCCCTGTTAAGATCAGGTGAGTACCAGCTATTTTATTCCTCGTCTAGTACACAGCTTTCAATTTAATGCCGTGCTTCTTGTATCTAGGCTATTCGAAAATCCTCAGCTATTCCGACTTATGGCATCTAGATGACAGGATAGATGCTCAAGATTTAAAAGACCATTTTTACCAAATGTGGCAACGATACTCAACATCAAAGCAAAAATACAAGCTTGCTCGCTCAAGTTTCCGATCTCTATTATGGCTATTTCTCTCGCCGGCGATACCGAACATTCTCTTCGTTGGGTTGAACTTCTCACAACCTTTCCTCATTAGTAGGATGATAACATTCGTGTCTTCAGATGATCCTACGGAAGTTGGCTACCTTTTATTATTTGCTTTCCTGATAGTCTACTTCTTCATCGGTATTTTCGGCGCCATGTACTGGCACGAGGTCGATCGGTGGTTGACGGTTTTACGAGGCTGTTTAGTCAGTGCTATTTACCGAAAAACCCTGACACTGGATCTCCGTCAGACGACAACTGGGGCTTCTGTGGCGTTAATGAGTACAGATGTGGAAAAGGCAATGCTTGGTTTTAGGTGGCTCCATGAAGCGATTTCGAGTCTTGCAATAATTCCACTGGCACTCTGCATGCTATATTTTCAAGTTGGGTTGGCGTATGTGGGACTGTTCAACCGACATTGAAACACTTTTAAGATTGCAAGTCGAACTAATTCTTGGATCACAGATTTCTCGCACCACTTTTTATCTTAGGTGTTTGCACCTATGCTGCCAGCCACCTATCCGTAACTATTGTGAAGAGACAGAAAGTCTGGCTCCAGGAAACCCAAAAACGGGTCCATTTTACATCGTCGGTCATATCATCCATGCGCGGCGTGAAAATGATGGGTCTGGTGCCCAGAATCACACAAAAAATCGAGGCCTTGAGAGATATTGAAAACAAAGCGGGATTAAAATGGCGATTGAATATTACCATTGGAGTCTTTCTATCAAGTCTTGGTAGCGAAGGGTCCAAGTGGTTTACCTTTATCCTCTTCGCCGTAATATTTTACGCCAAACATCGCAGCGGCAACGACACACAGGGATTGAACATAAATATCCTTTTCACCTCGCTGGCTATATTGAACATAACTCTCCAGAAGCTACATATCATGATTCAAAGCATCCCTAGTTTGATGAATTCTTTTGGTTGTATTGTTAGAATCGAGGAGTTTCTAATGGCCGAAACAAAATCGGATAATCGGCTCCAGCACGAAAGGCGATCTCAAATCTCATCAGGCGAATCTGACTTTACCGATCTCACTCCGGAACCAGCCGATCAAAGTCCTCGTGATATTCCCTTGAGACAATTCCATCGCACGCAAGTTGATGCTACCAGACCGCTTATAGAGGTCACCCAAGTTACGGCTGGATGGAGTCGAGAGGAAAAAATCCTAAACGACGTCTCTGTGGACTTTTTTGCTGGCCAGATATCCATTATTATTGGAACGTATGTTTTAACATCATTCATATGCCTTCCTCAATTAAGCTAACGAATACTAGTGTAGGGTGTGGAAAATCCACACTTCTTCAAACTCTCCTAGGTGAAACAACCGTACATGAAGGCTTTGTCAACGTCCACGGCCCTCTAAATTCCATAGCGTACTGCGCACAAACGCCCTGGCTTGTCAACAAAAGCATCAGAGATAATATAGTCGGGATGTCTCTCTTCGACGTCGATTGGTATAAAGAGGTTATAAGGTGTTGCGCCCTACTGGAAGACCTAAAACTGTATGATAAAGGAGATAGGACACTTGTCGGCTCCAAAGGCGTAACCCTTTCTGGAGGGCAAAAACAGCGAATTGTAAGAATGCCTTGGCACCAATCCCTCTCTTTGAAATGAGCTAACCACTTGCCTGATTAAGGCGTTGGCCAGAGCTGTGTACTCGAAAAAGCCGATCATGATACTAGATGATATATTCAGTGGGCTTGACACTATCACCGAGGAACGCATCTTCATGAGGCTCCTTGGATCCGATGGCTTGCTTCGACGAAATCGAGTCACAATTATTTTAGCAACTCATGCAGGTAGGGATGCATCGCATTCGTTCACGTTATCACGAGCTGATATATTCTGGTCGAATTCTCCAAAGTCCATCGTCTTCCTCATGCCGATCAAATCGTCGTCATGAACAGAGCGGGTTCAATTCAGTCCCGGGGCTCTTGGAAAACACTTTCCTCTAACTCGGATTTCATCGAAGTACTACGAGATGCAGCAAAAAGAGAGATTTCGGAAAGTAGTCATCATGACGGTATCAATGATGACCAAGAATTACCACACGAATTTACTCCGTACGCGGATGATGATGCACGCACCCAAGCTACTATTGATGATATTTCTCGTAAGACTGGCGATATAGCCGTTTATAGGCACTACTTCAAAGCGGTCGGATCTAGGCATAGCATCATATTTGCATGTTTGCTTCTGGTTGAATCTGCTCTTTGGTGTACTCTCAGTAAGATTGACCTCTCACTTACCCGCATAATCAACCCCAACTTCAAGTTTAATAATCTCTAACTTTTGAAAAGCCGTCTGGTTGAATAAATGGAGCAGTGACCCCGACCCCACGAAAACACCCTTTTACATGGGTATCTACACACTCTTGGTGTTCTCGTTCCTTGGGAGTCTAACATTGTGGATATGGCATTGCTGTCGTTACCCAATGACAATCTCCGCACAAAATCTACATTCTTGGCAATTAAGTACAATGATGAAGTATGTTTTCTTATTAACTTGAAGGTACTCTTGGAGACCCTTGCTAAATCGTTATATTCATTTTAGAGGTGAGATGTCGTATTTCAGCTCGACAGACGTTGGTGTTACAACCAATCGATTCAGCCAGGATCTTGTGCTGGTTGATACAGAGCTACCATTAGCGTTAACTAACTGCGTTGAAAGTATGCTGCCTTTCTGACCTCTTGAGTTTGAATCTTGGGAGTCGAGGAACCTCCGCTGACTAAAGACAAATTCGAACAGGTGCTCTCTTGGTCGTCGGTCTAATTGGAATATCATTAGTCGCCACTGCTTGGATCGCTTTAACCTTACCCTTCCTTGTACTTTCATTCTACTATCTTCAACGGTTTTACCTTCGCACATCCCGACAAATACGTCTATTAGATATCGAAGCCAAATCGCCCTTATACACACATTTCCAAGAAACGCTATCCGGAGTCGCAACAATCAGAGCTTTTTCATGGGAGAAAGATTTTAATGACGAAAGTGAAAAACTACTTTCGGTTTCCCAAAAACCATATTATTATCTAACTACCGTGCAGAGATGGTTAGCTTTGGTTCTAGATATGATTGTCACTGTCCTAGCGTTCATAATTGCTCTCATCGCTGTCCAGCTACGGCACTCGCTTAATCCAGGATACATTGGTTTGGCATTGCTCAACACTGTAAGATCATCACGGTTGAGGTTCCCTAAAGTCCGAGAATAACACTAAAGTGATTTTAGATGAGCGTTGGTGAAATGTTAAAGGTCTGCATTATATATTACACCAACTTAGAAACATCCCTCGGCGCTATTGCACGCATGCGCAATTTTAGCAAATCTGTGCCTCAAGAAGACGATATTGAATGCGACGTCTCAACACCAGAATGGCCAGAAACAGGATACATAGTATTTGATGAAATATCAGCTAGTCATAAGTAAGAATTCATTCTCCCAAATTGCCTCCTGGTTGTTCAAAAGTGTTTATATTTCTAACTTACCTTAGATCCGATTCGGAAATTGTGCTCAGAAACATCAATCTCAAGATCAGGGCAGGCAAGAAAGTCGGGATCTGTGGGAGGTCTGGAAGTGGTAAATCTTCTTTGGTTGCGACTCTTCTCAGGTTACTAGAGGTCAAGACCGGCGCTATAAGTATTGATGGTGTCAATATCACCGGAATCCCTATAAATACTCTTCGCGGAAGACTCAATGTTTTATCTCAAGAACCGTTCTTCCTCCCCGGGACCGTGAGAGAAAATCTCGCCTTCGCAGAGGTTTCCACGCAGGACACTGATAAACTAGGAGACGAGGATTTCCTTACAGTCTTAACGAAAGTTGGCTTAAAAGAAAAGGTTCTATCTTGGCAGGGAGGATTAGACGCGGACTTCGATCCAGAAGGTTCGCTTAGTCATGGTGAAAGGCAGCTATTCTGTTTGGCTCGAGCCATGTTGAAGCCTAGTAGTATTGTTGTTCTGGATGAGTTTACAAGCAGGTTAGCACCACCGCTCAGGTGGAAAATTTTACAAATTTATGATTGGTAATCTAACATTCTTCCTTAGTGTCGATATTGAGACGGATAGTAAAATGCAGCAAATTCTTCGCCAACATTTTTCAGGGAACACGATTCTGACAGTTGCGCACCGACTAAACACCATTATTGACTATGACCAAGTCATCGTTCTCGACAAAGGGTCAATTATCGAAACCGGAAAACCGAGTGACCTCCTTCTACAGGCTGGTTCAGCATTCAAAACCCTTTATGAGATACATGAAAAATCATCCTCGTGAAATCAGTTTGGCTCTAGATTTAGAATATCAAATTTAATTCTTGATTAATCCGTTGGCAATGGCTAAGGCGTTTATCAATATATTTGTGAACTTAGAATATGCACCAGCACTCCTACCGACAGTTGTGTAACATCGGCTCCGGTCTTTATCACTCCCGGAGTTGTACAATATGCATTTATACGTACCTTCGGGAGTCGAAGGTTCCGACCTTCTAGACTGCCAGGTAGTTGCTTCGATGATTTTCCCTCGCAACTAGAAGTGGGAGGCCTGTCCATGTGAGACCATACCGCACATTACAGCTATACAAGCCGACTATCTCATGTGAAAATCTGTGCGGAGTATCCAGCCCACGTGCTCCAAATACTCTATCCATATCGGTTGAAATTTATGATTAGGACGCAAGTAGGGACACCGGTCGAATGCGGCGCTAAAAATTCCATGCACAACTTATAATTCTAGTGGAGCGGGGCCATGATTGCAATTGGAATCAAGTTTGTCACTAGTTCGGACCAGGCACACAGGCATTGAATATGCACGGGTTCCAAACTCTCTTTCCAAATTCGGCCGCGGCTGCAGAATGCTATGTACCATAACATGACTCCACGGCTGTAAAAAATGTTCATCATACAAAAAGCTCGTATCAAATCCCTAGAGACTTGGGGCAGAGTGACACCGGACTTCCGGGGATGATTAGATTCCGCGAAGTCTTGGTTTGAAGCAAGGCTCGGCCCTAACTTAGATTCGAATTTCTAGCGCACAAGCCAGAACCTCAGCCGTGTGCACCTCGCTTGTGTAACCCAATCGGAATGTTTATCGTTTTCAGGCATTCCCCGCCATCGATTAAATACCCCAGGAAAGTCCAGCTCTACAGCTTCAGATTTTAGCTGCTTGATCTAAAATCACCTTTCACAGCTTTCGCCGATCGACCATGGGTTCGTACTATCCATGATCATGGATTAGTACCTAGGATTTTGACAGAATTATTGAACAGCATCTACACTAAAAATTTGTATCTAGGAGTCTTGTACTCCTTTACCTTCACCACAGAAAAAAAGGCTCGAGCCGGCTATAGCTACTCAAGACGAAACACAAGTCGCATCCCTTCCCCTCGAAGGAAAATTGGTGTTCGCACAACGCAAGTCTGTTTGCGAGATAGGCCAGTCAGCTCCTGACCAGAGCGAACGACAATAACAAGAAGGGTAAAGATACTTAATTATTTGCGGCTGATCAACCTCAGAAACACCAGACACCATCACCAGAACTTAGTCGCATTACTCGATATAATAGGATCACGATTCGATATTTGCGATATGGACTCTTTACCCTTATTAGCGAAGGAAAACGCCGTTCTCTTGTCCACTGGAGCTGTTCTTTCCTATATTTTACTCGTCCGCCACCTGCGATATCGTCGATTGAACAACTTCCTCGCCAGTGTCGAGAAAGATTGCGGCGTGGTTACGAAATCTTCTGACCTACCCCTCTACCATGCCGAAACTATTATCAGCAATATTGGAACTTGGGATTTCCCAAGGGTAACAAGGTTGTCCTTGCAGTTTGCACTTTTCAGAGTATGTGTATCCTTAGGAAACAGACAGGCCAATTTCGCAGCCACAGGATATCTATTGACAATCGCTCTCCCGACTCCATATATAGACATATGGGATTCCAACTATATCCTCCATATTATGGAAAACCCGACAGTTCGCGGAACGTCCTACGGCTCATCGTCGTTATGTCGACACCTCTGTGCTTATTGTCGAGCTAATGGCCTTCCCACTTGATTCTCCTAGAGCCAAACTGGCAATAGAACGGATCAACTACCTTCACAATCGCCATAAAAGCTCCATTTCTAATGACGATCTATTATACACACTTGCGTTATTTATGTGCCAACCTGCCGTCTTCATCGACAAATATGAATGGCGAAAGCTCCACCCAATTGAGAAGATGGGCTTGCATCGTTTTTGGAGTCAAGTTGGGGTTATGATGGGAATCCAAGGCATCCCCGATTCATTTGAAAGGACATATGAATGGGCAAACGTAGTCATCCCTCTCCAATATATAAATAGATATTTATAATACCTACTTACATTCATCTTGAACAGCAATACGAAATCAAATATATGAAACCAGCGGAAACAAATGCTAAAGTTGCGGTCGCCACCATGGACATCCTCCTCTACTTTATACCGGGCTTCCTACATTCATCAGTCATCCCCATCATCCACGCGGTCTGTGATTCCCGACTTCGGGCCTCTTTTATTTGGCCAGATCCTCCTTCCCATCTTGAACCTATTGTGAATGCAGTTTTTGGAATACGCGCCTTCATCACCCGCCACTTGATTTTGCCCCGCTTCATCGCCAATCATCATATCGAGTTTGAGGCTATAGATGATTCAGTCCCGCTGGCCGAGAGAAGATATTACTTTAACCTATGGGAGGCAGATCCGTGGTATTTCAAGAAGACATGGTGGAATGCCTACGGCCCAGTTGCTCTGGTCTGCAAAATCATGGGGTGGGGTATCCCAGGTGACGAATTCGATTCCAATAAAGGATACAGAGTGGGAGACGTCGGCCCGAAGAGTACTGTCGGAAGAGGTGTCGGAAACGAAGGCTGGGTGCCCGGATCATTATTAGGCGGAGGAAGCATCATTAGTGACGAGAAGGAGTTTCGAGAAAAGTTGATGGAGAGTGGCGGGAAATGTCCTATGTTTATGGGTTAATGATGCTAACGATCAAGCTAGAGTCCGAACACGATTGAATTACTTCATACTACAGCGTCTCTAAGTGGTGTTACTGTTATCTCAACTACATTTTTGAACTTTTGCTTTTGATCGAATCGCCTAGTTTAGTCCAAGTCCCTTCAATTTCGTGTCCTGTCATCTTGCGATTCCTATGTTTCCGAGATAAGCAAACTATATCGTTGATACTAGCTCCTCAATAGGGCAAGTAATATCTGATTTACAATCAATGAAAACATTATTCAAGATCCATGATAGCTAGAATTTTGCGAAGGCTTTGTGTACCTATTTACTCTTCCTCCAGGTAGTCGGAACTTTAGTACACTATTCTGGAATGAACTAAACTTTGTTGGACTCAAAAGGAGCCTGTTAATGCTATTTGATAACACAGATGCACTGTATTCACCTCTGGCGCCCCTCGGATGGCTCCTCTTGAGCCTGTACCTCCTCACTATCCGCTCCCTTAGTCAGTATTCTCGCATCGTTTTCGGACATTTTCTGCACTGCATCTTGAAGATGTTCCAGAAACAATCGTTCGTTCGCCATCAAGAAATTAACTCTCTGTTGCGAGAGAGACTCAATTTTTAGTAAGTAGGCATCCGTATGGGTCAAGTCTCGATCACTTGTTAGCTCCAGGATTGTCTTGTGAATCATATTGTTGGCATTGACTAGAATTCGAAAGACGGATGGAAGATACTTCTTATCCAAGTCCTGTACCGCTTTTGCAAAGGTCAGGCGATTATTTAGGAGCTCTTGGTTCTCCCAATTTGGGATAAGAAGAGTTGAATCAGACACTTGACCACGGTTCGTCGGGCGCGTGGGCGGTGGCATCTCCAATTGCAATTTTTTCTGCCCCTGGACTTCTTCCTCAGCAAACTCTTCGGAACCAGACTGTTGGGGTCGTGTTTGGCTAAGATCAACTACCAAATCTCTCCCCCCTTTCTCTGGATTGCTTTCTGAGGGCACTTCATCCTCGATGATTCTAGGACCCTCTTCTGCGACCTCGGCCAATCTAGTATCCTCTGCCATTGTAGATTCTTTGGTTTTCTGGAGACTATTCGCATCTTTTCTTCCCTTCAAGTCCTTGTCACTCAGTAATGCCTCTTGTATTTGCATTTGTTCTAATATATAATCCCCCTCGAGCTGTAATCGTAAACTATTTTCAGTATATCCTTCTTCAAGTTCATCCTCTTTCACAGTCTCTAGGACTTCTTCGACCATGTGTCCCGAAAGCTCCACATTTTTTTCTATCGGAACGAGTTCAGATGAAATACCCAGAGCAGCATCTTGTGATGGGGTTCTTGACCGTATGAACTTGCTGAAATCCACGTCATAGCCGTAAGGTGGGAACATGAAGTTTCCATCGCTGTAACCCAAATCAAGGTCGCTCCCACCTGCCACTCCAGAAGGTAAAGCGGGATTCGTGTCGACACCCTCAAGCCATGGCTCCGGTTCATCGTTGACCAGGAGGTAACTATTTTGTCGGTAACTTTGTGCGCTATCAACTAGGTAGTCGGCATGACCAATCTCTTCGTCGATATTTATCCTCTGGGGACTCGTATTATGGGACTGCCGGTTGTTCGGGTGATCTGGGGCTTGGATCGTTTTCAAGAGTTCGGCAAGAACCTCCTCTGAATTCGAAAATGTCTCGTAGCTACCAACTTTGATCTTATTTAATACGGTCGAATAACCACCTTGTCCAAAAAGCCACACCGGTCGCCAGCTGCCGAGTCTGTGGGGTGGTTCTATCCGTCCACCGGCGAGGAACAGCGTGCTCGGAGGTTGATATTCGTCGGGAATCCGATACGCAATCTTTATTGTCAAAGTTTCACAACTACTGCCTTCGTAAAAGAAGACACCTCGGATGGCATCGACAAGGTTTGCGGCGTGTGAGATCGTAAAATCCCAACTTGGGATATCTCGGGCGAAATTGAAATGAGTGATCTTAGCATCCGCAGACAAATCTTCGTAATTTATCGTTATACAAGAGTTAGGGTCAAGGCTGAGGGCATTTTCACCACCTTGGTAGAGATATTCGGGCGAAATAACCTGCTGTCCAGCAAATGTCGTTTCGGTTTTTGTTTGGGTTGTCGCGAGTTGCATGAGCCAACCCGAGACGGTAAGGGGAAATACGATAAAGAAAAATAAGAATATCCCGTCCGGGACTGTAGGTATCATTGTTTAGTCCTAGTTCACCCAGGGTGATCGATTCTAGGACTCGTCCAGCCAGCAATCCATACATGTCTGATGATTCATTCAATACCTGAGGCGTCCACCCAGCTTCACACCATTATATCACTAGCGGCCGGGGACGCTGTTACCTGCGGTAATATGAGATTGTTATCTTCTTTGGAGCCCGTCCTTTCTGGCTCCGAATTGGACCTTTCCACGCCTTTGTTTCTCCAGGAAAGCTAAAATAATTAACGGCCTCACGCCACCAATTGCAAAGTGGTTTGCAGCCAGCACAAGTGGTATTTTGGCTGGGTGTGTGTTGGTGTTGCCCTCCGTCGGTTTCGCGTCCGCACGGACATCAAACCGCGAAGGCGTATCTGCAATCCAGATCGCGACCACGCTGGGCTGAGTTGCCGTGATTGATCTTGTCCAGAAAACTCTCGTTGACCGAGGCTTCGACCACTCCGGAAATGGCCATATCATGAGGTCCTATTCTATCTCTCGGCCGTACCATCTCGTAAGCGGTGCGGCACAGTCGCGAGGCCCTTACCCCGGATGCCGGTACAGTCATATTGGACCCTCGCGACTCATATTACGATGTTATAATACCAAGCGCAAGTATAACAGCACAACCTGCCTCGACTCCACTCTTCTCAGTGGCAGTACCTGAGCCTCATATCGAAGCGCGCCTACTCGCTTCCATTTATCGGACGGACAACGCAATCAGCTAACTGGTCAGCTCTCACGAAACCGAGGCAAAATGTCCCAAAAGATTGTTGTGATCGGAGGTGGGATTGTTGGCGTCTCTGCTGCCTATGTAAGCATCGTGCGCACGGGTTCTCTTGGAAAACGCTTACTTGAGTTATAGTTTCTCTCCCATCACCATTCCAAGCCTTCGGTCACCCTCATCGAGGCATCTTCCATCGCAGCAGGCGCATCCGGGAAAGCAGGCGGCCTCCTCGCACTCGATTGGCACGGTTCCGATACCGCCTCTCTCGCTCGTTTGAGCTATGAACTACACGCCTCTCTGGCTGATAAGCACAGCGGCAGGGAAAGATGGGGCTACAGAGAACTCAATACCGTGGAAATTAGCTGTCAAGCGGGCAAGACTCGCAATGGCCGACCGACAGCCGTCCCAAATTGGGTGAACCCGGATACCGTCCTGAAAGTTGGCAGTTTAGGAACTCCTCAGACCACAGCTCAGATACATCCACGCCGTTTCTGCGAGGCCCTGATACAAGAGTGCAAGGATCTGGAATTAGTCATCGCGCATGCCCGCAAAGTTTTATTAAGCGGTGATAAATCCGCTATCGGTGTTGAGACCGAGGTCAACGGAGAAGTCAAGATTATCGAAGCGGACATTGTTGTGGTCGCTGCTGGCCCTTGGACAACAAAACTGCTCCCAAATATTCCCATTTCGACCCAAAGAGCACACAGCATCACTGTTCAGACAGCAGAACCAGCATCTCCCCATGCACTCTTCACCAGCATAAGAACTAAAAGCGGGAATGTAGTCACCCCGGAAATATATCCTCGTGTAGATGAAATCTACGCCTGCGGTGACTTGGATACCAATGTGCCATTACCCAAATTGGCGCGGGAAGTACAAGTCGATGAGGAAAAATGCAAAGAAATAAAGGAGAACGTGAGCCTTATTAGCGATCTACTCAAGGAAGGGGTGGTCACCTGCATGCAAGCGTACGTCCTCCTTCAATGAACCTGTGCTGAGTTCCCGAAACCTTCAACCTAACAAGCCATGAGCATCACAGTTGCTACCTGCCATATAGTGAAATAGGACCCGGTCCTTCCATCGGATGGGTGCCTGGTATGAAGAATGTTGCTGTAGCTGCTGGTCACAGCTGTTGGGGTATTTGCAATGGACCTGGAACTGGGAAGGTCATGAGCGAACTGGTCTGCGAAGATAAAATATCTAGTGCGAAAGTTAAAACGCTAGATCCTTCTCGATATATACAATAACTTCATATGGTGTTATAGAAAATATCACGTCAATTAAGAATGGCCTACTTTCACTGCCTTCAAACAGACTGACAATTTCTAGCACTAAATGACCTCGCCCCATTCCTGAAGCCAGCTCACAACAATGAGTTGATACAATTCTGTGCAAGACGATTCCTCGTCCGACGTATTAAACGATCACCTGCTAATATTATCCCTGGTTACGTATTCCGTCCTGTCTCGCCAGAGATAGTTTTGCCATTGGGTTATTCTGTTCCAGAAATTACTGGCTTCCGAGCAAGCTATTTTCAAACTCCAGAAATTAGTTTCGCTAAAAAGTTTTAGTTGCAGACGATCACCAGCTGTAGATTAAGGGCTCCATCACCAATGACGATTGTAGGGTCATATTTGATAGAAAACTGATGGCCGAAGTAGTCTAGCAATAGTCGAAGTATGGGTATATAGGAGACTTAGTAGCGACTGAAACAGCGTCGTTCATAGACACGCATCTATTTTATATTTTAGTATACTTTAGGCACCTTGCAAGGATCTAACTACCCCTGAGATCTTAAGATACTATACATCTTCCATACCTCCAATTTTCAAGCTCCGTATGACACCAAAACCCTAGCAACAAACTTGTGAGAACTCTGCTATTCAAATATATCCCAATTCACCATAACTACAACGCTTTTCCGTTTTCCTTGATACCACATCCCACCCAACCAGCTCTTCTCAGCGTCGACTGTTGTTCTTAAAATATGACGTATTATAGCCTCCGTTATTCGTGTTTCTGCGTTCATATAAAGTCTTGAGCGCATCCATGAATTTCCAACCCATCAACTTTTGCCAAAACTGCTGGAGTCTCGACCAGGTGCCCCTCACGAAATGCCGGAAGGGTCGCCAGTGGTAATATAAATAATACGAAAGTCCTCCCAAAAGCACAAAACTAGTAACATTGTCGCAGTCTCGATACAATGGTTTCAGCAACTTGTTAAGGAATGTTCTTTGGGGTGTGACATGGACTCTGAGGCGAAGCAGAACATCGATAGGCCAAAATAGTGTGTCCAGGAGTGGGAGCTCGTTGCTCAATCCATGTAGCATATCTAGACCGACTTGTGTGATTGTATCTATCACTTGATTCAACACTATGAAAATGATGACGAGCGGCGACATCTTGTTTGGAATTAGAAAATTATTGGTTGAAAGTTTCTCGGTGTGTAGTTGTCCTTGATTCGTACCCGAATTGCTTATCTCCAAACTTTCCTCAGAAGAATCCGATTTTGATGAAGCAAAGAGCCTGAGTATGCAGAAGATCAGTGGTGCAGTCCAGCTTTTGATACCGTACCTGCTCGTGATACGGCGGGTCTGTCGGCGAAGTGGTCGAAGATTGTAATGCAGAGGATTATTTCGGCGCAAGAAATCCATAGATGGGTTATAATGTTATAGAATTTAAACCTCGGGTTTTAGAATTCCCCAGAAATAATGGTCTCGTAAAGCTGGAGTTCCCATGAATTGATGCGGTCGAGATATAATATAGATTTTGAGTGGCATGAATTCCACCTACTCCAAAAATTGTTACAGAAACGAGCTGCCAGAAATGATTCAATTTGCAGCTTTATGCTGAAGTTTGTTCAAAGATGACAGTCATATCTTAGAACAAAGGAACATATACATTGGACATGCCTAAGAGTTGGTAAACGGAGATGGCTTTCGACAAACAAAGTTCCGCGCGCCATAGTGCTATTACTTTGTACCCGAAGAGAGATTCATCTCGCACAAGCAAAAGCTCAAAAGGTTCGCGTTCGGATATCACTCTTTTTTCACGATGTTTTTTAACCTACTAGTAGATAGTTGACAGCCGGACCGTCTACGATGATACGCCGATATAACTGGATGCCCTATCAATAATCTCCATAGCCCATTCATTTGCTTTATCAGTAAAAGAGATTCATTTTCGAATATAGGACCAAAGAAGAGTTTTAGAGCATAGCAAGTTATTACAAAAACAATTGTCCCAGCAGAAAGGTGAAACGAAATATTGCTAGCCAATATATTAATAGTGAAACAAATTTGTTGGAATGCACAGGAGTAATATGGCGTAGGTTCGAGACAAGTTTAACCAAAAAGTTTCCCAGCACAAGCGAGACCTCGATAGAAGATTCTATCAAAGAAACTTAAGCGGCCTTTCCCCAAAGTTTCTTATCGATGCTATTTACCCAGTTACAGATTTTGATAGGAGACTCTTCATGTATATACTCTCATAAGGCGGCAACACCTCTGCTCTCGTAAGGTAGGACCATTACCAGACCACTAGCAAAAACGAAAAGACTTCCGCAAACATAAATAGTGGTTTTCCCCACATTAGAATAATATCCGAGAACAGGTGCGAAGCATGAAGCCATGTTACTAAGACAGCTACAAAGTCCCACCCCGGTGCCTCTTTGTGGCGATGGGAAAATTTCAGGAGTATATGTGTAAAGGATTCCCCAAATGATATTCTGCATCACGGCTGCGGAGATGTTAGCTTAGATCAGTGCCAATTGATATAATTGGATCAGTAGGGTCCTACCGGAAGCACATTGAAAGCCTAAGCTGGCCTCCTGAGTCTTAGCTTGTGTGTATCCAAACAAGAAAGCGCCAGAGAGCAGAGACGCCAAACACAACGCACCACGGCGGCCCAAGGACTTCCTCTCAATCAGCCAACCACCAATGAATGACCCAGGAATTTGGCAGATACCAATCAAGGCATAGTTTCTATAAGTTGTATTTAGCGAAGGTTTCCCGAGGCTGATCCCCTGTTCCGCAATGAATACGGGCAAGAATAGATTATAAGTGTTCCAAGAAATAGCTATTATTTGGTGGTTTTGTCAGTAACATCCCCAAGTAAAATAATAGAATAAGCCAAGAGACTTCAAGAGGCTTACATAATGTCATCCAGAGTAAAATGACCAGGGAGGTACTAATTGCAAGTTTTTTGGTTGCAAAGAGGCTCCTAATCTGCTTGGTACCTAGAACGGAGCAACTGTTCAGGAACAGCTCTAAAGACTCAGAAAGGACTCCCTTTCGATCCGGCGCCGATTTTTCCTCTCCAACTTCGACTTTTGGTGGCAAACCATGTTTCAAGCGCGTCTCGATTTCGATCTCGGCCAACTGGTGGACAGAAATTTTTGTTTCCTTTCCGTTTTGTTTCGCAATAGCTTCGATGACGGAGATAGCCTCGGCATCTCGACCCTGGGCGAGGAGATATTTTGGCGATTCATGCAATTTGAAAAAGAAAAATCGAACCATCCATAGCGTTAATGTGAAAGTTGCGATCGTGATATATAGATACCGCCAACCCATATTCTGAGCCCTTGGACAGTGGCCCCATGTTGTTTCTAGGGGGCAGGAGAAGTTAAGAAGGAAGGGCCATGCGAGAAGCGCGAGGAAGGCAGAGCTTAGAGACCACTGAAGCCCGAAACTATTAGCATGAGATGAAGAAATACTAGAGCTTTAGAGAATTAATTAGGACTCTCAGCGGTAACTCACCCAAACGGATAGGACAGCTAGAACCCATTGATGTTTCTGAGGACAAAATTCCAAGAATAAGGCAGAGTTTATAGGCATATTGCCACCAGCACCCAGGCCAACAACCGCCATAAGAAATGCAACACCAAGATAGTTGGGGCCCCCTGCTACGGCAAAACCGAAAACCCCAGCTAACAACAACGTCATATTAAATGACAGTGTGCGACCTATAGCGTCAGAACCCTGTATCTATTAGCTATGTATCTAAAGCCGGGCCTAGGGTTCAACTTACAAGGCCAAAGACAAATGCACCCCTGAACAAGGAAACGGGTCAGCATATCGTGCATAAAACTCAACAATTTTTAAAGGAATCCGTGGAAGATATATCTTACACAAGCAATCCCATTTGCTGACCCAGACAGAGAAATACACCCTGGTTGGGGGGATTAAATTCAATCCGAATGGTAGGTAACGTTGCCGAAACAGCCGCCATAAACCTAAATACGCGGAATCAAAGGTTAACTAGTCGAAAGGAAGATCGAGTTCAGTAGTCACAATTACATGTTATCCACAAACCAACCGAAACCCGAGACCAAGAAAAGTTTGGTCTGGTATCGGCCCCATCCCATATGTTGAATAGCATCGTTTATAGCACGACTTTTAGCCTCAAAAACGGGGTCCACTCCTTCGACGCCGATGATTGGAATACCATGTCCTACAACTGGAGCATCAAATGTCTCCGGGCCAGGATGAATATCCTCTTGAGAGGCACTAGATACAGATGTGTCTGATACTTCCTTAGCTTCTCCTAGGGTAGCCATAGTTAAGGCGTAGCGGTAACCAATCTGCTCACACAAGTAGTTGGTGTAGATAAATGAGAAATAAAGGAGGGGATGCGAAATAGATAAGTTCAATTAAATAGGCTCAAAGTTGTGAAGCAGTTGTAACTTCGAGTCTTTCTTGTGTGTGGTAGATGATATGCGTGCTGGTATCAGGAAATATTGAGCAATAACTACGTGTAAACCCAAATCTGAGAAACAACATTTGGATCGTCAATACTCTTATATTGAGAAAATCTTCCATAATTCTATCAAACAGGAAATCAACAGGCTCGTGAATCTACTTACAAGCTCGGCAGAAGTTGAAACGGTTCTGAATTTTGATATTTCATGTGCTTCCCGATGTACGATAGCGATTCTAGCAAGCTCCGTAGCCGCGTAGGCCCGAGCGATGTGCGTTTCAACTCCAGACTCCAGGCATAGCAGCTACCAGATTACTGCAATTGCAACCTTCCACCGATCCCTCCCTCCCTCCAACGGATATCCATGTTCCCGAGCTCTAGTTAGCGGTGATGATTTCTTTTAGTGAATTCAGCTCACGAAATCTTGAAAACGAACCATTTGCGGATGCAGATGACAGCATCTATAGGTAATTGGCATCGGGAAGACGCTTTACATTCCAGGTGCCCTTGCAGAAAGATACAGGTGTCACTCTTGACAGGCAGTATCAGAACGAGGATCAAGGGGAGTACATCCTTGATTGCTTCAGGAACTCCGAAAAAGATGCTAAGGTTCCAGGATGTCTTGGGTCGTGTATTCCTGGTTGGGCGGGAAAGGCTACTGTCGCAGATATTCATCAAGGTTTCCTCCATATTGACTCAGTTCATCAGGATTATGCCTCGAATATTGGTGGCGGATCGGGATATCCAATGGCATGGTATTGCAGCTCCCCTGCTGAATCCAACCATTTTTTAGTAACAAATATAGCAGATAGCCTCTCGACAGATTGATTAAACGGATACTTGCGGACGCTTTCGGCTTGTATCTCACACGTGGTTTTGTTTTCTAGAGTGCAACAATGAGTAAGCTAGACTGGATTTAGACATGCTCCTCTCCTGTGAAACTAATCGAAGTTGCAAAAAAATGAACGTTATATTCTAAGAAACTCTGATTTGCCCGAGATTCCAGCGGCTAGACCCACTCACAAAAACCATAACGAGTGCGATCCCGGGAATCTTGGATATGTGTCATGCGAATGAGGAAGTATTGGGATAGAAATTCGGATAAATAGCGGACCCATAATAGCTTGTATTTGGTCAGTGACTGGCAGTGCACGTTGGAGCGATATCAACCAAAACTCACAGCGATCTAGCTAGCCGCTGGTAGCTTAATAGAGTAACGCAGTAACTATGGAGGCCATTCCTACATCGGAAATTTAAGGTTTATTAGCCATATACCAGCTCTTCTAGCTAGAGAAACTAGATTATAGCTTTCGCATCTACAGAGTAAAACGTATCATTCAAATTGCCCGCAGATCTAGGGCGTATGTATGCACATACAAAGCGGATGACATATATTAGCCTATCCTCTTGGTTTCTTCACATAAATTGAGAATGTATTACTTCATAGTGAGCTCTTATACTGCGTAAGTACAAAGTGATCCCGTTGCCAGTTATAGAAGAGCTTTCTTCAAAGATGGTGCTTGACCTCAAAACTTGGATTTTACTCAAGGCTCGCCCGCGACTGGCAGGGCAGCTCGGAGATTTACTATTCTCTGCGGACGAAAATCGGCATTTCACCACTTGTTGCACAGCATGATTTAAAGCATGCAGTTTGCAAGCACTCAAAAGCTAGCTAGCTATGCATGCAGAAGCGAGTCACGACAGAAAGCCGCTCGATCAGAAATTCGGTAATAAATCTGTGTGTCACGGACCAGGGTCGATCATAAATGATCTGCCAACGCTCTCCGCTGCGGTGAGTGAGGGATGGCGCAGCTCGATTGCGCCCACGTCGCTGATTCAACGGTAGAAAAAAGAAACAACCGGACGGACTTCTTGCGAGTTTGGAGTCCAACGGTGCGAGGCATGGCGGGGAGGGCACGCGGGTGTACAGGTACATGTGCGTGACATCATATACTTTGGCTGCTGATACCGAACAGCCGCTCGCTTGTTTTCCTGTGCGACCTCTGCATCTAGATATCTCAGGGCTGCCTACACACCCCTCTTCAACTGGCCACCTAACTACTTCAATTATTGCAATATTCTGATTTAATTCCCACCCTACCGCGTTGCCGTTGTTGTGTATCAGCCACACCCCACCCCCTTCCGACCCACCCGCCACATTACCAATTCCGTACATAAATGTGGCGCGACAAGGGGGCCTGCTGACCTGGTCCGGATAACGTAAGAGGCTGGAACAACGTCGCAACACACGCCGCGCCAGCCAACCAAACCGCTGCGGGCTGCTGGCCATGTCCGCGTCCTCCCGCGCTCTTCCTTTCCTGCCTTCCTCCTCCTCCTCCGCTTCCGCTTGACTTACGCTATGCTGGGCATAGGCCCTCGATGATTCAAAACACCATTCTCTGACGCGGCCGTTATCAGCCTCCTCCTCCTGTCTGTAAATAAACCGTCGATAGTCTTACCTCGTAAACTTTCTTTCCCCAAACCCGTCACCATCCGAGGCCCCGCGACCAGGCAGAGACAGCTTAGAATATATACCCGGGTTCCGAATATTCCCCAAACGACTGCCGCCGTTCGAATCACAGCCTCCGAGTCCCTCGCAGGAGATTGCGGGTTGGTTCCGCCCATGTCACGAGCTGCAGACCTCCTAGCCTCGAAACTACCGAAGCCTCAGAAGCCTCTCGGTCAACGTCTACGCGAAAGGCTCCCGTTTGCGACTCACATCCCGCTCCATGCGTCTTTCACCTACCTATTCGCAATATGCCTATTCTCAATATCCTTTCTTGTTTTCCTGAACTCCGCTCTTAGCTTTGTCGTCACAGATCTCTTTGATGTCCAAGATGGGGTCGGAAGTATCGTGGGAACGCTTGGTTTTGTGGATGAGCTCATCGCTGTCTTTATGGTCATCTTCTGGGGTGCCTTGAGTGACAAGATTGGTACCCGTTTGGTTCGTTGAAACCCCACCAGCCGCCCATCTGCCCTACCCTTTCCTTGCTTCAAACCCAATACCCGTACTAACACCCGACCCTCTGCCATAGATTGCTGTTTCCGGTTACTTCCTCGTTGGACTCTCGTTAGTAACGGTAGTACAAGTGAAATCCATATACCCAGGCCTGGTATTCGCCCGAATTTTATTCTCTATGGGCGCATCCGCAACTGTAGTTTCAGTCACAGCAGTGCTCCCCGAAATATCTACTCCGTTAGCAGATTCAAAGAACCCTAGTACCGGGTCAGCCTCGCACCATGTCCGCCACCATAGCTACCCCGGAGCATCCGATCCTTCTTCATCTACCGCAAACAGAGACCGAGCAAGCTCTTCAAATCGGCCAGGGTTTGCCGGCTCTTCATCTTCCATACCCGCCACATCCACATTATCAATCCCATCCGCTCCAAACAGACCCCTCAAATGGCGGCCTCCCAGCCGCAGCCGCTCCCGCCAACAGGCCAAAGAGCAAGCCAAACTATCACCAAAACCGATTACGGGGAAACTCAGCGGAATCGTAGGGTTCATGACAGGCTGCGGTGCACTGATAGCCCTCGTGTTCTTCTTGCCCCTCCCTGCAAAGTTTCAGGACAAGCATATGACACGAACCCAAGCCCTGAAGCACACATTTTATGTTGTTGCCTGTGTAGCATGGATTGTGTCTCTTGCCGTTTTCGTGGGTTTGCGCGGCGCAAACGTCGGCGGCAAGACTTGGAAGTTCTGGAAATCCAGTATTTTTGCGAAAGCGGTTCAAATCTGGAACCGGAAAGGCAAAGCGAACGACCCCCTTCTCTCGAATAGCGATGAAGAAGCCGCTCCAAGCTCAGGTTCAGGAGCAACAGATATTGGTTCTCAACAGGAAGGTTCATCCGTTTTCCCAGACAGCAGCAGCATTCAGAGCACCGGTTCGTCAAGTTCGAGGACAGTAGGCTATGATGCCATCAGGCGTTCGACACCGCCTGTCCAGACCTCCTGGAAGGAAAAAGTTAATGTATACTTTGGAGGGCTTCGACTTGCTTTGAAAGCAGGTACCGAGGATTGGAGGATTGGGTTGGGATACCTTGGTGGATTTGTAGCGAGGTAACTTGGAATCCCCACCATCTTCATTCGTATCAGATTTTAACATCGTCCAACTTCTAGATCAATGTCTGTCGGTATATCGCTATTCATCCCGCTCTACGTCAATCAGTGGATGAGAGCCCGAGGGATGTGCCCACCAGTGCTACCGTCCGACCCAAACTACAAAAAGTCTTGCCGAGAAGCCTATATTCTCGCGGCCATGCTCACAGGAACTTCACAGTTATCTGCTTTGATCTTTGCACCTGTTGTCGGGTACTTTTCAGACCGATACGGGCCTCAGTACCCCCTGCTCGCAACAGCTGTACTAGGTTTTATATCTTGCGGCGCATTCAGCGCACTCCAGTCCCTCGCTGTCGGCGCAGATAGGAGTTGGGCCTATTTACATTGTGCTTTAATGGGAATAGGCCAAATTGGGGCTATAGTAGCTTCACTGGCTCTTATAGGAAACGCCATCCAGGACGATTCTCTCCCACCTTCTCTACTTCAGATTGGATCCAAAAACCCCCCGGCAATCAACGAAACGACCCCTATCAATCCCGCAACTATGACATTGCCAACACAAACGAAATCAAATCGTCTAGCTTTTAAAGGCTCTATCTCTGGTGTCTACTCGCTTTGTGGTGCGGTTGGTATATTGATTCTAACACAACTCGGGGGGTGGGGTGCGGATCATGTCAACGCCGGATTTGCATTTGATCTTTTAGCAGTTTTCTTCTCCATAGAGATCGCTCTAGGATGTTGGCTAATATTTAGAGCAAGTAGCAGTAATGTATAATAAATTTGACCTGTTAGGAAATATGTACCTAGTCTCAACCTATATTATCATATGAACGAGTCAAAACAAATGAATGAAATATTTAACAACACATTCCCTACTCAAGAATACCACATATTTGACTTGCAAGTCAACTATTTTCTATTCTCTCCATTGACCTCAAGGCAGAGACATAACCGACTCAAAAGAGGATAACCGTATACCTTGCCTCGATTCTCAATGATCATGCCCCCTGAGCATTCTGCATTTCGCTTACGGCCTCAAACCCAAGCTCGCTCATTATACCTGTGAAGAACAAAGATATCAACCTCAAAACGTAGCTTCAGAACACCATTTCCAGTCACTATTCTATTCATCAGTACGACTTCCCCTCCTTAGGACATGATCGTCCCACGAAAATGGGGAAATCATTCTCCTAGACTACCTATCGCATATTGGATCTCCACACCACGCTCCTTTCAAGCTTTATCATTCCGTTTAAATTCCACGAGTGAAGCCTGAAGCCCTCGTTCCCATCGCCAATAGCATATTTCGTTACCCATTAGGTCAACGGCAGAATATCAGCGCCCGCTATGATAACCCTGCGAGGTTTGATCACTATTCTCCCACTGATTTACTCGGTCCAGGGAGGTCCCGCAGGTACCACGATGAAAGTGGGCGAGGAACTGGTTGAAGTACAGCCCGCAGGCGAACAACAGCCTTCTCAAACAGAAGGGATGGCATTGACAGAATCGAGTAGTACCAACGCTGCTAGCAAGGAAAACGTCATAGCAATTAGTGCCGCAAATATGTCACAGCCGATATCCATAGCCGCCATTCATCAGGGAGAACCGCCTACGGAAATAAGTCCGTCAATTTTGATCGAAGTAGCATCTACCACAACCCAGTTAGCCGTAACCGTTGCCACGGTTGGTGTAACCGCAACACAAATCATTCAAGTTGGTGGTGAGGCCGAAGATGCTGAGATTGATGTTGCCGCCTCGACAGCCGTAGGGAGCAATGAACCAATTTCACTAGATTTGAATACCACAAACTTCTCCAAACTTGCAAACCCGAGCACATCTAACTCTCCAATTGTTGCTATCTTGGGTGGTAACGATACAACATCTTTCAACTTATCAGACTCAAATTCGCCCATCATAGCCATTCTTGGAGGAGGTGATACAGATGATCATGGTGGCCAACCTGGTGGCGTTATCCCACTAATAGGAAATAGCTCAGATCCAATTACTATCGGGCGGAGACTTGGGAAAAGGCAGACGGTTACTGAGAATATGCCTAACAGCGATTCAATTACATTTCAAACTCATGTAAATAAACCTCCATCCTAGCCGTCTCTTTAACATCTTTTCTGAAGAGAACCCAGTTCAATAAATATATAGAATATCATTTACTAATTACAAATATTCTAAAAACTCTAGGCTGGTGAAGGTTTTGCCCAACCGCAAATCGTTCCAGTATTCCAGCAAGTTGTTGACACAGCTACAACGGATACGACTACAACTTCATCCTCTACTACAACGACTGATATCTCAACTACTTTAACAAGCGGCACTTCAACGACGACTACTACTAGTTGGACTTCGGAGACAGGTACGACAACATCCACCACTACAACATGGACAAGCTCGTCCACAACATCGACACCAGGTATAGCTATCGAAACTACGTGGTCTACGGTATCAACAACGACATGTGTTCCAGCTGAGTCGCACGTAAGTTCTCAAAATATCGAATAACAATTGTGTATTAAATATAAAATGTCTAATACGTTAAATCATAGTCCGCACCGCCGGTTCCGGCAAGCTGCACTGACACAGCAACCCTTTGCACAATTACTGTAGCTTATGTAATATCTATGGATCCTACATCCACTTCCTACTGGTCGGCTCCAATTAATACGGCAGCTGCCGCTGGAGTTACCGCGACTCAAACAATATATTCCGACGATCCAAATGGATTCCACGTTTACATGACTACATTAGATAATACGAACGGATACGCCACTGCCACATACTATTTCACGACACCTCAGCCAACGGGTCTAGCAGCACAAGTTAACATTGCAAAGAGAAACGCGCCCCAAGATGTTCTGCTCTATATTGGGCTTCTGGCTTTCTTTGCTTTGCTTTATTAGTGATCGTTTGATATTTATTTATTTTTTGTTCGCATATTATCCTGGAAACAAGTGGTCCAGTTTACAAATTCGGCGCAACTATTCAACCATCTTATATCTTACCCAGAGCTACCTCATGATAAGTTTCCCTATGTTTCGCATGCATATGTTTACCAAGTTTTAAGCTTCATAAGCGCTAGGGTTTTCTTGCTGGATCCCCAATCGGCGGTGGTATCATTTACAATATAAAGATCATCGGTTTTTTGTTTTTTCTGATTTCTTTTTTTTCTTTTCATTTTAACCCGCCTAATGAAAGCAGGAACAGGACAACATAGAGCTCTTCCATTCTCAACTTTTCAAGGTCATATTCCCGGAGGTTCCATATGTTGTAATATCTTAGCTGCGTAGTCTCGGCGGTACGCGGGCATGTGTTCTACGTTACGGTGGTATTGTATGTGTTACTTGCCTTTTGCGGATTCTAAGTTAGGTAGCAGCTCTTCACCACCAATAAACCATTCATTTTCCACATTCCCTTTCAGCATACGCTGCACCGAATGTGACACGGATTAGACCCTTCAGAAGCCTCCTACAATGTGTTACTTGTGTCACCTCACCGATCGCGAGTTGGCCTTGACCTGCAATTTTCTTTTGCTGTTTTTTTTAAACTTAAACCTTTTTGCTGTCATCTTGAAGTGAAACGAAAACTTCACTCAAATGGTGGTAGCATCAAGCTGTATTATACTCCTAGCTTGCTCGTTGAAGCCTATGTGCGAACTACCCCAGTTACCATCATAAAATACAGATGAGCCACCGTATCACAGCCACTACCTCAACAAATAATCATAAAATATAAGATATATAGGAACTTATGAGTACATGTTTTTTTAATAACATAGAAAGCAACCAACATCCAACGTCTTTTGGTAGAACGCTCCAATTAATTTTACAAAACCCCAAACTCCAATGCAATCCTGACTCCCTAAGACATGGTTAAATTTCAAATTGGCATACCATCTGCCTTTGTATATCCCCCCGAGCTGTCAATTTCATGTCTTAAGCAAGCCTTTAATGACACTCGTAATCGCCTGTACTTCATCCGACACACCCTCCTGGACGCTTCGTCTCTTCGGCTTCGGGGTATTGATGTACTTCTCGCCGGAATCGTCGAACACATAATCGTAGACATCAGGATAAAGCTCCAACAACTTTATCTCCACCGGTCCAAGATCCATTTCGAAAAGCTCCACCCCGGTTGTTTTATTAACCCATTTGTATCTTCCGGCCTGTTCATCAAATTTGAACTTCCACCCCCTAAGAGCTTTGGGGTTGTAATACCCCTCATCATCGATACCATATCCCTTCAGCGCTATTCGCGCTCGTACACTGACGTGAACCGTTTCGCGTGTATTTCTCAGGAATTTTCCTGTTCTTTCTCCTGTAGTTGGATCGCAGCGAGTGTAGTCACCTGGCGTTCGAGTCTCGCTCCCACCGAGGGCGTATATACCATCCATGCTGTTGTATATCTTTCCAAAGCCCCAAGCTCGGGGCTTCAGCTTGTGTTTCTTGTAATAACGAAAGTTCTTTTCAAATTCGGAAAATATGTAGGTATCTTCGAAATCGAGGAACGGTGAAAGATTTGATATCATCCACGCTAGACTGATGTTGCCGAGGTTTTGATCATCCCATCCACCGCCAACGTTACTGTGTTCACCGGCCTAAATTATGAAGTTAGTTTGGAGTATTTCATGGAGCGAGATCGCGGTTAAACATACCATCCAAACCTGTTTCAACACGGTTGGCGAGCCTTTTGGCAGCTCCCAAACAGTTGGCACGAACGGGCTTCTCCTCTCATCCAATGCTAATATCTGGAACGCAAACTCAACTTGAGGACTTAGGCTTGTGTCGTAAAACCTCATTTCGTTCATCTTATGAGACTGCACTCCCATCTTCTGCAACCAGCTGATCTTCGGAATGCCCAAAGAACCCACCGTATCCCATACCCCGATAGCCTTGATTCTGACATTCGGGATCGTCATACCGAGTCTGTATAGTTCTTCGACATATGCTGGATCCGCAGCAGATGGCTTGTTTGGAAATGGGCACTCGGGCTGCGGAGATTTGTAGCCCTTTTCGTATCTATGTTGGTAGTCCTTCATGATGACAGCGAAGGCTTCGAGTCCCTTCTTTGTCAGCACTCCTAATCCTGCTACCATACTGGCGACACTACGAGCCGTAAATGCTCCTCGCGAGAACCCGATAAAGTATATCTCGTCGCCGGGCGCGTAGTTGTTAGACAGAAAAGAGAAACATTCTCGCATGTTTTGAGCGACCCCTTCGCCCATGGCACCACCGACGATCTTGTCGAAAGGGCCATTAGAAGAACCAGGACCGGCTTGGTAGTATACTACTTGCGGCACGTTGGATGAAGAGACTGCTTTGATAGCACGGCAGATACGTGTGACGTTTGTTGGAGGTTTGAGCTTGCCATCCTGAAGCTCTCCGTTAGAGTCTTGCCATGTTCCTACAATGATTTGATCTGTTAGTTCAAAGATCAAGAATCACGCAAGATAGTCGCGGGCTATTACCATCGCAAGCGATGATTAGTCGCTTGTTTCCTTGGTTGACAGTGTTTCCGGGGCCGTCGTAGTCCCTCGAGTATCGTCGCGAAGCTCGTCGTGATGGGCGCGGGTTGTATTTCTCGTAGGGCTCCTCGAAGCTGAATTTATCACTCAACTCGGAAGAATACCCATCGCTCCTCGTGCTATCATGATATTTCTGATAGCTATCGTATGGGTCTTCTTTTTCATACCCTTCTCGATCCCGGTCCTTCCGTCCCATTGTTTACAAGGTCGTCGCCGCGTAACACGCGAAAATTTGTAAAGTTGAGTTCAAAAAGTGGTACCAAACCGAGATATATACCAGTCAAAAGGTCTGAAACCGCGCAAGACTCAAGTGGCAACTCGGATCGTATGAGTGAAGTATAGAAATAAATGTAGGTATAAGATTCAGAACAACGGCTACTCGATCGGCTCTCAGCAAACGAATCACGGTTCCGGGAAGGGTCTGTGATCGGATATATATAATCGACCTCGCAAGGCTCGTTCCGGTTCTCCGTCTACGTATCAAGTGCGAGTAAATAAGAACCGCCTGTTTAAATTTCCGAGCAGGGCAATAGCACAAGTCATTTGACTCCGGAAAGACACCTCGAGTCCGCCTCAGTTGTGCGTTGTCCGTGGATCTGTTGTTCGAGCTTGCGTCCTCCACGTTGTGGACAGAATGCGATGAGCAACAGCTAACCCACCGGATCCCTCGCCGGTTTTTTTCTCTCGTCGGCAAACTGGGAAGGGTCCAAAGTACCATGGGACCGAGTAGCTACCCTACGGTCGTCAGGTTGAGGAGGAGGATTCCCCACATCTCGCGAGCACAGCGTGTACCAGGGTACTGCGTTGCTCATGGGGCTTGGCTTTCGTCTGCCAAAGGCCTTGTGACGTCAGATGGAAGCTCCGAGGCTGCGACCAATGGCGACGGAGAGCTGGGCAATGCGGATGCGCGAATGACCTGGTATGCTCGACATTGCCCGAATTGAGATATCGAGTCCCAATCACTCCGGCCAGCGGCCAGCGCGGCAGCCATTTGGCCGTGGCGGTGGCCTCGCTGGCGTTCGCCCGTGACATTGCATTGAAGCTTATATCCAGGCTTCGGCTGTCGGCAGCAGGTTGGTCGGGAACAGCTGGAAGACACATGATATCGTCCTCAAAGCTTATTTACGTTGCTCTCGAAGTCCTTTCCGCGTGCCAGGTGATACCGGATTAAATACGCAGGGTAGATGCGGCTATGCATATTGCCTGAATAGGGCTTCCACTACGCATTTAAGTCGGGCTCTCGATCGAGTAGCTTTCGAATGGCCCAGCCTCGTAGAAAGAGTAAATGTGTTGTTTGCCGAGTTGCACCACACTCCACGCAACGCGCGCACACCTTGGGATATCGCGCTGACATCATTCCAAACCTCCTCCTCGAGATCGCAGCGTAGAGCATCGATCGAGTACCGAATTCATACATGCTGGCGAAACTGCATTCCTCCTCCCCCCTCCGTGCCATCTCAAGGGTACAATCGATCCAACCGTTCCAAAGAGCCCGAGCACAGGCTCGAACCTTCGCGATGCCCGGGGCACTCTCCATCCGTGAGCACATCATGAACGTCAACAACCGCCCGCTGGTCCAACACGGTACGGACCCCATGACTGGTTGGTACCGTACCGGATTCTGCGAGGTACAGACTGTCCCTGCAAGATATATCTGTGCTCTTCCCAAACCCGCTCAACGAGACCCTAATTTCACCCTGCATAACCGCTAACGTCTTTTTTCTCCCCGTCGTTCTGCATACACCAGACCGACGAATCAGACTATGGAAACCATACAATCGCCGGGGTTGTTTCCGAGGACTTCTTAAACTTCTCAGCGCGAAAGGGGAATAACCTCAGGTCCGCAGGATTGGCTGACGGGTGCAGATGGTGTTTGTGCGTTTCGAGATGGAAGGAGGCTTTTGACGCCTTTACGAGGTATGTATCGATACATCACCAGCACCGGAATCCCGGTTCGCAACTGCCTATATCGAGATGTACATGTGACGTGCATTGTACATTTACATATCGATAGAAACACTATTTTGCCTTTTTCCCGCGCCATGAACCACCTGGCGAACCGGGAATAGGCCATTGAAGAAGAGGAACAACAGTCGATGTCCTCAGACTTTAATTACATCCTGCATACCTCTGTCTCTGTCTATCTATTTGCACATGCACGAAACGAAACGATTGGGCTAATGGTAGTTCCCTACCTCCTTATAGAGGTGAAGCGTCTCGATCGGCTGTACCACTGGTCGACCTAGAGGCCACGCACTCGCGGGCGTTAAGCTCAGGAGTCACTCTAGATCAATTGAGGCAGTTCTCTGTGCGAGCAGAAGATAGGGGTGAATAACTGTTGAAGGGATCACACTACTCGTCCCTGGATTCCGTACCATTGTTTATGTTTTTGCTTTAGCCTTAATCGTACTTTAAACTTATCGACAATACCGCCGATTCCTATTATCCAACCCCATGGCGGAGGGCCGGGAAAAGGGTGCTATTCCACAAACGGCATCTCTCTTGTTCTGTATCATCATCTGTGGTTTGGTAAAAACCCCTGGGCCGGGTTGCAATCAGAAGATCATATGATCATCCGGTCTGCATCTTCAGGAGATACCGACAGGCAGAAAACGGCGTTATCGTTATGTGGCAGGTAACCGAGCACCGGAATATCCCGCCCTGGTTTCATTTCAAACAAATTCCGCACTGTCGGCTACAACAAACCACCTAATTCAAAAATATATCGAATCAAATTCAGTAGGAGAAGTGGAAGAAATTATAGTAAGCGGCATCCCAAGTTTTCCTGTTCATCTCATTAAACTCTGCAGGCTTGTATGGACGCCACAAACATCTCAATCGCACAGAGATCCTTTGTGATTCCTTGAAAAGTGAGAACAAAAGTTGTTGTACCAGGCATGTAAAAAAGGGGCTTGCGGAATAGACGAGAGAGAGTCAAGCAGATCATATCAGGTCTTATCTTTTCCCTCGTGTCGCACAAGATCTCATCTCATTTTAGCAGCCCTGAGAGGCGAACCCAAAAAAACCTTATGCCAGTCATTAATCAGCAGGCACGCAAACAAGCTCAGACTTAGATGCAAGCTGGGGAGAATTAATCCGACTTAATCTGGTGAGAAGCGAATGGACAAATTTCATTAGATTATTTTTCAAGGGTAACCCAGTGATGGTTCACAAATGCACAGGATTTTGAATCCGAGAAACTTTAGAAATCCCCCACCCCTTCTAAGGATTTTCCTGTAGCCCTGTCGCGTCTAGAGGGATGTGCGCCCTTTCATGCACGGATCGTAAAAAGGGATGATTGTTCTTCAAGTGATCATTAAGTACTCCGTGCCTATGTAGCTTTTGACAAATTGTACATTGATTGGCTAGTATTCTTCGAGACTTAGGTCCTTTATTTTCTACTTCTCGTCGAGTCTTTGATCGCTTAGAGAGTCCTATTTCATGCAAGGACGGGAGATGGTCAGAAACACAACACTCCACCGATTCGGATGAGCCTTTTTCACATGGAACCCTCCGAGCCACTAGCGACATTCTAGTTTGTTCGTTTGTTGAGCTGTCAGGTCATGCCACTGACCTGGCGTTCTCTAATTCCAGCTTTCGGTGCGTCTAAGCGAGGTGGGATGGCAAGGCCGTCAGGGAAGGTACGATGCTGTTGAGTGCGGCATTCAGGATTTCACAGGTCTTGATCTATGTTTCGAAGATGGAAGCGCATGTCTTGTATGAATAGTAAAAATGGGAATTTCCATTACTATTATATTTCATTCATCTGATGATAATATGAGAAGTAAAAAAATAAAAATAAAAGAAATAAGACAAACTCCCCGCTTTTATTTCCCAGAAGCCCAAACACCGTTGAAAGGAAGATAAAGAGAGACAAAGACTCAGACATGATCATGAGAAGAGATCCGACCGTAAGCTAATAGTTATGTTATACAGGAGAGTAATTGAAAAAAAGTTATCCATCGCTAACCTCCAATAGATAGAAACTTCCTAAAGCAAAAAATTCAGTGATATCACATGAGAAAATAATAATAGTAGAAAGTCAGTTACACAAGTGCAACAAAAAAATAAAAGATGATACAGGAAAGGAATGAATTATCCAAAGGAAACACCAAGGCATCCATTTGTGAATTAGGTAGTAAATTTAATGCTCGTTGTGAGCGTCTCGCTCTTCCTTTGCTGCGTCGTGGAAGGCGTTCGCGCGGACTACAGTCCAGTAGTCCAGATCGCTGACCTCAGCTTCGCCACCAGCAAGGTTGGCCTTGACTTCCCAGGCAGAGGACATCATCATCTCATCTCTGCAAAGCAGCTTGCTGCCATCGTAGACCTGCAAGCACCTTCTCTTTGTGACCATTCGGTCAGGCTGGACTCCCCATCCTGCAGGAAGGTTTCTTCTCCTCTTGCGACCACCGGCTGCCATGAGCACCTTTTTCGAAACTTTGCTGTTGGCGCCCAAGACAACACCGCCCTTAGAAGTACCGCTCCCGACGTGCGAATCGACACCCCGAGTGCGTGTTAGTTGTCACCGACCGGCAACGCCAGTGCCGGTGAGACTCTTGCGCTGCTTCTTAGACTTCTTAGTGCCAAATGAAGGATCGGTCTTGTCATCATCATCCTCGGATTCTTCTTCTTCTTCCTCAGACATCTCAGCCTCGTTGACTTCGACACCATCGGAGTTCAAAAGACCATGGGCGGCGAGAGACTCTTGAACCTCTTCAAGATCGTTGACAGAATCCAGGTTGCGGGCGTTGACTTCGCCTTCTGGTTCTGGCTTGACAACCTTGGACAGAACACAGTCGTCAAGATGCTCGTAGAATTGCTGAGCATTGGCAAATGTTGCATTGCAGGTAGAGCATTTACCAGTGACATCCTTATAGGCAGCTTGGAAGGCAGGCGCACGAGGAGAGCCAGATGAGGAGACGGAACCACCACGACCGCTGTTCTTCTTGGGCTTGCCATTTGGAGCTGTCTGTTCAACATTGTGAACGGACATCAGATGGCGCTTGAAGACATCAGCTCTGTTGAAAGTCTTCTCGGAGGGGAGGCCGGAGCCTGGGCAAAAGCCGCAGACCATGGTGCCCTTGTAGTGGGTGAGAGTGTGTCGTTGGCAATCATACTTGCGAGCGAAGCCCTTCTTGGCGTACTCGCAAGTTGGGATGGGACACTTCTCCGGCCTCTCATCCATATGTGTGATCTGGTGGGCTTTCAAGTCTCTGAAGACCTTGCCGCAGGCGGTGCAGAAGTTGTCATTGTTGGCGGTTCCATTGCTCGAGGCAGTTCGCTCGGGGCTTGGAGCGCTCTTGGAAGCGGTGGAGACCTCTCGGCTCATGGCGGGAGTTTGTGGGAAGTAATCTTCACCGGAGTGGTTTGATGGAGACCTCCTGTGGCCCTTGGATGTGGCAGAGGGGGTGGGGTAAGGGGAGACACGGAAGGTGGAGTGTCTTCTCGCGTGCTTGGGCGATGTTGGGAGAGCAGAGGCGGCCTCGACGGAGGACTGTCTCGAGGTGTTGTTGATCAGAGACGGGTCTGTTGGCACCACGTTTGTTAGCAAGACCTTCGAACACCTTCAAACACCCAACACCACACCACAACCCGAAGCAACAAATTAATGACGATGATGATTATAATACGTACTGACGCAGGTGTCTTTGACTTCTGGCTGTTCCCAGGTGGCGACGCCGGTCCAAGACTCGGCGTTCATGGACCAATCCTGAGCGGCCATGTACGGCGAGCCGTGATCCGAAGATGATGTGGAAGCGCCTGATGCAATGCTGCTGTGGCCCGAAGCAAAGTCGAAGCCCTCCGCAATTGAGGAAGCTACAGAAGGCGACGTGGGACCTCGGTAGAGGTCGTTCACAACGTAGTTCGAGGGTAAAGTGGGTGGCTGGACAAAGTCGCTGTAGTATGGGAATGCTGGAGCGGCGCGGGGGACCTCTTGGAATGGGTACAACGGATAACCAGTGTACTGTGGGTCTTCTACAGAGAAAAAGGAAGGTGGAAGGGTAGAGGCTTCAGAGGCGGCGAAGAAGTCAAAGGACTGCTCGGGCTTCTGGTATATCGAAGGGTCAAAGGACGCTGTGGTGCTCAACGGACTGATCGAGGCGCCAGTGGCAGCTAGCATCTTATGGAAGGTGTCCTGTCTGTCACTGTCGTCGAACTGCAAGAAGTCCATGGACGACTCGTATGCGGCCATCGCAGGAGTTATATAGTTTGTGCGGTGGTGCGAGTGCGACGGTGTGCTGGTGAGTGGGGAAATGGCTGGAGCGAGGCGGTGTTCTAACCTTGCTCTTTATTTCTTTCTTTCTGTCAAGAGCGAATCAAGAAAAGTAATAATTCACGAAAGATGAACTACGCCTTTTTTGCGATTTCTTATCTGGTTTTATTTCTGTCTGTTATTGCATCTACAAGCTTTGGTGTATGCCGCAGATAGTTATGTGCTTGCTTGCCTTTGGCGTGCTGCTGATATTGTCGGTGCCGGGATGAAGGAATTGGTTTTTGCACTTCTATGAGCAAAACTCCTACTTAAGTGAATAAGAAGAGTTCGGTAATGTTCAAAAGTAAGCTTGCTAATCGTCAAGTAAGATTTGGCGTGTCTTTCGTGAGATTCGGTGATGCTTATGAAAAGGTAGGGCATAGATCGAAGGGCAGATGAGGGCAATATATGCATCTTGAGTGCTCGCCCACAAACCCACCCCCAAGGAGCCCAATGGAGAGAAACGAAGATTTGGGAGTATCATAGGGCGAGCCCAGATGGTTGCAAAAAGCAATTTTCGTCCTCTTGCTGCGTCTCTTCGCACACTAAAGATACTACCCTTGCACTTGACGTTTTTTCTTTTTCTTCTACTTCCTCCTCTCTGTTCTTTTCTTTTTTTTCCCGGACCTCTTTGGTTGCTCCTTTTTGAAAGTCGGCTGGCCGTAGTAACGTTTCTTTTTCTCTTTTCTGTCTGTTTATTCTAGTGACTATGGCTGCGGCTAGCAAAGAAAAGGAAAAAAAAGAGATGAATGTCGAGGAGGGGAGGGGTACAAGGCCGGACACTGAGAATCTTGCTGGGGAAAATGTCCCTTCACTTCCGCACCAGAACCAGCGAACCCGTTGGTGTGGTTCAGTTGAGGGGACGGGGGTTGGGTCTTACGGGTGGGTCCAGCCCAGATGCAAAAGCAAAAGCATGAGGACCGGGAATGGGAGATGTGTCTGAATTGGACAAAGTGCCAGCGCTATTCTCTCCAGGGCCACCAGCAGGGCCATGACCAGCAGGGTGGCAGGGCTTTGACCATGCGTGCGTACTTGCGGGAATGATTTGAATTCCAGAAACAACGGAGACACACCACTCTCACAAGCCTGGCAGTGTGCGAAATCGTGGGCTCCAGTTGGTGGTTCAGTCCCGTTTGAGTGACCTGCAGCAAAGCAAGGTTGGATCTCAAGGGACCTTCTCCGGGGACTCCTCCCCGAGGACCATCTTTTCTCCTGTTGGCCTGTCGGTGAAAGCGATGCTTGAACGGCCCTTTCTCTTTTTGGTTCTAGCCTCCTTCCCCCTGTCGGTTGTTTTCCTCTCCAAAGCAAAAGGCTTTCTCGCTCGAGAAAAAATATATTGGCTAATCAACGTTTGGCGAGATTGTCGTAAACGAACGAGCCAATTGCAAGCAGAATTGCTGTCAACTCGCTCATCTTTCTCGATACACGGAAAAGAAGAGAGCACAGATTCAAGGGAAAGAGAAAGAGCCTAGGCGAGCTCTGTCAACATCTTTAACGCCGTTGGAATTAAAAAAATTTTCTTCTCATTCTCAAATTTCAAGGGTCCAGATTTGCGATTATTTTGTGCGTCTATCTAATGTCTCTGAAATCAAAGCTCCGTCTCTGCATGCACCTCCCGCTGCCAGAAAGGCTCACAATACAAGCCAAAAAAAATCCCCGTGAAGATCTCAATTCAATCCGATTATTGACGTTGTGCTAGAGCGTCTACCATGCGTCGCTATAATCGGATACCCGGAGGCAACCAACTCACCCAATGTGAAAGCCTAATCCCAATTCTGAATGGGTACGAGATCCCCGAGAGGGTGCCTGATGGAGCGGTACAAAGTTCAGATGTACACTCCTCCGATCACTACTGTCTACCTGGTGTTGACGAGGGTTCTGTCCTCCGTACATGCAGCCCATTAAATTATCAGTCATACTAAACCCACCCCAGTCATATGCAGACGCCTATCGTGTGAAAAAGATCAACCCATCGATATCGTCCGAGAATGCATTAGTTAGCCTAAGAGGAACACTTTCAAGCTTCACAAGGTGCTACGGAGCACTTCTGCGCTAGTTCCCTTTCCAGCAAAATCCGCTGGCGGTGCCAACATGCTTTGTTGGTTCGCTCCCACACCCAACCGGCTTTATCAGAAATTAGTATGACCCCGGGTTGGGTTTAAGTCGCCGTATTCCAGGAATAGTATCACCCTCACAAGGGCCTCCTCACAAAAGTGGAGACTCCCATTCCCAATCCGCACTTAGTGCATGTTCTCAGAGCCAAGCTTCTTTACCAAGACCACAGCCCTGTCGCTAAATTCGTGGTGGTGGAGTCTTCCATTTTAAAGTCCCAGAGGTTCCTAGTATTCAGTCAACCTCACAAGGCAATTTTCTGTCAAAGGAAGGCCACATTACCATTGCTCAGAAATCCAACCTTTTAGTTTCATCATCAATTCGTGACTGATGAATCAGACAATTAGGCTTTCTCGCTTGGTTCAGATCGCTAAAGGCTGTCATGCAGCTAATAAACCTGACGCTTCAAAGAAAATTTGTCATCCGTCGTCACAGGTGAGATCCCAAGTGTTGTTGCTTGATCCCGCAAGCTTGAGACCATGGTTTTGTATAGAGATTTTTCTTTTCCGAAACCAAAAAACAGATATCTCGAGGTGACTAGCCATTAGACCCTAGAGAATCCAATAGATCCTCGACATTACCCTTCCCACTTCCCCACCCCCCGGTTCATCACTGCAGTAATCATCATATCTCAACGTAATCATTATCCACACTGTGCATTGCTCTTCAATACTAATAGGTTGTGCTAGATCATAATAGACAGGTGTTTGTGTTTGACTTCTTGCCAACAAACTCCTGCTCGAACCTTGCCAGATCTTGTAAACTGGCCCTTGGTTGTTGCATTCTTATTTGACCAATCCCAAATAATCATCACTAGAAACTATAATCACGCACCTTCATTTCGTAGAGTATACCGTTAATATATTTTTTGATTGAGATTCTCACAATCCCTGTTTGAGTTTGTTGGTGAGTTTCAATGTTCCGCCAGTTAGCCAGCGTGGTGGAAAGGTCCGAGCTGTACAACTAAGACCTCGTTGATAACCATTAACGTCGACGCATTCGCGATAGCGGCCCACTGACGGGAACAGCCATTTCTAACCGTCCAACGCACCTATTGCAAGCTTACCACAAATCACCCAATAATTAGACCTTCTCCGGTCGTCTTTTCTTGCTCTCTCAAATAGACCCCGCTTTTTTGAGCCTTTGAGCCTTGTACATCTCATTTCTGCATGTGCGTTCAATTCGCTTCCGGAGGCAAGTTTCAGCTCGTCTATAGAGGAATGTGAAGTTCTTATCTGGTCTCACACGAAGCTATCCCAGAACCCACAAACCCAACACAGGCCCTTGCAACTAAGGGCCGGTGCTTTCTCAGACCCCGGGGCCCGGGGTGGGCCGGCCGCTCCTCAAAACGAGTTTCTCGCTAAAGTCGATATCCTATTGGCTAGTTTTCGTAGCCCAGTCCATTCTTCCCTCCCAGCAAAACTTCAAACTTGGCATCCCGCCGTTTTTAAACTGCTATTCACGCTTGTTGACAGAAAATGCCCGACAAGGTCTGCTGGCTCAGTTGTATTTCCACGCACTGTTACTACCCCTTGCTTGCCGCATTCTCCTGAACGCGGATCGAGTCTTTGGGGATACTTTCGTGCTGGTTCGCTTGCAGCAAATTGCAAAAATACACTCACTGTCACGTTCATAGATCGTCACAAGTACAGAATATTGAAATCTCAGCCTCCATCGTGGTCTCTAGATACCTTTAATGGGAATGGAATGTGACGGTTTCTTTACGTTCCCGCTTGATATGATCACAGTGGTCAAGCCTCCTCCCGACAGAACGGAACTCGACAATCCACGTTTTGCTAGTGTCGCCGTGTCCGCTGACCCCTCCGTAATATTATCCAATCTTTTACGAACAAGGGGAACATATCGGAGGGGTCAAGGGCGCCTTCGTTTTCGCTTATCACAATCTCGCCCTCTTACACGTTGAGATACCAAATCACATACCGCTTTCGGTGGCGTCCGTCTACCTTGTTCGCGCCCTTGATGAGTACCTTGTTCGCGCCCTTGATGAGCTTTCTAGTTGGCAACATTGGCCCGTATTCCACGGTTTAGGCGCGGGTTGGAACAATTTTTCTAAGATATATTTTGTGTCACACTGGCGTTTTTGTGGATTTAAAACAACAAGTGAATCAAAAGTTAGCATCGAGGCTTTAAGGATGGCTTAATTGCATGGTGCCACTAACGGGGAGGTTGCTTGTTGAATCCGATATGATATTGACCACGCGAAATATTCAATCTCAGCAACTGTGCAATCCGGATCAGGTCATCGTTTGATCGTGAGCAAAAAACGTGGTCTCGTAGGACCGGGGCCATAGCCCCGAAGGCAAGGGGTTGAGAGGGGCTTCCAGGGGTCTGGAATGCCTATATGATCCATTATTATTTGCGGCAAACCAAAAACTACCCGGCCGATAAAAATATTAATTTCTGTTAATATGGACATTCCGTGCATACGAGTTTCTCAAAGAAAGGGAACTTCCACCCTTCGTAAACACATGGTTGATGATATCTTTCGCCTTCCCGGCGTTCACCGGGTGATAGTCCAGGCACAAGCTGGCGCCTTCTTCCCTCTTTGTTATTCAAAGTTCGAAGAGGGTGTGGTGCTAAACGAAATTGGCAACAGACGATGGCCGATCCCTTCCGCAATGCTCACGAAGGCCTCCCGATTCAGAGATGATGGACAACCTAGAGTCAATATTGGTGTTGCACTAATAGCCGAAAAAGGTCTCGAGGAAGACCAGTCCAGAACTGTTGGCATTCGTTAAACTTCTCCAATTGCAGTCACTTTCGGGAACTTGCGATCTCAAGGAGTTCGCCAGAATGAACGGATACTGAATGCTTTTTCCGCATTCCACTGCTGCCCACGTTTTTGGTCGAGCGAGACGCGTGGAGTTTAGTTACGTGGCCAAGACATTTACTCCACGGGCCTGCATTCTTTACTATGGGTGACAGTGACGAGAGGGGCAGAAAGGCATGCTTGACACTACTGATTGAACGGTTTTAACGGAAAACAAGCTGAATGCTGGATTTTCAAGGAATTTTGCGACCAGGTGAGGGTCATGTTCAACCGTCCCGCTCCTTTACGTCGAGATCGCCGCCACGTTTTTTTTTTTTACTTCTGTCCGACAACTTCCCAGAAATGAGGTTCGCAAATCCCTGGCTAATGGAACAGGCGAGAACTGGACGGCAAAGTGATATCGTGATAATAGTTGAGGCATTATGCAAGAAATATCACCAAAAGGTTTTCCAAAAATTCAGCAAGAGATTGTCAATCCGGTCCAATATGAGAACGCCAACTATTGGGAGTTCCGAGTGCGATCCAGCCCTGAGAGCTGATTGGCGAGGCAAAGGCTTTCTCGCAGGACGCAGTTGCGCTTTGTTTTTGTATTCCTTTATTTGTTTTTTGCCCATCTGAACCATATGATAATGCTTGATGTTTGCGTAAACTCCGCTTCCAATCAATATCATTCAATTCCATCGATCACGAGCACTTAAACCCTGGTGTGCAAGCGAGAGGATAGCAAAGGTAAAATGATCCAAATAGGATATGTGCCTCACTCCAGCCCTCATTTGGATTACATTCTGGTGGCAAATGCACATTTTCTACCGACACCGCTCAGATTTCGTACCTGCGAGACCAATTTGGAAAGCGGCATAGAAAACTCTCGAGACCGGAGAACCTCGAAGTGTCGGATTAGGAGGCAAAAGTCAGTATCTCTTAGATTCCCTAATCGGCTGGCGAAGCCTTTTTCTCCTTAGTTTCGAAAATTCTGGGTTCCATCGAGCTCATTCATTATGGGGCAAGATTAACCTTGCCTTCCTCCTGATCTTGTGAAACCTTGATATGGTGGAAGCTTTCCACCAAGGTTGGCCTTAACTCTTTCTGTGCAACTAAGGGGCGTCTAGCAGAATGGCAAGCGCTTGCTATTGGAAGTGTGTGGCCACTCAATACTAACAAAGATTACACTAGGCTAGCGAGGATTCGGCGATGGAGAAACTATTGTGGAGGTGACGCCTTACCATTCCGAGACTTTCAACTTGTGTCAGGCTAATCAAATCGTGAGATCGATTTGGTCGGACCTAGACCGGGATGGCTCCCCAGGGCTCCCCCGAACCCAGTTTAGAAAACCAATACTGTCCAAGCATCTCTAGCTCTCCTCATTCGAATCGTATTGGCGAGCACAGGCCTGTTCGTCATGAGTGTATACAGGTTTCAGTTTTGGGTGAAATAAAATCTCTCTCGATTCATTTCTCCGTCTCATTGTTGGATACAGGACCGCGGAGCGACTGGCCGCAAGCTCTACCATGACCTCCCACACTAAATGCGTCAAAAAATCCCGTGGGATCAGCTTCCTTGATCCCTTGCACTTTCTCGGCTACCATGTCTTACTTCGAACAACTGTCCACAGAGTCGGAACGATGCCAGTCATAATTATGTCTCAGTTGGCCCACTAGCCAATGAGACAACGAGATACTTCTTTCTCGCTGAGAATTTGGCGAGTTTTCTGCTCCAACCCGTCGCAACTTCGGGCAGCGTCTTCCTTGTTCAAGCTCACGGTCCCATGCAGCCTTGCTGCTTGGAAAACAAGTTCGCAGTATGCAGGAAAAAGATACTCTTGTTGGCAGCCGTGCATATTGCCTGTATCATTTTGTGGCCCAGATGACCGCTCTGATGGAGTTAAATTGGCAAAAAAGAATACCAGGAGGAGTTCATCTTGAGCCTCAGACGTTCCTTATGATTCTGGAATCTGTGCCGGTGGGAGAGGTCGCAATCAAGGGAGATGGTGCGGCCGGTTGAATGGAAACAGGCAGATACCTCAGTATTGCCCCACTTGTCAATTGTCTGTCGCCTTTCAACTAAAACTCAATCTGTAGGCTGCTGTAAATTACGTTTGCTATCATCAAAACAGATGAGAAGGCAAACCAAAATACACCATAGTAGTATCCACTGTAATATTAGTCAAGAAAATAAAATATCTTGCGCTATCTGAAAGTATCGAAAGCGAACCACCTGCATCTGCAGTTCCCGCAAATGCGGAGGGTGTTGCGAAATTCGTTCGATAGGGCCGCACAACCAAAGTGAGACCTCATTCCGCGACCAAGCTCTGTTGCTATCAGATAGAGCTCGTATCGTCGGTTCCATCGTCAATGTCGGCCATAGGGCGGGCGTGCATGAAACTCGCCTCTCCAGAGCCGGTTGTGCGTCCAAAAGCGAAAGACATTGCGAACCCAGTCTGATGCGTAGGACGGGTAAGTTGATAGCGACCTCTGTTCAAGTGACTTGATGCAGAAATATGCATACAACCATCTCATAAGCTTTGTATCTCGATGTCGGATATGCCGATGCTACGTGTAGGAAATGCAAAGTTGTGACAAGATGACTTCTGCCTTAAAAGGCGCCCCCGAAATTTCATCGAAGTTTAGTGAGGGATATTTCCCTGGTCAAACAGCTCCCCACTTTTTGAACCAAGCTTCGGCCTAAAATCACGTATTCCTTTCGTTTCCCACGGCATCCCAAGCCCACGGATAATCGCCCTTGTTTGGTTCCTATAGGGCTAGTAAAGGGAAGACCGAACTTAAGACAGAAATAAAAGTTGTTTCCTTGGTGTAACAGTTGGACACACTCAGGAGCTGTGCTGCAGAAGTAGCCTTCCCCACCTAGAACAAATTATTCTAGACAACAAGGTCAGCGAGTCCCCGAAGCCCCTATGACAATCTTTTACGTGGCCGTCAGTCTCGCGCATGAAATTCTGCGAACCTTGGAGATTTCCGTGAGTTTCTTTAGGGTCAGTGCTTTCGCCCGCAGCAACGGGCCAGAAGAACTAAATTTGATACTAGCATATGCGGATATCGAACTAAATGGGAGCTTCTGGTTGGAGTCCCAACGGAAAATGTCTCGTCTGCGGGTTAGTGTCTCCATGCACGAGACAATCACACCGCATGCATGGCAAAACAAACCGACCTAGCTCTTTGGACCTAGTTGTCTGAACTGGCAAACCGATCCCAATACAAAACCTTGCACACAAAAAGGAAGATTCTATTTTTTTCAGAGAACCTCAGCCTTGTGGATATGCAAGCAGGGTTGGGTGTCTGAAGAGAAACACGAAGAATCCATGTCGATTAAGATGTGAGAACTCTCTATTTCGGACACCTGGTGCTTTTTTGGGCTTTCCCAAAATTCCGACCAGACAGGATTGGCCGAGGCGTTAGAGTTTACAGATCAGACCACAACTACCATCGATTATTGGTTGGCAAGTTCCGTTGGAGCATTTCGAATTTCTGAAAAGGAAAAAAGAAAGCTATTTCCTAATCTAACCAAAGAGTTCATATCGCGACCAGCTGCATCGGTTGGTTAGTTACTTTTACCTTTTCCGTCGATTTTGCAAGTGAACTCGCTTCTGTGAGACTTCAGCCCTGCGAGGAGTTGGTTCGTTGATCTTTCCCAGAAGCTGAAATGTAAGCGATTGATTGACACAATAAGCTTACATTTCGGCGAGCCACTCAAAACGTGTTATTGTTATCTTCCGAACCACAAGTTGAGATGTATCGATCAATTTTTGAAAGGTAGCCACTACCCTCAGACATGTCACGGCGACCCGATAAGACGCCAGCTCCAAATGCTCCCAAGCAAACTTTGGCCAGGCTTTCAGCTTCCCCCCTTTTTTTTCTTGCGATACACCGCTGTTCTGCTTGTGAATGATGAATAATTTAGCCCCGAAATATCATATCATGTTATCGAATACAAGGAAAATGAGGACCGCCAAATATTGCCACTGATTTCACAAGGACTTGTCATATGTGACTAACCTCTCTATGGCGTTGTAAACCAACTTTCATTGGGACGCACACAGGAAATTCGGTGCTTCGCTGAATAGTGCCTATTTAGGAAGCAAGAGGGAACATTCGTAATGTGGTGTACCGAAAAAAGCGGGGTCGCCAGTTGGCCATGGAGGGATTTTTGGCCCGGGACTGTATCTTCTTCGGCTCTGGGGGATCCAGGGGAGCCTTTTATGGTCGGTAAATACCATTGGTCAGCAAATATAGAATATCTCGTGACTTTGGAAGCAGGAACCGTGTGGCGGAGCTTTCCAAACATTGCCCCATCCCTTTCCGAAATGTTTATGGCGAGTGCACTGTATCTTTTGCTAAATCGAGTATGTTTCCCTCTCTGCACAGCCTCTTGATAACCGATAGTCTGGGTCGCTCCCGTCTGCAAAGAAGATACATGGAAAACGGTGTCACAATATAGTGTGGAGAAACCTCGTTCCGAGTTTTCTTAATTTTGCGTCATTCATAGGGCTAAAACGCCTATGAGGCAGATTGAAGTATTTGTCAACGAAGTGTTTAGTCGAGGGGATTGCATATGCGCGAGCGGCTCGTTTGTATCCCGTATGATCCCGCGAAAATGACTGGTGTCCACTCCATCCGGATCATCTGAACACAGGGCTAGTGGATGAATAAACAATCACGTTGGATTCCTTTGATTGTAATCTCGGATCAATAGATATTGCTAAAATTCTCCGATAGTAGGGTCGATTAATTGATAAACTGACCCTGAGAACACCGCTGACAAATATAGATAAAAGAACTCTTGGCCCTTAGTGGCCAGTTAATACCGAGGGGGATGGCGAGGCGCCGTAGACCGTCTAATATTGATGGCTTTTCCAATTGGCTCCATGTACGCAAAATCCTGAGGTATATCTAAGTACTTATATGGGAGACGTACATGATTGGCTGCTTGGGAGCCCCAAAAATAATAGGCTCTAGCGCTCTGTCATGCCACTGGCATTTTAGCAACGATGAAGACAAAACCAAAAACGCAAGAAGATAGTTCACTTTGGGACGTAAAGCCCAAAGTTTTCTCCTAGACTAGTGTAACGCGTAACGGGAAATTTACAAGGCATGCACAGTGGATGATCACCTTTAGGTTTTAAATCTGTTGGAATTTTTTTTTCAAACTCAGGAGTAGAATAAATTAAGATATGAATTAGCGACGTAGGCAGCATTTACTCACATCTTTTATCTTGATGTCTTGGACTACGGGATATAAAATATTACATCTCTATATACCGGCAGATTGTATCTTATCCACAGCGAGGCTCGCAATTTGACCTGGGCTCGGATTCTCTTTGTATGGTTGCTTATCCAAGGTACCAAAATGTGGGTCCTGTCAGCAATCCCTTTGCATGCTGGAAAAAGTCTGATAGGCATGGGTCAAGGTTGGAGTAGTGCGTTGGTGGAGAGCGACAATCCCAGGGTTCCAAGCATTAGTGCTGACATTGAAGCCGAACGGATATGCAGGTTACATATTGGACGATGCGTATAATTCCTTTAGGGAGTATCTTGGAGACACTGCAATATGGAAATGATAGTGGGGGTCGTACGCATACGTATGATATACTGTGTTGAGAAGCTTAAATGCAAAACAACCGTATGATATGATTCGGCAAGCACGAATGCACGTTGAAGATCGATGACTGCTTACCTAGATATTTGAGATTTCAAAATTTCTGACAGGGAACTGATTGAAGGGGACGAAATGATGTGGATTGCGAGTTTGTAAAACATAACTAAGTATCTCTCGCCTGAAAATGATATGCTCTTAGAATATAACGGGTAACTTCCTAGTGGTAGCTAGATGATCCAATAGCATATAGTAGGTTTATTGTAAATCACCAAGATGAGCCTAATATTATAATGGATGTGAGGACAAAACTATAGCGGGGTTTCCTTCCTCTTCTTCAAGACAACAAAGCGCGACCTTAGCTTGCATCGTTAGTTGATAAGGAGCGCAAATTTCGACAACTTGTCTCCGGATTCAAAGATGCTTAGAAGTTGAAAAGGCTGCATCTCTAGACTGTACAGATCTCGTACCCCCAATATTAAATGGAGCCTACGATATCCTCAATAAGTACGTATATACGAGGGTCTAAACAAGATCATTTATCAGTCGATTGGTTGCTTCTGACCAAGCATCCCTTACTCCTCATTGGGAGGGGAAGGTAAAAGCAATATGTATATTGGGGTGTCTAGGCTACTAGGGCAAGACTTGTTTGATAGTACCCCCTCTCATCATTTACTATAGGCAGGGGAATTCGTAACCGTACCTCCAGACCTACGTAAGAGTAGGTAGGTGCATATAGCATTGGTTTCTAAGATATTACATTGTACGAGCGTGAATACGACGAGCAGAAAATATTTGTGACACTAGACAAATAAGCTACCAGTCCAAATGTGGCAACAGCGAAAAAAAGAGAGAGTGAAAAAGGTAGATGGTCTGGTATTTTTCGCTTGGTAGATGCATGAAGGATGCCTGTATTATTGTTATGATGACATTGTCTAAGTTTGACACGACCTACCGGCTTGGACCTGTAAGAAACGCTGGATTATGAGTAAAACTCCAGACCGGCTTCCTGAAAGCATGGCTGTGCCTGAGTTGAAGATTTCGCAAAGTTCTGCTTAGAGATCGGCTACACACAACACAGAAGCATGTGGTATTTTGAGAAATTTGGGGAAAGCATGAAGAGACAAAGGTTAGTTATGTCACGGATAGCGCAATTTTAGGTCAATTTAACAGCTAGTCGCACGAAATGGGAAAATAATTGTACTATCTTATGTTTTGTATACTTATATATGGGAATTTTTGATGATTTTTATGGTAGAGGAAAGAAGGAGACCTTACATTGAGGTCTACATAGTCAAAACTCCTAGGAAATCCTAAAAAGCTCCATGCAAATGTGACACAGAGCGCTTGCATGGTCGTAGAATCGCTATTGAGTTGTTGAAAGCTACGGGGAGGAGAATTATCTTCAAGGCAGTCACAAGAATATTCCTGCTGAGCGCGGGCACCCCAGCTTTTAGGTCTCTTAACGCGACTGAAGCGCCGTCCCAATGCGACGTCTGCCCATGAGCAAGATATTCATCGTCTTGAGCCACCGGATTGATATATCTCATACTTCGAGTTCCCCATCACCTGGAATTATCGGACACCACAACCCCCATCATCGTCATCTTTCGCCGTCTAGTACACCATCTCCTATTTGAGCTGATATCATACCGCCCTCCTTAACTCTCGAGCTCTCCATAAGGCTGACAGGTGCGCATACTCTTAGCTTGTGCTAACGTATTATTGAACGGTGGCTGGCTGGCTGGCTAGCCTCTGCCGATCCGGGGCGAGGTAAGTGTCCAGTATTATATCCGGTCGATGTAAACGGAGCCGTATATGATAACTGAGGAGACAATAGCAGCCAGGAACTACCAGAAACTGGTGGTTTAATTCGGAGTGTACGCGATGGGGGACCCTCCGAGGATGCATCCGGTTCCTATCTACGTTTGTAAGTCCTTTATCCTCAAGATATTTATGAATCCCTTGTTGTACTAGTACCATGTAATTCGATTGTTTCACTCGCTGTAGACTTTGAGATGGCTGCGTGGGCTTGTGGGCTTGTGGTCTCGCCAATGTCTTCCTATCGTTCTCTGTCCCGTATTTTTTTTAGCAACAATCGGTTCCTGATCCGTATTTTGCTTGAGAATATCGAAAATAGAGATGACTAATAATTTATTTCATATTTATAGCCCCGCATCGCGGAAAGCACCATAACCTAGGATTTGCGCCCCCATTCCCAGGAAGCAACCAGAATATCAACTATGTTTGGGGCTATCCAGGTGCGCATCCGATGATGGCTGCCCCTCCAGGAGTTGACGGTAATTATTGTTGGCCAATTTATGTTCAAGGAGGAACTGCTAGCAATCCCCAATTTGCATACTATCCCATTCCTCCAGGCACGGTTCCTGGGGTTGCCGGTACGCCCTTGAAGCATAAGCGTCGTCCGGTTGAAGACCAAGATGATGAAGATGACAAAGTGAGTCCATGATGCCTCCAAACGTATCATGACATGCTTGGAAGTACCACCTGCTGAAATTAAGAATCCTTCGAATAAAGTGCAAGTGCCCGGACTGCATTCGTCCACAACCTGCTGCAGCAGTACACGGAGGTTCTGTTCCACCGGGCCAACCTACCGCTTTTATGCCGACCCAGATTTTCACTGCCGCTCCGCCCGCTCAGCAAACAACTTTTATTCCTTATATCATCCCTTCAAGTCCTCCTTGCAATCGCCACTGCAAGACTAAATCAAGTTCCGGTTCCAATAGCTCGAATGACAAAAAGCATAGCAAGAAGAGCCCCACCAGCAGTTCTAGCTACCACTATGCGTCAGCTTGCCAATGCACCTCCTGTAAGGCTAGGAGGATGGCTATCGAGATGGATCGGCTCAAAGACGAAAAACGGCGCGAGAAAGACTACAAAGATGCTAAGGATTTCTTCAAAATGAAAGAGCGCGTCGATCGTGAGGATAGGGAAGCTGATATGGAAGAAGAGTACCGAGCCTCCAAGAGAGTTGCTGAAGGGAGACATGAAGACGCATATGTACCATACTATCCGCCATATGGAACGGAAGAAGGTTATGAGTGGGCTGTGCCAATCACGGCTTTTCAAACGGGGAGATGTAAGGGTTATGATTCTTCTTTCTTGCCAAATAATTGAGGAGGCATTCATATCTAACAAATGTTTAGCTACACCAATCATCCTTGAACCCATTCATTATAACGCGTATCATGACACTAGCAATTGGCAGCATCTGGAGGCAGAAAACTCTAGGCTTCGTCGTCAAAAAGATCACCTCAAGCATAAAGTCCAACGTATGTTCTCACCTGAATCTATAAAATTCAAAGGAAGTCGTATTAAATGATCCAATAGACTTGAATCAAGACGTCCATGAGCTCAAGAGTGAAGCACGTTCCACCCATGGCAGGAGCAGAAGCCAGACTCCAGTTGTCGAAGTCCAATTCCCTGTCCATGGAAAGCACCACCATTCTCACTCCTGCTCCCACTCGACTCCAAAAGGCAAGGGAGGGATTCTCAGCAAGGAATCGACGCCATCAAAAGCGAAGCGGCCAGCAAGCAAGCACCAAAGCCCTCATGTGTGCTTCGACTCTGAGTGCTCTGGTTTTGATTCTTGCTCGGAGTGTGACTTCGAATGCAATAAGAAGGGATGCAGAACTTGTCGCCCTCGCGGAGGCCGCCATTGAAGAGTTTATTATCTATTATCATGGAGTCATAGTAGGCTACTTAATGCTTGTGCAATGAATGATCGTGAATTTTACTGCGTTTTAATTGCGATAGCTGCATTTCCCCGAATAAACTTCCCCCTAGCTAGGCCGGCTTTTGTTTATTAATAAAAATGGATATTTATTTAATGAACTGACATATAATGTTAGTACCCTCGATATTGAATGAGACCTGGAGAGTATCCGCGACGAATTGATTTGTGCTACCCAGGAGATGTGTGTCGCTCTCTAATATAATATCATATTCATTGAGCTTGGTCATATAAGGAACAGGTACAGCTCATATTTTAGTAATAGTGGGCGAGCTATAAATGTTCGTGATAAATAGGGCATCCGGATCAGCTGACCTGAGCTCAACTGAAACTTCAATTGGTCTGAGTTCTTGCCGAATTATCATATTAACAGGAGATAATCATATTTATTTTGTCTGAAACTAGACCTTGGCTGTGAAAATATGTAACGAGTGTCGCCCTAGATATACCGGTAGGTTTGGCTTCATATAATTATATAAATGGTCGTATAAACCTAGATCTCATCGTATGCTACATCTAACCTGCCCAGCCAATAAGTGTAGAAGTATATATAGTTGGGAGTAAGGTTTTTTGTTTTATTATTAATATTTTTTTAATACAAAGTTTTAACTGCAAGACTTGGAGTGTGGGGAGCGTTTTGGTCTGGGACAAACACTCGAATGTATTCTTTTCGAAGGGTAGGCATAACTGATTCCACCACGAGAATGGTTATATCCATGGCGAACTGTGGGTTGCAGTTTCAGGATTAGCCTATAGGTGAACGAGCTAGCAGTATTTATTTTCACTTGCCGTCAACATTGGGCCTTCATTTCTCCTTCCAGTTAGTTCCCCCACAAGACTTGGTCGCCTTCAAAACCTACCCAATATAAAGAAGCCTGAATATCACAGTGTCACAGCTTTAGATAGAACGGCCAACTCCGAGATCGGCCTTTTCTTATGGACATAAAGGTATAGCCGCGGAATAAGTCTGCTATACATCTTTTCTTTGACTGACGATTTGGGACGAGTACACGAAAAGAGCAGACTTTTGAGCCGTTCTCGTCGGTTTCGTCATCGCCATCGCTGCACGTCTGAAGCAATACCGCCCCCAGAAACCTTCCTCGCCGATGCAATGGCTGATAATCTAACTGAATTAATATATGCCCGGGCGGAAAATGCCCAAAGGGCGCTGGTGAACACTGTGCTAGCTAGTCCCTTCGACTAACCGTAAACGGCCCGTATCCGAAAATATCTAAAGGTAAAAGCCAGAATAGTAAATATGAACGGTATCGTGTCGGCCATACACGCCCAGCTCTCGAGCGCCCTGCTGCGTCCGAGGCCACTCCCCACCGCCCACGATCGATTGGCCAGGGCCCCATTACCGTTCGCTGTGGAGGGCGAGACGTGGTGGGCCGACGGATATGCAATGCACGCCAGGAACAAGCGAGGCCGGGAGGGGAAGTGCGCCCGGCGTGGAGGTGTTGTTGTGTTGCGCCATGTTGGAATTGAACCGCTGCAAAAGTCGCGATCGCGTCTGCGGCCCGCAGCGAACGACCGAACTCAACATCGACGACATCAGCGCCGCCAGCATCACCGGTTCACCAGCTGGGCATCCAGCAAAGACTCCAGTCGCTTCTTATGACATCCTCGTGGGTGCCAGCGTCTTCGGATTCAACGATATATCCCTCTGTCATCGCCCGGTGACCCTTCGAAACACGCCAACCTGCTCCGCCGACCCCATCCCGTAACGCCAGCTTGACGACTCAATTCTCTCCTCCCCTCCCTCCTCCCCATCATCACGCGATGGCCTCCGTTCCCACTCCTCACAGAACCCCGGGGACTGGCAGGCCGAGGGGACGTCCAAGAGGTAGCCGAACTCGCCACTCTTTCGCGACACCTGGCTCTCTTCAAAGGGTCCGCTCGACAACCTCGACGACCACCCACAGACGTGACCGTCCGAGCCGTTCCCACCAAGCCGCCGCTACAGACGCCGGAGCGTATAAACCCCGCGAAGAGAGAAGCTACACCGAATTCCATCCTGATTTTGACATCGAGGCCGATGTCCAATCCTACGACAGCCGCGAAATTGACGGGGCGCCGAATGGTCAGCTGCCGACCGGCGGGCCCTCGACTCCAGGAAAAGTCAACGGCATCCAGATACGAGTTGAAGAAGTCGACGACAGAGCATCAGAAGCTTCGACACCAGTACCTTCTACAAACGGAGCTTCCGTGGCTGGGTCTGCGGGTGAGACAAACGAAACTGTCGGACTGGAGGCTAGTAAACACGATGGCGGCAAGGCCGACGATGAATCCCAACTGTCTTTGTCACACGAAACCAAAGAGCTAGCGCTAGACTATGTTATTAACACACCTACGAGACGGTCTTCGCGACAGAAGGACTTCAAAGAGAAAGAGAAAGAGAGAGTGCACCTAACACCGAAGCCTTCGGCTCAGAAACCCATGCTCCCAATGAGCAATATCCACCATAACGAGCGACTATCACTCCCCGTTCCAATTTATAAGACGATAACTCCATTCCAACTCGCGGAAACTTATGTCGACCGAGCCATGGCTGGTGTTGGGTTCCAAGAAAGCGACTATTGGCTTCGGCCACACACACTGGTCCGTAACATTGGCATTCGAGATGATGTTAATGAAGGAGAAGCAAAAATAAGTAGTGTGAAGGAGGATAACGAAGATGGAGCTACTGTGACCCATACGATTACTCCGGGAATCGTAGAATACGATATGGACGAACAGGACGATAAGTGGTTGACCCAATTCAATACCCAACGGAGGGCACAGGATGTACCCACGATCACCAGAGAAATATTTGAAATCACAATCACGAAAATAGAGAAAGAGTGGTATGCCTTGGAAAAGATGATACCTAAACAATCCGCCCACGCGGCGCATGTCAAGAAAGGAAACGATGACGACGAAGAGGACTCGTCAGAAGATTCCAGGTGTCAGATATGTGACGATGGCGAATGCGAAAATAGTAACGCCATTGTGTTTTGCGATGGATGTAACATTGCTGTGCATCAAGGTTCGTTTTCATGTTTACGAATGCCTATTTTCGAAGACTAACAGGTTAAAATGGTAGATTGCTATGGTGTACCTTTCATCCCGGAAGGACAATGGCTGTGTCGAAGATGCTCTCTATTGGCACCCCGCCGGGAAGTTGTACGTTATTTACCCTTTCTGATATCCACAAAGACTTCACATGCTAACCTGCTTGTAGAACTGCATATTTTGCCCCAACACTGATGGAGCATTTAAAATGACAGACTCGTCATTATGGTCACATCTGCTGTGCGCAATTTGGATCCCTGAGGTTACAATCAGTAACATGGTGTATATGGAACCAGTTGAGGGAATCGATCTTGTCCCCAAATCTCGCTGGAAGCTTGTAGGTTCAGATAAACCCCCTTTGAATACAAATAATACAGGGCTCACCGAAATATCTTCTTCTAGCATTGTTATATCTGCAAACAGCGCATGGGTGCATGCATTCAATGCAGCAATAAAAGCTGTTACCTTGCATTTCACGTCACTTGCGCTCGTAAAGCGAAATTATTTCTCTCTATGAGGCAACATGTGCCTACAGATCCATCCGGAGCTACCGCCCTCGGAGCTGAGCGAAGTCTTATTTTCGATGGTAGTCAATTAAAGGCATTCTGTGATAAGCATGTTCCTTCCGAATGGCGTAAGGAGTATCGGGTGAGTGTTTACCGTATAAACCGGTTTCTTCCACGATTTACTAATACGTTTCGTGTAGACCGACATTGCTATCCGAAATGTTCAGCGCTACTATGAAGACGCATTCTATGATAGAGAATGGGGTGACTCGCAAATGAAAGCTCTCACTGGCCAGTCCGGTTATGACCACGGCACCCCGACGATGCCGAAGTTAACGCTTACCGTAGGTGGCAAGCGAAAGAGGCCATCAGGCGGCACGGGGAACAAGACGATCTGGAGATTGCCTTCTGGAGCTCCTGTCATTCCCCAAGTTCTTTATAATACGATCATAGAAGCTATATCCAGATTTGCTATCCGCAAGCCAAAGGAGTATGTCGCTGAGATATGCAAGTACTGGACTTTAAAACGAGAAGCCCGCCGAGACGCATCACTCCTTAAGCGCCTTCAGGTATCCGCTTCGTCCAACTTCACCAGTGATGAGGTCACAAAGAAAGACTATTCGGCGATGTACGATGGCGAAGAGAAACTCAAGCGCCGGCTCGACTTCGCGATTAAATTAAGGCATGACTTGGAGAGAATAAGACTTTTAGCCGACGATATCAAGAAGCGTGAAAAGGAGAAGCTTAGGCAAGCTGAATGCCTCAAAGAGATGATAGATGCGGTATACTTTCCGGTTATTCCAATCTTAAACCCGATATTGGAAAGAGCACAGCAGTATGACCCCCTATTTATTCTAGTGTCGGATATAAGATATAACAGTCTAACCAAATTTGAATTCAGGCTTGACAGTAAAGATTTCTTTAAAGTGGAATTCGGCCAGATCAAGCAGAAGCTCCACGACCGTGAATATACTACTGTATCTCAGTTCTCTAGAGATATTTTATCTATTCTTACATCCTCTGTTACTAGTCGGTCCAAGTTCGCAGTTGTTCCTATACCCGAAGCAACAGATGTTGGGGCATCCGATTTTGGGCCTGGAACGCCTGCTCCTGCCACCCCCGCTGCGTTAAATACTGCCAATCCGCTAGAAAACTTGCCGCTAGCTGTCAACCCTGCCGTTCCGAGACAGCCTGCCAAGGCTCTTGGAGATACAGCGGGGAAAACGGCGGGCCGAATACTTCGTGTAATTCAACCAATGCTTGAAGATGCGAAGCTTCACGAAATCGCCACGAGAGAAGATCCAAACGAGCGTATGGCTGGAGAAGTGGACGAACGATACCAAGAAATTTTATTGGAACGGAAAAAACGGGATGAGGACGTCCTCACCCAGATAGCTACGGCAAAAGCAACTGGTGAACTCGGTGCGGGAGATGAGGATAAAATGGATATCGATGATCCGACCCTCAATGAGCAACTGGAGGCAAACGATCGGGCGGCCGAGGCCGCTCTGGAATCCGCAACCGCAACTCTATCTCAATCTCAACATAAAGATGACGAACGTGATGGTCTCGTTGGCATTCCTTGGTATACAAAACCCTTTAGTCCAATGGGTGCAACTCTGCTCTCGGAGGAACGATGGATGGGAATGGACGTCGTGCGCGATATGTCACCTCTGAGCGAATTAGACGAGGATGCTATTGAGATGCTACAGCGCTCAGAGACCCCGGAATCTGTGAGCCCTTTACCATACGAGGACGGGTCTCCAATCGGCACTAGTCCAGACGATGGCACCGATCCTGTGAAAATAACGAAGGATAAAGATCCAAATAGATATTCAGCGGTCACCGGTTCATGGATTCCGGGAACTCGGACGAGTCTAAGAGCTACCAAAGGTACGAAAAAAGATGTATATCTTGATTTACAGCAAGAAGAGCAGTTAGAAGTACCACAAAGAGAAACACCAAAGTCAAACAAGGTGGGTACCAAGGAGGTTGATGTGCAGCAGGTGGTGGTTATTGGGAGCACAAGGAGTCAGACAAAACAGGCTATAAACAAGGCTCAGAGAAGAGGAAGAGGTTATGTCTGGGTCGAAGTTCGAGATGACGAAGAACATGGAAAGACAGCAGTAGAAGGACTAATTGGATCCGCTGAAGGCTCCATGGAAGACCCGGACGCCATGGAAATAGATAGTGAAATTCCGGCGACAAGCGGAGCTGCCCCAGCTTTAGGCGATGAGTCTACGAATGGCATATACCACAAACCTGAGAGTGTCGATAGTCCCCTCACTTCTGTTCCCGATGATCCGTTAGACCTCGACGATCATCTTAGTTTGAACAGCGATGAAATCAAGGACTTGGAGGATAACGATAATGAAGGTGTTCCTGAAGTCAATGGCCAAACAAATGTTATGGCTCAGGATGATAGTGCGGATGGAGGGAACGCGAATGTGGGATTCCCTACACCTGTGGCGGCCTCAAGTGTGCCTGCAGAACCTATTGGAAAATATATTCCTGAGGCTGCCTTTGAGGCTTTGGATGAAACCAGTGCTGCCGACCAGCTTTCCAAAGAACAGGGACTCGCCGCCATAGATACACGGGAGCCCGAACCTTCTGCGGAACCGAGCCGAACCGAATCGCACATATCACCGGGCAAACGAAGCAGCAGGAACTCTCCGAGACAGAAGGATGCACACAACGTAACTGAAATCAAGCCGACTATTTCCCCGAGTCAGGGCGAGGATACAAAGTTCAATGATGACCAGCATACTGAGAACAGTAACGGCGATCAAAAATTGAACCCTAAGAAGTCCCCTACAGCCTCATCAAAACAAAAAGAAGGGGCGGGTTATACACCCGCACCAATGACGACAAGGAGTCGAAGGACTTTAGAGCCCGAAACACCAACAAGACGAGGAACAAGCCGATCGTCTGCTGTGAAGAAGAGGTGAAAATCAGTGCAGTTAACTCTATTTTTATTTTTTATTTGGCTTTTTCGCTTTCGCAAACGTCTCATTGGGTGTATTACTATGGTCGCTACTATAACATTTTCTAGCATCTGGAGTTTTCCGGGGTATACATGTTGCTTGGGCAGACCTCTTTGGTTAATTTCTGTGTTTGATACCTCGCGAATGGCATGCTTTCATGGGCGCAGGGTCTATTTATGATTTGGAGTGAATGGCCAGTCTTTGTCATATAGGCGTTATTAGAAGCTAGAAGCTTTTCTCTCCTTACTTCCAACTTTTTCTCAAATTTAGTCCCCTAATCTCTTAATTTATCTCTAACACAATTTTTTCCATTCTGTGAGAGAAAACTATAGTTACGGCTAGAGATGCAATAGTTGCCGAAATTTTAGAGCCCACCTCCCCAAACCCTTTGGACTTCAACCCGTAAACAAGCCCCGAAGCCCATCAACCTTCAGGACTTGCGCCATCGGTTTCCATTTTGATGTCTAGTCCCAAGCCAGTTTCTCAGCTTGGAGTCTTGGTTCATACATTCTAATAGCAATTCCGACAGCAGAGCTTGCGCTTGAGGGACGGTGGATATTGCATGCAACGACCATCGTGCCCACTCTCCAACAAACAACACAACTAGCCATGAAGGAGTACCAAATCTCTCACAATATTGATCTAATAATCCACTTGATTGATTCTCCTCCACAAACCGCACCCCGTTCTCCTTCTAGATCTCATTATGATGAGATTGTGGTAGCTCCAGATATCATCAAATTCTATGCGACGGCCTGGTCTCTCCAGCAAGTTTCCCCAGTGTTCTCCCGCATAATTTCTCCTGACCCACGTTTCCAGCAACCTCCTAAAACGATATATAATGGAAGGGAGTGCACTATCATCACCCTAGAAGGTGATGACTCTAGGGCTCTTTACTTGGTCTTGCAGTTACTTCATTTCGACAGACACTCCCTACCGGGCCCGGCGGGGATTTCATGGAGTACATTTTACCAAGTAGCTGTTATATGGGATAAATATGATATAAGTAACCTAATCAGACCACCTTGGATCGAATATTTTCAAAACAAAAAGACAGAAGCAGGATATGAGGGCTGGTTATTTGTCGGGAAAGTTTTCAAGATCGAAGAAGGTTATAAAGAGTTGACGGCCCAACTTATCGTCGAGTCTGGGGAACGGAGGTACCTTGGACCTGACCCACAAACTGGAATGGAGAGAGGTGGCTTTGTAAGGGCAGGCAAATACGTCGAAGCGTATGGCTGGCCGGATTTCGTGAGAGGTACGCATAATTCATTACACTAATCCGGATAGAAAAGAGTTTTTCTTTTTTTTTAGCTTAGAATATTAACCCGTAGCTACGGTATAGAACACATAACGGATGAGAAAACTCGCCTCCATACATCCGTGAATGATATAATGACAAACTGGAGGCGAAGTTTCAAGGGAAGGCGGCCTAGAGTGATATGTACTTGTTACGGCAATGCCGTACGGTTCAATAGGCACTCTGCTTTATCCGACGATATTGACTTTTTACTCTCTGATAATATGCTCCCAAATATCCCTGAGAATTTACGACGACTACTCCATAGTGCACCCGGGGCATTTCACTTTCAAAATGCGAACACCCCCTCGGATTGGAGATGGAGCGGCTCCATAGCAGAACTCAGAAAACAGATGGTCAGGATCAGAGCGAAAATGTCAGATCGCCACTCAAAAGGGATACGGCATCTTCTAGAATGCGCAGATATATACGAACTATGTCCTCTCGAGGAGTCGGCTTTGAGAGCGCTACTAGACTTTGAAGAGATGATCAGTCCACTGAAGGGTATTGGAATTGATGGGAAGGTTGTAGATATACCCTTAGGTGAAGTGGTCCCGAATGCAAAGGAAGATCCATGGAACTCGCCTACTGAAGCGAAGTGGGATGGGTTAGTTATGCTTGGGATCAAGATATCAGGGATATTTGTAACTGTTGGTATCGTTATGCTTGCTTTCGCTTTACAAAAGATTTAATCTGAGCTTGGTATTTCAAATGTACATATTGACGATCACACTTAATTAGTCACCGGTACCAAGACCAAAACATGGGTTTCCGCACGGCACTCGTATCTTGAGAAGATATTGGTTTGACCCCGGTAAGAGAAGGGAGAAAGAAAGAAAAAAAACACCGAAAGTCGGCAGTGATTCGATGCGATGGTGGGACGATTTGTCCGACCCCCGAGTGGCTCATATATCTGAAGAATCAAACGTATCAAAACATTCAGATGGTACTTTGGATTCTGGCATCTCGTTATGCTTACATTAATTTAGCAGTTGCGACTACCTTGTACGAATTAGGTTCCACTCTGAGAGCTCCTTTAAAGAATCCGTGTAGCTACACAGACAGTTGATCCTCATAATTTGTTATGGATCGCTGCGATCCTCTACAAAGTCAATATGCGATCCTTGAAGAAATTTGATGGAGGGCAAAGATAACGTTAGCCCTCTAATGCAGGCTGGTCGGGTGTCCACCCTATCTCTAGCTAATTCTGACAACTGATTAAATGCACGCAAACCGAGCATGATACGATGCAAAAAAACAGAAAAGAAAAAAGAAGAATTTTAAGGTTTGCCCCAAGCGAAGATAAGAAGATCTTCGAACTCGCAGAGGATCCAATTATATCAGCGAGACAGAGTTAGAGTAGCGACGTAAAAATTGAATCTTGGGAAGAAAAACCCATGGAAACTCATGGTCAAGGTGGCCATTCGTAATATCTCGCTTCCCAATTGTTTTTCAATATCTCCTCTTTGAGCAATTGTAAAGGCGATCACCTTTCTCAACTTTGGCAGGAGCGGGAGCATCCGCCCAACGACGCCCCATCTATGTTCAGTCACATGCTGCCCATCCAACTGATCGATATTGAGGACTTCAACATTTGGAAACCTAGTCAAACACTCGAGCAGCTAGAAATTAACCATGATACGATCAGCATCACTAGCGATAACATTATATTCTGCGTTATTCAGTAAGATGTGTGCATGCATACCTCTCGTTCCGATATGTCATGGGTTTGCGAGAGTTTTAACTCTTTTATCTCGTCATAGTTGAATTTAATATATTCGTCCGCCACGAACCGGTTTTGGGGGTAAAATGAGAGGGCCAGTTTTTGTAACTGTGGAAATTCCAAAAAACGTCGCCAGCTGTTCGCCGTTATGCAATCCTCGGGATATATATAGAATGCGATGTCGGTTTGCTTAACGCTATTCATGGAGGCCTGGAACATTTTAGAAATCAGTTCCACGACCCACATTCGCAGAACGCCAGGGCCCTGATCGGCGGAGGACTTTGTTGATTGCGCGAGCCAGATATCAAATTTCTGCAGCTGAGCACATGGCTTTACGACGCTGTCCTTAAGTGTCAAGTTATCAAAGTAATCGAAGTACTCCGCTTTCCCTGACACACGCAATCGAAGCTTTAGGAACGTAACGGCAAGGCAATTACTCAATATAACATCCAATCCATCGAAGATACTTTGGACAGAAACATCACATTCGCGAGAAATTTCCACGGATTGGAGATTCTTCAAACTTGGGGCGAGCTCGCCCAAGGCACCAGGAATAGAAGGTTCCCACTTGAAAGCATGAACCCGCCACATGTCGCTGTCACCAAGGCCCCAATCCGACTTGACCGATATCGACCTATGCGAGCCAAAATCCCCATATGCCTAGGTTAGATCCGTCGTACGAAAATAGCAGCTACCTAGGTCGCTCGGACCCTGTACCTCATGTAGCCCTGTAATAAAATAGTCTAGAATACTCGAATTTACCACTTACTTGACAAACCTCCCATGTTCTCTAAACAACTCTAACCTCTCACGTGGGTATAGACATCCGTCGAAGGGCTCGGATCCCTCCCAAACATGTTTAAATTTGATGCTAAAATGCCCGTACACGAACGGCAGGAGGAGCTCGTGGAATCGTCGGCAAGTGAGGCTTATGTGGAATGCGGTTTTATATTGGAGGTAATCCCCAATGTATGCAGCATTGCGAAGAATAAGAATGAGAATCTCCGTGGGCAAGTCAAGGATGCTAGGAATCATTGCAGGTTGCAGGTGCTTGGGCTGCAGATTTGGTGGTTCCACTTGCATTTTTTGGGAGGGTACGATTGAAAACGGTGGGCTACCAGTTTTTTCGGGGTGGAAGCTCCAAAAACAAGGCGCACCAAAAAAAATACTTGGCTATGGGACAACGGGGTTTTTATTCTTTCCTTGAATGATTACTATACCAAAATCTAGCTTGATAGGATCGATTACTACCTACCCCGCCAGTCCTCGTCAAAAGCTAAGATGCCGCACGATATGAAACATAAGATTAACGAGGATTACCAAAGCGGAAGCTGAAACATCGAAAGTCGTACGAACATTTTTTACCAAATCGTCGCAGTTGTAAAATGGGCAAGCTTTTATCACAGTTTTCGAACGTTCACTATCTATTCTCGATAGCTGCTTGGTTAGTGATTCCAAAAGGCAACTAGTCAGGAAGGCGAACAAGAAGGATCCAATAACGTTATAAATTCGCCATTGTTCGCGATTCCGCGTCGCTGTGCGGGCATCCAAGAGCCGCATCATGATATTTCCCAAACGAACCATGTAAGCTTACAGCACACCCTGTTGATCTTGAGCACTAGCTCCACAAGGACCCACTTGGGCAACTGGAGACTCAGAAATTTTGTTACATCCTTGGGCTTTGGTCAATGCCGTCACTCAGTACGAGGATCTAGAGAGCAATTGGCGACAATAGCGAGATGGGCACGCAAATTTTTTATTTAATATTTTGTATGGACTATCCATAAAAGTGAGCTGCGAATAAAACTTAAATTCCTAATCCAGTTGCAGAAAGTAGTGGTATCAAGCAAAATAAAAAACGCATATCAAAAATCCTAAGTAAAAAAGCAAAAGAAAACCCTTGTTAAACCTCAAAGGTATGGCCAACTGCTCCTGTATACAGAAAGGGAAAGCAAATAGATTCCCATGAGAAAAACGAAGAAAAAGCGAGGGTATTTCCGAAGCAGCGATTGATTTTAAAACAAGACCCCAAAAATCAATATATATAAAAAAAACGGAAACAAAAACCAGAATAATAGGTATATAGCTAGAATATATGTGTATACCAGAAATACAAAAAAATAATTCAACTAGAAGCTGAGGAGTCGTATCTCGTAAAGCGTGTTTTTTGTGAAAGAAATTGAATGCTTTTGCTGTGGCAAATCGAAAGACAAAAAAATTTTCGTCGTCAGAGCAGTAGATTAAAAAAAAATATGGGCTATAAAAAATATCCAGAAATTGCGAAGAGGAGCTGCAAACTAGTCATCGAAAACGTCCCCAGGTTATATATATATACCAACTACCAAGTTTTCCAAAAGAGCCCCTAAGTAGAAGGGCCGAGCCTCCTCCTCCTACCCCTCTGGCCACCCTCTGGGCGAACAGCAAGTACTTCTCTCAACAATGGGTCATCGCCATTTTTGTCCTTATGATGTGCCTTCACATGCCTTTGCAGGTTATCAGGTCGTGGATACCTATGCTCTTTGTCCGGGCAGAATGGACAGACATATCCAGGGCTCTGATGAACGAGCCCATGGCGTATCATCTCGTTTTTTCGTTTAAATCCCTTGCCACCTTCACCGCGAGAACAACCTGGAACCGGGCAAAAGTGCGGGCGCTCCTCGGAGTGGACGTTTGCGTGGGAGTTAAGCAGGTATTGGGTTGAGAAAGGAGCCGCGGTACAACCTTCCTTAGTACATTTGAAGCCTCCAGGTATGGATGGTGAGCTTTGAGAGGAATCGATAGATCCGTGCTTCGGGGTTCCGTTTCGGCCACGCTTTGAGGTCTTGGACGTTGGTGTGCGAGCAGAGTTCGGCTCCGAAGGTGGCAAAGAACCAGGCCAGTCCGTCTGGATTTGCGGGAGAGTGGCGTGGTGTTCGGGTCTTCCGAGGTTCCGAGGTGGGTAGTACGAGGGTGTGAATTGTGTGAGCGGACTTGTAGAGGCCTTCCCTGAGAAGTTAGGAGGTGCTGGCGCAATTGGAGCATTTCTGTTTTCTGTTGGCGATACAGTCGGCGATTGTCGAGATTGAGGTGTCATTGTTCTGTACTGTTGGGCGGGATCGTTGAAGGGTATAGCTCTGCTATAATCGTCAACATAGTTTCGAGGGTTGGAGGTAGAATTTTGACTTGAGGGTGGAGCAGGAATTTTGAGATTCTGAATTGGAATAGCTTTGACAAATTTCCCAGTGCTAGGGACATGATTCGATTGCAGCTGTTGGTGCTCCATAGAATGCTTCTCGGCGGCCGAAGCAACGGTGAAAAGACTGTTCACACCGGGCAGGGTTGTGTGCTGCGATGTTCGGGGGGACATTGGTGACCGTCCTGGTGATATGCCGACAGAGATAGGGGGTAGCACATTACTGGTTGTGTTTTCGATAGGCGATTTGTGATACTCAGATCTTGTGTCGCAAATCGTAGCGGGTGTACCCGCTGTTTCGCTGTAGGCAGGTGCGCTGTCCATGGTTGGGGCAGTGGATGGCACAGACTCAACAGTAGGGGGTCCAGAAGGCACAGGTGGGGGGGAAGGTCCTTTTGAAAGACCAAAAAGACTAGAAGCAGCTACATCCCGGTCAGACTGCCCGGCAAATTGCGGCTCCGCATGCCCTTCCTCTTCGAGCTGGTCTAGCTTCCGCCTTTTAGTCCGACCCGAGTCCTCAAAGTCGACACCGTTATCTTCCTCGTGTTCGCTTAGCTTTCGCGATCGTTTGTTGGGATCTTCGCCACCATCTCCCGATCCTCCGTCACCAGACCTGCTAATTGGAGAAATGGTGTGAGAGCCGGGGTTTGCGGAACTGGAGGAGGGTTTCTCGGTATTTGAGTCAGCTACACTTTCGCCGTTTGAGGCTCCGTTGGCTGGATTTGTTTTCTGTTCGTTGTTGTTGTCCGTCGATTCGTTGAGTTCGCTACGAAATTTATCAACGATATGCTCAGAGATCGGGTTGCTGCCACCCAGAGACTCGATCAAAGCACGCATCCCATGGAGCGAACGGCGTGGTTTTGGACTGGAGGGAGGAAGAGGTTTGGCACCCCAGAGAGGTTCCGTTGGGAGGTCTTCATCGAATCCTCGCTCCAATATATCGGGACTGTCGTCCCGTACTACTCTTCTATCCCACGGCATCATTCTAGGTTTACGAGCTGAGGAAGAGGGACAAGTAGCGTTGTTTGTGATAGACTCGTTATCCGACTCGTCCTCGGATTCCATAACCCCATCATGCGATTTACGTGTGACCCCGAAAGGGTGAGAGCCTGGTTTCCCAATAGTGAACGTCGGGCCGATTGTTCTTGGTTGAGGCAGAGTTTGGCTTTTGATTGCCGTGACGGCTCGGTGAGCGAGGACGATGGTAGATTCGACCGAGTTGTCAATATCAGCTCGGTTGGGGAGGTCGTGTTCGTGAAGCCGCAACGGAACTAATTTATCTTGAAACGGAATAGAAGTTAGAATCTCATCATCATATCATTTTTAGTATACTGTTTATTATTCTATATTGTGCATATCTTTTTTTTATGCTTTATTTGTTTTTTATTTCGGTCTGCACGTTTCGAGTATTTTTTGGTCTCTGGTTTGTGATGTGACTTCTGCGGTTTTGGTTTTGGGGGATGGGGTAATTGGCTTACTATGAATGTTGGAAGATGCCGGAAAAGGCTGGTGGGTTACGGAAGCCAAAGGAGCATCCACAGCACCAGCAGCAGATGGCAATGGCTGATTTGGAATGCTATCCGCGGTCAACGACTGGGAGAGCGGGTGAGAAGGAGCAGGAGCTGTTCCTTGGTACTCTTCGAGGGATCGTTTCCTGCTCGCGGTCCGAGAGTCGGTGTACGTCGAAGGGCCGGCAGCGAGTGGGGGAAGGAGAGGGCCGACGGCTCTGAGGGCAGCCTCGTCGTTATCGATAGCGGCCTGACTCGACGAAATCGACGAAATCGCGCAGGAGGCCAATCCGGGCAAGGGCAGAAGCGACGGGCCCGTTATCGAGGAAGCCGGCGAGGCGGGAGCTGCTGGGCTGGCTGCTCTGCTGCGAGGGAGCTGGCTCGGATGGGCAGCTGGCCGCGGCGGTGGAGAAGGTGAGGACGGACAACGCTTGGCGGCGGGAGGGATTGTTGTGTTGTCGGTCGCAGCGACTGTTCCGCGAAGGGCAGGCGGGTGAGGCTCTTCGAAGCTAGGCAGCAAGGATGGCGATGGTGCTGACACGACCGACGACGACGACGACGAAGAGGAGGAGAGGAGAGGAGAGGGGGAGGGCTCGAGGGAGGCGGCTCTGTGAGGAAGGACGACGGGGACGGCGGAGGCTAAACGGATTGGAGGCAGGTTCAGCGGCGAAGTGGGTTTTAAGCTGCTGGCCAAAGGCGACTCCGCTTTCCTGTTGGCGGGCTGAGGGCTGTTCGCACCTGGACCCGCACCAGGACCAGCACCAACGCTACCCGGCCCAGCACCACCAGCAGGACGTCCGGTCTCGAGCTTGGCGGAGGGCTTTGTTTGGTCGTTGCGGACGCCGTTGTCCTGCTCGGTGCGGCTGACGTTAATGTTACCACCCTCGTTAAGCTCTTTTAATTCTAATTCTTCTTCTGCTTGCTCTTCCTTCGTTCGGGTCCCGTTCAGGGCTTCGGTTGCCGATCCTGCCACCAGCCCTGATATCGCTGGTAATACCACTGGCAATACCACTGGTAGTAACGGTAATATTCGTGGTCGTAAAGTCGGCGGGAGCGCTGAAGCCGGTGGAGATAGTCGGCGAGTAATCCCACTCGCTGCGTCGGATGCCTCTTTCCTGCCTTCTCCTTCGTCCTTGCTTTCGCTCTTGCTGCCCAGATCCTCCTCCTCCTCTTCGGTCGCACTAACGAGACTGCTAGCGACGCCACCGGGACCATTTCTGCTTGCAGGGGCCGAAGACGAGCAGACATCATACGGCCTAGTACCGTCACTCGTACTCATACTCATATTGTTCATGTTCATGTTCATGTTCATGTTCATGTTCATGCTACTACTGCCGGCCTGAGAGTTCCTTGTCGGCAACCTGGAGAATACGCTGCCGCTCTGCTGCAACGTCAACAGGGAAAACTCGGGTATCCTTCTCTCCGCATCTATTCAGTTGAGGATAAAAAATATTTTCCTGCAAGTTAGCCACAGTGTTCCATCATATTTTTCATTCTCGCCAGAGATACCACTCGTTCGGTTATCGTTGCGCCCGTGCAGGTGCCATTATTTTATCTTATTTTGCCAATTGTCCAATAATGCATCAGGGGGGGGGGGGGAGGTGCAAAGAGAAAAATAAAAACGAAGGGAAAAAACAAGAGCTGATAAGGATGTATTTTTCGCTCATGTAAAACGAGAAACCATGAAGCAACCAAAAAAAAAAAACTTTTTATTTTCCTTAAAGGTGGTAGACTGCTATGAGGGTCCTTGTTTTGTCTTCTTTCTTTCTTTCATCCTCTCGTCTCGTATTTTGAAGCGGGGAAGAGAAGAAAGCGAAACCCAGGTTACTCCCCAATAAAAATCTCGTCGCCGTGACTCTTGCAAAGGGAACCACAAATGCAGGTAGAAAAGGCACGGGTTCGCAGAAGTACAAAAAATTGCGAGCCTCTTTTTCCGTTTTTTCCCTTGGCCTTGGCTCGCCAGTGTGATAGTGTGTGACAGTGGTACTGGCAATATTAAATGCAATCAATCTCGTAAGAGATTGATCATGAGGACTGAGGGGCCGGCGGGCAATGCAGGAAAAGACAAAACGTATGCAGGTTGGGGCGAGACAAATATCCACAACGGAACTTTCCAATGATCTTCGTCCTGTCTGGTGAAAAACAGACGGGGCAAACGAAACGGCGGGAAAATGAAGCGGCTCTCGACAGGGCTGATACAAATGACGAACAAACCCACCCTGAGGCAAGATTAAGAGAATTAAGTGTGTGTGTGTGTGGATGCGGTCATTGACCAAGGCCTGGTCAGTTCGCTAAAGATTTCTGCACGCAAAGCGAAAAGGCTCGAGCAGGGCCAAAAGCGCAATTTCCCTCAGACCTTTTAAGATCTGGTAAGCTCCCAGGGATATCTCGAAAGAGGCTCAAAAGGAGCACCTGAAGGTGCGAAGAAAACAAAGGGAAAAACCGTTTATGCTATCCCGTTGACGACATATCTCCCGCTGCAAAATGGGAAGAAATCGAAAAAAGAGACTGCGCGGTCGGGAAAGGAGGTCTGAACAACTCCCCCAAAAAAACAAAAAACAAGATACAGTCCGAAAATCCATTGAGAAAGAGGTATTCTTTCCTTTGCATTTCTGTCCAAAGTATGTTTTTTCTTTGGTGTTGTTCACTTCATCATGCATATCCAGCTATGCAAAGCGAAATAAACTCCCTAATGGATTTTAAACCGTGGCGTCTTCAATCCTTTTGGAAGACCCACAAAACACAGCCTCCCCAGCACGATCCATTGGCCTTTTTATCCTTTCCTATTTTCAATAGGAGGAACAAACCTGGGTCCGGGATGCGTCGGGCAACGTATTTGATTGGGAAGATAACAGGGCAATGTAAAAGAGGTTAGGGCAAACTTACGGAAGGCCGACGACGGCGCCCATGACGGTCGAGAATCCAGCTGCAACATTGCTTTCCTTTTGAGATTTTTGTGTATCTGTTATCCAAATTCCATCTAGGTTGTGGAAACCGGATTGATGATGCTGTGTCTCCAGATACTGTGAAGGATTTCCACAAATGAAACCAGATATATAATCTAGATCATATATCGTTCTATGCTTGTAACGTATACGGGTTGGGACGGGTTGGGACGATCGATCGATGAGGTGGCGGCTCCGAGCCAAGACAGGATAACTGTGTTCTCATTAGGGATATTCTTAGTTAGAATAATGACAAGTCGAGGCACTTACAAAATATAGTTATTGCGTATGTTGTGGTAACGTTTTTGTTGTGTGGTGTCCAAGGGGCTCTGTGTATGGATGGATTTGCTGCTTCTTCCTCAAGATGAATATGGTCCAGACACGCAAAGGATAGGACGCAGTATTATATTGATGAGCAGTTAATGCCGTGGATGCGGCTCATTCAGCTCGAGATTCGAATGCCAATGCCAGGCCCTAGACGCAACCAGACTAGCGCAAAGGTTCGTTAGCTTTGAAGTGGGTCGCGAGTCGAGGGTACAGGTACGATGAGAGCCCAGACGCGGCTGGGGAAAGGGAATAAGAAAAAAGAAAGAAAGAAGAAGCTTCGTAGACCAAATAGTAGCGTGGATTGGCGTTGGCAAGCGGTAGCTATTTGAAAAACAATGGGTCTGTACGATTGGGAATTCTAATAGCCCACGAGGCCCGAATACTCGCACAATGACAGCCCATCACATATAGCCCCGGGCTATGCGATTAGGTCAGAATCCGCAGCCCGGCGAGGACGAACACGATTTGGGGGGTATCGCCGGTGCAAGCAGGCAGAAACTCGGAGAACACAGACACGAACGAGAAAACAAAGCCAATGACAAAAAATAAAGTAGCTATTAGGCATTTCGGCCTTCTTGATTTTTTACTTCTTTTTGTTATTCTGATGCAGGTTCATTTCGGTGAAAATCTTGAGAATCGCATGCTAAGCAGTGAACGGCTAATGAGCCCAACAGCCACTGAGCTGCTTGCTGCACCTGAACGTAGAAAAGGTTGAACGGGGCAGCTGGTGGGTGCAGGGATTGGGGAGAGGCCCAGCGAATCAGGACCGACGTTGCAAGGGAGGAAATGCTGGGCAGATTGTACCTGAGAATAACGCCGAAGCTAAGAATAGAGAAACGCTCCCAAAGCACCTCAGGGAAGGCTCTCGAGCTGAACTCGAGTCTCGTAGATTGTGTATAGGTGAAGCTATCCACGGTGAACTCGAGGCCGTAGGACGGGTGGGAGAAGAATAAAAAGGGTCAGAGGAAGTGAGGCAGCGTGGGGTGTGCAGAGCCCAGTGCGAGGCGGCTCCAAAACGTTAAATGTCAGTCGGGCGGTTGTGTTGTTTTCGACGAAATGATAGAGCCTTCCTTCTCAATGCGTCCGGAGAAGGATGCCAGCGGGGTCAAGAATTTCGAATGTAACGCCAAACTTATAAATAACACTTGAAGTATTGCCGAAGCAGGCAAGCAAGAAGGAAAAAGTTAAGCGTAGTCGGATCTCGCGAAAGGATGCGGCCAACGTCAGGGTGAAAGGAGTCCAGGCAAATTAAGATGGGCCCCAATGTTGCCTGGCTCGCTAAGATGCAAGCAAACTGGTGCGCAAAGGAAGTAATGTCCGGGGTAGATATCAAATATCGAAGAAGGTTCGTGAACGACGAAACAGGGACGATACGAGGAATGCATCATTATATCTAAGCAGCGGTGAGACTCGAGACCATGAGCCTCAGTCGCCAGCTATATGCTTCGCGTCTCTCACCCTCGGCCTCCGCGATCGATAAACCATTTCTATCTGGTGGCTTGCCGCAATCTGCTGCTATTTTCCCTATTTCGGCCACCGTGCTCCACCCTCTGATAGATAGCGGGTGTATGGGAAACGTATGCATTGAGGCTGAACAAAATAATAAAAGCAAAATCGGGACACAATATTCATGCACGACAGTGTTCAAAACGGAATATTCCTCACATACCTCTCTATCTTATTTCGCGTTGTGGTTGAGTGCATTCAGGTCGGTGCGCCCAAAGAAGAAACTATTTGCAGCTATCTCGATTCTTCATGAAAGGAACAAGTGGAGTGGGAAAGAATGAAGAAGTGTCTTGGAGTCTTGTTGTCGCGATATCGGGGAAAATTGGAGAGGTAAATGCAGCCTCCAACCAACGCCCACAGAAAGGTTGGAAACAATGGGATTATAATGCCCGAAAGAGCCCCCTTTGACGTTCGTCAAGAGAAAAAAGAAATTCTGAGAGGAGGAGGTTGAGCCTTTCTCCCTCGATAATTAGTATATCAAACACGCAGGTCTGAATCTCTTGGTAACTATTTAATGTCCGCAAGGTGCTGTTAGCATCAATAATGGCCTTTGGTAGTAACAGGGTTGGCTGGGCCCCAGGCTAACAAAATTAAATCTGACAAAGGAAATACTCCTAGTAGCTTAGTGCTTTTGTGCTTTTGGAGATACGGTGGACGGTTTAAGCCGCCGTTTGCGACGCTGAAGCCAGGGTAGGAACGTAATATGTATGAAATATTTTTAGCAGAAGGAAGAAGGCAAAGGGCTCTCTGCCAGGTTCTCGAAGTGTTCGACAAAGGGATTGAACGCAAGGAAGTTTGCCTGATCCCCTGCGCAGTGATCCACTCGCTATCCTTGAATACCTATTCCAAGTCAAGCTTCTAAACAGCAAATGTTACAAGGGCCCTCGCAACATATATATCTTAGGTCTGGTGGGTTAGACAGGAAATATAATAGCCTCTTAAAATCGAGGGGCCCCCAGATACTGAGGTGCTCGCTATGCAAGGGATTGATGTCATTGCGAATTGCGAAACGACTCATGGCGATTCGGCACTGGAAACGGCACTTCAGAGTTCCTGTCAATCAAATTGTAGGAAAGCCCCAAGGCAAGGAGACATCGGGCCATTTCGAATCCGGGATAGATGCATGAAAATTAGGTCTCCCGATGAGATTGCGTCTACCCCAATCGATTCGGCTGTGGCGGTGTTCTTCCAAGCGATATATCAGCTGCAGAGCTGTGGCGACCAAGGCATGGCGGGTCTAGTTCAAGACACGAGTTGTGTCCAAACCGACCACTTAGGTCCCTTGAAGCCAACCCCCAAGACGACGGCCACGCAAGACGAGGCTGCTAACCAAGAAAACTTGTGAAACGATGGGTCAAGCCGCGATCTTCGGAGCATTTCAGCTATTCTGGAAAGCGCGCCGGCTTCAAACCCGGCATTTCTTACCTGTGACCTGGCCTGACATCGGAGGCGATGTGAAAAGAAAGAAACAACAGGCGAAGCGACTGCAACCAATAATTATTTTAAGAGACGGGTGCCCTTTTTCCGATGCAACATGGAAATCTGCCTCGGCCTCGTGCGATTCGTCGGGTCGCACGACTCTCTCAAGTCCACCGATGAATTAACACCATGGAATATTGATCAAGGAGGATATTGGGAGAAAAAAAGAAAGGAAAGGAAAGACAGTCCATTTCGGATATCTCCACGCCACTAATTTCCACTTCTCAGTGCAAATTTATCGCTTCAAAATGCGAACGCATATCCTTCGCCGCGCATCAAATGTGGGAGAGTGAAGGGGAAAAAATAAAAAAGCTTTTTTGACAGGTGAGGCTAACGCAACACGACTCGTCTTTCCGCATTCCCTCCTAAACGATCACCAGCAAGCATGAAAATGTCCGACTGATGAGCCAAGCAACCATCGAGAGTTTCAGATTTCATCAGGATCGGTTCGCTCTTCAAGGATGATACTATCACCAACTGCCCTTTTTCTCAGACCCTCTTCATGCGAATCGGATCGAACGGGTGACATTTGGGGAGAAAGAAGGCAAGAATAGCCTTTCACATGTCCAAGGCGGAAAGTAACTAGGAACGCAACCGAGCAAAAACGGGAATGTCGAAAGAGGCGAACAAGGCACTAGAGGATGGTTCTCAGACGACCTATGGTGCAAGTAGGGCGGCCTGTTCGCTTACCTTGATCATTGCGAGCCTCTCAGCCGCTCAAGCACCACCCGCTCTCAGGTGTAGACGATCCTCTCGAAGGTAGATAAGTACTTGCGTACATATGCACATCCTTTGATAGGAGCAGGACACACCAAGATCGCTGATGCGATATACCCCAGCCTTGGAGCCAAGGAAAGAAGCTGCTCAAGAGGGAAACTGGGAGGCTAAGAAATTGCAGAATGAAAAGAGATACTCGCTAACTCTTAAGAATGGGATTTGGAGAGAAAAGAAGGAATGGGAGAGGAACAAAAGGCAAAAAGAAGCTGTTTTTAAGCTGGTGCGAATTGAGGGCTATATGATGATATCGACCATTCGTGATCTGTATTTCGAGTTACCTTTTTGGAGATACGTCGTATATTGGCGGATAATAGTCCAGAATGATATTATTTCCAGAAGTTAAATCTTTCCACGTATGAGCTTAGAGGGCAGCGGTGAAAGGTATTTCCGAGAATATGTTGACCTGATCGTGTAAAATAATTGCTTCCGAGGCTTTTTGAACTTTAAACCCATTTGATAATGCGGGATATGCCGTTGATCGTGTAAACCTAAACTTGTGAATAGTGGCGTCTAACTATATGCATCTGTGCAATTACTGAGGTGGAGAGAAAAGAGCATCTTAGAGTTCCTCTGGCTGCCTTTTACTCCGCAAGCTGTCAATTGAGGCTCTGCAGCCCTGCTGTGAACGGTTCCTACCGCTTCCGCGCTAAATATTTTCTCACTTCTGCTGAGACCCTACATAGTATTTGCTTCTCTCAAAACATTGACGGCATGAAACAAGGGTATTCACGATCAGACCTTCGCAGGGGCCTCCATTATTCATCTTGGGGTCCCTTTCACTGAACCTTGCACCAGGCATCCTCAGCGGGCGAATTTTAAGTAACATCAGCAGGTCACAAGTGTTGGCAAACACATTGGGCATTCGAAAAATGAAAGGCAACGAAAAGAAAACAATGCTTGTCCAACTTTGTAGGCACTAACTCAAGCAATCACAAAGCATTCCTGAGAAAGCTAGCCGGGGGATTTTTGGCACCACAACGGTCAACTAGCCTAAATCAAGGCAAAGAGATGCGGCTCTCGAGCTCTCTCAAATGGAAAAAAAAGAGTGACAACCTTTTTGTTGGGGCGACGGCCAAAGGCGTGTCTTTCCTTTGCAAGGAATTCTAGAAAGTCTTCCTTATGCATGCATATGTATATGTACATGTACATTTTTGAGATTCAACTTATGTTGATCTCACGGCAAGGCTATCAGTAGCACTTTGGTGACACGGTACATTTGGGAGCCAGTAGAGTGAATATTTGTTTCCCGTCCCTGAAGTAATAACGGTTGCACAAGAAACGTCCCAGAAATTTAAGCCGCGAAAACAGCCGTTGATTGCAAAAGGAAGAACGCAAGATAGCTCAAGATAAGAGATAATATGAATCAATATGCAGAAAACCTTTAGTAATTGGCTGTTACATCCCGGGCACGTAATATACGATCCTATTCTCAACACGGCAACGGTCCATGGACCCGGCTATCCCTTCTGAGAGGTTTTCTGATCTGATATAGCTGTTACATGTATAAATTCATTGCATCGTGCGCACTGAGGGGCTCAACCCCGCCACAATACCGGGAATCTCCAAAATTACCGGCTCTAGAAGGCGTCCCATTATATTCTCTTTACCACCATCGCTGCTTCTAATTCTTCGTTCGCGGCTTGCGAGTTCGAGGCTCAAGATCGGGACAGCCAGACCCCTCCTATCGACACCATACTCAAATAAAGTGGAGAGTTCTGAGTCATCAGACCCACCTACGTTCGTGTTGCACCAACAGTAAATTCAGGGTAGTGGACGGAAACAATAGCACACTCTGTGACTTGTCTCGCAAGATGGCACAGAAACGGCTTGTTTCCCGTAATACGTTGTCGAGGATGAAGTAATAGTCTCTGTACATTTAGTCATAGCTTTAGTGATCGAGATCATAAATCCAAACCGCGATTTTTGTTTTTGTTTTTGGTTTCAATTTCGAACGGCTCAGCCGAATCTGAGGGGCAATTTCCACAGTGGAACAAGTCCTTTCGTTTTTTTTTTTTTTTTGAGCCTCAAAATCCAGTCGTTCGACGTCATGGATGCTCAGGTGAGGATCACATAATCAGGGGGGTGACTTTGCCCATTTCAGTCAATATTCGCCGAGATGGCGGTTAACCTTTGGTCAGCGAAGTACCGAAAATTAACCTTAACCTGAGATCGAGTTTGAAGCTTGTGACATGGTATCAGTAATCGGCCTGAGTTGGCCCAGTAATTGAAACCGTTCTGGTAATCGGGGATCCACAAACTTCAAATGAAAAGGTTCTGGTCGCCTATATGGAAAATAACCTTAAGATTCTGTCGAAAATTATTAGATGGTTGGTAAGACATTTTAATAGGACTGTGAACCCCGGAACAGGTTCCACCTAAACGAGCCTACCTGCATCCAACTCAACTGTCTAGAATGGAGCACAATTCTTCTAATGTTGAGGCATGCTGTAGAACGATTGCAAGAGCGAAAATTTGAACCGTGAAACAGAGCCTCTATCAGGAGCCAACCTCCTCTTAACCCGCACTAACAGGGGTGATCCTGGTCCTTTTTTTTGGTGATGAGGAAGTCTCGGAACCCTCAATAAGGGCAATCGCGCAGCAACAATTCTAAAGTTTTTACAAGCTGTGTGGGTGGGGTAGCTATTCAAGAGGGCAGCAAATGATCCAATAGTATCAGTATAAGATATTTGCGGTCGTGGTTTCACGGAGGGTTTCTATACTAGAATGTTGTTGGTTGACGGCTATTCGATGCCGACCGGCACTCAAAACAGTTTCTTACTCTCCACAGTATTCTCTCCCACCGAATGTTCCACGGAGCCGCCTTGACAGTCCTCGTATCTGCGAATCTGACTTGTCATACGGCTTATACCACATGCATTCAGGGTTAGACGGTGACTATCATCTGTACATCCTCGGTGCACATCATGCTCGTGAGGGTTCATCCTCAATCGTCAGGAGTGGGTCTTCTCTTTTCGAGACGTGAAGGACGGCAGATGCCGCTAGCATGCTCTCTAATAGACTTTGCCCAGACTTGTGTTTCATTTTTATCGAAGGAGTTTTAAAACCTTGGATGAAAAGACTCTTCTCGGATCATTTAAATCCGACTAATTAGGGCTACCCGGAGCAGCGGCTCGAGCTAGAACCGCCAACCCCACAATTTTCGATAAGAAGGCGTCGGAGCTTACGTTGTCCAGCCGCCGCAGCACAAATTCTTGAGACTTGCCTCTCCGTAGATGCACATGAACAGGAGGTTGCAAATCAGCCCTTCGAATATCCGCATCAAAAGATGGAAGGTTCTCAAACTGATTTGGGGGATTAGGTATGGTGGGTCACCCAAGACCGACATCGTATTACGAACACCAGATCGGTACCGGATTATCAATCGAGCCTAACCCTGCGGCGGAGCTCCAGATCTCACCCACATATATCTCGATATACCTGTCTTGCATTGAATGCCAATGTACAGGATTCTTGAACAACAACAACAACGAGCTATAAGTGACGGTGTTTACATGATACCTGCGCGATATAACAACGATGGATGTGATTCAATATTCTTCTCACTAATCACAGTTCTGCTCAACTGCTTGGCGGTAACTGGGATTTAATAGTACCGGGAGGCTGTAGTTTCGGTAGAAGACAATCTCGTGGTCTGGTTACGAAACTGGCAATCTCGCAACCTTGGCGTGGATTAGGCAATTGCAACAACTCCAAACAAGCTCTAATTCAAAACCGTATTGCAGCGAATCGTTCGCCTCCCCGCTTTCTGATGGGCATTCTCATGGGCATTCTCAAATTCATGGCAGGGACTATAATGTTTTCGAGTCGTATGGCTCGGTAAGTTAAGGGGTTGTTCCTAGGACCTTTCCTTTTATGAGGCATGAAAGGAGGCTGTGTCCTTCTATGAATTCAAAAACCACTCTGACTCGTTCTTGGTCCCTTGTCCGTAGATATTCGAATAACTAGCTGCATCCATCGAAATCTGGACCATTTGATTGTTGGTAAGCACCAGGGTGTCTGTGAACCCGATACTACGGAATAAAACACAACACAAACTTTTTTCTTTAAATCCAGATGGCAGCCTAGTCATCCTTGCCTCTGTTGCCTACACAGAACCCAAAGTATATTGGTTTTTCTGGAGAGTGGTCAAGAAAAGGATGAAATGAAAGAAACTTTTCTGTTTCGGAGCCAAGATTCTTAGGTTTGCAAACGATCAGAAACGACGTCTATTAATCTGTGGTCTGTCTATGGTTTCAGGACGAATGTTACTACACCGATAAGTAGTGGACAATGTAATTCTTACGTAGGGAAGACAGGCGATATTTGTAGGATAGTTGGTCGTTGGATTTAGCTTGCCGTTCCCAAGCCTCAGATCTGCGCCAGGGTCTAACACCGGGGCTCGCTTTGAATCTAGATTTGGTATTTGATATAAAGACCCAATTTCAAACGTGCAATCACGATCGATGACACCATGCACAATTTAACCATATCTGTTTGCATAAAGAGGTAAAGAAATCGTTAAATTATTAATTAATAACTTGATTGCCTATCGGAATTGGAATATATTTGTAATAGTGGAGGGGGCTTTGCGTTTTGTTACGCTCACAATTGCGGCTCCGTATTCTTTTACTTATTCCCTGGGTGGCCCGGTAAAATCTGACACTGTTAACGCTAAAATATAAATATATAAAATTGCTTATCGGGTGTTCTTGGAATAGTGGGTACTTCTGTTTGGTATTGTATAACAGAGAACGAGTGAGCTTTTCCCCTGTGAGATGCATGAAGTCTCGTATCTAGAAGGTTTAGGTATTTTATATGAATATAAAAGTTACACTACAACTCTTAAGAACTTTGAACACTTGGTAACCGAATACGGATACCAAATTTCTTCCATTATTCCGAATACTGTAGAGCGGTAATTTATGCCAAGATTGTTTATATAGGTGGTTTTATTTGGATGCGAGTTGGGTCGTTTCTCTTGGTAGAGCAATTGGAAGAAGGATTTATACTCGTACCAAAGCAATGTACCTGTCGTGTCCGTGGTGAATTTTAAGTTTGCATATATTATGTATTAGATAAAAGGATATATGTTATCACAACGAGAATAAAAGCCGGGAAATTTGCTGTATAGGTTTACATGTTGATGAGTTTCATTGTATTTCTAGAATTATATATGTGCCCGTTCTAGTGAGAATCAATAGCTCGACCACTGGTAGTACGATTTACGTGGTTAGCATGGAGAAAATAGAAAGGGACTGTAGGCTGGGTAATAGAGAAACCACCGCCTCCCATCACTACATCGTACCCCCATACACGTAGACATGAGTACCATGTGCACAAACAGCCAATACAGCAGGCCCTTGCATATGTTGATAAGAAAGTAGAGTACTAGCAGATGAGCTAGAAGACCGGTATTTTTCTCTATCTAAGGGTCCTTGCGCAAGTTTGGCAAGCTACCGAAGCGTGTAACTAGTATTTACTCTGAATTGCCAGAATGGCTGGTGTAGATATCACCTCAATAAGACCTCAAACCCTATCCCTTGAATTTGGAATCTTTGGAGAAATATAACCTCAATAAAACTTTGTCATACTCAAAGGTATTTGAAAAATACCTAGCTTAGTAAACTAGGTCAATTCATCAATGAATAAAAGTGCTGTGCGCTTATGCGCTACTCCTTTTGTCTGTATCAGGGGGTATTAAGATAGCGATAAACTGGGTTCATTCGAGAGGCTCTTTCGCTCTGGAGGCCATTGAAATCGCCATAGCTACTAGTATACTGCATCAATACCCTGCGATGTGAATAGATACAGGTTAAGATTCTCACAGTTCACGGGAAGGTGCATATATGCAATCCCACTGATACTCTCGTAGAGAATTTGTCAGACGTATCCACTTTGTATCACGCTCAGATCGCATCTCAGATGTCTGATTGATCAGGAGATGAGCACAGCCAGTATTCGGTTATGGAATCTGCATGTGTAAGGGGTTGTTATGATATATACCATAGTCTCTATACCGATTTGTACCAATACTAGTAGCGCGCAATTTTATTCACTTCGACCTGTCTTAAGATACTGTTCTATTGATTTTTATAGACATGCATGGTATGAGATCTATCAAATTTGATCATGTCAGCAAAAATTGCGATTAATTCCAAATGGTATGATTATATCAGCTTGCCGCATTCCCCAGCCAATAACCTTCGTGTATTCTCAGCCTCAGTTCGCGTGTTGGAACCTGCATATTGATGGCTTCTTGTGTCTTCATAATTCTGATATTTTCACTCGAAATGTATGTCATTACTAAGTATAAACATTGCTGATGGCTTCCTAACTGTTAAGAATGCAAGATACCCGATTGACAGTAAAATCAGGGATGATATGTAAGCAAATGAGCTTTTGGGCTGTGTAGATTTCTTTTTCTGTTTTTTTTTTTTTGTGTATATATGAGATATATGCAGGCTATGCAGGTATTATTTTCCGAGAAATCTAGTTCATAAATACAAGTGAACCCTAAGGTCGGTTAATTGGTCAGAGCCCCAGGAATTCCTAGATATACTTGAGGGCTCAGTGGAATGGCTAACCCGCTTTGTGAACGAGACATTGCCATGGCAATCTATTCCCAAATCAATAGGGCTGTCTCGCGCATGAGGAAGAAACCAAAATCTCATAGGTAATTGGTTAGATTGTTAAATGAACCTTGGCCTTGTAGGCTTTTTCTCAAAAGTCTATAACCCTATAGGGCTGAAACATCAAGCTCGTGGTCTTATCGACATGGCGAGGATGGCATGGCGAGGATGGCATGGCGAGGATGGATCAAATGACGCCGGGGAATAATAAATTGCTAACGCTACGGAGCCGGGAGTGGAATTTAGCAGAACAAAAATGCCCTAAATTCTGCATAGAAGTTTTGGTTTCTGCAAAGCTGATTCGCCGTACAATTTCTATGCAAGTGTCTCATCTTATTGAATTGTCTAGCTTTTGCGGACAAATAAATATTTACAAGGTAAAATCCCAGAACGTGCCTTAGGTCTTCTCTAGATTTAAGCTGAGGCTGAAGGTGATGTGAGAAGCTCTGGATGCATATGCTAGGACTAGTTGAATGTAAGGCATATTCACGGTCCAGGCTAAACAAATTTTGCTTGGCGGAGGCATGCCTAGTGTTCTTATCAGTCTTGAATGGGGGTACCTAGACAAAATGATAATGGAAATTCTTGGACAGACAGCTTATGTCTTAGAGGCTTTCATTGGGTCCGACTTTTGCGACTGATCCACATCGAAATGTCTTGTAAGGCTGAGAAGTGGACGGGGGAGAAGACGGTATTTCCAAAGCTTATTGCGGTTGGTAAGAGGTGCGGGGTTTTCCAAGGTAGGGATTGTCAGTCAGTGCTTGGTCATGATATAATCGTCTGGGGAATAAGTGCCAAAGTTTAAGAGGCCTCGGAGACGCCGACGAGTTCCATTGACGAATGAGTTTGCAGGCTAGCTGCATATATGCATAACATGCGCAATTATCCTCTCGCATCACCGGATGGGTTCGTCTCTCCAAGGCTAGTGTATCACAAGCGAGGTAGCTTCTGAGAATCCATGAAGAAAGGTTATCCCGTCCTTGCATTAGAAAGGCAGACAATTCGAAAGTTGCAGAATAATGTCTCATATGTTGTCCTTGTAGGGCTGGCAGGCATCAGGGATCTTGCGCGCATACTGGACAGGAGGAACTGTGTTGGTTTTCTCATGGGAAAGGTGGTCGGCTAACCATATTCAAACGAGCCCCCGAGAGTTGAGCTGCATGCACTCAGCCTCCACAAAAACGAACCCAAAATTGATAGAATGGGTGCAATATAGAGGACACCGAATGAGAAGCCCGTCCTGGGGTGATTCGTATGCAGAGGCCTTGATTCGGGTAGGACGATATTATTATCTCGCTTGAATGCACAGTCTTCCAATATTGCGGTTTTCTTACGTTTTTAGCCCTCAGTCATTTGACCAACGCCATTCGCTAGCATGCTGCAGGGCACGGATTGGGACCTAAACTCGCAACCAAATCCGTTCCGAAAGCTTCATGCTTTTGAATCCCGGGATCCACTATCGAAAAACGGCCTTCGAACTAATTTTCGCAGCAGATTCCGAAGCCAAGTTGCGATTGCGATCCACGATTACCTGCAAGACGTGGCTCCACTTCTTTCCTCCCAGCTTCAGGCAGGCAATTAATTGGCTTATAGCGAAGTATTACCCGATAGGCAGTAGCAGCCATTCTCCGGAGACTCCAGCTTCGGAGAGGTACTTGTGGACAAAGTACCTTCCCGGCGATTCCTGGGTCGAAGTCCGCCCTTCCCTTGAGCCCGTGGCCCTGTATTGCTACACGGGCCTGGGAGCAGTTCTACATCCTAGGTTTTCGCTTCGTCGGTGGAAAGAGTGCCCCAATCGATTGGGAATGCATTGATGCGCTCAAGATCGGCTGAGAGATAGGATTACATAATGCAATGTATGGCCTCGATCCAGTTGCAGCTAGGGAGATAGCCCAGGCTCGGTTTTATTACTTCTCGCATTCTAAGCAAACTTGACTCTGCAGACTGCCTCATATCTCAATGGGTTAAAGTTTTGGTGATTACCAAACTACATAGCATTGTAATATTGGAATACTCTAGAGCGCTTTAGAAATCGGGTGGCAATAAGCCAACTAATGGTAGATCACGCTAAATGAGGTGTATTCTGATCCATCCAACATAGCTTCAGAATTAATCCTATTATTAAAGGCTGCAAAAATGCTATCTAAAACCGTTAGCTAGTATTGGATTAATTCCGACTCGAAGCAGTCTCTATGTTTGGAAAGCTGCTATACTCTTAGCATATCGTTAACGTGCATTTCTTGACCGCATGAGCGATGTGTCCCTCAACATCCATAGTGAACTATCTTTGGTAAAGTCTGGACGTGGGATTGGGGTTTAGTCTTACTAGCACGATAATGATGTGTGTTTGTGCTATGTTTTCTGGGTTGACTTTGTTTTCCCGAGAAGGTTAGCTGCGACCGTCCTCATAGCCCCTCATATATACATCATATATGCAGGCATGAAACCGTAGGTCATCTCATAATAGGGGATAGTGGTCTTAATTATGTACGGATAGGAAACAGATCTAGCAGCGAGATTCTTTACGAGCCGCGGATTTGATTCTAGAATTCTGGTTACTCGGACCAATAGGTTGGAGTTGATTAACTTGCGCGATTCTATAATACTTCTACACGATCTTTTAAAACGAGTGGTTTATACACTGAACTCGGTAGCTACAAACGTACGTACATGTATGTACTCACTTAATATCGATCGAACTGCATAGTACAGAAAGTGACAAAAATCTCGCGCGTTGTGCAGCCAACATTGCAACATCCTTTTCCCAAAGCGAGGCGCAAACGCCGATAGCCTCGCGGCCAAAACGCCGACCCAAACCACCAAGTTCGGTAGGACAACCTGGTGGGTTAACCTCGGCTTATTCTCTGTTCAATTGCTGGCCGCATATTAATTGCTCGGATAGGCTTCGAAATCCATCCACCCGATACCAGCATCAAGCTCAACCGGTCACCGGGATCTCGAAGTGAATTGACTGCATCGCGCGTGTTCCCCTTTTATTCATCAACCGCAGGCACCATGTCGCCAACCCCGGGTCTGTCAAACGCCTTTCTCACCAAGATCCGCACATATCCCTCCCTACCATCGCACACATGGTACTACGTCACTCTCATTACCATCAGCGTTTGTAACAAACCGGAGCTTATAAGTTCTGTCATTTCCCATGCATTTACACACAATGCAATTCCTGGAAGCACCGATCCCGCCTATGTTCAGGAGGAAAGAACCTGGCTGGCCCGGAACCCAGGGAGCTTAGGGAAGATTGACGACAATGGAAGAGAGAGCGCCTTGAGGATATTAAGAAGATGCCGAGAGGGACTGGTGAAAAGTGGTGCCATCGGTGGACTTCCGAAGGTATCATCGAACATTTACTATAATATAACAAACAGTCAAAATTATTAATTATCTTGGATGTTCTAATATTATGTAAAACTGCAGGCAATAAATTCCCTTTACCATCTACGCAAAGTGCACAAGCCTCACTTACTTGACCCGCTACCGCAAAATTCGTCCTCATCTGTTTTATCGAGTTCCCTTCACCCATTATCCTCCACATATCCAACGGGTCGCCCCAACTCTGTACCATCGGATTTCTTAAATCCAGCGAGGGATCCTAATCCTACACCTGCGAACTCTGGTCCGCCCTCGCCATCTTTCTCTCCGCAGACTGCAAACCCTACGCTTTCATTCCTCAACCGTGGCGGCCAATTTTTCAATACACTATACGGGCCTAAAATCGCCGGGAAGGTGCTAACCAACCTCCAAAATTCGTCCCCGGACTTGCAGATACTTGCTACTTGGATATACGCCTTGATCCTCAGCGAATCCACCGTCCTGAGTCCTAAAGAAACGAGTTTTGCTCTCATAGCCGCATTGATACCACAGGATGTGAACGCACAGCTAAAACCCCATCTACAAGGGGCTATCAATAATGGTGCGGAAAAGGATGAAGTGGAAGGGGTGCGGGGAGTGGTCATCGAGATTTGTAGAGAGTTGGGAGTCGGATGGAAAGATCAAGTTGCAAAGCTATAAAGAAATTTATAGTAAGCCTTGAGTCTCGTATCCGAGTATCGGAATTCTGTGATCCATTGGCGTAGAGATATATAATTGTTCCGTATATAATATGAGAAGTAGATTTTATACACTATCGCCGATGCACCATCATCTATTCCGACCTTGCAAAGGTTTACATAGGCGCTCAATTGATCAGGGAGGTAGCCCCCCTAACAAGATATGATTAACTCATGTTTAGTACATGTATACATACGTAGGATCACAAGTACAAGGGAGAATGTGGGGTGGACCAGGTAGTATTTGTATATTATTAGAGCCGATTAACACCATTCAGAAGAGGCAATTAAAAAAACAAAGTGCATCCGAAACTTTTGTGTCCCCGGGATATCATGGTGTGCTCGTATAACAAACGCGTTAACAGGGAGAGGGAGAGAAGGTGCTATAAACAAGCACAAGCCAACTAAAACAATAGAGCAGGAAAGGAATGATAAAAGATGAGAGGGAAAAAAAAAAAAATACAAATAAAAATTAGCACGCCAGCCACCCGAGAACAGATCCGAAGATGTAATAAATCTAAGAAAAACCAGAAAGAATTATCGGCCTATGAAAGAGGGGAGGAAAGTAATGGAACCACCTAATATGTTCCAGGATGCAATAAAACACCAGTCCGAAATATGCAAAAGAGAAATAGAAAAAAGAAAGAGAGAGAGAGTAGAGTGTATAGAAAAGGAGTGGTTGGAGAAGCTTAGAAGAGCTTCCCGACCTTCTTGAACCAGCTAAGCCTGCTCTCCTTAGGCTTTTCATCACCATCATCGTAATCGTCATATCTCCCATAGCCATCCATATCGTCGTATCTGCTTTGTCGCGCGGTATGAGAACGTCTCAGACCGGGTTTCCTCTCGTAATCATCCTCTTCGTCGGAGACTGGGGATTCACCATAGCGCCTCGAGCCGTTGACGTAGGATTGTCGTCGAGAGGCACCTCCTTTGGCGGAAGCGAGTTCGCGGGCTTCTCTTCTTGCGGCTTTCCGAGCATCTCGTCTGATTTGTTCCTCTTCTTCTTTGGTGAGGAGTGGGCGGTCTGGCATTTTCTCGCTGCTGCGCGAGGACAAGTGCCCGGCATTGGCTCCGTTGTTCAGAGGTTCTTCGTTAGAGGCGTCATGGGATGACATGCGTCGAGAGGCTCGTCGGGCGGCACGGGCATCTCGTTTTTCCCTTTTGTTCTCAGCTTCTTCTGGGGAGAGGTGCTTATATCGTTCTTCGCGACGAGCGGCACGGCGTGCTTCCTTTTCGCGATCCTTCTCTTCGGATCCGGCACCGACTCCGCGCTCGCGGTACTCGGATTTGCGGGATTTGGCTGCCTGGCTGCCGGCTGAAGTGGCCTTCGCCTGGTATTCTTTCGCAGCGGCCTGGAATTCTGCCTCACGCATGCGAGCCTCTTCGGCTTCCGCCTCCAGGGCTGCTTGTCGGAGACGTTCGGCCTCTTCGAGTTCCTGCTTCTTCATTTCGTCTCGGCGACGCTCAGCTTCCCTGGCAGCTTTTCGTTGGCGACGATCTTCTTCATCGCGGGATACAGCTGCCGCAGCTTCCTGCTCGCGCTTTTCACGGCGGCGGGCTTCGTGGCGAGCTGCGCGCTCGGCCTCGTCCTCCTTCCGGGTCTTGGACGTCTTGGACCGCTTCAATTCTGGCTTGGGCATCTCCTTCGATTTGCCTTTGGACGAGGACTTGGTGTCGATTCCGAGCAGACGGTCTGCCTTTGACGATGTTCGTTGGTGGGAGATGGAGCGGGAGAGGCGCGCCTGCGAGTGCGACTTGCTTCTTTGTGGCGGCGTTGGGCGGCGTTCTTCTTCCTCTTCAACGCTGCCCGCGCCGCTGGCCCCCCTCCGCTCTTCATCATCATCATCCTCCTCCTCCTCCTTGCCCTCGTCGCCGTCCTCGTCATCCTCCTCGTCAACGTCAAACGCGAGGGGGTCAGCTGGACGGGCCGGGGCTTCTTCTTCAGCGGCGTCATCCTCCTCTTCAGCAGGCGCCTCTCTCTCAGCAGCCTCCTCGGGCTCGGAGTCTTGGATATCGACCACTTCTCTCGTCTTGCGCTTGCTTTTCTTCTCTTCTCGTCGCTTGTCCTTCTCGTCGTCCTCGTATCTCCTGCTCCGTCGCTTCTCCTTGTCCTCCTTTTCCTTCTTCTTTTCCTTGTGTCTCCGCCTCCTCTCCTCTTCGTCTTCCTCTCGCTTCTTCCGCCGCTTCTTGTCTCCAGCGCTAACATCAAACTTAGGACCGGGAATCGGCGTGTCCGGAATAAGGAACTGCTCGATGTTCATGCCTCCGCCAGGTGTCTTTGGGAAGTCAACTGATTCTCGCTCGCCGTCGCCTTCATCATCTTCCACAATCAGCTCTGGAAGGGCGTACGGATCCTTCGAAAATTTACTGCCTCGACTGCCTCGGCTGCCCTTGCTGTGTATGCTTGCTGCAACTTCATCTGCAACATCCGGCACTTCGCCCGTCGGAGATTCAGGTGGTTCGGGAGGGGGTTCATCGGCTTTCGCAGATTTCTCCTTAACTTTCTTGCCGCTTGGGACGGCAATAACCTTCGTCTTAGCCTTATCAGTGCCTTTCTCAGCTGCCTTTGCCGCCTTTGCCGCCTCCTTTGCCAGCTTTTCCTCCTGCTTTGCCTTCGCTTTCGCTGCACGACGCTGCATTTCTGCTTCGACGGCTTGCTCAATCTCTTCTTTCTGCTTCTTGAGGCGGGCTTCCCGTTGCCTTCTGGCGAGCTCACCAGCCGTTATCTTCTTCTTGGGTTTTGAATCTGGAAATATTGTCAATCTTCAGTACACTATGGGATCATATTCGAACGGGACTGACCTTCGGCAGGGGCTGCACCATCATCGCCTGCAGGCGGAGCATCTTCTTTTGGAGCATCTTCTGCAGGTTCTTCTGGAGGTGGCGCAGGTTCTTCGACAACGGGCTCGGGAGCGGGCTCTTCAACAGCAGGCTCCTCCGGTACCTTCTTTTTGACGGGGACGGGTTTTGGTGCCGATCCAAACAATCCACCAAATAGCCCTCCCGTATTGCGACGTTCGATCTTCTTTGGCGAGGGTGCAGGTTTCTCTTCCACGGGTGCGGGTTCCGGTTCCGCAGGCGGCTCAGGAGCAGGCTCGGGTTCTGGTGCTGGTTCGGGCTCTTTTTTCTTCACAACCGTCTTCTTTCTGGCAGGTGTTGGGCCAAAGAGGGAGAGGCCAGTATCCTGTCTCTTGATGACCGGTTTTGATGGAGTCTCAGCGGTCGTTTTAGCAGTTGCGGTCTTGGAACTAGTGGTGGTGGTAGTCGTTTTCGGGACTGCGAGCAATTTGCTAGAGGTGGTCTTCGATGTACTGGCAGTCTTCGAGGTACTGACAGGGGTTTTCGTGGCCGAAGCTTTTCTCGGAGTAGCTTCAGTGGTCCCGAGCAATTTGGCAGCCCTATAAGAAGCCAACAAACGTTATTCAAATGCTCAAGACGACAAGTGATTTATACAAACGCGCAGCATGGCAAGAGCTGTCTAAGACGCTATGGACAGGGGTATGAACACATACTTTCCGGAGACCTTTGGTTTTGCTTCGGGGGTAGGCTCTGGCGGCGGGGCTGCCTCTGCAGCCGTTGGGCGCCGCCTCGCTCCGAAGAGCGCCCATGGGTCTACGCCTGAAGAAGCCGTAGCGTCGGGTATTTCGAACTGAAGGATATCCGCTTCGTCCGCACCTTCTCTAGCCCTTCCGCCGTCGCCAGTTTCCTCGATGGATTGGGGTTCCTCTGGTTGTGGGTCTTCGGCAGGGGGGTTTTCGACAGGCGGGTCTTCAGCAGGTGGTGGTGGGGGCGGGGCCTCGACGAGAGCAGTTTTCTTCGCCTTCTTCGCCTCTCTAGCAGCCTTTTTGGCTTCTCTTTCGGCGGCTCTTTCAGCGGCAGCACGTTCCTTTTCTTCTTTTTCTTTTGCGACCTGCTCTCTTAGTAGCTGAGCGCGTGTTTTCTTCTCTTCCTTCGGGGCTTTCTTGGCCTTCTTCGGAAGTTCCTCCTCGACAAGAGCCGGTTCTTCCGGCGCAGGCTGTTCTTCAGCAGGAGGTTCTTCCGGCGCGGCAGCGGCAGCAGACTCGTCGACAGGTGGATTCTCGAGGGGATCTTCTTTCGCGGGTGTTTCTTCCTGAGAAGGGTGTTCGAGGGAAGGCGAGGATTCCTCCTAGAGTTTTAAACGAATGACAGGATCTCAGAGGTTAGTTGATGCGCATAAGTTCACCCGAAAAGGGCTAGCACACGCAGGAAAACGGCGGGAATATTAACAACAGCGAAGGAATTCGGGGCAATTGGAAAAGAAGAGGCGGATTATCTGGAGAATGAATTGGGGGAGCTGGGTAAGGGTGATAGGAACAGAATAATCTTGGGTAATCGCGCAAGATGACATGGCTGGCCCGTCGCCATTCTCGCGGGCGGACTGAGGCTGTAAAATGGCAATTTCGTATTGCGTGGCATGTCTCTCCTTACTAACCTGTCCGCTCTCCTTAATATTATCCTTACTTGGCCAATATAACCAAAATTGGACTTGGACGGAGGCCCGGACAGCAGAAAAGCTGCTGCGTTGCGGGCTGCGTTGCCAAGCAGATCGGATCGGCAGACGCGCAACACATTTCTTTTGGCCCGTCACGCCTCGCAATTTCGCCCTTTCCAGCCACCAGCCACCAGAAAGTAGACGCTGATAGCAAGCGACACCAGCGGAACAAAAAAGGAATATCTCTGCGGTCCCAATCACAATTTTACCAGGCCCACGCTTTGGAGCCGGACCCGGGCACAGGCGTGGAAACTGCTAGAAACCTTTTCCGAAACGACCCAATGGCACAAGCAATGGCCTGCTGCGCGATGGGAAACTGAGGAAACCAGCATTCCTCATCCCATCCAGGATGCTGCTTCCTGCCTTGTTGGGGACGGCGCATCGTACAAAAAATTCGACGAATTCTCGCGTGCAACAATGCTTCTTCTTCGCTCGAAACAGAAAACTCGCAGAACAGAAACACAGTCTAAGGGTAGCGCGATATACGACACATTGAGGGTGGTCCAATGGGACAGGGAAGGGGGGAAACGGAAAATAAAATAAAAAATCTGCAAGCTCACCTTTGCTTCACTTCCACCTCGCCCGCCGAAATACGAACCCCAGAAGCCTCGCCTCTCTCCCTTTGGAAGCGACGAGTCTTCGGCTCCGAATTCTAACAAATCCTCACTAGTCTTGCTTTCTGCTTCTGGTAAAGCTGGCTCTGGCTCTGGCTTAGTTTCCTGCTCAGGCTCTGGCTGCACAAGGACTGGATCTTCAACAACAGCAGGCTCAGGCTCTTTAGTTTTCTTGCTCGCTGACTTCTTTTCTCCCATCAACTCGGCCGCTCTACCTGTCGACCTGAGCTTTGTAGAGAACGGAAGCTCGTTCTTCGTTGTGGTGCCGGTAGTTGCCTTTGGTATATCCAGAGGCGGTACACTAACTTTGGAAGTCTTCTTCAATTGGGTGTCCCATGGAGTTGCCTTTGTATCTTCGACTACTGCAGGCAAATTGGACTTCCGTTTAACCTTTGGGCCCCATGGTGTGCTTTCGACTTCTTCAACTGGTGCTACTGCTACTAACTTATCGACTTTAGGTTCTGAGGGGGACTGATCTTTAGCCTTGGGTCCCCTAGCCTTTAGCTCTCGGGCCTTGAGTTCTTGGGCCTTCAGTTCTTGAGCTTTTAACTCTTGGGCCTTTAGCTCTTGGGCCTTTAATTGTTTGGCCTTTAGTTCTTCTTGAGCCTTTAGTTCTTCTTGAGCCTTGAGTTCTTGAGCCTTGAGTTCTTCTTGGGCCCTTAGTTCTTGAGCCCTTAGTTCTTCTTGAGCCTTGAGTTCTTGAGCCTTTAGTTCTTCTTGGGCCTTTAGTTCTTGGGCTCTCAGTTCTTGAGCCCTCAGTTCTTGGGCCCTTAGTTTGCCTTTTGATTCTTTGACCTTGTATTCTTTGACCTTGGATTCTTCAAACACTATCGGTTCGGGCTCAGGTGGCGGCGGAGCAGGAATATGAGCAGGAATATGAGCAGATACTGGCTCTGCATTCACTTTCTTGAGGCGGTCCCTTGTCGACTTCAACGTAAAACCGGGTATCTCTTCGTCGGGTTTCGATGCGGCCGGCAAATCAATAGGTGCTGGATTTGGAGAGTGCGATTTAAAGGACGAGTTGCCAAAGCTCTTCTTGGATGTCGACGTCTGGGATGTCCCAAAAAAGCCCCAGCTGTCCTCCGCATGGTCGTCTGTTGCCGCAAAGTTTGCTGTTAGGAAGGAACCCCCGTTCTGCTTAATCGACATCGGTTCGGCCTTCGGTTCTGGTTGAGGTTGTAGTGGAGGCGAAGGTGGTTGATCAACAGCGACCTCTGCAACCGCCTTCTTCGCTGCACCCCAGAATGACTTCCAACCGCCCAATCCGCCCGACTTCTCTTGACTCTTACGCGCTTCTTCGGCCTTGCGAGCTTCTTCAGCTCTTCGTTCCTCTTCAGCTCTTCGAGCTTCCTGCTCTTTCTTGAAGCGTTCGCGCTCGTCTCTCATCCGCTGCGCCTGCTCCGCTCTCTCTCTCTTACCTCGTTCCTCAGCTTCAACTCTTTCTCTCTCCCGAGCTTCTTTGTCCTCTTTCATCTTTCTCATCCTCTCTTCTCTTGCAAGTTGAGCATCCTCCTCCGCCTTTATCTTCGCCGCTTTTTCAGCAGCAGCTCTCTCCTCTTGCATTCGCACCCGCTCAGCAGCTCTTTGGGCCGCCTCTTCCTCAAGCTCTCGAAGAACCCTCTCTGCTTCTTCATCCTCTCTTTTCTTCGCTTCTGCAGCAGCAGCTTCTGCTGCATCCTCAGCATCCTTCTTCTTCCTTGCGTCCTCGTCTTTTTTTCGTCTCTCCTCATCTCCGTCATCACCACCAGTCCCGCCCCCAGGGCTTGTTGGACTGATTGGGGACAATAGGAAGTCATTTCCGCCTCCACCGCCTGAATTGTTCTTGTTTCCCCCTCCGCCTCCACCGCCTGCATTGTTCTTGTTGCCGCCTTTTTTCTTCTTTGCATGAGAGCGAATATTTCCCGGCTCTTGGGTAAGGTCCGGCCGCGGCGGTGTACTGAAAGGAAATATCGGTGTGTACGGTGGAGGGAGATCGAATTTATCCAGTGAGTCCGAATAACAGGGTAGTGATATATCTTCGTAGGGAGGCGGCAACTCGACATCGATATCCTATTATCAATTAATTCAGCAGTCAGTACCGTATATTAAGATAGCGTCGCGAGAAACCTCGAGGATTATTACCCCTAATGCGGCTACTACTTTGCAACTCAAGCTCACGGCGGCGGCGTGATATCGTGGCAACTCGTCTATCGCGCCGACCAACTCCTCAAAATATCCCGACGCTTTGCTCCATCGTTTGACGTCTCCGAACTCTACAACTCCGCCGTCTCCGACCTCAGGTATCGTTAACATATCGGCCATCGTGTATCAGGGTATGCGGCGTCTGTGATAGCGGAGCTAAATCGCATGTTCCCGTTCCTTGTGATACTTCTGAATTCGAATGTCTCGATCCGTTCTGTTTCGATCCGTCAACTCTGTCGATATGTTTCCTCCCGACGTAAACTTTAAGCCTGGTCGCTCCAGAAATTTTGTCGTTGAACAGGAGCGAGATGGTCGGACTCCGCGATAATATGTGCTTTTGAAACGCTCTCCAAATTTCTAACTCCCCTGGACCGTTCGGGTACCTAGATTTCCCCTGGTACCTCAAAAAAATGAAGATGAGAAAATTCCGCTGAACTGGCGGAATAGAATGTAATAACTGGTGCTCTGTCGTAATTCTTGAAAGCGAAGCAAGGTAAAGAACCAAAGTAAAGGAAGGCACGACGGCTCCTAACAGTTCCAATTTCAAAAGCCACACCTCCTCATCATCATGCGAAAGTAATAAGACGGGGACTTGACAGTTTGGCTGCTCCCTGTCCCCTCCAACGAAAACACCTGCGAAACTCACAGCGTAATCTCGCTTGCTATGGGGACTCGGGTTGAAGGAGGGCCTAACTAATGAGGCAAAAGCGATCAAAAGAATTCCAGCACCAAAACTTAAGATACCAGAAAACTAAGAACAAGGAAAGCAGTATTGCGGAAAGACACTCGTTTATGCGACTCTGGAGATGAATTGAAAGTCACCCCCCCCTTTGATTCGATTCTGAAAGAGGCGGATTAAAACTCAACAATTAGAACAGTACAATAATAACTCCACCGGCCAAACCAAAAAAACGCAAAAATGAAAACACCAGTGACGGCTAAAAGCACTGGTTCGAGTAAGCGCCTTTAAACTATCTCTGAGCGCTCCTTCGACTGCGACAGCGCTGGAAATATACCTGAAGCAGGAGACGGGACGGAAAATAACGTAGCACGCTCAATAAAACACCCGTAGACTCGTGGAAAACAAGCTAAAGCCCCCGTCTCCTTTAAGCTTAGATGTAACGGACGAGACGTGTTGAAAGCTGCGCGAAACCCCAGAAATGTGAAAAACCCACACACAAATGCGCCTTGTTGGGAGACCGAACCGGACCAAATAGTGTAAAGAAAATTCAAAAATAAACGGCTCTCAAGTAAAAGAAAATAGCGCCCAAAGCTAAGGCTTTCGTGACCGATCGAGGGGGGCCTCGGAAGAAGCCCAGTAAAGATCGTGAAGTTTGCGAGGTTTTGTTTCTATCGTAGTTGCTGATAATAGAGCTTGCCCCAAGCTCCCCGCCTTCAGAGGTGGAAAGAGCGAAAAGGAGAGAAACGAGCTGAGTTAAAAGTCTACATTATCTATCTGGCAATCGACAGCGACCAGCCTTGTACGCAATCCTTTGGCGTGGACATCCCGTCCATCCCTGCTTTCAGAGTTTCACATTTAAAAAAAGGCTCTCCTCGGGTCATATCCATTCGTGGTATTTTTTAGTCTTCTTTTTTTTTATTTTTCCTTCTTTTCTTCCGCGCCTTCCAAGTGGAGCGACTTACAGTTAACAGTACAAGGTAAGCAGACTCGAATCACTATTGACCAAGAAAAATTGGTGTAGAGTACCATAGTTTAACCAAAACCAAGAAAAAAGATACCAGTGGGACCACCTAAAATGGTCGATTCTTCACCACGTTTCTCCTCTTGTACTCCTGCATGCAAAATTTCTTCTTTTTGTTGAATTTCAAGAGTTCTTTTCATCCAATAGATCACAAGGGTCCATCCAATTTGTGTATCTGCATGAAGGGTTTTCGGCTCGTGATGTATGTTTATTCCTCGATTTGCGATTCGACCCCGCAAAGCTGCCCAGCTCGCCTCCAACTTTTTCTTTTTTCCAATTTGTTTATATATTTTTTTCGGGCGCAGAGATACGCTAGCCCGAATTTAACGCTAGGCTGGGAGGAATTCGGTTGAGTCCCGAGTTCACCGAATGACCTGAACTGAGTAGCTAATGACCTTGTTCCACTACCGACCCAGGAAAAAGCTATGTGCTGTCATCATTGGTTCTTAGAGAGGAAAAAAATAGATTTCATATGATCATCAGCGGATTCTAAGCTGTTGGGAACCCGGAACTTTAGGGTGCAGGACAACATGCGACCGGTCCGATAAAGGTCATTGGAAGTCGTACGGGCATTGACATAAGGGATTTACTCCTAGCTTGGGACCCAATATTTCATTATTTTTTTTTCAAAAGATATAGATTTTTATTTTTTTTTTCTAAAAAATTTCTGTCAAGCATCGAATGCGCATCGAATGAGCTTTTGCATTTCTCGCATGCATTCGACGTGCAGACCCTTTCCACTGCGCCTAGCTGTGTCGAGCGACAAAGATCAGCCAGTGGTGCCTGCTTCTCGCTGGCTTCCCTCTGCTGTGGAACTCGAGGCGAAGGGATAATTTGCCATTAACTGGGTACAAGTACTTTACTGTCGTCAAAGTCGGTGTCTCTGTACATCTACTGTGTTCATAAAACCCCCACTGTGGCTCGCCTGTTAAGAGTCCCTCGACATTCTCAGTTGTATCATGCGCATGCCACCCGTATGCATCTACCAGGGTTCTCTGAGCGGTGGAGGTTCGTCCGAGTTCCTATTTGCTGATAAAAACAGGTATTATATACTTTGGCCCCACCAACCCATTCGCTCGATACCCAGGCAGGTGTCTACGTACATGTATACATGTACATGCCTCTCTCGGGTTTCTGTCTCCACAGTGTAATGTAATGTACCTCCGTTGGTTTGGCGCTGCTCGGTTTTGGAAAGTACTCGATGGCCAGCAGATAGACGAGAGACCCTTCGATATGTATCCTTTTTTTCGTGGCTCTTTCCCTTTTATCTCTATCGAAAGGCTAGTGTTGAAAGATTATCTGCGGACTGTTTGTCATGTTTCCGAACTGTGCTCGTGAAGGTGCATCTACTACGCAACACCTGCAGCTGGGTAGAATGCAAAGGAGCTTCGAAATTGCCTGATTGAGGAATGCCCATCCGATGGGAGAGGCGCTCAATGCGACCTACGGTGCTCTTGAGAAAATTTTTTAATTTTGAAACGCGAAGCTCTTCTCGGTATCTTGAACAAATGAGATAGTGTAGATGGAGTTGCGAAATGTGGATCTGGTATGCAGGTCATCGAGCTCGAGTCAGCAGAAGAAACATGAACTAAAATCTCCGTAAATAGTATAATTTCAAATTTACTCGATATCTGAAAAGGTTGATGAGGTGGCGGATACCGCCTGATAAGATCAAGATTTTATTGAATATATATGGGTACTTGATAAGGCTCATTGCAAAGTACTGGTATCACGATAATCCGATCGCCCATATCAAGAATGCAAACTGGTACATCGTGTGCAGTTAGGTATCCAGTAGAAGAGAGACTTATTCAAACATGTTTTAAACTCCAACCAATTCACCCTTGCCTCCCTTCGCCCAAACCATGGCTTTCATTGAAAAGAAAAGCGTCAGTACATCAGGGCACTTCCTTGCTGAATAGGAAAACCGGAGGCGGTCAACAAAAGACAAAGAAGAAAAGAACTCCAGAAAGATGATGTTAAACGAATGAGAGAAGTAAGTACCTATATCACATATGTACCAAATCCAGAAACAGAAGCAGACAGATAAGACCATGAAACATAAAGGCATCGGAAATGACAGAAAGAGAAGTATTACACATCGGTCACCAAGAATATACCACTCAAGTACGCCAAAATGTGAACAAAAAACACCGACCCAGCCCCTCGAAAACACATGCTCGCCTTGAATAAGACTCCAAAAGAATAGTCTATATAATACGCCGTGTGACTAAATCAAAGTGCCAAAATCGATAGCATAAAAATGGAAGGGGTTTGATAAATAGGACAAGCTTTGAGTTGTGCTTTAGGGCAATATTATCCTTTCATGAGGGCATCGCGAACTCGATCTCTCGTATCGCAAAGCGTTTCCTCAGTGAATTCCTATGGTCCTTAATTAGCACGTTGCAACCGAAGTGACTATTCAGGGAGATGAAAATTACGTACGATATACTGCCTTGCACTGTTTATTGTGCTAACGCTCTGGTCCAAGTAGGCTACGACTTGCATCGCCGTTGCTGATGCATCCTGGCTGTTGGCATAGCCACCACCTTCGACATCCATACCCGTTTCCTCCATGCTAGTCCTTCTATTTCTTATATCATGCTCCATTGCTTTGGCTAGACGTAGAGCGTGGAGGCTTTGAAGAGAGTTTCTAACAATCTCTTTCAAAAGCTCCTCTGGATCAGGGAGGGTAGTTTGTGGTTGACTAAGCTGATGCTGATGGAAGAAGTGGTCATCGGCATACGAGGTCGAGGTAGAAATGGATGCGTGTGGAGAACCCTGCGATGACGCATCTGTGGATGGATATGATTCAGGCTTCTTTTCTAGAGAAAGTAGACGCTATGTGTCATTTTTATGGTTAGTTTTATCGATACTTGTATTAAAGTGGGTGGGAACATTGGGTAATGACTTACGATGGCTTGGGCTAATGATTCGTTGAGATCATCCGCGGTCGTCGCATTGAATTTGGGAGCTGTGGTGGGTGCCGAAGGAGCAAGGAACGATGGAGCTGGAGCCAAGGTATGCGGACTTAACAATTGCGGGCTGGGCGCAAGCCTTGACTCTTGTAAAACGCTCCTCGAAGGTAGCTTTCGCTTTGTTATTGGGGACATTGATCCTGAGGTCTCATAATCAGACATATTCTTGTAAGCATCCTCAACGTCTCGGTCACTCGGAATCGCGCTGAGTCGGCGAGGGTTGAGCAGGGTCGGGTAAGGGTCTGTATGGGCATGTGTATTCCTCCTTGTACGCTTGGCCGAATTTGGAGGACGGAAAGAAGAACGGGAAGAGCCAGCAGTTGCCCCAGGAGTAGTTGGGGTTGAAGGAATATCTCTGGGATAGAACGACGGAGACGACGGGCAATCCATGACAATATCGTCGCTCTGGGGTGACATCGATGGAGAAAGTGGTGCTGTTCCGAATGTTGATGTCCGGAACAGCGAGGATGTTGAGGACGTCATAAGCATTGACATTGTGCCGTATATTGATAGATGGGCAGCCCAACCAGGCTTAAACTTTATTATCGCACCACTAACAAAGGTGTAATAAAGGGTAAGGGATCTCGCGGACAACTAGCCAAATTGATAGTTGTTCGATTGGTGGTTCCAATTGAGGAGTATATTGCTAGGCAGGTTGAACGGCTTCAGGGTAGTTGAGTGTGGTTTGGGCTTCGTCAGCGCAGATATTCGGTGACGATGGCGGGTCTGTGTGGTAGGCGGGTATTGCGAAGAGCTTCTGTTTCCGATATCGTAGCAGAATAGGAGCTCTGGCAGGGCATGATCCGAAATCTCGGAGGGCAACCTTTTGGACAAGGAATCGGAGTATCTACGAGGCGAAGACAGGCAGGAAGCTTTGGATATATATGTGCTTATGTATGTATATTGTTTTAAATATACGGATGTACACGGTAGCGGTATATATACAACACTTCCTTCTTCCTTCTTGAAATGGCCGTAGCTATAGGTAAGCCGTGGGAGTCCAAAACTAGGATGTTGAGCTTGGAGTGAAAGGTGGTAAAGCTGGAGAGGTGGCACTACACAGGCAGCGGCAAATTGGTGCTTTAGCGAGTGGAGCTCAGACCCGAGCGAGCGAGGGAATGGTGCACAGCAGCACAAAATGCACACAGGCGGAAAGCGTTCCTTAAAAGACGGGAACGGGAGATCGGAGGTGGAAGTTGGCAGGTTGAGGACTCGATCGAGAAAGAACTTACGGGTATGTCTGGGAGAGAAAGACCCGGACTTAAGAGGCTTTTTGTTTTAATATTTTTAGGATCCGGGTGCAATTATTGTTTTTTTCGAACTTCTCTGCTTTTGTAAGCGATGCGAAAAGGCAATCTGTGATGCTCCGTAAAAGCTGGGGGGGTCTTCACAAAAGAGCCAGAAAAGAGTAGAATACGGGGTATTGAGGGCCAGGAGTTTTTAGCGGGCGTAACTATAGCTTAAAGGCCTAAAAGAAAGGAGAAAAGGCAGCCGGTTTTCTGCTAATAAAACAGAGCTATGGGCCGAAAAAGTAGGGTGGGTAGGACGGTAAGTACGGCAAGTACGGTTACGTGTAGTGAATTGTGTGTCTGGGAGGGAAAGCTGGAATTCAGAAAAGAAAACCGAAAGAGGGGCCCCAAACAGCTAAAAGGAAAATTGGCCTGAGGGAAGGTCATTCGTAAAGAGGAGCAGCCGGATACATTTCACACAGCGGCATTTCCCTTACAAACGGAGGTAGCCCGCAGCTCTTGACTGCTCTTGTTAGCACTTGGGCTCCAGCTAAGCTGTTCGGGTAAGAGCCAATCCTGATCGAGTCTGGGCTGGGTGGCATGGATGCTGGCCTCGTGCAGCTCCTTTTCGTCATGGCCAGCGGCGAGCGGCTAGGTGGGAAGTGATTGGCCTGATGAATCGAGTGGTCACGGAATCTTTCAGCTTAATTTAGCCTCAACGAGAGCCCGTTCAGTCTCGGTGGGTCGGCTGGGGTGGAAGGTATGTGCATTTCATTCGGGGAAATGTAGCCATCGAAGGCACCGCTCATGATCTTTTCGTAGCGGCGGGACCGTTATCCAGGAGTACAGGAGTGACACTTCCAACGAGCACCAACTGGGCTAGCTGCCATACCGTTTTTGTTTGAGGCGCGCATTTTGTTCTCCATTCTGTTTTGTCTTGCAATTCTGCCGACTGCGAGAAACGTGAGGTTGGGTTTGGAGGCGGAGATGGCCTGATAAGATCTGATAAGATTAGATTGTCCAATCTGCAACACCCACAACCTCACCCCAACACATCTCGACTTGTGGGCGGACTACGAGGCCGGAAAGTAGACTTTGTGATCGATGTGAATGTGTATCTTGTCTTCGGGAAGTAATTGTAGTTGATTTTTAAAACTCTCCAGTTATCTATTCGACCTTATCTCCTGTAAATGATTCGGCGTATAGCAGTTCACCTTTCCGTTGCTCGCATGCCCAATACCCATCCATGCATATGGCCTCGCAGCAACCGTGATGCTACATAGCTGTATGAACTCTCCTCAAGTGCAAAGACGGGCGGATTGCGCTTAAACAATGGCCAAGGCACCTTGTGGATCTACGATAGACCGTGATTCTAATAAATAGAACCGCTGAATGCAAGCATTAAAATTCAATTTTAATTGCGGTGACATGGTGAGGGGGACTGCATATTGATGTTGCCATATCGACAGTTCTGACTTGTTGCAGTGGCAGCTTCGCCGCGCATTGGTTCTTGCAACGATAAATCGTCCACCCACCCGTCTCCCCCTCTTCCTTCTCTTCTTCCTTCTGCATTCCTTCCAAGCTCAAAACCATCGCCATCATCGCCATCGTACCACCGCGCTACTACCATTACCACCACTATTACCACATTACTGCTGCCTCCAATGGAGAAGATTTCGATTACAGACCGTCTCGATCGCGCCATCACCCTCGCCACGGGTGTTCGATTACCACTGGCACCCTCCTACGAGGAGGAGGACGGGTTCGAAGAGTGGGGCTTCCAGAACTTCTGGATCCCTTATAACGCGAGAAGTTATGACTCGCTCCCACATGCCATTGCCGTCGTAAGTTTCTCCTCTGAAATCTCTTTTGCAACGGTGCCTCTGTTTTCATGGTGAAATTCGGAGCAACGTTGCTGTTTAGATTATTCGTATTTGGTCTTGAACCAACTGTGTGCCTGAGAAGCCAATCGAGTATATCAGAGGGCTCGGACTGGTTGCTACCTACATCGAGGCTTGGCCAATCTGAAATATCGAGATCTGTTTTTAAATCGTTGTGTTATCTCCTTCTATTATCTAAGTTTTGTTGTAGTAATATTCTTCTAACGTTGCTGGTATTGTCACAGGGCCTACCGCCTGCCTTGCGCGGCGACAACGACGAGGAAACGGCGGATCCCCCCGCGGACCTCCACCTTGAGCTGCCACTGGATCTAAAATATCCGGTCGAGGCAGCCCAAGCCGCCTGGCTCTTCGAGCAAGGCTGGGCCGTTCAGGCTGGAGGAGGTGGGGAGTTCCTCTGGTTCAGACCAGAGCTCCAGGAGCACTGGGGAGAAGCTTCTCGCGAGGGGCTCCTCCAAGAAATTGTTCGTCTGGGCCTCCATGAGGAGGACGACAATTTGAAGGAGCGCTACGTCTTCGAGTTACAGACGTACGGCCGCATCCTCTTCTCTGGAGAGCGCTTACACGCTCTTCAGTTTGGAGATGGATTTGTCCACTCACTTCGTGAGCGGGAGGCTGGAACTCTGCGAAGAGCGCTAGCAATCCTTCTGGAGAAGAAGGAGAAGATAGAGAAGAAGGGGCGGAGGGGGAGGAAGAGAAACGTCGTTGTCATGGAGGACGACGAAAACGACGCCAGCTATCAACCCGGCAAGCGTCTTCGCATGCTTCGCCCGAGGGTTGCAGCGGAACCAGCCGTTCCGGTCCGGCGGTCTTCTCGCCAGAAGCGGACGATTGCTGAGGTTGAGGAAGAGGAGCCAAAGGCCCCATCCCCACAGCCAATGCCGGCCGTGGCTAGCGAGGTTGAGGAACCTCGTGATGATGCCATGCCCGAGCAGGAAGCTGAGGTGGAGTCGGAGCCCGAGATGATCATTCCTCGGCCTCGCAAGCGATCTCGCTTGGCAGAGAAGGCCGCTGTAGTCGTACAGCCAGTTGCTCCTGTGGCAGCCCCTGGAGGCCGCAGAGTAACTCGCAACGTCTACAGACCGGAGGCTCACGCTGTTGCAGCCTCTCAGCAATGGGCTTGCGATTGGACTAATGAGAATGGCGTTTGCGGGGTAGCCTTCCCCAGCAAACTTGAAGGCCAAGGTCATATCCTCGCGAGTCACGTTCCTGACAAGCGCCAGTTGGGTGAGGGAGACCTTTTCGCCTGCCGTATGCAGGTCTGTGGGCATACCCACAACAGGGCCGAGGCCTCGAAAGTCTCTGGCTTCTTCGACAAGTCTGACAAGTTGAAGAGCCACATCCGCGCTGTCGTGGATGCAAGGGAGTTCGCCTGCGATTGGGCAGCTAGCGGTTGCAGTCACCGCGCCAATCGTAAGACAGACATCACCTTCCACCACCGCAACTGTGCAAAGAACCCCAATAGGGAAGCTGAGAAGGAGCAGAGGAAGAAGGGAAAGCTTGCTAAGGGCAAGGGCAAGAAGGCCGAGTAGATGATTCTTTAGGCATCATGTTTGAAGAAGCTCGTACCCTTTTGTCGGTGAGTTAGCTCATTGGCATCTGCGCTGTACTTGTGGAATCACTCATCATCCTTAAGGCATGCCTTGTGCATTGCAAAAAGAAACTTCTGTCCACTCGTAAGTTGTTTCTGTCCTTCTTGTTCTTAGATTCTTGGTATCCTTAGACCTTAAAACCCTCCCACAGCTAGCCAAGGATGAGCTTGCCAATATACTCTTCTATTTTTAATAGGATTGTTTCTAGAAAACCTCTTCAATGGGCTCTTAGTGAGTTCGTTGTCGATGGATGTTCAGATTCAGACCTATTACCTCCAGAGCGCTTGTTTTATTCTGAGAATAGAGGAGTCCTTCATCTGGAAGCTAGTTGTACCCGCCGCTGAAACTCTCTTGTCTTTTTTCTCCTGATAAGTTGGGTTGGGGACCGGGCCTTCCCTTAAATACCCCGGTCAGACTGCAAAATTCGGGGAGGAGGGGATTTATCCTTTCTATTGATGTCGATTTGCCCCCAAGAACAAAAAAAAGAAAAAAGTTGAAAAGAAAAAACTTCGAGGGGATTGTTGTGGCGACAATCCTTCGAGAAGGCCAAAAAAAAAAGTTTTGCTTTCGTTTGTTTTTCCTTTCGTGTTTTTTGTCGTTCATTTTTCAGCATTTCGGTCGTTCTGTTGTCTATTTCTTGTTTGTCTGGTTTGGAGTTTTCTAGGCTTTGGCAGGGTCCGGTACAGAGTTTATAAAAATATCGAGTTCTTCAATAGACGGCAGATCGGTGGCGTCTCGAGGAATGATACCTTTCGGATCGATAACGGATATGCTGGGCTTCCTATGACGGTCGATGAGAGCACGCTGGGGCCATGCTACAACGGGAAGCTACGACACGGATACCTATATAACAATACTCTACGAATTTGGCTTGAGCTTGAGCTACATTGTCGGTATCCGAATATATCGCAAGACCAGATATATCAACCATCTAAACTATACCTATTATACACCAAAAACTATTTATACTTATGAACGGCACATGCGCACTATACTATATAAAACATATTTCGCGCACAAACACACATCACCTACATCAAATACCATAGCAAACACAAGCTACAAACCCAAAATATAAGAATGGAACTGGTGGTAGTTCTCGGTCGCATATCATCTTTCTACACAGTTCGACGTGATGATGCGTCACAAGAGATATGATTATCAAGAACAACTCTTCTATACTAAACAATATAGACCATGGCGATGGTGGCGCTCTTACAATACCATATTATACTATGACAAACACTACACTGGAATCAAAACAAATCCGGTACTAAAATATATGGCGGTGGTGGCCTCAGAAGCTCCACATATCCAATAACACAATACCCAATACATCAATAATATGGCGGAAAATATTTAAAGTCTTCGGTGTTCGAGACACTAAGCAAAAATTATCTCATAGAAGAACAACCTATCAGAGTCTCCTAAACGAATAAAACCGAACCATAACTCGTAACAAAGGGCTGAGAAGAGGTAAGATACACTTTCTTTTTCTCGTTACAGCAAGCACTGGTTTTAACTTGTTTATCTTAGCATAACGATAAGTATGACTCTTGCTCTCACCCAAATTGTTCTGTCACACGAGAGCAAAACCAAACCAGCCAAGCTATACCAATAAACAACCGATACGGTTAAACAAATGAGTTATCGGGAACTACCTTTAGATCCAAATGCGGCTTACTTAGAGGGTTTTGGGTGGCCTTTTTTCTCTGGTAGTTTAAATAACAAAATTTTTTCACTCGCCGTTCACTGTTCTATCAGATAAAATAATAGCAAATTCATTTCCTCAAGTTGTTATACACTCATAATTGAGCTTCTCCCATTCTTTGTGATACTTTCGATAGTTTTGTTTGGTTGGTGATAGCTACAATCCAACTCCGCGATACATCGCTCACGCGCGTTCGGTAGAGAAGAGAAGTCCCTTAGGTGATATAATTCCCATCCAATGCTCAAAAAATGTAGCAAAGGATGTCCTGTACCTAGAGTTAAATATACATCAAAGTAGAAAATACCATGAGAACTCCACAGTCACGAAACAGCTGTGATTAGCATTGAAAATTTTCGCTTTAATAACACAAATGCTTTTTTTAAAGCCCTTTTTTTGCCAACATAGCATAATGGAAACATAGGAGGTCCGTAAAGAACCAACACAAGAGAGAGCGTAGTGTAATCGCCTCTTGCTAGAAAAATAGTAAAAGGAAAGGTGACAAAAAGGAGGAGGCAGCATCAATAGACTCCGCAAAGAAAAAATATAGTAACACCCGCAGTCATGCAAATACCAATCACAAAAGTAGTACTATAGAAGGAGTAAAACAAGGATCCTTATGACCCTTCCTCCTCCTCTTTAATCCTGGCCCTACCACGTTCGCTTTCCTCCGTCCCAGCTTGGCCATAAGCATCTGATTTCTTTTTCCCTTTGTCGAGACTAATCCTGCTGGGACTTCCCAAGTCAGAGTGTCCCAAAGAATGTTTCATTACTGGACTACCGGCCGCGCTGCTGGCTTGGCTTTTGGGAATAACGTTGAAAACTCCAGTGGTACCGATCTGGCTACCGTTACCACCAGGCCCGGTCAATACAGCACCACTACTTCGGCGAGGACGCCTGACGCTGCCGACTCGTGAGCCGGGAAGGGATGGAGTTGGAGATAGGCTCGCTTCGCTTTCGGGACCGCTGCCAGGGAAGGTGGCAGGAGCTGGCCAGTTGGTGTCGGTTTCCGAGAGCAGGATTTCGCCCGCAGATGCACGACGGCGTTCCTCAGTTGGCGAACGGCCTTGGGTTGGATCATGGGTAGAATCAAGGGCGTGATTATGTTCTGCGCTGGTGTCGAGTGTTGGGGCCTCCGAGCGGCGTCCTGAGCTGGTAATCGAGGTGCTAGACGGGCCCATTGGAGAGAAGACTTGATGGAGAGAAGATTCAGTAGAAGTTGAAAGGTTAGTCAGATGACTGCTTGTATTGCTAGCTGATTGTTGGCTTCTGACGCTTCCGGCAGGAGAAAGATTGGATCCGGTACGGGGAGAGTGAGCTTCGCGATGGCGGCGTTCAAGTACTTCTCGAGAGGTCGATGAAATGGATCCATGGCGCGATGGCGAGGACGAAGTTGTTGCTTGATGTGGTGAGTTGTTCATTCCAGCCATCTGACGTGACGGTGACGAAACACTGTTTGCTGTTTGTTGGCCTGACGTAGAAGGTGATGAGGCATCTGGGGGTGCTGAAAACTGAGCAGAAGCAAATGGGTTCGGCTCCTCTCTGCGAGGCGACGACATGCTGTGGTAAGTGTGGAGATTATTCGAATACTGTCGATGCACGCCGCGCCTTCTGATCCCGGAGCTCGAGAGGCTGATATCAGACGGTAAAGGCGAAGGCGATGCTTGATGGGAGGCGGATGTCGATGTCGGTTGGTTGGTTGGAGGCGTGGAGTAGACGACGGGCTGGTTGTGTTGTGGTGTTGTAAAACCGCTGCCCTGGCCGCCCTGTGCGACTGGATACAGCGGAATCAACGACCACCCGGGCGGAAGCTGATACCCAGGCGGGAAGGGCCCGCTTGGAACATGCGTACTATCAACTGGAATTCCACTGCCGATGCCTGTGCTCGTACCCGGAGTGCTAGTGCTAGCTGGGGCGCCCACTGAATTGGCTAGTCCTGGGCTTGTAGCCGCTCGTGGACCTTGAGAGGTCGATGCCGGTGTGGATTGGCCTGCGGACAGCCCCGTTGTTGTTCTACCAGGTGTCCCCGCTGTCGAGCTGGTTGGAGCGGATGTGCCGGTAGATGCTTGCCCGGTAGTTCTTGTCGGCGGTGGAACAGGCACGCCGAGGGAATTTCGTATCGATATCATCTCGTCGGTCATAAGCCGCATCTGATCTACCATCCGCTGGTTCCATATTTGCTGCTGGGTTACAACTTCTTGAATCGCGATCTGGACAACTTGAGCCGTATTCTGAGTAAGCTGGGTAGTAATGTCATTCTGGTGAGGTTGAAGCGTTGGGATCCCCTGGGTGTTGGCCGGAACTTGAACTTGATCTGGGACGACAACTGGTGGTAGTCCCTGCCGCTGCCGTTCTGCCAGGTTTCGGGCTAGCGCACCTACGAGGCCGCCTCCTGGCATTAGCATGTTGAAGCCTAGTCCTGGTTGAGCGGCGGCTGGCGCTGCCGCCGGTTGTGGTTGTATATCATTTGGCGCATTATCCCCTCCTGGAGCTTGCGCTTGACCCTGCGGTGCTCCTTGAGCCGGAGGTTGGTTGGCTCCCCCAGCGTTTCCTTCAGGCGCACCACCTCCGGGAGCTGCCCATTGTTGGTTCGCCTGGCCTCCTCGTTGGTTAGCAGCAGCCTGTCCGTTCGCTGGCCCATCGAGCACCGGCCGTCGACAGGTAGGACACCGTTGTTGTCTCTCCATCCAGCCCTTCAAACAAGAAAGATGCAAGACGTGCCCACAGGGCAATTTCTTGGGTCGTAGTCTTTCATCGATTATTTCCGAATCCTCGTCCGCGGGGACCGACGCCGCTTGAGGGTCCGGTGCACCAGGGGTATCACTCCACGCAACCATGTCCTCTCGGCATATAATACACACAGCTTCGCGAGCAATCTCCTCGCGAGTTGCGTCCGGATACCTGGAGTTCATATGCTGCGTGGCCTTTCTGTAAGAGATAAAATCCCTGACCCTACCGATGAAGGACCTGACTGTCATGTAAACGTCCCTAACGATATGGAGGGGCAATCCGTAGAACATGAGAACAATGCCAAAGAAGAGGAGGTATATCGTCAACTTGAGTAGATCTATGGCGAAGAAAAGAAAAGAAAAAGTCAGTAAAAGGGAATCCAAGAAGAGCATCATACCACGCCTAGTATGTACATGTATACATATATACACATAGATATTTGCTTACCCGTCGCGATATCTAGATTAAAGCCCCAGGAGCTCTTCGATTCCCAAGCACCAATCACATCTCCGGCTTCTTCCTCCTCCAAAAGAGTATCTCTCATCTCTTCTTCAGAGATATCACCTCTGTCAACTCTCCTCTGCAGTTGCCTTCTCCTTCGTTCCCTCAACTGACGTGTCTTACGGGCAGTGATGATCCTCTCGGTTATGCCAATCAGGTATTTTCCGATAGTGGATGAACAATTGACCAGAAGGATCGCAAACTCAAAGGCAAACATGACAAGCATGTTCGGTTTCGGGAGGTCCATGAGAGTGAGGACGCAATGTCGGCAGAGGAGAAAGTCGATTGTGAAGAGAAGGAAGAGCGAACTGGCGAGCCGGGCGTGGAAAAGGTACGGGCGAGCGGGAGGTGTTTGTTCCATCTAATTGTAACCTCAGATCAGCGAGAGCTCTCGTGATTACATGTTAAAATACGTTGAGATCAAAAAGGTCCTTACGAAATCTACCCTGTCGTTTGCAAGCCAGTGAAAGCACTTAACGAACAGCAGGATTGTAAACATTGCGATGAATCCGCTGTGGAACTCGTCGCGGAAGATGGTCATAGCTAAACACGTCTCCGTAATCGCGTACCACGCTTTCTCGTAGAGGTGTTCGACTTCTGTAGGGCGGAGGGGTCCGTAAAATATCTTTTGGATCATCTTGCCAAACATGAGAGTCATGAAGAAGCCAAAGTTCGTGAGAATCTAGGAGACCCAATGCCAACTGTCAATAAAAATTCGCAAATATCAAAAGGGCGGATCGTATCGAACCATGAGACAGGCATTTGATTGTGCGAGGTGGACGCATGCTGAGTAGAAGTTGGCCCGTTGGTGGAAGGCCTGCAGGACGACGCCGGAAGCCACCAGCGTGCTGATCTATGGAAGAGGCGGATGCAATGAGTTAGCCACGAGATCCAGGCAAAAAAAACTAGGGATAAGAAATATCGACACGAGGGACGTAGGTTCTTACGGTTCCGTATGCTGCAAGACGCATCTTAACGGTAGTCTCGAGCGTTCAAAGTGCCCCGGCGGGCGAGTGGCGGGTGCAACGGGTTTGCCCACACAGGAGGAGGCGTAATCCTCTGACAGCAAAGAGCGAGGCGTGAGATGCTACAATAATTCGGTCATGGAGGCTCGCAGTGTAATCGATACGATGGCAGCGACGGGGAGCAGACGTCGTTCGCTATGGCGGTGGCAGCGGGATGTTCACGGCGTCGTTGATGAGCCGGCTTAGTAATTATGGCCAGAGTTACCTGAATGCGGGTGGTGTTTCTGCGGTGTTGGGCGGGTGGTGTTGAGTGACGTTTGGGCGAGTGGCGACGATGGCCTGACAGCGCTTGGCACCCGCAAACGACACGTTTCGCTTTGGTACCTCCCATTGACCCTTCCCACGGCTAAATCGACGGGAGGAACAGGTACCAGGGGCTCGAGACTATCACTGTGGGGACTACGGAATACGGTACAGTAGGGAATCGTGATTTTTAACAATATCCGTAAATATTATTGGTGTGTTTATCATTATTTTACTAAGTATATAGAGTCTTGCCTCAATCTAGCACAAACACTACGCTTGCCATCTGGTACCAAAAACAGTGCATCAAACAAGACCCATCGCACCTTCTCTGGGACAGCGGGCTTCGGTTTTTGGGGGCCACCCGCGTTGAGGGTCGTGGCTCCCATACACTTGCTCTAGCCTTGTCCGTCCGTCGAGGCGGCACGGTAAGCTGCTCAAACCGGCATCCTGCCACCGTCCGTGCTCTCTTTTGTTTGCCATGGAAGCTGGGCGAAGCGGCGTGGAGAGGGATCCAATCGCGCAACCTTCGCACATCCTACAATCGGCGTTCGCGTTCACCCACCATGCCTTCCAAGTTCACTGATAAAACCAAGCAGGCGAGTCTGCGGTGCTAACTAGTTGCATGTTGAAAATGTTTACGTCGATAAGTTCGATCCTTGATTCTTAGTATCAAATCGAAAGCCGGAGCTTCGGTTATTCGTTCATAGATATTCGCTCAATGATATATCCTTCATATATAGCATGGATTTGTTGCTCAGGTTGTTATATAGCGAGAAGAAAAATGTCGTAAGCACCAAGGTCCACGAAAGGAACTGATATCCTACGTGGACCGTTTGCTTGATCACGGGAGAGGAATGTTGCATATGTTGCACCTGGCATCTGCACTTTGCCGTCTGGAAGAATGAAAAACGAAAGTAATAACCTGGCTTCTGACTAGTTGTGCCGATGCGAATACGAGTAGCGATGAATCTTGCTTTTTTTTTTTTTTTTTGCATTAGGGTCTTTCTCTCTCTGTTGCAAAGAAAAACTTGACGATTGGAAGAATATTCATGGTTGATGAAGAGCGACATATACGAATACAAAATTATGAAGCGCGCGTGTTAAAGAACTGACATGTCTGGAATTGTGCGTCGGAAACGTCGAACCCCGGTATGGCGCGTCGAAATAAAAAGAATGATGGATTTGTATTAAAACTGAAGTCATACTTTTTTGTGTGTAAAATTTTTGATGCGACGAGAAAAGTTCAATCATTAGTAGCCAGCAGTATTTTTTTGTCCTTTGTAGTAGCCTTTTCCGAAACACCAGCGTCATTGAGCAAAAAGTAAGAAAGGGGAGGGGAACTGGAGAGGGATAGAAGCATAAACATGTTTAAAAAGAAAATAAAAGAAGAGAGAAAGGACCTTTTGTAAGTGTATACCTCACCATTTCCGAGCAAACTATGCAGGACGTTGTAATGGTCGGAGATGCTGACAAGGGAGAAACATGTTGAGTCCGTGAGTAAGAATAGTTGTGATGATGATGATGATGATGAAATTACAGTAGCGAACAAGGAAATGACAAAAAGCGAAAAAATATGTTGGGCCGTCTGACGATTAAAATTGAGGGTTGGCGGGCGACAGGAAAGGCATGAATCTGGCGTAGATGGCGTAGAAAACCGATATGAGCCAAAAAGAGGGAAGAAAGAGAGGTCACGATCACAATCGTAGGTAACCCCTCCTCCTATTTCTGAACACGGAACATCGAACATCGAAAATTGGTCGTCCTTTTAAGCTGAAAACGGGATTTTCCTAATCTCATACGGGAGTCTCACACATATGTGCCAGATCACTTGCGTTTAGCGTCTGCTATACCTCTCTTCGCGGTCATAATAGCCACGGTCACGTTCTCCTCCACGTCCACCTGCGGGTTCGGCTGGGGCGGCGTATCGGTCGTCGGCTGCTGGTGGGGCGGCATCTCGAGGGCGGCCTTCGTATGGGGCACGGCCTTCACGCTCGTAGTAGCCACCGCTACCACTACCGCTGCCGCCACCACCGCCTCGGCGGTCCTCCCTACCACCGTATCTTTCTTCACGGCCACCTGCATATCTATCAATACCACCACTGCCTCCACGGTTGTAATCATCTGGGTGCTCACGGCGGCTACCGTAATAACGGTCTTCGTAACGGGATTCATAGCGGCCACCACCACCGCCACCGCGATAGTAACGATCCTCTTCGTAACCACGGGGTGGATAACCGCCACCGCCACGAGGTCCCCCATATGGGCGACCAGAGTAGGATGGCGGTCCACGACGGAAATCATCCTCTTCTCGAATTCGAAGGTGTTAGTATTGAAGATTGAAAAACCTCATAGAATGAAAAACAAAAGGGCTACCGGCAACTCACCACGTTTCGGCGGTCCAAAGTACTTTCCGGGGGTGGGGGTACGAGGGCGGCTTCTGCGAGCCTTCTCGATGCTCAACGTCCTCCCTTCGTAGACTTCGCCCTGGAGGGCATCCTTGGCGGCGTCGGCTTGGTCGGATTGCGCAAAGTTGACGAAACCAAAACCACGGGATTCCTTGGTGTGGGGGTCAACCATGATGTTGCACTTGATGACTTCACCATACTTGCTGAAGAGACGGGTGATGTCTTCTTCGGTGAGACGTGGATGGATGCCGGTGACGAAGAGATTGGTTCCGGTGTTTCGAGAACCGTCCTTCTCCGGGGATGGATCCTTGTCGCGACGGTCCAAGTCACCGGATTGGTCAGGTCTGCCAGCACGAGTTTTATTAGAACAAAAAGTGCTTCAATCATCGGTAGCATATTGTGAGTAGGTTGTAAATACCTAGCGTCAGCGCGGCCTCCGGGGGAGGCACTTCGGCTCCTCATACGGGTGTTTCCGTCAGGTGAGCGGGTTCGGGGGGATCCAGAACGATCGCGGTCATAGTTGTCGCGAGAATCTGGACGTGTCGCACATCAGGATTAGCCATGACACGCGTCGGTGATTAAATACTGCATAGAAGAGAGAGGAAGAGATTCACGTACCACCGTAGCCCCCACGAGAGTCAGTTTCGTAGTCCATCTTACCGGCTGGTAGCTTGGGTGCGAGTGGCAAAAGAGAAGGCTGATGAGAGTTCCAAGGGCGAGAGTATACTACAGGTTAGTCAGTCAAAAAAACGAGAGCGTCGTAGACCGGTCCAAGACGCGTAAAAGAATCCAACAGCGGGACAAGAGCCGCAGTAAGAAAAGAGACAAGAGTCGTGACAGGTGCACGAAGAGACGACGGGTGGCCGACGGGGGAGATGGGCGAGAAGTAGTGTGGATGCGGTGTGGTTGTGTGGCGATGAGGTTGATGGATGTGATTTTATGGGAAGAAGGACGAGGACAGCAGGAAAAAATTAAATCAGGGAAAAGGAGCGATCCTTCGCGGCGGGCGGCTGGGCGCTGTAACACTGTGGCTCAGCTGCAACACCAACAACACTTTACCACACTTTTACCGATATACGAAAGAATATCATGTTGGAATGCGATAATGTATATATATATATATCTATAAAATAAACTAATAATAATAAAATTAAACAGAACATTGCTCCGGGGAATGGAGGATCCGCAGTCGCCACTCCGGTTCAGCCACCGTGAAATTCTCAATCCTGCTCTCCCAGATGGTCCCACGGTACCGCTGGTCGCTACTCCCGAGAACTGGAAACTGGTTGTCAAACTTCTCTGCGGTACCGGGCTTGGAAGTGCTGTTCTCATAGGAGCACTCGAACTCTTGTGCTAGCCCGCCCTTGAATGCATTTGACAGATGAGTAACCGCCTCAAAGACTTCTTGTTTACCCAGCTCAGACCATATCCTGCCAGGCGCACTGTCTGGACGGTCACATACAGATATCTGGACCGAGTTCCCCATCCCACAATAGTTCTCCTCGCACAAACCATCAGTGATATCAGGGATACTTACACCGGGTTCGCGGCTGCGAAGATTGAACCTTGCCCGATCAATATCTTTCAGTGACGCCCCATCTTCGCTAACCGATCTCGGTTGCGAAGTACACTTTCCCTCCAATCTGCTACACTTCTCAGAGGACAATTCCAGCCGCCAGGGTATAGTATTATTTGGGTGCAGAGCATTAACGTACACTATCCCTTGTAGGTGGCTCTGCACCCCCGTGCCTGATATCGTGTTATTCTGTTCCCAAGCACATCTCATCGGTTTCAATACTTGAGAAACAATCGGATCCCTCTCATCCTCATGCACTCCCCAGGAAATCTGTCGCCGCAAGGTCGTGTATAACTGCTCAAGCAAGCTAACAACATCCACTCTAACAGGATACGGGTAAAATAGCGGGCTCTGGAGACTCCAGTAAACACTCGCATCTTTAAACGATGGATATCCGCACAATTTAGCCTTCAAGGAACTCCTCCCACCGCAGAACTGCAAGTAGCAAATTTCGCCCCGCAAACCAGTTGTTGTTTGAACAATAGATGCCGCCGTATTATCGAGGATGTCTTCTGCAAGCCAATGAATCTGATCAATAACTTGAACAAATGCCTGCGGGTACTCCCTAGACCCCCCGTCACACGTCTCCCCCAAATCCTTCGCTATTCTTCCCTCATAATCCGTCGTATTCAACGCAAACGAAGAATTCACAGTGACAAATGCGGAGGCGTTGAAATTCAAGACTCCCCAAGGTGAAGTCTTCGCCGGGTTATCATCTTCGTCACCTGCGATATCTAGGACCCACCTCGGTGTATCCCCCACCTTCCAATCGGTATACTCATTACTCCTAAAGTCCTCCACGTCAAACTGATCGACTCTCGATCTGAAGTCGTTCTTCCATTCGCAAATACCCGATTCGTTCGGCCTCTCCAGGTCGTCCGCCAGTATGCCTAGTCGTTCTGTGATATTTGCAATAGGAACTGGAGACACATACATACTGAGGGATTTGAACATTTGAACCCCTAGACCTCTCGGAAGACAAACCTTAATGAAAACCCTTGCGGTTCTGTCGTGGATCGCCTGAAAACATCCTCTAAAATTAATCGTGATGCCATACACCTTTGCGTTCGAATATTCCTCGTCCCCGGCAGTAGGGAGCCGCGTCAAATTCTGCAGATTGCTAATGACTTGTCGTAAATCCTTAACGAAGAAATACCGATGACTCGCCCTAGATATACCAATGCATTTTGCTCTGAAACTTGGCCGAGTGGTTGGAAGAGTAAATTCCGGTACATCCTGTCTCGAAGGGATTGCTTCAATCGTCCTAGTAGCCATATCCTCTTGCAGCCCAGTTGAGCTGCTCTCCACGGCTATCCGTTGTTTAAATGGGTTTGCACCATTTATGCTAGCGACTTCCGCGATAGTTCTGCCCGGTTGCTGACGCTGTGAACTTGGAAGACTCTCCATTCGAGTTGCCTGGGTTTGTGTAGGATTCTACGATCATGGTTTCGTTTTCCACATTAGAAAGTCATCCACAGGCGGTGAGCCGTATCAGTCTTTACATACCGACGGAATTTCTGTTCCACCAGCCAAATCCCACAGCGCCGCCATGGCCACGAACATCTTTCCTATCAATAAATTCATCGGCGAATATCCCGGACAAATCCGAGAAAAGTAAAGTGAGGTTTTATAATTCAAATTTCTTTCGTTTGATGCAGCTTTACGGCTCTAGCACGATCACAAGTCCACAAAGGTGCGTTCATCAATGCACTAATATATCTGAAAATACGGTCATTATATCAGCGTCAATTGGATTTGCCCACGTGCTCTTAAGCTCTAACCTAACAACTGTCTCAAGGTATTTTTATATAACATCGTAACCGCCAACGAGTTTTGCTAGGCGGTTGATGCCATAGGATGGAGCGGCAGGGGTAAAAACAAAGGACTTAAACATTCTTCCAATGTTAACAATTGAATATACCTGTGATAGCAGCTCGTGGTCTCATACCCAAATCCTCCAACACTAAAGCATTTATCGATCCATTTTTTAGGTTTCATTACGAGTGGTTATACCACAAACCCAAACCGAAACACAGATAAAACGAACCAGGCCTTAGGCCTGTTTGTGTATTCGCTCCGGTTATGAACTAATCTCGTTCCCAACCTCTATAGATCTACTCTAACTCGCAGTTGTTATAACAAGCTTCGGTTGTGTTGGGTTTTACTAAAGCGGCCAATAATCCATTATTGTGGAAACCAAGCCTTGGCCACAGTAAATCATTTTGGGAAACTGAACACGATTGGTGAAGATAGGGACAGATAGGAACAGGATGCCAACAATCCTTTCCCGCCCTATTTTCTTACTGGATGTTCGAATTCGCGGATGTTTAGTGTACAATAATTTTAGTATTACTTGCCATGTCCGTTACAATACATAAAAAACACACCGCGAAATGCTCCGTTTCGATTTTTCCCCCATACTTGCATATTGCGGGAGCAAAGTCCTTTGGGTCGAAACGGTTAGGTCCTTTGGAAATAAAAAATAGTGAAAGCAATAACTCCATTTTATAGCATGGACGAGAGGGAAAGGTCTCGCAAGACAGAAAGAAAAGAAAAAACAAAATCAATATCCTAGTAATACAACTTTTGTGAATCAAGTCGCAAATTCAACAGCAGAACAACCAAATGCATGTCGTAACAATAAGAGTGCCCCAGACCTAGGGTGAAAGCGAAACTGTATTCGCATCAGAGACGCCCACTAACCGATCCCATAGTTTGTTTCGATTGTAAGAAAATCAAAAAGTCGAGGGATGATATATTCACACGGAGAAAGAACCCTTGTATCGTTGAACAAAGTGTCTCTCGTCCTTCAACCGCTTCTTAACGTAGAAAGTGGTGAATACCGTCGAGGGGATGATCCACGCCCACGGCAAGAGCCATCCCAAAGCGTACCCGGCCTCCTTCCCGCTCACGCTATCAAATCCCCACAGTAATCCAAAGCATAACGCGCTGATGCATATTCCGCCTACGCCCCAAAAGAAGCTCAACCTCTTCAAAGTCTCCCTCATCGGTTTACTCGCGACGACTCGATCCCTCCAGGCTTGTCGCCATTCTCGTTTGCCATTACAGTCGACGGCGATAACGTCTTCTATGATAACGTAGATGAAGCGAGGCCATATTTCGCCCTTGGGGGTGGAGGAGATTCTGAAGGGGGTTCGGACTTTCCGTTCGTGAAGGAAGTCGGAGAGGAGGAGCTGCCAAGAGAGGTTGAAGATGACGGTGGGCATCGGCATGGCCATGAGATTTAGGAAGGGCGGGTTGAGAGCTGTGCCGACGGAAACGCAGACGACGTTGATGATCAGGCAGAGGGTGAATGAGAATTGCCAAAAGTCCATCTACAAAACATCATCAAGTTTAGCACATATATATTTTGTTTAAAGTATGTTGATTTTGTTGGAGAATAGAGAGTGGTATACGTACACCGAATCTGTTGGTCTGGCCTAACGGTTGAAAGTTCCTACTAGGTAATAGCAATTTTATGGACCGTATGAAGCATTCGAGACCCAAAACGACACCGAAGATACCGGTGATGATACCAAAAATCGTGGTGAGGCTGATATTTGTGGCGTATTTCAGGCCGAAATAGGCGGCGGGCGGGAAGAGGCCGTGGTCTATGACCATGACGATGAACACGAATGTGACGGCGCCCTTGTGCTCGCGCAGATGGAAGGGCAACGGCGGTAATGGCGGGCGCAAGATGGAGGACTTGCGTTCGCTGAGCATTGGTGCCGGCTCAGGTTCATTTTGGGGGGTTCCGTCATCGGATGATAGAGCAGCTGCAGGCGGCGGTTTCAGCGATTTTTCAGTTGAACTTGTAGCCGTGAGTGCTGCAGTGGTAGGCACCGTAGATATCGATGCCTGGATGTGGTCGTGAGAGTCGGATCGGGTGGTGGTGGAGGGAGCAACGGAAGCCAGCGGGTTGGAGGTGTTTGTGAGGGTCATGTCGTCGCCCGTCGAGTTCGTCCGGTGAGAGGACGAGTAGGGCGGTGTCTCTGCGGACATTATTTACGCAGGGTGCCACTACTTTAAAGTATTTATCTATTTCTTTGCCACCGTCTTATATAATATTTTTTTTTTTTTCGTCTTTCGTCGTTATAAGACTGACGGGATTCTATTTCGGGGCTAGTTAATGGTATGATTGCTGCAGGCGTCTAGGTGCTGCAGCGGCCTTCCGCTTCATCCTTTCGCTCCCCAAAACTTAAAAGTGGATACGTCGGAAGCGAGAGCTGGTGGGATCGGGAGCTCGACTTGGCCGACGCCGATAATACTACTGTGATAATGTAAAGGATCGGGCGAGTGGTGTATATTCTTATGCCCAGGCGGATGGATTGGGATTAGTGATCGATTGGGGTTCCTGAAAGTTCCACTCTGGTGTCCAGGCCGGCCGGTTCAGCCGTCTCCGAATATATTTAATTCTGAGCGCGTGTCCAACGAACGATATCTTTCATCTACCTTGTCGTTAACAGAAAAGTCGAAAGAGTCAAACGGCGAGGGAGAGAATTAGCAAGAGATCACAAAGAGTTAAATTTAAATGTGGGCGGGCGGATGGGATTATAATATCATGACCGAGACCCGCACTGGCCAAAGCGAGCGAAGGCAAATGCAAAAGGGCCTAGCGGACGTGGTGTAAGCCCAGCACGGGAGGAGCGTCGGATGATGTAGGCACCAGAAAGCAGAAAGCAGAAATCAGGGATTGCGGTCACACCACTACGCTCGTTCTTCCTGTCGCTCGCGCTAACCTGCAAGCTTGGCCTCGAACTGGCTCCTTCCGACCAGCTCTTTTCAGCATGTCGGCCTGTTCATCTTGCTGGGCTATTTTGCACCGGTTCGGTAGTCCGCTGGGATGACGTCACATCCCGGCATCATTTGTCAACACAAAACGTTTATTCCGTCAGTATTCTGAACACAGACGGCATTGATATCAACAGCAATTATAACTACACTCGACAATCTCGTGATAGGCACAGATATACAAGAGATGCATGTCTGTCCGTCTTGACGTTTACCACTGCTGTAGATTATTCTCTCTCCCCCCAGACCGGCCGAATCCGACTTACAATGCCGCATTTGGTCCGTCCCCCGGATCCTGCGCGAAAGTCTCCGGAAGGAAAAGGTTGAGCGGCAACACGTATGTCCGCACAAACGTCAGCCCAGATCATCCAAGTGCACCTCGCAACTGCGCATCTCCTTGACTTCGCATTGGCATATCTTCTTGATCTTGCGTTTCCGCTATGTATAAAAGTATAAACTCGCGACTCTGCAATCCGCTTACTATTCTGCTAGTTGCTGACGAAGGCCAATACTAGCCAATGTCTTGTGTGCCCGTCGATATCTCTTGTAACCGTTCGTGAGAAGCCTAATCGATTACGTTACAATTCCGTATTCTTTGTTTTCCCACGAAGAATGTGGTTCACTCTGCATGCAAGGGAGGGGTATTTCGATAGATGAAATCCCGACACCGCGATCCGGTCCTTCTCGAAGATAACATGGAATCACTCATCATATCAGTGGGTCTCCGTGGCTGAGCACTTGCATCAACCCCATCCAAGCGGATTATATAACCCTTCCAATATGCGTCGTGCTGACCTCCCACGATCACTCCCTCGTCATTGGCTGCTTGCCCCCCAACTGGCCAACCCACGATCCCCAGCAGCAACACATCGTCATCATTCCCACTGATCCAACCTCCCAACACCTTTTGACTCTCAAAATACCACAAGCATACCATTCCTTCAATCCCGTGTGTCAGTTCGACAGTTCAAACCTTCACGCTGCATACTGTCTTTTATTTTGGCTCTCAAACAGATCTCAAACACCTGTCTCAGGAACATTTCTCGATCATTCAAACAAAGTCTCATCATTCAAACCCGACTTCCAAAAAATCTAGATTCTCGCTCGAGCACCTCGCTCGCTTAAAACTTCTCTTCCCGGTTCCCGTCTGGCCTTCGTCCGCCATTTTAACTTCTGAAAATCTGCTCCAGGAACGAAGCTCTAGTTACTACAATAGTATAAAATTTCCGTTTGCGGGTAGTCTGAAGGGTTTGCCGTATTATCCGTGTGCCTGGGCCCCTCATAAAGTCTGGATTTGGGTTCTATTTTTTTTGAAAACATTCCGAATCCGGCGATTTTCACGTCGAAAATATAGACAGATAAAAGATATCTCAGCTTGAATATTGTGATATCTGATAGAAGCTTATAACTTAAACTCTTCCGGTAGATACGATCTACTCGCTTGCTTTCCCGTTCCTATTTGAATATACCCCTCATCAAAATGTACCATCTGACACCCAATCTTCAACTATATATAATTACAAGAACCTCACTTCCAAAAAATTAGAATTCCACTTTCATCCTCAATAATATCTAGAAATGTCATAAAGGAAACTTTTTCAAAAAAAAAAACCCCCCCCACAAAATTCCACTAGTAAACTCCACCGAGTATCCCGCCGCCCCGCCAAAGGCTTTGATCATCGGGAGCGACGACCACGCCCATCTCCGCTACATCCCAAAACTACCCGGCACCAAAACACTAGAAAACTACATCCATCTCCAGCGAGGCTACATCCGTGGCCACCTGTCACGAGAACATACATAAATCATAACCGCCCAAGGGGACCCAGAAGAAAAAATGGTTCTCGGTCTTCCCTGCCAATTCGACTACCAAAACGTCACCTATGCCATCCAACGCACTTTTGGCCATCTCCTCCCGCGCCGCCTACAGAACCGCGGAATAATCGATGGCGGCAACCCTTACGACCGTTACGATGATTTCCCGCCAACGTCACCCGGTGGCGGTAATTATAACACCTCAGTCGACCAAGTGAGCAGGATACAAGCCAGAGAGAAGGAACAAGTTCTCGCCGGCAGCGTTAGCGGGGCAGATGTATACACCAGAAACAGCGGAGTGAGAAGAAGTAGCATAAAGAGTACGGGGAGCGATGGGTCCAGAAAGGAAGTCAGGTGGTGCGAGGAGGTAAATTTTGTCGATGTGGATGACAGGAAGGGAAAGCGGGGCAGCATCAGCCGCGCGGTATGAGCAAGGCTGAGAGCGTGAATGAGCACAGACGACTGACCTGTTGAATTGAGAATTATTTTCTAGCTGCTGGCACAGCTTTGAGTTTGTGGTCCAGCTTTTTTGCTTGCTAGCTAGTATGAAATAAGATCGAGCTTGAGCATTATCAGGCTTGCTAGCACCTTGTCAACCTCATGGATTGATTGAACCAAATGTTTGTAATAGTAGTATCTATTTTTGGATTTGTATGTATATATAAATAAATGTTTTTTTTGGAGAACTGTGCACACGCGTATAGGAAGCCCGAGCTACAGCCAAGTTTGACGCTTTACTTAAAATTCAAATTTGAAATAATAATATGCTAATACATGGGATTCTTTGGAGTTTGAAATGCATTTGCATATCCACCGCGCCCTAGTACGAGTAATGGCAAGCTACGCAAACATTAAATGGCTCTCATTTGGAAATCTTAATATAGAGAGAAAATCTTAAGGTGGAAAATTTGCCGCATTGATTTCGTGTCGAGACGTCAATGCGCATATTCCTCCAGGGCAAGCCCAACACCAAGCCAGACAACTGTGGGCGTCTAATCACAGCTGTGCAAGAACAACCAGAGGAAAATCGTCCCAACGAAGCGCTTTGATTTAACGTTAGCGCCTTCGCTTATATGGTTCACCCACACAAAATCTTCCGACGAGTTGGTTGGTTTGGTGGCTAGGCTGAGATATAACAGGAAGGTGTCAAAGCACTCGCTCTAAGGATGTCGTTTAATTCCCTTACAAAATATATGGTTGAATTTATCAATTGAGTGGCATTTCAAACTGGTTAACCCGGATAAGATATGGAGCCAATTTTTGAGTAGTATTTTGGTAAGATGACCAATTTTGTTCGCCAAAGGCGAAGGCATCAAAGCCTGTCATGTGATAGAAAGTGACATGAAGGGGTGCGCCGGCCTAGGCGCCAATTGACATCCGTAGCTCGAAACCATAGCTAGGAAGAAATAGTATAGTAAATGCGTCTAGAGACTAATTCAAAAGGCTAGTAAACGAAAAGCAGGCGCTGATTGTGAATCATTTTCACGGTCTTGGATCTAGTTCGCGTTCGAACGTTCGGGTTATAAATTAAACGGCCAATAAATGATACGTTAGCCTTATTCTGGTGCATTACTCTTTGGGGGAGGGTTTCTCATATTATTATACTGTCTTGACATTCTCTCGGCTTTTATTTGAGTTCCATTACCACGGTTCCACGAATGCATCGAATGGCTGTCAAGATCGAACACGATCGTGTTGCAGTATCTGCACGCCAAACGGTGACTGCATAAATGGGGCTCAGCTGACAGGGACCCGCTCATATAAAATCGACTTCCTAGACAAATAGGATGGAAATGATATATCAATAACTTGGCTTCAATATTTCTTGTAGACGATAGTAGAGTGCACACGTGCATTTAGGCATTGATTGCGTTCAAGGATTCGACGTCCTGTTGTCGAGACACCGCGGTAGTTGTCCGCACGTGCATTTGAGACTCCTATGGCTATCACAAACGACCGTCAACACAGGCGCGGTCTCTCTACGAAACCGTTCACACGGCTATTCTGATAGCTATCACAAACAGTGTAATGGTTTCAAACGAAACGTATTAGCGTATACCAGACTACCTCTCAAATCCTACTACGCGACCGTAACGGTCATGCAGTATTTATAGGATTAAACATAATCTAGCGGGTATGCGTAAGACACGCTGCTATCAGGTCAAAATGGACCGATTCACAGCACGGAAACATCCAAACCGTTTCGGTAAGCAGCTTCATGACGCAAGGTACGCAGACTCTAGGCAACTCTGGGGTTTGAATGTCAGCCCAAAAGGGCAATCGGTAAGACCTCTCGACGCAGAGATTTCGGTGGATCATGGCTGGGCTGACCCCCTTATCAGCGAGTACTAACGGACGATATGATAAACATTAGGAGTTCCTGGATTTAAACACGTGCAATCTCAGTCAATTAAAGGAAAATTAGGAAAATTAGGGTATAAGGCCGCCATCTAGCACCCATTGAGAGACCACCAGACGAGACGATATGAAACCAGAGAGACAATAAGCAGATTTGCTAGGCCATGTGTTGGCCTCCGGAGTTTCAATAGCCAAAGAGCAGCGCAAACAGATGCAACCGTAAGCGAAAGCAGAAGGCCGAAAAGGCGAAAGGTTAATATATGCTTCCTGAGAGAGGGCGGGGGCTACCCGGCTGTGGAAATCTGTTGGAAACATCGAAGATTCGGTCGAGCTAACCGCTCGCCTCGAATGCACCGCAAAGCCTGGACGTGGCCGTTTTGTTGACGAATGCTATGTCCTTGAGCAAGAGGGTGTGCGGGGGAGTGCCCTGGTCCTCAAACGAGCCAATCCGTTACAGACGCAGCGCCAAGCCCTCTGCCAGAAGTTCGGTTCTGTTTCAACCGGGGTTTGAAAAACACAGGAACCGTCACACCATTGAACATCAGCAGCTCCAGGTGGACATCCTAGGGGCCGGCCGTTTATCGAGCATTTGCGTTTTCTCAAATGTTGATACACACAGGAGGTCGGAGAAAAACCAGCGAACACGCATACCACACCCCATCATTGGCAGCCCTTCTCGGCGCGGTGCCCAGCGGCTCCCTCAGAACATTCCTCCGTTCGGCTGGGGTTCACGTCCCAGCAATTACTGTCTCGCCCAATCGTACGACAAGACACCTGCTGGACATGAGGGCAGCGGTGCTTGCTCCCCTCCTCGGTCAGGGCACGAGCGGTGTTGATTCGGCGGGCTCGTTACCGTTTTGAAACCCACAGAGTAAGATAGCATGGATAACCTCAAAGGTAAAATACCATGTTATCGATGATACCTACATCCTCCTCCCCAAGATGGGAGCGCTTGCAAACACCATTACCACACAGGAAAGCCTTTCCAGACCTCGCTCGTCATAAATCCAAAACGCCTATACGATCTCTTTCGATATTAGTGAGGTTCCTTCCCAGAGGCAGTGTAATCGGGACGAGTTGCTGGATGTGTCTATGGTTCAAACCTGCAGGGGTGTGGTGAGTGGTATTGTAGCAGAGGAATGTCGACAGCCACCTCGCCTGGCAGGGTCCCAAGCCGGAGGGTTTCGAATTATAGGCCCCGCTACCCAAACAAAGTTCTTGGAAGCAAGTGTTCGGATGGTCCGATCTGTGCCTGTCGTTCCTGCAGCGGCACTCGGACCTCAATACATAAGGGCTGGTAGATCCCTCTCCACATCGTTCTTTTTTCCTCACCACCATTCTCAAGCATCAAGAGGCAAGCATTCCTCCCCGGTCAACTCTTTTTTTCTTTCAACACGCTAGTCGTGCATTTCTTTCTTTTCCTTCTTTACGCTGTTTTTCGTCGTTTGTCATCGCTGTGCGATTGAATCCATCTACATTTCGACGCCTTTCATCATTCCTTTGAACGAAAAAAATAAAACAGGCAGCGCCTTTATAAAACCAGCCATTTTTTATCAGCCCCGCTTTCACGGATCTGATATATAAACAGGTAAGCTCTCATAGACACAGGTCGTCTGAATTCTTTTTGGAACTCAGACGGTGCTGGTACCACCTATAGCAGCAGGCTGGCTCCTTATACATTTCTTCAAAAACTGACAGTTGTGATATTAGCTACTTTTTTTTTTACACCTGTTTTTACGAAACATAAAAGAGTCGTCGACCGACTATTAGCACATCAAACTAATTCAAGATGAAGTCTATCGCTATTATCTCTACTTCCCTTCTCCTTTCCGCTCTCCCAGCGACCCTCGCTGCCCCGACAGCCCGCAACGGAGTAGTAGGACGACGATGGTTTAATCCTGATGCACCAAAGGCCGCCAAGGTTGCAGAAGTCGAAGCTCAGGATACCGACCCAAAAAATGAATATATCGTCGTCATGTCCGCGAACGAGACCAGGCCTTGGGCTGAAATCTTTGCCGAGATGGGATGCAACTCATCCGACACAAAGACCTTCGGTACTAACATCCGTGCCTTCACCATGACAATGAAGAAGTCCGAGGGTGTTAGCATGTTCTCCCTTCCAAACGTTGCCATCTTGGAAAAGAATACAATCTACAGGGCCGCGGTTATGCCAGGAACCTCTCAGCCAAAGAACATGGCTAGAAATCTTGTTAAGGAGAGCTTGAGAGCCAGGAACGACCTCACGAAGAGACAGAACAACGTTTTCATCGAGCAGAGCACTGCTCCATGGAATCTTCAACGTATTTCCAGCTCGGATACTGTCACGGCTGGAGGCCGTCAAGCAACCGACTTGACTTTCAAATATCGATTCGACCAAGCATCTGGATCTGGTGTTGATGTTTATATGCTTGATACGGGTATCAACGTTGACCATGTTGACTTTGTTGGCAGAGCCAAGATGGTCTTCAGCGTTGATAATACTCAAAATGACGCACAGGGACACGGGTAAGTTACCATTTCAGATTACTAGCAACATACATCTTACTTACGATAATTTAGAACACACACTGCTGGAACCGTTGGTGCCAGAACCTTTGGTGTTGCAAAGAACGTGAACCTCTTGGGTGTCAAGGTTCTCCAGGATAACGGCTCTGGCTCCATCGCTGGTATTGTCCAAGGTATTGATTTCGTCATCAGCGAGCATCAAAAGCGTCAGCAACAGAATGACTTCCAGGGTTCTATCATCAGCATGTCTCTTGGTGGTGATGGTCTCCCACAGTCTATGTTCACTGCCCTCAAGAAGGCCACTGACGCTGGTGTCCACGTCTCGGTTGCTGCTGGTAACGAGAACCAAGATGCCTGCAATACTTCCCCAGCTGGTTTCTCCCAACAGATCCCTATCATCAGTGTCGGTGCTACTGATATCACTGATCAGAGGGCTGGCTTCTCCAACTTCGGAAAGTGTGTTGATATCCACGCTCCAGGTGTCGACATTGTCAGCACCTTTAACAAGGGAACCACCTCGACTACCTCCCTGCAGGGTACTTCTATGGCTTGCCCCGCTGTCAGCGGAATGATTGCTGATCTTCTCGTCTTGAACCCTAACTTGAAGACCAACCCAGACGGCATGAAGAAGCTCCTTTTGTCCAAGGCTTTGGGTAATGCTATCAAGGCCGGAGGCAATGTTCCACAGAACGGACAAATTCTGTTGAACAGCGGCTTCCCTGGCAACCCAAACTAGGTTGACAAATAGTCATCCTGTAAACTATGCCTTGTTCAATTTCAGCTTTCTTTCATTTCATGCACTGTCTCTTAGTTTCCACTAGCATTCATATAGCATGTCTCTTTTTCTTTGATATACCCTGTACCGTAGCATCAATAGCATTTATCTGGAGTTAGAGGTTGTTTTCTCATAAATTGGAAATTGGTTCGTCTTAACCTATACATTATCAAGTATCATGGACGTTTCCCCCGTGAAAGCGTAGAAATTCGGCATCCAAATCCTTGTGGAGTTTAGAATTGAAAATCTTGAAATATTCTGTAAATGATTGCATGGAGAGTCCCCACTTCGGCCAGCCTTCAGCTAACAAAAATTCAAGTATCAATATCATTTACATCATGATTCACGAAATCGATTTCTGTATCTACATACTATGTCGAACTACCCCGAGCATGTCAATATCCTTATTATCGAGCTTCCAAAGTTGAAAGTCCATGCACCCGCTGGGGCTGTATTTCCCTAGTTTGAGATTAGAAAACTCATTAGTTTCTTAATGGGACGGAATATCTTTCCAGCTCTGATGGTAACCAGGATCCTAGGAATAAGTCAAACCAAGCTTGTTTTAAGTTTAAATTCTACGCTATATTATTGATAAAAAAAGTTTTTTGATTGTATACTATTATAACCATCAATCAACGGCTCTTTGTCCACCCCCAGTCGCCGCTTTCCATCTTTCCCCCTGTACCAACCAAAACCATGTGTGTACCCAATTACTCCAGGTATTTTTAGCATTCAGATGTCGACCGTTCCCATATATCGGCGACATTATCCAAGCAGACTGCTATCTTGGCAACATGCAACTAACGATGCTAAACAAGTAGGCTGCCTTCGAAGGTACCTCTTTCTTCGGAATGTGTAAACGAGGCCAAGGGTCCCACAAGAGTCCGAGAATGGTTAGTGATATCACTGGGAGAGGAAATGACATGACAACTCTCTTTACATCGATACACTATTCCTTTAATGGGTCCTCGAGCCGACGAATCATTCTAACGGAATAGTTCTTTTAAATTTTGGGCGGCAAATATGTTAAAAGATAACCCAAAAGTATCGCTAGCCAGTTTCCCTAAATTTTTCGGATCTAGGTAGTTGAGGTCTGGTTCAGAAAGCCTGGTCATCAACAGGCCAGCCCAATCCTGTGACCCCCATTTCGGCCTATATCGTTGGAAAATAAAGGTAATATTGGACAGAAACTCTGCTTCCGAGGTGGTCGGTTCAAGACATCTGGCAATGTCGAATAACTCGCCGGTTTGATGATAGTCTTGGATATTTCCCAGCCGGTCTACTTCAACCGAGAAATTGGCTGCCATGACTCTTGGTTGACAAACCAGCAGTGGTTTTTGGCTCTTCGGATATCGTATACTCCGTTCTTGTTCGCACATACCAGCGTTCAGATCACGAAACAGGCAGAATCTTCAAGCAAAGGTTCTATTTTCCAGTCCAATCTTTAAACACCTCCCACGTTTCCCTCTTTCTGAAGTCAAGCGTGATCTTATCGTGATCAAGGTTTGAGTTGTCTTCAAAGAGTTCGCCTGTATTTTTTTAGAATAGGAAAAGGCCACCTCCCAAAGGTTGCACTATGAAAAAATGTGGCGATGTGATCGACAATGCCGGAGGCTTGTATCCAAATAACATGCCGCAAGGCATAACGTTGGAAGCCTTTTCCCCATAGATGTTAGGAACAGAGAAGAACGCAGTTGTCGTACCGTTCTTGTTGAAGAAGATGCTCTCTCCATTCGTTCCGTTGACTATCGGTCGGCAATCTAGACTCCCTTGGAATCCCAATGTGGGAGCTCTGTGAAGGCGAAGCTCCTCCTATCTTGCGGGATATTTGGTTGAATTGGGAGAAACACAGCCTTCTATGTAGACCAAAGAGGCAGTGGCACATTCTCAGAGATGCTAGCTCGAGCCGCTGCGAAGGGGTCTAAAGATCTCTGCAATACAATCTCAGAACTATAGTTCTCCGGGTTCCAAAGCCAAAGGTTCAATGGTATAATTGGAGAGTCGTCGTAAGCAAGATAGTCGAAGATAGGAAGATTGTCCAATGTTTGTTGAAACCCGCTCTGAATGGAACGAGAAGTGGAAACTGGTACTGGTATTCCAAAGAAACAGAAAAAGGGTACCAGAATTTGTACCTCTAGGCTTTGATAAATCATAAAACGGCTCGAGTATCTTGGACTCCAGGTCCACTATTGACCAGCAGATCCTGTACGAAACAGCGATCGGTGTTGGTAGATACTGTATCGCGAAAGCTGAATTAATGAAATATCATTAATGTCTTTCATAAAATAAGGCCGTTAAATTGACTATTATAATTATATTATAATAGTAGAGGATTTCTTTTCCGATTATGAATGATAAATTAAAGGAATTAAGAACATATATGTAGGGCAATCGAGTTATAAAGGGTTTCCAGAACCCTTTGCGTCTGAAATCACGTTTATCCGGCGTACGGGAGGCTAGCTGTGAATTAGGGCTTGCTGCTGATTGACCAGAACGAATTTGTCGAATATCGTACAGGGGAGAAACCGGTCGAAAAGCTGTCTCCGTAAGAAGGGTCCCTGATAAATCCGAGTCCGCGTGAGACGTGCGAGTCGTAGGCTGAGGTATCGTCCCCTCTTCCAACGGCTATGTACGGGTTCAATCCAATTAGTTGATGTAATTTACATGACAAGAATTACTCTATCAAAAAACTTACGCCAGGAAATTGTGGCTTTGAGCGCATCACTTTCAGAGACACTCGAGCCGCGTCTCTTGAACTTCCGACCGAATGCTTCCTTAATTTTGATGGTAATGGCGAATGATTTCATTTCAATGGCTCTGTTCGCGGCGAGTTCAGGAAACACGGGTGTCCAATAGATTCAATAATTATCGTGCGCGTAATCAACGTGCGTGTTGTAAGGCTTTTAAATGTGCACAGATATCGCGAATATCTTGAATGAAAGGAAGGAAGGAAGACAAGTGAAGGCGCCGGGCCGTAGGAGAAGGGGGTAAAAGGATATGGAGAAAAGAATTACGCGTAGAAAGATAGCATTGCATAGAGTTGGTATTGAGGGGCTCTCTATCTAATATACTATTGTTGATCTCTATTTTGAAGCCCAATCCGGCCAATAGCTCGCCAGAGTTCTATTTTGCGACTCTGCCGCCCTTAACGCGCCCGTGATATTGTCGGTGCACTTTTATTGATATCCCCATAATAATATAACCGTATCCTGTCTATCGTACCCCTTCCGACCTTCAAGCCGCCAATAAAACATAGCTTCCCAGGTTTTTCAGGCTCTCGAGAATCCGGGGCAATGGTAGAAGCCGTTTCATAAGGGCGAGACGTACAGATCCGGGTGAAAGCGCCTCAAGAAACACAACACCCTTGTTCACCGAACCGAACGCCTTGGCACCGAAAATAGCAACAAGGCAATCCAACAGAAACAACAAATTCATAACGTCGCGAGAGTCATCGCGCATCGTGTTGACCGCCTAGACGATATTAATTGCGCCAGAAAAGAGCCGAAGGAGAAAAAGTGCAAGACAAGCCACCTTTGCTTGTTTTAGAGTTTAAACGAGGAAGTATTTGTATATGTTGTATAATTAGTAAGTCACTCGACGATAGTTCCCGCGGTGTCGCTGCGAATGGCCTCGAACATCCGCGCAGGGCCCTAGGGGGAGTTCAGAATAAACCCGAGGCTCTCCAGCTCACAGCAGCCGATTTTATACGATTCAGTTAAGTGAGAGATAGTGAAAAATAATACAAGTGGGGTATCCTATCGGTTTATTCTATAATCTAACGTAATAGGTTGTGCGATTTGGGTCAATAATTGCCTCGTCTCTTCCAGCCGCTTACACCCAAGATACCAAAGGCATTTTCCTCCCAGTCTCTCTCTGCTTCGGGGATATCGTCGAGAGGCTGCAAGCTCCACTTCCTGAAGGGAGTAATGTCCATAGTGCTTTCAAATCCCGCTTCGTACATTTCATAACCCGTCCATGCGATCATTGCAGCATTGTCAGTGCAAAACTCTATCGGCGGAAAAGCTAGTTCCAGGGTCTCATAACCGTGGACGTCGAGCTGTTTGCGAAGCCTATCATAAAGCCATTAGTATATGTACCTTTTGTATAGAGTGGTGGGTAATCTTACACTTGTCTAAGAAATCTATTTGAAGCAACGCCGCCGCTTGCCACCAAAGCCTCAATGTTAATGTCTTCACGTCGTGTATTTTCAAGACTCATGATGACTCGAGAAGCGAGATGTTCCCAAGCACGTCTCATTAATTCTTGAGCGAGTGTTCTCCGTTCTTCAATGCCAGACCATATGTCTCCTTTGATTGAAGTTTTTGCATCAACTAGCCGGTCAACGCTACTCCGTAAACCTGAGAAACTAAATTTCATCAAGCCCCGGTGATTGTCTTTCTTAGCACCACCGAGGGATATGGGCAATCTCCACCCGTACTTTGCTTCAAGTTGGTCACCAATAATGTCCCTTTTGGATACCTCATAGTGAGGTAGATGGCCATTCGGAAATGCGAATTCTTCAAGCATCTTGCCATAGTTCGTGTCTTTCTTAGATTTTACGATATCCTCAGGTACGATAACTCTAGCAGCCTTGTCCAAGCAATCACCGACTGCTGTATCTATGGTCTCAGCAAGAACTTCGTGGTCGGTTAGACTGCGGCTCACAACGACCATTGTATGCCCACCGCTAACAAGTAGGCTAAGGAAAGGGTATTTCGGATTATCTAACCCTTTACCTTCCAAAGCTTTGCATAGCCGAACGGTCAAAGCATGTGCCTGCATATGATTGACTCCGACGAGAGGAACGCCCCAGGCCAGTGCGAGGCCTTTCGCGGTCTGTAGTCCAACGTCGAGAGACGATATCATGCCCGGGCCCCGAGTAACCGCCACAATGTCGGGTCTACGCCCATTGGGTAAGTGCGGCAGTGCGGACTGTATGAGAGGGGATAAACTACGTCTGTGGGATTGAAAGGCCGTTATCGGGTTTATCCCCAGAAATTTCGTCGTGTCTGCCGTCACTTTACCATGAAACGGAAGGGTTGGCATACCAGTTTCTGGTATAGAGAGTATTGCCACAGAAGAATCATCACTTCGTGACGATGAAGGCACAGTCAGTCGCTATACAGATAACGGAAACAAGAAATGCGAGCCCCTTAGACGTACCAGGACGATTCAATTCCCAGGACCGTGAAATATCGTTTGCCTCTACCTATTTGTGGCGGACGCCAGAAACCTAGACCTCGAAGACTGCATAAGGCTTTGGAAGGTGGCAATACGCATCTCGCAGCCGTCTGGAGAATAGATCCGGCTGGCATACACCTAATGTGTGTCTTTCTCCAGTTCTAAAGGGAAGACGTGTGTTTCGATTACCTATCAATCGCGATAGTCTCGTGGATGTGGTTTACTACGTTTTTTTGAGAGAGAGCTAAGCTTTACTCGCACGTTGTTGATCAATTTTTGAGTTTACACAACAACGACAAGCGCAACACATTTCGTGTTTCTGTGAGAATTCTATGTCGAAAATGCTCCCAGCGAAATAAGATGAGAGCGGAGTAGATTGACCAATACTCGCGCAAGTAGATTTGCCATGTAAGATGGTTACAGACATAGAGTGGCTCAAAAATTGTAACGCTAAATGCTAGGCATATGGTGTTTGTGGTCGGTCGCTGTTTACACTTTTGAAACAATGTTGGGTATGTTGGTGACGTGAATGTTGTGTCTATCGATATCTTATCAAGTTGGGCCTGAGCGTTATTGATACCGGCAATATATCAGTAGTCCACAACCATATATGCATATATATTCTGAAACGACTCAATTTAGCTACTACTGTTACAGAATACCGAATCAAGACGATATCCCTCGGTATATTACAACCGCAAGCCTCTTTTCCACCCGCACAGACATTCGGAGAAAATTTTTTGCTTGGTGGAGAATTCGAAACGCCTCCTGCAAGCCACGGAGATGGAAGAAAACGCCAAAGTCCGACCTCACTTGCAACGCCACAACGCAGCTTTGTAGAATGTTCGAGACACTGTAGAGGCCATGGTTTATCGATCCGATTTTCGGGTTGAACGTTTGAGGGGCCTAGGCGAAGATGGACGTGGTGACTAGATGGGAATGTATGGCTTCGGGCTTCCGTTAGTCAATCGAATCTTAGAATTCGTAACCAGTCAGCCCTGGCGTACTGAAGAAAACAGCGGCAAGTTAAACAGGAGGTAAAGGACCAGCATTGTTTCTCGTCGGAAGTGGAAAAGTCGGTCTAGTTAGCGTTGTTTTATTAGTAAAAAACGTCCAGCTAAGCATCGTCAGCTACGTTAGAATAATTTAATAGTGGTTAAGGACGGGCTTAAAAGGCAGCTAGACCAAGACTCTAATATTTGATCAGACCCTTCACTAACAACCCCACAGAGATCAAATACTCAGTCCGGAATTTTGAGGGAAAGGTGGCAATGTGCTCAGCTGCAAGGATACTTGCCTATGCGCTATGGTAGTAGTCGTAGGTTGTTATTGTCTGGGAACACTGGTTTTCAGCTTGCTGTGGTTGTTCCCATGATGCATCTAGATTCGCTTTCTGCATTATGTCTAATACCCCCACGTCCCCTCGGGATCATCTTGCCTGCGGCATTCCCCATCCATTACGAAGGGGTTGGTTTATGTCGTTAGGAATGCTTTTTGCATGTCGACAAATCCATTTCCGGCGATGTACAGGTAGGCAGACGCCCCTAAGAGCTCTGACACCAAGAAAGATTTTGAACCGTCGGACGTATTAGTGCCGTTTTTCGTTTCCACCCTAACGGGAATCTGAGGAGACGTTAAGGATCGACGGTTGAGCTGGGCAGTACCACAGGGATATCGTCGAATAGGGAGGCTTATCCAAAATGTGAAATGATGTAGTTGACTCAGGAGGACGCATGGGAGCGTTTATCGAGACGACGACCGAGGGCTTTCCCGGGACCGAAGCAAATGCCCGGAATCATGGTCTTGTGAACTCAGCCAACAGAAATCACAGGCGCCAAAAAAACAATCTTGGAAGCTGAAAAGGTTTCTAGTTTGTAACTGTACCAGGCAGGCTAATGACGGCTTTCCTAGATCATAAGATGGTCTGACAGCTGGGTTGGCGACTAAGATCTGGATAGTTGGATCGACGCTATGGTTATCACATCACCAAAAAACTTCTTAGAAGTAAATCTGCATCGCATCGTAAGCATCTGGATTCTTGGAACCCGGATTTCATGCCTCCTGGCCTTAATATGTTGTTGTGTTCGGAGTTAAGAAGTTAGAACCTGCCATGCAGGCCATGACTAGTTGATTCTCTAAAGCTGGCGATAAAGAGTTTTAAGAGTTTGCTGAGGCATGAGGGAGGACCCCACATTGTTTACAATTGCCGGCCTATGTTCTCTAATAGCCAGTTGAGCATTCGAACCACGAAAAAGTTTGGACATCGATGCATCTTGTTGACTCAAACATGTACCTTCAATATGAATCAGGACGCCAAGCATCGATTTCCGTGAGTTTCAGAAAGCTGCTAGTTTGAAAAGCTAGTGTATGTTGATATAAAGAAGCTCCAGATTGAAGACAAAGTCCGATCGCTGGATGGGACGGCGAACATATTTGATCGGAGCTTTTAATTAGGCAAAAATCGCTCGACCATCGTCGTAATTGTCCCAGGCTATAGGCTTCCAGGCAATTGTGGGTTAGACAAAGGAGGATACCGGATCCCTATGTCACCTGCAGGGCACATCTGTGAAATCTTGCAAGTTGGAATAAACTCTCCACGTTCGAGATACTTTCCAATTTACAGAAATCCTATTATGTAACCCATCGCGGATGAAAACTAGTTATCTTAGACTAGCCAGTCGAACAGCCCGAACCGCTTTGCAAGCATGCATGCTGCAATCTCCTAGGTAGTTTCATGATCCGTTGTTTTCTCGCTGGACGAGAGAATCCTCGGATAGGGCTAGCCCGCTATTGCTTTCTCGTGCTGGAGCTTGACACTGCAACTTGCTTCATCATCCATCTTGCATTTGTGGATGTATGTTACCACGCTTTTGAGGTCCAGACCCCGGCTGATGGATTGATTCCATGGCTGTATGCCCACGGAATTCGCCAGATACATATGACTACGGACGCCTTGCCGTTTATTGCCGGATATCCATTAATTTGTATGCTACCCAGGAATAATTATGAAGCTTGTTGGGCCATCTAGGCGGTGTAAGTAAATAGAATGTATGCGCACCTGAGAAAGGGATTGGGGTCGGGAATCCCGATGCCATTGGGGCAAATGGCGCACGATTTGGGTAGCAAATTGCTCCCACAAAGGGGAGTAAACTTCTGCTGGATACAGCACTCTCTGGCTCACTTTCCCTTCTCCTCTCGATGTTCGATTACCTTGTATGACCAAAGAAATAATTCTACGCACCTAGTTCCCCAAATGAAGAGGCCATCATTACAACAATTAAGCTCCACATGATCGAGATTAAACGGTTCTTAGATATCCCAATCCATCGTACGAAGATACACTTGTCCAAGAAGGGTCACCAGCCTCCTGCAAAGAATGAATTTGGTGTGTTTACTCGATTCAAGAGCTTCCGAGTCTAGTACCCGGCAGGGCCCCGATCGAGCAGGGGGGCTTGAGATCGTGGTTGATTCTTTATTCCGTTTCTATCCTTGCGAAACGGGAAGAAAGTGCCATATTTTTGTTTTCCCTCCTGCTTTCTCTTCGTGAAATGCAGGCGTTCTGCATCATGCAGTCTCGGTTCGAACATGATTTAAAATGGAGGGGAGAAATGAAATATGATTTGATTCATCTCGAGAATTTTGCAATGTATCCGCACTTGCCAGGCAAGCCAAAAGCCAAAAAATACAGTTTTTTGCCTTTGGCAAAGGGTCTAGAGCATGAACCCTGTGGCCCCGAGGAGGCGTTCGCTAAAGAATTAAATGTGCTGCGTGATATCTTTACAACGCACCTACATGTTACAGATTGTGATGTGATGGTGGAAATGCTTCGAATGGTTGGTGAAGCTTCGTATACATCTTTTATCGGGATACTGGAGTGAGAGGACCAATACGTGCGGTCTACTCCCCCATTAGAGGTGGCCAGGTTCTTGGGTCCTATTTAATTCCGACGATCAAAGATTTACTGATTAATTCAACCGACAATCATATCTCAAAAGGAACGGCCAATACGGCCGCACAACGCACAGGTGCTCGAGGCATGCAGCCTGGTGTGCCACAGGGTAAACAAAGACTGGTACATTATGCACCTACATGAGGGCTTGGTGGCAGCCGAAAGCCCCCTGGACCGCGCAGGCCGCCGCAGAGTAGATGTGGATCGTTGTCTGCATTCTGCAGCATTGAAGGAAACGTAAAACTCCAACATGCTCGAGGAAAGCGGCTCGGCGAATTCTGAAATCGAGACTGACAAATCATAGGCTCGTGATGAGAACTCCAAATGCATCAAGACCCAAGCCAGCGACGCACTAGACGATGTCATGGACAATGACTACGTCGACCTATCCTAGTCGCTACATATGATTCTGCGTGCCAAGTGGGGCGATATCTTTCTCTCGCTTGCCAGCAAAATAATCTGTGTGCCACAACGTTGATGCGAATGTCTTGGTCGGTTGGTCAGCGGCCGCTTCAACGAGGAAAAATGGACCCGCTATCTGGTTTTTCAGGAAGGCGTTCGCAATCTGGAGAACTCGCCCTTCTTTTCCAAACCCCAATCGGCGAAAGTCGGGTACGCTAGCGGACTTGAGGATGTGATGATCCCTTCCTCAATGGGATATCTCATGCCTCTGCATTGCTTTTTGATTGAAGCACCCATCTGCAGTTCCCTGGGTACAAGTGTCCAGATAGTGCTCAGGAACTTATTGCCAAGTTGCAGAGTGGAGCTGCCTGGCAGGTAGCTTCGATAATTTTGAATGTGATCGAGCATGTTACTACCCAAGCGGATATCTGTAAAGCCAGACGTTTCACTGCCGCAGGGTCAGATTTCCGCTAAAACTACAGATCTGGATTCTGGCTAAATGATCAAGAACATTCCCTCCTCCGTTGCTTTACTGGTTCTCACCCGGCAGCGCAATCCGACCAAGGAATTAGAATCCCATGATGGCAAGGGAGGCCTCGAGGTCTCGCGAGGGGATAAATAAAACAGTGTATCTCATTCTACATGTAGTTTAAGTTTTAAATCTTCCAGTGGGATACCCCGTCTGTTTGATACAATTTCGATTGGAAAAGTTGCACACCGGCCAGCATGTCCCTTTTCCCTCAACCGTTCACCCTAGCTCTCACGATCGAAGGTGGGGTGTGTTCGGGCAGGTCGATATCAACACAAATGTCGAACGTAGGATGAAATCAAGTTCCCATGGGTGATACTCTTCCCGGTTGTTCAACAAAAGAACAATCAGTCTTCGAGGCCCGGCGTCAAAGCGCGGCTCGCAAATATAGATATCAGGTGGCAGTCTCCGAAGTCTAGCTCCCAAGTGTTAGACACAGCTTCTAGCGGAGTGTTTGCCCGAGCCAGTTCAGTGATACCCGATATCAATGCACGATCCGAGGAAAGATAGAGGACAAGGGAAGAAATTAGGTGTTATGAAATTTCTTTCTTTCGAGGCGAGCTTAGCATGACATCTGCTAGATTCCAGCCGAAATCGCGTATCGTACCAAGTAACGAGGGCCAAGCAGGTAATCTGCATCCTAGTGGCCGCCGAAACGTCTGTGATTGGGCAATGAGATTGCGAGATCGAAGTGCTTCTGGTCCGATCAAGATCTGAGAGGTTTATTTTTGGGGTGGGTCAGGAAGACGCCTCAAAGAAGAAAGGTTCGGACCAATAATAAGACGGGATAAGCATATACGCTAGCTACAAATGGAAAGCCCTACTTAGTCTCCCAGATCTTGAACGGGAGAGGGTCACGCTGTCGGTCCAGGCGGCTGGGAAAATTCTCATTAGCAAAAGGAAACCGTTTGTGTTTGGGCAACCCGAAGAAGACAACAACCGGAGGAGCTATTCTGGATCGGAGGTGCAATTCGCTACAGGGCAGAGGATCAGACAAATGTCTCCATCAACTCCATCATCGACTCCCTGATCCAAAACTGCTGGACCGAGCAAACGGTAAGAGCAATCAACAAGGACCACAGTCTTTACAAGGGTAACAGATCCCGCACTTTCCATCGATACGGGCCAACTATTAATCCAGGGTGCATTATTGCGGCGTGGGTTGCCCTCGAAAAGTCAGAAGGAAAATAGCGAAATTTCAAACTTGTTCGAAACTATGGGTTTAGCCGACTGCGGGCATGTCTCAAGTCAAGTCGGCATCAAAGCTTCAGCTTTGGATTCCCATTTTCCTTGTGAGTTATAGGAGAAGTTCTTCCCCAGAGAAAGAGCATGGCTTGCTTGCGCGCCAGGGATGCGGCGCATTGTTGTGCACTGTATGGAATAAACATCCCGGCCGTTGAGATCTAGACCGTGATCCAGCTTAGCCAAGAGCTACACATCCATGGACCCTGGCCTGACGAAAGTTCTCATTTCGCCTACCCCTAACTTTCATCGAAAGCAATAATTTTTCTGCTATCAAAGACACGCGGGACGACCTCCCTATTATTGGTGGACATGGTTCAAGCATATTTGAGTCCTGTACCTATGACGTAGGTGCAAAGTTCCTGGGCCCTTGAAATGCAATCCCCAGCCGACAGAGCAAGTGGGTACATGACTCTGTCCAATCCAAACGGGTTGTAGACGGGTAGTTTATTTGGGGGAGGTGAAGGACAGGGAAAAGAAACCAAGCAAAACAAAAATGTTTGAAAAATAACTGCGGAAGAATAGAGGAACCCAGGGAAACTTTAAAGTCAGCCCCAGGAAATCGATTAATGCTTGTGCACCGTACGCAAAATGTAACCGGAGGAGACACGCAGAAAGTGGGTTCGAAGACGGTAGTCTCGCGTGTAACTCACGTTCCAGTGGAATTATACGATCTGCAATTATTAGAGGGTTCCAGCGGGAGCCTGTTCGATGTAATGGTTCCAAGCATACGAACAGGCTTTAGTCTCGATTCGAACCTCGCTCGTGTCAATCAGTAGCATCGCCCATCGTGGGGTTGGAGATTTGGGGAGATCTGGAAGGGCTGGCAGAAGAAGTGGGAGGGTAGGATCGAATTATCTCCGCAGCCAGATCGACCGCTAGGGCAAACGTTCCTCCATTTGGAAACCTTGCGAAGCCAACACCCCGAAGAGGGAGAGGAGGACCGAAAGCAGCCCGGGACGAAAAACCGCTGTTGGTGGAGCCCCATAGTTAATCTCCTTTGGGCAAGGGTTCTCCGCCAATGCGCCACGATTGGACCTCAATCTGGCAGTGGGTTCTCTCCGTCAACCCTAGTTGAGTCCAGTCATTGATTTTCATCGGCGACCTCTTTCCTTATCCTGACAATTATCCAAGGCACTGGGTGTGGGTGCGGGTGCGGTTTGTAAGTGTTGATTTACTGCCAACAAATCAGTTGTCGACAATTACCCTTCGGGTGCTCCACCTTGCGCCTGTTACGTAGCGTAGGGGGCACCAACTGCCTCGGTAAATACCGTTGGAACCGGCATTGCATTAACAACCACTGCACACCAGTTCGTTGGTTAAGGAGAGGGAGGACAAGAGGAACTCGACACTTTAGCGCCGTTTTCAATTATACAATCCAGCTTGCCAAAGACAATCGGCAATATTGTGGCAACAGGCATCATGCTTGCGGGAACTACGATGGGAGAGGCTTTTCGCCGCATCCAGACCCTCGGGTTGTCAAGGGTTCGCTGGCTCCAAACTGATTCCGAAGATCTGAAGGGATCTTCGGAAAAAACAGTTCGGTAGGGTCGACGGGTCACGGTCGAGATAGACACAAATGGAGGGGATCTCATTCCTTACCCAGCAATATCAGATCTCGAGGCTCAAGTGCTTTCGTTTGTTGTATCAATTTAGGTAGTGATAGAATACTCTGCTAGAACGCTCAACAGCCTTGGCTATATTTTAGAGAGGAGAACGATTCATAGTCCATATTACGAAACAATATTTCTCAATACTTAAACTGCCAGAGAGAATTTCTTCGTGCCGTTTTGAAGGGACGGAAATAATAATAGTTGGTGACGTCTTTCACATTGTGAGGATAGGGACCCTTGATTGGCACCTTGAACCATTCCCAATGCAGCCATCCAGATACGGCAGCAAAACGTTGAACTTCTGGACATGTTCGGCCTCCCAAAGATAGCTTGACTCGAACCGCGATCCTTCCGTGTTAAGGCCATCCACAAAAATAAAAAATATCCGGACGTTTTAGCGCCGCTGCAAACTCGGTCAAGTTGCATGCATGTAAAATCACAGATGAGTGCCCGGATGCTTCCATCTTGAGGCAGTCCCGCTTTCTTTTCTTTTGAAATATCGTGCCCCGGTGGAAGCTTCAGTATCTAGAGAGTGGAAGCCTGGTGTCATTCCGCTTTCTGATCGGCCGGCTCTGTTCACGATCGATCGGAAACACTAATAACGAACCCATGGAGACCAGCGCATTAGGACGGGCCTCAGAGTCAGGAGTCATGTTAAACTTAGTATTTTCTGCCGTTTCCCATTCTATGAGAGAGAGAGAAAGAAAAAAAAAAAAAAAAAAAGAGTTTAGGCTTGAAGTTCAAGTTCGGTAATTTCAACAGTTTACGTTTCAGAAGCCTGCGGATGTTCCTGTTTCTTTACTTAGAAAGATTTGACCTAAGTCCAACACAGCCGGCAGGCTAAGCCTAAGTTAAGGAGTCCGCTTGGAAGAATGCGCGGTTAAGCCAAAATTTCGATTCAAATAAATTGGCCACAAGAAAGAGAAACCAGTACATCAATAGAACGGGTAGCTAGTTAGAGCTCTGTCGGTCAGGGAAAGGGATATCGATCTGTAGCTAGAGTTTGAGGTTATGTCAGGTTGAATAGAATAAGAAACTTAGCGTTGAGTATAATCTTGAAACCCATGCCCGGGAGATCGGTCTCGATGTTTGTATCTGATTTGCATACGAACATATCCGATCCCTACTAACCGCTAACAGGAAGGACGGTGGGAACAGAGATCAGAAGCAAACCCAAATGTTCTTATAGAGCCATTTGGGAAATGTTAACTACTCCTAATGATTTCATATGAGATTATTCGAACTGATTTATAACGTTATTGTAGTTAATATAGCATCCCACGATCGACACACTCTCGGCTCTGTCCTATCACGTTGGGTATTACAATGTACCGTGTTAATGGTTTGGAGCAATATTCTCAATATTTCCCGTTTTGGAACTAGGTTCTAATATCTCTATCTTGTGCGAGGCTTGGATCTTTGTTGGTTTGGAAACCTAATAGTTGAATCTGGATCCTATCAATGAAAAGAAAGAGAATGAAAAGGATTCCAAGATCTTGGAGTTTTGGGGGAAGGAAATTGCTTCTGATGATGCGCGAGCTGGTCAAGACGAGAGATCGAGATTCTGGGCCTTCTGTGTCCTCAAGGTGGCTTTTCAAGCCCAACAACACAATTTCCATACATTTGAGAGCCCTTTAAACTCGGCCCGCCGAAAGGACCCGTTTATAGGCGATGCTAATTGAACGATTCGATGGTGGTTACAAACCGCCTCAAAAGAAAAGAAAAAAAGTTTGCTGCCTCCACTCTCGTCATCGATTCTTAATTTCCTTGACGGCGGGTCCTTACAATCCATTTCAGCCTTAGCTGCACTATGGCCTCGGTGTTATTGATATATTTTGCTTTTGGGGCTGGATCGAGCAATTTATGCCAAGACACAACCTGTGTGCCGGCTGCTTGTTGCGTTTTTTTTTTTTTTTTTTTTTCCTTCGTGCCCCCCAGAGTAGCTCTCAGGGCTGCCCGAACATCCAGGGGGTCCACCGTGGACGGGCGCTTCCTAGTGGTGTTTTCTTTTTTTCTTCCCCTTCCTCCGTTGAAATCAGAGATCCACCCAAAGCCTAACGGGACATGTGCCTTTTTCTCCTTGAAAGCGTAAAAACTGCATACTAATTTCAAGGCCACACCTGGGCAGCCCAGTAGCGGAAGTATTAAGCACCTACACACTTAAATATATTATCATTTAGTTTTGTTTCTGGTTCTTACATCCAAACTCGCAATACATACTTATACCCATCTTCCCGCCATCCCGTTTCGCTTGTACTCAGAATAAACCACTCCACCTATATAATCAACATCAAGCTCATAAGCTCCACCTATAATATCCAGCATCATATACGCAGGTTTCTTTTCTTCCTCTATATTATCTCATTATTCTTTTTTTTATTTCTTTCCTTCTTTCCTTCCTTCCCAAAACTAACAATCCCTCCAACTGTCTTCTGTATATAGATGCAATAACTCTTCTCAAGGTAGCTCGATCACTCAATTACACCGGGATGTGTGTTGTTCCCATGCTAATTTTATATTGAGGACCCAAAGGTTTTGCACAACATCCTCTAACAAAAGGGATCAAACCAAAGGGGTTCTTATATACCCTTCGATTCAATAAAATCAATAGCGGTCGTGATACTACAAGATTCCGAAGCCACAACAATGCAGCAACGTCGGGGGCCATGGTCGCCAATGGAGGATGGCAATTTAGTTTCCCTTGTCCAGAGATTCGGGGCTCACAACTGGGTGCGAATATCACAACTTGTCGGCACGAGATCACCGAAGCAATGTAGAGAACGTTTTCACCAGAACTTGAAACCTCAACTCAATCGTGATCCTATCACACCGGAGGAAGGGGCTCTGATCGAACAGCTTGTAGCAGAGATGGGCAAGCGATGGGCAGAGATTGCTAGACGATTAAAGGGCCGAAGCGACAATGCCGTCAAGAACTGGTGGAACGGTGGCATGAACCGAAGAAAACGAATGTGCATGAGGCAGAAACAGATAGAGGCTGGCCGTTCCTCGGTCGAGCAAGAACGTGCATACAAATTAGTATCAATCGAGCCCATGCCACATTCACCTTCGTTCAATGAGAATTCCTCACAACAACATCTACACCATCACCCGTCACTGGCACACCCTCAACGTCATTATGTCGAGCCTGCACTCCTTTCCCCTCCGCTATCTATTTCTATGTCTAGGAGAGGCTCCAAAGAAACAACCCCAGCATTGACCATGGATTCTATTTCACCCAACTCTGCTTCCCCACGACTGCCCGCTTCCCCTTCAGCGGATGTCAACTTACCACCGCTGGCCGCCAGAGCGTCCACGGGCTATTCTCACGCTCCACTTAATCAATATAGGAATCAGCCTTATGATGACCGCCGGCGAAGCCTTCCTCACCCAATGGACGAGAGAAGGTACTCTCAGTCTTCCCATGCGGAGAAGCTATACACACATAGCAACCAGTCGCCTCGAAATCATCTACATGAACACGGTGGTTATTTAGCCCAACTTGCAGAGCTTTCACAATCCTTCCGAATCACTGAACCAAAGCAAATGAACTTACCGCCTCCTGCCACCCCAACCACTGGATCTTTCCCAACGCTACCAGCCACACCACTCTCTCCCGCAGGTTCCAACAAGGATCAGCGAATGAATCTATCCAGCATTCTTCTTTAAACATCCTCACATAATCTTATTATATAATAATCACGAATTTATAAGCCCCTTGACCTTTCTGTCTCTTTTTTTTTTTTTTTAGCGAGCCTACATATATATCCTTTACCGAGCATCATTCATCCGGGTCTGCCTCATCTATCTTCTTTATTCCCGCCCCTCTAACTTTGAAGCTTATCCCTATAAACATTACCATACCGCTATTTGTCTCATTAATTGTTTCCTTTTATTTTTATATTTTTTATTGGTTATCACTTGGAAGGGAATACTGGGAATGGAGTCTGGCAGGGTTTGGTTCTTTTTCATTTCCTTTTTTCCCCCTTCTCTGCGGGCTTTTTGTGAACTTTTGGTTTGGGGATTTCTAAGTCATTCATCCGGCGTTTCTGGGCTTTTCTTTCCAACATTGTATAGTAGGTGGCTTAGCATAATAGTCACATCATGGAGACCTATTTATGGATCTTCATCTCTTATTTCTCTATTCCTCCTTGATTTGCTCTTTAATCTGTATGGACAAATTAATGATGTAGCTGCAGCTGAAGGGAGCCGAATAATATATGAAGGAACAAAAAAAGTGTTCAAATTTACACCACATAGATATCGTACTCCAACTTCTGGTAACCATCGAACGTTGTGTGAGACTACAACATAGAGAGAATGCGCCTGGATCAGCTGTCTTCCGTTAATATCAAACCAGAACATCCCACGATGCGCGTGCCCATGGGGAAAAGTGTGGCCTGAACTTTAATATTTTGTGCTCACGGCGAAAAACAAAGGCGAAAATGGCAGGCCAGCACTTTGTGGAATGTGCCATTGGTGACACCAGGGAAGAAGAAAATCTGTTGTTTCCGTGTTCTGTGGCCAGGTCCGCTTGTCTCATTCTTTTACTACGGGAGGTTTTACAGCTACTTTCGTTGCATTAGCCTTCCACTCGCCTCAAGCCATCTTCACTCGAATCCGGAGAATTTCTTGGAAACTGGAAAGGAGCCTGGCACGATATATTCAATACTCTCTCCGATATGTTATGGCACTTTCAGCATACTAAAATCAAATTCCATTAACTAGCCACTTCGTAGCAGGCCACCTAGTCTATTAAAGCAGATCTCAAAACCAATAAAGCCAGTACCTCTAGAATGGTATTGAAACATTTATTCACACGGAATCCTGGTAGATCTATGTAGAGCCAACTAAATGTCCTCTCTCTCTTTAAAACGTTTGTAATATATTGCTATTCCTGTTGTGACTGCCACAAACTATTGCACTGAACAAATAACTAGCACCGTTTCTCCTAGGAATTGTTGGATGGATTCGTTTGATGTTACTAGTACTGTAGCTCAATGACATGGAGTAGCCTGTATAGGTCTCAACAAAATGCGAGAACTTTCGTATTTCCCTCAAGGAAAGAGGAGCAACAGGATGGGCCAGTCGATGAAATAGAACCGAGAGTAAGTTTACCCAGGCATCTAGAAACCACCCGCAATTCATGCCAGGAGGGAGGGGTAGATCCTCCTATTCTTGCCATAACGGAAAAAGATGGGGGTGTCCTCAGGGACCCATGAGTGACCATTTGCGGTGACAACAAGTTGAAAGTTACCTTGAAAAATTTTTCAAGCGCAGAAGCTTGTCGAAGATGGTGGGAAACACCCCGGCAGATCGAAGATCGTAAGAATAGGCCGTCCACCACCATTCTGTGATCCGTGATAGGCAAGAGAGGGCACGGAAATTCAGAACGGTCCGAGGTTTTCCCTGTCCATCTAACGTCGCCCTGTCCTGTTGCGAAGTAGATCGGAAAACCTGCAAGTTTCAAGCAACTTTCGAACCGATGCGGATCATTAATAAGTTCGGGAAATAGAAACTAGGGTATATCTTCTTTAAGGTCGCCTCGAAGGTGCTCCTGCCCCATAGACCTGTTAAACAGGTTTTCTGTATGTGAGGCAAGAGATATCTTGACCTTCTGCGGAATAGCAGCAGTGACCAACCCTAGTTAGGGTCAGAATTCCAGATTGGATCTCGATTGGCGATACAGATCTCAAGCGTTATTCTAGATCTAGCCGCTGGTTCCTGCGAGCAAGAAGGAAGGGAAAACGCATACGGAGCCTTTTCAAAAAGAAATATTTTTTTTACCTCAATTGATTTATGGGCAGTAACTTGGAATGAGCCATGCAGCCGATAATCATACGAGTCCCAAGGAGTTCTGACCCAACCTATCAAACATTAGAAACCGGTCTTGGTCGGGGACGAGCAACGCAGCCCAAATCTTTAACCCTGGGGTCCTGTATTCGCAACCTTCTTTCGCCTGAAAGTCTGAGCTGGAGATCAGCTAGACAAGGTCAGTGTCCCGCTTTCGTCCATGCACAACTTTCATTCTTTGCAACGTCAGAAATATTACAGAGAAGCAAGAAGCAAAACAAAAACCCACTTCGGAGAATTTCTTGACTTCTAGATCCGATTTCAGCTGGTAAACCCTTGACAATCCCTTATGAAGGTGAAAAGATTGTGCACTGGGAGGCTTTCTCAGCTTCTATTGGGAAACAGATCTCGACAATAATCGGAAATCCTCCAGATCGCCAAACCAGTACCTATTAAATGATAGAGGTTCGAAAGAGCTTAACCCCGGTACACAAACAAATAATATCGCGTGCAGTTGACGCTAGCTGTGGGAGCTCGCAAATAAATAAAGTGTAATTTGAACACCGAGAATTTGCCACAGAGGGGATTTGATTTACCTGATACTAATTGGTTGTTGTCTATTTGGCGAGTTTCCTGTTGGTGATCAACCCCCCGTATATGTTTTATGTCCATCAAGTCTCTCACAAGGCAACTTTAAGCCCGATATTATTTTGATTTATTCATTAGAGATTGCCGTCTAAGAGGACCGACAGCGGCGACGTCGTCTAGAATGCCGAGATGAGCAGCAACGGGATTTCCGGTGTTGAATGGACCCTTCGGTAAACACAACGAATTTAAGGGGCTTGTCCGACAATAGAATAAAATGACCAAACTCACAATATGTACCAGAAGCTAGCTAAAGCTCGGTGACGTAGAGCGCATTTATTTGAACGGAATCTTTCTCGTTTGAAACCAATCTCTAGGGGGGTTTGTGGGGAATAGGACCATTTCGGGAAGCGTGTTTTTCTTCTTTGAGCCAGTGGTGGATCAAGATTCTCGGAGTCAATTTGCATATTCTTCTGTTTGGGAATGGAGTCCTGTGCGGGTGAAAGATAGTCGATAAAGAACATTCAAGCAGATCTCAGATGTGCTCGTGCATCCAAAAAGACTTTGCAAGGACAGCAATCGGGTGCCTCAGGTTGTGCATAAAAGTGTGTTTTGAGAGGCACGGGAAGCCAAGTGATGCGACCAGAGCCGATTCTGCATTTGAGGCTTCCCCACAGACTGTTCTGGCCGCAGGAGATTTAGCCAAAGGATCCACTTTATTGGACGGTTATCCTTGAAGGTGCATATTCCTCAAGTTCACGGAATATAGGCTCCACCTTTCCAATCAGGACAGTAAGGTGGTCACAAAAGAGGCTAGCGTACATTTAATTCGGTTCCAAAGCTTTCTAGCTTTCGTCATACCCTCATTCTTCCAAGCACACGTTTCCCACAAATTGACGAAAAAACTTCAGATGGAAGGATTTCTCTCCTTTTCAACAGGGCGGCTGAACGATGGAACCTGGAGATTGTTTCTTTATTTTTTACTTTTCTTTATTTCTTAGAGGGGTGCTCTAAGAGTGCACACCAAGTGCGGGAAATTAAATCAGATGCCCGGTTTTGGTGATAATTGACGAGTACGACCATCTCGCGGGAACGTTTCGTCCGTTACTTCTTCCCGATCTCGCGATCGAAGATCTCGGCAACCCCTGTCAATTCGGTTTTCCAGATAAATCGGGCTAAAAAGTAAAATAAAAAATAAAAAAATAAAAATAAAATAAGATGAAATAAACAGTCATTACCTAGTCTGCAATCCTAGGAAAAAACAAACCGCTGGACTTGACCGAAGAGCCGTGTTGAAAGCTAATTAGACTTTTTAGATCTGTTCACCGTGACTTTCAATTTCCAATCGAAAGTGGGTCCGGGTTTTGAAACTACCGTCAAGAGCATTCCTGAAACAACTGCTTGAGGAGTTTCGGGGTTTACTTGGTGGCCTCTCAATATTATGCGGCACTCTTCTCCGCTATTCGATTCTCCACGGTTGGTTTCGGTAGCTCCTCACGATCTCTTCCGTTGAAAACGGAGTGACAGGATATCATAATCTTGCATGCAGTTGGGCTTAATAGATTTCTATTAAAGAAAACAAACCAAATTTTCGACTCCTGGGCGTGGAAACGCGGGTTGTACCGGTACCTGGATCATTCCGTCCTCGATACCGGTCGGTAGCTACCGATACTCAACGTTGTTGGCTAGACAAACGGCGTGGGACGCCATTCGGGACTAGTGCCGATTTGTTACCCTTGCCTCAAATCTTTCTCGCAAAAGGGGAAACACACCCGTGGTGAAAACAGGTCCTCGGGAAAACCGTTGGAGAGGCGAGCAAAGACTTCCTCCAATCGTACACCAGCACATCCGTGACGATGAAGAAGCAAAAAGTGCGGAATGCGGCGTTGAGAGGAAACCTCTGTGCGCGTGTGACCTCAAAGGGGCTTTTATTATCTCTTTTTCATGGTGGCAGCCTATTTTGACAAGCTACGGGTAACTACTTCTGTCATCCGTTCGGCTGTCTGGGCTGCTGTTGGATCAGTGAATAGATGGAGCCGGCCGACGTTCGGCTTCTGAATATCGTTTTTTTTTTTAAAAAGATTTTTTAAAGATTTTTTATTCGGTCATTATTGATAATCACCTTTTTATTTATTTTGAAGACGTATAGTTGACTATCTGAGAACGGTGCGAGTTCATACTTCAGCCTCAAGCCTTCAAGCCATGGAGGACCTAATGGTGGTTAAAGTACGCGGTCAAAGGAAAAAAAAAAACATGGCGTGATATTTCAGAATGCCACGTTTTTGGTCTGTGGGAGAGGGTTTGCCAGAAACAGGAATGAGGCTGCAAAATAATCGTATGATCCATTTCTGTCGGTTCTTTTTCCCATGAATTCGGAGAATATAACCCGCCATGGCGTCGTAGGCTAACGTTGGGAGCAATCTTTGATCGTTTACCATTTCCAAAAAGTCGACAACGTCAAGGTTATGTCTCAGCTGAGACAAACGCCCTTGTGCTTGGGACCTTGAGCAGTGGCTCTCGAAAAGCTCTCGAAAAAAGCGGGGCCGGCCGCTTCTGACGAATCACAGGAACATATTTTGGGTTTCCAGCCACAACGAAGAACGGTATCGGCAAAATCCTCGTTCTTCCAGCACAAATTTATCAACGCCTCCTAAATCTCCACATTCATTCCTGAGTGCGATGATGCATCGGCTGTAGCTGCATCAATCAGGTCATTGCACCTGCCCTGAACTTTGATTGAACAGATTCAGTCCTACAATGGTATACCTTTATACAGCCGTCGTATTTTTCTGTGTTCTGGACAATAAGTCGGCTTCCGTGGGCTCAACGGGAAGCCCGAAATTTAGAGCAAAATGTAGAGCAAAATTTTTTTGGGGTCAAATAGGCGCTTCCCCAGTGCTGTGGCGTTGGTGACACCTGGTCGGCGACTGGAAGTGTACATGTGGCGCCCACAATTAAGACTTCGGAGTGCATTTCCACGAGTGATACTATGACGGGAGGGCTCCTGCGATCTTATTATAGTAGCCATAGTATAGGATGAAAGGTTTCGGAGACCAATCAAATACTTTCTCTAATTCTCTTAACACCAATCTTTTTCTTGCCTTACCACGCGTTGCAACCATGGGACAGCCGCCCGACAATCACGTAAGGGTTTATGAGCTATATACAGCGGTATTTAATGTTATCAGGGCTTCTTTGGTCGGTTCTATGTATCCACACTTTGGAAAGAACTATTTCCTTAATTCCGTGCTAGTATAGGTTTCCCGAAGCATGGACACCCAGACGCGATAGAAGACGCAATATTAACCGAAATATTCAACGGTTCTGCGTTATAATGATTCTTAAGACATGTGCTTCACAAGAAACGTTTGTCGGAATTAATAGTAGGCCCAATAACGCTTTGAGAAGGTGAATAAAATCGAATATTATATTACTGGACCTATATATCCACCCCCGGAATACTAATACTGCATCCGAGCCATTCAAGACTCAGGAACATATCTCTGGGACCACCTATTTCAGTAATTTCTTGCAGAGGATTAGTTGCATGCGCATGAACTCAGCTCCACCTTCTTTCGTAAAAGTTGGTTATTTTCAGCAAATGATCCACCGACGATAAAAGTATTGAACGATACGATCTTTGAATTATAACCGTTAAAATGAATAGTCCATTTAAGTAATACCCCCCAAAGTTGTGAGGACCCACCCTTGATAATAGCGTCAGTGAATGACGAGTGAAACACAATTTCAGCTTTTGCCGCACTGATCTCGTCTCTCGAAACACGAAAGAGAAGCAAGGGTCTCGCCTGGACGCGACCGCAAATCTAATGGAGTGGGCCTGGAGGTCTCGGCATATAGGAAGAGAAATGTTGCAAATTGGGTTGTAAAGATGCGAAATATAATACTTATTTCAGGTTCGTCTTTTCCCCGAGATTGTCTACAAATTTGACTGAACCGTTTTTCAGCTGCAAGACCGTTGGTGGAAGGGATTGGACCAAGGTAATGTTTCCTCCACCTGTACACACCAAATTCGTCATTAGAACCGAAGCTAAAAAGTTTTCAGAATATCCAATTGAGCACCTCGCATTAGCAAACGGTGTTAACGGGCGCTCCTTCTGGAAAGAGGTGTGGTTGATCATGAGGGCACCACGCGATGCACCTTGTTTTCCATCCCTTCCAGTTTAGCCCTAGCACGGTGCATGTGCGTAGAAGTTCTCCAGCCTACCAACAGCGATCTGTGCCGTGTCTTTCCAACTGCATACCTGTCCATTTTATTTCTCCGGCGCGGCCATGCACCGTGGAGATTTCCTTCGCGCGAGAAAAATGATGGGCGGGAGACGTTGATGAGTGCCAATGTACAGCAGTTCGCTGCATGCCCGCTTCACGTTTAGCCCATGTTTGGTTAGTGTCGATTTACAGACGTGAATAAAATCGAACTTGCATTCATTTTCAATAGGAGCCTGTTTCCGAACAAAGAGGGGGAAACCTGTATTCTCAGTAGGTTTACGCACGATTGCTTTTTTCCCTTCATGATGTCTCTCGGATTTTCAATTTGCCCCTCGCCTGACGCGCGCAAGTGTGAGTTTGTTTGTTGGTGCTCGGCATTTCCTGATATTCCTGTTATTGTGTAAACTGCAGAGACTCATGAAGCCTTCAGAAGTCCCTCAAACGCCAATTTGGGCTTTGAGGGTGGGTCTGCTGCCTGAAGCTGGCAACTTGAACAGAAGGTTCAATATTTCCAATGTTTTGAATTAAATGGCGGGGCATTTTGAATCACCACGGCGGGAAATACGAAGTTGGGAAGAATAGACCTATGGAATGAAAAGGATATGTTTTGGATGCATGACCCTCGACCAGCTGAGGTTTAGCATCGGAGTTAGCATATGTCGACAATTGGTGATGCCTTCGACTTGGGCTGGTTTTCGTAGATCGATCCGGCCGGTGGTTGCGTTCCTGGTCGTGGCCGCCGGGAGGCTCCCCGGGTACCCGGGTGCTACCGGTTCCACTGCATCCGAGACCCGGTGCGAGTATGCGCTTCCGGGGATTGGCTCCTTAGTGCGGCAACCGATCTGTTGCACATCGAATCATATGTGAGCATATGCTTCGGGTAACATTCGTTGTCCACAAACATCTTTTGCGATTTGTTTGTCCGAGTGCTCCAATCAGCCTTCATAGCGACCCTCGAACTGGTTCTCCTGCATCTGCACTTGGACTGTAAAAATAAAACATGGAAATTTAGGGTGGTTGAGTCGGCAATCTGGGAAGTGTTCCTCGAAAGTGCTTATCAGAAGGGTCCGGAATGCCTCACTCCTCCATACGTCAATCCTTTGAGATCGCAATCGGGACGAGGTTAAGCATTTAGGTTCTCGAACCCCCCAATCATGGTCAATGCGATCGCGAGAACCCTTCTACATCGGAAACTCCTGGTGCATTTTATCAAAAAGCAGGGCAAGAATCGCCAGGGTAAGGGAATGCATCCAGCCATTAGCGGCCTGTCACTCTCGACACACGGCTACCAAACTAAGACATTCTCAGCGTCACTTGAAAACACTTTCTAACCGACGGCTTGTTCGCCTCTTTGGGTATGCATGTTTCGGCTGAACAGACCATATTCTTCGCCTAGTTCACCTGTCGGCTGACCAGAGCTACCCATTCCGTCGGTGTCGATGCCGTCCCTTTGCCAGTCAGGTTTGTAGAACGAAAGGGGCGGAGGGTGTGGGGAGCATTATCTCAGCTATCTACCGTTGAGCCTGGCATTATCTTTCAGGGAATCATTTATCATTTATGCCCCTATCGTGTATCATTCTACTGTCTCACATGTGTTCCGAGCCCTTATCCAGTATGCTTCAATTGCGAGGGGAAATATCAGAGCCCATCCGCAAATAATCTAGACAAGAAATATTGAAAGACACAATTACGTTTGTGAAATCTCGCAATTGAACCCGGAAGCCTGTCGACATCGCTGTGCAGGCATCCTGGTACACACCCTCCTTCTTAAACTAGCAACAACAAGCGGCAAATCTGACCATGGGGGTGATCCTTCTTTGGTATTATTTTGGATAGTCATATTGGTGGTCTCCAATATGCTAAGAGACGTAACGGCAGAGGTGAGACAATATCTAAATGACAGCCATTGGTTCGACATCTGGAAGATCTCTTTCAGCCGGGTATTTGACCCAAGGGCTAGTCTATCATCGGGAGGCTCGCCCGAGCGGTGGGGGGACTTCCCAAGAAAATGGTCAATCCGTCGATGGGCACCGAGTAAGTGCGAGGCTTAGGAGAAAAGATCTTCACAACACACTTTTGATATTACCTACATGACCTTTGCGGTTGCAAATCTGACTGGAGCGTTCGCGTTCCCGCTTATTGTTGACTTCGGCGAAGGATACTGTTACATGGGACTTTGCCCGTAATGTCATGTCGTGTCATGTCGTGTCAGCTGCGTGGTTAGGAATGCACCTTGGACTGGTTGTTTTGATGCAGCGCATCCTGATATTCACCAACCAGCCGTTAGCAAACCTGTTGACTAGTGCCCGTAAGATTTTTGGCTCTTTAAACTTGATTTCAAATTGGTGCTTCAAGATATCATGTCTTGAGCCATTATGGTGTTTCTACTTTCTTTGAAAGACCGAAGGGCGAGCTCGGAAACAAGAGTTTACTTAGCTCCGTGAGGTCATGTATCCGGATTTTTAGAGTCTCTTCGGTTTAGTCTGCGAATCGGCTAACGGAGATAAATGAAGTTCTCGTGAGGGGCTATGAACGCCGTGATGTCCCTTGCTTTCCAAAAAATCGTAAAATGTCTTGTGAAAACTGTATTCGTTGACGAAGTCCACGAGACCGTGAATCTTAAGATCTTCTGATGATGATATAATAGAAGCAAAAGGAGTTTTCTACTGACTTTCGCAAGCCTGAACATCCTACCCTCTGTTTATCTATCCTCTCTAGCCGTTGCATTGATTTCTAACAGCGAATTGGCTTTTGTAGGAATGACGATAAGCCACCACGTCGACAAGCCAAGTTACCCTCTGAGTTGACAACCCACCAGGACTGGCATACGAGTACTATAACACTGAGTAAGGTGGATATGACTGTATTCCTCCCTAAAGGCCTTTGGGGTTGATAGATCGAAAATTTTGTTCTGGGCTTCCTCCGTGAAGTAGCATTCGGACTTGGGTGCCCACTAGATTCGAGTGTAAATTTACCTACCGACTTGCCTTATGAGCTACTTCAACCTACGAATTTGTGTAGGATTAACCCAAGTATGGATCCGCCGGCCTTCGTGAACAACTGAACGCCCATATACGACGCAATACATCTCATATCAAGACGCCTTTAGTCAGTAGTAGGTCATTTATCTACAAGAGAGGTACTACGATGTGTGAGTAAACTATTTTCCCTGATTCAAATCCAAGCTCTGTTTGATTTTACCGCCATGCTTACAGGTGCCTCTACGGACTAGCAGATATCCAACTGTGACCACCTAAACCACTACCCTGCATCGGTCCCTAAATGCGTTCATACATTTCACGGTTTTAACAGCAGTATACATTATATTTTGAAAGCGTTTACGAAACTCCTCGGGCGGCCTTATATTCTCAAATTCTCTTTCTAATCCTTCGGATCATTTATTCTCACTGGTCGCGAACAATAATGCTCCGCCAGTGGATTCGCCCCTATCGAAACAACAAGTTTCTTGAGCCTCTTACCAAATTTCCTGCTAGAGAAACCTTCCAAATCCTCCTTCGATATTTCACGGTAAACATAAACTGTATCCCAATTCTCTATCTACTAAACTGTCACAGAAGATCAGTCGAGCGTGCACCTGTGCACGCTTTTGCTAGGAACGCAACTCAACTGGAAAACGTGGCGCCCAATACCGAACTGCCTGATCAAAATACAACATACAAGCCCGGGCGCGACAAACCTCCGTGCCAATACCCTTTTTGCTTGCGATCGGAAACCTAACGGCTCATGAAACCTTTGCCCATGTTCAGTCAGTCGTGAGGTTTTCCCTCAGCCTGTTCGCCGCTCACCGTTCGAGATGTGTAAACAGTGTTGTTTCAGAGAGAGAGAAAGTATTTAGCTATTAGCTGGAAGTACGAACGTCCACTGGGAAGCACTGCACGCTCGCCGGTGAAAGTTAGAAATTGAAGCGCAACTGAATCTTGCCGAACAGATTTGCGGTCCTCTTAGAAATATCTTATCCCTCATTCGAGGCGAGCTCTGTGGCTCGGTCGGACTTTTTACAGTCAGTTGCCTTGGTGAATTAATGCCGCCTCTCCCACTCAGTCGCCGTATACAAAGTCTAACCCGATATACTGGCTTAAGTGGTTTCTCGGTAGCATTCATCTAATCTCCGTAGTCCGTAGTTTGAACATAGCCTACTAAAAAATCTAAACCAAATTTCTCCAAGTATCCAATCATGCATCGCCTATGAATTCCAAACTCCGAGTATAGTATCATCAGAAAGGCAAAAAGTTGAACACAGCTCGGAGATGCAGTGTACCCACGCATGGGAACGCATGACCAATGTGAAAAATATCAGCTAGATTACATGAAAGCCTTGGAGAGTGTCATGTTACTCCAATAGCCAATGTCGAAACGAGTGATCTAAGAGAAATTAACAATAAACCGCGACGGCTCATGTATATATGTAATGTATGAACTGAAAAATAAAAAAACGTTCATCCGTAATCCCCATGAAGCACAAAGTATTTCTCCGTATCACTCCAAATGTCCCAAAACTGTAATCATAAAGAATAATGAGAAAATGTAAAAGAAGTAGCAAGGCCAAAAAAAGACTCGACATCCCATAATCCCAGACGAAAGAACAAAAAGGCCCCCAAACGAAAAAGAAATCCTCAAAGAAAATTAAAAACTAAAAAATAACAAATAGTGGAAATCCAAGCATATTTCTACAAGTCTATATCCCCTCTCTCACCCTTTACCCACAACTCCCAAGCTTTCCAGTATCCTTTTTCTAAACTCTTCACCCATCCTTGTGTATCGAATAATGCACTTTTCCATCTCCCTAGCACGAGTGCCTTTCTCATCTCTACCAACTCGCCGCTCCCAAACCCGTTAGAATCGTACATAACACTACTAGCTAGTTCTACCGCCCGCTCTTCATACATTTCCTCGCTATCAACAACGAGTCTTTCTATCATATCTTTCTCGTAATGCGGAGAATCGTTTGGAACCGCCGAGCGGACGATACTTGCCGCAATCCTAGAGCACATCTTATAGTCGTGTCGTGGGAACGTAAGCAGAGGACTGCCACTCCAGAGAACGTCGGCGGCTGTGGTGTGCGCGTTGCATTCGGGAGTGTCAAGGAAGAGATCACATACTCTCGCACGGGAGATATGTTGGTCTTTGGCGGCAACGTCGGTGAAGATTATCCTACTGGCAACTTCATCTCCGGCCCAGAGCCTAGCAAAGCGGAGTAGGTTGGCTTCCCCGAGGTCAGGGAACCGGAGGAGCCACAATATAGCGTTGGGGACTCGCATAAGGATTCGCAACCACGTGCGGAAGGTTGTTGGTTCGATCTATATGGATCTGCTGTTAGATAACGACTCACATAATATGTTAAAGATTGACTAGTACCTTGTAAAGCTGGTTAAAGTTCCCGAGAATGACCTTGTCATCCCCCAGCTGTGGGAACAAAGATTTCCGCATCTTCCATCGCCTGGCTTGCTCGTCCTGCCAATTAAGTTGCCCTTCCTTCGAGTCTGGCGAGCTTTGCTTATGATCTGTACAGAAGAATGTGTTTTTCGAATAGATCACGTTTTCAGCGTACACCCATTCTCCTTCCTCGTAGTCTTCGCCTTCCCATTCTTCGACTCCGCCCTGGGCTTCGTGCGCCTTAAAGCTTGCAGAGCGAGCCCATGGACGGAGCATGTTTCTTGGAACGGCTGTTTCGTCTGCATAGATGTAATCACACCATTCCGCACCCAGCGTGCCTGCGAATCCCATAAAACTCATCTGCAGAGGAGCAGGTTTGGCAGCGAAGACTTCATTCCTAGCACCGCGAGTAAAGCCGTTCAAGTTGATCAGAATATGTATTCCGTCTTCTTGAATTTGTTTGACGAGTTTTTCGATACTCCAAGTGCTGGCGTCACGGAAGACGGGTGCCTCGTGTTCGATCTTTTGACGATGTTGAGATCCGTCACTTCCAGAAGTTGCGTAGCAGAAAGCTTTGGCTCGCTTTGGGTCATGGAACCCGAAGACTGACTGCATGAGATGAGCAAGCGGGTGGTTATTGAAATCGGAAGAGACATATCCGACATGGAGAGCCGGAGCCGGAGGCCGTGGTGGCGGCGATACAAGGGGCGATAGCCAGGGAGATTTGAGGGTGGAGCACGATATCCTCAGTCCGTTCCTTTGAGAAATCATCCTGACTTGGGAAACGGATAGCGGACACGTGAAAGTATGGAACGGCAGGACTGTTGGTGCATTCGGGACAGACAGCCCTGCAGGTAGCAAAGGCCGTCTATAATCCTCTGGTCGTTTGGTTACTTTGTTCACGTAAAGATCTTGGTACCATCGCCAAACTAGCTTCTTCGCAATTCTTTCGACAAGCTGAACCAGTTTGGCACCCTGCCAACTTTGGCCTTTCCACCTCTCCAGAATAGCTCTGAATCGGCTTCGACGGCCCTCGTTCCAGATCTTCCCTTCGGCCCTCTGAACGTCTCCTAGTAGGACTTCAACCAGTCCTGGACCAAACACGCCCTTCCCCCATTCCCTTCCTTCACCCAGCTGTCTCTCCACGATTTCCACAACCTTCCTCATCCACCCGCCAGAACTCTTCCCCTTAGAATCGACTAACATGCCGTCGCCTCCAACATGCCACCTATCGACGTTATCACCCACATGCACGACGCCGCCTCTCGCGAACCAATCACAGACGCTATTTAATGCGTTTGCTAACCCGCAGACGGCTTCCGCGAAGTCTGGGTTTACATCCACTGCACGTTTGTAATATCGGATCGCATCCGCAACATGTCCCTGATCCTTTACCGCATTCGCCAAGTTGGCTAGCGCAATATCGAACCGGCCGTCACACTCCACGGCCTGTTCGTACATCTTGATCGCCGCGGGGAGTTGTCCCATATCTTTTAGAAGGCTGCCGAGATTTGTGTACAAATGTGCATGTCGGTTGTCAAGGTGCAAGCCATAATAGTAGTAAGCCAAAGCTAAGGCAACACCACATCCTGGTGCGAGTCCAGATATCTGCGGTAGTGGATTGTTCAACGGGTATACAACAGACAGGGGCGAAGATTGCTGAACGCTTGCAAGTAGAATTCCTACATTGTTGGCCGTTGATGGTGAAGGGTGCAGCGCCAACGATAGGTAATATAGCGCGAGGATATCTCTGACACTGCTTGCCGCCTTGCCCACTTCCTTCCCTGCGGAAATTGCATCTTGGTAAATCTTTGCTAGAGACAGAAGCGAGTTGCTCGTGGTGTTGATCGCGGCCTTGCGTGCGGGTCCCATGTGAACGTGCTTCAAACCAGGTAGATCGCCATGTGGTGGAAACAACAACCTTGCAGTTCGCAACGCACGATCAGGACTCAGAAGCAAAGGGTCCCTCGAGTTTCTGATGATGCCGCTGCCAGCCATTCCTATTGCCTCTTCGACGGCAATCGACAAAACGTCTAAGATACGTTTGATGAGCCCTTCGATGCCTTCTTCGGGGCGCATTTGGGTGCCCAATAACACCGCATCTTCGAATGCTTTTGCAGCCTGTAGATTCTGGCCGATGGAATAGAGCATGTTTCCTTTCGCGTGAATCAACTGAAGCAACCTCCCGTTCTCTGCTGGCGGAATCATATAAGTCGGGGCCGTCGAGGAGGTAATCATCTTTACTACCCCGTTGCTAGCGTTACTTGATGCGGATCCTCTGTGTCCATTCCGAGAGAAATAATCGTCATCCTTTCCACCAGGACTGTCGTCGTTTGGCGAGCTCATCGAGATGACTCCATTAGATTCATCTGTCGACATGGAATCCACTGAGCAATTCCTTGCCCATAGCGGATCTTTTGGCGTAGGTCGGCGTATTGAATCCTCCACGAAAACAATCCAATTCACAGCCTCCATAGTCCGCTTGTCGGAACACATCAACGACACTAGATGTTCGACGGCTTCGAAGTATGAGGGTCGTAATTTGACTGCGCGGACCCAAAATCTCTCTGCCTCGACTTTATTTCCCATAGACAAAGCTGTCGAGCCCAGATTTGTTAACGCCTCCACGTAGGACGGATCAATATCTAGAATCTGCTCGTAGCGTAGCCTCGCTTTTTTGATATCCCCAAGTGCATATGATAAACACCCAGCAAGCAGCATGCCTTCCAACCAAGCCCAGTTCTCTTCGGCGCACTGTTTCTCAAGCATCTCCAATGCAGCATTAGCCACATGGATTGCTGCAGGTATTACATTTGGCGACAATGCGATAGGCGACCCTGTAGGGCTGTGCTGTGCCAAGAATGCGGCTTGCTGGTCGTATCGTGGTTGAAACATTGGTGGATCATTCGCTTTTAGAATCCTAACATCGGGGTGCTGCCGCCGCCTCATATCTACCAAGCTGTTCATACTGGATGCTCGATGCTGCGGTCCAAAACGTCGATTGGGCGGGACTTGGGTGCTCATCTCGGCTTGCCCAATAACCCCACTCCTGGGCGCCATTCCCATGGGTCCCATACCTGGTGTTCCTGCCCTACCATCTTGCAAGCTGTTCAGCCTCCGCCTCTTTGATGCCGAACTAATGCTCTCGGGTTCTCCGTGCATGCCTGCATCGAATGGCCGAGCACCGCCTGTATTGCCAATTATTGGTAACGCGTAAGCTTCCCTCGGCCCGACACCTTTTGGGATAGCACTGCTTCCGACTACTGTTGGATCCGAAAAATGGCGTTGTAACTCGGGACGGTTGTAAAGCCTTGCTCCCTGTCTCCAAATGCCGCTCATAACGCTTTTTGCAGTAAGTCCTATGTGTCTTGGCAGAGGTTGTATCCTTCCCTTGCCAATCATATTAGTCTGCTGCTGTTTCATTGCCATAAGCTCGACGTATGCGTCGTTGCAGTAAACTAGCATAACGTCACGAGACATTTCTCGTTCCCGGTCTTGCGACTTGGGCGATAGAGGTCGCTGGAAGGGGTTGCCTGGTGTGATGTTGTTATTTGAGACACCAGTTTGTTGAGGTAGGTGCATGCTGACAGGTTGCGGTCTAGGGTGCTGTAAGTTTTGCTGAGGAATTGGTGCTACCTGTTGCGTCGGATAAGGGTAAAACTGTCGATATGCCACTGGCCCCTCAGCGCCCATACCAAGATTTCCCGAAGGCGACCATGCTGGAGCCGGGGAGTTGAAACCGAGGACTGCTGGCATGGGGCCACCATCCTGGACCAAGGCACCAAGTTGTGAGTATGATATTAAGGGATTTTGTAGCTGTAACCCTTGCGGGAATTGCTGTATGTTGTACATCAAAGGAACGGCATGACCTTGCTGAAATGTAGCAAATGTCGGTGTCATCGATTGTCTTCGTTGAAAATCTAGAGGGACAGGGGTCGCGTTATTACTCCTGCTGGGGTAGGCAGAATCATCTACTGGTTCGTGTTGTAGTGGGGTATTCAGGTTAATATTGCTTTGGAATTGAGCTCCAACAGAAGCAGCTGGTATTCGACTGAGGTCCGTAATCTGCGGTAATGATCCGGGTTTATTAAAAAGCTGCTGCTGCTGGAAGCCCATGTTGTTATAATTCGCCATGTTTTCCTTCCCGTAGAACATGAGATTCTGGCCAACTGGGATTGTCGAGTTTGTAGGTGTTAATGGTTCATTCATATCTCCACCCATAACCTGCTGCTGCTGCTGCTGCTGTTGAAATAGATTCGAGATATTGTGGTTGTTTGAAGTTATTATTCCAGCGTTAGCTAGAAGTATATGTTTCCTAGGTCGCCCAGCTGTTATATCTACAGCCCCATCCAGCTGCACAACACCAGCCCCACCGGGGAATTGCATAGGAGGAGCCGCGTCAAATCCGCCAACAACCATCCCACCACCAGGTGTTTTCCGCCGCAGAAGCGTTTCTGCTGGTGTCGGTCGAGAAGGTAGAGGAGAGGCGTATAATATCGACTGAGCACCATTTTGGGCACCAGGGTTGCCATTGCCCTTAGGGGTATTTGCAGCAGAATTGGAAGCGACTACCCCTACACCATTCCATCCCGCTCCCATGGACATGCGTCTCCTCGGATCCGAAAAGGCTCGTTGTACAGGTGTTCGGGGCGAATCCACTTGCTGTTGAGCGTGCGACGAGGAAGTAGAGGATGACGAGGCGAGGGAGATGTTGTGAGACGGGAGGGGAGCAAGGGGCCTGTTGGAGTTGAGGGGAGCTTGTACGCCATGGTTGCTGCTGGGCTGGAAAGCAGGGAGGAGCTGCGCAGGATGGTGGTGGAGTGCTGACGGCTGCTGAAGCAGGGAGCCGAAGGACATGCTTCACCACAGCACCACGGAAGGCTGTTTGAGGGATCCAAGATAGGTGGTGGTATTGTGTATCGGTGAGACGGGGATTGTGGGGATGTCCAATTCGCAGAGGAAAAGGAGGCTTCGACGACAGCTGTGGTCTTTGTCGGCGGGAGGTTGTATGGGAGATAGTTGTGAGAGGCGGTGGAGGAGGTGTGAAATGTGGTGTTGAGGCGTGCCTGCTAGTGGGCACTAGATTAATTGATCGCTGCAGGAGGACCCACCGAATATTAGCAAATGGCCCGACCTCGCGCGGATGTCGTCTTGCCGGAGAAAGCAGCTACGAGTTTGACAGATAATTCGGAGAGCGTCTGTCAAATTAAACTGCAACAGCTTGCCAATATCGGACCCCGGGGCGGAGACCGTTGGTTAGTTGGTGGTGTTGCTACTCACGCTGGTGGGATATTATTCGATGTGCGTGTTTGGTATGTGCCTCTCCAACAGAAGATGTCGAAATGCTGACAATTCGCAAGCACAGACGCAGGATCGCTTTGGAAATGACAGAAAGGAAAGAAAGACGGTCCCAAGACGAAGAGGGAGTCCGCGGGTGCAGAAAAGCAAACGGCGCGCACTTGAGGTGGGATTTCCTTGAAGACGGTCACGGAGCCTTCATTTCCACGGCCGTACCCCGGAATCGTGCAGTGGGAGGTAATATGTCGAGATGCGTTTCCTCCTCCTGCCTCTCCGCGGTCGCAGGGTCGATATCGGGTCCAGTTTGCTCGCGAGAAGGGGAGGGGGAAATTAGACGCTATCGCAAGTAGGTAACGCTACTCGGCCGTGGCAAGATGTTTATATTGCACAAATATGCGGTCGAAATGGACGATGGCCAAATCTGTCCGTGTCGCTGTGGCGATATCGTTGGAATGGGCGGAGGGACGATGGGCCTGGCCAAGTGCGAGCAGGCTAAAAACGCAAGAACCAAGACCTATTAGTAACCGGCGAGAGTACTAAATAAAGCACCGCTGCTACCACTACGACGGTACGTGTATAAGAAGAACGAAATGTATCTGTCGTGCGCCCCGGGTCCCTGCTCGTGAGAACTCAGAATACGGATGTGACAGAAAATACGAACGCACAGTTCGCTGCCTCGCTCGCTCGCTCGCTGCTCTGCGTTCGTGCCGCGGAAATTGACGAAAGGAGAAGAATGACAGAAGGAGGGAAAAAAAGGTTCAGAAGAGAAAGGATTTTTCGATCACTACGTAATACCACCCTTACGCTGGATGGATGGATGCAAGGGGAAGGCTGAAGCTATCGAACAGGCCCGGGCAACAGTAGTAATTAACTTAGCAGCAGCGAAGCGAAAGGAAAAGAAAAACACCAACAAGAAACCGGACTAACCAGCAGCTAGCTAACCCGTCAGACTAAAAAAGGGAACTGCCGACGGAGCTGGAGGGGAGGGGCACAGATCTCGAACAGAAGGTCCGAATAAAGGTAAGATAAGATCTGAGTGAGACGCTGGTCGAGCAGGTACAGACCAGGCAGACATCTGGGTGTCCCCGTCGGCGTCAACGTCCACAAGGCTGATGTTCAGATCCTCTCGTACGCTGTCTGTAGCACCGGGACAAATTCGACTCTCGAGAAAAGGGAAAGATGCTGACTGTGCTGCTTCTGCAAGCGACAACGTGGGTAATAATAATATATACCACCACCAAAGCTAGCTGGGTTGTGGAGGGGGTGGTGCTTGTGCAATTGTGCTGGGCACTGGCCTGGCCTGGTGGAGGCGGTGGTGGAGTAATTATGCTCTGCATCCTATCCGCGTCTTAAATCTGCGAAGGTAGGGTACCTTGTTCGTTCTCCTCTCTTCTACCAGGAACCCGTGGGTCGGAGTTTAGAGGACGAAAAAAAGGCATGTATCAATCGCAAACGAATCAGACAGCTCAAACACCACTCCGCCTAAAGGTTCTGCAGCTCATGCATCCAGCTCCCCTCTGGCAACCCAAAGAGAAGGGATCCTACGGGCTCTCCCCATTTGATTGCGACTTCGAAAGAAATAGCGAGAGCACCAAAGGAAACAAATCAAACTCTAGACGAGATTCTTGGGGAGGAAGGGGCAAGAAGAGGTAGGTCATCGGATATCTAACGGTTCGCTTCATTGGAGCGCTTCTCGGCGGGGCAGTGCAGTACAACCGTCTGATAACCACTATCATGACCTTTTCTTATTTTCTTTCGTTCTTAGCAAAATAGCTAAGTTTTCTTGTCACCCGTTTCACAAGGACGGGGACCGCTGGTTCTCAAAGAACCCGCAGGACAATATGTGTGACTTTCCCGCTAGGTTGGGAACCTCGACGCTTGGAACCTCGCGTCCTTAGCAGCCTACATCATAGGCTTCTTGCAGCTAAGCTTGCGCGCCCAGCTTGCCAGGTCTCGCCAGGAGGGATAGTTACTCGCGAAGCGGAAAAGGGAACTCTCGGGAAAGGGAACAAACAGAAACCAAGAGGCTGATAAAAGTAAAAGATGCAGCTGCCCGTAGCCGTCTGACTGGTGATCAGACGCAATGTGCTTACCCTTCAAGTACTTCTTCACGCACGACGTACGAACGCACCCTGACGTTTTTCCCGGCTCTGAAACTCTATCGAAGATTTTCGACCCGTTTTTTGTGATATTGCCTGATAGATGGGACTCGATAAAACCCGGCTCAACAACGGAGATGCACGCCTCGTACCCAAGAAAAATCAAAAAGTATGAGTAATGTATACCCTGCTGGCCACCACCAGCTTTGCAATATCGTCGACTTTCCTTCTCAGCCAAGTGTTGATAGCTCGCCGCCCGATTATCGCTCGGTGTGTCGCAATGATGAAAGCGGTTCCGTTATATTTACGTGGGTTGGTACTCCACTATGCTTTGTTGCTCCGTCCTTCCTTCCGTTGCCTCCCGTCGAGAACTTGATATGTAAGGCTTGAAAATCGCAATGCACAAGGGGAAATCTCGAAAGAATAGTAGCAAAGAAGTATTCTGTCGTTGAAAGACAAGAGAGCTAAAGATCTTTAATTCGCAACCCGCTGTAAAAGTGGATCTCTTTTCCCTTTTCAATGCATCCGGTTCATGCCAATGCAACTGCCCAAGGAAATCAAGCACACACACCCAGAAAAATAAAATATCGGCACGTTTTTACCAAAATGTTGACACAAGTTCTCCACCAGCCATTTAAACGAGAAGGGGAAACGCACCCAATTTTTCCCTTGTCAAAATTTCTGTTGTGGTTGTGGTGTGTGGGGTGGTGAAAGGGGAGCAGCTTGGTGGTGTAATTCTCTGTCTTGGGTTCGGAGAGAAAGCCCCGAATAAGAAAATATAGCGAGAAAGAGAGGAGACAATTAAACGACCATTCCCACACACTCGGCCCCGTTTCACAACCAAAACCCACATCACATATTTTTGACGCCGGCAAAAGACGATCTTGGAGCGAGGAAAAGACGACATCCCGCTGCAGATTGATTGACTACACATCCGGCTCCCGAATGTTCTGTTTCTCCTCCATCGACCTTCATACCCGTGCTCAACCTTCCCACGTCGCAGAAGGGTTACCTCTTCTTCTTCTGGATCATGACTCTTTACCTAGAAGAGTTTGTTCCTAGACATTAAAGCACACCTGCATGCCAAATGCCACCCCTTTACAACGTCTCTTATTCGACAGTCAGGGGTGGGGTGGTGAGCATCTGCAGCATCAGACAAGGGTCCTCGACGCACGAACGGCATAGTCGAGTGCTCGTTCTCTTCCTTTCTCTGTTCAGGGAAATGGCGAAAAAAAAACTTAAATTTTCATCTCTATTGAACTTGATACAAGTGTCACTTATGCAAATGCGCCAGGGCCAGGGAAAACAGGATAAATCGGGAGAGAAATCGCGACTGCGTCGGAACATCGGAACATGAGTGAGAACATTTCTTTCGATATTCAAAGAGTGCCATTCCTTGAAAGCCAAAAAAAATCAATCATCTAAACTTGAATAAATTATAAACTGCTAAAATAGAAATCTTCGGGTACGCCAGGAAGAAATTTCTAAGCTATGCGTGAATCCAGCAACACCGAACAGATCATATCCGAATCCCGTAGCTCCAGCTCCTCTTTAACGTCAGCAGCCTGTGGAGTCCCACCGATCTGCCCAGGATCAACCAACATTTGATATGAATCTTCGCCAGGGGCCGAGAGTGCCAAGGTGTTGGAGAGCGAGGGGGGTGTGGTGCTTAACCATGTTCGAGCATGTAGCGCATGGGGCAGCCTGCTCCGTACTCCGAATCATGGTATGATGTTAACCGCATGCCGGGCAGATCTTGAATATCAAATTCCTTGGACGCGACAAAATTGACAAGAACGGAGACTCATTTCCTGGACGTGTGCTTACACATCGAGACTAGAGGTCTGATGCGGCGCTTCTTAACGAGCCTATTTTCTAATTTTGCGTCTGGAGACTTCCATGATCTACTAAGCTGTGACGAAGCTAACATGCCTGAATCCGCAAAGGGAGCTTCCTCGCTACAGGGCTCCTCACCACAACACCGCGATCATGATTCAACACATCTCTCGACTCAACCAATTCAATTGCTGTCTCTTACACCACAAGCTAGAACGCTGAGTAACCACTTGCACGATAGCATTAAGGTAGTGGTTACTAATATTATCCCGATGCAATCTTTGTGCTTGTTACTCGGTCCCCGTAGATTGTCTGCATGATTTCAAGTAATTCGTTTCTTGAGGTATATCATGCAATTATAATAAGGTCATTTATATATGTAACCATTCCAATTACTCATCCAAAACCTATAGCTTAAGAGCACTGATATACCATGCAGATGAGTGCTCAAGCCCCGAGCTGTTATATGAATCAATCTCCCCGCGCCTGATAATATTAACGATCTGGAAAGATGAAAATATTGCCAATGCTGCAACCCGAAGTTACAATATCAATCCCGGTAACCCCTCAAAGTGCACAATATACCGGGTACATACAGTCGGTTAACATCGCTACAAATTCCAATACCCGGGCATCTGCGAGCAACTTTCTCACGGCGAAAATTACCGATCCAATTATGCTAAATCTAACATGGTTCCGATGGGGTTCTGGACCGCTCGCGTGATGGAAATCCTGATACACAGCCAGGATAGTACCGTCCCACATTCCCCTCGGAATTGAAAGAACGTGGGAACTAAATTTGTAGCTTCGGAAGTACCTAGTATCTATTTAAAATCGTGAATTGCAGTTACTTTTGTATTCTTAGTGACATGCGTCGCCACCGTGGCGCTCAGCTGCAGAAACAGGTTTTCAATCAAGTCCTAATATCAGTATCGTCTGAGAACTTTCCCAACCAATCTGGCATCCCAAACGATTACTGCAAGGAGTATTTAGAGTTCTCGAGACAACACAAGCGGTTCAGCTATTCGGGTTCCCCGAATTTCCTCATTCAGACCCTTCATAGATCCGGGGTGGAAGTTAAAAGTTAAAAGTTTCCCAATTGCGGAGATCGCGTACCATACCAACCAATTTCAGTTACTATATGTGTTGAGAGAGAGGAGAAAAAACTCTAAACTCTAAATGCACTCGAACGGTCTCTCAACGTTTCATTCGATTCCGTTTCCAAAGCGGGCTGATATTAAAAAAAATCGATGATTGGCCGTCACGGCACCTGAAACATAGCATACCGTTCCGCCCTATAACAAAATATCGATAAGCGCCGGGGTGGCATATCATCTCATCACAAACACTTATAATTCGATCACAATATAGCATGCACTCCGAGGTCACATTACTTTCCGCTTTCTCTCACAGGATTTGATATAGAGCCAAGACGCTACATCCTGGTATGGACGGATTAATCCGCGACGAAAGGAAAGGTGGCAAGGAGAAAAAAATATACATCGGATCATCTATATACACTTTGCTCCAGACCATGCCTCGATATACGGATCTTACCCTGGGAATTTGGCGTATCCTCTCGGAATTCCGATTGCGACGGTACACTAGTAACACATTCTTATTTCGTGCCTATTCTCTGTGAGAAAAAAAACAAGAATCACTATACCAAGCTCTCTCTAGTTCCGAATGTAAATACTAACCCACCGTATATAAAACCTGCCCCAAACAGGTAATAAATTTTATTCTGCGTTGTCCTACGTGGGATTTACATATGCCCCATTGATGAGCGTAGACACCAACGAAAAGAGTTGTAGGGCGAATATTCGAAAAATCCAACCCCTTCCATAACCAGCAATTCGACCCGCAGGGACAAACCTCGCCCACAAGCCTCCTTCAAGGCACAAAACGGAGAATAACCTCCATTTTTCGACGATTAAGCTATTATAATATTAAGCGACGGCTATAATATATCCATTCCGGTATAGATGAAAGAGGAGCAGGGGCGAGACCCTCATTTCTCTCGCCTCGCAAACCCGGCCACTCTCGCAGAAGTGCCGTCGCCGTAGCCGTAGCCGGGTGAAATTGACATGTATGTCGCACGAGATGCAATGATGGCTGGAAAGGTTACATTATTGTGCAGGACTAGCCTGTTTTAGCTTTTCTATATCAAGTTGTGATTATACGGTATGTGGAAGCTCAAGGTATCTTTTGAGTAACAGCATAGATCATGTCGTCGTCTCTATTATCTATTGGTAACTTCATCTATCCTTCAACTTTTAGGTATGCAAGCGATATATGTGGGTAAGGGAAAATGCCAAGTCGTCATGATCAAAACATAGGAAATAAATGTAGGCAGGGTACCAAGAAAAAGGATAGTGATAATGGATAAATAGCAATTAACGGATTGGTAAAAGGATGTATGTAAACGTAAAAAAATTCAAAAGAAGAGAAAGAAAGAAGAAAACCCAACAATGGTATATACTGTACAGGAATATAAAAGAGTATGGAATAATAAAAAACCGAGTTTTTGGTAATAAAGAGATGATATGTACTAGAATCATAAAGATGGGGGAAAACCAACAAAGCCATCTCATATACACCAAAATCACCCCACACTCACGTCATGCGCAAAAATACCGCAGAAAATAGAAATAAAATAAAATGGAAAGGAAAGGGAGGCGATTTAAGCAGTTCCCATTCCCCTGATTCTCTGCCACTCATCTTCCGAAGGGTTGATCTTTACCTTTCCGAAGTTTTGGTCCAAATCCAAGATGATCTTGAGCGCATTCCTACTCCTCACCCATGGCATAGCTGCGTCTTCTCCGGTCCTTGAACCACCAAGAACCGATGTCTTCGAGCCACCGAGAGATTCTTCCTTCTTAGCGCTACCCGGGTAAGGGAATACCGACTGCAGGACTTCATATGCGGCAAGTGTGAAACCGAACTGTGGAGATGATCGAAGGATACGAGCGGGACCGCCCTTGAAGAATGCCTTGAAGCCTTCCTCCTGGTAGACGGTCTTTGCGCAGTGGACGAGACCGCGGTAGTTGGTTTCGCCTTTTCGGGCTTCGACTTGTAGACGGGTTTTGATAACGTCGCAAGGGGTCGTCAAGTAACTATATGCTTCTTGTTAGTTTATATGCACTTCTAGATATTTTATAAAATGGGGAAATTGAACACTTACGCAGCAGGCATACCGGCGATAGCACCACTGATCAACAATTGCAGGATACCCAACTTCTTGGTTTCGCTTTCTCCAAAGTAATCCTTCTTCACGTGCGCATATGTCGGGAAATAGATGGCACTGAAGGGGATATCACGCAACAAACACGCCGAAGCGCCCTTGTACAAGCCCAACAGACCCAAGTTCTTAACTATCCACAGAGCTGAGCGACGGGGCATTCCGGGCGTGTTCTTTGCGATTTCTCCCTGTACTTGCAGACGGATCTTGACGATTTCCAAGGGACTATATAGCACTTGGTTAGTAAAAGGAGATCAAATTCGAGATGATATTGATAAACTAACTTTGTGAAGACGACCTGGCAACCACCAGCGGTTCCACCAGCCACGATCTCCCACGGCAGCGAAATACCCTTTCCGTCCAAACCGGTTCCTTTCGCATAATTTCTTATTATATCGTTCACCGTCAACTTGATAGCCTTCTCGGGTGCGACACCGACCAACTGCGGGCCGAGACCTCTGTACAATCCGACGAATCCTTCGTTCTTGATGACCTTCTTCGCGCAATCTATCGAATTGAGGTATAATCGCTCGCCGACGACGGTCACACGCTGGTTCTGCATTCGAGTCTTGACGAGATCGATGGGATAGACCATTGTGGCACCAAACGCGCCGGCAATGGCACCCAAGCCAAAGTTGTACATACTACCCAGGATGACGCTTAAGGAACCGCCGGTAGCCTTGGTGATGCTGGAAGGATCGCCGAGTATGCGTTCGCTAGGTCTCCAACTGGGATCCACGACTTTGCTGAAATCCGAAAGAGAGAGGCGGCCGGTTTGGTTGTCCAGGGAGCCAAAGTGGAAGAGGACGTCAGCTTCCATTGGGGTGAAAGTGCCCCATCTCGATGTGTGAGCTGCCTCGTTGAGGAAATCGGCGCGGGTGATCTTTCCATCAGAAGATTTCGAAACGGCCTTCCGGATGATGATTTCGACGAGGTCGATATCCTTCATTATATTCTGGAACGCTCGGACGGTTGGGTAAGATATTTTGGAGGTGAGGCCAACATTGCACAAGGTGTGCAAGTTTTCTAGAAGGTGGTCCGAGAGCTTGTGCTTCGAGGTCTTGACGATGATTTCTTCGAATTCGGACGGGCTAATGAAACCTGTGGCTTTCTTGTCGAAGAATTGGAAGGCCTGACGAACCCGTTCGCCCTGAACACCTCTCAGCATCTGGGAGAATTGATCGTATGAGAGCTCACGGCGGGACTTCTGGCCGCCGAGGTAGAGGGATGCCCATGGTGAGCTCCAGTCGAAGGGTAGGGCGTCTGCGGACTTGTTTTCCTTGTAGAGCTGGAGGAAGTCATTGTATTTGACGACACCCGCGCCCTCCCTATCGAAGAGACGGAAGGCGATCTCGTACTCGGCGTCCGGTTTCGAGAGAAGGTTTTCGAAGAAGGCATAGTCCTGGACGGTTATCTGGCCCCTGCGTTCCCGGTCCGCGACGAGGAACAGGATGCCGTACTGCTCACGCGGGATCTTGTGGTAGAATGCGGCGGGCGAGGAGGGAGGAGGGGTGATGGCTTCGATAAAGTCGATCTGGGTCATGAGCTTCTCGCCGTCCGGGGAAGTGGCAGAGGCGAACTTGTCAAAGTGGGCGTGGAGAGAGGCATCCGGGGTGGGAGCTTCGTGGCCGACAAGGGCGTCGACCACGACAGCAGCGGTCTGCTGCGATTTGGCAGCAACCTCTTCGGTGAGGCCAGACATATCTGCGACGGGTATATATCGGTAGCGAAGGCCTTTGGACTATAAAATACACCGTAATTAGTTACAACCTCTTTTTTTCTACGCGAGCAATATCTCAATGCGGTGATATCGTCAAGGATGGGCGGTGATAGCCGTACAAAAAATTTTCTATGACGTCTGCGTGGGGTGCTTTCTGAAGGTGAAGTGGCCGGGAAGGAGCCGTCAATTGAAAGCGAGTTCGGCAGCAGGTATATACGGAGCGAGTCGGAGAGCTCACGGGCCAGCGACTGAGGAGGAGAGATGGCAGGGACGAGCGAGTGTGGAGAGGGCGAGCGAGGAGAGGTCGAAGTCTGGGGAAGGAGAAGGGATGAAAGGGGACGGGGCCGGAGACGAGGAGGGACGAAGGTTTGCCAGCCAAGCTGCGCTGTGAGTGGTTGCGTTGCGGTGGAGGTTGAATTAATATTACTTACCAAACTACGGCCTCGCTGAGGAAAAGATATTTCTAAGAGTTAGAAATTAAAATTAAAATGCAAGAGCAGAGCTAGAGAATGATTCGGAGCCGAAGGACGCGAGGCGGGGCCAGCACTGTCTCGCACTCTATCACACAGCTGCGAGCGAGGCTAACAGAATGTCACACATACGGAGGAAAGGGCACTAGCACGGTGCGGTATAGCCTCCTCGATCAGTAGCTCGCAGTCGCCGATGTCCAGCTCTGCAAGCCCGCGCTGCACATGTATACCCCACGCAGGCACCTGAATTTTCAGACCCCTCTGTTCCAATTTGTTTTGGTAAAATATCGCAAGCTCGAGAGACCGAAGAAAAAAGGGCCGGCCGGGGAGATGAGGGAGGGATTAAGGCAAGTAACCGAGGCAGCTGGAGGTTATGGCCGAAATCGCAGGAGCTCGCTTTTTTATAAGATGCCCTTCTGGGTAGCTTGTCTGCCCGCCAGTCAAATGAAATCGTCAGGGGAGTCGGATAAGTCCCCATGTGCTGGAGCACCTGGCCTGGCTCTGGTCATTGTTCCGAGCTCCAGCAGGAGGGTTCATGCCAGGCACGAGGTCAAAATAAAATATAAATTAAGGTACCGCGGTGGAGCTGTGACCATATCTTATCAGTTATTTTGCCTAAACTCGTCCTCCATCTCAACCAGCCATCCGGTCCATCGTGTTTAACGTTTCGAGGGTGCGACTCGGAACAGGCCGTAAATCGCTCGCGGCCAAGCTGCCAGTGGATCTGACGGCTCGGAATCGCCAGGCGAAGAAATTAACCCCGGCGTGAAATAAGGCCCGCACGTGACTTTAACAGATATATTCCTGGGCACGATTGTAGGAGATCACATTCGCGACTGTTGAGCTTCTCCGTGAAGCGGCGGTGGGATGCGCACGGCAATAAAATGGGCGCGTATACGGAGTATACTAGTACACTGTTATTGCTTCCCGGGTTAGATAAGTTAACTACCTAACCAGCCACCTAATTATGTAGTTAGCCGCGGTATATCTTACCGCCGGTTTCGATAGATACAAGTGTATATAGCCGGGCTTTGTCTATAGATCTAGGTATAAGACTCAGAATAACATCGCATATTATCTGCCAACACAGATCCTTCCCTTTTTGCGAAGCATTAAGAACAAGGCCCTGAGTTAATTCGTGTTAGAATTCTGCAAACTGAGTAGTTTGAAAGCTCCGACGTCTCTAGAGCTTGTTAGTTCGGCCGTATACAGGTCGGTGTATAAAACTAAAATATTTAAATTTGGATTGAGAGGCTCCAATTCCTCCAAGTCTCCACAAAACATGTACCAGCCACATGTTGGCGTTGGGTGTCGTTGTGGCTGGAGCAGCTTGGAGCTTCACAAAAGCGCAGCAGCTCTGTGACACCAACTCTGACCGCATCCTCTGCATCCTCCCCCCGCCGTCTTGTATCTTCTCCCTCCTCCCCGCCGATAGAGATCCTCGCCTTCGTCGTTATATTCGATATCCACTGGAGCAGTTCGGCCATCTGCTCTCCCGCTTAATTCTAATAGCCATACAGTAATATGGCGGACCAGTTCTCAATGTTGGACGAAGGTGGGGCCTCGTCGGGCAACGCGCAGTACGACGACTTTGACCAGAACCTGTCCGGCCAGCAGCCCGCTGCCGCTGCCGCCGCGATCATGGTATCAGGTATGCTATATAAGAAACAAGTTAGCTAGGTTGGAACGGTGAAGGCTGATTATGGGGATCGCAGACCTCCCTCGGTTCGATTTGGAGCAGTATATTGGCAACTACGCCGGTATGATCTGATAATAATAAATAATCACGGACTACATATCTGATCATGTCTTAGGCAGGATGAAGACCACCCGTCTCATGTTTATCGGCAACCACTGTCCCCCTCTGGCTACCGAAGCTCTCAAGACAGCCATCGGCATAATTAAGAACGATAAGGATGTCCGCCTGTACCGCCAAGCCGTCCAAACCCTACAAGTCTACGCCCCAAATGATGCGGACGCGAAATTGGACGAAGATTGGATCGAAAGGACCACTCGCGAAGTTAAGCAGAAAACAGATCGTCTTGAAGCCGAGCTGAAATCCTACAAGAACAACATGATCAAAGAGTCCATACGCGTAAATTTACCCCCCCTTCCCCTCACCCGCTCGGTCCACTCTTTGGGTTATGAAAATCTAAACGGTATATCGAATTGCGAATAGATTGGCCACAAGGACCTAGGAGACCACTTCTACACTACCGGCGACCTCCCGTCCGCCTACCGCGCCTACAGCCGCATGCGCGACTACTGCACCTCCAACAAGCAAATGCTCGACATGACACTCTCTTGCATCCTCATCTGCATCGACCAAGCCCAATACAACTCCGTGCAAACCAATGTCGCCAAAATCCGCAACCACATCCGCTCCGACGACGATCTCAAAGTCCACGAACCTAAAATAAACATCGCTTCCGGCATTGCCCTCCTCGCTGCGGGTAACTACCTCGAAGCCGCCCGCAAGTTCATCGACACCAACCCTTCCGTCGGCACCGACTACAATGCCGTCACCACGATGAACGACATTGCGGTCTACGGAGGCCTCACGGCCCTGGCATCCATGGACAGAAACATGCTCAAAACAGAGGTGCTCGAGTCCTCCACCTTCCGCACATTCCTCGAATTGGAACCACACATCCGCCGCGCCGTCGCCGCGTTCCACTCCGCACGATACGGCGAGTGTCTCTCTATTCTGGAAGCTTACAGAAACGATTACTACCTCGACCCGTTCCTGCAGAAACACATCGACAGAATCTACGAGGCGGTAAGGACGAAGAGCATCGTGCAGTATTTCATCCCATATTCGTGCGTCACTCTGGACGCCATGTCGACGGCGTTCGGCGTACCCGCTGAGGAAATGGAGAAGGAGCTGGTCCGGTTGATTGAGGGTGGCAAGTTGAATGCTAGGATTGATACGCAGAACAGACTAGTGACATCAAAGGAGACCCAGTTGCGGGTGGAAGTTCACCGAGGGACGCTGGCCATGGCGGAAGAATACGAACGAGCGGCGAGGCTGCGGATGCTGCAGATTAATGTTGCCCGCAGCGGCCTGGAAATCAGAGCTCCTAAGCAGGGCCTGGGAGGTGGAGGTGGCATGGGCGGTATGGGCGGTATGGGTCTGGGTGGCAGAGAGCTGAGGAGTATGATGTTTGGAAATGGCGTTTGAATACGTTAGATTGTACCGGGATAGAGATCAAGATGGTATGAGAAGTACGAAAGTACGAAGGAGGGGCGTTTGTATTGCATAGCTTTTGCTTCGTAAGTTCTTTTTTTCTTTCGGGTTGGGTGGATCGGGATCACGTTGGCGCTTCATCGAGCGATATAGCAATGGTACAAACTATATATTACAGACCCTCTAGAGTCGCAAACTTCAATTTGCAATTGGTGAACCACCCAGAGTCTGTACCTTGGATATATTCTAAACATTATTGATAGGGTAGAAACATTACAAATGCTACCTGGATCTCGATTTGATATAGCAATAGTTTCGCCTAGCTCTATAGGGTAACGAAGATAATATATACAATTTAAACGAGGGCGCCAATTCCTGTATTATCATTAAACTTCGAGACACTCGTGCAAGATAAATGAATCGTCATTTCACCTGTGGCTGGAAAAATACTTAAATTGCTGGGTGAGATGTTCAGCTTGGTATATGTTGGTATTCGCCCTTGCAAACGGTATCGAGGCTATCGCAAACGCAGATATAATTACACCGGAACTGCATCCGGAGTCTACAGAGTAAACAATCAACAAAGGCAACCGTGATCTAGGCTTCCTCGCATAAATTAAAGTCTCTATAAAGAGCTTCCCGAATCTGCTAGCGCCGGCAGTCGTAACGTTAAAAGTCCATACGACATTACAATTAATACAATCTACGAGTCATCCCTTGCATATTGTGGCATGGTTGTTGGTGTCGTTGGAATTTGTGCGTTGAGTCATCGCTGGGATCTCAGCTTAGAGCTTCTTGCGCTTGTGCCACCGCATAAAGCAGAGCGACCTCAGCCTCAACACCAGGCGCCCTTCTTCCTGCTCACCATACAATGCAACCAAATTCTGACAAACACCACCAAATACAATCGCAACCTCGTCGCTGAGTCCCGCCATCATACTATGTCTGGTATCTCTCAACTGACCTCAAAACTCCAATCCACAAAGCTCGCCGGAAAGTCCCCTTCAGCCGTCAACGGCACCGCCACCCTCGACAGTAGACCCTTCGCCAATCTCCCCTACGATATCATCACCCACCATCTCGTCCCGCAATTCGCTAGCCCACCCGTGCTGCTCGAGCCCGCCGATCCGGTTCTCCAGGTCGAACCCACTTCCCTACCTTTGCGCAGGCTCGCGGCAACTTCCAGGTACTTTCGCTCTTTGGTCAGCGGTCAATACCAGACCTACGTGCAGCACCAGTACCCCGGTATCCACGCCGATACCATCCGCCAAGCGTATCTAGCTGGCACCCCTCTTGAGAAAGTCAATTGGTTCTCTCGCGCAATCGAGAGCGAGAAGCTATGGTCCCGCTGGTACCGTCATCAATTCTACGTCTCGCTCGTTCCCCTAACCGACCCGCCTGATTCGCGCCAACCGGCTGGATCAACTCAAAATAACAGGAATCATAATCACAGAAATCCCGCTAGACGGGTACCATATGCCCCCTGTCTTGATGTAACCCAGACCCTCGGTGGTGTCGAGACCCTGGTTATCGGGCAGGGCCCTCAGCTTGCCGTCCGTGTGGGAGAATACACACCGTGGAAGGTGATCTCTCGAAAGGGCATGGTTGCTGGGGTGGATGATATACACGGAGTGCATATATACGATGAAGATACTATCGTATCGACGAGAAGCTCCGGCATCGAAGTGACTCGCAATGTGACTGGTCGAGATGGAGACAATCTCCGCATCTCCCAGGCCGTAGATCTCTTCACGTCTGGGGTCAAGAACCCCACTGGCGGAGTAACTTCGAGCTGCCTTGACCCATCCATCTCGGACACTCGATCCCTCGCGGTCACCACCACGAGCGCCGCGGGAGATGATCACAAGCTCGAAATATTCACTCTCTCAAAGAACGAATCTCGCGTCACAGTTTCCAAGACGGCAGCTTTCGAATCCGCTCTGCCCTCGAAATCTTGGGTGTCCACATTCCTGACCTCCAACACCATCGCAGCGGGCCACCGCACGGGTGTCTCGCTCTACCAGCTATCTCAGAGCTCGTTATCTGAGGCGATTAATTTCCCTCAGCCGTCGAGCGACTACGATCGCGACCTGGCCGTGCACTCCCTCACCCGTCTGGACGCCCCGTTCACCGCAAGCGTGTTAGCTTCAGGTTGGTCGGACGGAATCACCCGTCTGCTCGACACCCGCACCAACGCTTACGTGGCCACCTACGCCAACCCTGTATCCAACGAATCCTCACCGATCTATTCCCTCTGCCATAAATCTCCACTATCCAACATTCTGCTAGCGGGTGCATCCGTGCATTACGCCGTGGAAATGCACGATCTGCGGTACGCCGGCAACATGGTCGGCCAGTTCTCGCCTTACATGTACACACCGCCCGCAGCAGGGAGTGGTGTGAAAAAAGCAGATGTGGTGTCCGACGGCTGTCTCCTCTTCTTCGACCACATACGCCCTCACGTTAGAGTCTCTCAGCCCGGGCAGTGGGGACGGATCGGAGGGAACACTGGATCCAGGGCGGTCTACTCGCTCGCTTCGGCTGCTGCGGGGTCCGGGAAGGTTTATGTCGGGACGGAGAATTGTCTGGCGCTGATGGACTTTAGGCAGCGGGTGCGCGGGAAACGGTGGGGGTGGGGGTTAAATCATGCTGAGAAGATAATGAAGAAAAATGCGGAGAAGAACGCGGTGTATAACGTGCCCATGTATTGGTTCGATCCTGAGAAGCAGAATTCGGGACCGGAGGGCCATGCGAACTGTCCGCATGGCGGGGGTGGGCGTTGGTATTGTGGGAATGGGAAGGAGGCGTTCAAGGTCCACTATAGAAATAGGGAATCGGGAGCCACGAGGGCCGTGCATGATGAAGGACCGATTTCGAGGGGGGAGTAACGGATATAGACGATTACAGCTGGCATGTTCCTTGCATTAGAAGGTTAGGAATAGACGGGTAGAGAGTATTTTTTCTTTCTTTGGGGTTTTCAATATTTTTTGATCTTTATATATATATAAATGTTAGAGTACACGGAATAACAAATAGATAAATATCTTGGATTCACTTATAATTCTAAACTGTGAAATCTAGATGATAGTGGAATGTATCCGAGTGTAGGTATGCGCCGATGCGAGCCTAAAAAGCAAACCAGAATACAAGAATATCCTAAACCGCACGAACTCCAGATGCCGAAAAAAAATCCCAATTTGTAGACGCTTGAAAAGAGATAGTGAAATGAATCTTCTACGTATCCTACTGAAATCCTCCGTATATCGATCGAACGAACCCACCAGCTCTATCTAAATCTATTCAGAGATATCACCGTCTATATCCCTCGAAGTATATCTGCCGCCGAAGAGTGGCGTCCTCTCGTCGGCTCGTTCTCTACTAGTTTCTTCCTCCCCGACTTCTGTCTCGCTCCCATCGAAGTCGTCGTCGGCCCTATTCTGGTCTTTGCCAGGATAGATGAAATAATGCTGAGTGATAAACACCACGTTGAGGCCCATGCTGATCAAGCCCAACCCGGTCTTCACGAGGTTACCGGTGACCCCCTCCCAGCTACCTTCGAGGGTGGCATCGATCCCCAACTGCACGAGACTCAACAGGCCGCCGAAAAAGTCCATCAGAATCTGGTAGATACTGAACCCCTCGGTCGATTTGTTGATGTAGTTGGTGTATATCTGCGGGAGGTATTTGATCAAGGTGACGAGTAATTTGGACAGGGAGAACGCCGAGGTGATGTCGAGGTAATTAATCTTGTCGAGAGACCAGAAGTCGCCGTCCTTGTGCTGGCGTTCGGGAGTGTGCTTGGACTCGTTTGCGATCGCGGCGCTGGTGATGACGCCGATTGTGGCGATTATGCCGATGATTACACCCCACACGAAAGGTTTGGTGCGTTCCCGCCTTCGGCCGGCCTCGTACCCCCATATCGAGGGGAAGAACTGGGAGTATGTGATGCTGGCGAGGACGAAGGCGTGCAGCGCAAAGGCGAGATCGTTGAAGCGCACGGTTGGGTGCGGGGCGTTCGGGTAGCGTTCTGCGTATTCGGAGCGGATGGTGGGGGAGTAGAGGAGGAGGGAGGTGTAGAGGGTGTAGCAGAGGAAGCCCAGGATGTTGAGCGGGAAGTAGGAGGTCGCGACGCCGAGGGTGGAGCGGCGGGCGTGGTTCTGCAGGAGTTGCGGGTAGAAGGATAGGGTCCAGAGAGCGAAGCTGGAGTAGTAGTGGGTCCACTGTTAGTAAGCGCTCCACGATGCCATGCCGAGTTAGAATGCGGGGATACGGAAGATGAGAAACTGACTATGTCCAGCCCACGATCCAGGACACCGCCTGGGCGACCTCGCGCCATGTAATCACCGTCGACATGTTCGGCTTCGTTGGGAGTATGGCATCCGGGTTGGTTCTGTTTCAACAAAGGAAGGAATGTCGATAAACGGACTAAATCAGGAACCCGCAGAGAGAGAATGAACGGTGTTTAAATCAGCACAGGAGAGATCGGGTCCTCGGAGGGAGGTGGAGATGGTTGGAAGAGGGGAAGAACTGGAGGAGGAGGTCTGGTGGCCGGGGAAGAGCGTCATTTCGCCAAGGCCGGTTGGTCAGCGTGACCTTTCGCACCGAATTTGGCTGCGTCGGCAAGCTGCAGCCGAACAGAACACGCCGCTCGAAGCACGTCGCGTGGACGCTTCTCTTCTCATTCGAACATGTAAGATATATATTTATATATATTTACTTATATATATATATTTATGTATATTTATATGCTTATGTATCTGCTGTGGTGGAAAGTGGCGGTGGCTACTTCTGTCGCGCACTCTTCGCCGTCTCCAGCAGCTGCAGCGCCGTCTTATATTCCTTGCTGTCCGTCCCCAGGCACTTCACCTCGATCTCCACCACCTTCTGCGCCCACTCCACCGCCTCCTCCTCCCGTTTGAGCTTCAGTCCCAGCTTGACCGCTGCCGCATAGACCACCCCAAGAGTATCCGTCTCCTCCATCCCTTCTTTCTCCAGCAACTTAATAGCCTTTGATACGTTCGCAAAACTCCTCTCGTAGTCCTTCTCCGTCCATTTCGCCTCGTTCCTCTCCCGCTTCTTCTCCCGATTGGCCATCTTGTTGAACAGATCCTCTATTCTTTTCCTTCTATAATCCTCTTCGTCGTCCGAGCTGTCGCACGCCGTACACCGGCATCTGAACCCCCAGTGCTTGAGCAGCTGCCGGCGGGTCACCGTCGGATGGCAGATGTCGATGTACGAGGTCAACAGCTCCTCGCCCGGCTGGATATCCCGCAATGCGTGGATGGTCAACCGGTCTATCGACGGGCTGTATCTGTGAAACACATTCGGCGCGCAGGAGTGATTGATGCGAGCGCACATGGGGAACATGCCCAGCGACTTTGACGTCCCGTCCAGTGATCTACAGGTGAACCGGTTTGTTTCGTATATAGACCACGCACGCTCGTACTCTTCGACGAGGTTGTTGAAAGTATCCGATTCATCATCTGCATCAATATGATTAGTACTTAGAACACTATAAGAAAACAGAATAACGATCGTGGAACGAAGAGAAATAGAAATCATGATAATGATAACGAAAATCGAGTGCACACCTCCACAGCTAGCTCGTAACAGGTCAATCCAAGCTACAGCCTTGCTCGGCTTGGATGACGCCGCCAAATTCCAAAACATCCTTTGCTTGTCATCCGGTAAAGCCTTGACCATTTGGTGAAGCTCCAGTTGACCGGCAAAGTCAGGTAGCATCACAATGCTCTCTTCGCAGAATATACGAGTCCCCGAGGGGATCAAACTTGTAGCAAAAGCTCCTATCCCACTCTCCGGCGTCTGCCGTTCCTCGTAAAGATCTGTGCGAACGAACGTCTCCGGACCCTTCCCCTTCGCCTCCCCACTCGTATCTTTCAACGTCAGAGACGAGATATCCGGCGTCGGAGCTCGTGAGATCGTCATGGTATGCAAGGTCGGTAGAGGTGTCTTTATGGCGCTGCAATGTAATGTCGTGATATTAATATTATAATATTTATGTTGTATATATATAATAAGAACTACTCGATCCGGGCGGACACGGTTGCTTCTGGCTCGAGATCTGGAGAGAGCTCGAACTCGAGGAACCTCTTCTCGAGAAAACCCTTATTTTCGTATACTACTCATCTTGAATGCGGCAGTCGGAGAAGGTGTGCCTTCAAGTCGGTTTAGATCGTTGCGAATTGCATGCTATTATTATTACGTCAAAACCTTTGATTGTGAGCTAACTGAAACCTTTTTCTCTCAGAGCGAATTCAAGAAAAGCCTAAAAGTACAGCCTTATCAGGGCCAGCGACACAGTCTAGGCCCTACTGGGATAAATCCAACAAACACCAACACAGAACGATCACATTTCTATCTTCCATCATTCACTCGCCCTCCCCATTCTTCACCCCAGCCCACTCCTTCATTTTCTTCCAGATAAATGCCTGGCTCAATTTAGTAAAGCCCTCGCCAGACTTGCTATATTCGTTAAGGACCGCCAGAGCTTTGTTAGTTTCAATAATTTCAATAGCTTTTCTCAATGCTGTCTCCTGTGTCGTCTCAGTTTAGAATCACCTTCGTTTTCGGTGCATCCAGATTGGTATCACTTACTTCAGCCTTTGACAGGACGATAGCCTCGTCTTTCAACTTGTACCATCTCATTCGAAACACATCTTTGGACTTCCCTGTTTGGAATATATTTTCGAATTTGTCGAATTTTTGCTGGACCCCTAGTTTCTCGTATTCCGGGCTCGTGAAGAGTTCTTTGATGAGAGCCTCTTGTGCGATGGTGAAGCCACTATTAGTTGTAGATCCAGATTTTCTACCTCGTTTAGGTTTCTTTCCCTCGGCATCTGTGGGCTCTTGTTCTGTTTTTATGACTTTGGCTTGACCTTCATTTTCCTGCCCTGTGGGCTTTTTTGGACGGCCTCGTTTCTTGGGAGTGACCTTGATATCTTGGTGGCCTGTTTTATCGGTTGGATTTGGGCTTGCATCAGCTTCGGCAGCTCCAGTATCAGAGGGGGGAGGTGTAGGAAGATGAGCAGCCTCCTCTTCATCGAATTCGTGTTTGATATCTGCTCCAAACATGTTTAAAGGTAACATCTGGTCTCAAAAAATCAAACTTTAGGTATTTTCGACAAGCAGTGCACTTTGGTAATAGGGTCAAATTTATCGTTATAGAGACTTACAGTCAGTTGGCCATAAGATAATAGTGCTAAGACAAAAGACAACAATGTGTATTTTATTTGAGTATGTTCTACTACTTCACTGGAATATTCCACGTTGAACCACAATTCCTGTACCAGGTTAATATTGTTTTCTATATCCAATTTTCCACTAACTACCAGGTCCTAATGTTTTATCTCGATTATCACTAGCTAAAGAATACTAAAACCCAAAAGAGCACCTGCGTATCAATCACAATTTTATCCTCAGGAAATTTTATCCATCTTCTATTCGCCTTCTACTGTATCAGGCTCGCCGTCGCCGTCGTTCTCATTCTCATTCTGAACTGCTTTCAACCTCTTCATAACGTATCCTTTAGTTAATTTTGTAAACCCCACCGGGGAATTCTTAAAATACTCAAGCCAGATTTCTCTAGCCTTGTTAGGCGAGCTTGAGAAGGTTTGCATTGACTTTTTCAATGCTGCTTCCTATAGGGCCAAAGAAACATTAGACTCCCAGGCTCAATCACCATGTGTGCCATACCTATACTATGATGAAGTGTGACTCTCTCTCTCACTCTTTCGATAACAACGGTATTGCATTGCCTACCTCTTCATTCGACAACACCAAATTTTCTTCTTTCAACTCGCGCCAGCGGAAACGAAGACAGTTCACTGATTTTCCAGTGCTGAAGATGCTTTCAAAGTTCTCATGTTTCTTGGCTAAACTGAGTTTGGAGTATTCGGCGTTGGTCCAAAGATGGCGGATGTAGGTGTCATGGGCTGAGCTGAACTTTTCTCGAGTAGATCCTGATTTCCTTGCTCTGGGTTTGCTTTCTTTGGTAGCAGCGGCGGGCGTTTTGATCTCTGTTGGTGGTTTCTTTACCTCTGACCCGACTTTGAGTTTTTTGTTTGAAGTCGATGCGTCTGTTTCTGACTTTGGAGGACGGCCGCGACCACGTTTCTTTGTGGGTTTGTCTGTTTCGGTTGGAGCGCTGGATTTCGGCTCCTTGGGAGCATCTTTCTGAACAATATTAAACGCGTGAGACTCGTTTTCTTTGTCGACAGTGGAGGATTTTGAGGTGTCAGAGTCTTCTTCTTCTTCGTTCTCTATTTTAGGGACCTTAGGGGCCATGGTTTTGTTCTCTTGAGTATTCTCGTCTTCCTTTGAAGGATCAGTCTTAAGTTGAGAGAATTCATTCTCAAGGGATTTGACCCCCGTTTCTGTGTCAGACATATTATAGGGAAGCTTTTTGAAAAGATTTGAAGCTTTAAGAGGGTATAAGCTGAGCAGGCCTAGTACCATATATTGTAATCGAACCGACGTGGTAGTTTTAAACTCGAGTTTCGAGTCTAAGTGTGTTTATAATATTGTTTGAAGGTAGAAGAGAATATTGAGGGAAGAACTTAGATAGAACGGAAGCTTATGGTTCCATTTTCTTGTGGCAGATAGTATTAAAAATTAACTACATATCTAAATGCCTCTCGAAACTTCTATTCTCCCCGCTGGTGCTCATTTAATGTCGAGATACCGGATCCCTTGAGACATCGGTGGAATATTGGAGGTACAGAAGGATAGCCCCAGTAATAGAACCCAGTAGCAACCACGACCGAATTTATCAGAAGCAGGAAGCCGAGAAGTAAGGTTAGCTCAGCAAACCCTTATTGCTCTAGCTCTGCAGCTCTGTGCTCGTTAACAATACATACACGCACTATCAATAAAGCTCGATTTGCATATTTATATTTCTGAACCAACTTCTTCTTTAACGAAATGCCTATTAAGCAAGAACAAAAAGACAAGGCTATCTCTATATTATCTGATACCGATAATGAGAATGACAGCGGAAGTACAAATAAAAATACTGCCAAAATTTTGAAACCAGTCTCAAAAGAAACGCCACCATCCAAGAAACGATGTCGCTCAAACAGTCTTCTTTTGCAAATCAAGCCCGAGTATATTGGGCAAGAGGAGGAAGACCCTCCTTCCGAAGAACAGAAGCCCACAGTTGACAAAAATCCTAAAACCAACACCAAGAGTCCCAGTACCTCGAAGGCCAAAGCAACCCCAAAACCAAGCTCCTCAAGACGCGTACGAGGTCCAAATACATGGACGCCAGAACAAGACAACTACCTCACCTTACTTCGTCAGTCCACGAACAATCCTACTGAAATTTGGATCAAATTTGAACAAAAACTTCATAGCGGCAAAAATGAAAAGGCTCTGAAGAACCGTTGGTTTAGTATCAAAGATTTAACCTTGTTGAGTGGTGATGAAGATAAACTGTTGCTCGAAACTATCGAGGAAGTAATGGGTGATGTGGCTGCCACTATTAGAGAGAAGTTCAAAGCGAAGAGCGGGAAAAATGTCACAAAGGCCTTTGTTCAAAAGAAGATGAAGGATGTCGGTAATGGGGTTGGTAAGGCAAAAGGAGGAGCCGTAGAAAACGTCAAAGAAGAGAAAAAAGAAGAGTAAATCGTGGCCATATGAGTGACCAAGCTTGTTTCGAAGCCGCTATTATTCCTCACAAATTCAATTAATGAAACTTGAATAATGGCTTCGTAATTGTCTTGATTTATCAGATCTACAGAATGTCAAGGTCGCAAATTTATAAACTTCCAAATAAGATAACGTATAGTTATCAAATGTAAGCCCAAACGCCATGAAATTTAGTATTAAACAAAACGCCATACTCTCAAGTACGCCATGCTCCAGTATATACAGGTTAGCGCTATAATACAATAGAAACTCCAACAGTTACTCAAACGAATCCTGGGCTCTCAGTCGTGAGAAATTAAATCCCATCACTAATTTACTAGGTGCTTGATATTATTCATCAAGCCCCGCCAAATCCTGCCATATATCGCCCGCGCCATCCATATTATCCACCACCTTGGCTTTTCTTCTTCTGCCTCTTTTCGAGTCTTTCCTCTCGAGTCCATCTTCCACCGCAACTAGGTCATCCCTCAGTTTATACGGATCTCCGCTTTCCTTCTTCGGCACCGCAATCTCTTTCCTCACTGGTTTCTTTCCAGCTTTGAAGCTATAATCCCACTTATTTCTTATGAGGACACCGCGAGCCAACGCTTGGACACTGGTGATCCTCTGCACAAGATCTGCGATTCGTTGCTCCACCGCCCGTCTCCAAGCCCGTTGAATGATTCTTGTGGCCCAGAGCTCCCTTCGTTTCTGTACGAGCTCTTCGAGTTCCCTTGCTTCTTCCACAAGGCCTCTCATCTTTCCAAAGATATTCCGTTTGAACGAGGTATGCCTCCACCAACGCTGAATTCTCGCCGCAGCTCTATTCCTTCTCGTGGAAGACAGCACTCTAGAAGCAAGGAATGACAGCGCGGAAACGACAAATTGTTCGTTTACAACTTTTCGATCCTTCTCTTCAGTAGGAGCGAACAAAGCTAAGAACGCCTCGCTGCACCCAATATTCTTCAGCCTCTCCTTGATTGTGGGGGTATTCTTCATCTTTGACGCAGGAAGCGGAGACCCGATCAAAGCCTCATATTCCACCAACACCGCACCGACAACCTCCTCCTTCATGATGTCGCCGACGTTAAATTCCGTGTGCTGGTTTTTCCTCCCCACCATTATCGCCTTGACCCAATTCTCCAGCTTAGCGAGATAACCCTTCTCCCCTTCCTGTGTCGTTTCGAACTCCGAATCGTCGAGTTTGTATCTCACCACCAGCCTCCTGGTCTCTCCTTCCAATTCCTTCCAATCGATAAGGCTCTTCACCCCAACTCCTCCTGCGACCGCCCAGAGAACGCTTAAAGTCACCTCGCGATGGCCGTCGACAATGTCTTTCGCCCTAATGCTTCCTTCCGGTAATACGCCCTTCGCGTAAAACACTTTAAGCACCTTCTCCACATTGGCCGCCTTCTCGCCTCGGCTTTTCGGCATCAACGATAACCCTGCAACCAGCTTCTTTTCATCCGCCGATATTCCAAGTATCTCCGCGGCCTTCGCAAGCCTCACGCCATCTCTCAAGTCCACCTTCAAGTTCTTAATCCCCCAGTTATACTCCTCATCTCCCTTCTGCACAACCTCGACAGTATACTTGCATCCCTTCAAGATCCTCACCCCGCTACCGATCGCCGGCAGTAGAACCTTGCACACCTTCTCCAGCATCTCATTCGAACTCTTAATCGCAGATTCCTTTCGGAACAGTAAGCGTTCCGCAAAGACGCCCTGCTGTTTCCCAGAGTCCAAGATGTGAATGAGCAATAGACTCCTCAGAATAGTCCTTCGCAACCGCCAGCCTTTGGATCCCACCTGTTCGTTCTCAACCCACACCCTGAGATTTCCGTGCTGGTTTGCCCCGTATGTTTCCCACCCGCTGGTGTCGTCTTCGATATCTACAAAAAAGGTGTCGAAGAATTTGGGGATTTCAGTCGCAGAACCGCCCATCGATCGCCCGGTGATGACTTCCATGCCAACTTTGAGTACGCTAGGGTTGTAGCTCTCCGTGAATAGTTTTGTGAATTTATCGCGCTCGCCGAGGTCGCCTGCCAATCCGATACCGCTGTCGTCAGACATTTGATCCTCCGATGGTTTCAGCACTCCGTGAAGAACAGAAGCCTTGAGACGCTCATGGAGAAGAACGTAGGAGTTCGTGCTGTATAAATCCAATAGATCCCTTCTGATTTCAAATTCCGGTTTGGCCGAGTTTGCGGTTCCGGAAAGGAGTATTTCATTAAGAATACTCTCGAGTAAAGTTTCTTGGTTCGATAGCCAGACGGATGTTGACGAATGAAGTGTCGGGTTGAGACTATAGTTGCTGATGGTCGAGGATGAGGATACAAGTGATGGATATGCTGAGGCGGATTTCCTAGCGGGTTTCTTTTGGGTGGATTTTGTGACTTTTGATTTGGTGAATTCGGTATCCGAAAAGGATTTCTGGGTCTTTGTCTTTTGGAGGCGAAGACGGTTGATACCACTGCCGGCGGCCGGTTTGGGCTTCTTGGGCGAAGAGGCGCGGTTACCGGTAGATGGACGAGCGGGAAGGTTCATACCGCGAGATACTTGCTTCAGCGCAGGTCGAGGGTTAGTGATGACGACAGAAGTGGTAGATGCGGTGCTCGTTCTTCTGTTGAGATTCGTGATTGAGGGTCGGGCTTTAGGTGCTATCGCAGCCGATTTTTTCTTTGGGGCGTCATTCTTAGGAGCATCCTTTTTGACACTCTTCATGGGGGCTGTTGCTGTCTTTGGTTTCGGTGCATTGGCCTTGGTCGTTGCGTTTTGTGCTTTTGTGCTTGTTGCTTTTGACACAGCGGCAGCGGCCACGCGACGAACAAGTTCACTAATTCTTCGTCGCTTTTTGGGTGGTGGATTTTGAGGCTCTTGTTTGGATATTGCCGACAACACGGAGATATTGGATACATTGGGAGATGAGTGTGAGAGAATGGTTGCCAATGTCGAGTCTACGCAGGATACGTCTGCATGCAGAGCAGAACTGTCCGGTTGAACCGCTGGCGAAGAAGGGAATATAAGGCTGGCTGTTTGAGATCGAGTTGACATCCGTCTATTGCTCTGAGGTAAATCTTCAGTCTTAGGTACATTCGCCTGCAAGGCTGGTTTGGCATCTTGCTTCCTATCCGCGGTAACTTTTTGGACAAGATTTAAGGGGATCCTCCGTCGCTTTGGAGCGACGGCCAGTGAATTTGCAGGTCGGCGAGTAAGCCTTTGAGTGGGCAACTCTGTGGTGAACGCATCGTTTTCGGGAAGAGGAAGAGTAAAATCGGGTTCTGGGGATGTTGGCCGGAGTCGTTTCCGACGGGAAATGGGCGGACAGGGTGTGTCTACGAGGTCCATGTTGAAATTGAGGGGCACATGTATGGCTTGATGATGCGGTTAAAGTCGCGTGAAGTATCTGAATGTTGTTTGTGTCTGGCAGCAGAGGCTTCGATCGAGAGAAGACGTGTCGTAGCTGAGATGTCAACGGTATTTCGGTACAACGAGTTCGGATGAGACTAGTTTGACAAGCTGAGCGGTCAAAAGGAACAAAATGTTGAAGTTGTGGAGATGTGCGGAAAAGCAGGTGGCAGAGAGGTAAACACACGCCGAGACAGGATGGACAATGATCGCAGCGGGTTGTGTTGGGTGGTCGTCCAGAAATGTAAACATGTAAACAACCAGGCCGAATGCGGTAAGCCGCCGACAGGTCCGCCGAAAGAGGTAACTGCCAATTGCAATAAATTGTGTTGCAGGCAGATGAAATATATTGTAAATTTAAATGGATTTCAAATTTATGATCATAAGAGTCTACTCGGATTAATCGATGCTTAGGGCATGTTAGGTTATAATGGGTATATTGATATTCTGTCTATGTGCATTCTAATCTATCAGGTGTACTATATACAATTCTATCCTACAACAATTTCTTCAGTTGATTTGATCATTCGAGATCTAGCTTCACACGCCCGGGGCTCCGGTAGTCGTTATAGACCTCAAACATTCTGTCGGCCTGGCCTGGGGTGAACTCTGTCCTACAGGCTTCACTGGAGTAGTCCATATAGTTGTGGACGGGGTCGAGTCCAGGCGAATCGGGGCAGGTGTCCTTGGTAACTTCGCATAGTGTGCTGTTCGATGCATAGCGCTGGTTTGGTGTATCGTCGATGTCATCACCTTCCGCACACCCACCCTCGAAAGTATGGAAGAGACCGAACCAATGCCCAACTTCGTGTGGAACATTCTATTTCCAGTGATTAAGTTAGAAACTGCCAATCTTTGAATGGAAAAAAATAAAGGAAGAAAAAGAAAAACTTACAACTCCAAGATTCCATATTGGGTTGCTTCCACCAGGGACGGTCTCAAAGTTGATCTCACAACCGTCAAGATAGAGATCCCTGGGCTTGGAGATTTTGTCGGGGAATGGACAGAATCCACCCACCTTGGGCCCAAGATCACGGAAGTAGATATTCAGAGCATCGTATCCACCTTTCCTGGTTTTCTTTCTGAATTCGATGTTCGCTTTGGCGATGTTGCTATTACCCTGAGCATACCACGAATGAGCCGGAGGGTCGACAATTCTAGTAACTTCTTTCAACTTGAACTGAATGCCAACTTGCTTGAAGGCCTTGTTCAAAACTTGGAACTGCTCCTGGACTTTGCTGTCTGAAATCCAGCCGCCTTCTTCGGTCTCGTTCGCTGCGACAACGTGCATATATGTATCGACGAGCAGAGATCTAGCGGGAGCAAAGCGACGATCCCAGCCGGAGCGGGCGTGCATGCGTGCGCGCTGGACTATCTGGTTCTTCCGTCTCAGGTGATCTGGAGCTTCAGTGTTGCCGCATAGTGTCTGAGCAGTGGCAAACGCAGCCAACAATGGCACCAATATCGAGGAAGTGAGCATTGTACAGATCCGTTAGATATAACAGGGAATCCGAAAAGAAAAGAATATAATATTCGGTTGTTAATATGATAGATGGAGAAAATGATAGTCCGAGAAGAACAGGGTAACGATATGAATGCTCGTTATATATACATGTCGGAATACTGCAAAAAGCGCGCAGGTTATCACCAGCATGACCGTCGCGTAGCACCTGTTGCTTTAACGCCCCCCAGTAGGGCCAAATCAGTCGGTAGATTTTCGAGTATAGTTAAATATTACGAACGTTTAGTCTCGTTGCCAGACGTGCCGTCGTGCTGCTGGGGTGTTTCACCATCACCGTATAGGAAAGCCACAATTGCACAAGTTTCCGAATGTCTCGGCGGATGCGATACCAGCTTCTACTACGTGCCTTAGTACCGATATCGGTGTATTTATCTGGTATTGCGCACGTGAGATTGGCCAATTAGATCGATGTCAAGCCCGGGAGAGTCTTTGGTTGAATGTTTAATTTATGAGATCGCAAGGCGTCGCAAGGGGCCCAGGGGAGTGGTGGGGCAGATACGCGGTGCAGCTTCCAGATGTATCGGTAACATTACCGACGGTTGATAGATGCTTATATGAGAACCCACGCTTGCCGATGACGCCACTGTACAGAAATATAGAGGGATAGGGCTACATTCCTTTCTAGGCACGATAAGTCCGTTCGTCTCATGGTTGCTAGTCATGACTAGGAGATTTCCGTATCATCTACGACTCAACGCAATGTGTTGAACTGCTGCTGGATAAATGACACCGAACGGCACCGGAAATGGTAAGCTTCTTTGAATAAAGAGCGCTAGTGGGCTGTGGCAGCAAGGTAGTCGATTGAGGGACGGTTCGAAGGGAAACATCGCGTCCCTTATGATGGCAGGGAGAATACCTCCTATCAGAAAGTGATTTCCATGGACGCTCTGTTTCCAAAAGTACCTGTGTGGTATATGATGGGAAAAGGTATATATACGATTTTGGGAGTCTCGTTTTCAACAAGCAACGAGCCAGTTCGGGCGCTATGGCGCAATTGGTTAGCGCGTTCGGCTGTTAACTTCTCAGACTCGAAAGATTCTGGGTAACCGCGACCGAGAGGTTGTAAGTTCGATCCTTACTAGCGCCGACTGAGCTTATCTTTTTGCTCTTCGTTCGAATCGACGAATATCTTGTTGGTCATATCCATCTTTTTGATGCTGAGTTCGATGGAAGGGAGAAATTACGCCCTAATTAATTGGCAAGCCTGATTGGCCGCTTTATTTTTTTAATTTTTCATGGCGCCATCTCCGCCCAACCGCCCGCCATTCCCCGGATTTTAACGAGACTTGATCTGGTGGAATGTTGGTGGTTGGTTCGTGGCCAACGCATCGTCGGAAGGGGCAATTTGGGTGGGAGCAAACAGAACGATCAAGGTTCCGACGCACGAGCCCTTAGCCGACAAGAGCAGAGCCGCACGTCAAAACGTGGGAACGGGAACCGTATCTTCGGGAACGATGACGGTAGGGACGCTGGGCCATCTTATCACGACGGTATAGCAAGTTTGGAGATCCCGGGAAAGGGGTCATTGGGGGCTGTTGAAGGGGCCACGAAGCATGGAATCTTTGTCGCACGAGTACGGCGACTTTGGATATCGCAAAATCGGAGCTGGTAACGGCACTCCTGGAAGCTGTAAAAGCAGCTCGAGAATTTGAGGATTTGGAGGTTTCGACGGTGATATTCGGTGGGTGTTGGAGCGTTTTATCTCAGGTTCGATTTTTGGTGGAGTTGGGGTGGGCGCACCGCCACAGTTTGTCCCCACCGAACGCGGCCCCTGGCGGGAGGATTTTACACACAATCATAACAAATAGAATAGCACCAGTAAATAGCAGACACAATGAAGCCGGAAAAATACTCAGAATATAGCGGTTTGATACATGAAGAAGTGTAGATGAGAAGAAGATTGCAAGTTGACCCGGCACGGCATTATTGACTGCACTGAAGTGCCCATTTATGAATATTTTGTCTGTTTCTGACTCTGACCGCCTCTCTCAAGCACTGACACGCGCAGTCAGCTGCCGCCGTGAGCCATAAGAGTCCTCTCACGCAAATACACGTCTTATTTATAACCATCGCCGTCGGTGAGTCGTCGTGAGAGTCGTCGTGAGTCTTCGGTGTTTGCGGCTGGTGTGTTCTGTTGTTGTGTTCGGGGCACCGCCACCAACACTTTGCTTTTGCGGGTGCCTGGCAATGGCAGCAGCCCAGTCGTCCTTCCTTTTCTCTTCCTCTCTCCCTTCTCGCCCTCCCAAATTCACTGTCAACCTCCCATCTGCCTACGCCCTCATCTCCCTCGACCCTCCTCCTCCCCTCCTCCCGACGACATATCCTGACGACTGCCCGTTCGTCTCTCGACTCCTCTTGTTTTTTCCCCGGTTCGTTCTCTCGTGCCTGATTTATCGTCGTTGGTTGGGTGGTGCCACCCGCTCTTACCGCGTCAACATCCCACTTTCGCGTCCCTTCTCACCCCGGACCACAAATTCTCGAGCAGGCATAGCCATACCATCACGGTATCCGCTTCTCGGCATCAATCTCTCGAAGCTAGTCTTTGGGTCTTGTTCCGTGCCCAATTACACCCGGCTTTCTCCCTCTCAACCTCTTTTGCCCCGAAGTCACCCGTCTCGGCCCTCTACAGATCTCGGCCCTTCCCTTCTTTATTTTGTATCACTAATCTTGGCTCTTCAGTCTTGTTATCAAAGAGAGTAAGTAGTACTCTCGCCCCTCATTCTCTAGTATCCGGAACGTCCCCTTTCGGCTAACCTCGCGGAACTGCCTAGATCCCGCTCGATGATCTCAGACATCATCAGCCTCTAACGCTCCTCCCCCCACAAATTTAGTCTCACCCAATGATGCCAAATCGCGGTCGCAAGGGACAGAGCATCACAAACCTCGTAGTCGACCCCGAGACTCTCGGCGAGGACTCCCAGGACTCCGATTTCGACCCCAAAGTCTCCTACGCCTCGCCTTCCAAGCGACAGTCCCGTACCCCAAACAAGAAGAACCGCAGCCAGTCTAAAAAGTCCAAACCCCGCCGCCGACGCGACGAATACGAAGAAGACGACGGTGACGATCTCAGCCGAGGTTCCTGGTCCTCTTCCGCTAGTAGTGAGGAGTACGACGACCTTGAGATGAACGCGGCTGGGCGCCCGGCAAGAAGAGCAGTCAAAAACACCAAAGTCCAATACAAGGAATCCTCCTCGGAATCTGACGCCCCGGGATTAGACTCGGGAGACGAAGAGGAAGAGGCTGCTTTCACGGAAGACGAGGACGTAAAACCGAAATCTCGCAAGGCGAAGGCCGGCAAGACCCCTCAGAAGCAAGCACCTAAGAAGGCCCCCGCATCCACCAGGCGCAATCTTCGACGCCAAGCCTTCACAGAAGAAGAAGACGAAGTCAGCGTCCCACCAACAGACGACGAAAAAGAAGAACCGCCAAAGTCTTTGATTGTAAAACTCAAAATCAACAAGGCGAAATACGACGAAGAAATGAATCGGAAAGGCTCCTCCTCGAGTGCCTCCAATAATGCACCGCCAACGCAACGACGCTCTTCTCGCCTGGCTTCTCTGCCACCCGAAAACAACCCAGAGGATCTCCCTGTACGCACCCGTGGTAAGTCACGGGAGCCCACACAGTCTCCTTCCGGCCGAGGCAGGAGAAGTCGTAGCACTAGTCGTCCGACTACTGGTGGCAAGGGCCCTTCGATACAGGGCGCCAGTCGTCCTCGACGTATGACGCGTGCTGCAAGCAGAGCCAGTAGTGAAGGCGCTGAGAGCGTGGAAGCTCACGATGACATGGAAGTCGAGCAAGCGGCTCCTCCAGCGGCTCTTGCCATGTCCCGAATAACCGAAGAATCCACACAAAATTCTTCAAATAAGCTCACCAACGGTGACAGTTCCAAAGATGGAAACTTCCAACCCGGTATGAACAGCACCAGCACTGGTGACTCCCTCGGTGTTAACGTACCCCCACGCGAACTATCTGGCTTACTCGTTGCTCCGGACCTTGCAGAAGATGACGCCGCCGGCAGGAAGACAACTCGATCTAGTGTTGCTTTGAAGAAAGAAGCTATAGAAACGGGCATCTTTCCTGAGGATGAAGAGGAAGAGGACGCGCAAGTACAGGGCGACATAATCGATATCAACATGGATGATGACGATGACGACGACGAGCCTATCGTTGGTCGCAGAACACGTTCTGCAGCCAAACGCCAAGTCACGCCCCCGTCAGAATTTGCAACCCCTAAGAAACAATCCCAGCGCAAATCTAAACGCAGCAGCCGGGATACCGATGACGAGTACGAAGAGGAAGGGGAAGATGAAGCTGATGGTGATGATTCTGAAAGCGACAGACCGGAACCGCAAGACGAAGATGATGACTATGATGCCGTTGAGCCTCGCGGTCGCCGAACGCGCGGTTACCCACCAAAGAAACGTCGACGGAGTGAGATGTCAACGGACCCTGTCGATCTTGACCTTGAGGAGCTGGCTGAGGAAGCCCGCGATCTTGGCAAAGAACGCAAGCGCACCCGTAGAGAAGCACGCTACCAACTTGCTCCTCAGGACGATCTAGGCTCCGTCAGACGTCCTCGTCGAGCCGCAGAAAAGCCCGTCGATTATCGCGTTTTCCGCCCAGAGGAGAATCTCATCATCGAAGATGACGGCAGCCCCCCACCAACTATCATCGGCAGGAAGAACGGACGCAAGGGAAAGAACGGTAGTTCCGGTGCCCGCCCGTTGTTCAACACGCTCGGAATCTTTGGTGGCATTGGGCAAGAACGCTCAATCCTCAACTCGGAGCGCAACCTTGGATTTAACGATTCCGATAGCAGCGATGACGATATCCAGATGATGCCTGCCGGAGCTACCGATGCAATCATGCCTCCTATTAGCACTGGGAAGCGAGACTCCATCTCTCGTGCTGGCGGTATGGGGGCCCATGGCACACCTATGGATATGGGCAAGATCACCCCACAGCAAAAACAAAATCTCGCGGATGCCGATCCTATTGGTATCGACCCCAATGTGGACTTCTCCAAGGTTGGAGGTCTTGCAGAGCATATCAACCAGTTGAAAGAGATGGTGGCGCTACCACTTATGTATCCCGAGATCTTCCAGAATCTGGGAATCACTCCACCCAGAGGTGTCTTGTTCCACGGTCCTCCTGGTACTGGTAAAACCTTGCTCGCCAGAGCGCTTGCCAACTCTTGCAGTGCCAACGGAAAACAAATTACCTTTTACATGAGGAAAGGTGCGGACATTTTGAGCAAGTGGGTTGGTGAAGCTGAACGACAAGTCCGATTGTTATTTGCAGACGCGAGGAAGAATGCACCAAGTATCATCTTTTTCGACGAAATCGACGGTCTTGCTCCTGTCCGTTCCAGCAAACAGGATCAGATTCATGCTTCCATCGTTTCCACTCTTCTTGCACTCATGGACGGTATGGATGGACGTGGTCAAGTCATTGTCATTGGTGCTACCAACAGACCTGATTCTATCGACCCCGCTCTCCGACGTCCTGGTCGTTTCGATAGAGAGTTTTACTTCCCTCTGCCGGATAAGATCTCACGTCGTTCCATCATCGATATCCACACATCGGGATGGACCCCACCTCTGTCGGATCATTTCAAGAACGAGCTTGCCAGTTTGACAAAGGGATACGGTGGTGCTGATCTTCGTGCGCTCTGTACTGAGGCTGCACTGAATGCCGTACAGAGGAAGTACCCACAAATTTACCGCGACACGGATAAGAAATTCCTGATCGACCCCAAGAGTATTGAAGTCACAGCTCGTGATTTCATGCTTTCGGTTGACAAGATCGTGCCGTCAAGTGAAAGGTCTTCTACTTCTGGTGCTGCTCCTCTGCCCGAGCACATTGCCCCGCTGCTCATCCCAACTCTCGATATCGTCAAGGAGAAGCTCAAGCAAGTCTTCCCAGAGAAGAAAAAGCAAACTGCCTTGCAAGAGGCTGAGTACGAGCCTTATACCGATGCTGATGGCGGTTTCGGTCGTGAGAAGATGTTGAAGGACTTCGAGAACACCCGAGTCTTCAAGCCTAGAATCCTCATTCACGGACAACAGGGTATGGGCCAAGGCTATCTTGGCGCCGCCCTCTTACATCAGTTCGAAGGAATACACGTGCAGACTGTCAACTTGCCTGTTTTGATGGGAGACCCGGCGAAGAACGCTGAGGCGACTCTGATCCAGTTGTTTACAGAGCTCAGAAGACACAAACCGAGTGTTCTCTACATTCCTGATCTGGAGAACTGGTTCTCAGCCGTGTCGAACGATGTTCTCACAACATTCATGCATCTCGTAGGAAGTATCGGTAGTTCGGAGAGGATCTTATTACTCGGTATGACTTCGGCGGAGATTGAAGAGATCAACGTCACCGTCATCCGCGATCTCTTTGGCTACTCGAGGAAGTGTAGGATTAGTATTTTGAAGCCAAATGAGGTTAGTAATGGATATTCTGTATTGGTGGATTGTTATACTAACATGGTGAAAAACAGAGCCAAAGAGAGCAGTTCTTCCAGCGGGTTATTAGCTTCATCAGGAAAACCCCTAAGGAATTCCCTGATCCGACCATGCGACCGAAGCGAAAAATTGAGCCATTGCCGATTGCGCCTCCACCGCCACCAAAAGCTGTCAGCAAGGAGGAATTGCGTAACCAGAAGCAGGTCGACAAGTACTTCATCCATCAACTCAAAGTCCGTCTGATGCCTATCATCGAAATGCTTAAGCAGAAGTACAAACAATTCAAGCGACCCTTTATCCCGCCGCAGCGATTAGAGCAGCTCAATGTTTTGCCTCCAGACGAGGAGACAGTTTTGAGCGACATCCGACCTGAGCCGGATGTACGGATGGTCAAAGATGAGGATGGCGTTGACATGATTCTTGATGTCATCAAGAACAAGAAATTTTACAATCTGGACTTGGAAGTTATTGAGGAGCGTGTCTTCAATGGCTACTATGTCAAACCCTCCCAGTTTGTTGAAGATGTCAACTATATTATCATTGACTGTCAGGCTAGCGGAGAGAGAGCAGCGATTTTGGCAGGCAGCGAGATGAGATCCAATGTTGAGATCTTGATCTTCGACATGGAGAAAGAGCAGCCATCACTTTTAGCTGAGTGGCATGGAGTCTGGAACAGAGCACAGGACAGAATCAAGAAGGCAGCCGAGGCAAAGGAGAATGAAAGCGCTGGGCTACCTGCGATCACGGAGAGTGGTGAAGGATCCACTAGGGTCGAGCCATCAGAAACGCAGGTAACCCCCGCACAGGCTCCCAGCTCGGGGATTGCGAAGCGTACATTCACTGTGGGGACACCGGGTACACCCTTCCAACAACAAATGATGCAAATGATGCCACCGTTGATTGAAGAACGAGACGGAGACAGCTCTAATGGATATATCGCATCCAGCGAGCTTGGACCGAAGGATAGCGACGGGGATGCTGTTATGAGCGACAACCCTGCAGGTGGCGCGAACAGCACGCAGAATGCTAGCGTTTCAGCTGCCGCTGGATCTGATAGCAACCAGAGCAGTACGTTCAAAACAGCGGCCCAAAGTTTGGTCCCTCAGCCGTCTTTGTTGCAAGGACAGCTACAGCAACCTCAGCAGGGACAGCAACAATCAACATCCGTTGCAGCGACACAGATCTCAGCCATTGTGGACAGTGCGGCCAACACCCAGAAGAGCGGAACAGGCGGTCTCAGGTATTCCTCTGCGGTGGGTATTAGTAGTACCCAGACGCAGTTTGAGCATAATACCATGAATGCTAGTTCTACCACTTCTGGAGGAAAGGACAACAGTAATCGGTTGAGCGATCAAACGTCGAGTAGCAATCGGACGGATGTGCCGCAGGACACACCACCTGCTAGGCCATATGCTTTTATGAGCGAGGCTAGTGGTGGCAGTGGCGGCAGTGCGACAATGAGGAACCAGCAAATGTTGACGCACGCTAGCACGACTACTGGATACGAGCATGTTGTTGCGTTTGGAGACAGCCAGTTGCCTGATACGCAGCGTAAGTTTCTTTCCCGTCTCTTATCATTCATTATTCACGACCCATCTACGATGTTAATCAGTATACTAATGAGATATGATTTTACAAATAGCAGTAGCCTCGTCGGAAGGCAGTGCACCTAGTCAGTTCCCCTTTGGACAGGACTTCAGAAGCACACAGGCCACTGGTGGGTACTCTAGTGGATCACAGCAGTCGCCGCTCGTGCCCCTAGCTATGAGAAACCGTATCGCGGAGCTTGCTGGTCCATCGCCCTCATCTAGCGCGCCACCCATTCTTCGACGTCCCACAACTCCCGATCCGCCACTCCAACTTGATGAGGATGACCTCAAGGCATTCCATGGACATTTGGTCGAGGTTTCTCAAGGATTCACTATCGAGCAATTGGAGCAAGTGAACGCAGCCGTCATGGATTTGGTGTGGCATCACCGAGCCAATTGGGACAGGAACGAGATTTTGAGAGAGGCGAGGGAGGTTGTTGGAGAAGTTAGAGATGACATTTTGGAAATGGATCGGATGGTTAAAGTTAGCAGGGCCAAGTGGAGGGCCAGAGGCGCGGACGACGGGGAGGTTAGTTATGGTGAGGTTTTGACGAGTGAGGTGGATTAATTGACGTGCTAGTGAGTTGGGCAGGCAAAAATGGTTGTATTCCTCTTTCTTTTTCCTTTTTTAAATTAACTCCTCGATCGCGGACTTTTGTATTTTTCGCTCATCTATGGCGGCGTTGATATATCTTTTTTCACTTTCGTTCTTATAATTACTTTTTTCCTCTATCCGTTGTACTCTATACATTTAAGCTACTTAGCCGGAAGGGCTTTGCCCGGTTCCCCTCGTCTAATGTTGGCACATATTTTCTTTTCATCAAGAACTGGTGTTCATCGGTCCGTACGCAATCATTCTAGTATAATTTATCTTCTTACCTGATGCATATATTTATATACAGAGAGGGTTTCTTTGGGTGCGAATGGAAGCTATTTGATCTAAACTAGATATTCTCTGTGATCTCAGTCTCGTAACCTCTGATCTTATGCTCCTGCTTAGGTTGTGGCTAACATCACTCCGTTATCTGAGATGCAAAGGCTGCGGATTCGTGCTACACCAACAGAGACAGTTCGCGTCTAAACCTTGCTTAGCTAAGTGTTTCATGGGTGGTATCATTAAAACCCTAGGGCCTCGCGATTGGCGAGCCTTCAAAGTCTGCAACCAACAATATCTTTTCTGTTGGTTGTATTGATATGGCTGAGCTCCAAAGGGCTGGATAGTTGTTATAACAATGTAGATCGATTTTTGTTGGATGATTGAAACCCATCTAACAAGAAATGCGGACTGGTATCACAGCTGCGCTACGGTTTATACATTATATATATAGAGAATGGATGGTGTATCTTTGATTTTTTATTATGAATACTAAATTTTATAATTCCAAAGTTGGATGTTACATGTTAATTCTCCGCCTTGCGAGAACATAGAAGAACCAACTTTCCTTGAAAAATACCATAATCTGGCTGTAATAATTCCAACTTCTCTCTTGGACGCCCTTAAACTCCATTTTAACAACACCTTGAATCTCTAAACACTGCCCGCTGGCCGTATTTGAAAATGGCTTCAAAAATCAAATATGAGCTTGAAGACCTCGAAACAGACAACTTGCCATATATCACAGCCCCAAATGAAAAGGGTACCAAACGCAAGCGCCAGGGCGGCACCGTCGTCAAAACCGAACCATCTGATTCTATCCCAGCCGCAGATGACATAGCCCCCTGTCCCGAGAAGCCGAAACGCGGCCGGAAGCCAGGTGTATCTGTCAGTTTCACTAAAGAGCAGGATGACTATATCATCCAGCTGCGCCAACAAGGCAATAACAATACGGAAGTGCACCGTCTTTTCGAAGAGAGGTTCAAAACTGGGAGTAACCCGAAAAGAATCGAGAATAGATACTTCGCAATCAAAGACCGAGTTCTTTTAAATGACTGGGAGGTAAGTCTCTTCAATATATGGAAGAATATGTCACCAAAGTTATAGAGAACGAAAAGTTGAACAGGTATAACCGACATTTAGGAGAGAATGTTATTGCAAGCTATCGAAGAGGTTGAAAAGGACATTGCGGGGGTTGTAATCCGTCGTTTCAAGGAGCTTTCTAACGGCAAGACGGTTACTAAAGCGTATGTCGTTGGAAAGATGAAAGCTCGATCGCAGAAGGCTTAAGTCACATGTACACGCATTACTTGGGGTCTGATGGGAGGCACGGTTGTTGTTGCGAAATCCTTTTGAGGCCAGCGTATGAACTGGATATTCTTTTGGGATAGTTATAATATGAATCTAGGAAAGTCAATTTGAGGCACGGTGGTTTATAAAGTTAACGTAGTGTATAGAAAGGCTGGATCCGCATCCGTGCACAGAATTTCCTTTATTTGAATATCTGCCCAACCTTGTCTCTTGTATTCATTAACCTTTCTTTGGAAATCTAAAATTGAATTTAGAACTAACAAAACATGTTGGTTCCTAAAATCCGAGGTTTGATCGAATTTTACTACCGATGGTGTATGTGTGACCGTTGGATTGAGGTTGGGCCTGAGCCTTGCGCATAAAGTCTGGTGTTTACGCCACATGGACCTGGAAGCTTGGGGTAGAGATAGCGTGTCTAAACTTTCTACGCATGTCTTTAAGACATGCATGGGCCTACTTTATCCCGGATGTTCCTAGGGTGTTAACTTACGTCTAGAACGTCCCTCGGACTTTCATTTAGATATTACTGTTTAAATAATATTACCCCGCTACCCTGTCTTACTTACCTCCGTTTATAGTTAAACTCAATTTGGATAAATACAGGCGTTAGATTCGGGCTTACTTAGGCATCTGAGACCGAAATCACTCCATGTTTACCTCCCGATATGTTGTGCTTCGCTATTAAGTATATTTTATTCTTGCTTGTTTTACCTGCAATAAGTCAGACTTACTCGCTGAGCCATACTACTCTGTCTCGCAAGCCTAGAGCTGGTGTTAAGTCGACTTGGGGTGCTGTTAAGCAGACAAAACCACATCGGAGACAGGTACCAGGAGGAATTACTACCATTGTAACTAAAGCGAGTACCAAAGGTGACACCCGAAAAATGGTAAAAAGGACAGCGTCATCAAAGCCAGCCACTCCCACCAATGAACCTAAAAAACCACCCACAATTCTGGAATATCTCCAGGGAGACAATAAAGAGATTAAGTTATGGATTTGTGTCATATCCGTTGACAAAAAATCCGATCCTGAATTAGATAAGATCCAGCAATATATAAAGCAGCAAGGGAAGGATGCTACGGAGGAGAGATGGGTTAAGTATTATAACGGTGGATATATGTATTTTGAAATCAAAACGTTCAGGGGAACGGTGATTGAGATTCTAAAAAAATGGGGTGAATCCAAGCCAGTAAGCATATTTAATCCTTCGAGTCATGCTACTAATAGCTTTTGATTTAACATAAAAAATTGAATTAAACTTAACCTCATATGAAATATAGATATCAAGTTGTGGAGAGCGAGACTCACCAGTCCTGAAGGATAGAAAACCCGATTTGATCCTCTCAGAGAGCTCTGAAGGCAAAAAAAGTCGAAGATGGGACGCCTATTCAACCAACCGAACCCTTCAGAAACGAGAGACGGTCTCTAGAGAAGCTCCTTTCACCCTTCGCCAGATATCGCAAGGTCGCAATATACCAGACCTTCCATATTTTGCCAGAGGACTCTCTCGGAAGTATTTAGGGATATCAAGGAACAAGGAGACCAAAAAAGCGCCATTATAGTTATGTAATTTGGTTTTGATGTGCTGGTAACTCAATGGGGACCGCAAGAAAAACAGGCTCTACTGCAGAATATCCTGATAATGCTGAACGACCTTAGAAAAATGAAGAATGTTCTTGGCACCATAGGCGCCGGTAATGATGAAGGGGTGTGTAACTCTCTCCAGTGGGGACTACTATAATATATCAAACTAAACTTTCCTAAGGATGTACCAGCGAGAGCTAGATTCCCCGCACAAATTGGGGAGTATATGTGGTCTGCTTTTAATGTCATTGGTGGTATCGATGAAGGCGGAAAACGGATTTTTCAAACGGATGATTTCGTGTATTTCAACGCCCTCGCAGATAAGGTATGGGTAGCAGTGACCGAGACTGCCGCGAATAGCCAAGCAAAGAAGCTAGCTGTAGACGATCGCGATATATATATATATGTATATATATATATATGGGAGTAGTGGCCTCTGGCACTTCACTGGGTAGGTGTTACGCACCCAACTGGACAGAATGCTATTTGTTTATCTTCCGTAGAAGTCTCACTAAATCTGGAACTTAGCTGCCCCCGCTGTTGCGGGCGTCCTCGCAACATTTATCTCGAAGGGGATGACGGCAAGACAAGCGAGGAAATTACTGGGGAAAATTGCACATCCACGTCGGCCACTTTCGGAAATAGACCCGACTTACCGATATCCTTTGGCTGTGTACAATAACGAGGATCCAACAGACTCGTATGAAGCCGGCGAGGAGGACGAAACCGATGAGGATGACTCGATAGAAGATGATGATGATGGTGATGATGGTGAGTATGACGATGAGATGTACGATGAGGATGAGGGCGATGAGGATGGTGACGACGAGAACGACCCTGGTATTATGGATTACGAAGTTGAATGGCATCCATGCGGTAATGATGCTCCCCAAAGGCGAGATGTTTCCAATCCTCCAACCACGGCAACCACCAAGTCAGGGAGAAATACCAAAGCTCGTATGACAATCACAAGAACCAGAGCCTGCAGCACCGAAACACTGGTGACAGCGCTCCCAGAAATAAAGCCTCCTTCGATAAAACCTTACGTAAACGACGAGGCGCTATGTAAAATGTGCAGAGATGCGAAAGGTGAAACTCCCGTCAATGGAGTAATTTGGATTCTTTCCGATTGTCCTTGCAAATAGATTCACCGCGACAAGATGTTCATGTAGACTAAGAGTTTTTTCAGCAGATCTATTGTATCTAAAATCTGAATTTGATTATGTCAGTATTTGGTGGAAGTAAAAACCGGTCCCTTAAGGTTTTTGCATCAACTTGAAAGATGCAGAGTTATCAGGCGGGGCCATTAGGATCCATGTAGATACGAAGGTAATAGCAGATTGCGCAAAAGTATGGATGATTCTTAGATGGCAGAGGCAAGTAATACCTGCTGGATCTGTGACGATAAATAGAATAATAATAATAAGGATAATGATTATGATGATAATAATAATAATTAAAACAGAAAAAAAACTAAAATTTTTGAATAACAATGGGAGCTCGAAGGTGGGGAGGGATATATATATCCCTACCACCACGTTTATTCTTCTTCTTCTCCTCCTCCTCCTCCTTCTTCTTCTTCTTTTCCTTCTCCTCTTTCTCCCCTCTCTCCCTCTCCTTCTTCTCCCTCTCCCTCCTCTCATTCGCCTCCGCTACCACACGAATGTGGGGAGGGATATACGTGGATTCTCCACCACTCTTCTTCTCCTCCTTCTGCTCCTCCTCCTCTCTCTTCTCTCTCTCCTCCGCCCTCATCTTTGCCTCTTTCTTCTCCTCGCCTTTCCCCTTCCCCTCGGCCCCATCGGTTTGCATCCAACGGAGGTGAGGATGGATAAATCCATCGCTCACTCGGGATGCAATTGGGAAGGTGGTCGGGGTCAGGGTCCGGTTCGGAGTCGAAATGGCTCGAGGGACGGTTTGCTGCTTCTTCGCAGCTGTGACGGTGACGGTGGCGGCGGCGGTGGCCGGCATGGGACCCTGCACCCGTGCTAGGGCTCCCGATGCCCAGATTTTGTCGAAAATCTTTTGGTCAGTGACTCCGAAGAGTTTGACCGTTTTGATGACGGCCATACGGGCCTCAAGGTTGTCTTCTTTGATGGTCTTCTTGACCATGGCCACGGCTTTTATGCAATTTGCAACGCCAATGGCCCCGAGGGGTAAGAGGTCGATTATGCGCCTCTCTGGGACGTCGGTGGGCTTTTCGTAAAGGATCGAACCCATTGGTTCGCCCTCTATCAATATCTTAGCATTCGTGATAATTGTAGTTTTGCAACGTTCAGAGCGAAGCTGCTGGGCATGAGATATGGAGACAGAGGAAGTGAACTTACTTGCATTCCTGATGCATTGCATTAGGGTAACTATTGATATTATGAAAGGAGAGATGATGATCTTTAGCTTTCGCAGGTTATTTGTAGGCAGGCTGAAGCTAGGGAGGTTGAAAGGAAGAGAGAAAAAGAGAGAAATCGGTGATACCGACAGTTGCTCTTTTATAGTTGGCCCGTCGTGTTGGGCGTGCAGCGTTAGACCTCCAGCGCCCTGGCCGTACTTCCACCTCCAACAGATGGAATATACCGATTGCAAAACCACGCCATAGATAGAACGGTGTATAGATGTGTCTCTATGACTAGAAACTCGCATCTGAAATATAAGTGCGCATCGATGTCTTAGAGCAAGCTGAAAAATTGTAACCTGGAAAGTTACTCCATGGACCAAGCTAAGACTGGGCGCTGTCATGGAACTATCGATAGCAATTCTGAACAAAGCCGGTAATTTTTCTTCTAGTAACTAATAATATATATGCGCTATGCTATCAGTACATAATCGGAGAGTGAATGCTAAATGTGCAGATAACTCTAACTGATTTCCGCTTCTGAGGCACAGACTAAACTGCTGGATATCTCCCTCAGGCAATGTTCAAGCACAACACAAGCATTTCGGACATTCGCTAGCATTGTGTGTTGTGACGCAAAAATACAACAGCAGCGAGTTCATTCAGCTGATAAATATGTAGATAGAATTCAGGAACAGAGTTGCACACTAATAAACCCTACATTTACTGATGCTGGCTGCGTAGCGGGTGTTTATGCATGCAGCTTAGCGTTTCGCTCCAGGCCACTTTGAAGGTACGATGTCATAGTCTAGGTCACACCCTATTGTATCGTCTGATAGCGCTTCGCGATGTTTGATTCTGCAGACTCTGGGCGCGCATTGCGCCGTCTAAACCCATGCAATGTTATGAAGCCATGGTATAGAGTTCGTAGGATCATCGGCATCATCAAGATCACCACCACTTCACCGCTTCCCCCCAATCGCATTCATATTCTGTATTATCATATTGCTTTCCAAGGTGTTCGAAGACAGCAGAGTTTCCTTCCTTTAAACAACCGCCCGAAATATGAGAATTGATGAATTTTTGGCATTGTGCGCACAAGAGCAGGCGGCCAAGGCCGCGAAAAGTGTGTGACCTTTTCGAATCGGTTTGGCCCGGGATATATTTTTACTAACTTTCATTATTTAATTTAATGCAGGCGCTCCGCCCATCAACATGAGCGGCAGCGAGTTGGAGAAACTCTTGAGGGCCAGTCCTGTTGTCGACGGAATTGCGCACTGTCTTTCAGTTACGGACTTGATCGCATTGAGCTGGTCCTCGAAGAAACTCAGAGGGGCATTTTATCCAGTCTATCAACAGCGGGTTGATCTCCGCCTCAAACTATCCCGGAATTTCAAAGATCCGGACGCTTTGATAAAGTGTATGCGAGATAAAAAAATCGTAATAGGAGGTAACCGCTCCGTTTCATTCATCTGGGACGGCATAATTCCTCAGAATTGCAAGAATTGGGAGTTCTATGTCCTCCTTGAGGAGAACGACATTTTCAGGGATCACCTGAAAAATATACAGGGGCTCACTGAGTTACCGGATGTGCACCGTGATACCGTTCGTGATACAGCTTTCGAGTGGGTACAGCTCGAAGGAGAAAATGCTGATGTTACCGTCAACATACTTACATCAAGGAATCCCTATCCGATTACTCAAATAATCGGCAAATACTATCTGACTATTCTCAACTGCTTCTCGTCTGCTGATACCACATTTATCGCGTATCCAGAATTCACCTTGAACAAACTTATCGCTGAACGGGAAGACTCAAATAAAGTCGAGTACGCCCTGAACAGAGACCGGTATAACAAAGAACATAACGCCGGGATTATCGAAGGGTACCTGGCATTAGGGTTCACCAGAGTAGATAGATTTCAGCTTCGGAAAGCTATGGTCGGCCGACCGAATTCCTCGTACCGATTCGGGGGGCTCTGTGCTCCAACAAAGAACCCAAGTGCATCGCCGATCAAAATCATGCACAAAAGGCAAGACAGGAAAAGACCAAAGCAACTGACTGAGGTGGAACTAGGGGTTGTTGCGCGCATCAGGGCTCAAAAGTACCGCTATGTCGATTTTTTGCCTCCTGTTTGGATACCTCAATCGTGGACAAAGATGCGTCCAACGCATAGGATTGATCCAACCGATATCGCTTCGAAGGCCAAAGGCCAAGGCATGGGGGTGTGGATGGAAAGAGCGGAACAATGGCGCCTTCGCCAGGTTGCCATAGATGCTGAATACGATCCTGATTCCGATTCTCAGGAGGATGATATTGGCGACGAAAATTCTGAAAACGGAATTTCGAAGTAGCCAATGACTGTTCTGTTCAATACTCTTGGACACATGACAGCCTTCTAACTTAAGTTAACGCTGCACGCACGTAATGCTTAAACCTCCTTGTTTTTGCTTCAAAATCGGCGGGTCGAATGAATTTCGGGTTTGACATTATTAAAAGCACGCAAGTCATTGCAATTTGAGTTCTTAGTTGAACCAATAAATATTCATCCGTCCCGTCTCTGTATCCAATTGGAAGAGCTCTCCGATCAGCTGGGCTACATCAAACAAAATGTAAAATAGAAAAAAGCTTTTATTTTATGATAATACCTGTTTATGCAAGAGAAGAAGGCCCTCTGCCGCTTTGTTTTTACAATGCACAAGCCGCTGCCACACTGACACAATACCTACCGCGTGTCTGTTTTAATCTCATGGTTGTGAAATCTACTGGCTGTTATTACCAAATATTCCGTTTTTAAAAGGCCGTTTGAACCTGAAACGAAAAATTGACGGGTTATTAGGTGAATATGCAGACGAGAATCACACCAGCCGATTACTGTAATCTAGCCCGATCTTTCAATTGATTGACACATCAATAAATGCACATTTCGCTTTGACGCAACTGCCGCGGCCAACCTGTCGTCTAAGTGGGATCAAAGCGCCCCCAGGATTAACCATGACGTTTCTTTTTTGAGGCTAGAAGTTGCTCGTGGGCTATAGATTCGCATGTTAAGATTGTGTTCAAGGATACTCCAGTTAATCCGCTGCAGCTCGTAAAACGGAAAAACACACGCCCGGAACATGTCATGTTTGACGGTTCATATCTCGCCCAATCGATACGATGATACGATCGTGTGCCATGTTTTTTTGTTTTTTACGAGAGGTTCTGGATCGAAAACGAAGCTTCGAAGGATGGTATCGCCAACCCGTGTTTGTACCGTCACTGACTCCAGAATCGAGCAAACCATCATCGGCTTAAAAAAAAAAAACTTAGCTATAAATTAGAATTTAAAACCTCGTCGAGTGATCCACCCAAGGTTGTACGACTCAGGACCTGGCGTACTCTAACTCTTTTCTCTTCGAGACCAACGGCCACCCTTCACCGCCAAGTGAAAATTGCCTTCCTACCCCGCTATCTCCACCATTCCAACGAACGGATCTGGAGAATCTTAAGCGAATGAGGCTGTTGCGCTAGCCATAATCATAGAGTTTCTTTAGCACAGACTTGTGCACAAATACATGCGGTGGCAAGGTCTTTTCGGCCGACGATGAAAGCGAACCGTACTGCACGGCGCCGGTCCGCAGGTCTGCCCGGTGGTAGGACAAAGATTTGGAAGAAAAGGAAAGAAGAAAAAAGTTTCCGCGATGGTTTCAAGAAATGCTTTTAGCTTTTTGCAGCAAGGTGGAATTTTCTTTTCCCAGGCACACAGGAGAGGTTCCAATTGTGTGCTGATAGATGTGGGTCCCTGTGCCATCACTGGAATGCATGTCTGTCGCTCGGACCGTCTGGGCGCGCCAAGACCACCGGCGGCTTTAGCGTCCAATTTCACGAAACCTACGAAGGCCTGCAGAAAGCGGATTTTCCACCGCGGCCGCTGTCGAATCAGCGAGATTCAGGAAAAAAGTTTCACCTTTTTCTCCCTTTGGCGTCCTGTAGTGCTATGTGCAGCTGGCCAGCCCATTTTCGGCATCGGCTTCAGGGGCATGGGGTTTCTCGACTCCGGTCCGAGTATGAGCTAACAATGATGGCTCCCTATCAAGCCCTTGAATCACCCCAGCAAAAAATCGACAAGCCAAAGAGAAAAAATCTGGGGAAAAGCGCTCCACAGCGAAAACTCGCCTTTATAAACCCCAGAAGAGAACCACCTAGCAGAGTGGATACACTTACCAGGGTTTTTGCTATAGAATAGCTTTGTGGTACATTTTTCTTTCCTTTTATAACAGCCCACCTATAATAATAACGTCTATCCGCACACCAAGTGGGACATCCGTTTCCTCTACCGAAAAATTATCCACATTCTTTACTTTTGAGTTTTCTTTAAACGAAAGTTCACGATCACGGAAAATATACATTCTCTTTTTCTGATTGTAAATTTTTGGAATCGAAAATCCGTAATAAATATTTTTTTTATCCAGAATGTCGCTCTCAAATATTCTCTCTCTGTCCGTCCTACTCACAGGGCTGGCTCCCCGTGCTGCGTTTGCCGCGGACATGAGCTCAGCGTCAGGTGTTGCACGAACCTCGCTTTACTGGGACTGTTGCAAAGCATCTTGTTCATGGGCAGACCACGGTTCTTTCGTCGGAAACCCAGTCCAAGTATGTGCTATCAACGGCACGCGGTTGACAGACTATAATTTGGGAACAGGATGCAGCGATGGCGAGTCGTTTGCTTGCCAAGACCAGCTTCCATGGGCAGTCAATGATACTTTCTCCTACGGGTTCGTCGGTGCTTATATCGACGGGTTCCTGGAGAGAACTTGGTGCTGCGGCTGTTACGAGTTTGAGTTTACAGATGGTCCTGTTAAGGGAAAGAAGATGGTTGTACAATCCAGCAATTCGAATTACGATGCTGTCGGCTACTCGCAGTTCAACCTCGGTGTAAGTTGCCAAACCAATTTCACAATGCCATAACTACGCAAGATATACAGAGTAGTAGCTGATAACAACATTCAGATCCCTGGAGGTTATGACTATGCTAGTGCTTGTGCTAAACAATTTGGTCCTGCTGAGATCTTTGGGAAAGAAAACAACGGTGTTCTTACCCGCGATCAGTGCGACCTGCTACCTGATACCCTCAAGCCAGGCTGCTATTGGCGGTTCGACTGGTTTATGGATGCGCAAAAGCCAAAGTAAGTTATATCATTTCCGACAGCAACAAGATCTCAGTGCTAAAACGTTTGACAGCATCACTTGGAAGCGAGTTCCATGCCCTTCAGAATTGACAGATATCTCGGGCTGCGTTCGAGCGGACGAGGCACAGTTTATCGCCACCGCTGAGACAAATGATACAGTCGCACCTCCACCATCTGCAGCGTCGACTGTTGGCTCTCTCTCTGCCTTCTATACATTCGCTCTTGCAGCAGTGCTTGGCGTCTTGGTTTCTTTGTAAACCTGAACAATCAATATCTCTCTCTGTGTGAGAAACGCATTTTTTGAGCCAGCTCTTCACTGGATATGCCGTTTACGGATTGGGTTTTGTGAATTTTAATTTTTTTTTACGTATTTTCATTCATGTATAGCGACGGGTGGGCGGGTCAGGTGTTATTATTTTCTTCGTTTCTGATACTCTCATTTAATGACCTATAATCTCATATTTTTTCTCAATATCACCACTGGTGCGAATATATTATATATGGGAAATGTAACGGATTTACTGTGGGGCTCTTTTTCAGTTCGAATCATCTTTGGTTTTTTTAGAATCTATATGGCGTACGAATGAGAAGCTCTTGTTGTCTGTTTTTGCGCATATGTTCTCTTTGATCAAAGATGCGTACTTAACTTGAAAATCGTTTTAATGTATCCAGAGTCCCTTGGTTCCGAAATATCTGAAACAACGAGTTGTGTTAGCATTCTTCGTGACTAGCCCGAGATAGAAGGTATCTTTAAACCCGTAGATCACTCGCAGATTGTATTCAATCGGACAATTTTCTAGCGCTTATTTAGAGTTGAGACTAGATATGGTCACGAAAAGTGATCTTCGCTTGAAAAGGGGAAAAAGAAAAATTCTGGAGAACAATATGAAGATGTCTTTCTGCGGGAAGCAGGCCCTGATAAGCTGCCTAAAGCTAGGCGAACACCAATTGCCAATCGAAATCGCAATTGTACCTGCGAAAGAAACGTGGCTCCGTTCTCATCCGAACGAATATATTGATGGGTATCAGACGCTTAATATCCCGTAGCACATCCAATCTCTAGATTTAAATTACGAGCGGATTTTCAACAAGAGGCTTGAAAACACGAAGAAATCGAAGGATTTCTAAGAGACTGGGATCTTCCTCAAAACGGACGAAAACTAATTTATTTTATGCCTATTGGAATACCATCGAGCACCTAAGTCACTGTAATCTTGAAACTGTAAACGTTCTGAATAAGAGGTAATAATCTCAAAGCCATTTCTCCAATACCGGAAGAATTAGGGAAATTCTCTGTACTGCGTACAGAGAGACTGTCCCTCCCTTAAGCTTCTTCAGGTTCTTGAACTTGAGCAATCTTTGTGTTATTTTCATTCACCACCCTTCTTATTGAAGCTGTGTGATGTTAATTAATAAAATATCTCGTCTCGAGGTCGAGGTAGTGGAGAAGCACAGCTCTAAATTAGGGTGCCTAGATTACTCATGCCCTCAAATCCAGAAGGCCAACCACACCTTAGCAGAATGTTTGCACATGGTTTAGATTGTGGTACCGAGGAAGCCATAAACCCATAACATGGGAACCAAAGCCAAGGTCCACACCATTTTCGCTCGCGAAAACTTTTGCTGGAACCCCAAGAACCCGAAGACCAAGAAAATTCCTTTCCCTACTAAGAAGGAGGTGTCTACGAGGACCCGAAACCCGTGCAAAACCGCTGCATGCAGGGAGGGTTGTCAAAGAAAAGAAAAGAAAAAATCAGGATTTCTGGGAATCGGGAAGCCTCGTGTCGACACGGCTTTATTCCCTCCGTATTTCTTCAAGAGCATTAAGAAGGTCTTGGAGACTTAATACAGATATGGCATTAATTCCGTCAACCCGGCCGCCCGGCCGCCCACCACCAGCAAGGAAAAGGGTTTGTCTAAGAATTGCGGGCTCGGAGTTACCGCACTACATTTTGCCGCCATCTCGCTTGGACACCAATTCCAACACATAACGATCAGTCTGCTGGTGGCGGAGCATTGATGACCGCCTCAAACATATATATATGCATGCTCTTTGTATGTATGTCTGAACTTTGGATAATGACAATGCTGATCTTAGTAACCGCTAGTTTGGGATTTTGGTTTGTAAGAGGTACGTTGTGAATTATTTTTTATTTGGATTCATTGAGTTCGTATTATTTTGGGGGTGTAGTGGTATACGTAAGGCTTGGGCCCGAAGGCCCGAAACAGACCCGGGACGCCATCCCTGACAGGAGAATATATGGTATGAGGAAATTACAGTATACAGGATTCGATATAGAAGGTATTATACCGAATAATAGAAAGCCTCCCAGACGCCGTTTGCAAAGAGTGAAGAATAAATAAAAAATACCGCTCAGGGGAAATTCATAAAGGAGTAAACGCCATCCACCAGGCTAATAAAGCTAGAGTTCCAAAAGAAGGCGAAAAAGAAAAGACTCCAGAGTAAATGAAAGTAAAAATGGATAACAAGTTATGACTTCGAGGCTGCCGCCGCAGGCTTTTCAATCGTTTCGTTCATGTTCGTCGTAGAAACACTCTCGCTTCGAGAGTAGTACATATCTGTCTTCGAGTTACAGCTGATTCCATCTTCTTCCATGATGGTCTCATCGAACCGTGTCTTGACCACACAGTTCTCAAGATCGATGGTTTGGTCACCAATCGTAGTGTCATAAAGTCCCCGCTTCTTACCTGGCGGGCGGAGTTTCTGAAGGAAACTCTCACGAGCAGACTTTTGTGTCTGGCTTGGAGCGGCGTTGCCACCGGTGATACGGATAGGGCTAACGCCACTGCCCGCGTAGGTATTCTCCTCTTTTCCGAGCCAGCGGAGAATGAGGACGCGCAGGGAAGGAACACAGGCGACAACGATGGCGACACAGTTTTCCCAATGATTGATAGTGAAGATGATGTCCCATGTCCAATCATCAGGAGCAGAGACGTAGAGTCGGTCTCTGTATGTGTAATAGATTTTGGCGGCGCCGATGGCAGTAACGCTGTTTATATATTGGTTAGAACTGTTTTTCAAGAAAGGGTGAGTAGAAAGAGGCATACCCTAAACTGAGGGAGAACAGGAAGACAACGATCAACCTGTTTCTCAAACTGGCCTTCTGCAGCTTCCAGGTGAGATAACATGGGATCGGAAAGATAAGAAGATCTGTAAACATGTTGATGCATACTTGGAAGATAATTACACGTCCAGTAACCACCCTTCCGGCGCAATGCAAGTTGCCGAAGGTGCGATCGTGCCACTTATTTCCAGACCGCATCGGGCATTGGAAGAGTAGAAACACGGCAATGATAACACACGATAGCGCGTTTACCATGAAAACACCATACACGAACCGGCGTACGCCACCGATAACTCCTCCAACTCTAAGCAGGAGCAACAAGATGGACGCTTTGACCAACGGCAAGATGAAGGCGTTGCAGACGTTGAACCATATTGTCATCTTGTAGTTTTGATCCATAGGTGCTTCCAGCCTTCGCTGGTTAACATCCCATATATGGATACCAAAATGCCACATCTTTATATATGCCCAAGATGGATATATTATGATTATGGATATTAACTAGCATCCGGGGTTAGCGAATACTCCATGGTGTTACGAAAAAGTAGATATACATACTGTCGCAAACGAAATTGTGAAGTCGTCCCATCCCCATCCTGATTTTCTCTTCGCGTGTAATCGTAGTGCGGTGAATGCAAGTGATATTAGCGGCGTTCCAGCTACGACTGCTAGCGCGAAATTTTGCTTGTGGTAGACTCCTGGCTTCTCTAGGCCTCCGCCGTACGCATCCCACTTCTCTGCCATGGCTGCTACAAAATGTGTTGGGCTGTCGTGGTTTGCCGACCTCGACTAACCGTGCAGGCTTCTAGAAAGGTTTATTGAGAAATGGGTTGTGTCGGGTGGTACAGAGACCTAGTTTTTAAAGGAATGTAGATTTTAAAGATTGAAGAAGACTAAAGAAAAAGAGGCTTTTCGAGGGGATCGCAAGAAGGTTTTATTCCTTCTTAATTCTCCCTACTATGACTTGGATCGAAACTATGAAGAGGCTATCCGTCACCCGACCCATATGGGGATTATGGGGCCGAAAGCCAGCCAGGACGGCGCGGTGGGGCGCCCTTAAGTATCTGGGTTCCTGGAGGCGTCGTTGGATTGGAGGAATTTTGCTTGGACTCTTGTGAAAGAAAAAAGCTGGGGTTGTGGGTCCATCCTGGTTCCCCGGATGGGTGCCGGGTGTGAAGAAGACGCCCCACTCTCAACTTTGGCGTCGAATGATCTGTTGCAAGGATTTTGCTGAATGGGAGTGAATTTGATGCAGCAGACGAATCACACCTGCACGGCTATTTGATCTTCGACGCAGAAGGACGGCAACTGTGGTTTCGAGGAGTTGACAGAAGTCGCACCTCCATCTTTTTTTTATGTTTCTCGAGCATAAAATATAACCGTGCGCCTAGCACTTGATCACGATGTTCGAATTCTAGAACACGCTGCTTGTTACCTCCATTAGCTAATTAGCCCGCCCGCAATCTCATTTTATTTGGAGTTCAGGAAGGATTTCGTCATGATGGTGAAGCAGTTCTCGGTGCCCATCCGCCGCTAAAAGCTTGACAACCCTTATTTCTCAATTTCTTGCGAGACAAGAGACCAGCACTAGTGACGGTTTTGCAGAGAACTTGCTTCTACTGCACCATGGAACCGTGTTTTCTTCTGCGTACAGCTGCACATTCCGTTTACGTCGAACAGGTGTGGCTGTTTTCTGCGGTCGACTGTCGCACAGACAGCAAAATGCGTACCTCGTACGGTTGAGTAAACCTGTCATGCCATCCATAGCCAAGACCCAATCGTGGCTAGCTCGCTTGGAACCTGTCGGGCTGGAACACCTGCACTCGTAACCGGGAAACCGCATTGAGGGTTTGGTGATGGCGGTTTCCCTCTTTCAACCGCGGCGCCGGTGAAAGAAAGAAACGGAGGGACGTTTACTCGGACTGGCTGTTTGGCTGCAGCTGCAGCGATCGACACAAGGATGTAAGTTTCGAGGAGCCCTTCCAATTTGCTCGTTTACTACAGGTCGCTTCAAAGCGCTCGAGTTAAGAATTCGCCATGCTTTGCCAATGAGAGTATTTTGCACATTTGTCCTTCGGGTGATAGTATTTCCGGTGTGCTTTGTGGTGCTCGAGTCATTGTTCCGAGTGCAACACGAAAACTACAATTCTTGGAATCTCCAACACGACTATCGTGGTGGGAAACTCGAGAACTGGATGAAGATCCGAAGGACAAGAAAAATGACAGGATGTCGAATTCGAATCAGTATTGCGTTATTTTGGAGCGCGACTTGTCCTCAGCCTCATGCAAATTTCTCAATGTTGGTGTGGAAAGTGGAGATTTGCTCGGACAATTTGGGGATGAGACCTTCTCGGTCAACTGGCCTAGAAGGAGGCAAGTTGATCTCCACTTTCCACATTCCCCGGGCCAAATTCCTTTGTGTACTGAGTTCGGCTGTCTGGGGCACGCCCCGATCCATCGAAACGTTTGCTGGATGGCTGGATTCTGTTTGAAATGTCAAGGAAACCAAGTCCGAGTGTAACACGGGGATTCCGAGGAATCCAGCCATTCAGATTGCATCGTTTAGCGATTGAGCCCTTTGTCCAGGTCAAGACGATGGATGGCTATGGTATCAAAGCATAAAAGATTGAGAACCATCCCGTATCTAGGGACTGATCTGCTTCGCAGCGAAAAGTTGAAACAACTTGCAGGGGCAATATATTCCATATTGCGTCGTGAGTTTAGCCCAACTGCTCCACTATTCACACGGTCTAACGTTCTCACGATGGGGAAGAGGAATAGAGAGTGGCCTGATTTCGCCATAGCACAAGCTGCAGCTTCTACACAATAGGCAGAGAGCTGCCTGAGGTTGGCATTCATCGAGAGTGAGCTCATGTGTGTGTGCCTTTTGTTATTGAAGCTCGACACTGCTTCGATAAAGGCGGGGCCGAGCACTGTTATTCCGCTCCGCAGGATGCAATACCAAAACAAGGAAGGCCTTGGAAAATTTGATAATGATCCTAGGATCATGCAAGTAGAGGGAGGATTGCATTTTAAACCAAACTGGACATTGACACGTTCTATTTTAAATGTCCAGCGCCAGGGGTTAACAGGAGCGCCAGCTCCAGCAAGGAGGGGGGCACATGATTGGCAAATCTAGAAAAAAGATATGCAAGCTGTTTGATAACTTTCTCATTCTCGCGTGCTGCAGAGACATATTTTGCTGTCCGAGCGTATTGTCCTTTTCTGACGATATCCCCGTGAAGATCCTTCGACCACGAAAGACGAAAATTCTGCCGTCTTCGACTTGGCACCGTCAGACGAGACGCGGCAAAGAGAAACTGTAACTGGGTAAAGTAACAAAGCGAAACGGAATCGAATCATTCGTTGTTACTGGCGAATTCGAGTGCTGATGTGGAGCACTGCGTGATTTGGAAGAAGGGGTCTGAGCGAGGTCGAGAAGCGGGGCGAGTTGCAAGCCTGACCACGAAAACAGAGGGCACCACGAATGCCCACAAACCTTCGATCAAAATGACTTTCAGGAAGAATTGCTGCTTGGGAGAATAATATGGGGTTTCAAACATCGAAATGGAAATGGAAATATTATTGCATATACCCCCCGTTGATATTGCACAGGGCTGATCTGTCTTATTAAACGTCAACTTTATTATGCAGGAAATACGATCTTCCCGTACCTTATTCCCCCGGATTTTCGAAGATTCTGAGGTCTCCAGACTCGAAATCCGCAGACGATTCCGGTGAGGGGGTCGTTCTGGAGGGTGGTGAATTTTGGGCAGGGGTGTCTTCCAGGTCAAAGATGCCGCCAAGAGACTAAGCTGGAAAGATGGGAATCCTATTTGCTGAGCAAACGAGGCCATACGAGTGCCCCTTCGATGTCTCTGACCGGCGAACATGGCATGGCTAGGCGAAATTCGGCGAGGCAGGGGACAAAGCTGAACTCAGGGCTGGGCCAGAAGAACGAGAAGATCGAAGAACGAGTCGGAGCAACCTGCAACAGGAGTCGAAGGCCGTCGATTGCGCAAGTCGTCTCATCCCATCTCGTCGTATACGTACCTACCGTCGGTCCAGACAACTACAATTTGGGACACTGCCGTTTGCGGTGGTGACACAGCCGTCTCCAACGTCGCGCAACACATCCAACCTCCGCCGTCTGCTCACGCACGTCGAACGAGGTAAAACACCTCCGGCCAAGACGGACCAATCTCATCGTAGACGCTGTCACGATCTCCAACCAGCCTCCCCTTCCGCCAGCCGCTGTCTCCTGCACACCTGGGAGGACAAGTACCCCTTGAGCACACGTTGATACCGGCTGCTGCTCTCCGCGGCTGTTTGATGACCGGCGGCTTCCGCGGTTGCACGACAAGCGCGGTGTGGCCCCCGCCCCCCCTTTCTTGGCCTAACGCAGGTCCTCGTGGCGGACAGCTCAGAGTTCGGACGAAAAAAGGATATCGCTCCTCTGCTGCATGTTTCCGTCCAAAAGCTCTTCATTCAGCTCCCGTCTACCAGTCTTGATCTGCTCAGTTCTCGTAATCGCCTACCCGCGCCACTGCCTGGGACACTGGTTGTCCCGTCTCGCACCTGACCGCCGTCTCCCCCGGCGTCTCTCGACCTCTCAATGGACTGATTCTCACGCGGAAGTGAACCAATCACACCGCCGAAAGTCCCTCCTCGACCACCCAATTCCCCCAAATCCACCCACCATGTCCTTCAGCTCAATCTTCTCCGAGAAGAGAGCCTCCAAGGAATCCACCTCGTCCACCTCGTCCATCCTCCCCAAATCCCTCGTCGATTACCTGCACTCCGTCACTGACCGCTCGCCAACCTACCCCACCATCCCAATCCAGCTCGTCTCAGACATCCATCTCGAGATCCCTGATCCTGTCTTCAAGAACCAGGGTCACCTCGAGTACACCATCCCCCGCAGTTCGCCCTATCTCATCCTCGCCGGAGACATCGGCACCCTCAACCAACCCGAGAACTACCTCATCTTCCTCCGCCGCCACTGCGAGATCTTCGATAAGGTCTTCCTCGTTTTAGGAAACCACGAATTCTACGGCACCTCGCGGCGCGAAGCCTTCGCGAATCTCGAGTCCTTCTTCACATCGGACCCCCTGATCGCCGAGAAACTCGTCCTGCTGAACCGCAACCGCTACGATTTCCCAGACTCCAAACTCACAATCCTGGGTTGCACGCTGCAGTCCGAGATAAGACCGGAGCAGCGGGACGAGATTGCGAATAAGCTGAACGACTTCCGGCAGATAAGAGGGTGGAAGATTGACGATCACAACGCGGAGCATTCGATCGATATCGCTTGGCTGCGTGACCAGATCGAAGAGATCGCGGAAACGGAGCCTGATAGGAGGATCCTAGTCGCGACGCATCATGCTCCGAGCTACAGGAAGACAAGCGCGCCGCAGCACGAGGACTCTCCGCTAAGTTCCGCTTTCTGTACAGGGATTTTGGAGGGCGGTGCCTGGCGAGGTTGGAAAGGGAAGGAGATGGTGAAGGCTTGGGTGTTCGGTCATACGCATTGGTGTTGTGACTTTCATCTAAGTGGCGTACGAGTGGTTAGTAATCAGCGGGGTTATTGGTTTGAAAAAACCGTGAGGGAGGACTATAAGGAGGATCTTGTAATGGATGTTTAGCCACATATCCTTGCTGTATGATGTTTTGGCTGCTACCTATCCAGAGGGCGTAGAACGGATAGACTTGAGAAGATTCGATTCGATTCGGATCGTAATACTAGGGATGTTTCACGCGCGGCGCTTTTTTGGCTGGGGTATCATTATCATCGTCATGTATTGTCTATGAAGGGGCACCGGAGTCACGAACTTATTCGAGGAGCATGTTAATGTATGTTTGCATGACCGTAAGCTACGATGTATGAATTGTTTCTTTCTTCTTTCTCATCTTCATTTTTATTTATCCCGCTTTTTTCTTTTCTTCTTCTCATGGTACCGATTCGAGCCTTTACTGTATCTATATTTTTTCAACAAATACCCTGTGACCGCATGGGTACGATAATTTCATTCTTTGTAAAATATACATGTTTTTTTTCAAGATAATTGTACATTTTTACAAGTTGAATTGATACAGGGCAATGAAGGATGCCATGCAGATTCAAAAATCTATAACCTTCTTACCAATCACCAGCTACCAAGCTGGCGGATGTCAATATCCGTCTTGTTTGCTCCTCCAAAGCTTTCTTCCTACCTAGCTCTCCTGCTGTCAATGCGAATCCCCTTGCTACACCTCCGTTAGCCAGAAGCGTCCTCGCCATCGTAGTACCTTCGGTATCTTCCCACGGTTCGTCGTAGACTCTCTCCGTCTTGTCTAGACTCATTTTCTCCATGACGCCCATGGTTTCATTCCATTCTGTGGTTTTCTCGGGAGAAATATGCGTCAACCTCAAATTTCTGTGATAGAATAGCGAATTCTTCGCGTCCGACAAATGGCTCTTCATGTACGCGACGTTGTGAAGAATCATATTTATTACTTCTCTATTCTTCGGATGATTTGGGAAGGTATTCGTGTAAACTAGCAAACCCTCTATGAGGAGATGTGTGAAATATGGGTAATCCGACCAAACTCGTTTCGCTGGATTCGGTGCCGAGGTATTGAAGATAGCTTTATAGGGCGTTATAGAGGTAGCAGCGAGTATATGAATCGTTTCAGCAAAGTCGATCCCTTTAAGCGATGACGACGAACCCTGCGTGATATTTGCTTCGTTGTGCAACAGGCAGAGTAGTTGAAGTGTGCTCCCGATGTTATATGATAAAATCGTATGCTCGTCCCGTTTCCAGTTCGAATCGTCAGATTGTGTCATTTTATCGGCAATAAGGTGTGTAAGCGCATCGCCCTTACGATCCTTCTCAGTGATCCAAAGGGTGTCAACTAGCCATTTCCCGCATTTCGTTGCTATATCGACGAACTTTTGGATATCCTTCTCGATTTCTTCGATAAATTCATCCGAGGCGTGTTCTAGTGCTACCCAATCGGACTGTTTCTCTTCATCGCTAAGTTGAATCTTCGACTTGGTAGGACGGCTCTTTAATACTTGAATGTGTGACCTTAATGCATCGACTGTTCTTAAAAGTGCGATTCCCGTTATAGCTGTCGAGCAACAGCACCTATCGGTATGAGGTGATTCATCTCCAACGTGCCACTGTATACCGCCTGGCGATGAGTCGCTTTCTGTCCATCCGGTTATGAGGAAATGACAAAGTTCGCGGGCTAGTTCGAGGTATTTATGTTCTTTGAAAGCGAGGTATGTATCTACGAAGGCTATGGCGATCTGAGCGTTGTCATCTGTTTGGCCGGTAAGTTAGAAAACGGATCTTGAGAATCTCATGGAAGTTGGATCGCAACAAACCGTAATAGACGTCGGAATCTCCCTTGGAATGCAACCAGGCAGAATAAGCTTTAAACTCGGAGTTATAATATCGTTCTTGTAATGTCTCGGTGGCCGTGGCTATTTTATCGGTGTATCTTCCTGGTGATAATTTCTCGGCTTCGATAATAGCTTGTAATCCGATCGTCTGCGGGAGTTGCGTAAATATGAGTTTTTGGACCGGAGGAGTATAAGGCGACGACGTACAAATGTCCAAACAGTGTAACCGTTATAAAACCCTAGCGGAACCTTATATCACACACGGATGTGTTAGTCATCGTTTACTTGAGGAGTAGTCCTGACTCGAGCTTGGAGGTGGCCAGCGGGGTACTAACAGTCTCCGCACTCGGGCGTTTATTGCAAAACAGATCAACATCCTCATCCCAGAATTCCTTCCAAATATCGTCTGCGAGTTGTAGCGTGTGTTCCCTTAGCTCCGATATAAAGTCATTCTTGTACGATTCGTCGTCGAAGGGGTTCCCGCTGGTTAAAGTCGGCCCGAGTACTCGGGAGATCATGGATCCTAACGAAGAGATGGCTGCGAACATATTTGTTGCTGTATTAAAACCGCAAGGTGGGGCAGCTAGAAAGATGATATGAATTAAAAAATGCGAAATGCAACTTATGTGATGGAAATGTTGGATATGCTAAACGGATTGCCTTGCAGACTGGGGACTGGGACCTTTCCTTCTTCGGGGACGGTGCGGGTTCTGACATCATGGGGGAGGTTCGCGTGCGACTTTGTGTGCCTGTGTGACACCCGCCCCGCCAACCACACAACGCCGTTGGATTTTGGCCCACGGTTTTCGAGAGTTGGATGGACGTACTACTCCGAATTCTTACTGGAATCTCTACCCGAAGGACAATGAATTTAGATCAATCGGCTTAGACTTGTAGTAATGGTTCTGTAAATTGTCTGAATTGCTTATGAATTTGTAGTCCACGAATTCATTTTGCCCGACATCTCGCGATCGGTCGAAATGCTTCAAAAGTAGTTAAGTTGCCTCGTCACTAAAAAAATAAAAGCACTGGCTAAAAGGCAATTCCTGCGAATCGCGCACCCTTTCTCCAAAAGGTTTGCCCCTGCTCCTGGGTCTCTCACTATTAACAGGCATTCTATCGATGAGACTTTGGAAGAGATTTCTAGATCTAGTCGAATGTTACCTGACCAATAGCCATGATAATTCCATCGGCGGCAGTCAGTCAGGAGAATGGAGAAACCTGGCCTCCCGGGGTAGATCTCTCGTTGAAGAGTAAACCTGGCCCCTTAATCCCTGCGTAGATGTGTCGATGCGTTCTCGAAAACCCTCACCAGATAAGTCTCTGAGAGCCGGGTTTCCAAGTTGACTGCTAGATCTATAGACCGGGGCGCCAAGAAATACAGTCGATCGTGGCAGGAATCCCGACGCGGCAAGAGGTCGTAACCCCTCACGCTGCTGCAGGAGTTGAGCTAGTCCATACTGGGTACTATATATTCAATTGACCATCTCTCCAAGGGAACTTTCTAAACCATAAAAATTGGAGCTAGTCTCAAAAATGCTTATGTAGGCCTTATTCTTGGTTTACGATGGATTTAGATCTAAAAGGTATTCTTTGTACGATGCTCTTCAATTATTTTGCTTTAAAGTCTCCACAGCTGGAATACCTCAGATTCTAATTTGCGTTGATTCCGATTAAAAGTAACCTTCAGAATCATTGCATCATTAAAAACCACGAACTTTAATATTGTGTATGTTTTTCTTGCTTCTCTTTGCTGGCATTGGAGTACAGAAAGCGGAATTCCCCATTTAGGGCAGGGGAAAGCACGAGCATCCCTGCTTCGTGAACCGTTAACCGGCCGTTGCCTGCTCTTCCCGTGTTGCTCGATAACCAACACGAATGTAAGTAACGATCCGATGGAGGCAAAAGTATTTTTAAATGCGGAGATCAACAAATATCTCAAGATGTGGACCAAGGTACAAGGGAATCCATGTTCTAAATATATTAACTGTGGTTACCACCATGCAAGAGCAGTGCGACAGAAAACACCAGTCACAGTGGGTGTGGGATTCATGCAGCGTGTTGAGGCACTTGTTATTGGGTAGCGAACTCATGCAGACTACATCATAAGGCTTCGGAAAACGGTTTTCCCGCTTCTCACTGGTCGGACGTCAACACCTCCACATGGAAGCACACACATATCCCATGTCCAAGTCCAACATGTTTTGATAATCCTTGCACAATAGTAAACAAGAAACGGCATCGCGAAGACACACGTCAACGAGCTGGCAAGACAAGGGGCGACAATGGATTCGTGCGTTTTGCTAGCATTCATCAAGTCCCTCGGTTCACAGTTTTTCAAGAAGTCTAACTGAATTTTACATAATATGAATTGGATTATTGGAGGCAATTATTACTCTGTGATAAAGAAATTCATGCCTCCAACACTCCACCCGGTGCTACCATCCTTGCAGGCACTTGAGTTCAAGGAAGATGCGATAGCTCGATTGATGATTGACCTTTGGGCACTCAGCAAAGCTGGGGTAGTACTATAGCGCACGTACCTTATTTTGAGTAGCCCATCCTCGTGCAAATATATAACTTGTAATATGGTCCTGCATTTCCGCATTGTGAGATCTCTCTTCTCTGCCTGTAGGATTTCGCGTTCGCTTTGGAAATTCGTTAGCAAAGAGAAAGGTCTCGACATTCGCTTCTAGAGCCACCTTCTAAGAAGATCGTTTCGACTCGCTCAGAAACGCCATTCGCTATCAATTTTATTTTGTCCTTTCGAAGCTCTAGCCTCGTTATAGAGCTATACACAGGAAATTTGAACGGGCCAGAATCAGTTTTGTCACTATGGTCGCATTTAATATTGCAGGAGTACTAGTGGCGGCATCATCTTTGATGGGACTTGTCCTTGCTGATTATGCACCTGCTCCATACTACAAAACTATCACAGTGGTCTCCAAGGTACGCGCAAAACTAAATCTTCGTCAATTGATCCGTGAATACAACTAGATAGAGCTTAAAAACTAACAATTATTCTATAGTACTATGAAACGTGTACCGTTACGACTACCAAGTGCTATACAATCACGGTATCTGGGAGTATGTTAGAATTCGATTGGTAAAAGTGCGCTGAAATATTAAGAAATAGACTAATTGAGTGCCTATAGAACCGGTAACAACGACACAGACCTATACAACGACGAAGGTCGAGGTATCCTACTGTACTAAGACCATCACGGCGACCGAAACAGCTACAGCGACGAAGACAGAGGTTGATAAATACACGGATACTATCACAATCCAAGGCCCCACGAAAACATGGACGGAGACTCTTCCCAGAGAGACTGACACCTGCACAGAAACGGTTTTAGTCCCGTAAGTGATCGTATAAATTACCTTTTCATCAAATTTATCCAAGAGAAATTACTGATCTATTTAGAACAACTGTTTATGTCAAAAAGTATAAGACTGCGACTGTCACCGCTATTTCTCCCTCTCCGACAACCTGCTATGAGACTATCACGTACGCTCTTTATCCTTTCCCCTCTCTTTTCGCGTTTTTACCTTAATTCGGGAAGCGTGATACTAACAATTTGATTCTATTTATGTAGTTATACGCTTCCCGGGAGCACGTATTACATAACAAGTGTCAAAGGAGAGACAAAATATATTCACAAAACTGGTAAGTTTAGATCCTAGAATTTTCATCGGAGTCGAAATGTTGACAAGGGAATAGAATATATCACCTTGAAAGAGATAGAGAAATACACCGCCACTGTGACGGACGTTGAGAAATACACCGCTACTGTGACGGACGTCGAGAAGTACACCGCTACTGTGACAGACGTCGAGAAATACACCGCTACTGTGACAGACGTCAAGAAATACACTGCCACCGTGACAGACGTTGAAAAGTACTCTTACACCAACACAGTTACCGACATCGATACCGTCACCTTCGAAACGACTCTACCAGGTTGTACAGGTATGTTAAATTTCTCCCTCTGGATATTACTGGAAGTCTTGAAGTTGAAACTTTCTACTCTTATAGGTGTCGTTACTCTTTACACAACTACTCTATCGACTTTGCCAATATTTGTTCCCACGGCCACTTCATACCTCTACGACATCGTTTACGAAAGTTATCATGTCGATACAGCAGGCAGTACTGCAAGCTACACTGTCACGGCGAATTCTATCTCTGTGAGCAGAACAACCCGACCACCCCAAACTACCACATACGAACCGGGTTTCAAAACCAAACAACCAGTTCCTCCAAATCCATGCGACACTGTGACCATAACCAAAACACTCGTATATGAGCCTGAAATTGCGACTCAGGTCCAGATCCGTAGCGTTATCAGCACCCTTGTCTACGACAAGCCACTGCCTCAGACTCAATACACGCCCACTACGGTCACTCTACCAAGACCAACGACTGTTCTACCAGTGCCGACTACGATCCTCCCTCCAGCAACTACTATAATTCCACCGCCTGTAACTTATACGCCACCACCTAGCACGACTTCCACCTTGCCACTCAGCACGACTTCCACTTTGCCACCACCATCTCTGACTGCGCCACCGCCTATCGCGACGGGCGCAGCAAACAAGCTTTCCGATAAATATGGGGTTATTGCGGGCTTGGTGGCTGTTTTCTTTGTTGCGGTTTAATCAACCAAATATATTAATGCCTCTTTCATTTATTTCTGACCTACCATCATAATTCACCTACGTATACATACAGAGATTGCATAGCCGAAATTTGCATCACTATGAAGCTAGTACATACATGTACGCATTTAATGATTCTACGAGAGCGATATTTACACTCCTTATGAAAAATTGTTTTTTTGTTTTTGTTTCTATACTACGAAGAACATATACATATAATTACGGAAATAAAAAATTGGAACGCATAATTTTTTTCGCATTACACGCGCATGATACCGTGCTTGGGCAATTGAAGAGGCTGGGAAGTAGATCAGATCTCCGCGAGACCAGATCAGATTTAGATCCAAATATATACTATTATCCCATTGATCTCGCCATCGCGTTTATTTTATCATTCATTGTGGTAGATCGTGGTGAGAAGCTGAGAGGCCTACCCACAGTACTAGATTGATAGGTTTGCCCCAGCAAGCATTCGGGTGATTCCGCAGTCCAGGAACCAATGGTTGGCACCAACGACTGCCGTACCGAAGATCAAGGAATGGGTTACATATCGTTTCTCTTCCGCTGCTGATAGCTTGTGGAGCGGAATTTCGCAGGGGTAATTTTAACACTCAGTTGTATATTAGGCACCCCTTATGTTCTCGTTAAACGGCATGATGACGCGACCGTTTGCCAGTTTTCTTGTTTCCACCCATTTCACGCGCTCCCACTGCACCTGAGTTTTTTGTGAAACGGAATGGTTTTCCGCACAGACTATGAAGGCACGGTAATTATTTTTGGAAACATCTCTGAACTATTGCGGGGAATTTTACGTGAAAGAGACCTTGGAAGTTGGGTCTGGCGTCCTGCCCCAGATTTCGAGTGGCGGTGATATCATCTATCCCCCATGGCCATGTTTTTGCTAGACACAACCACAACACATGGATTCACGAACTTGATGCTAGAATATTTTACGGATTTATGGAATCCGGATTTTCCTTTTAACTAGAATATTTACAAACATTCGTTCAATTTGAATAAAAGCGTCTCGAGCTCCAAATCGGAAGTAATCCTAGTGTCCTCTCTTTTATCTTTTGCGCACAGTAGTGCGACTTTTGTTCGTTCGAACGGAGCGATATCAGACGAATTTCGAGATAAATTAACATTTCGTCACTTCGTTAAATAGCCGGGAGGGGTCGCTCTTAAAGAGAAGATACACCGGAGACAGGTCCAAGTGTCCCGGGTAGTGTCTAAATATTACAGATAAATCCATGGAGCCCTTTCTAATTTTCAGAAAAGCGTCTTATTCTACTTTCGCGACCCTTACTGCTTTGGCGGATTTGGCATGTCTTGTAGCCGCCTACAATATCCCACCGTTATATCTACCTCCAGCAATTGGATCGCAAGCATGGTATGGTCCGGACGGAATGTGGTCGGCGCTGACCTTTCGGGTCGGAAACTCTCCTCAACAGGTAAACTTGATACCGACTACCAACACCAACGATCTTTGGACAGTGAGTCCCATTGGCTGCGATTCGGCAACCTGGGGCAAGTCGAACAACCAAAGCGTGCCGTCTTCGTGCACAGCGGTTCGCGGCGGCGTGTTCGACACTTCAAAATCTTCGACTTGGTCGAACGTTACTTCCGCGTTAGGCTTCAGCGAACAAAGATTCTTCGATATGGGACTCAATGTGACGGTGAATTACGGCACTGATACATTGAGAATCGGGAATGGGGATGCGCTAGTTCTTGAGGACCATTTGATTGCGAATTATGCGGACCCAGAGCAATTCCTCACTGGAATTATTGGACTTTCTGTGGCGAATGTAACCTTCGATCAGCAGACGACTTACAAAGCTCTTTTGACTACCTTATACGATCAGAAAAAGATACCTAGTCAAAGTTGGGGATATACTGCTGGAGCGTATTATAGAGAAAAGCGTGTTCCCTGCAGTGTAGTTCTTGGAGGTTATGATCTTGATCGCTTTGTTCTACACGATCGGGAATTTACTCTATCTCCAGATCTGTACGCAATTGCTGGTTTACAGAATATCAATGCCACTTCGTCAACTTCTGCGAACCGTACATTGCTTTCAGACCCCATTCAAGTTTATATCGATAGCACAACACCTTACTACTACTTCCCCGAGTCCGTTTGTAACTCCTTCGCGGAACTCTTTGGTCTCTTTTATGATTCCGAGTCCGAATTATATCTTTACACATCTGATCAAGCATACGAAACAGCTAAGAAATCAGACTACACGCTCTCTTTCACACTTACAAACAACACCGATGCATCCGGGAAAGCTATTGTCCTCTACATACCCTTTGCGGCTTTTGACCTATCTCACCAATTCTATAATGGGTCTTCAGCCTCTGGAAGCGACAGTTCGCGCCCATACTTTCCGATAAAACGTGGATCTCGAGAAGATACCTACACACTCGGTCGCGCATTCCTTCAAGAAACATATTTAATTGTCGATTACTACCGCGTCACTTTTAGTGTTCACCAGGCTTGGTTCAATGGGAACACGGGGGCGTATCAGAATGTGGTTACGATTACAGATCCTGACACGGATAATACGAGTGCAATCACTACTGGTGGAGCGCCTGCTGCTACATCTTTAGGCCCCAATGAATCCGGTAGCCCACCCCCTCCCATTGGGATGGAGAGCGGCACCCCTCAAAACCAAGGAGGAGGTGGATCAAAAAATGGTGCAATAATTGGAGGAGCAGTTGCTGGTGGAATTGTGGCTATTGCACTTATTGGAGGATTGATATTCCTATTGTTGCGCAGACAGAAACGGCACAAAGCCCAGCAAATCGCAATGGAACCGCACCATTTCCCATCGGGCGCCGATATCAATGATATTGTTACATCACCGGTTGAACAAAAACCTGTTGAAATGGGACAAACTAGCCCAAGACAGGAACTGCCAGGCAAGGAAGCAGTGTCTCCACAGGAGTTAGAAGCTGAAGTGCCGGGTTCTCTTATTGCAGCTAAACCACTTCCAGAGCTTGATGGCACTGCTATAAATCGGAGCAGAGGGCTGGACAGCAGTGGTGATACCCTCGTCTTACCAAAGGAGACCGTGGTAGGGACTCCTCAAAATCAAGGTCTCCACCCCCAAACCGACGAAGTTGAAAGTAGGACGAGCTATGAAAGTGAAATATCAGAGAAACAATACCCGGCATCAGAAAGCGGGTCATATATGGTTAGCCCGATAACTCCGACCTGGCAACATGCGGCAACGAGTCATGCGTCGGGTGGTGAGCTTGGGCCTCAAGTTATAATGGAGGAGAGGGAAGTTACAAAATCGCCTGGGAATATGTGATCTACATCATTTTAATTTTTGTCTATTTCACCGATATATCGTTTTCATATTTATTTATTTTTGGTCTAGGATTGGGAGTTTGGGGGTCAGCATATATTTTTGTCCAATCAGTTATTAGGGACCAGCGGTACATATTCATTCTTCTTACGTACATATATCCAAATATAAGGAATAGCCTTATTTTTCTGGAACTAATTTCTTTGGTATTATACCGCTCTTCACGCTGAATGATTGATATTGAACCCTAATGGAACCCACTAGAGTGTCAAATAATTGTTATTAAATCTTCCGTTGTTGCGTCTAGGAGTGCGGAAACACCATTGTTGCGTATACATTGTGAAGATATCCCAACCCGCTCGAAAATCCGAGTAGCACCAGCCACAGGACGCAAGAGCAAAATAGCATAGTACGAGCGTATTTCTCCATTGATGGCCTCCGTTGATTCCCCATTGCCCAGGTATAAGCAGGAAAATTTTTGGTCCGTATTTGCTTCAGATAGGGGTGCATCACAGATGAACGGACAACCTTCGTCAAACTTAGGACTACATATCCTGCAGCGGTGTCCTGTGGTGTGATCTAAATCTGCTTGGTCCTCGAGTTGGATCTTTAATTTATTTACAACCTTGCCCTGAACCACGAGCTTTCCCGAGAGAACCTGGCCAAATCGATCATTGCTATCACATTGCTCGACAGTGGCTTCCATTACATGGATTGCAGGCTGAAAGTTGACTAGAGCTTCAAAGAAAACAGGCCCTTCGACAGCTGCCCAGCTCCACGTTGGAGCTCGCGGCGTCTCCGGTCTTCTCCACCGGACGGCAAGGCTCTGCTGGAAGCCTCTCTCTACGCTCCATAGCAGGGATCTTAGGAGATTGCCTTTCCAAATGCCTGCGAGGTAGTCATCTTCGCACTGGACTACCTCCTCTATTATTTGTGAAAATCTTCTCGCCGCTCTGGAGATTGCCACCAGCTTCTGGGAATCTTTATACTTTTCATCCGAGTGACTGTTGATCTGCCGCCTGGTGAAGTGCTCGATGACTGTATCCCACTTGTGATATAGCTCGGCTCTGGTATATCGCTTGGCTATTGTTGGATTTCTAAAAAGCCGAAACGAATCGTCGTCGTTTTCTTGGAAATTTTGAGAGCAGCCACGCTCGCAATGTCGAACCTCGTTACATTCCCACACCATCGCCATAGAGGTAAAGTGAACAATTCGGTTCGCAAATATGACTTCCGAAAGTGACCACGCCCGCTTGTTTAATGGCTCATTCCAAGATAATGGCGACGGACAAGTTGAGCTGATCGTCAGGGTTTCAGAGCGTTCCTGGTTTTGCTTTTCCTGAATTTGTGGTATGTTTCTTTGGAAAACCACTTCTTCGGAGCCTGCTGTAGTGATATTTCTATTTAAGAATCCTTTCTCGAGGCCGTCCGCGTTGTCGGCCGCGATAACAAGCTTAGCATTGGCATATATGTCGGCCATTTTGGGATGTTCTGTTTCCCACTCCACGTCGTCTCCTTGAATAATACACAGCGCATCTATCCATAAGTACTTGACACCCTGTTGGCGACTGATAATGACGGCATCTTGAAGTGTTTTTGGCATAGATGAAAACGGGATCCGCGTTTTGTGGGCTTCAAGGTTCGGCTTTGGGTCTGGCTGACCTCTTTTCCCTTTACTCTTGGGTCCGAATGTCATCATGTCGGTGTTCCTCTGTTTCCCCCAGCAGTAACTCAAGGCGAAATAATCTCCACGCCCCCCCTCTGTCTCCAAGAGGACTGGATCATTGCGGCTAAGGACGTCGATGACTCGCGTGGGAAGCTTGGGTGGAAGTTCGGGTCCGCAGAGTCCGTGGTTTTTAGTACAAGCTTTCAACCATGTCGATAACAGCTCTGACGATACGAGCTCGAACGATACAGGCTCTATCATTACGAGCGAGTGGTAGAGAGTGCCACTGAATTGTATAATATACTTCAAAGCATAGACTTGAACTGTGGCCGATAGAATCTTCCAGGCTATAAGCAAGTTTATTGGTCGGCCATTCATATGAATCAGAGCACTCTGGGTACAAGTTCAAAATCCGATTGGCATATACAAACTGTCAAACGCGTTTCTGAACACAACCTAAACCCCGCTCCGAGAATGAACTCTCAACTATTTTAGGAATTTGACCCTAGATCACTATTCAAGACTAACCTAGTTCATTCCGTGTATCTGTGAATTGCAAGACTTTTTGCAATGTCTCCCATCGATTGGGCATTCGACGTCTCCTCTCTTATGATCCTCATCGGCGAGGCAGAGGAGAGTAGATTTCGATCGTCGAGGCTCACCATTCTCGAGACACTGGTGGCAGCGCCGGTGGCAGGAATCCAGAGTTATCTGAAAACTTATGACGGCATTTCTGACTTTAGTCGTCTAAGCTACTTTTCTCCTTATGGATGCAAGGTGGCGCCTCTCAGAAATATGAAGCTAGATAACACTATTAGACATCTTAGGCTTCTTGACGACGGAAAATATGCCGCATTCCTAATCAGAGATAATAACAAAGCTAGCAGCCATGTCCATTATTCCAAATATAAATATTTCCTTCCACTCTGGTTGGTATTTACTTGGTTTTGTTTTGGAGCATTGATGGTCTTCTGGCGCTTGGCTCCCTTTGGGGCTTTGCCGCCAGGGACATGGGTTGGGATTACCAATATTGCGGCTCTTATCGGTTGGTCAGTTATAGTTCGAGTAATGGAATTCGCTATGATTAAGGAGGCCGAGAAGAAGGAGAGAAAGAAAGGCAACGCTAGAGATTTGGAAGAACGAGACAGTGTCGTCTTCCTTGGAAAACGGAACTCTGGACTCGTTATTGGAGGGACCCGACAAGCTATCAAGCTCTGGACATCGAATCGGCTGGACTACAACGACGGAGATACATCACAAATTCCTAATAGGTATTTGCAAATCTTCACAAAGATCGGTACTTTGCTGGTACTTTTATTAGTTTTCACTACTGTCCCGAATGGGTCGACAACCGACCAGCTCGCTTTCGTTCTCCTGAACATCCTCGGTCAAATCAACGTCTTTCTCGGCCTTCACTTGAATGCCAAATCTTGCTTGGACGAACTGGAACCAGATGCTGGTAATGCAGCTAAAGTTCCTGTTGGTAATCGGACCCAAGTTTATGGGTATCTAGTTCGCCACTTCAAAGATCTAGACCAGAGCTGGATTGACAAGGTCGACATCCTACCAAAGACTGTGGTCTGGGACAGATGGAAGGATCGGGTCAAGGTCGACATGCTGGAAGATCCCAAGGTCCTCTATGATTCCATTGTCGTCGAGATCAAGCAGGAGCGAACAACACAGCAAACAACACAACACAAATTACCCCATGTGCAAACAATGTAACGGTAACGGGCTAACTGGGGATACTAGGGAAGCTGGGATAGATTATTCTTTTGCTGACGAAGGATTCAATGATATAAATCAATAAACTAGGAGGCTACCCGTGAGTAACCTCTTTGCTTAATAAGTATAGCAAGCAAAAATTAAGGGAGAACACCCTACGCGCCTTGGCCAGAAATTGGAATTTACAAACTAAGCATCGTGCTATAAAAATGCATATGAAGATATAAATACCTGGTGCTAGTATGAAATTGTTGCTATCTATGAAATATGAGTGGCAACGAGACTATTTTTTTGAATCTTCCTCACGGACTGGGAGGAATACTGACTGCGTTGTGTGTGGTATCCGTTGGTCGCACAGGAAACCAACGTCGGCCAAACGCACGCGACCGGCCGCCGGAAAGCTTGCCGCCCCACCGACACGTCTTCCCGCATTTGTTCGAGAGAACCAGCTGCCCCTCGTTCTGTCTCTCGACAATGACAATATCGTGACATATCCACCATGGACAAGGTCGACGGAACCGAGCACTATAACTTCAAGCAAGCCGCCGACCTCGCCACTCTCCAAGTTATCATCATCGATACAAATCCTATCGCTTGGCAGCTTCTCAAGCAGTCCTCCGGCCTGAGCTTCCCGGATGCGCTCTCCCAGATTCTTATCTTCGCCAACGCCCACCTCGCGTTCTCTCAAGCAAACCGTGCGGCCGTGATCGCGAACCATATAGATGGCGCACATTTCCTCTCCCCGGTGCCGCCGGGCAGCGACACGGCCGACCCCGATGAGGCGAATATGACACCGGAGCAGCAGAAAGAGACCAGCCAACGGAATGCGAGCAAGTACCGCGTCTTCCGGCTTTTCGAAGACGAAGTCAGGGCTTCCTATCGCCGTCTTATAAAATCTACAACCGCCGAAACCGTGGATGCACTTCCAAATGGCTCAGCGCTGTCGGGTGCTCTAGGGCTGGCGTTAACATATATCAACCGCATATGCTTTGGTGGGACAGGTGGCAGATCGAGCGGCGTGCCCGGAGATGAGAAATCAAAAGTCAACTCTGCAGGCGGGAAGGTGGATGACACTGGCAGAACTATGCATGCTAAGATATTGATCGTCAGCGTCACACCCGATCCTGCGAATCAGTATATTTCAGTCATGAATGGTGTCTTTGCTGCACAGAAGCTAGTACGTGGATACCTATTTACACCGGTTTAATGTCTCTATACCTCCTGTTGATGCTAATATGGTCAATAGAGTGTACCCATCGATGTCTGCAAGCTTCGCGAGTCCACAGTATTCCTCCAGCAAGCTGCTGATGCTACTGGAGGTGTATATATGGAACCGGAACACCCCAAGGGCCTGCTGCAGTACCTCATGATGGGGTTTCTCCCTGATCACCTCGCACGTAGTAGCTTAATTCTACCCACAAGGGTTGATGTAGACTTTCGAGCCGCATGCTTCTGCCATAAGAAGGTTTTGGATATTGGCTTTGTGTGCTCGATATGTCTGAGCAGTATGTCTTCATCTCCTATTTGCCTACGACTCATGAAATTTGCTAATTATTTCTAGTATTCTGTGAACCACCAGACGGAGCGGTCTGCAGCACTTGTGATACAAAATTAGATGTCACAATGTTGGAGAATATCGGAAAGCCAGTTGTGGCCCTTCCGAAGAAGAAGAAAAAGAAGAAGGTCACCGATTCCTTGCCCGAGAGTGGTGTTGCAAGTGCTGCTGATAGCCCTGCGCCAACTGAAGGCTAAATGCTCTCAAAGATTTGAAATTTTACTTATCGGATAGATTGATACCCAGACTACAACTAAAAAAGTATTTCTCTTAGTCATTCCTGTTCTTTATTAGACTTGAAGCTAGAATATCAGGTTTCGTGATAGAAAACACAAGCAGAAGTTCATCCTCATTCTGAGCAAACAAAGCAATAACAACGTATGTTAAAGATTAAAAGATTTCAAATAAATCAGCAACATGCATCGCATATAAAGAATGACTTATCCCCAATATGGTTGGTACTGTTCCAACGTTTTGAAATCTTCCGTCACTGTAGCCTGGATATATCCGCACCGGGCAGCGCACCACTTATTCTTCTCGATGCCGAACTTCTCGAAATCCAACTTGACCCCCTTCTGGAAACACATGATATAATCGCTGCCCCCAAACATAAACATACTCAACTCTTCACCTTTCGTAACTTTATACCCAGGCTTAATCTCATCCCTGATAACCACACTGCTAACATGGCTCATACCAATGGGCAAGAATGCCACAAGTCCAATAGTATCGCTCTTGATGACAATCATCCCGCGAGCCTGTGAGAACTGGTACCCAGGGTAATCCGGCGCATCGAGATCAACCATATCGTCATCGCCATCCGCGCCCGCAGGGACCCCTTTTTTCCCCTTATGTTCGTGCCTTGCCGGTCTTCGCCGTTTGATAGGATTCAACGGCCGTCGCGGCGCCAAGCTCGGCGCTTTCCCTGGCTCCTGCTTGACATAAACCTCCAAATACACGTTCCCGGGGACCACCTTCGCCTCGAGTACCACCCCGCTAACCGGCGCATGCTGGCGATGATAGTCCGCCGGTCCCAAGAAGGCGTGCATGAACGTCCCGCCTGCGAATTTCTTAGAATACTCGCTCCCATCGAGCAACTGGCTGATGTTATACGGGAGGCTTTTAATTTCAACTTGCTGGGCGTTATGGTAATTAAACGCGACGGTGGCATCCTCTTCGATCGGCCAGGCGCCATCGAAGGAGCTATCTGCTCCGTTACAGATCACGAGTGGATCCTCGGGGTGTCCCACCGGTCGCTGCTTGTCGATATCGACAAACTCGCGGGTGAAGAAATCGTTGAACGAGTAATCCCACCAGTTACCCGTTCCGTCTCCAGGTAACTTGTACTCGTTGACGCGGTACCCAGGACGTCCGTCAGGGTAGGTATGTGGAGTTTTGAGGAAGGTCTCAAAGGTCTCCTTTGTAAGCGATTTGTCTGGTTTCTCGTCAAGCCACATGCCGATGGAATTGGAGAACATGACCATCCACTGGCTTAACTCGGAGAGTTCCTCTCGGGTCTCGCAGCCCGGGTAGATGGTACTTTGGAGGCCGACGACGGTGGGTTGTGCGAGAACATGGTGGTAGGCGCAGAGTTCTTGATATACCTTGTAGCCTGTTTTGTCCTCGCTGGGGACCCAGTGGAGGAAATCGTCGAGGTAATCGTAGAAGTCCTCTAGTGTGTTTAAATGGGCGAGCTCGCTGCAACCGCATTCTTTAGCCGATAGAACGGCCTTTGTGAAGCGGTGTTCCCAGGAGTTGGCGCCCACCAGGTTGATGAGGGATTGAGTAACCCGGTGGACTGTTTTAGTGCCGTTTTTATAGTACATGTTGATATATTTGAAGTCTTTTGTCAGTAAATGCCAGAATATAACTGCAAATGTTCAATGTGCAAGATTTGAGGAAACTGTGGAAACTACCCAGATTTATATGGCAGCCATTATTCCAACAATACTCACTTGCCATTATGGTGTGTATATGTGCGAGGAGGGCTGCTTTCTAGTATCACGTATTGCATTTTTCTTAATCCGGATGCAATATAATGTCGTACGCATCGAAGGAAGTGTGAACGTGTAATTGATGGCAAGTTGCACTAGGGATTTTACGAACAGGATTCGAATCCGGCTGGAGAGCATGCAGAAGCGGCACGAGCTCGTAAGACAGTTACACCAATTATGGCAGATCTTAAAAACAAGTTGAAGGGAGCATCAAAGTCGCTGTCAACAAAACGAAAACAAAATCAGATGCCAAAATTTCAAAACTTGAAGAAAGAAAGCCATGTAATTATTGTATATAACGCCAATAATATGCATCTGATGAACATGGATTGAAATCTAGAAAACCAAGATAGTTTTACTATTGTTAGGATGCTTAAAGTTCGAGAAAAAAGTACCAATAATTGTGTCACGAAAAATCCACACTTTGATCTGACTGGAATCGCTAGTGGGATGTTTATGGGGTTTCGAAAGGGAAGGGCGGTGGTAAATGAAAACAGGAACTCCGTAGCAATGGTCTGACTCGCCATATCTAGATTTGATTCCGGAAACCAAACGAGAACAAAAGAAAGACAAAGAAAAGGCATAGAGGACTTCAGGTTATACAAACCATCCAAAAGTTAGACTAACCTAAAGTTTCTTTTCCTAGAAAATAAACATTGGCGTTATCTGGCAACGATAACGATTTGGTAGGAGTAACACAACCGAAAAGAAGGCAGACGCAAGAGCGGGGGAATTAGAGTCTTATAGGCTTCGAAGAAAGAGGAAGAGAGAAAGTGTGCCACGAATAAACTTTGATTGTGTTCCGGAGATCGTGGTGTGTCCAGGTCCCCGTGGGGGTTACGAAGGAATGTTTAGTGGTGCATGTAAAAGACGAGAATTATATGCATGGTGGCTAACACGGCCCAGGAGTAGGAGCTTTGGGAGACCAACATCCTCGGAGATCTTGGTCCACATCTGAGTCTTTGAAAACAAGTAAGTCAATGTCATAAATGCGAATGGATTGATCACTCTCCTGCTACTTGCTGATCACTTACCAGAATCAACAGGCTTTTGTGGGGTTGTTGCACTATTTTGTGGGACAGAATTTTGATCCTTATCGTCTCCTCGTCCATCAATGCGCAGGCTTTCCAACGCGCTTGTTAGAGATGAATTGCGTTTTTTGACCATCTTGGGGACCGTTATCGTGATGGGCGCTTTCTTGTCCTGCTTATGAATACGTTTCATCTTTTCCTTCTCCTTTTTCGTTAATTTTGAGCCTTCAGACATATTCGGTGGAGGTTTAAGTTGCATCTGAATAAGGCGGGAGGAGCCGCCGACGGCCAACTTTGGTTCTCGGGATACACGAGACATGATAGTTTTAGGTGCGGTATCATTGCTGGTCATCGAAGCGAGTGCCTATGTAGCTGGTTAAAACTGCTTGATTGAGGGAATGAACATGGGATTACGTACGAATGAATCAGTGTTGTGCCCAAATATGAAGCTGATCAGTCGTTTGTCGTGTCCGACGTTCTCTGCTTTCACTGACATGACACCGATAGCTGGTTCTCCCCAGATATTGGCTTTGCTAAAACCTTGGGAACCTAGTCACACCACACAGTTTAATATAAATTCTCTTATCGGAGATATTCGTGATTCTCGTCCTACCCATGAAATCTTCGTTGATAATAGCCTTCATAGAATCGAGCTCGTCATCAGAAAAGAACAGTCTTTGCACTGCGGTTGACGAAATCAAAGTGTGAAGCATGTGTTCGCCTGTTCCACTAACAACTGTAGCAACTTGTCGATCTCCCACATCCTTCACAAAAGTCCCGACGCCGATTAAGGCCGCGGGACCAACTCGCCCAGGCTGCTTCATACCAATACCACCGCTGGACGAGCCGGCAGCCATATTTCCATACCTGTCAATTGATATAGCACCAACTGTATCGGTGACCAGATCGACCTTTTCTTCCATCAACTCAGGAGTGGCGGGAAGACTTGAATCAGGGAGCAAAGCAGAACCCGCTTCCTGTATAGGGCGGCCGCTGGCTCCCACCATGGGTAACTGTACAGATTGAGCGTTGTCAAGTTTACCTTTTTGTTTCATTATCTCTTGATATTCAATCTCCCTCTGCCATTTCGCAAATCGGATACGAGCTGGGTGGGCGACGAGAGAGTCATTGGGAGTAACGGGAAAGTTATGTTCACGAGCGTAGTCTGCTGCCCCTTCTCCGACAACAAAATTGGGCGGAACTCGCTTAAGCGTCAATGGCTGGGATGAACGCTCAAGAACGAGACGGGCAAGGGAGATAGGGTTTTGAATTTCTATTGAACAAGATCTATTAGACTAGTGGATATATTTGAGGGAAGCAGTTGGATACGTACTGGGAGTTGCACCGATGGCGCCGGTTCGTCCGAAGCTGTCCATAATAGAAGCGTCGGTTTCGACGACCCCATCAAAGTTGAGATTGCTGCCATATCCAGCGTTTGTGACTGGATCATCTTCGAGAACTCTAATGGCCATTTCAACAGCATCGACAGAGGTACCTCCTGTCTTCAAAATGGCCATTGCGGCTTGGCAGGCACTAGAGTGACAAAAAATATCAACTTACTGCTTGTACGATATGTAAAGTAACATTGGAGGCCCATATACCTACTTTCGGCAAGCTCTCAGATGCTTTTGTTCATTCTCCGTGGAATGATACCCTGCCCCGGCGTGCACATAAATGCAGGCATAGTCTGGATGGTCGTATCCTGACGTGTAGTGTCTGATCGTGGTGTACTGGCTTTGATCCCCAACCTCGTTTGTGCCTGCCCCAGGAGACATTGCAAAAAGGATGGAGAATTTCTATTTATAAAGAATGGAACCCGAAGGATAGAAAAGAGCTGAGAACGAGATTGAGGCCTTGGAAGCTTGTAGAATTAGAGTCGTGAGAGAAAGAGATTGCAGGAATGAGCCCCAAGATTTCTATCCAACTAGGGAAGCTACCTTCCTGAGAGTAGATATTAGATGTTATTGTTGGAACCGGCGCCGGCCATGTGTAAATATAAAAATATAAACCAAAGGCTCTTGTGGGAGGATCCTCACCTGGATCCCCAGTAAATCGATCAATAGAGGCACTGATCAGTCGAGAGTAAAATGTAGCTGAGAACAAGTAGAGTAAACTAGATGGGAGGAGAATATGGAAGACAGGAAAGGAGAGAGCGTGGTTCCAAACGTAGCAAGAAAAGAGCCCACAGCAAAGCCTGGGCCTGATTCCAATACAATGGTGAATCAAATATCGCCAAAACTGCGTGTTGAGTAGCAAAATACAACAAGATTGGGATCCAAGATACCAAGGTGCCTCTCCGGCCAACGGCACTCCAAGCCGCCGGTTACTATCGTCCCAGCATCCAATGGATACGTATAACTCGGAATACCCACTGCGGACGCGATATCCAGCTATGCGGCGGAGATGGCAGGGGTGTTCTCCTCGAGGTTTTGCTCTGGCGGTGGGTGGAAGTAGCACGAGCGAGGTCTTGGCGTTCCCCATCGGGCGGCGAGCTAACAAACGGCGGCCGGCCCAGTCAACGTAGCTGCTGCCTCTGCTGACGTTCGGGCTAAGTGGGCAGCTTTACAACTTGCGTGTACCCCAACATCCACAGCCAACCTGGTATCTCCACTCCCATACGACATCACCTTGCCATCCGCACGGCTTCAAGGCCCCTCTCTCGATAAGCTCGACAGTATAATCCGGTAGAAGCACGGGGCTTCTGATCGACTAGCCATGTCGACCTCTCAGACTCCCGCCGTTGTCATGGACAAGTGAGGCTTTACCCCTCCATCCACCCACCACCACCACCCCGGTGTCTCTGGGCCGCTTGTAGCTAACAAAAATCACAGCGGAACGGGTTACTCGAAATTAGGTCCGTCAAAACTACAGTGGTCATCCCGCGACGGTCCGGTACTGACTCTTCCCACTAGGTTTCGCTGGCAATGACGCTCCGTCCTTCGTCTTCCCCACCGCTATAGCTACCAAAGGTCCCGCCGGTGGAGGCGGAAGCGGCAGTGGAAGGCCTGCCGTCGCACAGAAGCCAAGCTTCCTCACCGGTGGAGCTGGTCCCGGTGGCCACTTATCCGGAAAGCGTGGAACAGAGGATCTCGATTTCTTTATTGGTGATGAGGCGTTGAATGCCGCGAAGGGACCTGGTATAGCTCCCAATGATATATGTATTTGACACGGATAGCCAATCTGACATAGATATGGGGATCAGGATACGGCATTGACTATCCGATAAGACATGGACAAATCGAGAACTGGGTACTTTTGGAATACTGTTTTTTAGGATAATCTGTCGGATATGGGACTAACGGAACCGGCAGGACCACATGGAACGCTTCTGGCAATCCTCCATCTTTAAATATCTCCGCGTCGAACCAGAAGACCACTACTTCCTCCTTACCGAGCCGGTATATATCTACTCACGATATCTGGGATCATCTTCAACAACCACCTTTACTAATATGAGCCGTATTATAGCCTCTGAACCCCCCCGAATCCCGTGAATCTACCGCCGAAATTATGTTCGAATCCTTCAACTGCGCAGGTCTCTACATTGCCGTCCAAGCCGTCCTCGCCCTTGCCGCCTCCTGGACATCGTCTAAAGTTCAAGACCGTAGTTTGACGGGTACCGTCATCGACTCCGGTGACGGTGTGACCCACGTTATCCCCGTCGCAGAGGGATACGTCATCGGCTCCTCCATTCGATCCATCCCAATCGCCGGTCGTGATATCACCTATTTCGTCCAATCGCTCCTTCGAGATCGCGGTGAACCTGACAGCTCGTTAAAGACCGCTGAGAGCATAAAGGAGGAATTCTGCTACGTCTGCCCAGATATCGTCAAAGAGTTCAGCAAGTACGACCGCGAGCCCGACAAGTTCATGAAGTACATGGTAGACCAGGGCGCTGGAAGGAAAGTCAGTGTGGATGTTGGTTACGAACGTTTCTTGGCTCCAGAGATCTTCTTCAACCCGGAAATTTACAGCAGTGATTTCTTGACACCATTGCCCGAAGTTGTCGACGGTGTTATCCAAAGCTCGCCTATCGATGTGCGAAAAGGACTCTACAAGGTATTTCCTCCCAAACTCTTTTACTATTCCTTGTAGGTTTCAATGCTAATAGGGAGACATCGGTAGAACATCGTCCTCTCCGGCGGTTCCACACTCTACAAGGACTTCGGCCGTCGTCTCCAACGTGACATTCGCAATCTCGTCCAAGAACGTCTTGAGATCTCAGAGCGACGCGCAGGCGTCAAGTCTAGCGGTTTGGAAGTCTCCGTCATCACACACAAGAGACAGAGATACGGTCCTTGGTTCGGTGGCAGCTTGTTGGGTCAGACACCGGAGTTTAGAAGCTACTGCCACACAAAACAAGAGTACGACGAAATCGGTCCCAGCATTGTCAGACGGTTCGCTCTGCTCGGTGGACCCGGCGGCACTTCTTAGACAGCTTGAGGAAGCAACACGGTTAGAGGTGGGTTGGCATTGTGGTTGTAGAGTTGCTGTAGCATTCTTGTTTATATCTTCACTGGTCCGAAATAAAAGAAGTTTTTGAAGGTCCTTCGCAGATTCGTAGAGTGCGATCAGTGCGCGAATGAATACTTAAAATCTAAAAAATTCATGAGACTATACAGCTTGAATATCCAAAATGGTAAAGATTGCAATGAAATTCATAAAATTAATATGCACTTGATCATTGAACGAAAGGTATTCAAGATCTCCACAGCCCTCCCAGAACTTCCACTAACACTCCAGCATCAACCTCACCCAATGCCGAAATACCTGCATAAATCTTCTCTAAAGCATGGGTTATCTTCTCGTTCCTCTGTCTTTCATCGCTACCATTCACAAAAGTAATCATATCCCTCTCTATAACCCCAATTCGCTGTACCAAATGACTTTGCAACCTAGCAACAATGTCCAATACATGCCGTGGCTGTATATCCGACGGAAGTGTGATCGTTATATCATCCACCTCACTGGGCTCAGATGCTCTGGCAGATTTGAATGCAGAGATCGCAAGCAAAAAAGATACATATGCAACCGCGCCCGTTATTACCATCCCACCGGTCAACACCATGAACCTGAGCGAAACACCCAAACACCAGGCCGCCCACCCTTTCCTCATCTCCCTTCCCGCGCTAGCAAACCATGCGAGAAGCGACGTTACGCAAAATATTACAAGAAATATCAGAAACTGCGCAGACAGTACTCCCGAAGGCAGACCGAGCACAGCTGAGACAATGTGGATATTCAAGCGGAGTAATGTTGCAGTAAAACAACTCCCCAAGAAGAGGTCTACAATTTCTGTCGGTTTATCCGGAATAGTCGAAGGCGAGAGTAAAAAGTCGACCAATAAGGATATAAAAGTTTCTGTTGTATTCGTGTCACAGATACAAGGTTGTGGGTGTAACTTGTTCTTTAAATAGGAATGGTGTAACCGCGGCTTAATATTCCCGTAGGCAGAGGTATCAGAGAGCGCTTCGAACATGGCATGTTGGATGTTGGCACTTCTGTCCGATATGCTTCGATCATATCTTGTCCATTCATATTCGGGTTTTTTTTCAGGACAATTTATTATATGCGGAATAGGCTCGTTCTCGTTTAGACCCGCCGATGATGGCGAGGTACTGCCTATCGATATCTCGGACGACGGGCGAGGGAATAAAAAAGTGTTGCTTAATGTCGGTGGCAAAGGAGCGTTGAGGAAGGTGTCGCTGCCGATGTTCGAGGTAGGAGAGAAGGTAGAGGAGATGTCGGAAAGGTGGTCGTATGTATCAGTGTCGAGCGGCGCAAGAGGCGGTGATATTTTAGTGTCCTTCATTGCCTCATTCGTTGTTATCCCTGATTTATCTAATGTCAATAATAATACAGTTTTATCACTAGTATTCCCGACAAAAAAGCCCGATAGTAGTGTAGTAAATGAAGGAAATGGAAATATTTGGAAGATTGAGTCTCAGATCTCACCATAAGGCCCATCTCTGCGATATTTCATCTGCTTATGTGCGCATGTGCCATGTCATCCCTTGCGTGCAACACTAGACCCACATGTCCAACCAAACTTTCAAACAAGCACCCGAGGAATGAAGGATGCCACATCAGACGAAAATGAAGGAAGCAAGGAAGGGAGCTAGAAAATGCCTTGGATAATTTGGGTCATCTGGTATACTTGGGAATTTCCGAGAATTACCCGTATCATTTTAGCTTATTTCTTAGATACCGGCTAGCATGTTTTGCCCGGGCGAGAGGAACTTCTCAATGGCAACGTCATGAGATAAGGCCTACTAATTATGTAGCCCCTCAACGGCGTTGACCGGTTAGCTAATTAGGTTGGTGAGTTCGGATGACGGTTGAGAGTCCTAGCTCGGCGGTATAAAAACCATAACAATCTACCAATATCAGTACAAGGATGATGACAACATTACTGTGCAGCTCGAACCGAACCAAGACACACTGGTTAGTTTGATTTCATTACTGAACCCGATGCCGTGGGAGGTAGGTATCTTATACATTACCTTTTAACTCTAGAGCTCGGAGGGTCAGTGCAGTCGGCCGTTGGACATTGCTGCTCTCTTGTTGACTTGGGTGCCAAGTGATGCATTTGGAATAGCGTGTAATGTTATTTATGACGGCACCAGCAATCCGGAGCGATAGAGTTCACTATGTCTATTGCAGGACATGTCGACAGCTCATAGTTCAACTGTGTATTGCACAAACAATTTGTTATTCTGCACCATCCGGAGCTACTCATGTTTTGAGTCCTTGTGACACGGCTGTGGAACCGCAAGTAAACTTCATGGGTTCAAACAGTATCAGGTATACGGCATGTAAAGATCTAGGAATATAAAGACTAAGTTTGTTTTGTAACAACTGAACAATTAGGTGTTCTCTAGCCGCACTATCTTTAATATTGGACTTATCTCTCAACAAGTTAACTGGTTTATATGGTTCGAAATTTGCATATTATTCTATCACCGATTCCGAAATAGTGATATATCCATCTCTCTCAAGCTAGTCTCAATATCCTCGGTTACGCTGATCACATTTCGGTGATAAGCCAGGATATCAGCTCATAGTAAATAATGAATGCGAGCAAAGGAAGCCTGTCGACGTCGACACTTGCAATCTGCCGTGTTGTGGTGTTGCACCACCCATGCACATTGGGCCATATTATTCCCCCTTTCGATTCGTTCGTACAGCGGCTCCTGTAAATGCGTCAATGGCCCGTCAAATGAACAGTAACAGTAACGTAATTACATTTATCACGCATCGGCCGTCATGTCAAGTATCCTGCAGCGTTGGAGGAACGCCCATCCGGCAGAGGACGCAAAAGAACAGACGGTAGCGCAAGAGACTCGAACTCGACAGCTTCCGGTGGAGCAGAACTCCCCGCTTCTCTGGCTTCCCAACGAGCTGCTCATCATTATTTTCGACGATGTCATCTCCTGCGTTCGTCCGCATGCTACCATTCGGGATTTTATATTGAAACTCAGTCGTGTCTGTCGGCGTTTCTATGACGCCCTGCAGTTTCTAATGGATTCGAAATGCGTCCTATGCGTATCGATCCCAAATACTAAAATCCCGGAAATTTCGACGAGATACCGGCTCGTGGAATATAACACGGAAGGAGCGCGGGGGCCATTCGTCAAGTGCGTTTTTTTACCAGCTATCTTAGGCACTTTCCCACTTTGAGAGAACCATTTAATAAAATTTCATATGAATTTATAGGAGACTCGAAATCTATGGAGGTATACGTATCAAGTCTCGGTCTAGCTTTGATACCAAGGCCGATAAGCTATCGTTGGAGGATACTTTCAGTAAGTTCAGAGAGGGTCTCGGGCGGTCCGAGGCGCAAAAGTTCGTGGTCTACCAAGCCGCGGTTGACAGGGCTGTCACCACGTTCGCCAACTTAACGCACGCTTCCTTCCAAAACGGCAGCGACAGTCTGATGGTTCATTTGATATATGGGATTCGTATGACGTTGGCCCATTGCCCGTCCTTGCGAAACCTTACTCTACTCCTCAACTTTTCCATTGAAACTGAGGAGCAATTTATCGCATTCTCCAAGGCGCTGGATCAGCCGATGGAGACCGAAGTCCGGCTGCAAGAGTTAAAAGTCACTATAAATCGGGTGCAGGACAGTAATGCTGTCGCATCAAAAGTGGCTTCGGATTCAGCGGCGAAACCAACTTGTTGGCCCCTGGAAATATGCACAAAGATGCTCGGTTCATCGACACGGACCGCTAGAACGGCGGAGCTGTTCTACGATGACGAACACACGTCGGAGTATACGGATAATCCACCGGGTGTGCAATGGAGGTTCTCCAATCTGAGGCATTTCAAAGTACCCACGACATCGCTACAAAGCATGTGGGCAGTTGCTACGTATTTCGATATAAACTATAACCAAGTGCAGGAACTTACTCTCATCGGAGAGGCAAGTGAGAAACTAATGCCATGGGATCCGAAGGTACGTTTTTTGGACGGGGGGCATCGGGCACCGTAATCTAGAATGCCTCTAGCTAACTAAACTGGCTTATGATTAGATCCTTGAGTTTTATAGTAGATTCCACAACGTAAAAGTTCTAAATATGAATATATCAAGCAAAGGAGACACTAAATGGGTTGTTTGTTTGTTGAAGGACCGGCCGTCAAGTTTGTTTCCTCAGTTGGCGGAATGCCGTATATGCGTCACTTGGAACGGATACGTATACGCCGGTAGAGATAGTAGTGACAGCTTGAGCGCTCTCATTTTGAATCTACGAGCTAAACACGAAAACGAGATTATCAAAAGCTCTACGAATCAGGATACTTTTAGGTTTTTATTGAAATAAAGGACGATACCCAAGAGCAATTGATTAGATAGCTAGCGTAATATTAACTTAATAAATGCCTTTTCTTACCATTTCTGCTCTTATCAATATGCCTATCTAAAAATAATAATTCTGTCTCTTGACTGTAGTCGTGTTGGTGAGTTGGATTTTGTTATCTCCGATTTCGGCCAGCGGTGCGCGAGGCCGCCTGCAAGGGGCGGCGTCTTGAAGGAAGCGAAGACGAGCGGTCTGGATGCCCACCAGCTAAGCTACCGGACCAGGGCAGCGTCGGTCTTCTCTCGGGTATATTACACCCCAATTGCCATTGCATCTTCTCGGGCTTACCATCATCCCCCAACCTCCACCTTGTATCGCCGCAAATATGGATTCCACGATTGATCTGCTCGATCCCGACAAAGCTCTGGACTTGAACTACATCAGGTACCAGTTAATGTACGTCCGTTTCTTTTCGCATCGATTAAGCTTTTCCCAAAACTCTCGGCCCGGGGTATGCTAACAAAGCTTCACCGTTTTCAGCCGCCTCGAAGACACCATCGTCTTCAACCTCATCGAACGCGCGCAATTCCCACTAAACCCGACGATATACGCCTCGACAGCCCTGTCGCTGCCCGATTTCAATGGCTCTTTCCTCGACTGGATGCTTTTCCAGCAGGAATCGGTCTACGCGCGCGTTCGCCGCTACCAAGCTCCGGACGAGTACCCGTTCTTTCCTGAGGTCCAAAAGGTGGAACCGATCTTGAAGCCGTTGAATTATCCGAAACTACTGCACCCGAACACCGTCAACATCAACGAGAAGATCAAGGAGGTGTACATCCAGAAGATCCTACCGGCAATTTGCCGCACCTCAGAGAAGAGCGGCGGGGACCGCGGCGAGCAGCAGGAGAATTACGGCTCTTCGGCTGTCGCGGACGTTGCGGTCCTGCAGGCCCTGTCGAGGAGGATACATTTCGGGAAATTCGTGGCCGAATCGAAGTTTCGCAGTGAGGTTGAAGTGTTCACCAAGCTCATCGAGGAGAGGAACTCAGAGGAGATCGGAAACCGGATCACAAAGAAGGCTGTTGAGGAAGAGGTTCTGAGGCGATTGAGGTACAAAGCCAAGATCTATGGCAGGGACCCAACACTTAAACCTGACGAGGGCGGTGTTCCTGGTGAGAACGTCGGGGTCGGGAAGATTGATGTCGAGGCTGTCGTGCAGATGTATCGGGTGAGTCATTATGAAGTCTTCCGATAGATATTCGAGGTATCCGCTGACAATCGAGGTGCGATGTAGGATTTTGTTATTCCGTTGACGAAGGATGTTGAAGTTGAGTATCTTCTGCAACGGCTTATTGAGGTCGAGGATGACAAGAGGTCGGGGACGCCCGCTGGTGTTGTCTGAACAAGGGCCGCTATGGTCCACTTTCCTCTTTGTGCCACCTGCCTGCCGCCTTAATATTATCGGCACTTGTTACCGTTTAACTATTCTTATCATTTTCCTTTTTTTACCATTCGTCATACTGTTCATGAAATTATTATGCTTAGACACGGCGTTTATGTTGGCTTCACACGTTCGGGAAATCATGTACTTTTACCAAAGAGTCATAGGTGACAAAATGACAATCCTCAATACTCATGAGATACTCTATATGTCATATATGGGAATCCGCTAAACGACAGGCTTTTGGTGCGCCTCGAAAAATGCTCGATGCTCTAATTCTACAGATTTATGTTTCGTTTGCTGAGCACCAGCCCGTGTCACGACTCCTCGCCTTCCTTCTTATTCTCCTCCGCCTTCTTCTTCTCGTCGTCGCTTCCGTACCCCTCAAGTACCATATCGTTGATTCCTAGGTCTTCGTTCTGCTCCTCTGTTCTCTCGTAGTCCTCAATCGTCATGTTCGGATCTGGGTCCGGGGCGTACAAATTTTGCACGTAACTGGCAGCCAGGGGGTCCTCGAGGATGACGGTGAATTCCACCTCACCGGTTTTGGCCTTCTGCAGCCCGTCGAAGAACTTCTCCCATCGGAATTTCTCTTCGGTGGTCATACTGTCGGATGTCTCGCTGAAGATTCTGCCGTGGAGTTCGTCGTGGACCTGGGCAATCAGACCTTCCAAGGTGGTGAAGCGACCACCAAGAGTTCCTGGGGTCAAGTCGAGCTTGATCTCGGGAACAGACAGAGCACAGGTTTCAGATTTGAGGATATCACGGGCGAGATCCTCGACACTAGTGACCTTGAGGGTGATCTTGCGGCCCTGGGATGGAACAGCACCACCAGTCTTGACCTCGTTGGATTTATCTGGAACAAGCTCTGTTAGCATAGCTTCATTTCTTAGAATATTTGTGAGTCAAAAGGTGAAAACCTACATCCGCAGTGGTCGCAAAGGGTGCTCATGATGACAACCTCTTTGAAATGCGGAATCTCCACCATCTTCATGTTGGTAACCGCACCCAAGTTGCAGTTCGGGCAGCTGGCCGGAAAACTGTAAACCTCGTCTTTGCTGATTTCAACGTCGTCTCCGGCGTTGATAGTAGAAATTTCACGCTGATCGGCCTGGGCTTCGACCGCATCCGGGTCCAAGCCTAGAGCTTCATTCTGCTCACGGGATCTAGGATAGTCGGTCCTGACCCACTTTCCTCTGAGGTCTTCCAGGACTGGTTGGACCCAGCTATTACCAGATGGATCATCGAGCTCCAGGACCCACGGGTAAGATCCCGTAGTCTTGTCATCATCCATCATCTTTTTTCCCTTCTCCAAGAAATCATTGATCTTGAGATAAGTTTCCTTATCGAGTTCCTTTCGCTGCTCCTGGTCCATTTCGAGGTCGTCCAGAACGCCCCGCAGTAGTCCTTCGACGGTTGTGAGCTGGCCTCTCTGGGCTGGGATTTCGAGGTCTAAGGTGGGCAGCTTGCAGAGGCAGCTGTCAGACTTGACGACCTGGCGCTGCAAGTCCTCGGGGGTATCGACGCGGAAGGTATATCTGGCGCCGCGGGGTTGGATTTCGCCAGCGGACTGGACCTCAGTGTTCTTGAAGTGACAGTGTGGACATTCGAAGGACATGAGGATGACCTCGCGGAAGAAGGGGATGCTGATGAGGAGGAGCTTAGTTTCGCCCTAATCACAATCATATCACACAAGTTAGAGACATATCTCATATCTGTCAGAAAAAGAATATTGACGTACATTTTCGTGGCAGTTCATGCACAGAGACTCGATCTTGTCGACGACTCGCTCTTCATCGGTATCGTCAAAAGTTTGAACGGCCGCGCCAACCGGCTGGAAAAGGTCGGTCTGGGTCGTAGTGTTCTCGACTCCGGCGGCTGGCTTGTCTTCGTTCTCGATGAATGGCATATTGGAGGTTGTTCTGTATAAATATAAAAGTGATTTCTAATACGCTTAATTTTCAGCGTAGCGTTGATTGATCGTTCTCGCCGTAATAGTTAAGTAGTTATCTGCTTAGCTTTGGTCTGTGTGATTGTTGTAGTGTCTACTGCGGAATACGAGGTAGGAAGCTGTGCGTCGAGATTTTTATATCCGTCCGGGTCTCAAATGAGTAATACGTGCTCGGAGTCATAAAAAGTCACGATATCCTCTGTTTTTGCTGTGGTCGTCGGCAAATATTGGCGGTCGTAGCAATTTTTCTTCCAGAACAAGGTGGGCTGTTCCAGTCGCCTCTGCGCTATCGATAAGCGTTTGCGGCCTCGTTGCGATCGCCCCACCAACGCCGGTCCACAACACATCCCAACCTCGGTCGCAACACATCGGAAATCGGGCTTGTCTTCAGGCACAAGACTGGTCCGCCGTGCAGACATTAGCAGATATAATTGCATTTTCGAAGATTAGAAGAGGAGGCATGAAAAATAAAACTGGGACTGTCACACACGGCAGGACTTTCTCTTTCCAGCTCCCGCTGATGCCTCGTGGTATCGGCAAATTTATAAGTGGCCGTCAGTTCTCGCGAGATGTCACAGATGTCGTGCATGGCCCCTTAATGCCGAAAATAGCAGCCTCCCAATCAATTGCAATTCAACTGCAATTCTGGTAAACGAGGCCACCGCAATCAGTTCCCATCCCATCCACCTTTGAGAACAGAGAAAAAGGTGCACGCAAAAAAAAGGGACAAACACTGAGACTGTCTCGTCACCACTTTCCACATGTCGACCTTCGCCGGTCGTGCCGTCTACGATTGATGCAATCTTCGCACTAATATTCCTCGCCGACGTCTTTCTCGAACGCCACCTGTGCAATTGCGGAAAGGATAGAAGGAGGCCCGCCACAATCCATCCTCAATTTCGAAGATTTCCAGCCTGAGGTTTCTCCACAACACAAATAGTCCAGCTGTTTCATCCTGAAGCAGAAATGTGCCTGATTCTTGTATCCCGGCTGCTCGCGTGTGGACGATCACCCGAGGAGATTGGAGAAATTTCGAAATAGAGCTAAACTAGTCCATGAAACGTCCATCCCTCTGATGGACTTTGATTCCTTGATTTCCTCAAAGTAAAAATATATTTCGTGGGCCGGGGAGTACATACCCAAGCGACCGCGAGGGAACGCTTCCGCTGACCGAATATGGACGGAAACATGGTGCCTATTGTGCAGCTGTTTCCTTGTGGCGAGCTTTTTTCGTATCCCTCTGTGCCTCGCAAACAACAGGGTTCGAATAGAGAGATTCAGAACTGGGACAGGTGATTGAATGAGTGAGACCATATACCTGTTTACTTTATATATTCTGTTCCCATCCTTCTTTTTCGGATTCAGATAAGAATTATCAGCAGTAGATTTCGATTATTTTCTTCAGTCTCTTAATATTCACCATCGTTAAACATCGAAATTCTGATAGCAACGCAAAAGGAAAACCCACAAATTCATTTCCATAATCGGCTGTATAACCCTCCTCTCACTTTATGCAAGCATAAAGTAAAGAAGATCTCGGGGCATTTTTGGACGACCAACCAAAATGACGTTCAACGAAATATATGGGATCACTCCGAGACGCGGCCGTATCGGAGACGTCCACAACGTCAAAGAATTCTTTCACACCGGTGGTGTTGTGTTTAATACCGTTCACTGGCAGTTCAACCTATCTTCGTTACCGGCAGACATTATTTACGAGATATGTGAACGCCTGCCTAACAAAGATGTCCTAAAGCTTCAACTTGTATCAAAGACAATGCGACGGAAACTGTCTAAGACTAGACTCGATGCCATCCATTCGAAGAAAACATACTACTTATGCTTGCACAGCATTAAGAAACTCGAGAAACTAATACGTAACCCGGAAATGGCTGCACGGGTAACAGAAATAACATTCGATGTGGCTACTCCACAAGTTCGACTTCGCTCAAAGAGATCTTGCATCGGTGAAGCAAACGACTACCCCGAAGAAGCTCGCTCAAAGCTGCAGCGGTGGTCAAGCACCCATCTTCGAAGACAACAGTGTGTTCCCTCTGAACGATGTCCGTCAGTCGTTGACTCGGAATTTGTCAACTATGAAGGAACAGTGACTCAAGCCTTCAATCTGTTCAAATCTCATTTCGCGACCGGTGTAGAGGAAGAATCGAACGATAGTGACAACGAATACAATATCTTCAAACACATCACTGCTGCTTTCCGGTCACTTCCCAATCTAACAGCACTAGAATTCGCACATACGAACCCGAAAATGATCGATCGTACAGAGATGCTCCAAAAGTGGCGAGAGTACAACGACCACATGTACGCTCTCCTATACATTGATCCTAAAATAGAGCTACAAACCGGAACATGGCCGTGGTGCTCATGGTTAAGACCAAAGACACCACAATTTCTCCTCTCGACTGCCTGTCCCGCAATATTATTCTGCGCCGCCCAGGCCGAGAAGAAGATAGCCCAGGTCAAAATCGGTGATACCTGTTGGGGCCCCCAAAACTTTGGCATGATGACCTCAAAGTTCGAACCCCAACAAGCACGACTCAAAGACGGCACCAGAGAAGGTTGGGAAAATGCATACTATTCATGGATGTGCCGCTACGCAGAAGACTACAGAGCAACATTTGGCCAACTCAAACGCTTCGAACTCTGCCTCGACCCCGCAGAAGAAAGACAACAAGACGGTGATCCAACCGCCCCTGCTAAAATACGAGCCCCGCAAATTTCCCTCTGCCTGCTCACCATCCTCAGAAACGTGGAGGAACTCAAAGTGTGGCGGTTACGCGGGGACACAGATATCCCATCGAACTCGCGGGACGGAGCCGGCGGGTTCGTGCTCCCAACCGACACAGCACTGCCTAAGCTGCATAGCCTCGAAGTGGGGGAGTACTCTGGCATCACGCTAGCCGGGCTTACTGCGTTCCTCTGCGCGAATAGCAGTTCCATCCGACACCTATCCTGCGATATGCTTGCTTTTGGAAGCCAGATTGTTTCCAAGAGCGATGTTCTACTGTTTCTGAAGACGATGAAGGATAGAATGAAGTTTGAAATGTTTAAAACGGACTTTTTGGTCGATAAGATCAGTGGGGGGACGGAATCAGGAAACGATCGCGTTGGTAGTGGTGGCGTAAGTCATGTATATCTGAGCTTTGATATCAAAGGCAGCTGGGTACAAGAAGACTGCGAGTTCAAAGTTGGAGTTAAAAAGATATCAATGACAGGAGAGGAAGTCCCATCCAAGAGCTACTGGATAGAGCGGCGTGGTTGGGAAGAATTTCTCAAATATTTCTCGAAATTCAAGGTGGAGGGGTTTGAAGGCCGTTAGACGGATATTAGTGGAAGACTGATGACATATAGCAGCGATATTATGCATTTTCTAAGCGAGGGACGGAATAAGGCATGTTAAATTTGTAAATACTTCGTATTTTGGGGTTCTTTTCTTAGGAGTTCGGTCTGGTAATAGGTAATGATCAATGAACTTTCTTTCCTACCTACTTAATATATATCACTAAATTTACTCTTCATTGATTTTCTCATATCTGTGATATGTGATGTAGAAGTTTTATTATCATTTAGATTCGTGAATATATTCGTATCGAGAACAGAGTAGTACACATGCATGCGCAATGCAGGCAAAAAATTAAAGGCACCCTAAAGATAATACATAGAAATCAAAAAAAGCCAAGACAAGGCAAATCGAAACCTCTGGATTCTAAAATTAAGGAACTGGTACTATAGCGGGGCTTTTAACAACCGAAAATAAGAAATTCCCCACCAAAAAAGCATATATACTGACATTCATGCCGCCACCTCGGTTAGGCGTTGGCTCCGTGTGCGTCTTGAGACGGGCCGGGTATCTTCTACAGGGATGGGCTTTGTGTTCCAACTGTAGATATTTCTTCGAGTAACGATAACCCTTGCGGCAGATGGTCCTACCTCACCGTCCTCGATTGCTTTCAGTCTTAGCTCTTTCTTCTCGGCTCGTTCAGAAGTTGACAGCTCGTTCATCTTAACACGAAGCCTCATAATTTCCTTTGCGACTTCTATTTCTTTGGCTTTCAGCTGTCTTCGAATTTTAAGGTCTTTCAGCTTCAACTTCTGGTTTACTTGGTTTTTTAAGGCGGAGCGTTGGTAATCTCTGAGAATCCTGTAGTTCAGTCTTTCCTTATAGCTTGCTTTTCTTGAAGACGAGCCGTCCGAGAAGGCAGTGCCAAATCCGATATCTGCTCTGCTTTTGCCTGGTCTCTCATTCTCATTGTGAGGGATCGTAAAACATTTACATGGGAAAGCATTTCCGCAACGGAAACAAAAGTTTGTTTTGCAGCTACACGTGGCATTAACACTAAATCCGAGATTTCCGGATGATAAAGAGGCGATAAAAACTTACAGGCATGTCATACTGTTACACCCAGCCGTCCTGTGGATGATTCGGTTGCATTTGGGGCACTGAGTCCATCCTTCCTCTTTTGCAAGACTCTTCAGAGCATCGGTCTCCGGGTCTTCAGGACACAGATCGGCATGCATCTCCTTTTTACAAGTCGTGCACGTGAGTTTGTGACACTGTAGGCAATAAGCGGCATCTCTGCTAATATTGCTGAGGAAAATGTCTCCCTGGCACGAGAAACAACTAATAACTTTTGATGCTTCATAAGATTCCTGCATGGCCAAGGCCGCCTTCATCTCCTCGTCCGACAGCACATGGGAGGTTTCCGAAAGCGGTAAACTCTTGCAACATTTCGCCGGAAAGGAGTCAGGATTACCGATAGTGTATTGGAAGTTTCGCTGCAGGCACTCGCGGCAGTGACGGTGCAGACAGTTTAGCCGCTCGAGCTCGAAACCCAGAAAGGTATCACCGCAGATTGTGCACTTGGCAGGCTTCTCCTTTGCGAAGAGATATGCGGCACGTCGTTGGGGGCCTTTTCGCTCTTTGACCCAGCCGATAGACGCAGCAAGGGTGTGAATGATCTGCCCAGCTTCGGCAGCCGTGGTTGGATCCTTGCTTAGTAGCGAGGCGCGAACGGTGCGGGCTCTCATTGTGCCGACGACCCCACGTTATTATAACTCAACAGGGTTATGTATGTCTGGCTTATAATTTATCTGCACCTCCCTTGGGGCTAGGGCAGGATCCAGAGTGCGAGAGGAATAAGGAACTATCAACAGGTTTTAACGATTTTAATGGGTTTTAATGTAGCTTGCCGAAGGAATCTTTGTAATTACAAGTATCTTTTTCTGCAGGTGCGTTTCTGACAGATATTATATAATTTTTCAAAAGGACGCCCGTATCACAGCTGCACAGGATCCAGTTTATTGTTCGATAATTTCCGTTGACAGCCAACTTGGATCCTGCCGCTACCCGCTGCCCTGTCGAATTATAGCAGGTATCCAGCCGCGTTGCCTCGTTAGCCACAACGCAGCCTCTTTAGGAAATACCACAGATACCCTTGTTCTCTTTCTATCAATATGAGCTACGATTTGGTATGATCATGATCCAGATAGTCAATTCAATTCAATAATATAATTCAAATCTATCTTGACGAGTCAAGCAACAGCGCTCGAAATGATCCAAATATCTGGAATCCTAGCTACACTGTAATATATCAAAGCATCCACTTTGTAAGCTTTATTCAACAGTCTCTACCTTGCCTTCCGTATTGCCCAGTCTGAAAAATGTGCCTCCCGATGCTTTTGCTTTGGCTCGAGTTCGGGTCGCAATCGACGTCTGATTCTGAATTTCTTTTTTAATACCCTTGGCTTCTGATTTCTTCTTTGCTAGAGTGGTTATCTTTCGCTTCTGGCGCTGTCTGGCTTTCGCTTTGGTCGCCTCGCAATTGATTTTTAATTCATATAGCTCCCGGCGCAATTCTCTAATTTTGATAGCAGATCCAAGCTCCTTTTTCTTCTTAGCCATAGCAGTTTCCAAAGATCTTCGCTCCTGAGCCAGTATTTTTTCTTTTTCCGCGAAAACATGCTCGTGGCTCTGTACAATCCTTTCACGGGTAGCTTTATCAATAATCTCATCCTCAGGATGGCCCTGGTAAGATCTTATCGATTCTCCAACGGATGAAGGCCTTCGCCCTCCCTTTCCACATTCGCATCCAGTGCCATCAGATCCACTGATAGGATATCCACATATATAGCAGAAGGTGGTGCCACACCTTCACGGAGAAACAATTTTCAGCGTGGGCATCAGAAATTTGGGGTCTTTGGCTTAAACATACCGACAAAATATGTGATTGCAGCCTCCGTTTTTGCTAACAAGCTCATTGCATTTAGGGCAGCTCGTCCAACCTCGAGTGCCAGCAGTCCTGATCAACTCCTTAACCCCATCGTCTTCAGGACAAAGGCCTTGGTGCATTTCATCTCCGCAAGTGACGCATGTCAGATCCCTACAATCTGGGCAGTAAGCTGCATCCTTGGTAATCGAGGTCGAAGCATCTGCTAGCTCTTCTTGGCAATAAGCGCAATTAATCAGCTTGGAGGATTCATATCTGATTTTAGCCTCCAATAACTGGCCCAGCTTTTCATCGTCAAGAGCGAATATGGTATCTTCGAGTTTATATGGCTCGCAGCATTTAGGTGGATATTCGGTTTTTCTTTCGAGAATTTGATTGAAGTTTTCGCGGATGCATTTATGGCAGTGAAGATGACTGCAGGGCAATGAGACTGACTCATAGACGAAAATATCATCGCCGCAAACTAGGCAATTAACTTTCTCTTCTTGAGGGTATTTTGATTCGATGATGGGAGTTTGCCGGGACTTAGCTTTCTTCTCCCTAGTTCGAAGTTCCGTAGTCCAGTTCAGACTTGCAGCGAGCTTCCGGATCTCCCGTTGGATATCTTCTGGGTCCTTCGTTGGTTGGTCTTTAGATGTTGCGGAACTTTCATCTAAAGCATCAGTTTTCGCCATTTTTGAGGAACCGTCTAGTGATATGACGATCAAATCGAGTCTAGGGGCAGGAGAACTAAGTCCACAAGATATGATAGTGTCGAGAAATTGATGATGTAGGAAGATATTTAGAATGACGCCTTTGGAGAATTTTTTATTTAGATACATGATAATACAGATTGAAACGCAGGTAGAGCCTAGACGACGCTCAATTGCTCCTTGACTTCCTCCACATTCATAGAAAATCCTTCACGGCTATTCTGCTCCTTCTGCTTCCTTGTTCCACTTCACAATCCCGCTATTAATCGACCTAAAGAGTTCTATATCAAGGGCATCCTCTTCGAATCCAACGTCCGGTTCCCATTTCAACCAATCTTCAGCTCGGCTGTTTCCCTCAAAAAGCCCTACGGAAACATCGATGACGCCGGATGGTTCTCTCCTCTCTGGCGCTCTATAGAACACTTTCGCCCCACAGACTCGGCAGAATTCTCTAACTACTTTCCCGGGAGTACTCTCATACGACTTCAATGTGCCCTCGTTAAACTGCATTGGCGTTCCATCCTTCCAGAAGACATTCGACTTGGGCACGTAGCACCACGGGTTGATCTCATACCCGGAACATCTTCGACAGGACTCACAGGGGCAAGGATTGCATCTGTATTTCCCCTTGGCGAGCCACCAGAGTCCGTTGTTCTTGTCCATATGCTTCGGATCCGGTCCTGGGAACTTTGCGTTGGGTCGAGTGATGTAGAAGTCGACCCCGCCGCAGTGGCACTTACACCACATTTTCTCATCAGATTCAGGGAGCTCATCGCTCTCCGCTGCTAAAATATTCTTCGACTTCGCTTTGTACTCTGCTGTCGTCTCCGCGGTGACTGGCCCCTTGCTAGCTGAAGATTCCAGGCTGCTTGTGCGGTAGCTCTGGATTTCTTTGCCATTGTTTTCGGTCAGATATACAGAAAACCCACCATCACCAGTATCATCTGTCCAGACGTTCAACCGTGACAGCAGATCGCCAGCTTGGTCAATGATGCCAGTGGTTACATCCCAACAATCCAACTCAATAGTGCAAACATGAGCTCCACAAGTTCCACAGAAGTATCTGGGCAGGCCTGCGGATGTCTTATATTCTGTCAGATTAGACAAGTCTGGCTTTTTGACACCAAGATTATACGGGAAAGAAACAGAATTCGGGGCCGAGATACCCGTGCTGTGGCGGCAACTGTTGCATTGGCATATTGCGCTACGCAGCGGTAGAGCCCATTTGGGGATCACAATATCGAAATCATTAGCTTTGCAGTGACAGCGAGCATTGAGGGTGATGGTATCAGAGCCGTCCGTCATTTTGATTATATGCCACAATGGTAATTAGGAATATTGTAAATTATGAAGAATGCGGGGAATTGAAGATTATGGGATTTCAAGATATATTGTGGATGACTAATACGGTCTACAGCTAGCTCGGACATGTCCGCACATTGGTTGGATCGAAGACGCACTCGAAGCCCCCCTAGTTTGTGTTGGCGATATGACGAAAGGCGTCACGGATTAGGAAGGAGCAAGGTAACACTTAACGTTATACAATTTGTGCGATTGAAATGGAAAACAATCGGCAGCTTGAAAAACCAGTTTTATGCGGTATAGCTGGCAGAAATAAATTACTTAGTTGTTCAGGTAGTAAAGCTTAAATCACCCTAGTACCATGAAACTGGTTGGCTCAAGGTTGGAGACAATAGTGTAACGAGGTTGCACGCGTAAGTTTGTTTCCACTGGCCGCATTGAAGGCACTCGTCGGCGAATGTTAAAACTCTATGCCTCCTTCAACCCAACTTGTTTCCCCAAACCCCATCGATTCAAGCTGAATCGTTTGACATAAGCTAGCAAGACGATCCCGAAGAACAGAAATGTAAAGACAATTGGCCTATATAAGAAGATTAGCGAGCTCCCATTCAGTCATATGCGACTTGATACATTGCGCTTAATAATTTCAAAAGTTTCAGGGACAGACGAAGGGAAGAATACTTACACCCATAAAAACCCTGAACCGGAAAATTCGTCCCACTCATCATCCTTCTTTCGATATATTATCTTACTACGCGAGAACGTTGAGACCAACATCGGAATATCCTTGAGTCCCTCGGCTATAACAAGCCAAAGACCTACAGGTGGGTATGCGTTGAGTATAAGACAAATAATCCAACCGAGTCCCATCAAAATAGAGAAGATTAGGTATACTGTTGCGCTGGTGACAAAAGACCAATCTTTCCATTTCGTCTATGAATGAACGACTGGATGTTAGTAGTCGAAAATGTGATAGATGGGGGATAGAAACTCTTCGATACCATATCGGGCCCGCCAGTACCAGGAGGACTTAAAATCCAGGCGTTCCAGTCGACTAGAAGAACGATGTCAAATATTTGGATCAACATGCCGATTATCAGAAATATTCTAACCGGGAACGTGTACAGCCATCGAATCACAAATTTGAATGATTTCCACAATTTGGAAACTGGGCGCTCCTGTTCATCCATTCTTTTCAATATCGTCGGCGTCTACAACAATGTTGCTGATATTGCGGGTGTTATGTTGTATCAATTAGGTAAGCTACAGCGTGACCTATGCCTTCTGTTTGATGGGATTTGAATCTCTTGGGAGATGCATAGACTTTAAATACAAGCCATCGGGATTAGTTCATTTCACTGTCAAAATCCTCAAAAACTGTACACAGTTCCATTAAAATATGCCGGGTCAGCAACACGCAACCATATTGGTTTTCCTTATCCGGGGTCCGCCCCATTGAGGTTCGTTGGCGCCGATTGCTTTTAGGCCTCACAACTCGTTTCGTAATCTTCCTCTGCATCTCGCGAAACATCTATACTTACGGAAGCCTGGAAAAACTCACCGCGAGACTGCAGCGCAGCTGTGGTTATTGTTAATTACAAGGTTTATTTCCTTCGGTGCTTGTGAGGTTTTCTATCCGAATGCCGGACATAAGATTGTTATTATGTAGCAAGTAGTTCAAGCTTGGCGTTGTGCCAAAATAGGTTCTCGGGCTCGTATTCGCGTCTTGATATCAGAATTGGGACGTACAAAGGAAACAGGAGACAGGGGTTATGGAGTCAATCTTCAAGAATTTATTATCTAGGCAATGCTTTAAAGAGCACCTGACGCCGATATACCAAAATCTTCGAATACAGAATTGCGATTTCCTATTTGCTGTCCCCACCACTTTTATGTTTCTTCTCCAATGGAAGGGCTGGAAGACTCTTCGCTTCCTTCTCAGCATCTTTGTAAGCGTCCTGAAGAGGCCAAAGGATCTGATTGAGTGGAGAAATGTGACGGTCAATATGGTCATGAAGCCACACATTTATATAGCTCTGCCGTAACTCAGTCAACTCAGAAGTCGCAAATCTGTTTAATTCTTGAATAGTATGCCCGTTATGCTCCCAGCTTTGAATGCTCAACACAGCAGAACTTTGGCTATACTCGTCTTGCCATATCCATTGGTTCACAGCCCCGGCAGTCCAAGGCCAATTTCCTAAAGTCTTTCGATCGTTATCTGTTTTCTTCAGTTTGATAATACTCACTTGAGCTTTACGGTCATTAACCAACTTGTTTATACCCGTTTCCAGGACCTCGATGTTGTCTTTGAGCCATCTCTGAAAACCTCTGGTAACGACATGCAATTCGGATTGCAGGTCGCGAGCCAGTTGAAATGATTCATCTGTATCTTCATCTATGGCGAGACCGATCAACTCGATATACAGTTGATTTCGGTACTCCCACGTTAACAAAAGCAGTTCCATGATATACATGATCAAAAGACTGGCAGATACATCCTCCCACTTGAGGTTTGTTGCAAGCTTGATAAAGCAAGTTTGAAGCGTGTCTGCGTCAGCAGCACCGTCGATATGCTTCTCGCAAGCTTTGATGGTTTCCTTAGCAACGACACATCAATTAGCTTGAATTTCGGAAGCAAAGTCTTTGCGAGCATTAAAATTGAACTGCACCAGGCGCCTACGCTTACTTACCAAGGACAACCTCCTACTACCGTAATCCAAAGCTCTATTCCCCTCGCGCGACCTGGATAGATACCTTTCAAAGCTATTGCAGATGCTCCTGATTTCTTTTTGGACTTCCTGGTCCATCAATTTTGAAATGGCGGTATATATCCTCTTGTCCATGGTAGGGGGCTCCGACTTCGGGATTTTTGGGAGAAGTTCCCTTTGTTTTTGGGCATTAGATATATGCTGGCCGAGCATTTCAATGCCAACGCTCAACCATTTCCCAACAACGGGAATATTACTCGCGATATTAGCTACGGTCTTGGAGACACGCTTGGCCGTATCCTCAACTTCTTGGGCGGGAGGGGGATCCGGTGGAAGGTTTGGCGGAAAAAACCTTATCTCCTCCTGTAATGAATCGTCAATGCTAGTGGGAGATGGGCGGTATGACACAGAGGGAGAATATACCAGTTGTCCAGTACGTGCTACATCTTCCATGACTCCTGCGTCTAGTGAGTACCAGAATTCCATGCCACTCCGCTGCAGTAGGTGCGGTGATAGTCAACAAGCATTCCCATAAATCTCCTTAAGGATAGCTTCTCGTGGGCCAATTACTATCCAGGTATATGTAGTGGAGAATAAATCTTACAAACGCATGCTTTTGCGACTTAGGTGGACCAGGGTCTTCCCTCTCCCATGGGTTTTGTCCGACGCCTTCCGACATTGAAAATCCGTCAAGTTGTTTTCGTTCAAATTTGAACTCAGTATGGGAAAAAGTTACAGAGGATTAATGTTTGGGTTTAATTCTTTCACAATTATAGAAGCAGCGGCTTCTCGTAGCTTTTATACTGGGCAATTTTCGGAGGTCAACTCATAAGGCCAAATTTCGCGCTAGATATCGGAAAGTGTAGTGCCCAAAATGGTTCAATCAGCTCTCTTGGGTTTTGGTTCAGATGCAAAGCTAGTTCTGCCAAGCGAAACTAATGCACAAGCGACTGCTTCAGCTTTGGGGAGCTGAAAAGCACAGGAGGGTAACACAGTTCTAGACCAACATTCCTGAAATCAACCTTTTCAGCCTCGATTATTCGATCCTCTTGGCAATAAATCTCAGACTCACGAAATATTCCAGATTACTTCGGTAAACGCAAACAGAAACTGACTGAAAGCTAAGAGTCTTACTTTCCTGCTCCCTGATCATGACAAGCGGTGTATACAATTGGCTTAACCGATCTTTAATAATTCCTACTTTTCAAACCTGCTTGCTAGCTCTTCAAGCAGTCCATTATCAAATGACAGTAATTCTAAAGGCATAATTATACCTACATTGATATGTCCCTTATTATTTCGATGAAGCGAGATGGGCTGCTAGGTAAACACACAGCCTGGTTTAATTCTTAATATTTTTATAGTTCGAGATCGCGGTGATACAAAATTCATATCAAATGGCTGTTGTGAGTAGCGTCTGCATATCTACATGCATACTATTTGGACGGACGAAGGTAAATTTTAACTAATAATTTGATCCCAAGTAATCAACTATCAAAGTGTTCAAACAATCTCGTCGCGATTGATGAGCAAAGGTGTGTCTTCACTTATGCTGTTGTAACTCCTTGGTCTTGACACCTGGGGTTCCTGTTGAATATCCTCCTGCGTTGTCGTATGGCCGTCGTATCCGTATCCAATCCTCAGCAATCTCTTTATTTCATCTTTCCTTTCATGTAAGAAATACACGAACGTCCAGCACAGCGACCAACTAAACGATGGTTAAACATCCATATCGAGCAAAAATAGGTTACCAGAGCAGGGAACACTTACAAAGCCAATAAAAAGACTGCTGCCAACATGAGCCAGAAAGGAGCGAATTGGTATGACCAAAGGCCGATCCAAAGCACAACACCAATGAAATCACCGATTATCGGGACAGAGTAAATCAAGAATAGGATGGCGATTATAAACCAGGGTATTACTCTGATAAACTCAAGCGCTATGAATACCCTATGCCTCGGGATTCCGCAATTATAGTGGATGCAAACGAACCACACGGTTGCGTTGTAAAGGAATAGGAAGGCGTATACCACACCGAGAATCCGGGTGCTATTAAACCAGTGGTCGGAACCAGTTAGCCTCCCAATAGTTTATAATTATCAAAAATAAGGATTGCACTGAATTAGGTTTCTAACACTTCTAATGCGAAAATGCGTGACGGCCATGAGGTGAGGATAGCTGTCCAGACGTATAAGTAGCACCCAAAGGAAACGATAGTTGCTTGTAATGCAACACCGATCCCGAGGAGGATTCGACGTCGTTCACTTGGATGGAAAATGTCTGGGTCATTCGTATTTTCGTCTTGTGAGCGAGGCGGATTACAGTTCTGACACTGGTTTGCCCGCTGATTCTCCATTTCTATAATGTATCGGGATATTAGCAAGCCCATCTTCTCGGCCGCGGTCCATCATCAAGGTTGATGGAAGTGGGAAGTGTGTTGGGTGGGAGAGGCAGCTGGTCTAAGTAATATTATTAATCTTACACAGGCAACCAGGCCCGCGGGAAAATAAATATTATCGGCTCGCAAATTCGAATACATAAATGTCGTTAAAATTAATATATAAAATCATCAGTAAGTACTTACGGCAAACAGTAAATAAAAAAGATTAAAATGATACTTAAATATCGCTAGAATTCTCGTGAGACCTTAAGAAGGAGAGGGCGGAAGTATAAGTAAGATGACAAAAATACGGATGACACTCCCGTCCTCAGGCCAAAGTGAGTAGTTCGTAGTTTATAACTAAACTAAAATATTGATCCGGCCGTGATAAGGAGAGCCAAATCCTGAGAACGCAAACGAATCCTTTGAGGCTATCAATAATGTTGACCCGTATATCAAGTGGCACAGCACTGTTCATTCATCCCATCCCCATTTCAAGACCGCACTGGCTAGTAACAAGGGACGAAAGCGATAACATATGCACATCGACTGCGGCAATATACAATTATAGTGGCTTTTACTTTGAACTAAAATCTATGGGTGGAGTCACAGTTCGTAACAGGCCAGTCTCAACTGCCGGGCCGCGGGGCGCACTCGGATCCAGGATTACTCTCCCATTTTCATTCGCATTGACCACATTTCCCACGAAGGAAAGAGAAAACTAGTGGCCAATCTGGCCTGATTTTGCAGAGGCAATATAGTTAGCTCTATCTTACTAAATTGGGTATTTTATAGCTTTGACCAAGAAACCCACTTAGATTTGGCTCATAGGAGCCCATAGGAATATAATAATTCATCGAATGTATATATCTAGACTATTAGAAACCGAGCCGATCAGTTGCAACGAAACTCGGCAGGACGACTCGCGGTAATCATGGCAGCTCAATAACGTTTGCGGCTCAAAGGCATAGATATGATTATATGATCTCTCATATCTTTGGCGACAGCTCGCAACCATATGAACCATGATAGAGTAATGGATACTTTTGGAGACTCGAGTGACACAGGTTGATAAAATAGAGTATATTTCCACAGTACAGAAATCGAGACCATGCTAACTAGTCGAGTTCGGTTTGAGATTATGCACTCGATATCCGGGCCCGAGAAGTTCGAATTCCTGTCAACACCCGTGGATTACGTTTCCTGTGGTAAACTTCGGAATGGTCAGGCCAGTCGGTCGAACAAGGTTTTGTAACGGGAGTGGAGCCAACTATGGTTTGTTGTGGAACAAATAACTTGGTTGTTCAAACATCAACGCAGCGAACGGGCCAGCACCTGCATACAACCTGATCAGGACCACCCCCACCAGCTTGAGGTGACGCCGAACTGCTGGTACCAGCCCAGCCGCTCCTTACCGTACCTATTGGATACCAATCCAACGGAGCTTCTCGTTTCTCGTTTCTCGGCCCATGGATCGGTTTAGGGAACTGGTGTCGAGGCTCAATGTCGGAGATTTAAGCAGGACAAGGTTTGCGATTCCCACAACACACGGAACGCAGTAAATGGCTTGCCCACTCACTGATGGCTGAGCTCGTAGAAGTCCAAGCCCTCAACCTCCGACGCAAGAGCAATTAGAGAGAGCAGATAAGATGTGAGAATTCCGATGTTCGACCTCTTGTATCAGTGGTACTGACACGTCGGTTGTAGCATCGAAAAGCTCCCCGAGACTCATAAATTCGCGAAAAGGTGGATTCTTGAATTCTCTCTCCTACGCTTTTATAGTTTCAAGATCCTAATATATTGATTCTTAGTCTACCACGCCATATCATCCAGCAAAAGGCCGCAGAAAATGACCAAAAAGCGATCGTAAGTCACTACTCGCAGACAAAGTTTAGCAAATAGATTGTGCTAATATTAGAGCTAGAAAGCCACCCATTTACTGCATCGTGTAGATGAACTCGTAGGTCGAATAACTTCAAGATCTACACATAAAAATATTAATATTTGTAGTAGATTCATTCGCATGTTACAGCTGCGCATGACCTTAGGAAATATGTAGAAGGACTTTCAGACGTCAAAACACAACTCTCTGCAGCAAGAGAGCAAGCATGTAAGAACCATCTAACAACCTCATATTATGCGTATCTAAACTTTTGGATAGATTCACTACATCAGCAACTGATTGAAATCGACCGAGAGATCAATCAAGCCGAAGCCGCGGAATCAAAAGCTGAAATTGATCGGCTGGAGCATACCCAGGATGCCACATTCGAACTTTATGCGAAGAAACGAAAGTAAGCTTCAATCTTAGACTATCGAGTGCAAGACGCTGATGACGCAATAGAGCCGAATTGAATCAAAGAAAGCATGAATATGCCGAGAAGCTCATGTCCTTTCAACGTGATCGTTATTCCGTATCACAGGACTTCCACCAGTCAAACTCCTCCTCTGAGTCAAGAACATCGACGCAAGGGCCAACAAGGACGGGTACACCGCAAAGTATACTAAAAGGCAAGAAAGCAGAGGTCAAGCTTGATCAAGACGTGGAACAGGCCGCGGGACTGGACAGATTCCTCAGTTCTGAAGATCCTCCGACCCTAGACCAGCAGCCTGCCAGTCGGCCCAAGCCAACCAAAAATACCAGCAAAACAAAACCGAAAAAGGCTACTCGGCTTGCCGGTCCTGGAATTCTACCTCCGAAGGCAGCACCCGCTCGGCCAAAAATTGATATCATGGCTGACGAGGACTTTGATTAGATAAACCACCTCAAGAGACACACAGCACCTCTAGCAGCATTTAAAGAAGATCAAATGGTAGAGTAGATTATGATATTAGAGACAAACGATATAAAGAAAAAGACAAGAATACTATCTAGAGACCCAAATACAAAATATTAAGATACCCATTGCTGACGAACTTCCTCAAAAATATGCAAGAAACATAAACTCGACCCTACATGTGCGTGACTTCAAGGTAACTTCTAGTAATAGTCGCCATAACCGCCGTATTCGAAGTCCCTACCATACCCATACCCATATCCATACCCGCTTCCAGAATCATAGTCATAACTGTTGTACTCATCCATCCCATACGCGTATGCGTCACGAGCGTCATACCCGCCGTAGCCATAGCCGCTATGCCCGGCATACCCACCATATCCATAGTCTCTCTTACGAGGACCAGGAAATTGCTTTCTATCCACGCCATTATCGGGATTTCCCGCCTTGGGGAGCTCTTTACCAACGGACTTTGGTTTATCGATCATTCCGGGTACCTCGTCAACAGCCGCCTTAACCAAAGGCGCGACGGGGCCAGTCAATGGTACAATCACGCCGTATTTAATAAGAGCAACATTGGCTTTTATCAGCCCCTCAATCGAATAGCCGAGAGCCTTATCCATAAGCGATTGATTCGTTATAAAGGTCAACATGAGCGAGGGCTGCTCTTTCTCGCTGAGTGCAAAGATGAAGCGGATATCCGGCGGGTCCATGCCAATGTTGTTACGCAGCGGCGTCTCAACCTGGCCAGTCGCACCCTTCGCCAATTTCATCGTGAGTTTGACGTTATCGGGGCGAGAGAAAGTGTTCCAGTCCGTTGGTGTGACGACGAAAGTACCCGTTTCGTTGACAGTAATCGAACCTTTTTTATTGGGTAGATTGGTTTTTCCCGTGACCCTGAACGAGAATGATATGTTACCACCCTGTCCTGGGGGTTTGGCGATGGCTTGTCGAGTAAACTTGCACTGACCGATGTAACCAGGCTTGCTGGGGCCTGCAGCAACAGTAACGGGGAATTTTATTAAGTTGAATTTTTTCTACATATTGACATATAATTAATTGACCCGTCTAAAGATAAGTCGAGATAGGTATGGTTTTATAAAATTTACTTACGCCGTCGTTATCGGTATTGTGGCCGAGTGTACCAAATCCCGTAAATGATGAGAGGTAGCCACCAGGAGGGACCGTGGGTACAGCGCTCGTCAGTTCAAACTTGAGCCCCTCCGGAATCGAGCCAACATATAACTTTTGGTTGAGATCTCCTGGCATTTTTGGACCTACTTCTCTAGATACTTCAAATGGAGAAATAAGAAGAAAATGTAGATCGAAATAGATATAAAGGTCAAATTGGAGATCCTGGTAGATAAAATGCTGGGGGTAGCAGCTAACGGCCGGCGTTTCTCAAAGAAAGTAAATCTTAAGATAAGAGTAAGAGAATGGTAAAAAAGGTATATACTAGATGATTTCTATGTATGCTATGATCTGTTCTGGAGTATTATTCAAGAGAAACCCTATGAACTTATAACAATTGATAAACATAATAAAAATACCAAGAGATAGGATCCATATTTACAACGACGGATCTATCATCAAGGCAGGATTGCAAACCTACGCATTTGTGAATAAATGACCCAATATGATACGTAGGAAATCTCTCCGAAGACCACGGCATATCCGGAACGAGCAAAAGTTACACATCGGTCTCGATGGCCGCATAATAGTGGAAGCACATAGGTCTTTCTCTGAAGATGTGAAGCAGGTGATCATTTAGCAGCCTTCCATCTATTTCACACAATCTAATCGGTTATTGGCAGAATATATAGGACATTAAAGCCTTCGGTAAGCTCGAGTGTTTTAGTTATGTAAATAAATCACGAGTCTGTACGGATATTAATACCTACGGTTATATATCCGAGGCGCCTCCGAATACTCATTCTAGAATATGCTTCTGGGTATATTTCGAAACTAGACTCGTTTCGGGATAGAGATATTACGAATATTCAACAATAAAGAATTTAAGCTTTGCAGGGTACGGTAGTTTCGGAATTGTAGTTTGAATTTACATGTAGCAGTGATGATTTTCTGCCCTAGGATTAATACCATCGAATCAAAACTGAACCCTGGCATAAAAGCTTGGTCAAAAGGAAGTTGAAGGTTTCCAGATGTACCGGAATATCGTTGCTTCTCCTATCGGCTTAAACCGTACAAACGGGCACACGCTTGAAGGTGGCTTCAGGTGTGCATAAACAAAGACGAGCAGAAGCGAGCAGATATGATGATTGTTCTCCGGCAGCTGCCGGCGGATATGCAGGGCAAACTTTCGACCGGGATAACTCTAACGATTCCGGAAATTTCAGTGTTTCTAACGAGTGTACACATGTTTATTCCCATTTAGTCAATGATGATTCTATGCTGCGGATGTATGTACCTGAGAAAGGCAGAATTGTTCTGTTTAAATGTGTTTTTCCTCCACACAACATGGTCAAAATCTTGACTTATATTGCAAAATAGTATTTAAAAACATGTTTATATGACCGGAATTTTGAAGTTGCGTGTATTGGGAAGGAAACCTATTGGAGCTGGTAGGCTCTCTTTCATCGAATCTATGTATAGGCAAATCGTAAAGATACCGAGCAGGGTCTTTGATAATCTTGGAGCGGGTTAGAAATCAGTATTATGCAAATCCTAATATGACATACAGTACAGGAACAACCCGGTTTATCTCGGCGTCTGCACATCCAGTTTTCTAGGACTTCCCGTCGCACAAGGGTGCAGATACCAATCCCAGTTCTCGAACAGCATGGAGTTAGCGAGTTCCCTACAAATAGATCCACGAGAACAAACTCCTTCGTCTTAAATCTAACATTCCAATAAGTTTTGCCGAGAAGAAAGAAATCTGAAAATCCGTTTCACCTCCTAACCTTTCCTTTCGTCCAGAGCTCTATTCGTTTGATATTTTGTTTCGTCGAAACTCTTCGCCACGGGCATGAGGGAACGTAGATTCGTGTAATTTTATATGTGTTGGATTTGCTATTTCTCGTCGCAGGCTGCTTCAGACATCATGAAACAAACAAATGCAAAGTCCCCAACTTCAACTCCCCGAAGACCGCCCGCCCGTCCCCAAACGGCCCGGCAAACGGCCCCCAAAACAACCCGCCTTCATCGGCGTGCTGACGGGCTTCCTCGCCAGCCACCCGCCTCCTCCCCGCACTGACTACCCGCCACCAACCGTCCCCTCGAAACTCCGGTACGATGTGTACGGCACATTACTCCTTCTCCCGCCAACCTCACCGCTCGTGACGGACCCTTGGAGTTCCTATATTTCCTCTCTTGAGCCAGAGACGCGCAAGCACTTCTACAATGACCTAGCATCAGCGTTCAATGTCACACATATCGCAGTCAATTCCCCGATACCGACGAGAGAAACCGTAGACGGGAATGTGATCCGTGCACCACAGATCATCCCGCTGCTCGGCGAGTTTGGCGATATAGCATCCGACGATTTCGAGGCCGTGTTCTGGACGTATACCTCCCAACATGGGATATATCAAACCTGGGCACCATTACACACGATGTTCTCGCGAGGGAATATCACTGAAAAAGAGAGAATATATAATCTCGTCTCTGCACAATTGGCACCCCTCGGTTCCAGGGAGACATCCGTTAGGAAAGCGAAGATTGCGGCGGTGGATCTGTTTGTTGGGATCGGGTATTTTGCTTTTAGTTATCTGAAGGCCGGGGTCGATGTTGTGTATGGATGGGATATCAATCCTTGGAGTATCGAGGGTTGTAGACGTGGCGCTGAAGGTAATAAATGGTCTGTGGAGGTTCCTACAAGGGGTCAAATTGAGGATAATAGTGGGAAAGATGTGAGGTTGGTGATACACGAGGAAAGTAACGAGTGCGCTCCGGAACGGTTACGGAGAATGAAGAGCAGAATAGTAGAAGCAGGAGGTGAATGGCATTCTGTGAAGCACGTAAACCTTGGCCTATTACCCACCAGCGAAGGGGCTTATAAGACCGCTGTCGAGGTAATAGGATTGAATGATACGAATGATACGTCTTGGGTTCACGTGCATGAGAATGTCGCTAAAGATGATACAGAAGAGATGAAAAACTCGATTATCGAGAAGTTCAAGGTACTTATCGTGGATGCTAGTATCCCAGGAGACGTATCGTGCGACCACATTGAGTTTGTCAAAAGCTGGGCACCGGGTGTGTGGCACTGTGTCTTCGATATACGCATCACTCCTACCCCGCGAATAATAAAGAACTTATGATATCATGACGTTCATTTCGTAAAGATCTCAATTTTAGATTGTGAGACCTTTGATAAAAGTACATCTTTTGGTAAGAAATCGCTAGAAAACATGTTCGATATCGCTAGAAATGAATTACCAACGACGAGAGAGAAAAGTAACAGAAAATCAAGCATCGAAGCGTTTCCATACACTCTGTTGGGCCAGCGCCCGAACCTTCGCTCGCTCGTCAAGTTTTCTCTGCCTCTGTCGGGAAATGCGTCGTGGCGGTTTCGAGACATCAGACTTTCTCATATTGACGACAAGCTGGGTGGCGGGTGTGCGGACTCGCGGGAGCGTTTGTACTGCCGACTTCTAGTGGGCTTTGGCTCGCTGGATCCTAAATTTAACGGGAATGTTCTTCTCTATAACTTTGAGATTCGCTTCCTGCTCCCATTTTCTCTCATCTTCATCATCCTGCTCGTGCTGTTTTTCGAAATGTTTATATCAGCGGTTCAATTCTCATATGCTTATCTGCCCAAAGAAACCAACCAACCTTCTTGAAATGCGCAATATCCTCCGGGTGATTTAAATCCTCCTCCTTGACGTTATCGCCGCCGTGGAATTTTTCGTAATGGTGAATCTCGTACTCGTACTCGTCGTCGCCGTGATGGCCCGTGCCGTAGCCGAAATCCGGTAACCGCTTCCCGCTCTCCCACGCGTGCTTGAACTCCTCCATTGTGATCGCGGAGTCGTGGTCGAGATCCATCAGTTCCATTATCTGCTTGACGATGTCCTCGCGGGTCTCGTAGGGGATGACATTGCCCTCGTGACCAGTGTCGTCGTAGAGGTAGCCCTTGTAAGGGTGGATACCGTATGTGCGTAGGATTTCGTCGTGGGTCCAGGTGTGGGATTGGTCAAAGTCGTGCATGATGAAGAAGGATTCCGGGTCGAACATTTCGAAATGATGCTCCGCTGTATTTTGGGTCAATCAGCTACGTTTTCGTCAAATGGGGGATATATTTTGGGTGCGTACCGAGCATATGTTTTGTGCCCCAGTCGAGATGCTCGAGATTTGGCTCATCGCGGTGGGGCGCGGATCCGTGGGCCAGCACCGCGGCGACGGATGTGAGGGTGGACAGCAGCGTCGCAGTCCTCATTGTGGCGGTTTGTGATACTCGACAGAGGTGCAAAAGGAAACAGGCGGGGAAGATGCGAAAAGAAGAGCGGAAGAGGATTCGAATTCTCCTGTTTAATCGTGATTGAATCGGTTCGACGTCGATATGGGCGCTCGAGAGCTCAACTAGGAAATGGCAAACCTGGCGTTTTAAACGTGAGAATGGCGAAGAAGGAACACGCTGTTATCGACAAACCAGCATCGGATAGGCATCTTCACTGCAAGGAACCGCTGCCAGCGGTGCCTTTTGGCCTGGTCCCGCATGATCTTGCCTGCATGGGTGTAGCGCCAATGGACCCAGAATCTGGGTTTCCCGCGACCAGCCTGAAACCGTTTGCGGAACATTCGGCTGCACAAAAACTCCAGTAATAATTCTGGTGCTCGGACCACGAAAACAGTTTGGAGACAGAATTGCACCACCTCCACCTCTCATATCTCACAGTTAGGGACTCTACTTGAATAATTTTAAAAACTATTAGCAGCTAGCATTGTGAATTCATTTGTATCGACATTATTGAGACTCATGCGCAGGTTTCGAGCTCCGATATTCACTTGTCACACAGTGACCAACAACACATTTCGTATTTGGGTATCGATTATCAACGGCCGCACATTCTAGACTAGAATAGGTCAGTTTTCATTCTTCCTTCTTCTTCGGACTTGGTGGTGGGAGCTTGGGTTCGTTCTTCTTGAGACCTATCTCATAGGCTGCCCATTGCGCACGATTCTTTATCTGCCTCGCCTTTTTCTCGCAGTCTTTTCATATGCAGCAGCACAATAAAGTTTAGCAATTGATCTGATTAGCACTTGCAACAATGCCACGGCGTGAAAAATACGAATCTAGATACCTCTGCATACTCCTTGAGTCGATACCGTCTGTTGCTGGGGACAGCCCGATACTGGGTCTAGAAGTTTACAATCACTCGTGAGCTCGGGTTGGAGCTGGCTGTTGGCACAATGCGTGCACTCGAGGTAGGCGTGGAAGCACATCTTTAGAAAGGCTCTAGGGAATTATAGTTATATATCTAAGCTTCTTGTCTTGATTCTTTGAGGGATGATAATGTTGCAGGTGTTTTTCCACCTGCTGTCGTTTCATTTATTATACGAGCTGGTCATGATCTCGAAATTTGCGTCTCAATTTCGTTTTGGGAGTGCAGACACACACAACTGCCTCAGCTGCAGAGAGACGATGCAACTGTGAAATTCGATAGCATCAAATTTACCGCTATGAAACTGTCGTACATCTCTGATATCAACAGGCCGGATGAAGCTGGTTGACAGATGTTTGAGCGAGTGCGTTGTCGCGCACATCGAAGTGTGTTGTCTGAGACAAACAGCAGGACCAAACTCGAACGACTCATCTCATCTGCCATCTCGACCTTTTTCCGGCTTCACATCGACAAGATATATCTAGATTTTGAGGACACAGATTCTCGGTGCAGCTGCCAAAATGATAGAAGTCACAGTGTACGTTTATTTACTCATATTCTTGTCAGTAGCATCTCTTCTAACTTGCTTGTAACAGTAACGATCGTCTCGGCAAAAAAGTCAAAGTCAAGTGTGAACCTGACGATTCCATCGGCGACTTCAAGAAGCTACTCGCCGCACAGATTGGTACCTCGCCAGAGAAGATCGTGCTGAAGAAGTGGTATACGACCTTCAAGGACCACATCACCCTGTCGGATTACGAAATTGGAAACGGCAGTAGTCTTGAACTGTAGGTATTCCGAACTTGATGGAGATTTGGAGACACAAGCTAATGAGTTTTTTTTCCCCAACCCATAGGTACTACAGCTAAGGCGGTGCGGAAGGCATACTGAAATTTTGAATTTGGAGATAGGGATCTGATATCATGTTTGAAGGACGCAAATTGCATATCTGATAGTACTATAGACCAGGCGAATTTGGAGTTATATTCCCATACCATAACGTTCTTCCTCAATGTCGAGCAGATGTACTCGCATATACGTATCATGCCTTGTGAATAGATATAGCTTTAGAGAGCTGGGCTCGCCAGGAGAAAAAATCGAGCTAAGCCTTTGAAACGTATTAAATACGAGAGCCTCATCATCGTTCCAGCTCGCGAGCACAAGGCTCATCTGATCTGTCGTCGACGGGCAGCTGACGAAGCGACGTACGTAGCTATCTCGGTAACCCCTCGCCCGCGGTGCTGGTGGAGGAGGTCGTCGTGGACATGTGCGCCGGGGGGGTCTGGATGCGTTCTTGGCAGCGGATGACGCTCCACCCTCGAAATCCGGCTGGCTCTCCACACCACACACACCCGCACACGCCTTTAAAACTCGCCCTGAACTCCGCTCCGCATCCCAAATTATCCGCCATTTCGCATCAATTCTTCGAAGGCCCCTCTTCCCCCTGATTGCAGAGCTGCACCAGGACGATAAACTTCTCGCGCATTATACACCACGTAGCCTCGGCTTCTTAACTCTCGCCGCCAAAATGGACTTGTCTCAACCCTTGTATGCTTATTCTAAACTGGAACCCATTGGCGATGGTTATCACGCATTGAAGCACTGACGCAATGGGATATCTGTAGTCGCCTCGTCAACTTGGCCGTCGGCGCCCTCATGGTCTGGGGAGGTTAGCATACTTTCTTGCCCTCGCTCTCTATTGATAGCCGTCGCAGGTGCTGAGATATTACTTGTAACTATAGGAATCGCGCAATTATTCGACTTTACCACACAGCATCTCATTCTCGCAATCTACATCATCGTCTTCGGTGCTGGTACGAAATCTATCAGAATTGCCTGTTTTGATAGTTCAAATGGAAGCTAACACTTTCCGCATCCATAGCTACCGCAATTCTCGGTATACTCACCACCATAGAACCTACTATCCGGTCCTCGCGTTTCCCACTAATCTGTTTTTTATCCAGAATTCCAAATCCCGCCCCAAGTCAGCCGCTATGCCAATTTCATGTTCTCATTCATTGGCCGCGGAGTTTGTACGTCCCAAGCTCACCACCCTTAAACCGACATCTCTTGCTGATATATTATACTCGACAGTCTACATCTTGATTGGCGCCGTCCTCGATCACAAAGCCTGGTACAGCTGGGTCCCAGGCCTGGTCGTTGTATTCACCGGGATCGTTTACGTCGCGTTGGAATTTGTGCCGTCGATAGAGCCGCCTGAGAACATGCGGGAAGGAGGGTATGATGGGCTCGGTGAAACCGTTTAAACGAGGGTGTTCCTTCTTTTTTTTCGGACAATATAGATTGACACAATTTTTTCTATTATTGCGAACTCGACAGTGCGGCGCTTCAACTAGTCTGAAACTTCTCCTCTTCTTGCGGGACTGGATCTGGAGGGAACCTTTTACGACCAGGGCGGCGGGGAGGAGGAAGGTGGATGGATACACGAGGCTTTGGGGGGGGGAGGAGATGGGCGGTGCGGAGGAGAGATTATTGGGGGATAAGGGTGTTGGTAAAAGTAAAATATATGGAATATGTGTAAAGAGGATTATACCGAATTAATTGGCAGCTATATGATTTGACCTATTCTTGTTATCATCTTCCGAATTGTGCTATTTGATATCATCGTGTCTCTGAAGCTCCACATAGCTGCTGTGGGTTTAAGTGCGGCTAGCTAGCGTCCTCTTTGCGTTGGCGGCGCGTCTCCTTCGCTTCGTCCAACTTCATCTCAACCAAACGTCTTTCAACATCTACCCTAGTCTCTACGCCCCACGAGCTACTGCCCGCGCAAGAAATCTATTGCTCGCTGAATTCTGGGCACTGGGAACAGCTCACCAATAGAAGCTCGCAGCCGCGTTTGTACCACAGTTGGCGTCGAACCAGCACGTGCATTGAACCATCGCGATGGCCCTCCCCGGCCTCGACATCTCCGACTCAATTGTTTGTTTGTGCCATTCCCTCCCTCGCCTCTCTCATACACTCCTCTCTAACACGTAAACCGTCTGATAGGATACCGCCGCCTCTCTCGAACGTGAAATCAAACCCTTCCAGGAATTCCGCTTCGAAGTCGCCCCTACCAACACCGTCACCATCAAGATCAAAACCGAGAGTCCGGGGACCGCAGAACTCTTCGGCACAGAACTGTCCCGCGGTACACCGTACACGTTCACAGGATGCAAGTCTGCCATATACTCCTGGACGGGGTGTACCCTCATAATAGAGGGCAGCCCGTCCGTTGAATACATCGCCGAGGAAACGCCCATGTCGACGTATCTGAACCTGCACATCGCGCTTGAAAAGCTACGGTTCGCCGCTAGCGATTGCCCGCCGACTGCGGACGGAGCGCAGGGGCCGAGGATACTACTCATCGGACCGCCGGATGTGGGAAAGACGACACTGTGCAAGATTCTCACCGGGTATTCGATCAGACAAGGGCGTAAACCGATGGTCATCAACTTGGATAACGGCGGTGAGGGCATCCTCTCCGTTCCTGGCACCATTAGTGCCGCTAGTTTCGGCAGTGTGATGGATGTTGAAGACGGGTTTGGGAACAGTCCTATGAGCGCACCTTCCGCCATCCCTGTCAAGTTACCGTTAGTTTATTACTCTGGCCTGGAGACACCCGAAAGTGGAGCGGCTAGATATAAAAAGCTGGTTACGAGGATGAGTGTTGCGGTGAATAGCCGGTTGGAGGAAGATATTGAGTGTAAGAATACATTATTCCTAAGTTCACGGAAGATCTATACTAATGAAATGCTGTTATAGCTAAAAACACGGGACTGATCATCGATACTCCATCATTTGAGAACCAAGCCAACGGCGATCTAATATCTTACATCGTCGCAGAGTTCTCGGTTACGGCTATTGCGGTGCTAGGCTCAGAAAGACTGTACAACACGATGCTCAAATCTTTCGCTACATCACCTGGCGTCACTGTAGTCAAACTACCGACCTCAGGAGGCTGCGTGGACCGCGATCCACCCTTCAAGAAAGCCTGTAGAGATGCGGCTGTTAAGAAGTACTTTTTCGGCGACGAGAAGTGCACACTGAGTCCATACACGGTTACCGTGGAATTCGACTCTCCTACTTTTGCGCTCTGGGAGGTTGTTGACTCAACTAGCGCTGATGCTAAGACGAATTTGAGTTTTCTACCAATCGGAGAGGATGAAAGTAGCTTGCAGCTGGAGGAGGTCAAGAGGCTCTCCCCTGGAGATATCGATAGTCGATTTGAGAATCTGATTGTTGCGGTATTGCAGGTGGATTCCAAAGATGCAGGAGCGAAGGAAGTCGGTGAGAGTGCTGTCTTGGGTTTCCTGTATGTCCAAGAGGTTGATGAGAAGGCGAGACGAATGAAAGTTTTGAGTCCTGTACCTGGCAGAGTACCTGCTAAAGCTCTCCTGGTTGGTAAATGGCCGGAAGGAATGTTCTTGACATAAGAGGTGATTTGAGACTTTTGGCTGTGGAAACTATGGATTTGTATACTATCATCTAGAATGAGCGACAATAGATATTACGAAGTTATGGTTCTGTAGAGGTGGCCCTGGTTTCATACTACAAGATCCTGGCTATGGTCCCCCAAAGGCTTTGGAAAAGTTGAAGCTCTCTCAATTGAGGTTCCAGAAAGAATTAAGACTGGACTACACTTGTTTAACCAAGTAACATCAATACCCAGACTTTTGCGTCTCGTGTCTTAAAATTATCCAATTGTGCTCACTTCGATAGCTATCCAAACAACATCCCCATCGCGATATCGGAACAACAACGATAACTGGTCATTACATTCAGATTGTATTAATATATTTTACCAGAGGGCGCTGCCGATAATTATGAGATTTCAAGCTGTATCATTCTTCAATTAATACGATTCTTGATATATAAGAAGTTAATAGTCCTGCTCTGAGTCTTAGATTTCTTAGTAAAATGCCCAAGCTTTCTGATATTATTCTACCATTGAGGGGGGATCCTGCGTCTATTCATACCCTTCCTTCCAGGGTCTTAAGTGATTTTAACTGTTCGTACGTCGTTAGTGATTGGAGAGACAAAGTAGATATATGTTAGAGGAGGTTTATGATAGATTCAAGGAACCGAGGTAATAAATATGGGGCCTCGCGGACATAAATGCTGGACTTAGTTTTGTAGAAACGTGCAGGCCTTTTCTAGCCAAAGCTGAATAAAGAATAAGGAAATTCAAAACACTGATAGCTCAGGTGCGGGTTGGAAACAACAGCATGAGAGATCACTCGGGGCTGCTTCCTAGCAGCTTGATTGTGTCTCGATAGCTTCCCCTCATATGCCGCCTAGGCCGCATTGCTGTACTGTTTACTTCAGGTGTGAGCACCGGTGTTTCCGTTTAAAAAAAGTCATTATAAAGCTTGGCCGTAATGATATAACCAGTACAAAATGCTGTCTGAAACGTATTACTATGATCCCGAATTTTCAGTAATATTATTGGCCCCATTATCCAATAGTAGTTGGACAATATCAGCATGACCGTTTGAAGTTGCCATCTGGAGAGCACTATATCCCCCTCCTTGAGCATTAACATTGGCGCCCCTTTCTAACAGTAGCTTGACAACGTCAATATGGCCGTACAAAGATGCTTCCTGGAGAGCACTGTATTCTCCGCCATGGGCATTAACATCGGCACCCTTGTCCAGCAGCAGCTTGACAATGTTATTATAACCCTCTCGGGATGCCATTTCAAGAGCATCCTCAGTATCATGATTTAGGGTAGCCCCTTTTTCTAGCAGAAGGTTAACTATGTCAGCATGACCTCCTAGAGTTGCTATCTGGAGAGCAGTGTATCCTCCGCCTCCGGCATTAACATCAATGACCTTGTCTAATAGTAGCTTAACTACGGCAGTATGGCCTTCCCGAGATGCTATTTGGAGAGCGTTCTCATCATCGAAGTTTGGGGTATTAACATCGGCGCCTTTTTCTAGCAGCAGCTTAACAATGTCAACATGGCCTCGTAAAGATGCTATATGAAGAGCGTGCTCATCATTGTGATTTAAGAGATTGATGTTGGCATTTTTTTCCAGTAGCAGCTTAACTATGTCAGTATGACCGTCTGAAGATGCTATATGGAGAGCACTCTCATCTTCGTCGTTCAAAGAATCTGGGTCGGCACCTGTTTCTAGCAGCAGCTTGGCGACATCAGTATGACCTTCCCATAATGCCACCTGGAGAGAATTCTCCTTCTGGCGGTTTAAAAAATTAATATTGGCACCGTTTTCCAGCAGTAGCTTTACAACTTCAGTATGACCTCCCCAAGATGCTGCCTGAAGAGCAATACTATATTCTTCGCTTCGGGCACTAGGGTCAGCGCACTTTACTAACAAGTCTCTTGTAAAGCTTGCCAGGCCTCCGAATGATGCATAATATAGAGGTGTGATTTCGCGTGTTCTCCATAGCCTCAGGTAGAATAGTCCATCGATTTGGCGATAGGCATAGCAGTCTTTATACGTGTTTTTCTCATCGCTGAAGAATTCTGTTATTAACTCCCGCAAACGTTTGTCGGTGTTCTCTGCCACTTTCGCAAATTTCGTCCAATAAATTGTACAATAATCCAGAAATGGAAAGTCACTGGTAAGATCTTTTGTTTGAGGTGTGAAATCTAGGTCCAACATATACGCAAGGCATATTTTTGCCATTGATGCTTTGGCTTCGAGTTCCCGAAAATTAGACATCAGATTGTCAGGTCTACTGGATAATAGATACTCTTTTACTGATAAGTGTGCCAATTGAAGCTCTAAGTCTTGGTCATCTACTTCATCCAGTGTCTTCTCTTTCAAAACCTTAACCACTAAGCTGGAACAGTAGCAAAGGATATCTTCGGGATCGAATAGTCTGTCTTTTGGATTGAAATATTTATTTCCTTCCACCTCGACGGCGATCGCGTCGACTGTTTCATTTATTGTCAGTGGCCTCTCAGAGTACGTCAAGAACTGGAGGATTTTTATGGCATTGTCTCTGTCGTTATCGGGAATGCCGTGCAATATCCTCGCGTAAGTTTCATCTAAGGTTTTTGGTAACGATCCAAGTGCTTTGCGAAGTTCCTTAGGGCTCTTGCATTCTTGTAAGAGGTCGAGCTGACATGCAGCTAATCTAAACCTGTCTATTATCAGCATCTGGTATTCTAGTAGGAAAATAAACGCGATAGTTCAAAACTTACATCCCATTGGCTTTTCTAACGACTGCAGTTTTGATCTCACTTTGAACATCCGGCCGCGTCTCCAAGCTTTTGAAGCCATAATCTTCTCTGACTCTCCAGCTGATATACGCAGAAATATCATTGGTAACATTTTCACATTGGATGAGAATAGCGGAGGTAGTGTCAGGAAACCCCGATATCCTGGATTCAATATCTCTTTCCGGCCGACTTGTCATCATGAGGTGGACATTCCAGCGCGCCGGGCTGGTAATTATGTCTTTCATCCACGCTAATACTTCCTTTCTTTCTTGCATATCACATTCGTCAAGTGCATCTAGAACAATCCAGATTTCTTTGGCTTGCTCCATCATACTTGATAGGACTTCACGGAGCTGCCAGGAGGTCGGCGTTTCATTTCCATCATTGCAAGCAGAGTAAAGGCGGTCTAACTGTGGTGAGGGTTCTTTGAATTTATAATATAACTGACTGATGAGGGCGCGAATCATCTTCTCAAATGTCTGCTTGTTTGTATCGGTAAAATCGAAGTAAAAATATAGGACGGATTGGTAAGATGAAATATTTTTGATAATAGTCGAGCTGAGAATTGTTTTACCACATCCGGGGATTCCATGGAGCCATAAGAATGAGTTCTTTTGCATCTTCCAATCGTTAAAGGCATCGCTCTCTACAAACCAGCTTCCGGAGTTTCCGTGACGTTTACGGAGAGCTTCGTTATAGTTCGATGAAGGATCCGGCGGCGACAAACAACGGTGAATTTTAGATAGCCTCTCATCTGACATCAAAATTTTAATTTTATCGCTTGTATCTCGAACATTAGCATGCACTTTGTCTACTTTTCGATCAACTTGAGCTTTGTTAGTACGAAACTATCGTTCGAACGCCTTCGAAGATAAAAGGTAATACTACTTTAGGGGACTGACTTTCGGCAAGCCCGGCGAGGACATCCTTCACCGACTTCTGCTCTCCCACCTCTTCTGGTTGCAGGGAAATCATAACCTCCTTTGCGAATCCAGCTGCAACGGCAGCTGCGTGCTCTTGCCAGTAGTAGTTCTTGTGCGAGTCAGCATAGTCACAAATTCCACGGATCACCAAGCATGGGAAATTAAGCACGACGCCTGCAGCTTCTGTGTCGATGCAAAGAACTTCACCGCCAAGATCTTTGTTTAGTTTATTGCGGAGAGTAGCATCTTCGATGAGTTGACTGCCAGAGGCAATTAGACCATAATGAATTTGCATTTCTCTGGGCTTCCTTTTTACGATTTTGGCTTTATCGCAGAATTGGCACCCTTGAACTCCGTCGTCTTCGTCTTCGTCCTCGTCATCGTCATCGTCTTCGCTGCCATCATTGTCAGGGTTGCTATCAACGTGACTATAATCAGATCGATACAACTCGTCCTTCAGCGATCCGGATCTAAGATATTTCGATGCTAAGTTCGGATACTTCCGCCCCATTTGCACTAGGTACTCGCTTATTTGAGATCCCTCTAAGTTATGTTTAGCCTCCAGCTTTGCTACCGCGGCGAGGAGCAGATTCGGAGGGTGATTGAGCGCCCCGATCCTCTCAAATGCTCCCTCTTTCGTCTTCCCAAGATCACACTGGACTACACCTGGAAACTGTCCTGAGGGTGAGCTGACCACAACGTCGCCGAGCCGGACTCTGCGCGGAATACCTCCTCCGATTCCGACCATGAGGACGAATTTGACAGACGGGAACGTGCTAACGAGATGGGTAACCACAGCAGCGGACGCAATGCTATTGTCTTGGCCCTGGGGCAGACATGCGATAACAATATTGTGCGCTCCGATTGATCCAAGAGTGTAAGCATTGGTATCATTGCCGGATCTCGGGAGATCTTCATGTAATTCGTCGAGCATCGCCATAGCCGCCGTCAACTCCTTAGAGAGAGCGCAGACCCATCCTGCGAAGTATTCTTTATGTTCTTTTCTAACCCTTTTTGCAGCCATTAAAACTGATATTCTCCAAAAAAAAAAAAAAAAAAAAAAAAGGGCTTATTCGATATATTCTCCACAGATGTAAATTTTTCCATTCAATTGATCGATTTCAGAATGCTCATTCATGGCACACGAAGGTGCACCCAGACGGACAGACCATGCATGCTCTCTGACCAATTAAATCTCCAAGGATCATTTTCTCTTCAGCCAATCGCTTGAAACAATCTCTTATCACAGAAATATGTTCTCGGATTTGTCTGATTCGAGCGGGGTAAATCTATGTGCACCACAATTGCACAAAGGATCAAGTTCTCCATCTGCAGCTTGTCTCTTTATCCGCTGATTCTCACCGCACCTTTTGATCCCGTAACTGTGTAGAATGTGGGGCGTATAATGCCACAGATTTAAACCCGAAGTTTGAACCGAACAGCTTATTTTTCATGCTGGCACATACGCGTATACGTATATATTCTGCATTCATTTTATAAATAAGATCAGTATAGTGAGGCTAGCAATATTGCATGTCGAGAATTTCTGGAATATATTGTATGGAAATTGCTACCGCAAAGTCTAGAAGCCAATGCTGTGTTGCGGCCAAAGGTTACACAGAAGCTTATGCTGCAGTGGTAGGGAGTGTATTTCGGAGAGTTTAGGTAGAGGCTCCTTCGGCGCTTGTTTAACTTCGACCCATCCTCGATGCGAACGCGCTATGGCATTTCACCGTTCTACGACCCTTTTTGAACTAGTCCCTCCCAGCTCCACGGCCGCGACCCGTTTGATCAGACCAGTCTTACTCATGCTAGATTTGTCTCGGCCTCCATGGTGCTGGAGTAGGATATCTTTTTGGATTGATTCATGAAAATATTTGAATTGAGCGAGCTCGTAATGTAATTCTTTGACATCGCCGTTTGTGCGGTGCTTTGCCATATTTTTGTGGAAAGGAAGGTGTATTGGCGATGGGGGCAAAGGGTAATTCCGGTGCCCGCAACACACGCTAATCAATTAACATGGGTTGGGCTCATATCACTCAAGCGTCTGAAGCAATTATATTCGCAGTGACCTAGTGGAATAATTATTTACAATGGCAGATTATCGTGGTAGGAAATTGGCTTCACCACCCGGTAATACAAGTCATTTCACAAGCACGGGGAACAAAGGGTGAGGCAAAAAACATTGCAGACGGTACCGTATAGCAGTTGTGAATGGCACTTTTCTTATTAAAATGCAACCTGAAAATTGTAAAGTGACCTCTGTCTGCACCATTAATTAAATAGCTACATGAGGGTAAGACGTTGGGCGATTTTATATTAACTTCTTATAGCCTTTTGGGGAGCTTTTGGAACCTTTTGGGACTATCATGGTATTGAATGCGGGGAAGGCAAATGTAATATAACACTTGCTGATTGTTTTGGGGAGATTGGATGTACATATACATAAAAATTAGTGATAATGACTTTAAAATCATGTAAGTCATTGACTTTTCGCGGGACCAGGACGGCATCTGGCTTGCGAGCCAAAGTCACCGTGTGTAATTCGAATAGAATAGAGTAGCGTCTTCTACTCCGCCCGTTGAGCAGCCGAGCTACTGCTTTCAGCCATGGTCGAGTCTATACCCGGCCCAGCGGGCTTGAATTCTGGTGCCTCTGGTGATAGAGATTTCTTCATATAGGGTGGTGGCACCCACTTATTCTTAATCCCTATCAAGTTGCATAGTGTTTCGGTTTGCGGGTTGTTGAACGGATCCGCTAATTAACTGTTAGTATTTGCGGACAATTTAATAAGTTTTAAGAAAAGACTCACGTTGCTTAGTCGCCTTCGTATGGTCATCCCACTGCAACTTCGCCGTCCGCTCCCAATTCTCTGGAATTATCAGCTGTTCGTCGGTGATGTTCTGGTTAATCCATGCGAACTCTGTTCGTATCTTCTTGTCGACTTGTTGCTCGTTTCGCGCAATTTTCATATATTTACCGAGGGCTTCACCTCCGGCGACATCCATAGGTTCGAATGCACGGCATATTGAAAGCCATTCTCTGTCGTACTGGAGGCGAGTGCGGAGAGGCGAGTTAAGAGGGAGAGGGGATCTGGATGCGATATTGATGATTTGGAGGAAATCGCGACCGGGGAGCAATTTATCGAGTGCTAGGAAGCGGGTGGTACGATTCTTTGTTGGTAAGGATGGATAGAGTGATGATGATTGCGACGAAGGGCTTTCTAAGACAGGTCGCGGTGGTGTTGGTTGTCTGATGTCTTCTTTCTTTGGTGGCGGAGCTTCCTCATCATCCATGTCTAGATCGATCTCATCTTCATTTTTAGCTTCAACCATCTCTGCCTGGTCTGTCCAATCTTTGGGATCCTCTGGTGCAGCTTCTCTCGGAGCTTCCACATGATCGATCACCGCTGGAAATTTAACGTGCATATGCGCCGCGAACCAGTACTTTGGCTTCATTTTCAATAGCATGCTCATGAGTGGTGGAGATCCCAGTTTTCCAGCAGCAACTTCGGCTCTGAAGTGATATTTGGCCTGGAGTAGCTTCTTCTCATTCCCATACTTTGTTATCCCCTCCGGCCAATCGTGGGAGATAAACACATCAACGTCCCCGGACAGCAGATTGAGTTTGAACAATTCATGGGCGCGATAGTGATAAGCGCCCCTCATCGAGCGATCATCGTACGGTGGTTTCTCATATCTCGGTTTCCTATAACTATTTTCGTTGTAGATTCCGCTCACGCCTGCTATCCTAATTCCGTTCACGTTGATAACTCCCGTGCCTCCAAGGTAGTAGATATTGGGACACACCCAACCGCCGAGGTTTACTTCCCACATGTGGGTAGACGCTTCATGGTTTCCGCCGACAAAGATAGTGGGGATAGGCGCAACTCTGCTCCCGTTGTAGTATTTGTAGAAATCGCCCATATGGCGGTATTTTGGTGGCACTGACATGGACAGCAGGTCGCGAGAGTTACGGACTGCTTGGAAGTCGCCGCATATTATGAGCAGATCGACTTTGTAGTTGTTTACGTGACATGCTTGCTCTATTGTTGCATATATTTGGTCCAGCATGCCATGGCCCTAGAGAAGTATTAACAATTGCTCCTTTGCATTTAGCTTGATAATCCTGGCAGTCATACGCAGCCTTGAATTGCGACCCGAAGCCCCTTGCTAAAAAACATCTCGGGATCTGGCGTCTCTAGAGGTGCCTCAATGGCGTCTGGAGTTTGCACAGGTGATTCTGGATCCATATTGCGAACCAGTCGGGATCGAACTAGGTATAGATACCGGGTGCTGGATGTTCGAGAGATGTTAGTTTTAGGGTTGAATAGAGGTGCCTTGCCGCGGACAATTAGACAGTCTGTGAGTAGAACTCGCCTGGTGATGTTAAAGAGACGGAGGGCAGTGTTATATGCCCTTCTATTCCATATTGTGCTCGTCCAGCTGTGACCTGCAGACAGCCGCAGAATTGCACTTAAGTTTGCTTTGAGTCACCACGATAACGTGAAGTTGCAGTCCTGATGCGCAAAGTGTTGTGTGGACGTTAGCGCACATCGACTATCAAACAATCTCTTCCCGTGCGCCCCGGAGCCCGGGAAGACCTTCCAATACAGCCGGGGGAAGGACCACCGCTGACCCAGCTCTGTTAAACATCCCACCTCGAAGGCATGGCAAGCTCGCCCCGCTATAAAACTCCACCAACACCAGTTGCCTAGATATGGCGGACAGCGTTGACAAGCGGGCGACCATTCTGGCATCTACAGCACTCGGCCTCTTCCGTGCTGGCCGCCTAGAGGTAGGAATGACTCTTCTTACCCCAGATCTCCCATCTAGATCTCAGTCTTTGATGTTGAATCATTCGTTCGTTAGGATGCAGCTCGAGCTTTGCGCGAGGCAATACACATTGCACCAGAAAACCCAACAGTACGGGCTGCGTTTCAACACATCCAAGAAACCCAGGATGCCGGGTCCCAGATTCCTGATCTATGCCGAAAACTGCTAGAGGAAGGCGATATTGCTTCTGGCGAGGAAGCTGTAAAGATCATACAAAGTGGTGGGAACCTGGATAAAGATAACGCGAATACGATCGTGGTCAATATCACAAAGTTTGATGGAGATAAAGCTGTGAGGTTAGCGGCTGGCAAAGTCCTTGGTGCATTGGTGCACTACAACAATGAAGCAAAAGTTGGATTTGTGGGGCTGGTGGCATCCGGGGAGGCGCAAAATCAAATATTCGAAAGGATATTGCAACTGGGCCCGGATGCATTGGATTCTCTCACCTCAGTGATCCTAGATGCGGGGAATTGGAAGGGAGGACAGCAAGATAATATCTTGAAGTCCTGTTTCCAATACTTGCTCGATAGAATATCGGATGAAAAAGAGGCGGAGATAGCTGTCAGGCCAGTATCACGGCTTCTTTCAGTCGAGGCGACTCGGTTACAATCGCTAATTGGGAAGCACGAATTCATCGACTTTCTCACTTTGATAACCAATGGTTCGAAGGAGGAGATCAGAACTGGCGCCCTACTAGCGACAGCCAAGTACCTCGAGTCCATTGAGTCCGAGAAGTCTCTACAGCTTTTGGCCGACTTTCTCACAACTAGAATACAGTCCGGGGATGACGAAGATATGTCACTTGCATTTAACGCAGCAGCAGCTTTGTTCCCCGTCGCTACAAGCAGTCTGGCGAACTTATTTCATACAGACGGATTCGTTCAGAATCTCGTCCCTTCCCTTGAAGGCCACTCTCAGGCTGTAGAACTTGCAGCTATCAATTTAATGTCAGCTGCTTGTGTGGATAAGACCTGCAGAGATGCAGTAGCGAAGCACTGTGAAGTCTTTCTCAAGATTGTAGCAGCGAGCAAGGACGAAGGGAGCACAGCCGCTTCGTTGGCACTTGCAAAGTTGTCGGGCGATACACCAGCCCCTAAACCTGGCGAGAAGGTTCCAGAGAAATCCCCAAAGACAGATAAAGAGATCGAAGAGCTGGCTTCCACATTCAAGAAACTCTTATCTAGCAGCTCTAACGACTCGAAGCAACAATCAGTCGAAGGACTTGCATATACATCTCTGACACCTTCGGTCAAAGAATCCCTCGCAGCCGATTCCGCCACAATCAAATCGCTCCTAGCCATGCTTACTACGACAGCATCTCCCTCAATAATCTTCGGAGTTCTGACCACTATTGACAATCTGACGCGGTACACCAAACCGTTGTCAGAAGAGCAACGCAAAATGGCTCAGTTGAAGAACTACGCGAATGCAACCCCACAGACAAAAGACCTAGAGATTCCAAAACTAGATCAGGACTCTTATGTCACCAAGCGCTGCAAGTCACTGCTAGACACAGGTGTGATCCCGGCTATCGTACGACTCACCAAGAAGACCTCGCCTCAAGCCACCACCCTCATATCATCTATCCTACTCTCTTTGTCCAAAGTGACCGCCCATAGAGGTACCATGGCCCAGCAAGGCGGAGTACGTCTCTTACTGCAGATCTATAACGCCCTCCCCGCCCTTCAAACCACCAAACCGGATTCTGTAGACTCTAAGGATGCACCGGACACAGCCAATACAACACACACAATAACCGCACATGCCCTCTCGCGTCTCCTGATATCCGTAAACCCGACCCTGGTATTCAGCTCCACATTACCAATAACATCGGCAATAAACCCGATCCTCACATTGATACGGTCCATTCACAATTCAACTGCGGAGACCCGCGATCTGTTACCTCTATTTGAAGGATTATTAGCACTTACGAATCTCGCATCAACAACGGACTCCATTCGTGATGTGATCGTGAAGAAGGAATTCGGAATGATCGAGGAGTTGTTATTATACGCCAATGACATGGTGCAACGTGCCGCTGTAGAATTGGTTTGCAACCTCATGGTATCGCCTGAGACTGTTTCGTTATTTGTAGAAGGCCCGAGGAGCGGGAATCGATTACAAATATTATTAGCAATTGCGCAGGCTGATGACATACCGAGTAGATTGGCTGCCGGTGGGGCATTGGCGATGCTGACGGAGTGGGATGCTGGGGTTAATAAGATACTTGAGCGGGAAGGAGGAGTCAAAAGAATACTGGAGATGTGTGAGGATGACGAGGACGGGGTAGTCTTCAGGGGGGTGGTAGTGGCCAGGAATCTCGTAGCGGTTGGGGGCAAAGAAGCAGTAGATAAGGTTAAGATGGAAGGCGGGGCAGATGTACTGAAGAGAGTACTGGAAGACGTCCTTAGCCAGGATGAGAAGAACGGGGAGATGGTCAGCGCCCTCGTCGAGGTACTCAAGGAGCTTGTCAAATAGACGTCCAATTCGAATGGGCATAGCCATATGTTAAACAAAAATGTGTTGGAGCGTGCTGTGTGTCGTTCGAAGTCTTGGCGTCGTTTGTCGCATCGCCTCAAACATCCTTTTCTTCAGTCGCATCTTCAATCCTTCCTTCATTCCACCCACCATCACAGACACTACAACTGCGATCCGAAAAAAGAGCCGTAGACATGTCGCGAGCAGGTACCTCCTCCGCGCCCACTGGCGATGCAATCCTCCTCTCCGAGACCTTCGGCATAAACGCCATCGACTCCCAAAAGTACGACCGCGTGTCCCGTATCAGCGGCTCGAACCCGGACATCAAGTTCCACCTTGACATCGCGCACGATCTCTACCCGATGGCCCCCGGCGAGACAATCGAACTGTGTCTCGCGTCAACGATCAAGCTCGATGGGTCGAGCGATATGGAACAGGCGAAGCAGGGATGGAGGGACCTCGATGAGACCCCGACGTTGGCGGACGGGTACGACTATGTTTGCTACGGGAAGATTTATAGGTTCGAGGAGGCTGGAGTAGATTCGATGTAAGTTTTCTTCTTATGCTCTCTAAAATTTGAAAATATAATGTGGCTAATGTGGGTACTCGGAATATAGAAAAGCGTTCATCTCGTTCGGAGGATTGTTACTGTACCTTGAAGGATCGGCTAAGAAACTTACTACGCTCAAGCACGAGTACGTCTACTGCCTTGTCAAGAAGGTGTAAATTTCCGAATCACGAGCCTCCGATATATGGATATACGATACCTGGGACACCCAGTCAGCTACGATTTACACGTTTTTCCTAAACTAAACGAAACAAAAAACGAAAGCTTTTGGGGCAATGCATATAGAGGAGTTCACATGGCGTATATATTCTGTTCCTTTAATACTTTTATCAAAATGAAATCTAGTTCCGAATTTGCTCTAAGTAAAGAAAAAAGAAAACCCAAATATCCTGGACCGTAATAATACATGAGAACAAAGTGAAAACAACCAAAATTTTTCATGAAAAGACAACCATTTCGCAGACAAAAGAGAAAAGAGAGAAAGTGCAGCACAGAAAACCACTTAACGAGTAAAGAAGTATTTTTCAAGAGAGATCTCATAAAATAAAGCGCCTACCGTCATTTTGTTTTCATCCATTACCTGGTCGGGAACTCGAATCTTCGATGAATTCTAGTATAGATCTCCAAATAATCCGGCTCATTCTCATTAGTTATGATCCCGTGCCTGATAAAGAAATCCAAAATGACAGCCGCGCAGTTCGGCTTGAATCGCATCTGCTTCAACGCCGTCTTAACCTCCTCCACATCCATGAGCATGTGCTCGTCGACCTCCCCATCGAACGGCTTGGGGACGGGACCACCTTCGGCTTCGGGCTTGACAATCATATCGTAAACGTACTCGATCTCAGGCTGCAACAGACCGACCTCGCCACCGGCTTTGTCGTGTCTGACGTAGAAATAGCTAAGGAACCCAACGGCCTTGGCGTGCTCGCGAACGTAGGACTCTTCAAAACTAGCTTCCTCGCCCGCTTCTTTGACGATGCACTCCCAAGGACCTACGCCGTCGCCCATGCCGCCTGCTACGGTGTTGTCGAGCATACCCGGATAGGTTTGTTTACCAGCTGCGCGACGCGGGATCCAGAGACGCATTGGGGTGGTGGGGGTTGCGGGGATGTAGACGGTCATGTGAGCGCCGTAAGTTAAAACACCAAAGCTTTTCGGTGTGTTAGAAAAGAGATATATACAGAGGGGAATAGAAAAGAGAATTTAAACATACAGAGGGGTAGCGCAGCGTTCCATGTAGAAACACGGCGTGCTCTTTGGTGCATATACGGTATATTTTTCATTTCGCCAGCCTAAGAAGCCCAATTACATAATTTATTAGTCTCTAGGGAAACTTTATAACGTTATTTGTATGAGTAAGGAAAATAAAGTTGACATACCACTGAGAATCTCGAACTTCTTTGCCTCTTTCCAACGCCTAGTGGTCTCCTCTATGTTCCTCGTCCGCTCCTCAGTAGTATCTCCGTTCAGTGATACTACGCCTGGAGCTATAGTCCACCAGTCGCCGGAAAGGCTCGTATCTTTCAAGGCGTCGAGAACAATCGGGATAATATACCCGATCGTGTGAGCTTGATGAATAAAACGGGAGTAGTCCGCGGTCTTCTCGGCAAACGCGACGGGATGGGTAGCGATATTCGGGAAGCTGTTCTCTGTATTTAGTATAGCTGTAGTCGTATTCACGATATCGTTTAAATTTGTAAACCCACGAGTCGACCTGATCGACGAGGTCAAGGTACTTGTAGTATGATGGCATGTTTGTTGTACGGGTAGCTTTAGCTTGAAGCTGGGATGGAACGTATCTCGAGGATTGTCTGATAGATAGTCGATAATGCAATGCAATGCAATGTACGTATGCTGATGCAGGATGTAGGAGAGGTCTTGGGATAGAAGTCAGTAGTATGATGCTGTTTCTGTGTCCCTCTGTCGGCGTACGGTGAATATTTATACACGATATGACTCTCCCTCGCGCCGTGCCCTTAGCTTATAGCTCGATCGATCTCCTCTGCTAGCGTAGTCTCGTGCGGTGTACAATGTGCATTCATGCACAATCGCATCACGGCAGGAATGAAAGCCAATTTTCTGCGTTTCGGCAACCGCGGTGGTTGGCTCGCGTTGGGTTGGTCGTTCAACCGAATGCTGCGCCTTTCAATCCTTCACCCCGCCGCCCGAAGAAAGCCCCGCGACCTGCCCCGCCCCGCCATCATTCCTTACCACATTGAACCCATCATTCAATCACCGGAGCTTGCCCATTGCCCAATAGCAGTACCCTCGAGCTTGCCTGGAGCTTGCCTGCTACCCCCTCTCAGGACAACCGACTAAATTAGTTTAATAAAAGCTATGAAGGAGCTAACAATCGGCCTCTTGATCATTTCTGACACGGCTGCTGCCGACCACGCCACCGACCGCGCGATTGATACCCTGACCGCAGTTGTAGCCGAAGCCAACGCCGAAATCCACAACAATACCTACGAATGGCTGATCGAGGAGCGGCGAATCGTGCCAGACGAAAAGGACCAAATCCAGGAGAAAGTGAAGGATTGGTGTGATAACAAACGTCTGAGCTTGGTGGTCACCACCGGTGGCACAGGCTTTGCGAAGCGTGATGTGACGCCCGAGGTCTGTTGACCCTTTCACTTAATTTTTTTCAAGTTATTGCCGCCAGTAAATTTTATAAAACCGTATCGTGATGCTTTGTTTTTTAATGCGCCAGTCCTTTTTTGGGCCTTTTCATACTTTTTTCGCAGCTTCTTGCAACTTAAAAACGGCATGGAGAACAAGTTGATTCTCCGTATTGGTTCACTTGATACACACAATTTCGTTATTGATTGCCCTTGTGGCGACGAAACTACGGCAAGGAATCATGAGTGGCTAAGAAATTAGGATGCATCCAGGCCGTCGGCGAGCTTCTAGACAAGACCGCAAGTGGGCTAGTGTACGTTTTAAACTTCCAAAAACTTTACCTGGGGGTAACTTGTCAGCTAAGGATTGCTATAGTCACGGCATGCTAGCAGCTTCACTCAAAATCACGCCTTGTGAGTATATAAAACGCTCTCGCTATCCTTATTCCGGACGCTATCGATATTATGCAGCATCTGCAATAAGTAATACATTAAACCCATTCTAATCAATACATGCATATCGATATGCAATATAGTTGCGATTATGTCCCGTCCTGTAGCAGGTGTCCGCAACGAAACAGTGGTGATAACCCTTCCCGGCTCTCCAAAGGGTGCCAAAGAGAACTTGGAATCTATAATTAAACTGCTGCCTCATGCGTGCATTCAAGCCGCCGGTGGAGACTCGAGAGTTCTACACTCCGGTGGTATCAAGAAACTCGAGAAGGAAGCTGGCGTCGCCGCCTCCTCGTCTTCTGTTACCGCACAGGGACAACATGACCATCATTCGCATTTAGAACAGAGCGGAGGGATAGCGTCTGATGACGCAAGTGCAGTCGGTGGATGTGGCCACCATCATGGTCATGGACATCATGCACCGGAGCCGCGCACGCAGCAGCAGCAGCAGCCTGCTGGTTTGCTTTCGAACGAGCTCTCAGGTGATGTTACCCGTAGGCACAGAAGTTCTCCTTACCCGATGATCACGGTTAAGGAGGCACAAGAACTCATAGCAAAGAACATCCCATCACCTGCCGTTGTGTCTAAAGCGGTAGATGCGAATCTAGTTGGGTATATACTAGCGGAGGATGTTAGCGCCCGAGAGTCTGTGCCAGCCTTCCGAGCGAGTATAGTGGATGGGTACGCCGTCGTGCACACCGACGGCACAGGCGTGTACCCTGTTGTGGCGGTGTCACATGCGGCACCTGGAGACATTAAACCGCTAGAACCTGGGCAAATTGCTAGAATTACTACTGGAGCGCCGCTACCGCCTGGCGCCACAGCTGTAGTTATGGTGGAGGATACAAGGATTGCGAAAACTACTGAAGATGGTAAGGAGGAATTGGAAGTGGAAATTCTAGCAAGTGGGCTGGAAGAAATGGAGAATGTAAGAGAGGTTGGGAGCGATGTAAAGGCCGGTGAATTAGTGCTGAGAGCTGGAGCTGAGCTTACAGCTGTTGGGGGAGAGGTGGGTTTGCTAGCTAGCGTGGGGACAGAGGCGGTGAAAGTGTACAAGAAGCCAATCGTGGGAGTATTGTCGACAGGGGATGAAGTGATCGAACATAATCGGCCCGGTGGCCTCAGCCTAGGTGAGATTCGAGATAGCAATCGACCTACATTGATGGCTGCCATTCAAGCTCGTGGCTTCCAGTACGTGGATCTCGGTATCGCAAAAGACCAGTAAGCTACATCGCTCCAGCTATGAGTTTTGAAAAATACAGAGACTAATCAAAGAAACCCTTGCAGACCTGGTACTTTGGAGGATGTTATCAAAAATGCATTATCCAAGGTTGATGTGATAATTACAACCGGTGGGGTCAGCATGGGTGAGAAGGACTTGCTCAAGCCGACTATCGAACGAACCTTCGAGGGCACAATCCACTTTGGCAGAGTAGCCATGAAACCAGGAAAACCAACCACATTCGCAACTATCCCGGTAGACTCTATATCTAAGCCGATATTTTCGCTGCCAGGCAATCCTGCATCGGCGAGCGTAACGTTCCACCTTTTCGTCTTGCCAGCACTGCGCCAGCTGCAAGGCTACATAGGCAATCAAGTGCACCTGCCGAAAGCCTTGGTCACTGTAGAGAGGGAAATACGATTGGATGCTAGGCCGGAGTATCATCGTGTTAGTGTCAAAATAGACAAAGCTGGAGGCCTTGTCGCCAGCAGCACGGGCGGACAGAGGAGCAGCAGGATTGGAAGCATGGAAGCAGCGAATGCGTTATTGTGTCTGCCTGCACTTACTGAGGTTGGGGACAAGAGGACGCATATACCAAGAGGAGATAAAGTGGAGGCTCTCCTGATTGGTGATTTGAAGGTAGATATTTGACGCCGATTAGATTTAATTACTCAGACTCTCCTCATTCATAGAAACGATTTTATGTTGTATCTTGCATCGAGAAGTAATGTGTTGGCGTGTTGGAATGAAAACATGTTTGACGCCGAAATATTTCCGTGTTTGTGCTGTCTCAGAAATATGAAGCTCCAAAATTTCTTGCGCGAGCCTTCGATTAACTTGGGCCGCCGCATCGACCACCCACGACACCACCACTACCAAGGAGCACATGCGCATATCTCGATATCGTCACACGCATCTCACGCCCTCTGTGGATTCTCCTGGTTTCAGTTATCTTCAATTTCCGTACAGCATCGCTATCATTTCCCAATAGACTCTTCTGCCCATAGCATAGATAGCAGATTAGACGAAAATCTACCCTCTTGCGCAACCTTGACGACATCATCTCATCTTGATATACCAAGCATCGACCATCACATATCCCCTGATCACAATGCAGACCTCCCAGATTATTACGGCTAGCGCGGTGACCGCTGTTGCTCTCACATTAGGTACTTCTTCTATCTATAACGCAACCGGGAATTATTATCAGCAACTCCGAGCTGCAATTTGAATTTTAGCTAACCCGGACACCCCACCTACCCAGCATACGCCATCTACTTTGACCACCGCCGCCGTCACGACCCCGAATTCCGTAAATCGCTCGCCCGGGAACGCCGCAAGCACGCGAAAACCCAAAAGGCAGAGGCGGAAGCCGAGGTCGAGAACCAAAAATCCCACCTCCGTTCTGCGGTTGCCGCCATCAACGAGGAAGGGTTCCCCAGTGGTGTTGAGGAGCGGGAATCGTACTTCATGACTGAAGTCGCTTTGGGCGAGCAATTGCTATCGCAGGGCGAGAGCAAGGCTGTCGAAGCCGCCTTGTGCTTCTACAAGGCGCTCAGGGTCTACCCAGATCCTCAGAATCTGTTGGGAATTTACGATAAGACCGTTCCAAAGGTATTCATCTACAAATACTCCATGCATTGCGCTATATAAACAAGTACTTGGCTAATACACATGATTTAGAATGTCCTTGACATCCTAGGACAGGCGATAATACTCGGCGACTCCAGCATGCTCGCCGAGCCGATAGAGTAGATATTGCTTATACCCATTGAAAAACAATTCATTCCAAAATCTAACGACCTATCGGCTTCCATTTACCCCTCTTGCCGAATGAACTGTACATATTAGAAACATAAAAAGCAGGTTGTTGACTTGTTTATTTTGGGTGCTGGTGCTTTACATTCTCTTATGTTCTTCGTGTTTTACCATCATCGCTTGCTTGTCCTTGTTGTTTTACTCCACCTTATAATCTCTCTCCTCATCGGCAACGGCTACAGGCGTGTGTGGTACGACTGGGATTTCTTTCCTTCGAGGTCACGCAGAAGAAAAAAAGAAAGAAAGGGAAAGATAGATACGAACTATAGATTTTTTTCTTTGACAAAAGAAAATCTTTTAGCTCTACGGGGACGACGACTTCTTGTATTATAGATTATTCGCCAATGAGACCCTTCTGATAGCCCGATCTTCCCTCGTAAACACACTAGCTCCAAAACTCTTTTAACTAACGAACTCCATGTCCCAAGAAATGCATATTTCTTCATATGTACATGGGATCTATCCCATGCTTTTCGGCTTAGCCTCGTTATCTCCCATCTCTCGTATGAAAAGCTTGTTCTCTTGGTTGGAGACGGTCTCTTTTCCGTCTTCGAACCCATTACACGACGCGATAGCTAAATACCTCCCATCGTGGGAGAAACCCATCGCCGCTATCGATGCGGGATATTTTGGGTACTGCCTCAACCTTCTCTTCGCCACACCGTCCCACAAAGCGACCACGCCGTCCCCGCCACCCGAGGCAAAAGTACCGTACCTATTCACTATTATTAGTCGCATTCCTATATATTTAAAATAACAGGGTGATAGAGGGAAGAATTAAATGACGTACTGGGGGTGGAACGCCAAAGCGTTAACCGGGTATACTACATCCACATCTCCTTCCGGCTGTCTGTGACATTTGAACGCATACTTCCTACTCTGACTCTCCTTGCTCGGATCGAAGAATTCGACGGCAACACGGCCTTCTATGCTGCTGCTCGCGTATCCTTCGCCGTTCGGCATACACCTGACCGTCCTCGTCATGAATTTCAACGAGGACTCGCGCCGCTGGAAGGGCTCCGACATGTTTCGTAGGTCGTATATGTGAATTGAACGGGACGCCATGGCGACCACAAGTTTATTCTGGATTGTCGATAGCGAGAATATCTTGTGCGGGAGGGTGTGCGAGGATGTGTGAGACTGGGATTGCGTGGAGTGTAAGTGCAGGGTGCGGTCCCAGGAACCGGAGATTACTGTCGATAATTCGGAATTGTAGCAGATGGATTTGACCGCGGAGGAGTGGGAAGACAAAGTGGATGTTAGCTGGGCGCGGGAAAGGTCAAAACTACACCATTTCGTTTCAAGCTATGTTAGTTTTTTACATCGTGAGCGACTGAAAGAACGGAGCTACGTACAATTTGACCGCCTGATCCAGGCCCCCGCCCACCGCAGTCTTCCCATCACTACCCGCAAAGCATGCGTCTAGAAGTGGAGCCTGCGAATCAATTTGAAGAAGTTCGCGGCCGCTAGTGCCGGCGTGTGTGTCGATTAATCGCAGTGTTTGGTCCCATGAAGAGACCAGCAAGTTGGTAGACTCGACGGGCGAGTAGTTCACCGACGAGATAGCATCGGAGATAGTAGTAGGGACTTCGAAATTGTCTGCAACAAGGCTGTTAGTACGGTGTTTGGTGGATCAGCATGGGCGGCTATGTGAGAAGGCCGACGAGGACAGCAGACTTACTTGACATGGTTGCGATGGAACTGATGTGAGCGAGGTTCGATGTTGCACAGACGAAGGTTCGTTTTGGCGCGCGTGTTGTCGTTCGCGAGAAGCACCCACAACAGCAAGTGTTTTACTTGAGCGGCCGACTTCCAAGTGCTTTCAGCGGTTGTGAAAACTTATATCTGTCTGCTGGTTATTTGCAATATTATCCGGAGGTTGCAAGATGGTGAGAGGAGATAACGTCTTTCTCAATGGCCGAAAATCATATTCAGCCCAAAAGCCCGTCAATATTCAGTTACAAAATAGCCAAATACGGGAATATCATAAAATACTGCATCCGGAATAGTGTCTCCAATGATTGGCCCTGGGAGAAAGTAGACCAAGAAATTTATTATTGGTTGGCGACCCTGCACGGTTTGCCCCTCTTATTGGCTGTCCCTCAATGGATTGTGCCACAGCCTTATAAGGTCATTCTCCTTGGATATCCTCAATTGAGCTCAACTTATATCTAATATCGTGATCAACTTCACGACATCCGTTGTAGCGTGCGAACGAAACATCTACAAAAGCGCAAAGGTGGAACGTACTCACATCGAGCTATCGCGCGCGCGATAGAGACATACAAAGGAGCACCGTGCTTGAGTTCGAAAGGAACCGGAGTTGGCTCTTTGCATTTATTCGAATTCATCAAACCTTCCTTTGCTGTGAAGTTACGGTTTCGCAAGAATTTGTCTATAAGATGGGGTGTTCCCATCTCCAGAGTCTTCACAGTCTTCCCAGGAGCTCCAATTCCAAGCTCAATCAATCAGAACAGCCCGGACAGTCAACTCTGGAACTACACTGGCTTTTAGCGTCAGCTATAAACTTATATTCTAAAGAAATATCTTCAGTCCTCAATACCCCATCAAGGCTCTCTTCGGAGCTTTATATATTCTTGGCCCTGCCCAAGTCGCTTAGAATCTACACTCGGAAATATCATGGGTGTCCAGAACCGTAGCTCTCATTTGGCAGATGCTATATCGGATAGTTATTCCGATGATAGTGGGTATTACCCTACCGAGTGTGACCCTAGCTTTCTGGTTGATAAGGCAGAAGAGCTGGCCTGCTCTTCTGAGGAAAAATTTCGCAAACAAGCTCTCGGAAACGGATCGGCCCGCCGAGACATTCCTGATGAAACTATTGGGTCGGAGGTAACGGCTGTGGTTACTGCATACGTCCTTCAAAACTCTACGGTTAAGGTGGAGCCAGCCACCAAACAGTGTGGAACTGATACAGTCAATGATATTGAAGATATGTTCTCTCAAAGAGAGGCTAGCAGGCGGGGATGGTCCATTCCACCAATCCCAGATGATAGGTGCATTAAGAACTGTGGAGATGGAGCCATTCTATGCATTGCAGAAATCGTCAAGGAGGATAAAATGCAACAGCCGATGAATATACGCAAGGGTGAGCTGGAGGGCGATGTCGTGGATGCAGCTGGAGAGATTATAGAGCAGCAGTATCTTCCACTTCCGAAGTCCAAGCACGCAAAGATTGGCATGCGTACTATTCCACCAAAAAAAGGAAACCTTCCACGTGAGTTAGTTCAAGTTTGGTATATCCATTTGTTTATGCTGTAAGTTACTCTGAAGCTTACTTAGAACAACGTCATGGCATGACTATAGTAATTGATACCTCTGGGTGGTTTTCGGATTATACCAACATTCATAGTGCTAATCTGGGCGTGGCCTTATCAAACCTCGGAGGATCCGATGAACAACTAGTACTGAGCAAGGAAAGCATAGGCAACAAAGCCAAGAGCTCAAACCGGAACCGTTCGTAATTTAAGTAGGGTCATGATACATTCTCATTACCCCGTGCTTAAAAGCACCCAGTACACGCGTGGGTATCTGCACCTGGAATCACGAGTACTTTCTTTTGCCCGCCACAATGTTGATGTCTGCTGGATACTCTAGTTCTGTTTGGCACAGCCGTTCCTTAAGTCTTTCCGCTCGTTTGAATACATAATGCATCAGTGTGTGCAATTTATGCATTTAGGAGGATTTTGGGTCCTTCCAGATATTGCGTATACCTGCATAATTCGAACGGATTCCTGCTCTAATTACTTTCCGTTGATACAAAGATTCATAGCAGTCTAGATGCTAAGGGCCTAAGTCGTCAAGAAGTTAGGATATTCGCTCTTTTATTTAAGTCTTAAATCCATATTATAAAATCACAATCTAAAGAGCATAGCTTATGTAGAAAGTCATATATATAAGCTGATAGAAGAATCAGTTTCATGAACTCTATTTGACAGAACCCCAGCATGCAAATTTGTGTTGCTGCTTATTTGGCTTTGGCCAACCGTATACCTTAAAGGCGGAATCGGTTGTGATAATGAGGCTCGCAGGACGCTTGAATCAATATGTGTCTGACTATAGGTTCATGGATCCGGTTCTAAGCGTAATAGTGATTTTGAGAATCCAAGCAGGATATTTGATTGATTAAATGAGAACCAACCAATTAGTTCACGTGTCGAAGATAAGCAAGTAAATGAATTCTAGTCGCCTTGTATGCATGTATACAAAGGTGGGTACGCTTTGCTTCTCCATTATATGCATTAAAATTCCTACAGCCTTCCAGGATCTCGAATATCGCAAACTCCCTGCCCTGCTGGAATTACTAATCCGCGTTTAATATATTCTCCATCACCTTGCATCTATAAAGTTGTGCTTCAAGAATTGATAGTAACAGATGCTGCTTTAATTAAGAACTTCTTCTCTGTCATTGGCGTAGCCTTTTCATCTAAGAGAATCACGGTTCGGTCCAAATGCGGATAACTGTAGTTGGCTACCTATAAATACAAACGGACCAGAACCCCGCGAGACCAGACCAGAAGGAAAACTGCCCCGTCTGGAAACGAGACGGGATACAAACGACGATTTTGCGTTGGAGGTGTATAACAATGTCCTCAATTGACGATTTCAAAGGACAAATCCTTGAGCTTTACAACAATCCCGATACTGCCACACGTCTGAAATTAACGGATATCATAGCAAAGATTGAAAAAGATCACGGTGTCACTGCAACGTAAGAATTTGATTTCGAATCGAACAGCATAATACAAGTTTCTTGGAGACTGCCACTGACCCGGCTGCTATTTTAGACCAGCACGGTATAAAGCTCGTCTCAAGAAATGGGGGTTCAAGAGGAATACGAGTCGGAGCGAGGTGCTCTCTGTGTTACGGGAGCAAGAAAAGCAGGGAATAACGATACATCGGGATCCAACAGAGTCTTTCGCCAACGACAAGAAGGCAAGAGTTGAACGTTATCGTAGAAAGAATCGTATACGAAGTCTCGAATACTCCACCACTTCATCTGGATCCTCTGCAGGGCGGCACGCAGGTACTGCTGCAGCGTCGTCAATTGTGTCCCCTGTGAATCTTCAGCGGACACCGCCGCCAGACGTTTTCAATATACTCGAAAAGTTTGGCTACGAGCTCAGAGTATACATTAAGAGCTCTTTCGACAGCAAGATTTGGAGGATTCGAAACAACCAGAATATAATTATCAGCTCAGAAGACCAAGATGCGGAGGTCCAATCTTTAATGAAGTTTGGATCGTTTATTCAGACGGGCTGTTCTTATTTCGCTGCAGGTGATAGATATAACGGCGGCGTTTGCTGGCGTCAGGCGTTCGACAGGGTAGAAACCTTGGTAAAAGGCGACTACCACGACCACTTGTTCAATATAGTTACAACTATAAACGACCTACGAGAGTTGCAACACCCCGGCGCCGCGGAAATTTTAAAATCCGTGGCTTCGAACCTAGGTAGCAGTATGCAACAATCTCGATCCCATCCCAGGGCTGCGATGTACCGGAGTTTGGGCAAAGTAAGTCTAGAACAGATGCCGCATCTCGAAGAAATTATCATCGGTTGCTTTATAGACCTCTTCGAGCATTATCTTGGGGATTCCTGCTACAACACCTTTGTTATGCACATGGATATGGCAAGAAGGCGTTTGAGACTGGGAGATTGGGTTGACTTGAGTGACGTCTTGCCAGCGCTCTCGATCCTAGATCACAAGTTTGGCGTATCAGATCGCCGGCCATTAGACGTTATTCGGATCCGTGTGGCAACTCTTTTCAAGTGGGGAAGATACTTGGAAGCTAGGGAGCACTCAATAATACTCACACAAAGAGCAAGCTTAATCCGTGTAGAAGACGACCCTTGGCAGAGACATTATTTCATGATCAAAGGACTTTATTACGCGGGAAAGTCGTCTTTCTTTCTTGGAGATCATGGGGACGCACGGGACGAGCTGGAAACATGTTTCAATTTAATCGAAAGCTTCTACACCGTTAAGCATAACTTTGCCATGTTTGATGCGCAGAAAGAGGAAATCGTTGACCGGCTTCTTGAATCGTGTCGGGTTTTATCAGATGAGGATGGAATCGCGAGGTGGGGCACTGAAAAGGTAAAGTTCGACAATGCGATGTCGAGTATTGACAACACGGGGGAGCTTTTTGCGGAACTGCAGATAGAAGGGCAGGTTGGTTAGAGACAGGGAACCCGGGGAAAGATCAAAATTCCCGAATTATTTCTATTTTATTTCTACGGGAGAACCAATTCCTTATAAAGCTTTTTACATTAAGGAATGAAATTTCGTTTTTTTTTCTCTCTCGTCAATGATATATCCTGAAAAATAGGTTCCTGCCTCTTTGATATGCTCCACTTCCCGTCTCCTGTGGCTCTTTTGAATCGCAAAATCGACCCATTCTAACCACCTGGGGGGTCTAAACCTTTATTCATGGGAGTGTTGCACGAAACTTTTATCAGTGCCAGGATTTCCGAAATAGCCCTGGTTTCTTTTGGTATTCATGCTCTGGATCTATTTTACTAGCATCCTTGTAAGTGATCCTCCAAGATTTATTATCATCCTTGTCCGAAAGAATCTCATCCTGAGCTTTCAATTGTATCTTGAGTTTTTCGCTAAGGGAGAATATCTCGTCGTCAACGGCAATGAGCTCTTCTTCTCTGTCTGGATATATCTTCATGAGTTCTCCCATTTGATGTTCTAGCTCCTGGCGTCTAGCGCACAGCTCTTCGGTCAGGCGGTTGGTTTCCTCTTCATATGCGTCGAGAAAATCCGAGTGTTTCTCATCTCTAAGATCCATGCAATGTCGGCTAGGCATATTAATTTTTCCGCTGTAGGTGGTTCTGGCCGGAATGGCTGAAGTTGGTTCGATGAATTCGAGTTACCTGAGTCAAAAAGCCTGCACATAGAGTTGGCCGAAGGATTGATTGTCGAGGTGGCCTTTTTATAATTGTGAATGAGAAGGTTTCTGGGCGCTCGAGCAATTTGAGGAGCTTCACCCACGTTGACTGATCGACCTGTGTTGCGGGCACCGAAATTACTCTTTGCGGCCTCCTCGCCCACCGCCGATGCGCCTTCGTTTTCGCAACGACATTTCGGATAAGTTAACATGGCAGAACAAAGCACGAATGTTGGCTAAGAAAGGTTTTGTATTTAATTATGTCAGATAATCGCGAGCCTGTTCGATTCGAATTGTTCACCGTTTGGCGAGCTCGAGTATTCAGATAACAGATTCCTGCAAGTCTCGTCGATTTGCAATTTGGATAATCCTCACAACAGTGATCCCAATCGAAAGTCCCCAGATGCTGGGCCGGAATATTAATATCCGAAATTTCACATTATAAATACTGCCCTGTCGGCGAACGGCACGAGACGTCAATCAGAAGCCGCAAACGGGAGAAGGATCCAACAATTCCTATTTATACGAACATAGTAGCCTCGATTTTCGAGCGTTATCAACACAAACAATGAACTTTTTTCTTGTCCTGTTGGAGTCCGTCACGGAAACGTGCGAACTCCAACAGAACATGTGCATCACCAGCGGAAACGAGAACGTGCAACAAGCCAGTGCAACCAAGTGCGCGCTGGCGTGGGAAAATTAATCAAAGCCAAAAAAATAATGTTGCTGGCAGCGGTGACAATGGCGGGTGCTTGCATTCCCTCGGCGGGACACCACATACGAGTACTTAACCCCAGTGTCTGGCCGAATGTTCCAGCCTCATTACAATTCAGACCGTGCACAACTTTCCACAGAACCAAACTGTCCACCGTTGGCTACATGTACATCTCCACAATTCAGTAAAATGGAGGTCCCATTTCGCTATGATGGCTGTGAGACAGGTTCTACATCAACCTTCAAATTCTATAACCACGCCGAACTCTCAACTAGTGGCCAGCTTGTGGTACAAAGCTCCAGAACATTGGATGGGCATAAACAGCAATGGGCATATTTCGAATTGGCAGATGGAAGAAAAATTACAGGGAAACCTAAGCTACAATGGAAAACCAAATAGTAAGTTTTAACAAAGATTCCAATCTCGTTCCTACAGCTTTGTTAACATATATATCAATCCAGTGTCCCAGTGAGCCAGAAAGTTCAAACTCCGAATTCAAACAAAGGGATATCAAAGACAGCCACTGTGCCTCAGTTTTGCCTGGATCTTGCATACCTATCGAGCAATCCCAAGTATCGCTTTGCTATAAGAATCCACAGAGCAGTCGTTTCGAGTTTTTTTGATGAGAAATATGGCCAATGCATCCTCGTATATATTCTTGTGGGTGATCCCTATCGTCCCATTTCGTTAGCTTGACTGACATTTGCATTTGAGTAGCATGCATGGGAATGGGATCCCCCAAAAGATGCCCAAGACTATGATAAACAACCAGAGACACCCAAGAGTTGGCTTAAGCTCCCAACTATCATCAAACTGTTCGCCAGCGATGCAAAAGACTTTGAAAGACTCAAGCTTGAGATGATGTCTCTTTGCAGCTCCCAAAACATGATCGTTTGGAGCGCAGATCTTGGAAGCAAATATACAAAGGAAGCCACTAAGCTGGGTGTTTCGGAAGCCCTACAACGGACCAAGCAGGTGGTTGCTTCAGACGCAGGAGCAGGCCAGAAACCCCAACTACCTGACAATCGTGATCTTAAACTGGTACAGGAGCCTGATGACAATTATGACAACCCATTTGCGCTTCAACGATCGTCCTTGCTAAAAACAGGAAATAACCTCCCAAAGCCTCCTCACAGTTCCCACCCAAAAAAAAATCAAGAGCCAAAACCTCGTCCCCCAGGTAGCACATCTGTCCGCGCTCGCACAGTCGATCCTGAAACTCACAAGGAAATGAGACGAGGTCGATTATCTGCACCGCCAGAACGGTCTGAGCAAGATGATTTGTTCTTTAGAGACGAATCATCTTCACCCGAGCCAGCTGTGAGCCGAAGAGACGATGCCAAGAAGAAACTTTCGTTGATGAATACAGGCAAGCGAATGGCATCAAGTCCTCCGCCGATTTCATCTGCATCGCCACGAGCCGCGAAAAGGCAGTCACGTTGGGGACCAGATCTTCAATCTGGTCCTTCTCCAGAAGATCAACGTCTCGTGAGTCTCGGTGAAATCCCTAGGGAGAACCAGATTGGAAGCCCATCCGAGCGCAGAGGGGTTAACAATAAATCTATGTCTCCAACGAAACGAACAATGGAAGACAAGAGGAGAAGCTTCGGTGAGCAGATTGCGAAAGCAGCGGCGACAGGTTTTGCTAGGGTCAAACCAAAAGTAATCCACTGCGAACCAGAGCCAGGTTTCATCTGGACGGGTAAAGGTCGCTGCCTGGAAGTTGAGTTTAAAAGGAAACTCACTTTGACAGAAGAAGTTATCGTTCAATGGGCAGAGGAATGGGATAGGCGGCACGGGGTCAGGTCTGGTCCGGTAGATCTTGAGAGACTCCATCAGCTAAGGGAGACACAAGATACAAACGAAGCTGAGCAGTCAGTAGACGATGCTAAGATGCATGATCTTGATAGAGGTTGAGTGGCTCTTATCTCAGCATTATGATCTCCCCATTGACTAATGTCAATTTATTTCTGAGGAGTTCTGGGTGTTTTTATTTCTATAAAGTTATAGATATAGATCTCGGGGTGCTTTAAGGTGCGAATGGTTTAGGGCAATGCTGAATTTGAGCCCGCATGTTACATTTCTTTACGGGAGTTTATTTCTCCGCTATTACATCCTAATTCTAATTCATTAATAGATCTCGAGAATTTTCTGAAGCTTCCTAATAATTGTAATTCTGCATGGCAGACGGTGTTTAGGAGAAGCTAGAGAAAGAAAGAGAAGACAGCATATAATAATCGGAATTGAAATTGAAATTTCCAATGTAGGCGATATCAATTCAAATACTAGACAAGGTCCTACAAACTCGAAACTTTCGCTATAGAAAGGCTTTGGGCAGGAATTCAAATCTTCTACCTATGGTGCCCGAATAACCGTGATGAGGTCCATGCGTTTAAACGCAACACGCCAGCGCAGGATCCAAAATCCCGACCTGCGTCGCATGCATGCAGACATCTGCGACAGCGCAGGAAGATGGGATTGGCATCTGAAAGCGACAGTTGGGTGATTCGGCACACCTGCATCATGAAATAAATAAGACCCACCGAGCTCTCAAGCTCTTCGAGTCTCTTGATCTGCAGAATCCTCGGCTTACGAAGATAACAATATGGCAGGGGATACCAAGCCGGGAACCCGCCGCAGCACCCGCAGTTTGGCACAAAAAGCGGCCTCCCTTGTCCAAGAAACCGAGGATCTGGTCGCAGTGGCCTCCCAAGTTACACTTTGTCACCCACCGATATCTTCATTACCGCCATCCTCGACGCTAACACCAAAATTTACGGGGCTGAGAAAACGGGACATATCACTTTTGCAACAGAAACAACGCCTTTTGAAGGCATCCACTCCTCTCGCGCTCGCTTCGCTTGTCGACGTACACCTGCAGACTCCACTTTCTGCGACATTAGTATTCGCCCAAAAGGAAGCGGGAACAGCTTTTTGCATATCCCCCACGGGATTACTTTTGACATGTTCACATTGTGTTTCCGAAGAACCCGAGGATCTAGAGGACAATCGGTTCAAATGGCTTATCTTCGCCTCCGGACGGGTAGTAAAGGCGAAATGCATAGCGTATGATCCTATTAGGGATATAGCATTACTGCAGATAGTAGCTGCAGAAACTACTTCGCCGGCACTGACAGCAATACCAACAAGTCAAGAGACCAATTGGACCAGCTTTCCTTTCATTAGCGTATCTTCAACGAAGCCAAAGGTTAATGCCCAAATGATCTGCATCGGCCATCCTGGTGACGAGGACCTCGAATGCGAGGAGCCTGGGAGAAAGACTGGTTATGATGTGCTTCATATGAGTTTTGGGCGGTATCGGGGAATTGCGGGAGATGCGGATGTGCAAGATAATAGTGATATTGGGGCTTTGATGCATGATTGTTGGACGTACTGGGGTCATAGCGGAGCTCCATTGTGCCTGAGGAATAATGGAAATCTAGTTGGGATGCATTCAAGCTGGGATGATGAGACGGGAATGAGAAGAGGGGTCGCGTGGGACGCTGTAGTTGAGTTCCTGAGAGAGTGCGAAGATCCCCACAGAGTAGGCTCAGGATATAATAATGCGAATGAAATGAACGAAGGATCCAGTGAGCGGCCAATTCTTCTTGAATAATTGGGAGATACATCTTAGGGCTATATTTTGAAGGATTATTTCAAAATTTTGGGGAATTATGCTATATATTCTATACAACCGGAGCTCCGGAGCTCTATAGCTAGCTATAAACAAGCTAAAGGTCAGAACTTGCAAGCTTGATCTCGTTCCGGGCTTGATCTCGTTCCGGGCTTCAACGAAGCACAACTGATAGTCTCCCAGTCAGATCGTTTGCGAACTTTAGAAGTCGTTTGTATATACCGAACTATATCTGTGAAACCGTTAGCAAAATGTGTATCTAAGAGACCCAAATCGCAATCCAGTCGAGTGTAGAAAGATTCGGGCCTTCGGCCACCCCGCTAATCACAATTGGTGGGACCTTAAAATTCATCAAGTCAACGCGAAAATATTCAAGCAATCACAGTATATTTAGTCTTAGAATTGATTGTACGTAGGCGTTATGCCTCACATATGTAAAATAAACTCAATACTCAAAGCGGACTGCCAACTGGGCTGAGTATCCTAGCTATTATGAAGGAAGCATCTTAGTCGACTCGTGCGCATCTTCGTCATCTGTTTCCTCCTCATCTTCGTCCGTTTCATACTCGCTCTCCTCTTCCTCTTCTTCCTCTTCCTCTTCTTCTTCCTCCTCGGACTCCTCCTCTTCTTCTTCAGAATCTTCCAGCCATTCATCTAACGTTTTGCCATTAACTTCTTTTGATTTTGCCACAGGCTCAATGGGTTCAGGCATCGTAGTAGGGACTTCCCTTACTGGTGCAGCCTGCACTTTCGGCTTTTCTACACTTCTCACTTCTTCATATCCTCCATACTCCGGCTGCACTGGGTCTCTAATTTTGCTACCTGGCGCATCTTCCTCCGTAACCCACTCCGGCATATCCACATATCCTCTGACATAATCATCTTTCCCAATAATTAATGCTGCACTACCTACTGTCATCCCTTCTCTGATCGCTGCGCTGGGACTTGGCGCAAAGGGTACTGGTTTTGGCGCTAGCAGGATCAGAGTAGCGAGTTGGCTGGATTTCGGGACCGAGAGTAACGAAATATACATCCTTGCTCTGTCCCTGATATCGTAACTGACATCATACCTTGCCAACCGCGCGATATAATTGAACAACATCGGTATAGGATGTTGGTCTTCGGGAGCCTCATCATCCTCAGATGCAGCGGAATCAACCAAGCCAGATTGAGTTCTATTTAAATAGTGGGCGTATACTTTTGCTGCTAGGAGTAATATCTGTAGCTTCGCGCCCTCGGCTTCATCTACGAAGCTTTTGGCTAGGATACGCAAAACATCAGCAGCAACATTTTCGCCGTTATCTACCCCTGCGAACTCCCCGACTAGCCAGATGATACTGGCTCTCGCGGTACTGTTAGTGGCGGTATCCAGAGCCTTGGCCAGCCTTACCACCGTCTTCTTATGACGAGCGGGGTGCTGTTGGATAATATGCCGAATAACCGTCAGACTCTCTGCGACGAGGGTCTGATCCGGAGATTGAATGTGTTGCATGAGAAGCTTCAAGCACCGGGGCGACTGTTCCGGATTATTCTGCGCGCACCTTCCGATGGCCTTAACAGCCTCGCGAACCATGTCTTTGTCGTAGCTACCAGCATAGTAAGATAGTTCGGTAAGGATGAGACTTTGAACCTGTCTGTCGGCGTAGGGATAAACCAGAGTTAACGCTTCCAGTTTGAGCTTCCAAATTTCCGGTGTATCTAGTGTCGAGACCAGGAAATGAGTCGCGTGAGGTGCAAAGATAGAAGGATAAGTCAGCGCGATGAATACGATGTTGGTCAAGGCGATATTTTGGATGTCATGCGGTGCTCGCAGGAGGGACAAAAGTGGCGCAGCTAATTTGGGGAGATAGGAAGGAGGCGCTAGATGGTAATAAGCACGGGCTACTGCGATTATGACCTATATCTTGTTAGCTGTAGAACCATAGCAGGTTATAAAGTTTACTAACAGCGCTATTTCGACTCTGTAATAACGGCGGGCAGCAATCCAACAGCAACTTCAAGTCTGGGTCGATGCTTCCCACCGTTTTTACCTCATCACCGCTCTCCTCATCCGAATAGAATCCTGTATTCCCGCTAGTCGTCTTTCTCTTCTTCAAGGATTTTGTCCTGACTTGCGGGAAGTTCTTCCTAGCATATACTGTCAACAGCCTCAATAGAGCCAACTGGCCCCATTCGTCCATGTCGATGAGCAGTTTGCATAACCCCCGGTAGTGCGGGTGCACCATATCCATTCGTTCTGGGCACACTTCCCACCAAGCCATGACCGCCGCGCCGATGACGTAATAACTTTTATCACCCAGGAGTGTGTTTACATATTCAGTCAGTAGTGGTAGAGTCGAAGGGTCGAGCCGGTAGCATTTTGGTATAGCCAACGCCGCAGCTTTTCTGACGTACGGCGACATATCTGTCACGCATCTCTTGATCCCTAGCGCTACTATCTGACTGATAACCGGCACTTTGATTCCAGACATCACTCGTATTGCCATAGCTCGAACGACTTGGTTCTGGTCCGTTAAGGCCTTTTGTATCGTGTTTATCGATAACAACGAAAGATCGGGCTCAGACTCGGCATACGTGAGGAGGTAGATATAGACCAGCTTCTTGATTTCGAGGGTCGGAGAGGCGACATTTTTGACGACGTCGGCAAAGTATTCGGAGCAGTCGACGCCGCGGGACATCATCTGTTTCCCCACAAAGCCAAAGTTAACCGCGCAAGCAAGCTCCTGGGGGATCGGTGAGAGAGAACATACGGAAACTACCCGCCGTAGTCCATCCAAGATATCTCTGTCATGCCGAGAGGATAGAAATTTCCGGATCTCCTTTGGTGTGGAGGTCTTCGCGGGTGCTACTGCTACCCTTGTGCCATAGCTACGGCTTCCCGACGCTGACGTCGCAGCTTCGATCGTCAGGTCCCGGGCTAAACTTGTACGTTAACACCTGGTCCCTCGAGTGTTCTCAGGGGCTAGAGATTTTTTACCTTGGCCGATGATAGAAGATATTTTGGAGAACGACTCCATGGCGAGGTGGGTAGGTGGTGTATTGAGGGAGTGTGGTGGGATGTACTAGCGCTGTCGCAACGCCCAGCAATACAATGTCGTAACACCCGCCAACAACATCGATTTTGGGTACGTATATACGTTCGGTCAACTCGTGAGTAGTGGTAGGGATTTTTGTATGTCCATAGGCTCAACTGGGCGCAAAACCATTTAATTATCAAAATCCATTGTCTTCACAAGTAACTGACGTTTGCATTCCTGGCTATAGTTGCGAGTACAATCGGGTTCCGTGCGTTGAAAGATAACTCGCCACTTGCTTTGTTCATCAGCCACCATCGCACTAGCCACCCATATATTTGGGAGTAGCTCCGAGTGTCGTTACCGATTCTTCAAATGTAATCAAGACATGGTCTTGAACGAGCTAGAACACCGTTGGAACCGACTAGTCCCAACCGACTGGTGCGCGGTTTATGTAAGTGCACAGCTGCCTTGCATGCCAGTGTCGCCAAAGAAGATCCTTAAGGAGCTCCCTCGCTAACCCGCCCTTAGCTAATCAGGGCCCTCTAGACCTCTACCGCCACCGAAGCAGAGACCGAAATAAGCTTCCAAAAATTCAATATCACTCATCTAACTCATGCTGTGGCAAGGTCTTGATCCCGTCAAAATCGGCCCAGTGGGTCCAGCGCAAGGGTTGGCAGCCAACTCCTAGGCTAGAATCGGGTTTGACAGCTTATCGTCTGTTAGGGCCGTTTTGATATTATCCAGGTAATGCATACTAATGGCCTGATATCGATAACTTCCCGCGGCTCGCTGCCAGGACGGAGCTCCAGCCCAGTCGAAGTAGAATCGATTTATTAAGGCTTCAATCGTTCGCTCGGCCCCCGTCAAACTCTCTTTTCTGGCCTACTACATCCAATTAGTGTACAATACACATATCACTCTGATTTCATCCTTCTACAACCACTATGTCGCATGCCAAAATTGTTGTTATCGGGTGAGTTTCATTGTCTTTTAGCATTCGATCTACAGGAAGATGCTAACATTTTACTCAATCACAGCGCTGGCGTCGCCGGGCTCACCACTGCTCTGCTTCTAGCAAAGAAGCGACATCATGTTACTGTCGTTGCCAAGCACATGCCTGGTGATTACGATATTCAATATACTTCCCCGTGGGCGGGTGCGAATTTCTTCCCATTCTCAACTAGCGAGGATGACCCTGCTCGCAGGTGGGAACGTAACACACACCCAGAGCTATGGCGCCTTGCTACACAGGTACCAGAAAGTGGTATCCACGTCCAGGATGCAAGGTTATATGTGATGGAAGGTCTCCCGACCCCGGGATTCATGGAAGGCTTAATGTCAGAAGATCCGTGGTTCAAGAATCTCGTGCACGGGTTCAGAGTTCTCGAGAAGCCGGAGTTACCAAAAGATGCTGTTTCGGGTACGGCATTCAAGAGTGTCTGCATCAATACTGCCATTTATCTACCCTACCTCTTGAGCCAATGTCTCAGGTATCGCGTTGCTTTCAGGAGAGGAATCGTGAATCATGTCGCCGACGCCGCGAACATGCACGTTGCAGCCAAGAAGGCAGACTTGGTGGTCAATTGCTCCGGCCTGATGGCTTGCAAATTGGGTGGAGTGGCAGATTCGAAACTCATTCCCGCACGAGGTCAGATCGTGGTTGTAAGAAACGAAGCACCTGCCATGTACACCACGTCTGCCGTGGTAGAAGGCGATGAAGAGATGACGGTAAGTCAGTTCCCACTTCTAAATGATATAAACTATCTAACTTGGACCTAGTACATCATGATGAGAGCTGCTGGCGGCGGTACAATTCTCGGAGGATGCTACCAGAAGGGCAACTGGTCCCCAGAAATCGATCCAAACCTCGCTAACCGTATCATGAAGCGCTGTGTCGATATCTGCCCAGAACTCGCTGGAGGGAAGGGAGTTGAAGGTCTAGACATAATCAGACATAGTGTCGGTCTCAGACCGTGGAGAGAAGGTGGTGCAAGAGTGGAAAGCGAGCTCATTGACGGCGTCAAGGTCGTTCACAACTACGGCGCCGCCGGTTGGGGATGTAAGTGCTAATCGTTCCATATCATTTATGATGCCCCCGCTAATCCCACTGCAGATCAAGCCTCTTACGGCATGTCAGAGGATACTGTTACTCTGGTTGAAGAATCGCTAAAGCCCCAGGCGAAACTATAGATAGATTGCCCTGAACTAGCTATCAATGCAACGCTCGTCAGATGGGATCTTCATACTTGGGTGCTATCTATACTTAATGCTTAATACATACCGCATGGCTCTATACAATTTCCAAGTAAATAGTTTTATGTGACCAAAGAAAGTTCGATCGGTACTGATGATCGATGATACGTCGAATACAATGAGTCTCTGTGCCTGTTTTCACACCCTCGTCACCTATGACCCCGATTTCATATGCCCGTTAGCCCGAATCCAGTATTGGGACCCTTGAATTCAAGTGTGCGATAGCACCAAAGTGCCAGTCATGTCGTTTCTATTCAGTGGTCTACCCATGGCTCCGCCACCGGGTGGTCCGGTCCCAGTTCCTCCATTCATGGGCCAAACCGCTCCCGGGTACACCCCAAATGTCGACTTTCAACTCAACATGCTCGACGCAGGCGTCGGAACCGCCAACCGCGACAAAATAAATGCAGAGTCAATGCGTATCTGCAACATCTTTAACGAATGGATTCGCGCTCAAAAGCTCCGATTGCTAGGTAACGGGAACGCACGCCTACCGGAACTAGCCAACGAGAATACGAACCGAGATCTGTTGCAGGGATTGATTCGAGACATGGCAGAAATGAATGTGAATAAGATGCAGATGACGGGGATAATCAATAACTTTGGACAGCAGTATTGTAAATTCGTAGGAGGTATGCATGTGAATATTCTAAAATTATAGACCAATTTTTGCGAATAGATAGCTAATTATCAACACAGAGCTGAACGCAGTCGAGACACAGCGCCAACTAAATGAAATCGAAAAGGCCAGACTATTCGGCGCCGTATTCCTGCCCATAGCTCACCAAAGATACCTTCGAATCTGTCAGGTAACTGTAATTCTCTCCGTTAGCGGTACATTTGGGGCCTCCGTCGCTATTTGGTCGGGCGCAACCGCCATTAAAACGTCAATGCAAGCCGCCAAAACCGCAGGGTTACAGTGTCTTGTCATGGGGCTTATTCAATTCTTCTGTTTGCTCTTCCGTTTTCTTAGTCGATGCGGTACTTATAGAATCCCAATTCCACGACAGATGTACGGGAGGGACTCGATGTTTGTTACGAAACTGTGGGATTTATATATCATGGTGGTACTAGGTGGGATTATTGCGTTCGGGGGGTGGATGTGGACTAAGAGTAATGCGGTGTTTAGTTTACCTGAGGAAGAGCAGATGCAGATAGGGGCACCTTGGGGAGAGGATATGGGAAGACTAGCAGCAGAGACGATGAGAGCTTACTATACGACTACTTTTCTAGCTCCCGTGACTATGTTTACGCAGAACGCTGCTACAAGACTTACGAGGACGCGTGGGTAGATTAGATCTATAAATCATTATTAAGGAATACAAGCTTTTATTAAAGATTTACTAAAATGTTCTTCTTTTCAAATAGTCTTAGGTCTCGTCGACATCCAATTTAAAATATAACATAGTAAATAATATCAGTAACTAGAAATGGCTCGATGGTGGCATTAAAGTCACCAGGTTGTGCCGCTTCTTTTAATAATGAGGGAATGGGTGCCGGGTGTTAAAGTTGGCTTTGTGTTCCGTTGTAACGGTAAATCTGTGGAATATCGTGGATCGGATTCGTGATCTCTGTCAAAATATTAATACAAGATGTGTCCGTTTGAAACTCGCCTGCATGCATATGCAAACCCTCCACTCCAATATTGACTTAATTCCACATCTTTTCGGCTGAGATATTTCTGTCTCAAAAATATAATTTATTGAATATTCATAACTTTTGAATAAAAAAAACCCGAGCATTAAGGTTATAGCTACCCATCATGCCACGACCACGGAGAGCCATCGAGTACTCCGACGACTCCTCTACAACACCAACAGAGCGTCGAAATTTCAGAAATTGGTTCCGTGAAAGCGCTCAACCAAATTGGATTCGGAATCGGCAGCCGACCCAGAACAGATACTTTGGTGGTGCCCAAGATATCCAACACGCATCACCTAACGGTCTTCTCTCGCCACAAGCTGAAGCCGAGAGACGAGCGCGAATTCTTCAAATACAGCGTGATAGCCAACCTATGAATAACAATCTTATCGCCGGAACGAACCCTAACGGAATTTCTAGTATGGCCCCAGGCGTCACACCAACAGCTTTAGAAGCCGGTCTTATGAGCCGCTTCCCCGCCAGTCAATTTTCTACATACGAGTGCAATGGCCCATCCGTCCGAACCTTCGTGGTCCCGCAATTGGTAGGGTGGAATAACGGTAAAGCAACAGATTACTATCAAACTCCATTCCTCAGATGGCACTTCAAACGTAACATCATATCAGACATGTGCTTCCTCCACTCACTTGTATTCTGGATCACGTTCCTATGCATCATCGCCGCGGCCGGAGCAAAGTACAAGTCTGGTCAAGCAGATCGGAAAGAAACATACTCCAAAAATTGCAACGCCTGGGGTATGGCTGTTGTCTCTATGAGCTTCCTCGCCCTGACCGTCATCTTGGAATTCACCAGACCTCAGATCATGCGTGTCCTCATGGTGTTGAGACACGAAGAGGAGAAGAAGAAGTGGGGGCGATACTGGCCGTTTTATAGTATCGGTATGACGAGGATATACCCTCTCCTCAGCTTTGCCATGATGGCGAGTATGTTTGGGTGCATGGTATACCTGTACCTGGACGAGTATAAAACCAATGAAAAGGCAATCGCGGCTTTAAAACTATACGCCCCAGAGGCTTTTGACACTATTACCAGCGCAGTTGTCAGCGCTAGTTCTAGTACTACGACTACCGTTCCTAGTGCAACTGCCTCGAAGGTTTTTGATCCATGGAACCTAAGAATCGGCGTCGACCAACACTAGTCCTCCTACATACAGGATCTGGAAATATCAGGCTAGTTACTGTTACTATATCGTCGAGACAATGTTCTTTTCTTTCACTCTTGTACCGTAAAAATGGCACTTTTCCTGTTTTTGCAGGATTTTATTTATTTTATTTTACGTATCAGTACTGCTGCTGTCAATTATTTCCATGTTGTTGGCACTCTCGAGTCTCAAAAATGCTCAGCGGTCCTCCCACCAGGACTCTAACCTTCGTAGTAGCAATTCCGCGCAATATGCAGAAACAGCGAGCAAACTTCCAAAGAAGCCACATATTCCTCCCAAACTAATAAATCTGGCAGGGAGAATGATTATCCCGATCACCTGTATCGTCAGTGTCTATCCCTCAACACAAAACACTGCAAAAATACAACAGGCATATATGCGTATTGATATCAGCTGAAAAGATGTCGATGCTGATAGAATCTGCCATTTCCGAGTTTGAAGAATCCTTCAGACAGTGGGACTCCACTTCCAGCCTACGGTCCCCTCCTCAAGCCTATTTCTATCCTTACAACGCCAACTCCCAAGATTCAATCTCAATAAACAGTAGTTCTACGATCACAGTTACAAAAGACGAGTACGACAACAAACATATCCGTGAGCGCGAGAAGATATACAATACCTACAATTATCCGCGGCCGCTTAGTTGCGCTGTTTTGAGTACCAAGGGCGATAGTGCTTACCAGTCCCTATTGAGTTCGAGTAATAACAACAGCGAAGCTTCAATACGTTTGGTTGAAGTTAAGCGAAACTTCCTGCGGAATGGCATGAAGAACTGGTGGGGGAGTAGAAACTTGAGTCAAGAAACCGGTAAGCGTAGTGTTATACATTCTTGTTTTGTTTTTGCAGCTGATATATACTTTTGCTTCGAAAGAGTATATATATATCAAGTCTACACATAAACACAATGGACGAGAACGGAAAGTTCTTGAGCTCTATACCACCAACTGGTCCGGGTTTCCCTGTTGATTCTTCTGCGAGATCGCGACGCCCATCTCCTACTGCTGCGGAACTTGAAAGAGAGTCTCAAAGGACCAAACAACCGTACAAGCAGAAGGAGTCAACGCAGGCCATTCCACCAGCCAGCGCTCCAACTAAAGATGACTATCTCAAGGTACCGGAGAGGTATGAGACTAAACTGGCTAGGGCTATGATTGAAGCTAGCCGCTCTGGCTCTCGTTCTCATTCTCGTTCTCGTTCTCGTTCTCGTTCTCGTTCTCGCAGTCGCTCTCGTCGTCGCTCCAGGCAGAGAACAGGATCCATGTCTGGGCTCTCGGACGTCGAGCGCGGTAGAAACAGAGGACGTTCGGATACAGAAGGGCCAATCGGCAAAGATGATAACATTGATCCATTTGACGATGTTGATATCCATAATAACGGCGGCGATAGCATTACCGATAAGATGCCGCCATTTTGTCCTGAAACACTACCACAAAAACTAAAGAAGAAGCTAAGAAAGAGAAAAATATCCCGCTTAGGTCTTCTTATGCAGCAAGATATCGAAGGAATGTCGCCTGATGAGCGACGGGATCGGAAATTCCAAATCATCAGAGATCGACTCAACACTCACGGCATCTTCGGAGTCATTATCACCAGTATTTACTTGATCTGCTTCGGCGTGGCATGGCAGGAGCATCACAGATGGACTATACACGACAAGGAGAAACGACCCATTGCAACACAACCATTCGCGATGTGGGTTTTATGCTTAGTTTGGATCTCTGGGTCAGTTATGGCGAATTTGATTGCTGTTAGGAGTATTTTTAAGCTATGGCTGTTCGGAAGGCAATACAGAGACCATTGGACGAAGAAGCAGTGGAGGTGGAAGAAGTTTGCGCAGTGGGGGTTGGTTATTAGTATCGTGATTTATTCGCTGACGATTGTGGCGTTTACGGGGACTATTGTTATGTTGAGAAGGGCGAGGCGATTGGAGTATACGAGAGGGTATATCACACCGCCAGATGACTCGGGTATAAGGCCGGAAGATATTGGAAATGGAGAATAGTCGGGCGCCTTAGTAGAGTTGTTGGTATTAAGGTGTTTCTGCGGTTCTTCTATATGAATATTCCCGGGCATCCTTTTGCTAGATCGGCTTTCTTGTTTGATTAGTACGAGAAAAAGAGTTGGATTCTAGTTTATTAAACGTTTGCCATTTGGTATTGGCTGGTTGGTAAATGTATCTAACGGAATTGTATTAGAGGTTCTTGCAGAGGTTCATGCATGACAGGAACCAAAATTAAGCTTTTCTTAAACCTCAACATGAAGCTTCTTCATCTAACCGAATAATTGAAAAAACAATAGAATACTAGGGTATTTTGGAGCGAGATAGAGCTACAGGGGCAAATGCTTGACCGCTCCATCGACTTCTTCATCCGTGAATGCACAAAATGCCATCCCGAGACCAGTGCGACCCAGCTAAGGTTCAAGGCATGTCACGACCCAAGCTCCCTTTGAAATTCGGATTCATAATTTAATTCCGTACATCAGAAATATTTTGTTGAAATTCGAGATCAAAGCGGATAAATCACTATTCACGATCCAATTGCTCTTTTGTCCCCCCAGGCTTGTCATCAAGTTGCAGAATACCCAAGTCGAATTGCGTTGTTCGGCCCAGCCGATGAAGAACACCACCAAGTTAATGGGGGAGCCAGCCAACATTGAAGGAGAAAGCTAACAAAGCCGAACAAGTTGGGCCGTTAAGGTTCGAGACCAAACTCTGCTGACACATCTTCATCCAATGGCAGAAGGTGGTGAATTCGTGAAGCCCCGAATTCGATCGCGAATAAATATGATGGCGCTTCAATTAGCTAACTTTGTCCGGGACAAGCTCAGACATGGCCCCGAGCTTCTCCGCACATGGCAGATACCTCTTGCCCACAAACCGCAAGGTCGATTCGAATCAAGGCTACCACGGAAATCTCAATCGGTACACAACATACGAGAAAAAGCACGGGCTAAAGACCAGACGATTTGCGGTAAAGGGAAGATCCCATAGGTCGCCCCCGTTATAGCTATAGCTTCAACATGCACAAAATCTTGGAATGTGCCGCCTTTTCCTTTGAAGAAAAAGGGAATACGCGAGTCAGGCTGTTGCAGGGTGGCACAACATGAGCAGGTTGGCACCAGTCCTGCACCGTATGTACCAGTGGATTCCCTGATCTGGGCCAGGTAGCTCAGGTAATAAAATATTAGCCTTATATTATTCCCTACCCGTTGGTGGGGTCCGTTCAGATCATGCCACCTTGGTTGGCGGGTTGAACAACAACAGCAATATCGCATGCGGCCGCGCGGTGCACGGCTGTTCGTTTTGATTAGCTACCCGAGTACTTAAGCAGCTAGCTAATCGGGTTCTCTAGCATTCCGTGGGCAACAAAGTAGACTTGGTAATGGCGAACGTGCAGTATTCGGATCGAAAATATGTCCTCACGTTTTTGTCTTGGAGGTTGTTCGTTTCTAGTGGGATGAGAGGAGGGGGGGCAAGGCGGGCCAACAAGCTCAGGCTTTTGGGGGTAAATCAGCGCCGCAATTAGTAATGCCAGAACACCCGGCGTCATCGCGGGTCATTTTCAGGACGCACTAGAAAGAAGCTACGAGTCGTGTTAATAATGAGAATGGTGTGATTGCATTTTGTTTCAGTGTCAAAAAGTCCACTGCCCCGCCGCCGGCGCTGGGCGCCCTCCTTTTAAAGAGGGGTACTTTTATATATTTATAGGGACCCGCATTCCCTTTCCCCGGGACAGTCGAGAAAGAACGAAAGAAACAAAATATTATTTGGATTAGTGGAGAATTCCCAATTCAAGCGCATCGCCATTCCCGATATTCTCGCTTTGGAGCATTTCCCCAGTTAGGTGTGTTTTTCCTCTGCCTCGGACCAGCCATCGGAAGGGCCTATTTCTAATTGTAGCCGCCGAGGGCCTGCCGAATAGCGCCGCCGCCGCCGTTTCCTGGCAAATTTTCTTGTTGTTGTCGTTGCACCGGCTTAGCAAGCAGCATTCAAATCAACCTCACCTCATCACCGCCGCCCGCATCTCGTCATCATCTGCAGTTGTCCACCTCTTGATATCATCATCGTCCCGGGCTACAAGTTAAAGAAGTAAAAACTGGCTTCCAAGATCTACTTAAGGACCCTTCCGTCCTTGCCGACCCGTCTAACTTGCTTGTCTTCCGCAAGAACTTTAGCAGTCGTAGCTCCCTCCCGCACTTTCGCCTCTTCAGCATCAAATTCCCTCATCCCGCGATCTGTCTCTGCCCCGTCGCTTCCGAGCTTCAAAATCGCAACTTCAATCCCTTCAGTAATCTCCTCCAGATCATTCCACAACTCTACCGCAAATATGTCTTCCGAAAAGAAGGTTGTCTCAGTTACAAGGTAGATATCTCGCTCCTACCCTTTACTCAGGTTTATCGTATCGAAAATATCCGCTAATTCTAATCAATTGATAACAGCGACGCAGAATTCAAGGGTTACATCGAGTCAGACAAGGTCACCGTCGTTGACTTCTACGCCGTATGGTGTGGTCCTTGCAAAGTCATCTCCCCCGTTCTCGACAAGTTAGCCAAAGACCCCGAATTCGCCGAGTTGAATTTCATCAAGGTCGACGTCGACGTGTTGGATAACGTCTCAGCCGAAATGGGAATCCGAGCAATGCGTAAGTCCACACCGCCATTTCTTTCGTGGGCCCTCTTTTTTTCTGAATAAAGTCGAATTCTATTCGGAGTGTCGTTACTAATACTGTTTTTACGATACCCATAGCAACGTTTATGGTCTTTAAGGGCGGTGAAAAAATCAACGAGTTGGTTGGTGCCAACCCCGGTGCTTTGAAGGCCATGATCACCAAGGTCGCCCAACAGTGACTAGCCGGCGTGCCATTCACGCCGCTCGACAAAGCGCCTGCGAATCCCGCCACCGATTTCATCAATAATTACGGCCGCATAATCGTCATCATTGTCGGGTTGTTGATATGGTACATGAAAAAAGAATCAACAGCTGAGGGTGGAGCTGAAGATTTCTCCGCAGACTTGTAGATGAGAATGACAGAAGGATGAAGAATAAGAAGAGGAGCAAGAAGAGGAGGATGAGGAGATGCCCTAATACCCGAATCTTGGACGAGTCATTTTTTAAAATTCATTCTTGGCTTGGTTCTTGTTTCCTTTTGCTGTCCTTCTTTGTAAATTCACATTTTTTGGTTATCCGGGGTTGAAACAGTATAAATAAGGCGGATTCTTGGTATTCATTGTTTTTTTTTCTTTTGGGCTTCGTACATTTACATGCAAGGCGGCTGCTCAGCTCCCATTGCGTCTTTCCCTAAACTTGTTCAGCTTGGTTGGTTGGTTCTTACGTTTAAGTTTTATCTATTTTAATAATGCGACATGATAAATAAAATATATTTGAGGATTAATTATACATGGAGGGTTTTGATTCCTTCTTCCGTTTGCTGACCTGACCCTGAGCCCTTGGGGGGATCAGTGCCAGTAGAGCCGCTAGTTTTAGCCTTCTTTTTCTCCATCTTGTCGCGCTGCATACGCTCTTTGCGCTCACGTGCCGTCTCTTTCTTTGGGCGATTGCCAGGCTTTGAGGCGTGTTTCCCTCCACCGGGTTTCGCGTCACCATTGGACTGTGTATTCTGCTTCTTTTGGCCTTTCGGTCCTCTCCCTCCCGGTTTAGGTTTCTCGGGTTTCTCTTCGGTAACAGTCTCACCGGCGGCATCATCAGTTGCAGGGATGTCCGTAACATCGCCAGTGGCGAGTGCTGCTGCCGCTGCCGCTTGTGCCTCTTCTTCCTCTTCGACATCATCGAGTAACTTGCTAACAGCCATATTCACATCACCCTTGCATTTCTCCAGCATCTCACGAATTTTATGCTTGGGCACCACCAGCGGCAAACTCGCCTCGACCACTTTTTCCATCCACGGCATGATCACGACACCCTTATCCAGCGACTGCTTCTGCTTCTTCTTCCCTTCCTCCGTCATGGCTTTCGGAGACACATTCGGCAGACCTTTATGCGGTCCGTCCACATTCCGAACGGACGAGTAATGCTCCCAATTATGGTACGCGATATGTAACAGCTTCGGTTCCTCGGCGGGCCTTCCATCCTCATCCGTGGGAGCATCACCATCTGAACAAGCTACTTGATACGCGAACTCCCTCTGGTAGATCTTTACGTTGACGCCGTAGCAGCGTGCGAATGCCACGATCTCCAGGTTGTCGCCGTATACGCCCGCCTTCTCCATCCGGTTCACGTGCTCCACGAACGCCCTGTCGACCGCATCTTCGGAGGGCATCTTTGTCGACGACCGGGTTTTGCGGCTCGAGGGCGGCGCAACGCCGAGGAAGAGCTTGAAGTACTCTGCATGACTGCGCATGTAGGATGTAGTTTGCAGACGAATTTCATGAGCTTTGTCCTATTTAATTTGCGGATAGACACCACCCGTTAGTTATCATTGTGTGGGAAAGGTTCAAATAATGGGCAGGTATATATACTATACTTGATGACCGTACAGCTGGTCGCTGAAGCTGCGAAAGAGGCAGTCGCCGTCGCCTATGATGTCGGAGGCGTAGAGCCCCAGCCCCTCGAGCAGGGGGAACTCGTCGGACATTTACATGTAAAGACTGCCGTGGTAATATTCTTCAGTCTTTCGGGTTGAAAGAATATTTTGCAGCGAGGGTGCAAAGTGGTAGAGTTAGTCAGAGGTTGAGGGAGCTACCTTTGAGAGGGACAGGGATGGCCCGAGTGAGCGAGCTTGATTGGCCACGTGCGGGCAACACATATTCCCCAACAGAAGGAAGCCCGGCGCAAGGACCACCTCACGGGACTCGACCCAGCCGGTCGCTCGTGGTGATATCATCACGTATATAACATATATATAGGAAGGAGAGTATCAGCGTCAGATTTCCTGCTCTGCGAAGTTTTGAAGTTTTTGCATATTCGATCACTTTTAATCGTTTCAAGCTTTCACGCGAAACAGAGTTCTCACACCAGTCGCTTCTTACAGAGAAAAAGTCTATCAAACGCCTCTTAAATACGCCTCCAAAATGGAAGAGGAGGAGCTTGCCTCGTCACCGACTGAAGTAGACCTAGAGTCACCTAAACCGCCTCTTGCTGAATCCGACGGCTCTCTCATCGCTCTCTTACTGGGGGTATTAATCTGCATTCGCGATATCGCATTTCATCTCCTAGAAATGCTAGTCCTCCTATTCCTATTCGCCATCCCACCGATATTAAGCTACCTTTCGTTCAAACCCCACTATATTAAGGGCCTCTCAAAACTTATCTCTCTAAATGAGGTACCATCTTCATCGGATATTAAAGAGGAGGAAAGCGATTTACCAACTCTCAAACCTACCAGCACAAGTGATACCGAAACGACAATATCAGAATCAACAGACCTCGCTTTTGATGTCGGCAATTTATACGCACTACTGAGCACAAATTTAATACCGGTAGATAATCCTAAGACCGGGGCTTGCGATATCGTTCCCCGCATCTCCAACGAAGCCCTCGAAATACCGGCATCGATAATAAACTGTATATTTGAATGCGCGTTGGAGTCCTTCGAGTTTGAAAACCTAGTGAAGGAGACTGGTTGCTTCGTTGAATTGTATTTACTACCGGATGGGAGCTGCGAAATGATACTTGAAGGCGAAGACGTCGGGGAAGATTGGGTCAAAGTGCCGGAGAGGATTATTCGGTTCCTGGCGGACGAGGTGGTGCGCTGGGTTAGCCATGGCGGTGGCGAAATGATCCTCGGCGAGGAGTGGCATGGTGTGTGTGATAACTTTATTGGGATATTTTCAAAGATATAAAGCTATTTGTTTCCTGTTTCCGGGCTTCTTGTAACATATTGGCGTTTGGGTGTCTAGGGTTTGTGTATCAGAATTGATATATTGTTCCAAAGCGAAGTTATCGCACTTTCTCTCAGCTCGTCTACTCTCATATCTCCAAGTTTTGTACAGTTCCAGCGGTATATATACAGATAATTATTTACAAAAAATAATGCATAATTTACAACCCCATCATTTCCAGTTATCTGACCCCTCTCCTCTCCGCTCCTTCTCTAACTGTGCGTCAAACTCCTTCTGCTGTTGCTCCTTTGATTTGCTGCTATCATCCTGACCTCGTCCATATTTTGCCCACGCGCTTTCACCGGTCGGAGTAGAGGTATCCCTGGACTCTCCAGGTACTCGCTTCTCCGCACTAGAACCCTCCGAAGACTGCTGTCTGATTCTCTCCCATGTCGAGAGGGTGTTCATATCCGTCGTAGTAGCCGCGCGGTCCTGCTGTGCTTGTGGCGCCCATCGGTCTTCCTCCATAGCAGGTCCCTGCGGGCCTTCACGTTCTCTTCTAGCGCGATCCCACGCGCTTTCATTTCGTTTATATTGCGGTGCGCGTTCAATGGGGGCTGGCGCTGGGGTTTCCTCTCTACCAATGTCGCCCCAGTCAATCATCTCAGGCTGTAAGCCACCCGAGCTCTGCTGGTCATTGTCCTGGAACCCGGTATCTTCTCTAGCAGCTGGATATTCTGGCTCTCTAGGCTCTCTAGGCTGTGGAGCCGGTGGAGGCATGGTGCTCGGCGCCCTTCTCCCTTCGTTCTGTACCTTGGATTTGGCGTACTCCATCCTATCGTATTGGTATTCTTGTAATCTTTCATCCGCCAACTCCTTCTTTCTCGACTGTGACAAGAGGTACATCATTCCAGCCGTGGTAACGAGGTATTTACCAGTTATTCCCCACAGAGCTAATCTCAAAGTCTCTTTGAGCGCCTGCGACGGGCCCAAGTTGATGGTGTATACCTTTGCGTTCTTGAATTCAGGGATTTCGTTCAGTTTGGGGTGTGTACCCGGTCGGACCTGCTCTTGTTGAAATTGTGCCTGAGGTCTAGGTTCTGGTTTCGCCTCTGCTTTTGCCTCTGAAGCCGCTTTAGCAGCTGCACTACTAGCCTCAGCCGCCGCCGCCGACTTTTCAGCAGAAGCAGCAGCAGCAGCCTCCACAGCTTCTGCTCTTTGCGCCTCATATGTCTCCAGATCCCTTAGTAATGTCTTGAGCTCTTGTAAGGTCTTCTGTGGCCGATCTTGCGCCTCTGATCGAATACTACCCGGTTCCTCGATCCGTTTTAAATCTTCTCTAAGTTCCTTGATCATCTCCTCCCTTTGATGGCTCCAAAACCGGACGACATCTTTATTCGCGGACGACATTTGGTTGTACCATTCCAGCCGCTTTTGATACCTAAACGATCCGTGTTCACTTTCCGGTGTTGATAGCACCTTCTGCCGTGCCTTATCTTCTATTTTAAGCATGAACGCCGGTGGTGGCTCAGTTGTCAATAGCCAGCGGGTGACAGCAGGTATGAATGATAGCGGCCCGGACCTCGGCGGCCCTCCCTTCGGAATAATCTTGCGGTTTTCAGCCGACTCAGAGTGTGACCATGCCGCTTTAGTCGGCTCAGTAGACGGTTTGGCCTCAGGAGAGGCTTCAGGCGGTTGCCCTACTCCAACGGGATATACCAACCCGGACGGCGGCGGCTGCCCCGGTGCCGTTGGCGTCGATATCGTTTTCCAAAACCCTGCGAACGGCCATTTTCCCGACTGATAACCTCGCATCGTAAACCCAATGATACCGATCAAACCGAACCACTCCCCGGCGTTCCGTACGTTTTCCATGTACCGACTGATAACCGCAGCTTCCACCGGAGTCAGCTGTCGAGGGACGGCAGCGGCGCGGGTTCGCATGGCTGAGGGGAGAAATCTCTCGCGCCCCTGGAGCCCACCGACGCTGGCGAAGTATCCTATGAATGCGGGAAGTTGTGGCCATATCCCCGGTGTGGTTATCGAGCTTATAGAAACTTCGGCGAGGCGTGGGTGCTCGGGTGCGAAGACATAGCGCGGGGAGGTGGGGTCCCTTTCCGGAGGGACTACGACGCTCGGGTCGTCATCCATCGTGATATAGGGACGTCAGAGCAGCCGACAGAGATCAATTGATGGTTGGTGGCGGCTGAGGATCGAACATGCTATCAAGACATCGTCGTTGGTCGCGGTCTGGTGGTGTGAGGTTGAAGCCTGCGGTGATATCATCGAGCCGAACAACTTTTGGCTGGTGGGGCTTTGCAACGCAAACAGCAGCATGGCAGCCACGTTTGCCCGCCGGCCTGCTTCGACCCCGGATTTTCGAGTTATCGATATCTTTCTCCGGCGGCCAATTGCCATTGCTTGAACAGTTTTTAGTGCTTAGGTGTGTATTTAGGTGCATCGGATGTCAATATGAAAAAAGCCTTGTTCAATACTTTGAAGCTTTTAAACAAACTTTGCGTCTTGACTTGGTGTGCAGTCATGCATGCCTGCAGCGATGCGTGGGTGCAAACGAGAATACTCATGCGTTCAAAGACTCTCTGTACGATGGGATACAAGTCTAAAGCCAGATGTTTTTCAAAACTCCATTGTACATGTACTATTTGATGGCTTGTTTGAAAAAAAATAATAATAATAAAAAAGAATAAAAAATTGCAATTGAATATTGTTATACGGTGAACTATTATTAGTACAAACTTGGGTATAAGGCGGTCAATGATGAGAGATTATATCAACATGGTTCGTCTGGCATTTCTAATCCATCGCTGTTCGAGGATCCATGCGCATGCTATATATGCAATATTTCTTTCCGCTGAACGGGAAAGCGCTACGCCAAAATAGCGACAATTAGGGCGGCAACGCCTAGACTGGTAGTGGTCCCAAGTGTAATACAATCGCTTCGAGAAAGCCCTCCTCTACTTTGGGACGTTGAAGTCGCGCACTAGGGCTGGCGATTGGAGAGATTTGTATTGTTGATTTACTGTGGCGGGCTAGACGCAGTTCCAAAAAACCAAAAAGCTCGGCAATAGCACCCGCCGCGGCCTCGTGTTTCTTGCTTACCCCTCCCGCGAGACTTCTTGCGTTTCTCGCGCTCGCAGAACCAGAGCCGCACACGGAGACCACTGCAGGGTCGAACCTAACACAGTAACTAATAAGTACTGTGTATTTGCCTGCGATTTTCATATTGTAACTATCATCATCTTATCGCTCTGCAGCTCTGTTACAAACACGAGGAAAGAAATCGCTACCACCTGGTTAACGCGGTTTGTAACGTTTACCAACCGCCCGACTAAATGGACCATTTGCGGAATCCCCGCCATCCGAGTTGAGCTGCCGCGAAGGATCCACAACGTATACTGAATACCCGTAGCCCCAGCTTCACAATACGATCAAGAGAAGAGCGCATAGTCTGTGACGTTCTTGGCCGCATTTTTACAAAATTTTATCGTGATCTTACATCAAACTAGAACGGACAGAGGCTCGAATGCCGTAGCCCCCACTGGATCTAACCCTCACTCATTGCATGCAGCTTGTACTCTCAGATTAAGACGCTTCAGCTGGGGCGAATATTCTTGCATCTGAGTTGACAACCGAACACTATATATAAAAATAATATATAGTTTGTTTGTCAAGCTTATTCAGCTGAGAGGGCTTTTTCAATACATTCAACGGAGATGAGTCCGGATCAGTCGCCATCGTACCAACAACAGCAACTGCACACGAGCCCGGATGAGGTAGCAGATACCAAACTGACTAGACCGGTTGCAATAGATGAACAATTATATCCCTACAAGTGTCTAGTTCCATCATGCGGTCGGAGATACAAGCGTCCAGTACATCTCGAGAGACACCTCAAAACACATTCTCCTAAAGACTTTTCTAGTTCTAATACCGGTGCTCAGTATGACCCCGCGAGTGCTTTTATACCATTTTGACCTAGATGCTAATATATCACTCTAGAAATATCGAGGCTCCCCCTTATACAGCAAAAGTAGGTACCAAAAAGCCTAGGCGGAGAAGTTGTATCAGGTGCGCTACACGTCGTACCAAATGCTCCAGTGCGGCTTCGACCGGCCAGACTGTAGTGGCACCCTGCGACGCTTGTGCGGAGAATGGCCATGATTGTATTTTCGATGCCGACTCGGATTTAGTCGTCGTACAAAAGGGTTTAGCTACGATTGAGGAGAATAGTGATGCTAGTCCTGGAAACATCGAACACACTCCACAAGTGGTTCCTCTACCAGACCAGCCATCCCTGGAGCAATCCGCAAGTATTATGAGCACTCCACTCAACTTTGATAAGGATACTTTAAATAATTCTTTTGAAGCGAACATCAATAACGAAGATGGTGACGGCATGCACGCTGTGGAAGCGATGGACACTAGTGCTAAAGGAGGACAGCCCGGTCTCTTGCAACAAAATCAACCGAACCAACTCCCTCGCGGTGAAAGAGAACAGGCCATCGTCAATCTTTCAAATCCCATGATGGCTCAGGCACAACTGGAACAAGAGAAACCTAAATATATTTACTTCCGCGATGCTGTGAACCGCAAATACCAATTTCCCTATCAGATGTGCCAAACATGGGATGTAAGTTGATATATCTTGACTTGAGTCGCCAAGGAGCTTTGAACTAACACGAGCTATGTAGGGCATGGAACGTCTCATTCATCAGGCTTTCAAGTATGTCGATATTATCGGCCCGCACGTTATGGAAGGCCGTTATGATTTACATGGACCTGATGGACAAATCATTCTTCCTGCAATCTGGGATGCGATTGTTCAACCAGATTGGTCCATCACCATGGTTATGTGGCCACTTCCCGAAACACCAGAGCCAGAAGCACCCCAACCAGCGCAGTATACCCAGGCCCCCCACGAGCAGAGAGGCACGCCTAGCGAATACCACAACCGAATTCCATCCCACGTTCCAAAATACTCTCCACCGCCTAGTTTTAAAAACAGCGGCTTTGAGGGCCTGAATTGGTCACAGTTCTATAACGACGAAATCGAGCGTTCTGAATCTGCTTCTCTCTCAGGAGGTGGAAGACTAGTACCAACAAAATCAGCTAGTAGGCTTGAAGAGGTAAAGCTACCAAACGCTAATACGTATAGCGATACAAGGTGTATCTGTGGATATGACCATGATGATGGCTTTACAATCCAATGCGATAGATGTAATCACTGGCTGCATGGAGCCTGTGTTAAAATAAACCCCAGGAATATTCCGGATGATTTCATTTGTTATTATTGTGAAATAAGAGATCTCAAAAAGTCCGACGTTCAACGTGCGAGGGATCTTCAATCGAAACGTCAACCTAGGCAGCAGCTGCTGCAACAAAGTCATCCACAGCAAACTCGTGTGGTATCTAGCTACTGGTCTGTGCCCGAGAATCAAGATTTCCGTCAACTATTGGCATGTTTCGGAACGAACTTTGAGGCAATCGCAGAACATCTCAGGACCAAGACGACCACCATGGTAAGTTGATCCGTATATATATTTTCAATGGGTGAAACCGTGCTAACATTAGGGTAGGTGAGGAATAATTATCAGAGAGGTATAGAACAGGGCAAGGATTACCAAAGAATTGCTGAAGACGCAAATAGAAAGATCGCAGCTGGCGAGCCACTTCCCCACGCACCGCCACGGATTACTCCATCTTCTAAGAGAAGATACGATGCGTCCAAGGCTCAAGCTCATGCTCAAGTTCAAGCTAATCCGCAAGTAGAATTAGCAGCGGCTAAACAAGCGGGCAAAGCTCTCCCACTCGATGAATATTACTGCATCATCCGGACCTGCGAGTATCACACCAGACCCATCGGCACTCAAGCCGACGTCATACGTCATCTTAATGAAGACCATCCCCCGAAACCGCAACCGCCACCTGACGCACAAGCCCTACGCGAACGAGAAGTCCGACTAATTGAAGAAAGAAGCAAGATGGCCACAAACCCGTTCGAGCACATTCTCGACAGCGTTGCCGAAGGCTTAGGCTTGAACCGAGACAGAACTGAAAAGCTCGAGGAAGAAAAGGAGGAGAAGGATAGTAAAGCGCCAACCCCTGAGAACGCATCCATACCTATGTCCAAGACACAAGCTGCCCATAATCCTCATGAGACTGAAGCTCAAGCTGTTGATGTGGATGCAGAGATGATTATCACGCCGGATGATTTGGAGATTGCGAAGTTGCAGATTAACAGGTCTTTTGATTATGTCAAGGCGAAGGTGCCAAAGCTGAAGGAGCAGCAGTTAAAGCGACAAAGCCCCAGCCTCGAGCGCCGTTCTTCGAGTCTCAGTGAAAGCGAAGATGAGGCTGAGACACTAATAATGCAACCTGAACCTGAACCTGAACCTTCGGTCACCGCGTCCTTTGGTAGACCTGAATCTCAAAATTTTAATCATGACAGACTCCCTACAGACTCTGGCTATGCATCTCTAGTACCCCATGATCTAAAGCAGGTCCCATACATTCAGGATACTAAACAACTACATCATACCCACCTAGAGCCCGAGACCTCGATTCTGGAGACCGTAGAACCGGCGTATGCGGAAACAATCTTCTCTAGTACCTCAAGTACTGCGACGGTTGTCAAGGGAGCTTATTTTTCAGATTTGGCTGATGCCTTATTCGATCAAATCCGCCCCGATCGACTGGACACTCAGGCTGTTGACCTAATATGCATGGATCTCCCTGACTTACTGAAGGCCTTTGCGTTGAAACTTGGATGTAATACGAAAAGTCGGGTGCATCATGATATCATGTATTTTGTTTACAGACATCATAGGTGAGCTTAGTGCTACGAAATGCTTCAGAGCGTCCCAAATTTCGGTTCTGATCTTAAATCAATTCTAACATCGCATTGTATCTTTAGTGATATTATAAAGTACTTTAGAGAGAAATGTAACCACGAGGAACAAGAAGAAAACACCGTCGCTGATTCTCAAGGTGGAATGTCCTTGATTGAAAAAATGGAACTTTGGAATTTGCAAATCGGAGATTCTGAACCTCCTGTAATCGAAAATAACTTGGATGATCTCGACAGCGATGAAGACGAACCCAGCCTTGATTTATTCGGACCATATCGGAATATCATATCTGGGGATCCAGCTTACGCATGGCTTATTGGAACTCTACAGAGGAAACTTCTTCTCACTCCAGCGGCACCAAACCGAATGGAAAATATCAAAGACACAATACTTAAAACCTTAAACTCACCTCGCAAAATTTCAAAAAAAAGACCTGCAGAAGTTTTTAGCACTACCTTTTTAGTGCACTGGGATCTGTTAGCTTTCATTTTAGAGCAAGGCTACGAAGAACCACCAGAGGAGGCAATCGAGAAAGTCATTACACTTACTGGTACGGTTACGGACGCGCAGGCCTCGACATGTTTGGGTTATCTACGCCAAACCTGGCCATCTCATGGGGACCATATACTCAAACTATTGAAAAGTTTAGTTTATCACGGACCTGGGATTCCACAAACACGTAAGTCTTTCTCTGCAAATACTATGACCTCTTATTCCGCCCTAATCGCAGTATTGCCCACATCTAGACGAGCTCCCTGATAGGGCCACCCTCACAGCGACACTCCAAGACTCAGAACTTGTGATTAAAGTTCTCGGAACAAGATATTCGATCGCTGAGATTGGTGAACAGCTTGCGTGGCTCGGGTCTGCACTCCGTTCATCTCGGCATACGGCCGCGATGTCACGATGTTGGCCAACTATAAAACACTTAAACACCACTTCACACCCTCAAGCCGATCTAAATTTATCGCTTGGAAGATATTCAGGGATCGAGCACAAGTTTGATATTGACTTCGTACTCCAGGAAGTGGAAGAAAACGACTCATACATAAATGGCCGGTGCTGGCATAATATGTTTAGGAATCCTGTGATCGCTGAAGGTTTCCCCATACCGCGAAGAAGCAGAAGCGAAACTGGTATTGAAATGCCGTTAGAAATTATCATGGGACTTGCTCAGGCTGATAAGATAGATATTTTTAACAAAAAGATATTTATAAAGGGGTTCTCGACCATGTTGGTTCCGACGATGAAAGAGAAAGATGTAATTTTATGGCATTTACTTTACCGATCTAACGGGGCTCGTATATGTTACTTGGAAAATACGATACCCCATGCGGAGAATGTAAAATTCTCCACTTTGACAACGGCTCGGCACATTATTGGCTGGTGTACAAATGGTGGATATTTTGCTGGTAGGAAACCCGAAGGGCGGCGGTAAACTATATTCCCGACGATAGCCGGGTCTATTTTACAAGACTAAGTTGAAAGATATTTTGCTGACATATTATTTATACCTCAGGGGCACGGGATGCTAGTTACAACATCGAACCATCTCGACTGCCAAAGTGCGACGACGGATGCGATTTTAGGGAACTTTTTATATCCGAGGGACATAGACTGGAGGGAGGCCACCCATTCAGCATCGGTAATAAAGACAGACCGCTTAGAATTTTACGGGAAAGGGGTATAACACCAAAACTTAACTGGCTCCGGGATAAATATGTTGTTCTGTGGGACGAAGGCGACAAGCGAGGTTGGCTGGTCAATGCTGCGAGTGCATGGTTACACCTTCTACGCGCATCCTTTGAATTTGATAGTGCGAATGATTCCACCTCTGGGAATTGCACTTCTGGGCTTCTCTTCAAACCGGAAAACTTAAAGGAATCATCTCAACCACATACACCATTCTCAGCCGGCGAAGTCCTTAAGAACGCCGTAAAATTGACAGAAAAAATATATCTGGATGAAGATGAGGAGGAGGATGAAGGTTGCGTTTCCGTCAAAGATAGAGTAAATGGAATCTATGATACCCTGACGAAAATTATTGAATATCAGATTGGTGTTACCAGGCAGATTGTCAACCCGTCAACAAGGGCTTTGGCGCCGCGGAGCCAGCTAGAGGGTTGGGATTTTCACGATTTAGCCACTCGCAGAGATCCAATATTCCCTCGCGTGACTAGTATCCAGCCAAGAGGCAAAGGGTGGATTGATTTCACTAGAGCGATCCACGCGGTTAGCCTGTTTGGACGGGGATTTGGCGAGATCATTCGACCAACTAGTGATAAATTGTGCGAATACTGGATGACATTACCGGCAGGGCTATATTATCTTGCAGGTCATACATATGATCTCAGAAACATCATGCGCTTAGAAGGCGATGAGAGAGCGGCCCCGATGCGACTTGTCAATAAGATTATATGGCAGAACCCTGGTACGGATTTCGAACAATGCATATGCCAGACGCAGCGTTCGGCGGAACATTCTGATCCTGTCCAAGTTCTTCTTCCGTCAAAATTTGAAACTCTTTTTGCCGACAAAAGGCCAATCCAACTAATCGATGACAGCGCTGTTATTTTCGGTCATAATGCTAATTTCCAATGGATTTGGAGAGATTTTGGTGACCCCGAAGAAGGAGAACTCGCAGCGCTCGATGAGGCATCTCAGATGGCACTTGAAGATAGCGGGGTTGGATCAAGCTTGACAGACCCGAGTTCTAGTAATTTGAGCTTGGGCCTAACCTCCGAAGATTACAAGATAGGGATAGTATGCGCATTACAAAAAGAACTATTAGCAATCCGTGCTCTTTTCGACGCCGAACATGACGATATCCCCATTCACCCCCAAGATTCCAATTATTATGCATTGGGTCTAATTGGACAGCACAATGTCGTTGCAGCCTGCCTGCCGGCTGGAGAATATGGCACCTGCGCCGCGGCTGATGTTATCGCCCACATGACAAGAAGCTTTTCCGTAGAGTTTTGTCTTTTAGTTGGCATTGGCGGAGGGATACCGTCTGTAAAAAACGATATCCGACTTGGTGATGTTGTTGTTAGCTGTCCTGGGGTCGTCCAATATGATCTCGGCAAAGCTCGACAACAAGATGATTTTGAGAGCACAGGATCTCTACAAAGGCCACCTCGGTTCATGATGAAAGTTCTCAGCAAACTCGCTTCCGATCCTAGGCGCTCATCGCAGAAGGCTCAAATCCGGGGATATATTGATAAAATCATCGCTAATCATCCATCCTATAAGTCGCCAGGCCAAAACCTTGACACGCTTTTTGCGGCAGCTTCTCTACACAAATCCGATTGTGCGACGTGTATTGAATGCGACAAGCCGACCCTAAGGACACCACGCTTATCTGAGGACCCTGAGATTCACTACGGTGTAATAGCATCTGGAAATCAAGTTATCAAGGACGCACGGTTTAGAGATGAATTAGACGCAAAATACAACGCTATTTGCGTAGAAATGGAAGCAGCTGGAGTCATCAGTGGATTTCCTTGTCTTGTTATCCGGGGAATTTGCGACTACTCGGACTCACATAAGAATAAGGAATGGCAGGAATATGCTGCTGCTACCGCTGCTGCATATGCTAAATTTCTGCTTTCCGTGGTCAGGAGCTCTAAGTGCTTAGACAAGATGGCGCCTGAAACTGCGGATAATTGCATGAGTACTGTTTCCGGTATGGTAAACACGATAAAACGGCGGCAGACAGGTACAAGCCTTCCTCCGCCAATCGCGAAAAGGCAGCGACAATTTCACCGCTACTAGCTGGTTGCAACCAAATCGAACAATCGCTAGTAGCGCAACCACATCTTCTGTGTTGCGATCAATCTTCAGCACCTCATAAATTATTTGGAAATTCACGTATATTTGTACATTAGTATCTACCTATCCTTTCTAGATGTCAGGGATAGGTCTAGTCCATTATAAATATATACCTATGTAGTAAAGGTGCTACTAAATTAAGTTTGCCCATGCCCATATATAGTCACATACAAGCCGTCTCGGTCCCCCGTACAATCTCTATATACAGAGCTATCTCTTGAGAAAACATCATCATCTTTTACAAATAACACGCTTGTAACATGGAAAAGATGGGGCGCTCAAGATCGCTCGCTCGCTAATCTCCAAGAGAAAATATACACAGCATATCCAGCTAAAAGTATTTTTTACTACTCCGAAAATCCGCTCTCCGCACAGGCAAGATATCACAGGAAATACTCAACCTGTTGCTTCTCAATCGGCTGCTGGTCTACCCTGTTGTCCGCATTTTCTGGCGCTTGATCAAATACGTTGAAAAACCTCGACCCGGCATCGTCCACCTCTAGTACGCTCGCCAAATTGCCGCATCTGTAGCAGTAATTCGGCGCCGACCAGACGGTACTCAATCGGTCATCGTAGAGCACCTGATAGCCCTCCTGGCACAGTTGGTGTGCCCGTAGGATATGCGAGAAATTGTTGATCTCCAGGAATTTCTTAACTACCTGTGCCCCAAACGTATAGCCTGCGCCCCGCGGAGAAAGAGCAAATTCGTCACGTTCAGCATCAGGGTCCGACCAGACTAGATCTGCCATGGGCCCCTCATGGGGTATCTCTGTTTAAGACAATGAACATGCAAGGTTAGAGGTGAGCTCATTTAAAGATGCATTGAAAAATATCATATGATTGCTTCGAACCAAGAAACTGGGATGGGGATCTTACCTCTAAATCTATCGATAATCTTAATCTGATCAATAGAGTGTATCGAGGGTGACAGGCCTGAAGTAGAAGGTTAGAAGGCCAATTCAAGAAAGAAGGAAAAAATCCGTCATTCCCCCCACTTTCCCGGGTTTTTCACAATAGCTTCTCACATTTGACAGCTCAACCCGGGATTCTGAAAATTTTAGGGAGAAGAGAGATGATCTTACCTCCATGCACGCAGAAGATATCGTTATTGATAACCACGCTCAGGGTCAAGAAATCGAACATATCTGTGAAATGATGCCATACGTTGGCGCTGCCGTACTTTCTAGCGCATTCTGTATAGAATCCGTAGGACTGGGTGACTCCCCTCGACTCGTGATTTCCTCGAATGAGATGTACCCTATTCGGATACCGCAGCTTCAGACAGACCAGCAGCGATATTGTTTCTACGCTGAAAAGTCCCCTATCGACATAATCACCTAGCAAACAAATTTAGAATCTAGCTGACAAATAGAAAAGATATTAGAGGGAGAATAAAATTCCGCCCATGGTATGCAACTGTAGATCCGGCTCAATACGCCATAATGGGCACGTTTCTTGAGAGCCATCAAATGGAAGCGTGTCGCAGCTTCGCAACTTTGATTCAATCGAAGAAGCCTTCTCTTTTTTTTTTTGCCTTCCTCGGTTACAGTTTATCCGAGAGACAAACGTCGATACCAGGGGGGTGGAAAGTAACGAAGGGGCAATTGTGAGGTAGATATGTTCGACCTACCTAAAAAGAGGTAGTTGGTATCCGGACAGAACCCGCCTATTCGGAAAATCTCGAGCAAGTCGTAGAACTGGCCGTGAATGTCACCGACGACTGTCACCGGCGAGAGGATGTGGACGACATTGCTCTCTCTCATCAATAATTCTTTTGTTTTGGCGCATATTGCTTCTATTACCGGTTCGGCGAGCAGTTCTCGTTTGTACAATCGTTCAATACAGGCGTCGAGGTCAACTATTTGGGAGCGAGTTTGGTCAGATAAAAAGTGATAAACGGTAACGCTTCTACTCTTGTGACATGACAAGACGTGCTAAGGTAGGCTAGCAGGGAATGGAAAAAAAAAAAAAAAAAAGGACGACAGCAATCGGTATGGGGGTGGAAGTAACGAGAGGTCCTACCTGGGAGCCCGGGCATTGCAGAATATCGTGATGAAGCCGCTCTAAGAGCAGGCTACCAGAGCGCAACGATCGTCCAATGTCGTTTGTCGAATGTACAGTACCAAGAATCCGGGATCGCGAGCTCTTATTGCCTCTTTCCTTTCCTTTCCCTTCCGATATGACACCGGGCGTGCTAAATGTGCAGGCGACTCGAATCTCGCGGATATCCGAGATGGAACGTCAAGATACCTATTCGAAAAGATGGCGACAGCTATTTAGGGTAGTTTCGGTGGACGGTCGAGCTGGGCGCTAAAGGCCGAAGAGGGTCGGAGAAGAAGTGAGGGAGCAGGGGCAAGGGTCGTGCGCGTGCAGGAATAACAGCTTCCCGAAGTCGATAAGTAGCTCCTCTGCTCGGGCGAGGGTATTCTGAACGGTCCTCTCTAGTGCGATGGAGTTTCGAGGGCAAGCGGTCGCGGGAGGTTGAAAATATGAGAAGTGAAGGGCGATATCGGGTGAGCCGGTGGGAATGTTTTTGAAGGTGAGAAGGTCGAAGAGCTGCGGTGGCCACACAAAGTTTCGTATGACAGAAGAAGGGCGAAAACAACACGCGACCTCCAACGTCAAACACCGGCAGAACGTGGGCTTGGCCCCACCATTCCGCTATCTTATCCCCTTATCGATATCATCTCATTAGCATCACCACCAAATATTGTTCGATAGAAGTATACCGGAGGACTGAAATAACGGGCAGGACAGGGCAAAGAGGCCTCTAAAGTATTCATCTCGAGGACTGTTATACGAGCAGCAGCCGTCCGTCCGATTTGCACATGGCCCATCTCTCGACCTGTGTGCCACAGCTGCATGCACATATCCGAAACCTCTGATAATGAGACTCCGTGAATCTGCACCGTTATCATCTTTGGCCGCACGCGACCCACAAACAGAATTAGCTGCTCTGCTCGTGCCAGCATCGTATCTTGCATATCGTTTTCAATATCTATAATATATCCCCCGTAGCCAATTAGGGCATTCAACGGTAGTTGCTATCGATAAGATTACCATCCCAGATCAGAGAGCACATGCACACAAAAAAGCCCGCCCCACAAGGGTATCCATTAGCGATAAGCTAAACATCGCATTATAATATACTGCCGTTAGATTTTTATCTCTCTAAACTGCACTAAACCTTATATACCCCAGAGTCTCATTTGCCACAATGCCTACCCCTCCCTATAGCTAGGTTTTCCCCCTAGAACAAGCTGCTCCGAGAACTCTCGTGAGTTATAATTAATTGACGAGTGCTAACTCTAGCCGAAGGAGCTCGAGGCCAATCTCTCGTCTCCCCAGTTTGGACTCTGGCTTGGAGCTCTCGCTCCCTCCGATTCCTCGTTTCTCGCTCTCACGACATTCTCTAGCTCAATCATTTCATTCTGTCGTCTGCTCACATGTGCACGCACTAGTGCTAACCCTGAATTTTAAATCCATTTGTCAGATGTAAATACGAAAGCTGGAGGATTATGGTGGCATTGTAATCCAATTGACGATTTTTCCCCTCTTCCAATCAACCGTGACTTAGAGTAAGTCTGACTCCAGGGGATACACCCAGCTACATCCTACACGATGTAGGTCTCATATTAGCTAAGACATGAATCTACAGATAACAGCTATCTGGGCGAGTGAGCACGTCAGGTAGGAAGCCTGGCTGGTATACATGTCCCTCCTTGCATATGTGCAGAGCAAAATATCCTCGTGTGCATTTTTGACAGTCTGGGGTATGCATTGGCTGTTCCATCTGAACAAAAAGCAGAAACAACCAGCTGCTGGGTGGTCTGCAGTTTTTGAACCACCCTTTTTGCCAAGCTAGGATATCGCTGGTCCGAGGGAAAGCGAGGGTACGGCTGTAGATTCGGATGTCAGCCGGTTCGACGGATGTTATCGAAGCCATCGTGATCAAAACTCCCTTGGCTTCGCTGCTAAGCCAGGCTTTTCCACGTTATAGGTTAAGGGACTGGATGACGTCCGTAAAAGGGAATCCGACCCTCACGAGATATGACTGCATTTCGTAGTCGTATACGTACTGAGGTATAAAAAAAAAGCCTCGATTTTCTTGAAATCTAACCATTTCACTCAGTACCGCCTCATGAAGTGACGTCAAATCAAATTGCCAGGCCTAAGCGCTTCGATTGCGCTTTTGTCCAATCCGGCGACCTTCGGCCTAGCGATTGATAAGAAGAGCAAATTTGAGTTTCTGCAGGAACAATAGTCCGGTCTTTTTATCAAAATACATAGTGGGTTCTTTTTTTCTATGCAAAGAATAGTCAATAAAACTATATTGTTCAGGAGCCCCACACTAGAAATATTCGAAACCAGCAGTTTTTGCTGAACCGTGTGGGCGCGAAGTGTGGCAGCCTGAAAATTACACAATGCACGGCTTCGGAAAAGGAAAGAACAAAGGTCTAGGCTGGCAAGGCGGGAAACCGGGTGTTTGCACTCCACAGTGGCGCTTCGATCGATCTACTGAACAATGGATGAATGTTTTGTTTTTTTCAGAACTCTGGAAATATTCAGTTGATAATGAGGGTATCACATTTTGAAATTCTTGAATTTCGCGAATTTAATTGTTGGGCCGTCGGTGGGAAACACTACCCACATTTAAAAAAAACAATTCAAGATTTCGGGTCCAAAAGAATGCACAAACGGATGAAAACCCACGATGAAGGGTAATCCTCGAGGATTAGATGTTGAATTCCTATCACATTGCCACAGTCAATATACCTCACACGATAACCAAGCATCAGGGCTTCCTAGCATATACTGGCATACGAGTACGCGAGCGTCGACAGCTCATCAAATTGGTACTCTGGTACTCGTAGATATCGCCGAATCTGCACGTCGCAGATACAGTTGCATTACCAGCACCCTGGATCACCGTAGCTTCCAATTCGAAAAGGCTCTACACAAGAGATCGTTGCTAATCATCCATCTTATCAATTTATACCAATATTTGAAGACAGAATCAAAAAAAAAAAATTGTGTCGATTGAATTAATGACTTGCTGCCAGAGCGCGATCTGGATATGCCAATGCTTGGAAGGATGATCTAATATGAATATCTTCCTGCGCATTTCCAGGTCCAAGCAATCGCGTGCTGGTGAAGGGCGAGCTACCTCCCCAGGCACTGATATCCGCTACCACGGAGCAGAACAGCTTCAGGATAATAGGCTTTTGAGGCTTCAAGGGCCGTTAAAATTCTTGGTATTTGATTCTGGTGATGTTCAGGCAAGCGTGCGGTTTTCGGAACGAGTTGTGTTGTTTGGCTGACATCATGTTTAGCCAACTGAATTGCTGCTTTCGTCGCAGATGGTCGTACCGATGCCATACTAAACGACATTTGTGCATACTAAAAACCTCTCGAAGGACTCCAGCCTCTTTGATAGAATAAACAGAGTGCTCGGGGTTCCTTTTCCCTCCTTAATCTGACCGCCAACTTTTTTTTCCTCTGCGCCATGATCAAGTTCCGAAATGCACTTCCCTAATTCGCAGCAGGAAACAAGGCAAACCCTACCACGACAAACGGCACCACCCACACCAGCGAAAGGCCGGTGTTGCGAAAGTAGCAGGTACGTCTGTGGCAGCCTTCGTCAAAATGGTGCAAGATAGTTGGAGGAGGCCGGGCATGGGCGGTCGAGGTTGTGGGGATTTCCTGGGCGAGAAGTTAAAAGCGTCAAGGGACTTGCTGCGTCCAGCCCGTGATATTCAGGGTAAAGGGCGCGAGACAGCAGTTGATAGTCGGCCGCTCGTGTTCACGTCGGGCTCGATAACAAATCCGGCCTAGGAGGAGGCGGCAATCAGAGATCGGGGAGAACATTCCAAGAAGACTTCTTTGAGTTGGATGCAGGTTTTAATGAGAGGTCTGACTTGTTTTATGGACGATACCTTCTCGAAAGATCGCAAGATCTTCCAGCGGCGGGCATCTCGTGCGGGAAAAGAAACATCAAAAGCGATGCACGCGGTGGAGTTTGCTGTTGGTGGTGTGGACTTGCATGCTGGGTGGGGAACCTGGACCGAGAATTTCCAGCGCGGGAGGAGAATATGCCGGTGATTTTTTAATTAACAAACACTCAATCCTCTGCGGAAAACACCAGAAAAACGAATTTTGAAATGCGTCCCGCCGCTATTCTGGAAGCTCTTTATTGTGCAGAGAAGTTCGCTCACGAAGAGCTGCCTTGCATGGACGCTGCATGATGCTCTGCAGGTCCACACCCCGCCCACCCGCTGGAGGGACCCACCCACCCACACGACTCAAAAGCTTCAAGAGCTGCGATATCATATCTCGACCACGGGGAATCACGTAACACATCTGCAATTTATTGCTCAAGAGATCAGGAAAACCCAAACCAAACCAAGCCAGTACAGGGAAGGGTAAGCGTCTCGAGTATGGTGTGTTCTCGCTCAACCCAGACGTCAATTATAAAAACCCAGGGTGGCCCACCTGCCCTATCCGGTAGCGTCCCGCGCAGAGCGTTGTATTTGCGAGACGAGGGACCCTCTGATCTAGTCTGCCAAAACCCAGAATACAGCAAAGGCACTCCCCGTCCAATATGTACATCGCATGTACATGTACATGCAGCCCCCTTCTCACGTCTAACCTTATTACGAAGAATAATAACAACCTTGCATGCACCAGACTAAAGAACCATAATCTATGCGTCGGGTGGAGGCACTTTCTGTCTAGTGGCTTAGAACTTGCTTTTGCGAAAGATTCCGACCTCACCTCCTCACCAGCTATATGCGCAAGTGGAGGCGATCACAGCCCTTCCTATAACATAAGACTCCCCTCGCACCCATGTCGACTGTCAACAGGGATTCGGGGCGTAAGGAAGTAACTGTACCGAGTTATTGATATACCTCTACGGCAAAATGTCAGAAATGGAGAGAGCAAGTGAGAGAACGAAGTTGACATGTGCTGCCACTCCGAACTACTGCTGTGAGAAAGCGAGAAAGTCTCTGATATCGCCCATCACTGCCATGGCCGCCAGGGATTACGCATGTCTCACCACTCTCACAGGCATCTTGTTGCTGGAGCCGTGGCTCATTCATCTTTTCTAATTCTGATATTAAAATACTCAGCATAGCCCTTCCTTTCGAAAAGGGTTTCCTCTCGAGTCAGGTTTTGGAGAAAACTTCGTTCGTCTACGCCCATCTTCAACTTTCTTCTTGAAAGTGTCCTCATCAGCTTCCCTCCCTCAGGCTAGCCCTTTGAGTGTGACCATTTATAGCAATTTGCATATTTGAAAATTACTACTTTGCTGTAGCCAATTTTCTGCGAAGCCTCAAAGCAATAGTGCATGAATTAAGGTCGACTCTTTGAAATTAAAGAGCCTTTCGGATCCTTATATTCTCTCTTACCTGCCCTGCTGCCTGCTCACGAATAAGACGACCCAAGAAAACCCGTGCTCCTTCCAAATATTTGGCCATCCGACTCTCCTACAGCGAAGAAACTTGTTTCATCAAAAAAATAATTTACGACTACACAATTCACGATGCCTTTCGCTGTAACACCAATGACTATGGAGTACCTTCAGGACCTCGACTACGGTGAGCTCACAAGTCCAAAAACAACTGTGTTGCCCATACCAAGTATCATTCACTGACATTTCAAATGCAACAGAGTCGGTGGTCCAGCCAGCCACGAGGGTTTATTTCCCTCTCCAAGCTACTTTTACTGAGTCTGATACCATCTTTTCATCTCCGATGCCATCTCTGTATCAGCCCCGCCCCGCCGTATCCGCATACTTTGCGGGTGGCTCATGGGCTAGACCCTCCATGATGGAGATGCCCAACTTTTTGATGGACGACCCAGCAATGCAGATTGTCAAGAAGAGAAGACACCAATCAAAACTTGATGATGGAGAAGCCGCCTTTGCAAGTCAACCAGCAGACAATCTTCTCAAGCCAGACTTCGCACCTGAATCATCAGCCCGACGCTCTTTCACTAAGAACCGAACCTCTTTCATTGAAATCACTGCATTCCAGGTTCCATCATCTCCAAGCAGCCGACCAACAACTGCTTCCAGCTCTTCCGCATTCGATAAAGAAGTCCCAATCCCACATACTCCAGAGTCCGAACTCCCAGATGATATCTCACCCGAATTTTCTTCTTTCAGTTCTGTTTCTTCTGGTACTTTCAGCAATGTTGGTGATCTCGACGACCTCGATGATGTTCCAGCGTTGGATGCATACAAGATCGATCACCATGACGGATGTCCGATCAAGGGATACTTAGACAGCAACAACATCGAGAACAGACAATCTCCGTAAGTTTTTCATCTACTGTGACTCTTAGATCCCAATACTAACAATATTCAGCGACTATTTCTCAAGTCGATGCAGCTGTTCAAGGGCAACAGATATCCAATCCAAGCCCACAGACTGGATGAACTTAACTTGGGACAACTCCCCACCAACCAAAACTGGCCACCAGTTCATGAGCAACTTCAAGACCGAGCCGAAGATATTCGCTCCAGGATATCCAGAAGTCGAAAACATGGAGCTCGGGTCGATTTAAATCCTACGAATATCTTAGCGTCCTTTAATTTACTTGCTCCTGTCTTTGTTGCAATTTATTAGTTACGACTTTTGTTCTCTACGTTTATTTCCATCAACATTATTCAACATGCACTTTTTCACAGAAAAATTGGAATTCCAAGTTTTAATCCGATTTTCAATTTTTATCTCAAATCCGTACACGCTTGTCGCTCTGTACATATGTAATGCAGACTGGGGGGTTTTTCATGGGGGGCTGGAGTTGTTGAATTTTCATTTCAGGTATGCATTCGTTTATATTATTATTTTGGATTAAGAGGGGGGCTTCAACGTTTTTCATCTTCTACAATGCCTGTGGGGTTTTATTCTATACACTGTCTCTTTACAAATCTCATCTCCATTGGAGGACTTGAGATCAAAGGTTTTTTTGGATCGAAATTATCATTTTATTTCCTTCTTAGCATGCTTTTCCTTCTTCCCCTCTTCTCATTTTATACCCACCGTATACTACATAGACCGTTGTCTCTCATCGAGCATTCAGTCGATATCTCTTTGCTTTTTTCATTTTTCATAACACACACCTATACATATCAGTATCGAGACTCTCGATATAACCAACCGCCAAGTCGCTACGCAAAAGTTTTTTCTTACTCCGTGCGGGATACGATGCTATTGCTATTGGACCGAACCGGAGCGAAAAAAAAAAGTCATCTATCTTTCTTAGTTTTTGCATGTGGCAAATGAGCTAGACTTCATGGCCCTATGCAAAGTATCAGGGTTTCTATGGCTAGCCCTGATATCGCATGCAAGCACATCTACTAGTTATTCACTTTCCAAAGACAATATCAAAAACTTATTCTTGAAAAATTTAAATATATCTGGTTAGTCACATCTCGCGTGCTCCGGTCTAAGATCGTAAATTATGATAGAGGGGAAAGAGTCACCACCTCAAAGAGACTCCCTAGCGATATCGCCACCGACCTTGTAATCCCTCGTATACCTTGATGAAGAAGTAATTATCCCCAACCTGCTTGCCTTACCGCGCTTCCCCCCAAATATTTCGCCCCCAACGTCGAGATAAATGTGATATTTCTTCAATATTTGATTATTTTGTCTCCCACGCCGTTCTTTCCGGTGTGAGTCTCTCCTCCTTGTTTTTCCATCTTTCCGCCCCCCAAAAAGTGACCTACCTTCCATTAGGGTAGAATCTTTCGGGATTTGCATTTCGTTAAACCCACCCGCCACTCTATATCGCATGCGCTATTGCATTGCCCGCATATAAAAGCAGTTGTGTACCTTACCGCCTTTGACGTTTCCAGCTGCCAAATGCAGCTTACCAGTTCCTTCCTGTTGGATGCTCTTGGAAGCTTGAAGAAAAACTTCACTAGTTGAGGAAACAGGCGAAGTGCGTGCGTATCCTGGCGAAGCAAGAACTAAAAGAAAAAATTAAATCAAAAAATAAACTAAGAATGGAGCGAAAAGGGTAATTAGGAAAAAGAAGCTTATGAGAGGTATTGCGCTTTTGGCGCGAAGAGAGAATTCTATCACAGCAATTAATAATGCCTTCGTATTTGCTGACGGAAGTGCTGTCGTAGTGTCCAATCCGAGCATCCTAGGGCATCCCTAGATCGTTCAAAGTCGTCGGCGGAAGGTGGTAGTGTCGTGTTGCGGTCTAACAAATTGCAACAATCTACCGCATTGTTTTTCTCCGTCGGCGAAGCGTGACTAAGCTAAGCTTTCTCGTTAGAATTTACGCACTAGCATGCGCACTACAATGCGTAGGCGACTTTCCCTTCCTCGATACGAGGTGCATTGATACGAGGCTTTCTTAGCTTCGGGGAATAAAATATATTAATAGAATGCATACAGCCTTACAAAAGAGCCCTATCTTTTAAGTCATTCGTCCATGGCCAGCTTATCATTTCGTCTTTATTGCTTGGGCATATGAACAAGTACCGGTACCAGGCAAAACGAATAATAAACCCTCGACGATATAGATGACCCTAGCAGTTCTAGCACCCCGCTGGCGGCGCCACTATACGAGAGTAGGTTGTCAACTGCGGAGATGTGGCAAGCTCTCAAATGGCGAGTGAGACCTTCAAGTGAATCTAGGACAGGGGACACAGACTCCGCCTTGGCCGCATTGGCACTGCCTGCGATCATGGATCCATTACCATAATATCACAGTTCCAATCGAGGATTTGCGCATTATTTAATTTCAAGATATCTCTAGCTATACGTATACATTTGGTCTACTCTGGCGCGAGTGCTCGCGAGTGAATTACCACCGAAAAGGATACATCTTGATCGTATCAGAGGCTGGTAACTAACGATCATATACGTTACGGCGACTAATTATAAAATTCAACATTTTTCTTCTCCTTTGAGAGCTGAAGGCTGGAAGCATATGAGTCTAATTGATATTTGATAGAACACGGCCCAATGTTCATTACCACATGCACACACCATACATATCATGTGAGATTTTATGTTTAGCTACATACACTATTCCATGGATACTATACTATGTGCCCCTTCGTGAAGTTTAGACAAGCCTTACACCAAAAAATGAGCAATCCGAAAACTTTAAACAAGTTACGAATATAATTATGTCCTTCTCCTTCGCTTCGCTCCTTTAGCTATCCTTTCTTGTTTTTTTTTTTTAGTCCATACTTCATATTGCCGTTTCTGCTTCGGCTCCTAAAGCTTGCTGTTCTTTAGAGAGGAGTTACTTTATGAGACTGGTGTTTGTATAGATTTATATATCTTTACAACTCATGAAAGTATTCTAAGACTACTATGCAATAGTCAATGATAACCCGGAAACGGTGGTTTTTAGCGAAACGTAAAGAATATGTGCCCGGATAAAGATGGACGGCAACCTGAGAGGCTGGATTGTAATGGACATCATGTAACTCAAAATTCAAATCTATTGTAGATTCATATTACTTTCCCACTATTCTATTCTTTGAAAGATAATATAGTAAGAAAACAGCTGCGACTACGACATCGGAATTGTCGTACTTCTTTTCTCTTGCGAAAACATCTTCCAAGTGGAAATTTGTGTTGAGTTTGGAGTTGTTCCATACACGGACAGGCACCCCGGTTCATCACGGTTCCATTCCCACGTCAACCTTCCGCTACTCCTATCGACATCCGCCCCTGGCATCTCGACCGTCCAACAACTACGACGGAGCAGAAACTACAGTACCTAGGTTCGAAAGGAAGTAAGATTTCACAATGTCGTCGTTACGGAAGGGTCAGATGAAAAGCAGCAAGTCTGCCAAGGCGAAGGGTGGTTCAAAGGGTGCTGCAAAGGGAGGGATCAAGATCAGTGGTCCAGTTATGGGATCCGTCAAGTATAGGGCCATCTATTATCACCCCAAGTCCACCTCGCTGACCTCATTTGTAGACAGGAAAACCCGTTAAATTTCCTCGATGTCGGACAAGCGGACCAACAGCGTATCGCGGATCTCCTTAAACGTCGTCAGTCGGCTAGGATTATGTCGACCGCGATACCGATCCCCGGAGCCGGCGCCGATGCACCAGGTGTACCTGCCATTCCGATAGAATTCTCCAATGCCACTGCCGGTCCCACAAGCTCGGGAAGGCTTGAAATACCTGGTACTAGGTCCTCAAGACCAACAACTGCTTCAAGATCGCGGCCCACGACATCTTCCGGCAGGAAACCACAGTTGGTATTCGATGGGCCCGGCGTATCGGTCAATGTGGACGACTATAGAGGGGATAACTTTGACGCTTCAGATTGTATGTTTCAGATCCTAGAAATGGAGTTAAAACCTCGAATTGAACTAATCTGGATGCAATTGTAGACATCTCTAGCGTCCTCAAGGATGCCTCCGAGGAGGAGGTGCGATCATACCAGGCCGACCTTAAGCGAACACGAAGACGAGCCTCCGCCGACTTGCAAACTAATGTTTATGTGAATCGTATCCATTTCATCGCTATCTCGAAAGAAATCGGAAATGTCAAAGAAGAAATGCGAACTCTCCGCAACCTCCTTGCTGAACTCGATCTAACGACACAATCTTTGAACAGCAACACCGAGAGTGATCTCTTGAGCCCTATGTCCCTCGAAGCTGCTGGAATGGATTTCATGGGTGGTGGCTCAGGGCGTTCCAAGAAGAAAGGGAACCGTACATCGGTGGCTGACCTGACACAGATGTGGGCTACACATCTGAAACTGCTCTGGGAACGCGTTGAGAACTCGCAGAAATATCTACCAGCATCGCCGGGACGTCATATTGTGATGGATTCGCCTCACTGGGTAGAATTGAACTCTGCGACATGGAAACCAATGCGCCAAGTCCATATGTTTTTGTTGAACGACAATCTACTCGTCGCTTCGTTGAAGAAGAGGCGTCCCGATGCCACCAACCGTGGAGGACCGCCCACCAAGCTATTTGCCGAACATTGTTGGCCGTTGGGCGAAGTGGAAATGATCGATCTGGCAACATCCTCTGGTGAAACCTGTGCCGTGAATATAAGAGTGGCAAAGGAGTCATTTGTTTATCGTAGTGATAAAGTCGATAAGAAGGTTAAGCTGTTGATGACATTTAAGAAAACTGTCGATGAGCTGAGAAAGGCACAAAAGACAGAGACGGACGATCAAAAAAAAGTAAAGGATAATGCCAGTTTCCTAGCTGACAGAGATCCCGCGTTACAAGGACAGGATGACCTGTTGCAAACAATATCTGCGTCGATGGGAAGGGACAGGCCCATGATTATGATTGATGTGGATGGTACACAGAGGAATCTGAGATGGGTTGAAACCCAGATGGATGAGCTCGACGAGCTTATATCCCGCCGCAATTTCGAGGATGCCGTTGGGAGAGTGGAATTTCTGAGAGCCATCGCAGCTAAACATGCAAAGAGCAATGCCGTGGCTAGCGAGTTCATCACGTTTAGAGTTGATGAAAGAGCACTGCGGCTCAGTGCCCAGATTACCGCAGACCTACGAGAATACGCGGCTTGGAAGACATATATCAAGAAGAACGCAGACTGGTTAGTCAGATTGGAGTTCGAAGACAGGGCAAGAGAAGCATTGTTGGATGCTAGGAGTGCAACGATGAAACTGAGGACAAGGTAAGACCCCTAAACCCTTAAAATGTTATATATGAGGTATCCTTTGCTAATGGGATTATAGACAAGTTCGCTTCGAAGGAGACATCCCGTCGTATATATCCCAAGTTGCCCTCGTCCAGTTCACCCTAATCCGCAACACAGTGGAAATTTACAACGCCTGTTTTGAATATCGTTTATCAAGTCCCTTGGTAAAGTGGGCAAAAGAGCATGTTGAGGGGTACTCTGACCTCTTAACCCGCCAGCTCTCATCTGTGTCTCGAGAAGATGACGTGTTTGAGCAATGCATTCAATATACTTTGTTGCACTCCACGTTGCTTACTGATGTGGGCTTGGATTTCAGAGATCTCCTATTGCCTAAGGTATCCAGTGAGAACGGATATCTGGACGCGGCTGGAGATACGCCACCTCAAGTCCCCGCGGCGAACGATTATTGATCTCTTGGATTGGAATGAAATACTGTTGGCTTTTGATGAAAATAACTTGAATATTTTGTATAAATTTTGCGTGTCCGTTAGCACTGCCGTTGTTTGATACCCGCTCCCCTGTTGGCTCTTTGGCCATCCATCTTGGTCATCTCTCTGTTCGCGGTTTATTTTGTATATCTTTTGTAAAATGTATGTTTGTTAGCGACTGAGAATGAAGTTATGCACGTTGGCGTCCGCGTGGACAGCAACCAGACGATCTGATAATCGGTCTCAAATTCGAACAAATATCCTCCTCCCTCTATTTATCCTCTTGATCTCATACCAAACCATCTTCGCTTCCACCAACGTCTACGCTGCCCCTTCCTGTTTGCAACAGAGGCAGCCAGAACATGGAAGGCGCTATCACTATAACACCCACCTAGCTTATACGGCTTGCACCCTCTCCTTCTATTCTCCTTGAATACAACTTGCTAGCCCAACTGTCAACATGTCTGACCAGCATCTACCAGGTGCTTCTTTACAAGCCCCGAACCCATGGGCTACCAATACAGATCCTTCTCCACCAGAGTCCGAATCTTCAGTATCTCTTACACCACCAGCCATCATCACCCGGGTTCCCTCAGCGCTCTACTACTGCCGTTATCTCGAAGATGATGGGCCTCGACTTCCAGACGATAGCATGGCTGACTACCACATCTTTGGAGAGCAAGATTTGATAAACAGTATTGACATTGTGGACAACAAAGTTCTCCCAGAGACTCCAAATGGTGACCAGAATAACGAAATTGGGCGAGATTCGCCAAGCGAGATGATTACCATTAGCAATCCATCTGAAGAGAATGATGATCTTGAAAAGATTATTCTTTCCCAAGAAGCGCGACTCAGTCGATTTCGTGAACGGTTATCGTTAGACGATATCAGTATCCCAAACTCTATGTTTACAAGTGTCGATCTCAAGAAAGAAGTGAAAGGTATCAAAAACCGTTTCTTGTATCCCAACGTCAATGCCAAAGCGTAAAAAAAAAATCATGCTAAGGTTAACTTTACAAATAGAGCATAAAGAGTTTACAAAATTCCACCGGGTAGTCTACATTTATATCCCTTGGGGTATACGCTTCACATTTATCTTCTTTCTCGCAAATTGGTGGGCGCTCATGCCGCTCATGAAAGCTACAGAGTCTGGGAGCTTCCATTCAGAGAATTTGCCTATTGTATACTCCTGCGGTATGCTCTCGATTATGATCGTGTCGTTGGGATTGCAGGGTATATATTTCCGGAGCTTTGGAGCGCCGTGGACTATACGAAGAAGATTAAAGCAAGCTGAGAACGCTGGCAAAGTGTATGAGGGACAGCATCAGATTACGAGTGCCAGCGAAGAAATGATCAAGGAAAATAATGATAGGAACAAAACAGGGGCCGAGATATATATATTCGTCGTCGACTTGGTGCTATTGACATTAGCATTCGCACTTTTGGGAGTATCTATAGTCATGGCTCGAGCTGGTGCCCTGCGGCACGAAGCTTACCTCCGTCAACATAATCACAGGATCCCAAGCCCGCTCTAAGAGCAGCGCAGAGGAGTCCAACAGGTGCTAGTGCGTGCTGGTATTTCCTGAATACTTCCATTGACTAAAACTATTACATTACAAACATCCCATTACGAGTTCTCTGATAGGATTAGATAATATTGTCTCAAAAGCATACTCTTCTATTAGGTTACATTGTCATAGCAAAACAGGTGTATTCACAGCATTAGACTATACTTTTGCAAAAAAAATATCCCGCTCCTTCCGCTTTTCTCTGTAGTTTGCACAATGATTTTACCAAGAGAACTTCGACAATTTATTGCTAGCAAGTGGTACTATTTGTGACTCTTCCAAATCCTCATCGTCCAACTGCGGGTCCTTTCCTCCGATTAAGAAGCACTTTCGTCCCTCTACCTGCATCTTTTCCATTCCCAGCCACCAAAATGCAATCCTTTCTACCACATCTTTCGATCCCCTTTGTATCGTTCTCTCGCAAATCGTCATATTTCTCTTAGGTCGCAAAAATACTGCAATAGAATACCTATCTCCGCAACCTTTAGGTACCCAAACTGTATGTGCCGTTGGCAGCACCGTACGTTCCCCAACGGCGCTCAAACCGTCAAAGAATGGCGATTTCCCCTTTACCGATGTAAAGCAAGGCATTAAATCGCCGGCTATAATGAGAACTGTATCCGGTATCGGTTGTGCTGAAAAGACCTTATTTCTTCTGTTCCAGACATAGAGTCCCGATGGCTCTGTCGAGTTTATCATGGTAAATACCCCTAGGTCAGTATGTGCTTCCATGCTTGGGAGCTTTTCCCTCGTGTGATCCTCTGGATCTTTCTTTGCTGCTGCCGCGGCTAAGGTGTAACCTTGCTCTAGAGAAACCACTTGGATTCTTCTCTTCTTCCGGAGTTCTTGTTCCAAGACGTCCTCCGAGTATCTTAAGTATCTCATCGAGCTGAATCCCGGCTCGTTGATAATCTCCTGCGGCACCGTATCCCTCCCGCCGATATTGAATTGTCGGGCAATATCCTGTAATAGCTTAAGACTTCTGTCATAATACTCCTTTGTAGCTCTCTCGAACTCTGGGTCATCTGGAGGTGCTATCATCGCTTCTCTCGGATTATAGTCCCACCACTCCCTTCCTTGAACTTTCGCCTCATTGTATCCCCTCGTCGTAGATCTCATAGGGTCTCTCAGCTCCTCTCTATCCGGAGATGTTAAAAGTTGCTTGGCCAAATGAAACGGCGGTTCACCAAGATTATGACCTGTGACGTAAAACGCAGGATACCTGGTCAGAATGTCCGGAATGTAACAGAGGTCTTTATAATGGACAATTGGAAGCTCCGGCTCGCATTGAACCATCGGGCTATCCGGTTCGAGATCCTCAGCGTCGGAGTATGTCGAACTATAGGAGGCTGTGGAGAGGCGACGAAGTTCCTCCTCATGGTTGTATGTGTAGTTTGCACTTCTGCGAGGCCCCGAACGCGGGACCTGCATGTGGGTGAGGCCGAATAATGCATTTCCTTTCTCCTGTTCCTCTTTTAACAGGCCGATCATGCTATTCTTTGCAGAGTTCTCTTCGAATAACGAGGTTTCTTCTTCAGGGTGGTGCCTATAAAAGAGGGACTTTATTTGGGCTTTTACGCCGGCCATCGTAGTAATATTAATTTAGTATCTCTTCTTATCCAGCAAATTTACGGTGATGGTACTGTGCCCTGTGGATGTCGAAATTTTCGAAGCTCTCCAACAAAAGAAATGCAGGATGTCGAATGATGGAATTTGAAGGAAACGTGGTAGATCACCAGACTAAAAGGGAAAATTAAATAAAACGCCTTTCGAAATCTATCGAAGAGGTGGGGGTATAGACTCTTAGACATCGCGTGCCATTGTCCAGACCCAGCTGGAAGGATCCCGCTTACCTGCGGAGGGCGGATAGCAATCCGCGACAGATCGGGGTACGGCAACCGAAATCAATCACCAGAGACGTCTTCGTGGCTCCGCTCTAGCTCTCGAAGGTTGCCTTTTCACTACAGAGGTACGCTAGAAGGAAAAGATTTTCTGCATACTACACAAGCGTTTCATGACCATTCTGTTGAACACTTTTGCCCGCCTGGTGTTTCTACATTTTGGTGCAACTGTGCAGATGATAGTTCAGGTAGCTATAGGGCGTTTTTCGCCAGGTGCGGTGTAACGAGGCGGTTTCCTCGACGTAAAAGACAGCGGTCACAGCTGCAGGGCACAACCCAGGGTTAGCTGCTGGAGAAAGATGAGCCGGGAATTATTTAAAGTTATTCGATGCTTTCCCTGGTAAACCAGAAGCATAAATTCACAAAAGGAGGTTAGGAGACGTCTTGCGTCCGGGGTGCTCGTACGTGGATATCCGAGGAATTTAGGTATCATCGGATGCGAGCTCGTAACAACCACCACATGGCCAGCCTCCATCTTTGTGTTGGCCACTTGAATGGGTGACTATTATTAATGAACCGTAAGTTTCAGGCAGCTAATTCAGGAAATCTCGATCCAGCTCTAACACCTGGCATGAATCGCGGCTGTAAGCATTATCTAAATGTTTTATCAAGTTACGGCGGTAATACTAGTCCAACGCTATTGCCTGTAGGTATCTAGAGACGTCGACACATGCACATATGTCCAGGAGTTCAGTAGATCTTGTAAATATCGTACGCCATATGCTATATATACTCATTGGTACCGGTTGGCTGTTTAAGGGATCATCTTATGGCGAGCCGAAGGAAGAGGTTTCAAAAGATAAAATATAATTTCTGACATACATCTGTGATAGTCAACGGGGCTTGGTTCAGCAAATAGTCTGAAAGACTGTACCCACAACTGTAGCATACAGATCCGGGTACACCGATAACAAGCTATGGACTCGATTAAAACAATCCCATCCCCAGCTCTTGTGAGGCCTAGTTCCCAAGTCCCCGCTCAAAGCGGAAAAGTATTGGGACAGCCGAGTGCGAAATATGACGAAAAGGTAATTGCCGAATAAGAGATGAATAACATATTGAGGATGGTGCTTTAACGAATTGGGGCAAATTCGGTCTTGGTAGAGACATCTGCAATTGGAGATAGATCGATCTCTGAAGATACCTTGATCTTTCATTTGCCTGTGAGCCATACGAAATTAGTAATTATCACAGGCGACTGTTGGCAAGGACGTTGGATTGGTAACCCAGTTCTGTGTTGCAGCTGGCTGAATCAGCGAACAGGGTCAATCTCAGGTAGCACGACAATCTATTGACCAAAACACCCAAAGCCCTACGACGACAACATTTGCTATCATTATAACCAACTTCAACTGTGCTATAATAACAAATATAAGAAATGGGTACTCTGCTCCTCGTGTCACTTCTCTTCTTCGTACCCTTGCTGCTCCTCGTCGGTAAGTCCAAAAGTCTTTTTCCAAGCCCTAATTTCCCACCCTTGCCGAATCTCGAAATTGAACATGCACGCTGACACGCTCATCTGCCTCTTCGGAATACCCAGTCTGGCTCGCATTATCGTCCTGCCTGGGTGACTCGCTTCGTCCCAGACGGGGCAACGACAACTGGGCTTCCTCACGCCGCCAACGGCTGATGGAACGAGAACGGGACCGCGATATTGCGGCCAGCCGGTCCGCGCTGTACGACGGGATGCGCGACAGCCACGGAGGATCATGGGAAGTCATGGAGATGCAGGACATGATGGCTGCAGGACGAGAAGATTAAATACCTCTGCCCACGTTCGCATTCGTTCTACTAGCAACTCACAGTTTTTCTTTTCTTCGTTTTTTAATTAGGGCGCGGGCGGGTGCAAAAATACTGTGCAACCAAGTAATATAGAAGCGATATTATATATGCGACGGGATACCTCGTAATTAAACTTATATACATGAGATGTTTCCTATTAAAACTCCAAATCGACTTTCGTGGCTTTCTTTCCTCCGTCAACGATGCCGCCAACCCCTTCACCCACTGTACTACTTGGATTATGCACCTTATGCTCCTCCGCGGCATCGTCGTCGTCGTCAACAGGTAAGCTAAACCTCTCGATCCGCATTCTGCGTCTCGTGAGCATGAAAGCCAGATCATCACCCCCTTCCATCCCCACCGTGCCACCGCTGCCATCGCCACCAGTGTTGGTTACTATTCCCGTCCCGCGCTTTCCTTCGATCGCTTTCCAGACGTGGACGAGCCCCTGGGGTACATCGTCTGTGTTACCGACGCCCTTGCGCATTTCTGCTCGAGCAAGGAAGGCAGGGACCGGGTGCAGTTCTATGGTGGTATCGGTTAGATGTTCCAGCTGGCGGATTAAGCCCGTAGAGCGTGGGTATAGCGATAGAGGGAGAGATATCATTATCGTGAGTATTTGAGAGTATTGACGGGTCAGAGAGCGTAGTATGTGGATGAAGCGAAGGATGTTGGTTGGATGCGAAGCCGAGGGAGGGTAAATTAGCGGGGATAAAAGGTTAGGGATCATTATTCGGGTTACCGAATCGTCCACTGAGGCTGTCGTGAGGATACTCTGTATTTGTGTGAGGATTTGTGTGAACGGTGATTGAGAGGTCGGTGGAGGAGGGGGGATATATGTCGGCGGCTTCGACGTCGATGGGATAGTAAGCCGCTTCGTGAGATCGTAAGTATGGCAGAACAGGGTGCTCGGAGTCGAAGCATCCGATGTCACGGACGACGAAGGAGAAGGTTCAGGTGTCACTATAGTAAAATGATCAATATTTATACCTTAATGTGGTCAATATATGTAGAACTTCATACCTCTCCGGTTCCCCAAAACCTCATATCTCCAAGCAATCTTCATCCTCTCCTCTTTGCCCTTCTTCTTGATATCTTCATTATCATCCTTCCTATCACTTAATCCAGGCAGCTCTCTACCCCACGCCTCTCCTACCCCCACGACCACGACATTATGAGCTTGGACTATACCCTCCGCAGCATAATATCTTAACAGAGCACCTGCAAAGTCCGTGGTAGAAGATTCCTCAACGAGTAGCAGTGACCCTAGCGGCAAACCCTCATGCCCAGAAAGAAGATTATCTAGAGACGCAGTCCCCGTCGATGTCGTAGGTACGCCCGTTAGAAACGACGGACGAACGCCCTTCTGGAGGGGCTTTGGTGGGGTGGCCTGCGGGGCACTTCCCGTTGAAGATGAGGTAGATTGATCGGTCTTACTAGCATCCGAGGTGCTAAGCACGACCGAACGCTTGCGGAAGCTCATGGCGGTATGTATCTTCGATGTATCGTGGAATTATCTGGCTTAGGTTGGTATATACTCATGTTCTTGCGTGGGGAATATTAGCGGGCCATGGCTTTCTTTTGTCAGTCACAGATGATGTCTGAACTGTGCAAGATGAGTTGCTCAAAAGTGTTTTACGAAAAACGCTGGCCCGCGAGACAAAAAAAACTCCCAACGTCACTCAACGCGAGCATGTTCGCAGCGGTATCTCACAATACTCTGTATAATTGCAGATTGAATCGTGAACTCGAGAGTAAATTCAACCAGAGAAGAGTAGAACAGGTTAAACTATCATGCTTTTTATTCCAACAGGCGACCTTCCCGCAATCTCGAAAGCAAAATACCATATTTTTTAAACACCGTGATAAAGATAACCAATAATTATAAATGACACCACCATTGAAAGGGCCATTTCCCAATCAGCCAGCCTTCATCAGAGTGTTTCAGAAAAAAGCACATTGGGAATTTCAAAAAGAAAGAAGAAAAATTAAACAGATCCGAAAGAGAAACTGCCATTTTGAAAAGGTTCAATAAAAAAGTAAATCCTCCAAACCAGAAGGAAAAGTAAAGACTCCGTTATCAATCTATGGAAACATAAAATATAAAATAAAATCGCAGCCCAGCCCATTTTAGTCCCAGAATGTCCAAAGAATAGAAATAACCCCCGAATAAAAAAAAACAATCGTGTCAAGAAATAAAATGACTCCAAGCAATGAAAGGAAATTTTCTTCAAAAGAATAATAGTCATATAAAAGGAAAAGATGTCATGAAAGGAATGTGGGTTTCACAGTGAAATGGTGTGCACTGCCAACCAGGAACGAGACTCTTTCGAGTCCGCGTAGAAATATCTGTCAAATGTTAGTTTGGGATTCCTGTCTTGGGATCCATAGATAAGAAACAAAGGAAATAAAAGTGCCAGAATGAGGCGTGTGTGAAGATCTGGATATGTTAATCCGTCAACATGAAAATAGTGGGCTGCTCCAAAGTTAGAAGTTAAAAATTACAGTGATGGAAAGAAAACAGTACAGAGCAAAAATATGTCCATTAAAGTATTTTGCTAATATCGGAAGGTTTGTTGGCCGTGAATTGAACGTGAAATGTTTCGTAAAAACAATATATTTAGGACTCAAAGAAAGTGTAGTTAAAGGAATGTGGTGGATATTTTTCAAAGTTTGAAACGTGATCGAACCCCGCATTCTTAGAAGCTTCAGGTTACGACATTGTTTCGTATCGTCGACCAACGGAGCTCAAAAACGGGCTCGCACCGTTGGTCGATTTGAACCGATTTTCGTTGTGTTTCCCTAGTGTTGGGCTAGGGCTGTTTCGGCCTCGATCTGGAACGATCATATTGCCGTCATTGTCTTCGATAATTAGCTCGCCTGCAATTGAGGCAGGCGGGTACTCTGCGGTATCCATTGAGCTCGCATCATCGAAGCTTCCTATTTCTTCGCGCTTCTGGACAAAGTTGCTATCAACACGCATAACGATCGGTCGGCGGCCGAAACCTTCTCTCCATAGGTACTGGTCACCCGCGAGATCTGCGTCGCTATCGTCACCTTGATCTGAAGTCGGGCTCCGGGAGGAAGGGTAGTTCATTTGGGCCGAGGGTCCCCTGATAGATCGATCGTCGTCCAGATAGCCATTGAGGATATCTCGTTCATCTTCATCAGAAGAGTCTTCGTCTTGAACGCCCGAGAAGAACTGGTCATCAGCGGTCGACGCTCTCTTGTCCTCGTATCCTTTTATGTCGCGATACTGGAATTTAAGCGATTGCGCGCTGTCGCGGAACGAAGGGATCTGTCGTGTCGATTGACGAGAGTTCGTGAATCTACCAGACAGCCAGGAGCCTTCTGACTCGATGGATGCCATAGACTTGACCCGCTCGGATCTATCGTTACCTTGGAACGAGTTCCGACTGGAAGTCTCAGAGAAATGACTAGACGCATGTCCATAGCGTTCGACTATTTCTCCTTGGCTGGACCAAGGCGCTTTGCCGTTGGCCTTCTTGGATGGTCGGCGAGCCTCGGATAACGTTCTGCTTAGAGAGCTAGATGCGCCCATTCGAGTCGGGCTCAATGGGGCTTTCCTGATCTCAAACGTCGTCTCCTCCTTGGCATAATCATGTGGAACAGGTATAGCGATTTGGGACAATCGAGGGGTTGGAATGTCTGGTAAATATTGGTCGCTAGGTGCCCTGGAGCCAGCAGATTTTGGTGTTGGTGATTGTAGGAATGTGCGCGGCATACTCGAAGAACCATTGGGACCAGCGGCGCTGCCATTGACAGTGGATATTTCGTCGCGGCCATTGGTATCCGTAGTTTGGTTCTCGTCAAGGAGCGCCTGCTGTTGCGCTTCGTGCTCCTTCTGTACACGCGCTGCAGTGGCTTTCCTGAAGAAAGATGTCCATGCATTCTCCAGGGCCTGGCTGTCTTTGCTTTCTTCTGGGTCTGGAAGATTATCGAGCATGGTACCTTGGTCGCGGGACATTTTGCGCGAGTGGCTCGGCGAATGATCGACCAGACGGATGCTGTTACGTACAGCCGTAGGCGATGGAGGAGGATCCGAAGCACTGCTATAGCCCGAAAGACCTGAAAGTCTAACGGCCGTCGCAGTCTGTACGATCGGTGTATCGTGGTCGGATCTATAAGAAACACGCCCGCTGCTCAGAGGCCGTTGGTTGGGTGTCTGGATTGTAAGATTCTCTTGCGACGGTCCGTGAAACCAGGACATCGGAGTTTGGGTTCCAGATTTCGGAGAACGTGGGCCAGAGGACTCTTCGACATTGGTAGATTTTCCGGGTTGTGTTCCGGATGGACCAGCTGGGGTTTCGGTAAACGATCCTTGAGAAGTCAGTAATGGTAGGGCGGCAGCTTGCTCGTCCTCTGCTCGCTGTTTCGCAGCTCGTCGCTCGAGTTTCGCTTGGGCTCTTTCTTCGTCGAGCTTTTGCTTTCTTTCCCGTCGCCTTGCATCGCGCTCCAGAGCTTCGCGGATACCTTTGGAGTCAAGATCATCGGCGAGACCATAGACCAGGTTCCGTCTAAATATGGGCGATTCCTCGACGATCGGCGACTGAGTATGCTTCTTCCACCCGGTCTTAGAAGACTTGGATGGTTTCGAAGGCTTCCGTTGATGGCCAGATGGATAATCGGGTATTTTTTCGCCAGCATACGGATTGGCAGAAAGTCTAAGAGTCGGTCGCGGCGCGAGAACATCAAAGCTTCGGACCTTGAATGCGCGAAACGGCGAGCTGTGCGATTGAGAAGTCATGGCGGATTGCAGGGATTCTTGAGTGCGCATTGAAGTTTCTGATAGCGGGCGCTCAATCTGCTCTCTGCGGGAGAACAATCCTCTTTGTGTTCTCTTGGAGAAAGAACGGAACAGGCGAGGATGTTCCTTGTCAGGAGGAGGAGAAGGATATTCGGAGGAAGGGAAGGTAGGGGACTTCTTTAACAGGGCGCGCTTCCTTGGCCGGTGAGATGACGCTGACGAATTCGAGCGGCGGTTCTCAGGGGTGGTGGGAGTAAAGGCCTGTTGTGAGGGCGGAGGGGTTTGCGCCGGAGTTTGCAATTGTGCGACTGGAGATTGTGTTGGAGGCGACGACATTTGGACCTCGCGGATGGTTTGTGAGGGCGGCGTCGAGGGTCTGGCGCTGGATTTCATATCAGTGTAATTATTTTTCCTGCGCGAGGTCGCCCGCTTGATCGCTCGGAAAGTATCATTGCGGCGCTTGGATTTAGAAATGCTGCGGACGGACGAGGGAGTCCGGGGCCTCGGAGCAGGCAGTTCAGGGTCGGAAAGGGAGCCCTCATTGATATTGTTCGTGGGCCGTTTGTCGCCAGAGTTGGTCTTTGACCGCTTCTTCCACGGCCAGATAGCCATTGCGGCGACGACCCTATTCAGAACCTGAGAGTGCGATTGTTGAATTTTGATTGATTGAGGACGGATAATCAGTCAGATGTTAGTTGAGTGGGTGAGTGGAGGGGTGTAAGCGGCGGGGCCTCGTGAAAGAATAAATATAAATGCTATCCAGGGTGTGTAGTTCGTTTTTTAAATTAGATTAAACAGCGAGAGGTATTCCAGGTGACGAGTGTGGATGGTATGGGCGGTATGGGGTCGAGACGGAGTCGCTACATGGAGGGAAGGATGTTTTGCTGATAGTCGTTGATATTGATATTCCTGAGAAATCCCGTCTACATTCGGGCAATGCCACTGGTTTCCCCAGCTGATGCTATGTCAGGAATTCCCCGAATGGAGTCGCTAGGAGGAATAAACAACCTTTGACGTGAAGCAATTGTCGGCTGTGGATTGATATTGTGGATGGTGGGTGGTGTCCCCGGAGCCGCGATAAGTTTAGTGCCGCCACGCAATCTCGCCTCTGAAATTGCGCTGATAGCAGCAGTTCTAAAAAATAATATAATCGAGCAGAGCCGTGGTTGTATCGGTGATCATGCTCCAGAGCAACGAGGAAATTGTGGAGTGGAGCAGCGGAGAGAAAAAGTCGATTTTTCTCTTCCTTTTCGTTGTTTTATGAATTCTGTGTGGAGGGTATCCAAGTAAGTCAAGTAAGTATGTGCGAGTGCGAGAGAGCGTGTGTTCGGGTGCAGCACGAGAATAGCAGCAACAGAGTAGTAACAGTAGTAGCGGGATCTTATTGACCAAAAGGGTCGAATGCCGGGAGGACAGCACAGCACAGCAGCACAGAGGGCAGAGGGGGGAAAGAAAAGCGAGAGCGAGGGAAGAGGGAGCCAGGGGGCAGGTTGAGGGAGGACCCGGTGCTATATTTATCGGAGTGGCAATTCTCCACCGTCTGTGAGAAAAAGGACGAACGGCTTCCCGACAATTGGCAGGCCAGTCTCCTTCACACTCGCACAGAAAAAGCACACGCAAACCCACACACCACCGGCATTCAAGCAAGGTGTGGTTGTGTCTCAGCCTGCTTGGTGGACCAGAGAAACGAATCGCTGGGAGGGAGGAAGTGTGGGTGGGCAGCATTACCAAAGAACAGCTGCGAAGCTAGGAACTTAGAACCCAGGAGCGAAAGGGTAGGTGAACAGCTGCAGTGGAGACAAGTGGAGATGCAGGCGGGAAGAACCCTTCCCTCTCGCCCTCTCGAGGCAGCCTGATGCGAGATTCTCTGTTCATTGTCAACTTTATCGCGATAGCTCGCAGTCGAAGGCATCAGCCAGTACCACAGCTGTCGGACGCCTCCTCCTGGCGACGGGCTCGTTGTTTTTCGGTTTCTTCCAGTAAAACGCAGGATTTCATCTCGTGGTCCTTTGTCGAAACACTGGCGGGCTGTGCAACTGGTGTACCTACCTCCGTACGCTGAAGGAAAAACAATTGGCATCGCTCCCAACGAGCGGTTTTTCCCTCTCAAAGAGGAGTGGCTTTCGCTTGAATTTGCTCTCCCACTTTTGTTGCGTGAAGAGAGTGACAGCAGAGAACACGTTCATGCTGGCCTTGCATAAACGAAAGCCAGGTACATGTTCGGTACATGTGCTGTACCTGCCTTCTTCCCCAGCATGGTGTATCGAATACGACGCAGCCGCGCATGTGGTAGCACTTGATGGAGAGGGGGTAGAAACACTCACGGAAGCATCACAAGTCGGCGTAATGAACATCGCTAGACGATGAGTAAGGGCGCATTTCCCGAAGACTAAAATCGCCGCCGCTTCCTCAGATGTATCAGTTTCAAGCGGTCCCTCACTTCACCGCAATGACGACAGTGTTGAGCCGACTCAAGGCGAGCCAACATTGAGGTCCTTGTCCATGAGTGCATATACTCGGGTGCATGGGCATGCTAGTTTCCCGTGTCATAAGACGGCTTTCAAGGGAGCCCGCTGCATCATGTCAAGGAAGTCAGAGCCGGCGGGTTCCCAATGACGAAAAATACACCTGATCCCTCGTGCGAACTAGCGTCAGCGCTCCTATTTCCAATATTCATATTAGTCAATATCTCTCGCGCGCACAAAGTTGTGCAAGAGCAATTTTGGTATCGTGGCCGCGCTCCAAGCTGGCAGCTAGTTTTTGCGCCGCCGAAAAATGGGGATGCTGCTTTCCCACGATAACCATTTCCTCGGTCTCTGAAACAAAACCCGCATCTTTGGGCAGACAATGCCCTTTGGTATTCTGGCCAGACTGGACGCGAGGAGTTGGCAACGGCGATCCTTCTTTGAATTCGGTATCTCCCGTCAGCCAATAATATGACGTTGTGCAGAAGGGTAAGGGCAACTACGGGGGTGCAAGTCTCTTCCCACCATCCCCATCTCTCAACCTCGATGCGTGTAAAATTTCCTGGTTGGACAGGGGAAAAGCCACATGCATCATGGCCCGAGCAATCAAGATCGACTTTAGGCAGGTTTGCGCTGTTCCATTTTCTTTCCCAGCAGGTTGGGTTCATGTTCACATCCCAGCTTGCTATTAACCGTAGATCATGAACAACCCCTCCAAGAACGCTGAAATGCAAGGTTAGGTTATTCTTGGAAGTGCCTCCGACGATCATCCAACATCCTCAAAGCTAGTAACATTTGCCGCATGAATAGGAATGCAATTTCCATGTTCACGAGATTTTGGCTTTGTTTTGTTTGATTGATAGTGTCGCAACATCGGGCGCTGTCATAAACCGCCACTGCTGGGGTGTGGGTGTCCATAATAAAACGCCATATTAATTATGTGGAATCGAGATTCTCAGAGGGCGCCGCTTGTCGATTATCTGCAGCTGTTTCGAGTATGCGAGTGGCACCGAAAAACGATTGGGCCAGGTGCACCGATGTTCCAACCGCAAATTTCGTATGGTACAGGTCCCACAATCGCACAACGAAGTTGGGCCTCATCAAATCTCGAATGTCAGACACTAACACCAATGCTGCCTGGGCTTCGTCCGCTCGATATCGCGGGGTCATGGAGATGAGGCATCGTCTGGTTTGATTGGATATTTGTCACGTTGCCTAATAAAAAGTTGGACTCGATTGTCGCGAGCTGTAAGCCCCAGGTCGCATAGTGGTATTTGGACCATAGTCACACGACCGCGAGCTCGGGCAAACAAAGAAAGCCATTGGATTCCGTGCCCTTTGTCAACAAAATGGGAGAATATTTAGCCCTCGAGGGACGCAACAATTCAAATTCATGACACGGAGTGTTGCATCTTGGACTGACTATTCGTTCCAGAAAGCAGAACGAAAAAACCGCTGGAACCTAGTCGTTTCAGCCTTATGTTGTGCTTTTGAAGAGATGGTGCCCGTTTTTGAAGCGGTTCTCGTTCTCGCTCCTTCCCATTCCCATATTCCTTTTGAGCTGCTCCTCCGGCAAGTGGGGAAAACCCATACAAACCTAGCACCAAGTGCCACCGCCCTTGCATAAGTGAGAAACAAAGGCCTTCTCAGTTCCTGCAGGACCTCGGTCCCACGTAGAGGCAAGGAACCCGACCAAGACTTGGACATTTCGCGCAAAGACTGTGGAGTCCGAGTTGGCAGGCACTTCTCCGCCGCTGGATTCATGAAGTTGATAATGAAATTGGGTCTGAATGATCGAGCCTGCATTTAGCGTCCGAACGAGACATCCAATTAGAGGACTGTCAGAGGATGCTTGTTAACCTACCTCAACCGCCGGAAGAGCTCCAGCTGGAGCTAGTTGCTGGTGTGTGTGATGAAAGTGGCTGACGGAGCTGGAGATGTCCGCAACTGTGAGGTTCGTGTTGACCCTCAGCCCGCAACGCAGGTCTAGACCTGAGCCGCAACACTTCTTCGATGAAGCCCGCGACCCCGTCGCTCCGGACGACACCACGACGTGCAGCACAGTCACCGATCCTAACCGCCAACCCGAGCCATAATTGGAATACTCCGAGACTCGCCTGCTATCTGCCTCGATCGAAGATGGCTGCTGCGGGACGTCCCTAGTGACCGCCAGGCCATATGGCTGTAGTAAACTCCACAGATCCACAACCGCCGCACGCCGATCCGCAGCTGGAAGTTAAAAGAAATTAATTTTGAACTATCTGAGACAATATTGGCGATATCAAGACATCCGTTTACACGGTCTGGGAATCTAGAATTGCTTCGGCCCATGTTTGTATTTTGCGTGGGCAACAAAGACGAGAGGGTCTGGTAACGGTTCTCATTCAAAATGTTGGCTGCTACGAGACATGCCATCTAGTGCTTGTGTATTAGCATTTTAATAAATCGACTGATAATAATAATTGTTGTTTTATGACCGCTATAGTTATACATTTCGTTCCTTGCTGCTATTAGGATACTTGTATACGAACGTGATGCTACAGAATTCAGAAGATCGAATCACACTTTTAAAGCTTTTAAGCTTTTGAGAGTTTGAATATTTGATGTTATTACCTAAAGTTCGAGAGTGTGACCCCCACATAATGCTCCAATCAAATAGTTAAATCTATGTTCGAAATATATCGATGTTCTAATTTTAGAATTTTAATACTGCTACGTATACAATCTATAAGGAAGGTAGAAGTGTCATTGGAACTCCATGACCGATATTAGAAAACACAAAAATGAAAATGACTCGAGTTGCTGCTCCAGTCCAGTTTGCATATGGAATCTCGGAAGCCATCACCTACTATCAATCCAATGCGGCTCTGTTAGTGGTCTATACGTATGGCAATCCTTTCGCAAATGACTTCATAGCGCACGTGCTAACAGGTTGCTATGTATATACTTTGATTGTCTCGCAAGCCAGATGCCTTTATACTTTGAGTGTTACTGTTACGGACAACCACTCCGTTACTCGTTAACCTACACTCTTGAACGAATTTTCATAGTCTGTCATCAGATGCTATTCATGAGATCCAGAATTCTAATATAAAACGCTCTCTCCATAAGTTCAAATAATACGACTGCTACTTATTACGGTCTTTGAACCGATTAAACCACGTCCATACGTCAAGGTTGTCAATTTATCTCAATATGCCCGACTGAAGGGAGGGTTACCTCAGACCTCACTAACCACTAAGTTAAACCCAATCTCTTAAACAACAGATCACAATTTTTCTAGTAGTAGTGCTCTGAAAAAATATATTGTTTTTATTTTTGATAATTACTATCTCTGAAGCTCTAGTTTTGAGTTTTTATACATATCATAATATAAATATATTAAACAATAGAGTACCACCCCCACTTCAAAAGAAAGGTCGCCAAAAGCGAGCTTGACTGAGAAGCGTTGGGGTACTCTGGACAACAGTCGGGTTTAGTGCTGCGCAGCAGCCTTCTAGTAAGAAACATCACAAGATGTAATCAATTTGGTCTCTAGGACAGCTACACCCGTCTCCCTCACCATATTCCGTGATATGGGTGATAAGAGAAGTGTTGTTGTGGTGGCTGGTCGAGAGAGTTGCCCCAAATAGGACCGGCAACCAGCTCGAATCCAACGGCCTCGCAATTATCTAATCTAATTCAACCCAAACGCTTTTTTAGCTACAATTTGTGCTTTGCTCTGCCATGTGTAAATTAGCCGAAATGCCAGTACGAAAACGAAGGGGCATTGCTGGCGGTCTTGTACATAGCATCGGCGGCGGGCAAGGAGCCGCAAAGAGCAATTTCGATGCCTGCAACACAGGCTGATCAGTTAACGTGGGTTGGAGTTAAATCGCTCGAGCATCCGGAAACCTTCTCATCTAAAATTATAAAAAGGCCAGCTTGACACTCAATCTGTCGGCCAGATGGCAATATGGGGTTTTTGTATTGTCAGCTAGAGACAATACATTAAATTACATTACATTACACTAGGCTTTTCGACTCGCATACCTCAAATTCGGCTAACTCCTATATAATCGCCGTGCACCGTCTGCAGCAGAAAATCAAGATGCCGAGTCGACATTGCATGGATCTCAGAGATGAGAAACACTCGGATTTTCTCGACGCGTATGAAGAAGACAACAGACGCCTGGGCCGCGAGCTAGGAGCTAGATTCGACGAACTGTGTGAAAAAGATCAGGAGCTCCTAAAGCTATTTCCAGATACAGAAGAAGAGCTCCCTGCTAATGATAATGAGCGACACTCTATTTTGTGGAGAATGCAAGCACAAGGGAAAGTTAGGGACGAGATTTTTTCAGATAAGCTAGGCAGAAAGTCCTGGGAAATCGCCGACGAGGATGCTAGTAAGATAGATCCAGAACATGAATACCAAAAGAAACCAGGGCTGTTTCGGAAATCCTAGTGCGCAGACGGGACGATTGAGAAGAATCCGTAAAGGGACACTGAACAAAAGCTTCTGAGAGGATTGTGAAGACTTTAGAGACGGCGAAGCCCCATATTATACAAGGATTCTCGTCGCGAAACCAGAATTTCCCTGCCAAGAACAATTTCATGAATTAGAACGAACTCAAAGGCTAACTCCGAGTTCCTTTCGAAGTTAAGCACGGTGCTCCTCTAGATGCCTCTATCACGCACGATAGTTAGATATAAGTAGATTCTAATTTTGCACTTTTGTAAATATTTCGTGTACACTCTGTAATATATGTTGTGAAGTTAATTATAATATGAAATATAAGCTGAGTTCAATTGAGTATAGCTAAGGATAATTGACCTTACCTAGCTGGCGGCTTGATCAGTTGAGGGATAGTCAATGGGAGGGGAAACTCTCTTCATGATTGTGTTCACTTGGGAAATTAATGATCAATGGATGCCTTTCTAATTGTGACTGTTCAAGTGGGAGATATCAATACATCGACCGAGTTGACAGAAAGATTCACGATCTGCTATAATTATCGAGATAGACAGACGCTCCTTCAATAAACTTTTGTATTCTGAAAATAAACCATAATAAATTATTTGACTATCTCATCGCATACTGGTCTCGCGAGGCCAGACTTTGACGTGTATTTTCAAATATCTCTGATAATGGACGACCTTTTTTCTGAATGCCTTCGTGCTATCGATCCTCCCAAAATGCCAAGCGGACACTGCTTTGGAAGCAGACGCGACCTATTGCAACAAGAACTCGCTGACCTATCAGTAAAAATTCGGGCAAAAAACGAGAGCTAGAAAAGCTCAAACGAAGACAAAAGGCACGGGACAGACTTGGCCTTAGATATCTTCCTAGCCTCGCACTTGCGATACAAGAATTAGAGGACGAGATTCGAAGTCTTTCACGCTAACAATCCTCCCACAATCCTCCCACCATGCCGGGAGGGCATTGCTTAGACAGATCTCTCCATCTTCTCGAAGAAGAACTCGCAATAATCACATTCGAAATTGAAAATAAAACCCGTCGATTACAACATCTCAGAAGAACACGAATAGCCCGTGAAAGGTTAGGTAACAGGCTGCGAGACTTCCATTCTGAGGTCCAATCGTTGGAATCAGACTTACGATCGCTACAAAGGAGGCGTCCCCGCATAAGACGAGAACTGAGAATTGCTCGTGGTAAAATACGTATACATTACCTATCTAATCAATTTAATTAACAATTGTGCGCCTGTCCTTTAAAGCTTGCTTTGGACTTAGTTAGGCCTAATTGTTGGCGTTTATGTGTTGGGCACCGCACCTTTCCTGGCCTGTGCCGAGACAGCAATACAAGACCTCCTTGTCGACTCGCCTAATTCACAACTCAAGTTGGATAACTAGTACCAACCTTGAACGTCACTTCATCAGCACAATCGCCTCGCCAAAACCTCAACCTCTCCCACTCCGTCCACCATCGACACCATTCGCCCCCTACCCGAATAGCTTCAACCAGACCCGTCTACCGCGCGCCTGTGCTTATCTTCAGCATCCAATCCAGCAGATAGCCTTTGTCTGCCTCCCCTTTCAGCCTATCTTAAGCTCTCTAACCACTTACCCTTCCCCGCTGTGTTTGTCCAACTTCTCTCCCTCCCTCCTGTAGACCTTGCCAGCCAAGCTCTCTCGTGGCCCTCACAAATCACCCAAACCGCACCTCACGTCGAGCTTCCCATCACCAATTCCCTATTCTCTCCTTCGTCAGACTGTTCTCCTTCTCGACTATTTTCTCTACCTCCCGGATATAAGTCGTCCCGTTTAGCACCCCGCCTGCTCACGAGACCCACTTAGCAGCCTTTTTTTACTCCTTTCCTTATCTTGAAGCCCACCCCCGACAAGATGATGGAAGTAGACTCCGAAACTAAGACACCAGCTCCAACATCCATGCCGGATGCCGTCGAAGTATCGACTTTGGATTCCTGGATAGACCAGCTGCTGCAGTGCAAGCAGCTTGCTGAGGCTGATATCCTAAGGCTCTGCGACAAGGCATGTACCTGCAGCTTGCTGAGGCTGATATCCTAAGGCTCTGCGACAAGGCATGTACCTCCCACCGCCCCTCGGCACGACCTTTTCCTTCGGCAATCTAGGGTTGGCGTCAAGGTTTCTTTTTATCCTTAATTCGGCTTCAAAGTTCCTTTGGTTGCTAATACACTTCGCTTCGGTGGCATAGGCACGGGAGATCTTACAAGAGGAGTCCAATGTACAGCCTGTGGTAGGTACCTCCGAACCCAGCAGAATCTGCGTGTCGCGCCCGTACCTAACCCACCCCGTCTACAGCGTTGCCCCGTAACAGTATGCGGTGACATCCACGGCCAATTCCACGATTTGATGGAGTTATTCAGAATCGGAGGAAGCTGTCCCAACACGTCATATCTCTTCATGGGTACGATAAATACCAATTTCTTCTCCCTCTACCTCGCAATCGAAAATATTAACCCCGCCACACCCCATCAGGTGACTACGTCGATCGAGGCTACTACTCCGTTGAGACTGTTACCCTCCTCGTTACTCTTAAAATCCGCTTCCCCAACCGCATAACCATCCTTCGAGGCAACCACGAGTCTCGGCAGATCACCCAGGTCTACGGTTTCTACGACGAGTGCCTAAGGAAATATGGCAACGCCAATGTCTGGAAATACTTTACCGACCTGTTTGACTTCCTCCCCCTCACCGCATTAATCGACAACCAGATATTCTGCTTGCACGGCGGTCTGTCTCCCAGCATTGACACCCTTGACAACATTCGCTCGCTGGATCGAATCCAGGAAGTGCCTCACGAAGGTCCAATGTGTGACTTGTTATGGAGTGATCCTGATGACAGATGCGGTTGGGGGATCTCGCCAAGAGGTGCTGGGTACACCTTCGGACAGGATATCTCGGAGGCCTTCAACCATAACAATGGTTTGACGCTGGTCGCCAGAGCACATCAGTTGGTTATGGAGGGGTACAATTGGTCGCAGGATAGAAATGTTGTCACGATATTCTCAGGTAAGGACTACACAAATCACGTGAGAGTGAAATATAGGCGTCAGTTTTCCCGCTAACTTTTGAAACCCGCAACCTAGCACCAAACTATTGTTACAGATGCGGTAACCAGGCAGCGATTATGGAGATTGATGAACATCTCAAGTATACGTTGTATGCATTCCTACCCGCTGGATAGCCCTCTTGAACAAATGCTAAACAACTTTAACCAGCTTACAATTCGACCCCTGCCCGAGAGCTGGAGAGCCCATGGTCTCAAGACGAACACCCGATTACTTCCTCTAGAGGCAAATCAAAAGACCCACTCTGGCCTTTATCTTTGTCTACTAGTTACGACTTTTCTCGAAATTGATGGATATAGATCCGGCACTTTTGTAACGACAGTTCACGTGATATTTTTTCTTATTGGTCACTTCTTACACCCCCCTTTCATGTTACACTTATCAAGAGCACTGTAAACAAGAAGAGATTTGTGAAGCAGCTGTCCAGTCAGAAGCGAGAGAACAAGAAAAAAAGACTTGGGTTTAGAAGAACATAAACGAACTCTTTGAATACACCGTATTGGTTTCTTATGAGATTTCTTTTTTTGCATCTGTCCGTACTCTTTCTTTTTTTGGTCCGACAGAGACAGCTCTTCTTTTTGTCGCTGTACATTGTTCCCTCCTTCCCTCTTTTTCTGATTATGCTCTTTAAAGTACCTAACGTCCGATAGAAATCCCTATCTAGACGGTAATGAAGCGTTGTATTCCCTCTTTTACAGGTTATTTTCGTACATGATTTTGATAGAGTGAGGGGTGGCATATATCGATAACGAGCTACCATGGTGCGTCGCGTATCGGTTAGTATTTAGCCTGGAATGCTGCTGTTGGGTAGGCATGTGCACTGGCCAACTGTCTTTCGCCAAGTCGACAGGCATGTGTCTGTGTAGCCCCTGGTCTGGAATGCAATGCATGGAGCTTTCCCGGGGGCATCAGAATGGGGACGTACGTGGAAAGCGTGATTATCAAGCTATCCGAGTCATGATGTTTCGACACCCCCTCACGTAGAATATCCATGCAATAAGTCGAACCCAGTAATAAACTGTGGAAGATAGGATTATAATCACGCCAAAGCACCCATAACACCTTTTATGCAAACCAGTAAGAAGAACATTCTACGGCCATGCTTCCTATAATCGGCCAGGCCGGGTTCACCGCTCCGTAATCTTGATATCCCCGTCCTTCTCCTTAGTCACGGCTTCCTCATCCTCATCCTCACTACTGTCCACATCCTCCCCTTCCTCCCTCCTCCGCCTCCTCCACTCCCTCTCCCTCTCCTTCTGTAACCTCTGCTCCTTCTCCCTCTCAAACTCATCGTACTCCTCCCGCGCATCCACCCACCGTTCCTGCACATCCATAACCCCACCCACCGCCTCACCCCACTTCTCTCTCATCGCCACAGTCCATATCCCGTCCCCTGCCCCTTCTGCCTCGCCGAACGCATACCCGCCCGCCCGGTCGATGACTTGTAGCAAATGCGTCATCGACGCTTTATCCTCCACCGCGAGCGTTTCGAAGCCAACGAGCCCGAATCCATCGACTAGCTCGCATATCGCCTCGTTCAGCTTTGAGAATTTCTCGGAGCCCTGTTCGGTTTCGAGATGCGGGAGGAGGTGCGATAGGTCTTGTACTTCGGTGTAGAAGTCGAGGTTGAAGGGTAAGGGACCGTGGGATTTCAGCAGGTCCATTTTGGAGAGGACGTTGATGTGTGGGAGGTTGAGGAGGAGCATGGAGCGGAGGGCGGTGAGGAGGATGGAGATGTATTGCGAGGGGGAGGCGAGGTGGTGGGAGTCTAGGAGGTGGATGACTACTAGCTATATAGTGTAGGCTGATATTAGCAGTTGCGTATTTACGTAGATGATAAATTGAGGAGGTGGCGAACGTACGCGATAACCCAGCTTCTCGAGCTTTGTAAAGATGTTTCGTAGAGAATTATGGTGTGTGAATAATTCGACCTGACCGGGACAGTCGAATATAACATAGTCCTCTATTAGCAAGTGTTAACGGTCAGTCCCATCACGCAATATAGAGACGAGGGAAAGGCGTACGTACGTCCGAACTGCATCAAGCCTTCTTCCAACCATTCTACGTTCTCCTCCAGCTCTTCCAGAGCGTATACAATTCCACCATTAGGACCTAGCCCGTTCTCGTCCATAACCTCATCGAGCGTCACTAGTTTCCTTACATCGAGAGCACACGGATACGGCGTTGCATCGTTCGCGGGGTCGAGGTTCACGACCTGGCATTTCCGGCCTATCGCGGACATGAACTGGTGCACTATCCATCGATGACAAAATGTTTAGCTGATGTGCTCGAAGAAATGAGAGATTTGGGAAAGACGTACTGCCGGCGCAGTATGTGGACTTGCCGCATCCTGGAGGACCTATGACAAGCTTGACCGGGTGATATCAGCATTTGGAACTAGCTTGGACGGGGTTCGGAGGTCGCGAGGATTATAGAGGATGGAGTGCGCACCTGAGCGAACGGCATGATGACTATGAAAGGTAGAGAAGTCCTGTGTGGCAAGTACGGATTCGAGGTGGGATGGAAGATGGAGGCTTGTCTTCAAGATTTATTCAAGCGAGGTTTCTTATATTCGACCAACACACGAGCGTCGACGCGGATTACTAAAGTAAATATAAGACACAAATGTTGAATTTTCAAGCTAATCCTTGGGGACGTACTTGCTGAATTTTTGATGGTTGTTTGATATTTATATACGTTAGAATGTAGATACAAGAGTAGACCCCGTGAGTATGTCCAACCGAAAGAACGCCTGTAAAGATATAAAGGAGCAAACCCGTCACCCGCTGAAGGACATGAAACCATAAATCATAAGCCGGAAAAAAAAAAAAACTCCGACCAACATTAACCACATTACAAGAGATATCTTTCATCTGACTAATTCTGTAGATGGAGCGACGCTCTTGCTCTCTCTCTTTGCTATTTCCCGGTTCAAATTGTCCAAGTGCTGCTCAAGGAAACCCCGGACTTGTGCCCATCGATCCCCATCATCTGCCAGAATACCCTTCATGTTCTGGTCCACCCAGGCCATGATTGCGGGTTTCATCACTGATAATTTGAGGATTGATGATTGATATATTTTCTCAGCCAGTATGTCCTTGATTTCCTGAGCCGTTATGGAACTGTCCCTCCCGAGCTTCATAGTGGCTAATAAACCGACCCCGACGAGGGTATTGATGGTCCATTGGGGGTTAAAACCCTCCAAGTAGTTATGACCACCGATGCTTCGAAGGTGCTTGATTACCAACTCGGGGTTACCATCGTGTACCAGCTCTATTTCGGCGTTCAGAGGGCTAGCCTTTTGCACCCAAAGCTGGCGGGCCTCTGCAAGCAGCCTCTTGCCATCGTTATCAGCTCTGCGATAGAGCAACTTCCCTGTCGTCTCTAGAGCGGATTTGTGCACGACGTTCTGGAGGGCATCGGAGAGAGAAATCAAGTCTTGATTGCGCATGTGATATATCACTGGGGTGGAATGATTGAACCTCGATGGCCATGCACGGTAATCGGGGTCTCGGAACTTGAGGATATGAAGGAAGAGCTTTATTCCGGCGTTTGGAATCTCTGGGTATATACGCTCGTAAGATTTCCAGATGGCCTCGAACTGATTTGTGGCTCGGTCGTAATCCTCGCCTTCCAGAAGTCTACGTGCCCACTTAAGAGGCACGCCAGCGTGGTTAGATAACAACAGGGCCGCAGTCAACCAGGATTTTAATGACTTGCTGACGGGCATTTTATCATGTGCAAAATTTGGGTCGGTGTTGATGAATTGCCATAGCATGAATCCACCGTTGTGGCGGCCGCCTCTCCCCCGTTGATGGAGTTCTAGAGCTATATATCGCTGCAAGCATTCTATCGCCAAGTGTGGGGTTGCTGTTCGCTCGAAGTAGTGCCGTTCAAAGACCGCAATCGGGCTGGGATCGATGAGGATTTTGGAGTCCAGCAAAGTTCGCAGGTCGTCTTGTTTCCCACTCTGTTCCGAGATTTCGGTCACCACTCTGGAGACATGATTGTCGGCCTTGTTCGCGTAGCGATTCTGGATGCTGGGGGGTGGACGGACGTCATTCGGATGCCGGGCCTGGTCGAGATTCTTTCGGAAGCTTGAATTGATTTCGTTCAGGAGGGCTTTTGACTCGCCGTCTGTGAGAACCGGGTGGGTGAAAATGTTAGAGAGCCGTTGAATCGGGCCGACACGCTTGGTGGTCGAGAAGGCTTTCAGAACGGCCTCGGAGTTCGATGGCCGAATCGGTTTCATCGTGTCCTGCTTGTGATGCTATCTGAGGGTCATGCTACTGCTCGGTGTCGGGGCATACTGAAGCTGTGTATCGGGGTCTCTTCGAGGGGATGACGTTGGATGCGGAGAGGTGGAGATGAGGCCGAAAGTGGTCTGACCGCAAATCTGCACGGCGACAACACGCCGACCTCAACCTCATCGTTCAACCTCGACCTCGTCGCGCGCCATTGCATTAGTACCCATATCGCCTGGCGAAAGATACTCCGCCGGTGATGCCGCGATCCCCACCGACCCGCCCACCATGGTCCGCGTGAAACAGCGCTACATCCTCTTCTCGATCCTCTATCCTGTGCCGCCAAACGGCAGTGTCTCCTCGCCCATCCCCCAATCGATGGCATTCCACCAGCCCTCCCCGACAGCCCTCACGCGCACTTCTCTTGCTACTATAATCCGCCACTCGATAGCGCACAACTTTGGTGATTTGGGCATGGGTCAGGCTGGAGGATTTGCAGGTAGCTTCCCAGCTTCTCTTTGAGTTTTAAAATATGGTTAATTAACGATTCTATCTTCAATAGTAAAATATTTTTCACAAGCTACCTCCACTGGCATTCTACGCATAACTCGCGAAAACTTCAGAATACTATGGGCAGCTCTTATTTTTGTTAGGGAACTGTATGGTCAGCCGGCTGTTATCAAGGTCGTTCGAGTATCGGGGACCATTCGCGAAGCTGAAAAGGAGGCCCTTAAGCTCGCTGAAGAAACTATTCGAAGGGTTAAGAACGAACATAAGGCCATGGGTGGAAACAAAAGTGGTAGAGGTGTTGCCGCAATTTTCGCCGCTGGAAAGTCTGGTGGGAAGGTACCACAAAAGGCAACGGTAGAAGACGAAGACGAAGACGAAGAGATGATTGTCGACATCGTGGATAGCGAAAACGATGACGACGATGACGACTGAACATTTGTTAGAATCGTAATATCTTATAGCATAGAGCAGAACTAATTTACGGCGTGTACGATACGGATGCGGCTTGTATAATAACTAGAGGATACCCAGGAATATCTTATTTTTGAAGCATTCAATTTCTAAATTCGTCCTAGTTAAAAAAAAAAAAAGAATAGAATAAATCATTATTTCCATCGAAGAATTTTTATTACGCTAGTTTCGCTGATTAGTCTCATATTTTTGATCTTCAAATTTCCTCCTCTGTCTGAAATGCTATCTTCTGACGTTTATTTTTCCTGTTCATCTCCACTGCTCCCACCGAATAGCCCGTAGGCCCTCCCCCATTTGCTTTCCGTTCCTTGCGTATTGTTTTTCGATCCTTGTAGAGATGAGGACCTCATAGAGCGTTTCGAAGCCGGCATTGCAACAGGTGGAAGAACTTTTGTGTGGTCCCTCCCTTGCAGGGCTTGCTTGAACCTCTTCTTGAAATCCTGCGTCCGTTTGGCTCTGGCCCGCACTCGTTTTGCGGCGATGTCCAGCTCTGATGCTCGTAGTGCTGCCGAAGTCTCGGTTGGGGCTGTGGCTTCGATGCGCCGGCGCTTCGGCTTCTCCTCCTTGGTGTTCTGGACGGCATCAGCTTCGTCGTTCCGTTTTCGCTTGTTCTTCTCTCCAGCTTCAGTGGGAGGTTCGACGGTTCGTTCGACAGCGTCGGATGCCCGTCTCTTCCCTGTGGCGTCATCGACGGTATCCTTAGCATCAAATTCTTGGAGCTTCTCTCCCATCACCGCTCTTATCAATCCCTCCGCCTCTGGACTATACATATATCCACCATCTTCCTTCATATTCTCCTTCGGATCCCGTTTGGGCTCCGCATTTCTCGTGATTCTGTACATCGCCTCGTCGACAAAAGCTTTGGTGGCATCCTTGACCGCACAGACTTCGTTCTCTGAAAATTTCGACCGAGAAAACGGCTTCTCAAGGCGGGATGCACTCCAGAAGATTTGATCCTAATCAATATCTCTGTAGCAGTCCGCCGGGAGATGAAACCCGGAGACGGGGTCGGAGGACGTGAGATTTTGCATCTCCTCTCCCGGGTCTTTGCCCTCTTCGACAACGAGAACGTACACCCTGAAGTTCTTCGGCTTCGGGTTCGGCTTGTGTATGAACATGGCTGCCGCGTCGGCGCCGATGCCGACTGTATATCCGAATTCGCTGGGTGGCATTGTTGCCCGGTGACTTGCGATATAAGTATTTGTGAGAGTATAAATTGAGATAATTGTGGCTGAGGCTTGCAATAGTTGGATGAGAGATAGGTAGTTGAGGAATAAAGGAAGATGGATGGATGGATGGATAGGAAAGACGAGGAACGTTGCAAAGGCATAGTTTATATAAGAAACAAAATGTTCTGGCGGTACCAATCCGAGGGAATCTTTATACATTGCAATCACTTTGCCCAGCGATATCTAATTTGCACGCCAACCAATCATATTTTATATACATTCTTAGTCTCGTTGCTAATACATTTTGTTAAATAATAGTCGACTCCTCCTCAGTCTTTACGTACACCCAACAATGGGCCTGTTACTCGGAAATGTTTGTTCAGGACTATCAAAAGACTTTTTTATAGCTAATGGTCCTCAGAAGAGCTACAAAGGAACACAAAAATCAACCTTGAAACAAGAAAACTAGCTTTTATTCATTCGTAAGCTCATAACTAAAATCGAGAAACTCGAATAGCAGTTCCCGGGACCTCTCAAACGCCCACAACACAAGCCTCCCAAAATCCAACAAGGTCCCAAGACCAGAGCAAGTTAAAATACAAGAGACCGTTACTTGATTACGTTAAATACAGAAATAAAGAACGCTTAAGCACCGACTTTAACAGTCTGGCTGACAAACGCATCAACAAGTGTGTCCTGCTCCCGTGGAGCTACAAATCCCTTGATCAGCCCGGTCTCCGCATCCCTCACGATGCCTTCACATTCGCAGACACCATCCTCGTAGAATCCCTTAAGCTCTCTCAGTCCGTCAAATACCTTCTCGTAGTTTCCGAAGAACTCGTGGTTTCTTACGTCTCTTCCAGCCTCTGGCTTCTCAATCAATCCATGTCCCAAGGTCACAACCTTGGCGCCTCCAATGTACATGGTGTGAGCATCTACATATGGGCTTGGGAGGAGGAGGACAGAGTAGACTGCCTCGCAAGCCTCCATCTTTGGTGCTACGACATCTGATGGGAACTTCCACTCGCCCTCGTGGAAGATTGGATGCCATGGAGTGACCTTCATTTCTCCAATAGTGCAGATTTCAGTCTCTCCGCTAACCTTGGTCTTGACGATAGCGCTGACCTCAGCTGCTCCCTTGGCTGTGAGAACTGCGGTTCCGCGTCTCAGGCCGTCTATTCTCATGTGGGTTCCATCTGGGAGGGTTACAAGGCAGTCGCCGGTGAAGCAGACACCGCCACGAACGTTATACCTGCTCATGCTCGAGAGTTTCTGTCTTGGCGCTGACGCTGTTGCATTGCTGCTGCTGCTACCAAACCAACCTCTACCGCTGGAGTAGCTAGGCATAGGGAGGGCACTAGGAGTTGGTGCTGGGAGCTTATCGAACTCCGCGTCGGCCATATCCCGTGATGCCGTGAACAATGGCGAATCTTTACCGTAGACTTGCAAACCGGGGTCCTTGAAGTTGTTGCATCGCTGCATCTGGTGAGCTCTGGCCAAAGATGGGAAGTAATGTCGTCCCCATTTGGTCCATGCCTTTCCGTCGTCAGCAACGGCAAGGGTGACTTCTCCGCTGATATCAGTTCCGAGGGCTTCCGCGGCAGCATGGCCTTGGAGATCCTTGGCGATAGCCTTGCCTTGTGCTTGGAATTTGTCTTTAGCGACCTTGAGCTCCGAGTTGAGATCGTTATTATATTTTTTGAATGTTCGCTGGCAGAGACCATAGATCTCGGTCACGAGGCTGAGTCTGTGCCAATGGTATTGGTAGTCTGTGCTTGCTGCGTTAACTTCTGGAGAGGTGGTGGTGGTAACCGCAACATTCGGTGCCTCCTGGGCGTCCCATGGCTTTGCGACAAGAGTTAGGATAATATCGTCCGGGTTCTGCGTGTCTAAGCCTTCGAGCTCGATAATGAAATCTCGGGACTGGCCGTACTGAATATCCCCGATATCAATCTTAGCACCCCAGGATGATTCTGTGAATGTGAATTCTCCGAGAGGCTTCTTGACTTTCGCGCCATCTGGGATCTCGACGTTCAGATAACAGGCGGTGGCGTATGTTGAAAACAAGTTTGCGAGTGCGTGAACAAATACGGTACCAACCATGCCGGCGTCAGCGATGAAACCGTAATGGCCGCCACCTGTGCGGGCGATATCACTCATAAGTGTGGAATCAAGATCGTATCCGAAACCGAAGCCGTTGATGGCAAATCGGGTATCAGGATGTGATTCTAGCCATTGCTGGAGCATTGGGATATGCCCACGCGGGGGGGTTACGTTCGGCTGTCCATCTGTAAGGATGAACAGACTTGCAAGACGGCCTTCGGCCTTCTTTGCTGTATTAGAAGAAGAAGAAGCTTCAGACTTATGTTGGACGTCATGAAGAAGATTCATTCCCATCTTCAAGCCATCCCACAGGTTTGTGGAGGCCTTTGGCTGGAGCTTGTCAACGCTGGTGTTCAGCGATGACTTACCCGCAGCCGTGGAGTGCTGGAAGTCTGTGATGAGCTCAGCTCGAGTATCGAAAGCAACGATGGCCAGTCTATCGTCATCATTCAATGTAGCGATGATAGTCTTCATAGCATGCTTCACAACGTCTAGAATCGTCAATCCGGTGTCTTCCTTGGTCTTCCCGTCCTCGCTCTGCGCCGGGGCGCTCTCTTCCATCGACCCGGAGACATCAATAACGCAACACAAATCAAGTGGCGCTCGTTTGAAACTCCCCTCCTTCACCTTTTCGGGTGTGCGGGGAGGAACGATGCTGACGAGGAAATTATTGCTTCCGTGCTCAGAGACGTCGAGCTTGACGCCGGCGAACTCTTCCTCGTAAGGTGGAGGGGCTTCGACTTCGACCTTCATCGTGATATTTTTCCTGTACTGGTATTATCTACTGTACGGTGGTGAATTGAAAGGAATGTAGTTGTATATTTGGTGATAAATGGGTTACCTCTCTACAATCGAATATCATTCTTCGAGCACCAACAGGCCTTTTAATACTTTATCCATGGCCACCGAACATCATATGTGCACACCGAACGAGGATAAAAGCGCAATTCGCGGCCATGTTGTTATACATGACTCACCAAAAGAGCAATATCTGGCTCTGAAACCCGTTAACCCTCAAAGGTCACCATTTTCAAACTTAAACAGGCACGGCAGTTTGCAAGGAGATCAGTCCATCGCTGTCCTCTTCTGCGGGGCACATCTGAGCTACGGTCAGACTACCGAAGGATTGCATTTTAAAAGGTGCCACCCATCGAGCAAATGCGCCGGGTTTTCAGCCTCGAAAGCAAAAGCGGGATTTCCCTGTGCTTTTGGCAGGCTGTGCAGACTCGCTCGGTTCAAGGATGCTGTGTTACGCAACTCCAAACCCGCACCTGAGTCAACGCCATGGAACTTACCCGGCCAGGACAACCCCCACTCCGCGCTTCAGGAAACCTGGGCGACTATCTCGCAGCGTGAAGAATAGACTTCTAGTATGTGACGAATATTTCAATACGTTAGTGAAAACTGTGTAGGCCATTGATCCATGCCATATTTTAGCCTCCAGAGATCTAGCTTGCCATTTATGAACGACTACCGACGCGCGACCTCAATTGATCAAGACGCTGTCACCATGTTAAAACTATCATCGCAATCTTTCTAGTTATATGTTTATTTGCAAGAGTGGTGGTAATGGCAAGGTTATATAATTGGCAAACGTAGAGCCCTAACCTCCTCCCGAGCTTCGAGGTAATGAAAGTCATATACGCCTGCATGCTATCCTACCTTCGCACACTGGCACTTGCTATCTTTTCACAAAATCGACATCCACCACTGTTTTGACTTTGAATTCTACAATATCTCTCCAGTGATGAGAAGAACCTCTAATTAAAGATCCTTGAGACGATATATATGCATATTTTCCCAAATTGAACGTTCAAGTGTCGATTTCAACGATGCAGAGTATATGATGGTATTTCTATAACTTTTCAAGTTTAGAATCTTCTTGGCTTGCTAAGCTTGGAAAAAAAAAAAAAAAACACTTTAGTCTTGAGGTATTCGGCGTCAACATGTTCGAGGAATAAACCATTACTCAAAAATTTCCAGGTATTAATAGCACTATCAAGCAATTATTCAAGCGGTTGTTTGTTGCCGCGGTGCAACTATGGACTCCGCCTCCAAATCGGAAAGGTAAATAATATAGTAACCATTTCAAATTAGGTGGACCCGTTGGAACTTTACTCTGATTGAACCGGGCCAGGTTCCAGGGAATTCCTTCTCTTTGTAAACGCAAGCGACATGCCTCAATTATCTCTTCAGATTCTGAACAAATTTTGAGAGCAGCCAATTAGATCTCGCTTCGTCCGCAACAACTTTTGATACCAGCCAATCAGCCACAGGTAGGGGGTCGAACAGGCTGTCAAGATTCATGATCGATTTTAATAAGCTGTAAATATCAATATATATTGGAACTTAGTTTCCTGGATATTCATCGAAGAAGAACTTTCAGCTCCAATATCTATGTGAAGGCGGCGCCTTTCGCATTCAGCTTCCGATCATCAGATGCTCTCGATATCATGACAGCACTAGCACCTAGATTAAAGCCCAAGGCGGCGCAGATCAGCCAAGGGGTTTGGGAGAGACATAAAGAGTACATAAGCTACCTCTACCTCGAAGAACGCAAAACTCTGAAGGATGTTCGGGCAATAATGCTCGCCCAACATGATTTTGATGCTTCGTAAGGGCTCCCTACGCTCAAACACTATACCTTACCTTAAAATTTGCGGTAAAGACCCCGGTTAAGGAAGTCAATCTGATCATAGCCGATCCGAATTATAGGATACACCAGTACATCAGGGTGGTAACCGGAGTCTGGGGTCTCAAAAAGAATATAAGTCTGACTAACTTAAAACAAATGGATAAGAGTATTCAAAAACGGAAGAGGGAGGGAAAGGACACTATTGTTCACTTAGGTGGCAGGGTCGTAGATGAAACCGAGATACAAAAAAAGAGACGCAGACGCCATACTTCAACATTCGAACGACTTCTAGAAACTAAGATAGGGTTTTTTGAGGATGGTGATTAGATCTCTCTTTGTGAACCTGAATACTTATCTGATCAGATTACTAATTATCAATTATCTATTCGTGGCAACTTTTGTCGGGACAGTAGATGCAACTGAAATCCAGTATAAAACACCTTCCCCTTGCGCCTCGCCAGTAGGGCTGCAGGAACTTGATTTTTCTGAATGGATAGTGTCTTCACCGTTATCCAATCCTATCGGCTGTTTTCCACCATCTTCCAATATTTTCGACAGTATGGAAATATCCCCTCTAGAATTTGACTGGGTATCACAGTATCTATCTCGCAACAATTTGCTTTTAGCTACACCATCATTGCAGTTTCAGCAAAAGTTTGAGCTTAGTATAGATCTCATATTCAAAGGTAAGTTCCCAGATACCACTCAGGCAGCGATTTTTGCACTACTATTGCCACTATTTCACTACTGTTTGTCTGGGAAGGAAGAAGTCACAGTTCAACTCAAAGTAAACAAATGCACTAATTCAGAATTTCGATAGATATTCCCTCATCGCAGTTGCAAAGGTTCCCAGACATCAATTTCATCAGCAATGATATGTCTTCGACGATAATTAGCAACCCAACGCAATGGCTACACGAAACCGTTTCCCTAACAGTCAGCCGATCATTTATCATGTTTGCCAACCTCTTGAAACACTATATAATTCGACTATCGAATAGCGTCGACAATATCCGGACTCAGCGACAATGTATAGACTGTCTAGTTCAGTCCAGTATCATGAAACAAAACATTCCTATGTTGAAACGATTTTTCCAAGAAGCAAAGGATCAAAACTCAAAATTATTCTTTACTTCTTCTTCTGTGGGCAATCCTAGTGGCTTTCAGTTGATATTGCAAAATTTTTCCGTCCAACTTCTATACAGTGCAGCCAGGACCGGAGATCTAGATATCGCGAAATTTCTGATTCGCTGGCTTGATCTCGACAATCTATATCTAATGGATGATGACAACCTTGAGCTCCATACTATAGGAGTAACTGCGATTCAATACGCCATAGAATATCAACGACTAGCAGTGTGCACCTTCCTTCTGAAACAAGGGTTCGACGTGAACGTCGACCCAATATCAGATGTGTCACCTTCACTTCTATGGACGGCTATTCTAGTCAACTTACCAGAGCTAGTCTCGAAATTATTATATGAACATGGCGCTCTTGATAAAACTTACGACTTATTTATATTTGGGAGGACTTTCCTAGAGAGCCTATGGAACCTTCGTAACCAAAAACTCGCTTGGGCGAAGGATCTCAAAATTCCAGCAAACACGGACTTCTCCAGTATTGTCCATGGGCTTCAGTTTAGCGTTTGGATTGGCCATGTAGAGTGTTTCCAAGTTCTAGCGGAGTACCATAATCAAAGAAGTACAACTTTCCCTCGGAATGCTGATATTTCTGACATGCTCTGCCTTGCTACGGTAAAGAGAGATCATGAGATGATGGAAAGGATAATGTTTTTTCTCGACAACGACATCGACAAAGTGGTATACGGAGCGACCATATTTTCGGACGATTATTCCTATCATACCGCCCTTTCAAAAGCTATAGAAAACCGAGATCTCAGAGCAATCAATATATTGATAAGAAGTGGCGCCAAGGTTGAGAACGCATGGTTGCCTGAGCTTTCAGGGAACGAGGTTCTAGCCCTCTTGGACCCCCAGTTTCGGGGTTTACTCGAAAAGGCTTCGCACTTCAGGGTGATTGAAAGAATCGAAGCCTTATATCGAGGTCGGAATGCAGAAGAAATATCACAGATGCATGGGTCCGCCGATGGAGACAATCTTAATCATCTTTATATCTCCGAACCCTGGTCGTGGTCGCATAAGTTTAGAGATGTTGCCCGAAACGCCTCGAAGTTACTTGGACTCTTGAAATCTTTGATGGACGAGGATCTCATCCAAAGCGATTATTTATATCCAAAATTCAAGCTTTTTATACGCCTCTACTCCAATTTCTTCGAATGGGTAACCGTGAGAGCCGAAGCCAGTAGCAGAAATGGCGAAATTGACATAATAATTACCGGGAGACTTCTTTATTCTGACAAACTAGCCGGATTCCCCAGAGTTGCCTATCGATTTTTTAGACATTTATGGGACTCTAGTCTAGCCAACTACGAATTCGACTGCTATTTTAAACAAAATTATATCCAGTTCCGTCTGAACTCAGTTAACTCATGGTCAACAGCACCAATCAAAGACATCTTGGAAAGTTATACTAGACAAGACGAGATTGACAGAACTTCCGTCATGACGCAACTGAAGACGGTTTGTTTCGCTGGCGAACCGCTAGAGCCATTGGACGACAATCAGGAAGGCGACAATCAGTATGACCCACTAGCAGCATCAAAATTTCTTTCAAAACTCGAGGAGGAATTTATCAGCCGTCTCGAAGATATCGAGCAGATTTTAGAATGCAGTCTGATCATCCAAGATAAAGAATTTCACCACCGGCTCAGCAATATTGCGATTGCAAATTTTTCGTACCTTTCGGAGAGCCAGGTTATGTCGCTCCTGCGACTAGCCGCACACTGCGACTTTTATGATATCGCTAAGTCTATCCTTGAAATGAAGCCGGGTTTAAAAATTACCGCTACAGTAATATCTGAAGCAACTTGGTTTGGGGGCTTGAAAATATTTAATCTACTTCTCGATTGCTATATCGGGACAGGAGATCTTGACCCCGGTCAAATCCTTGATTTGGAGACTCCACTATACCTTGCGGTGGCATTTGGGCAGCTCTATAAAGTCATAGAGCTGCTTCGCTACGCTAATGTTGACGATCTTGTCTACGGTGGAACTATATTAGATATTGCCGTAAAGTTGGGCAACTTGGATGTGACAACAATATTATTACAAGAGGGAATGGGGCTTGGCAATCTCGACCACAGTATACAGCTGGCTTTTGATGCTGGTAATTTTCATATTTTGAACCTGCTTAACAACGCTGAACGGAAACGGAATTCTGAAGTTGAAAATGAAAATATAATACAAGAAACCAGCCAGTATACTCCTTCGCCGTTACCGAATCAAGAATTAGCCAAATGGAATATCGTCCCCGAAGAATATCTTTTCAACAAAGACGATTATTCTCAAAAAGCCTTTTCAAATTGGACATTTCCCAACGACGTTGGAAATGAAATGGATTGTTTTTGATAAGATTGTTCTGGATTGTTCTAGACTGGAGAAAGACCAGATTTCACGTATCAGCGATGTTAAGGTACAAAACTACTAGGGATCTAAATTCATAATAAAAGTAGAGAAATTGGTCTAACAATATTAATAGATTTGATAATCATTGCGATTTTAGGTTAGGGGATTACTTGAGTAATTTTAAGACTGTATATATCGAGATCTCCCTCCTCAATTCTTCAATAACGAGAGGGAAATAATCTTCTTATCTTGAACAATCAAGTCAAGAACCCCTTTAACTTCAACTGCTCCCCCGTCCATTTATATAATTTATCTTGCAAAGCCTGATCCTTCGCCTGCCTGATCAACGCTCTAGGCTTTGCTCCCGGGACGATATGAGACCCTGACCACTCTCTCTTGAAACCACTACCTGCAGTGGCAAATATAGGCGTCAAAGCACCCTTTGCCGGTGTAGCTGCCATCCCCAACCGTATCATCGTGCGACCAAGGAGAGAAGTCGACGCATATGATGCCGATAATCCGCTGTATAATTTTCACCCGTTAGTTCAAAGCCCCGCTATTGACGAAATGAAGAAGGTAAACCTACGTCTCAACCAACCCTGGATCTACACTGGACACCCAAATCTCCCCCTTCTCAGCAACTTTCCCTTTCGGACCCAACTGCTTATTTATCTCATTCGCATGCAATACGTTCGCCAATTTCGACTGCGAGTACCGATCCATCGGCTCGTGCTTCGGCATATCGATCTGATCGAAGAAAATACCGGGGCTTTTAGCAAACATGTACGCACCGCTCGACATTTCCACGAACCTCACAACTCCAGGCTCGCAGTTCAGTGATGTCGTTTTCAAAATGGGCAAGAGGAGCTCGGTGAGGAGAAAGTGCGAGAGGTAGTTCGTCTGGAAATGAGCTTCGTATCCGTCCTTCGATACCTCCCAGGGAGTGCACATGATGCCTGCGTTGAGGAGCAAGCCGTGTAAGGCAGTCTCCTTGGAGAGGAAAGACTGTGCGCCAGCCACGATAGTCGAAAGATCCATGTGGTCGAGGTAGATGTAGTGTATTGGTGCCTCCGGTTTATTAATACTTTCTCTAATGGTTGTGATTGCTGCTGTGGCTTTTGATTCCGACCTTGCGCCAAGATAGACTGTAGCGCCTTTGGATGCAAGTGCCTTTATTGTTTCTAGTCCTCTTCAAAAATAATAATCGGTTAGTACTTTTTTCTCGTAGTTCTCTCCAAGGTATCATAATCTAGACGTTTGAAAGCTTACATCCCAGCATTTCCACCTGTGACAAAGTAAATCTGACCTGTTAGGTCAGGTAGAGAGGCGACAGTAAATCCCATCTTATATGAATTAAGCTTGCGGCAGCCTAGGTGTATTTATCTATCTATTATAGTCGAGATGGGCTGTATAAAGAGAGGTAATAAAGACGATTATAACGGTATTTCAATGATGAGAGAAGGTATTATATTAGAGTATAAGCAAATATTAGCATTAATTATTATATTGTTGTATGTCTAGCTGAGATTTTGATGTGTACCGATATCTTGCAAAATTACATCTTCATGGAGGGAGAGCTGCGAGAGTTTATATACTCACGAAGGAATGGACTAAACAATGGAACCACGTACTTCTCCATAACTAGCGTAGCAAAGAAGAAACCTCATTCCACCCTAATATGGCGCTAATCGGTTATCACAGAAACCCGTCTTCTCCTTTTTTCCTTGCAAGCGGCTGGAGGCCATCGGGATCGCTGTGTTTGAAGCCCCGAAAAAGTGGCTTACATCCCTGCCGATTACCGTAAAAGGAAATATTGTCAGCAGTCTGCGCGGGTAGCTCGTGTGATACCTGTATCAGCTTCTCGGGCGCCTGACGAAGGAATTAAGCCACTAAGATTCGGTCCCTGAGCTGCAATCGGGATATATCTCAATGGGGAAATTCGGCGCATTGGGATTCCGGCCGCCATTGTATATTTTATGTGATATGAATCCACAGATCCCGTCGCATTGAACATCTTATCTGCCCAAGTATGATCAGCACTCATCCTCACTCACTATAACTTCACGAATATTTATCGGTACCATTGGATTATACGGGTTTCAATCGAACTTTAAGAATAAAGAGGCGCAGTTTATTCAAATGCGCAAAGAATGTAACAAAGAAACGTAACGCCCGAACAACGCCCATCAATAGAACAGCCGTCCGCATAAACCAGGGGCAAAATAATATGAACAATCGAAGGTTGCAAAATATCGAATGCGAGGGCAAACAAGATATTCAGAAAGTAACAGCAAGTACCAGTCGAGCTTCAGAACAAAATCAAGTCAAAATCGAATCAGAGACTCAAAAAATATGTCTCATCCATTTCCCGGGATACCCGCAAATAATCCATCCACAAAAAAAGAGAACCGTGAAGAAGAATCATAATGAAAGCGGCGCCCGTTCCAAATTTCCCCCGATACAAAAAGACCAGCAGTACAAGCGCCTCAGAAGAAAAGGTGGATTACGGAAAATAAAAGAACGCCTCAAATCCGTTCCTTGGAAGTAGAAACGGTGAATAACCAAAAACAAAGGAAACTCCACCCTCCAGCCAAACATTTGATCCCGCTTTTCGCCAAAGCTAAATCAGATCCAGTGCTTATTTTTTTTGGTCCGCAACAATTGCAAGTGGTCGTATGATAACAAAAACTCAAAAAAAAAACTCATCGCTTTCGCTAATACTAAGAAAAATGATTGTTGTTTCGCATGGTTCAAACCTTTCCGCAGACCCATCCTGCTCTCTTAACGGGTATCAAATAAAACTTTATCTTGAATATGGTCGGTTCATCAAGGCGATTTCCCTGGCGATTGATGGCCATTCAATTTCGCGCTTGATTCCGATGCTAGCTTCCGTTCTTTGCGCCTCTTCCCATTTTAGCAATTCGTACATAAAGCGCAGATGGGGTTGAATGATGACATTTAGTCTTCGAGCTCGGACATAGCAACTAGATTGACAATGTTAGCGATATGTAAAGGACAAGCTGACAACGATTTTACTTACTATGCTCGAGGAACTGAAAGTTTTAGGCGCTTCATAACCTCAGCAATGCAAATAGTCGCAGAGCGTGATACGCCAACGCGGCAGTGAACAAGAGTAGCTTCGCCGGCTTGCCTGCCCTCATCAATAAATGCAAGGCACTGGTTTAGTCGGCAGGTGAGTGGGTCAACGCCATTATCCTGGAGGTTCTCAACTCTCATGATGTGTGTTACCGGCCAGTTTTCTTCTTCTTCCTTGGACCAGCTAGTAAACTCTCCAACGCTCAAGATTCTGTTGATCCCCAGCTGCTTGAGCATTTCCGGATTGTTCGCATGTCCCAGATTTCCGAGATACATGTGCGGTAGGATCCTACTAGGCAGAGATCCATCCAACTTTGATACCCATTTTGGAATAGCAATCTTCGTTGTGAATGCGGCGTCTTCATCTTTACGAGCAGGTGATGACCTAAGGATCTCATTTTGTGCGTGAAGCAAAATTTGGAGATCGGTTTGATAGGCGAAGAAGTTGCGTCCCTTCTCGCGGTGCAGTTGAATCCATGCATCGTGCACTGTTAAACCTTCCGCGTACATGATGTATGCAAGAGCAAGGAGCGAGGTTTCAGTATATCCGTCCATGCAGTGGATAAGAACTTTCTTTCCAATATCACGGTCATCCATGGCGGTGTCGCCATCGGCATCCTTGATGATGATCGGGTTGGCGGAAAAATAGATCCATCGGCACATGTCGATGATGAAATCAATATCAAACTTGGCCCAATTCGAGGCAGCAACGCTTCCAGATGCTGGGAATTCAATATCTTGAACGCTTGTGTGGTCTTTCATCCTACGGGAAATCAACCGTAACATCGGTGCGGTCGGGAATGGAGCGCCGTCGCAAGCCTCGATGCAAATATTGAACGGGTGTTCGGGATCTGCATCAACCTTGTCGGTTGTCGACCCCAGCCAAACGTTATGAGTGATTTCGGTAGCCCGGGACATAGTGCACATCTCTTGGCGCTCAAGATAAGGGAAGTCAGGGATGGACCCGGAACTTAGACCTTTTGAGTCGAAAGCGACGAGCTCGGAGTGGTTTTGTTCAAATTCGGCAAAGGAGCTGGAGACTACAAATGTGTTGTACTGCGGGTACTCAACATCTGGGTGGTTCATGAACATGCTTCGGTATTTAACCTGAGCTTGAGCAATCCTCTTAGCAATTGACTTTACGGTCTCCTTGCTTGTTCGGTCGTCACCGTAGACGATAATGTCAGAAACGGTTGCGAGCTTGGCAGTTTGAATATGGAAATTCCGGACGCAGAAACCATCCTTTGGGTCGACTTCGAGGAAGCCTTGACAAGATGAGCTAGCTGATAGGATCTCAGCTGGGTGAACAGCGCCACGCAGCTTGGAAGTGTCCAGAGCCCGTCCGGCCTTGACGACGGTAACTCCCCTCCAGCACGATGGAGTTCTCTGGTGGATTTTTCTACGAGCGTTGAAGAAGGTAAGCTGGACGGTGTTCTCTGAGTGCAGTCCGTGTAGCCAGGGAAACACTTTTTCGGCAGATGGTAGCGGATGGCAAGCATTCTGGTGTATCGCTGCAGCTGCAGTCGCAGCATCAATGGAGAAGATTGGAGGCTCCGCACATATCTGGTGATGCGCCGAAGGTGGGTACAAGATGGTGGAAATTGGGAGCAGATGAGTGGGCTTTTCCGTAGGCGGTGAAGCCGGCGGGGTGACTGGAGAGGTCGGCACCTTGGTGGTAATCGTGTAAGTTGGAGTCGGCAGATGCTTGTTGGGAATCGCCAGGGGCGCGGTCGAAACAGCTAGAGCGAGCGCCATTGGAGATGGTGAGTCCTCTGGTGGGGAGAGAGGAGGGGTGATGGAGCGAGCGATGGAGGCCGGGTTGATGGTGAGCGTTGCCATGTTGGCGGTTGGCGTTGGGCGGTCGTTAAAATGAGGGCGATCGACGGCGGTGATGGGCAGCAGCCAACACTTCTTCTCTTCTGTTAGGGGCTGCTCTGTTGTATTGGACAGTACGCTATATTATAGCTGGGTAATTAAGTAATTCTGCACTTGCGCTCGTCAGCCCGGGTTTTTGATATTATCCAGTCAGCAGCAATAATAACTAATCTGGGTACGGTGGAGAGCAGGAGCAGGAGGAGCAGGAGAGCAGAGGAGCGGAGGCGGGCAGGACAAGACAACGGCAAGCTGGGAAGATCCTTTGTTCATGTTCAAAAAGAGCGAAAGATAAAAAGGAACGGTAGGCATGCTTCCGCGCCAACGGAGAACGCCTTCATCTATGGGCGCCGCTGGCTACACAATCTGCGCACCGTGCGCCGGACCCCTCGAACGGGGGTGGCGGAAGGGTGAGCTGTTTCCTGTCTATCGCTTCGCTCATTGTGTAACTCTGGAACGAGTCAAACAGACCGGACGAAACGTAACAACGGGAGCACGGCAGCCATGAATCAATCACAAGGAAAAACAGCGAAAGATAGCCTCCCTTCCCGATGGATGGCGAAACAGGTGGTGGGAAAGCCCGCAGGCAAGACAGGAACTATGGCATGGGCAAATCGCTCTAGGCAAGGAGTCGAAAGGGGAGGGCAATAGATGAAGAAGAAAAATAGAAAACTCCAATGTATACAGGAACAAACGTATGCATGATGTATGCAAGAACATGCGCGTATGTAATAGTTCATCAGGAATAATTTGATATTTGAGACGATAGGACGAAAAAAGTGGTGGGATGGAATGGCACACGGGGTGGTGGGATGGGTACGAAGAACCCTACACCCAGCCGCTGTTACTTTTTCTTACCTTCTTTCTTTCTTAATTCCCATGCACGAAATGTCAAACAACCCTGATGTCGATATCGAAATACCCCAGCCGATAGCTCTTCTGCGACCTTTCTTCCAGGCGAGGGATTTTTTGGAGAATCGATAGCAGTTTCTGCCACTCAATCTCAACTTGGCGTCTAGGGGAGTTGAATCCACAGCCAAAATTTGAAACCAGAAAAGCCAGAGAAGGAATAGAAGAAGAAAAAGCAGATCTGGTCCTGGAAAAAGTTTATTCCGTACGGTGAAGAATCAGTTCAGCCTATAAGAAACGAAAAATCCTAGGAGATAGCCGGAAGGTTGTTTATAGATAGATAGACGTAAGGCGTACTGATATCGACGCCTGATAAAGATCCTGGGTGATAGGGTGTTTTATTGCGTTGTCACTCGGTTGGAGTGTGCAACTTGGTCGCCCGGAGTGACTGAAAGATAAGACCCACAGTGCTTGATGGCTACCTTGGAAATGATGAAAGACTCCCCAGTTCTTCCTGCAGGTTCAATGTCATTCAAGGAGAGAACGACCGCCACGGAGGATTTCCTTGGTGATTTCTTTTTAATCTTTCGTGGTTGGCGACAGCTTCTTTTTGTGAGATTATGCAATATTTGGCCTGAATCTCAGAAGAATGGGCCGCAAATTTACTGCAGTTCGCCTTGGGTTTCTAGAAATGCGGCTTGTAGAATTCAATCTCGTCGCAAACGGGAGCCGAGTGAATTTAACGTCGTTCTGGAACTTCTGTTGAATATTTTTTTGATCTCGTGATAACTTTGTGTAATTTTACCCCAGTCGCTCAACAACGTGGGTGAGCTGAAGCGTCCAGTGGCCGGAATACCAAGCGGAGAGGTCCCGACGAGAGTAGAAGTTCGGACAATTCGACGACTTGACCGAAGGAGGTTGTCGTGTGAGTGATGGGAAAATAGGCTTGCTGTTCCTATTTCTCTAATTCAATTGCACAGGAGCAAAGGCCCAGCTGTTTTAAAGTCGGTTGGATTGTTCGACTGAACTCTGGCGACGAGATTTGAGCTGGTTTTATTATTCCCCAGGTACTAAAATACTAGTGAACAGGATGCAGAAGTGGTGGATTCGAGTTGGCTAAAATAGCAACTGTTTCGCCAGACAGAACTCGGCTATGTTATGGGTCTGAGAACGGACAGGAATAGAGTACTCTCGAAGGCGAAGTGAGCCCAGGACTTGCAAGTATCAGGAGTAACTTTTGTATACCTATTGTCGCTATATTGTCGTCTTTCTTTTTTTTCTTGCGCCGTCAGCAATGGGACTCGTTTGGGTTAACAATTCGAACAACCAGCAGACGAAGGGGGTTAAATTGAGATCCAGAGGGTGTTTCCAAGTTGGTAACTAAAGCCAACAGCACAGCATCCAAGGATAAAACACTCGTCGAGTGCTGGCTTCGATTCTCTCCTCTTCGGTGCCAGCAAAGTAATACAGCTGCAACAGAGGAGGCAGAACGGGCACTTATTAACAATCCAAGGGGATAGAAATAGGAAACGTGTGTGGTGTTGTCGCTGCCAACTTGTAGTTGCTGCGAACCCATCGACGTGCTCGAGAAAGCAGGCCAATGGAATATAAGTTGGGCTGAAGGGTGGTGGGGAACCCAAAAGCCCACCCCTCCACGCAGTCTTGAATCAAACACCGGCTCGCGAACGCCTGGAGCACAAAGGTGGGTAATAATCGGTGGAGCAAGACTGAACGAGGGCCACCATGCATTGCATGAAGATGAGAGGAAAGAAAAGCAAAAGTTATGAAAAAGTAACGGAGAAGCAGTGGGTAGGTACCAGAAGGATGTCAAATGGTTGCGGACCACACCTACCTACAGATATGCCTAAGCATCCACGAGACCCGCAGCGTGCTTTCCCTTCTTTCTTGTTCTTTTCCTTAGCGGCAGTCTCCCCAGTTCACGATCCCTTGCCCTTGTCCACCGTCAAGAAACCCAGTTTTTGGCAAAAGAAAGATTAAGGTACAACGGTCTGTGAGCGATACAACTGAGTCGGTACCACCTCCTCAATCTATTTCCCGGCCTTGGGCTGTGCGTCGGAGGCGTATTTATATTTTTGCTTTCTAGAGAGGCAGAAGAATAAGCAAAAGTATGGCTTATCCACCACGTATCGACAAGAGCAAAGGAGCTGTTCAGTATGTCTCTTCTACTCTCTCTAATAAGTTAGCGAGCAAGCCACAAACTCCGAATTTGGATGCCCCAGATTGAGTGATCGGTGTTGTAGACGGTGCAACAGTCTATGGTTTACTTTTTTGGAGTTCTCCGAGTAAGAGAACCTGCAAAGTAATTCAAAATGGGAGCTCTAACAAAAGATGTTTTCTGTGCGAAGAAAAGATCACGTTCCGTCTGAGCGAAGAGAGTGAGCAGCGTAAGTTTATTAATATAAAACGATGCTGTGACAGGAAGCGATTGCGATCAGAGCACCTCGAGTGACGTTCGTTTTGCAAGTATGCCGAAACTGTCAGGGAAGCAGCAGCCCTGTTGACGGTGGCGGTTAAACAGGAAAACGGTACGGATTTAAGGGCTGCAGAAGAGCAAGATATGCAATTGACAGAGAAGGCGAAAGAGAATAAACAAAAAATCACAGCAGGACTACACTACTTTACATAGGATTTCTAGTGTCCGTAACTACAAGCCTTCAGAATCAGCGAAGGTTGCGGGAAATAGAATAGCTTGGGGAGACGGCCAGTATGGTGTGGAAGTGGTGGTCCGAATGAAACTAGTCTGATGTGTAGGGCAGAGCCAGAAAAGCAATTAAGCAAACATTGCATGGCCTATTTTGGGTCTGGACGCTTTTAAAGCTTCGGGTTCACTTTCATCAGAGCTTATTGCGGCACCCGCAACGTACGAGCACCTCGCAAAAGATGAGGAATGAGGGTCCCATTGCTTGCGGTGTCTCTTCGGGATCGTCTACATATTTTCTTCAAAGTCCCCGTTTATCTACTACTTTGAGGTTTCGGTGGGAGGTAGTGTGACCTTTTCTTCATACCACTTCATTCGATGCCTAACTTCCTTCGAAGCTTCTCGGCTGCTTTCAGAATTCCGAGCCGTTGGGCGTCCTTCTTTCGAACATCTACAGCGAAAAATGCTCCAAAGCTGCCCGGCTTTCAAGCTCACCCACCAGAATGTCGAGTAGACGAAATGAGCGCAAAATAGAAAGGGAAAGGGAGCATAACATAGTGGGTGTGGAGCACCTCTCTGCGTCGGTACCTGTTGAGCATCTACAAATACACTTCGCTCGGTACCAAAGTCAATTGACGCAAAATGTACCCTTCTATCATTCGCTGCAAGCTTCAAGGATGTCCGTAGTCCCGACCCCACACCTATCAACGTACGTACCGGGTCCCCATGTAGACAAGCCAAGAGCCTGATGATGTTTGTGATCGCATGGCGTTCCCCAGCAGTGTCTCCGCCAGAAAGCTGGAGGGTCCGCTGCAGACAACGATGCGGCGGAAGCTCTAAAATATTGTGTAATGGCGGAAACATGGCAACGGCTACACAGCAAAATACGGGCAGCCGTCTGTCTCACTAACAGCGTAGACCTTCCTTTTCCTGCCTTTCGACTCCAGATAATAGATACCGCCCAGGCTATTTCTAGACCTTGATGATCTACCCACCTAGAACTCTAACTAAACTCGTCTCTAAGCCAGAAGGCCTTGGAGATTGTGCTTCATTGAAGAGAACGGGCCTGTTATCTTCCGCAAACAAACATGAACTTATCCCACCATTCCTCAGAATTAGGGAAGGGATCGCCAACAAACATTTACTATCGCAAATAATTCAGGCACTCCGAATCTATGAGAGCCCCTATCGAGATAACTATACACGATTCACTTAGCTCTTTCGCGGCATCGAATCCGAACCCTTCCCTGACAATGATAGTGGAAGAGCGAAAGGTTCCTGATGGTGGGCTGCTCCCTTCCGCTTTCGTCACACCATTGGCACTTCGGCAACTTCGCTCGCTTCTGATCTGCTGCAGCTCTTTCGTGCCTTTTGCTTCGCTACGGATGCTGGTTCGACGGGGAATGCCACTACCCTTGACCTTGCCCCTTGAACTCTGAACGAGAACCTGAACAATCGACCTTGTCTCTGTCGACGAATCTTCAACAGCTGCTAAAAAGCCTCTGAGCCGAATAATGTTCGTAGTTTGGTGATTTAGTGTGAGCTGATTACGCAACCTTGGCGCTATTGTTGACTCTGTTGGTCAGATAATATGGTGATACTGATGTTTGTCTGGCAAAGGTGCCCTTGTCCCAGCAGAAAATCTATCACAAATCCACATGCCGTCCCCAGTCCCACCAGCGATAGATTGATTATTGAGATCGAGTTATTCCGCGATCTTCCAACTAATGTGACAAAGACCCTAGCGGGCCTAGAAAGGGGGCTGTGAACGCGGGACAAGGCCCTCTCTTTGCGTCTCTTCCTTGGATTTCGGGTACACAACATTCCAGGAAGTTGGATAACATCCCTCTGCATGAGCGTTACAACCCGCAATTCCTCATCCACTGTTTTCTTACATTGCATGAACCCAACTAACATGACATGGACCCAAGGACAAGCCTAAAGTGTCTTTCCCTATTGACAGTAATGACATTCCGATGAGATCCTGACCCCTTGATCCATGATGTCTTTCAGTCAAGGCAGAATGAACTGTCCTCTTTTCACCCCAGGCAGAACAGATCTTATCAGGAGCCGAAGGGGAATTCTTTATCAATAAACCCGGACATCCGAATAGCGGCGGGCACCTGCCCAATTGATGTGTTTGTTGTGAATGAGGTTCAGCTCTGACGACAAGTCTAAGAGCCGTCTGTGTTGGATTCGAAAGGCTTGAGCACGGCAACTACCAATGTTCCTTTGGTACTTGTACTTTGGACCCTTATTTCGCAGAAGAATTAGGATGCATTTGCCACTGAGCTAGGTCCGCGCTCCTCGGTGAGTTTTGTGTGAGCCCTTCAAAGGTATTGAGGTTATTCTTAACCAACCTCTCACGGCGCTGCAGTCTAAACTTCGATTCGCCTTAGTTGACATCAAACCCAGCCTAAGATCTGCGGGCACCACCATTTTATTCAAGGCAAAAACAACGAAATAAGATCGCCTGGCCCTAGCGCTTAACCTTTCGCTTTCCCCAGAAAAGGCCAACCACTTAGCTTATCGGTATCGGTATCATACAAGCAAGACCCTGGAGAGCGGCGTGCTAAAATGGGTTCGTGGTTGCGGTTCTCTCGCCACCTGATCCCATGATCGAATGCAAGCCAATGGGCCAAAAAAAACTTGGATGGCAACGAGAACAGCGGAGATGGGCACATATGCATATTTGCAACATATTAATGTGAAATGGCAATATGCTAAATTTCACGAAATCAGTATGCGATTTGCCAGAATTGCCAGAATTGCCAGTACGGCCTGTTTTTGACAATTCGTTACGACATAACTCCTTTCCTACGAACAGACAGGGAAATCCATTGGCTGGCTATCTCCTCGGTGCGGTGAATTCATGAAGGGTCCTCCTCGCCCCTCGTTATTATCAGTCCGCATGCGAAACGAAAAAAGAACACCACGACTTTTACCCCGTCGATCTTGTTTTGCTGCAGGATGATTCCGATTACTGGTTTCACCCTCGCGGGCCCAACTTCGGAATCATACGAAAGATCTACAGGCTTTGCGGTCCGGTTGACATCAAGTCGCTATTGCGTTTTCCTCGAAAATGGAGGCTTCACAAGGAACCCTGGTGATTTATGCCGTCATACCCCAACAACCCATCTCGCAAAAAATATATCACAGCAAAACGCGGGCTCCTGTCGTCACAACTGCGCGTTTTAGCGATGGGCAAGAGGTAAGTTGGGCGTTACTGCCGCATTATGACACAACCATGCTGTTTGGTTGGGTGTGAAAAAAAACTATTATTTTTCTTTTCTTTAATGTTGAGGGTGTGAGCCCAATATATCAGCTGGTGCTTTTCCTTCACCCCGATCCTCGATGCCGCACTTTAGTTGATCAAGAATTTCATCCCATCAGGCAGGTCTCAAGCCATCAAGCCCATCACTTAATCATCCCGATGTCATATCCAACGCCTTCTTCTCCAATCATCTCTGATGAGGTGCTCGGATACAACATCTAAAGTCGCTTTTGTACTGTGTCAGGTCCTCACCGATCATGACGGCCCTCTCCGATTCTTGCAATAGGGATTCATCGGGATGCGAGGGTGTTCAGGCCACCGCTCATCTAGATTCCCACCTAAAACTGAGATCATGAAGGCCTTACAATATAGCCGCATGCGCATGGAACTGCTATAAGGTAGGTTGGATCGGCGGGTTTAGGTGCATGTGAAGCATATAACCCATGCAGTAGCATCGTGCCACTATCAACTGCATGTCGCATGTTAAGTTCCAAAAGACGGGAGTTAGCGATGAAGTAACCGAAACTCGATATTGAAACATTTCTTCTTGGTTTTCCTTTTTATATCGTGTCTAATTGATAGAAGTCGAAATGAATAAGAGCTATTATTCATAAGGTAGTCTGATACCTTCCTTGAGGAGGTGGATGTGACCTGTGTTACGACGTAATGACAGGCCACTTTTGCCACCCGCCGTATCGATCGAAATAAGCGGCCCAAACTTAGAATCACACACATTAAAGATAGTATTTCCCTTCTGCGGCTTCCAATACGAGCCATTTGGCAAGGATATTGATGGGATGTTGATCAATCCAGGATTTTGGGAGGCGTTTGATATTGGAATTTGACAGGTTTCTGGAAACGACATGACATTATCAGCCCATGTCGATGACAAGCAAAGAGTCTTTGTTCCTGGTAAGCGGGATCATGTTTTTGGCAGCATTGCTGAAGATGTGTTCAAATTGTACTACTTGTAGTTGAGGTACTTTTTTAAGTATCTATATATATCTTTTAATTAATATCAAACAGCTTGTTGAATTATAAAAGTATGTTTGGGTATATGGGGAGTAGTTTAAAACTATGGTACATGACCTATATACACTCAATCCAGCTCCTTAGGCAAACCGCCACCGCAATATAAATTATTAAAACAAGAATATTAAACCCTATACGTGATACCGTCTATCATTTAACTCTGAAAGAACGCTAATAAGCAAGACCTTAGCAAAGAACGAGAATAATGGAACGCAATAACGAATCGTACAGCCAAAAAGACGAATCGTACAATCGATGTCTAAACCCCAACTTCTCTTTCAAATTTGTAGCTCACAAATAAGAATTCTACGCGCTTTCGTTATTCTTGTCGAGTTCCCCGGACCCATTCGAGCCCTTGCTTCTCAGAGTCTCCAGTCTCTCCGGCTTGTCGTAAACCGAGAAGCGTTCGTCGACTCGCATGATGGTGAACCATAGCATGACAATGTACTCAAAGACAAAGTAAGTGACGTAGTATGCCGCGCGCGAGTGGTACCACGCTGGATTGTTCCTTGGACGTGGCGGGCTGAACACTACTCCGGCACGGAAGCCAGCTCCGAATGCTATTGCAGAATATATATTAGTAAATCTGCCTCTCCTATATGATTTATTTCAAATAAATGCAGTGGCTTTCAAACTCACCTAAGAAGAAAGCTCCAACGAGAATGATCAATCCCTTGAGCCAGAATCCTCCTTTCGCGCGCCTGTCCAATCCCAAAGAAGTCTTCACGCCGCTGTGGGGGGTAAACAATGTGATAGGGACGATGATGAACGGCATGAATGCAATAAACGCCAATATGGTACTGCCGACTTTTCGAATGGTACCAAACTTCGCCTGGAGGCTCGGATTCTTGGTGAAGAATCCCCAAATAGTCGGTGTGATGACCATAATGAAGGTGCACCCGATCAGAGTGAAAATGGCGGCGAATATCCCGTAGAAAACTTTGCTCCGTGGGCCGTGTTCGACGGACGGATGCCTGGCTCTGAACAATCGCTCGCAAAATATCAAGTTGAGGATGTATAGCGCAACTACGCCTGCAGCGTTGAAAACCTGGTTGGCAATCGCCAGATCAGTGTCGTCTGGATGGAACGACCATGCGCATCTTAGAACCAACGTCATGACACGGGACATGCTGAAACCGATCATGAAAATCGACAACTTGAATTTGTGGCCCTTCCCCATATTGCCCTTAAAAATTATGATGTTTGTTACGGCAATTGCGAAGAAGCATATCGCCAGGACCAGGGAGGCCGGGAAGTCTGGAATTTTGGCGGGTATGCCGCCTATTAAGGCGTAAGGGGAGAGGAATGGCATCGTGTGAGTGTTTGGCTATGTCCCAGCGTCGTGGTTGGGTTGCACAGAATGGGTTCTGTCGTGATAAGTTCAGGGATCCAAACGAACGGCTCCAGGTGTGTTGGAAGATCGAATTGGGTACTCTTGATCCTGCAATCCTACTCTAAATAGCGTGTAGGAGAACGATGCTTTTGAGCTGGTATATTGTTTTTGTTAATGTTAATGTTAATGTGGTGGTCGTTAAAAATACTTCGTTGTCGCGCAAATGTGTAGACGTGTGCGGCTGCGTGCTCGTTTATCATCAACGTTTATCGCTGCCGACCTGTGGATAGTTAATACCGTGATAAGGCACGAGGGAATTAGACCACGGGCAGAAGGTGAACCTGGCGAGATTAAGTACGATTCCAGACCACGAGCCAAAATCTGGCGAGATTACGAAATCCTACATGGCTGGGAAGGCCTTAGGGGAACCCAATAGCATGAATCTTTCGTACGAGTGCGGAAATCGTGCAAAATCCCCCTTCACGGTGAGGTCAGCAGGCATACGGGCAGAAGGTCTGGGTCGCGATTGCTATCGGCGGTCGGCCTCTGCAAAATCGAAAGCTTGAAATTGCCAAGAATCAATACATCGGCCTTTCTAAGCACCGATCAGCCAATAGCAGCGCGCCGTTGGGCACAGATCGGTCCACATTCCCCGCTGGCCGCGATTTTCCCTTTTGTGGGAAAACGAAGGGGGCTCCGACTTAGGCCTCTTTGGGAAGTGGTATCCTGGGGGACGCACAAAGTGGTTCCTCGGAGAAGGGGACTTATAGCGACTATTTCCACCCAGTATTTTCATCCCAAAAATTCGAAACGTTCGAACGGGTCCTCTCACGGCCCTATGCACTGTGCTTACAGAAGCGGGTCAGTAACGTTAAGCGGCTGTACCGATTCATCGGTGTTGATTATGAAATCCCGTCCATGCACATATGGGATAATTTCATGCCGTTATCTGATCAGATGGATCAGTAATTCAGGAACATTTCCCCGGTCGTTCCTATTGATCCAAAACCACTTCGGTGCAAAACCACGAGAACAAGAACTTGAAGATGTAGAAAATTAGAACTATGATCTCGCTATTCGAATCCCATTTGCCTCATTAATGCATTCATAATACAAAATACACGCATTATAATGACATTATATCAATTACGATTCCTCGGTTCGTATATTATTGACTTAGTAAAGTGTTGAACTTTTTGGTACACTAAATCCCAAAATTAAAAAAAAAAAAAAAAAAAAAAAAAGATGAAACCTCCCAACATGTTAAATGCCTGATGCACTGGACTTATACGCTGTCTTTATGCTGACAAACCTCAAGTTCCTGAGAGCCAATCTATGCCTTAACCTCAATAATCACATCCTTAACGCCGTCCTTTGCCGCACTGTCCTGTACTCCATTATAAGCCGTTAATCCTTTTCTAATCGCTAAAACATTATCCACGATAACCGCATCTATGCCCTGACTGGCTTGAATCTGTATGCCGACAAATGTTAGCATCCGGGTTGCACACGTAATCCTTTCGAGAAGGCTATCGCTTACCTTAACGTTCTCTGGATCGTTGTTGAGTGTTCCGTAGGTAACACAGACCAATCCAGTTTCCTTTACAACTTTAATCAACCTTGGACACTTCACCAAGGGCTCCGCAGCCGATACAATACCGATCAAATTCCACTGACTGGCAAATTTAATCGCTTCCTTCAACGAACTCGCTCTGATATCGCTCATGAATGCTGTACCACCTTCAGTGAGGAACAACACGGGAATAGATGGCTGCTTGAAAGTCACCATCAAACAGATATCGGGATGGAACGAAGAGAATATGATGTCTCTTCCATCCCCGTGATCATAGACAATCTTCAAAATCTTATCCAGCCATGTGTTCAGTTCGATACCAAGGTTATCCATATCCTCGGCCTCGGCTTCGTCCAGCATTGGGTACTTCAACTCGATATTAAACCCGATGTCCTTTGGCAGATTTCTGAAAACTCCTTCAAGAGTCTGGAATGGTCCCTGGATCTGGCTGCCACGGCTGTTGGGAATGAATCCCTTTGTCTTTAAGGCTTTGGTGAACTTCATTTTCTCTAACAAGTCCGCCGTTCTATCGTCGCTGCTAGATCCAACGGAAAGCGATCGGAATCGTCTGTTTAGAGTCTTGTCGCCATTCTTCTCTGAGCCTGCAGGAGATCCGGGTCGGGACTGGTTGCCTTGCTGCTCGCTCAAATGTAAGAACTGCTCTAGCGTCAAGCTGTGAACCGGAACATCGATACCCGTCTCTGAAACCAAGAAATCGTGATACAAAACCGGAACGTGATCTTTCGTCAATTGGACATCAAATTCCACATATTTGGCACCCAAATTCGCAGCCGAGATGAAGGATTGTAGGGTGTTCTCTCCAAGCTGTAGAGACTTCCTCTCCGAGATATTTTTACCCAAGCCACGATGTCCAATAACTGCGGGGACAGTAAGTGTCTTCCAGTATGTGTGATCCCTCGTGACACTCATATTCGGGTGATTGAATGGTGTGATCACCAAGAACTCAAAGTTAACGTAACCAATAACTTCGAGGGTCCCAACCTCCAAGACAGGTAGGGTGTGACCGCCCTGAAGAACCACTTTGCCTCCCGCGTTCTCGGGCCGCAGACTGTTAAGAACTGCGACGGCACGGCCGAGAACTTTGTCATGTCTGCCAGAGTATGTAGGGACCAAGTCGAATATTAACTTGACCTTACTCACATCTGATGTCTCGAACACCAAGGGCTCTGTAAGAATCGAGTCTTGGAGAGGAAGATCGATGATGTTTTCTTCTCCTTCTGCACCCTTTGCAGAAACGATCAGAGACAGAGCCGTGTCTAACTGGGTAGCGTGGGCTAGAGCGATAGGAATCTGCTCCAGCTTGACAGGATCAACCTGTGTTCTGATGTCTTTCGAGCCAAGTGTGACCAACAGCATTGTTTTATCTCTAATGTAACGATGCCCAAAGGTCTTAAGTGGCTTATTATTTGGGTGAATGAATTTCCCTTTCTCCTGGGGAGAACCAGCCTCTGTTAACGATCTTGAGGGTGAGGTGGATAAGGATGAAACCGCCTGTTGAACCGTACTAGCAGTGTCCGAGGCCACGTCAGATGCATCAGAGGGCTGAGCTTGATCGAAAATCATTCTCATTATATCGAGGTGACCTCTGAGCGAAGCGTGTTCGGAGGCTGACCATCCTGACGAGTCGAGACGTTCGTAATCTGCACCAGCTGCGAGAAGAAGTGCTACAACTTCTTTGTGACCGTGCACGGCAGCACCGAATAGAGGGGTCCATCCGAACGCTGGCTCAGTGAACTCAATATCTGCCTTCTGGGCTTCAGGCTCTGTTATTAAGATCCTCGAGCATTCCACATGACCGAGTTTAGCTGCGATATAGAGTGCTGATTCGCCGATTTCGTCTGGATGGTTAACGTCCACACCAGCCTTAACCAGCAACTCTACAAGCTTAGGAGAATTATTCCTAGTTGCTAAGCAGAGCACTGCTGAAGACTTGGAGATGTTCTTTCTCGTCTCAACGATCTCCTGAACATCGCCTTCCCATTTCTCTGCATCGAGGAGGACTTTGGTAGTTTTGGGGTGCTGCCCGATGACAGCGAGATGGAGAGGGGCAAGTCCTTCGTTGTCCCACCATGGGGAGCTGTCAATGCCGGCTTTCCCATCAATCTGGCCCCATTTGTGCATATATTCGGTAAGCGTCTGGCACACTTGGACAATACCGTATTCTGCGGCGTAATGAAGTGGGATTCGACCATATGCGTCTCTGTCGGCCAGCGAATTTTGGAGGGTGGTAGGGAGCTTCTCCAGAAGGTACTTTAGCACTTTGTAGATGCCATCAAAACTGCCTGGGAGTTGGTCCTGCTCTTCAGGGCTATCGAGCAATGTTCTCTGGGCATCTCCTCGACTAAAAGAGACCGAGAGCTCAGAGTAGTTTGCAAGGTTATTTCGCATCTTGGTCGAAGTGCTCCGTCCCATTGTGATAACGATCCGATGGAGCAGGTTTCTCTCATTGATATCCTCTGTATCCTTCAAGCTATCGGCCTGTGCTAGCAGCAAATCGATACACTTGAACGCTTCAGCGTATGCTGCTCGTTGAAGAAGATTTAGAATGAGATTTTGTGAAAACTGGTCCTTGAAGAGATGCATATCCTTCAGCGCCTTTTCGAGTTTCTCGCTATTGTCGGATTTGATCGACGCGTCGAATGTTGCTAGGACTTCCTGCGAGAGACCGCTGACACCACCAGCAGACGAGTTTCTAAACGAAACGCCATCATTTTTCTCTTTGTCTTCCTTGCCGTGTAGTTGGATGCCACCGCCTAGTTTCTCTAGCCATTCGTTGACTGTCCTTTCCGCGGTTGTAACTTCGCTCGGGGCGGCGAACGGTTTTATTAGGACCTTGGAATTCAAGTAGCGTTGCTGAACCTTTACGTTCAATTTCTTGTCCAGTCTATCGAAGCGTGTTAGGAGGCTGGGGTACGATACATCCAGTTGAGCTCAGAAACTTACTTCTTGAGAATCTTGACGAATCCACGTCGGTTGACGTCTAGAATCACCCAGACCAGTTAGAACTACACCAAGATAACCTCCAGTAATGCGCATGTGTAACATACCTCCAAACCAAGCAATTTTCCGCAGTTGGCCTCTCAGCTCTAACAGAACCTCAGCGTGCTCTTCCAACTCGTGTCTCGGTATATCGTTGGCATTTTCGAACTGCTCCCGATGCCGCTCGCCCAAGATCTTCAGCTTTCTTGTGCAATCTGCCAGCCGCTTGTTGTAGAATTGGTCGACCTTCTCGAGCTCTCGATCCAGCGAGAATATAAACGCTAGAAAATCCTCCAATTAGAATATATCGTCCGAAAGTCTATTGATCATCTATCGAAAAGTTGACGTACGAGCCAAATCCGGGTCCGTCTCATCTTGGGTACTCAGCACAATCTTCTTTATCCGCTTCTTGAGGCCCTTGTACTCGATATACGACGCCTGCCATTCCGGTACGACGTTTCGATATAAACTGTTGATAGAAAAGTAGGTCAGCACGACGATCCGGTTGTTAAAGTTCCGTGGAAGTTGCACAGGCATCAGCTAGCGCGGGGGTTGGGCTGAGTTCGCGGAAGCGGGAAAGTAGGAAGGTTGCACTGCGTACTTTTGGCCGAATTTCATGGCTGTGATGTGGAAAATTCAGAAAGCTCTGGAAGCCCTCTGAAATTTGTGAGTGAAAGAGATCGAGATACTAGATCTCAGAGATCTCGACCCTTAGTTGGGGAGATATCGAATTTTTAAGTTTTGACTTGGTACGGTAACGCCTTCCTATGAAATACGCGGTCCAAGCCAAGAATGGGTTGAATTGACGAGTTGGCGGGATTCCGTCGGAGTATTGTGGATTCAGTCGAAATGTCGGTTTCACCCCAGAATAAGCCTATGTGAACGCTCCTATAACGTAGAATATGTCGGTAATAGGTTGTTTTTTTTTCGGTGTAAATTAATTTTAGCTTTCTTGCCTGTAGAGATGAGATGCTAATTAATAATGGGTATTAGTCGAGGTTAAAGGTGAGCAGCCAATGAGGTCGCGATGCAGAAAAACCGGATGGTCATTACGTCTGGAACAGTCAGGGTCCCGGGCGATCTCGATATTTAAAGGGTTCTAGATCTGTGACTTTATATTTATATTTGGCATAGGGATTTCCCCAGCGTCCGAAGGTTTTCTCTGGATTTCCGAAGAGGAGTTCGCACACTCAAACTTTTTTCTCTCTTTGGGTTTGGCGAAACAAAATTATTTCGACACCTTTTGTTTTTTGGCGGGGACTGGCCGATGTCATCTCTCGACGGAACGCCTCTTTTTAAAGCAGAGCTGTCAGGAAATAAGAGGAAATAAGGTCAAGCCTAGCCCCTGGAATCTTGTCCGCTTCCCCTCACCGGAATATGCAAAATGGACCCTGTGCAGGAGCGGAAGAGCTTAGCTAGAAGCTTTGGCTTATTTTGTCTGGTCCACCTGATACGGTTTTAATGTGGAGTGGTCTTAATGAGTTAGTGGTCGAAATGTGATCACGCCGTAACATGCAGAGCTCTGGAATCAGTCGCCCATTCTTAAACAGCCTCTAAACCTGAGAAGGGGGGTGGGAAACCTAAGTTTAGGTTAAGGAAAAAGAAGAAAAAATAGAGCGAGAGGTTTACAAAGCACGACAGGACGTGTCTCCTCGCCAGATGATATACGCATCGGCGGTGGCGGGTCGCCCAATTGCGTCCTCATTCTGGGATGGGTATCTCGAGAATGCGCCGTTCGTGGTGTTGTGGTCATTCTTTGCGTGTTTCCTGGAGGCAAATGCACTGCGGGTGTGATTGGCTCCTCTAACGTGCCCAAACCATTGGCTAGCATGCGACGGAAAGCCGACGGTTTTTTGGTTGGACACCTCCCGCTGGAAATATTGGAGCTTGTTTGTGCGTGGGGACAAGGGCTCTAAAAAGGCATGCCGAAACAGGGATTCGGGCAGACGTCCGGGGAAGGGCGATATCGACATGGGTTTCTGCACTCCGCTGCTGCATGCAAAATCTGTTGGCTATAGATATTCCCAGTCGTTTTGCAGCAAAGGCATCGGGTTTCCTTTGCTGATAAGACTGACGCAAATCCTGCCAGACGAATGCATTCGCCGAGGCGGTTGCACATCTGTTCGCACCTGTTTGGCCCAGGAGGCACGCGATCCGTGGAGAAGTGGCGGGATTCCTTATCCGCGGGCAGGGACTGGTGCCATTCTTTCAGAAGGTAGCTATGAGAGGCGCAGTGGTAGAAATAACAGGAAACATGATTGGAACACCAGGTCCTAATGCTCGGATAGTATCGGGTTCGTTACTCATCTAATCCTCTAACCCTCCATTGAGAATACCTCTATAGACATGAAAATTTGAAGAAAAAAAGACGTCATGAACAGGACATGTAAAATAAGAGCGGGTAAAAAATGAAGCCTCCTAAAGTATTTCGGTTTAAGGCCAGTCCATGTAATAGTCTTTACTATTCCTCTGAGTGACCTTTTCTCTAAAAAAATATCGTACCAACACGAAAAAGGTAAACTAAGAGACGTGTCAGACATGCTGAGACGCCTACGCCTACCTCCTCTTGTCCATCTTTTGTTTTCTGGCTATTTTCTCCATAGTTCGCTGTAGACCTGTCCTTACTTCGCCCTTGGGGAAGCTGTCAATATCATAGTAGATTGGGGCAATATCCTAGAAATTTAGAATTAGCATAAGGTCCAAATATCGAATGCTACGTGGAGTTTTACTTACCAAAAGCCACTCCGCTTTAACGCTAGTTACAGTGCGGATATAATTCTTAGTGGTAAGAACAAACTCATTGTACAGAATCCACTCGTTATCTTGTCCAAGAACTGTGCTGGGGTGCAGCAAGACATCCTGGTTGTCTTTCACAGTAACATATCCTTTGCCTTGTGCGGTCTTCTTCGCAACCTGCATGAAGAATCCAGCGCACAATGCTTGTCGGATATTGTTATAATAGTTCCGATCGTCAAATTGGGTGCTAGTCAAGTCCATTTCCTGCTTCTCCATAATCACTTTCAGTTGGTTACGAACATTGTCGGCGGACTGAAGCGATCTATACGAGAGATAGTTCTCTTGGCACCATCTCTGGGCAGCCGAGGGTTCCTGTCCCTTGAAGGCGTGATATGCATTGAGCATCGTAAGATGGTCACCATCATTGTGGGCGAATTGAGCCTTGGCTTGGTCTGCTTCCTTTCGTCGATTGCTTGGTCGTACAAATATTTGAGGGACTGACAGGAGCGCAGTTATGGATAGGATTTCGCTGGCGCAACGGAATTCTCCGGATGAAATCAGCATGACAGCTAGAGCTGGATCGAGGGGATATTCGGATGCCGAACGTCCCAGATGGGTCAGTTCACTATTTTATATTGTTAGCGTTTATATTTAATTCGCAACCAGTACGAGGAAACTCACCCGTCATCATTCAAACATGCAAGATAATTAAGTTCCTCCAAAGCTCGCATCATAGTTTCCGGGGCGGGAGGATCCATAAAATCAAAGTGCACCAAATCATCGATTCCCAATTTCTTGAGTTCCAACACAGTACTAGCCAAGTTGCTCTTCAAGATTTCGGGATAGGTCTGGTCGATGAGTTCCTTCTTGAATGCTGATTCTGTGTAGAGTCTGAAGCATTTTCCAGGTCGAGTACGACCGGCACGACCGGCACGCTGCTGCGCGCTTGCCTTGCTGATTGGAGAAACGAGCAATGATTCAACTCTGATTCTGGGGTTGTAAACTTTTTGCTTGCTGAAACCGGGGTCTACGACGTAGACTATACCATCAATAGTAAGAGAGGTTTCGGCGATGTTGGTAGAAACAACCACTTTTCTACCCGGCTTTCCACCCTCGCGTGCTGGCGGCGGGGCAGGGTCGAAGATTCTTTGTTGTTGGTTGGGTGGGAGTGTTCCGTAAAGGGCATAAACCTTGAGCGGACCGCAGTCGTATTCCCTTTGCATCTCATCGCCCTCCATTCGTAGACGTTTACAAGCCTCTTCGATTTCCTCTTCACCAGTTAAGAAAAGCAAGATATCGCCTTCAGGTTCACTTCCATGGATTTGCAATACGGTTCTCAGAGCCGCCTCGACATAATCTCTCTCTGGTTCCGGAGTGTAGAAGATTTCGACGGGGTGGGTTCGCCCTGGAACTGCGAGCAACGGTGCATTGTAGTCGTTCGCCTCAGCCCCGAAGTACCTCTGGAATTTTTGCGCATCCAAGGTAGCAGACATGACTACGATCTTAAGATCCGACCTCCTCTTAGCAACGTCCTTTAGCAAGCCCATAAGGATATCTGTGGCGAGAGTACGTTCGTGGGCTTCGTCGAGAATGATGCAAGAGTATCTGTTTAGATTGGGATCATTCATAGCTTCTCTCAGTAGCATACCATCTGTCATGTATTGCAGAATGGTCTTCGAGGAAGTATTGTTCTCGAATCTAATGTTGTAGCCAACTTCCTGCCCCAGGGGCACATCCATTTCATCTGCCACACGCTTCGCAACGGACATGGCGGCCACCCTTCTGGGTTGGGTACAAGCGACTTTCTTTCCCGTAGTGTGAGGTAGTTCATCGTAGAGGACGAATTGGGGGATTTGTGTAGTTTTTCCGGAACCAGTTTCACCGACGAAGACGAGGATTTGGTTATCCTGGTAGAGCTTAAGGAATTCATCTCTGCAAATTGTATACGCGTGTTAGAAGCTGGGCTTATCTCCTGGACCTGTGGTTAGAAGAAAGAATTGGATTCGAATTGGCTTACCTCTGTGCATGAACGGGGAGATCACGCCTCTTCTTCAGAATCTTGAAGTATTGATCTGACAGCTCCTGCCCGGTGAAAGGATTTATCGGCCCATCTTCAGCCTTCGAGGCCTGCGCGGTGGTTGTCTGATGGCGAGTGAGCCCAGCAAAAGGATCTTGGTCTGCAGAACCCCCGTTTCGGGAGTTCCTTGCAGCGGAAGGAGTAGAACCACCTGCGTACATGTGCGCTAAATATGGATTGTCCTGCGGTGTAGACCCGTTGGCGCTGACTTTCGCCTTCTTCGAGGGTCGATCGCTATCAATCGTTTCCCGATCACGTTCTCCCGACATGGCGGAAGAGACTAGACTGTGGCGAGAGGGAGGCCCCTACGATGAAGGTTTGATAGCAACGAGAGCAGGTAGCTGTGATCCAGGTGCGGTGTTCGTGTCGATGTCGATGGAGGAAGGACGAGAAGGAGGAAGATGATCGAGTGACTAAAGAATGGTAAAGGTTCTTTCGAGCCGACAAAAAAAATTGGACAAGGTTCTCGCGCTGCACAAAACACAAAAGCTTGGCCGCCGCCACTTACCACATCCTACCCACTACAACCTCGACCGTTATAACAAGCACTCAAAGCTATAGCTTGAAGGAAATTGTTTTATACAGGGACAAGCTATAGGGTTGTAGCACAGTCTCATGTCTAGCCAGAAGGCCTTCCAAGCTGCTCTTAGCTCTGCGTCCAGCTTTCTCCAGCCGGTCTTCAAGCCTCAAAATGGTGGGTGCAACACCACAGCTCCAGCATATCTGTTTGGTGATATTGAAGGCAAAGGAATGCTAACTCTTTATCAAGCGGCAACCAGGCAACGGACTTCGATAATCGAAAGTCTTTACGAAGTGGTGCTCCAAGATGGAGACTCGTCGAAGGCCTCAAATGACAGTATCTCTTATGTTGAAAAAGCATCGCGAGTCATAAACCAGGCGCTAACTCTTCTCAGTGCCTGTAACACCAATGCGGTGCCGAAGAAATCACCAGACGCGCTATACGCCCCGAGGGACCAACGGATAATCCTCGGCTTGGCAGATTTGATTCTCCTGGAGGGAATATATCCAAATGTGACAACAGGGATACTCCCACCACTGGATAGAAGGACAAAATCGTCCGGGTATTTCAACCAAGTTCAAGCTGCGAGTTCAGCGGGTCAGAGTGGAAACAGAGATGTTATCTTACTCGGAACGATAGTGAACACATTGGAACCTATTCTCGCCACAAATTCCAACGAGGTTAGCGACGCCGTGCGGGAAAGACTTCAGATGGATATCATCGCTTGTCTAGGAGAGCTCGCCTTTCATCCAGAAACGGGTTCATCGGACTGGCAAGCCCGGCTCTTCAGCTATTTGGATGCGTATGTGCCTTTGCTCTTAGTATTGGGATTAATCTCAAATATTAACTCTTGCTTATCTCTCTAGAACTTCGATTCCGATTCTACTACCACAAATAATTCCGCTGATCCAACCAACCTCCCCACCGTGGTTTCAAAAATTCCTCACAACGTATCTATCCACAATACCATTAAAGCGTCTGAATGGAGTCAAAGAAGAAATTATGTTCTTCATAGACTCTAATCAAGAAGTATCTACTCAGAGAATAGCTCTGCAACAGGCGTCAAGACTAATCGGCTCCGTTCCATCGTTGTCAACACCAGACCAGTACTTCTCGGTAGTCGCGCCACAGCTAATCGAACTACTTGACGATGGCGGTAATTTAAGTACTGCTGCAGCAATCGTAATAAATGATATCTTTGAACGGCGGAAACGAAGTGTCGAAAAGTATTTCTTTCCATCTCTGTTGCGACCTATTCGTCCATCGAAAACGCAGCTCCCACCAGTGGAAGAAATGGAAAGCGGCGATATCATCACATTGACCGAAGAAGAAGACTTGGAGAAAGCTCTACGGCGAATATCCTGGCTACTCCGGACCTCTGATGGAAAGAACTATCTAGCCGCACATATACTGAATACCCTTATCCTGCCTCTTTGGGGTTTGTGGCAATTTGCCGTTTCAATCAAAATCACAAATCCAGCCTACACGAAGATTCCGGAACAGCTACTAACCACTTACCTCAAAATAAAAGCGGGATCATCTGCGCTTGACGATATCGTGCAGGATTTCAGTTACGACGGAGACGATTATTGGATCTTTAGGCGGGGCGAAATGGGATACGTTAAGATTCTCATGCGAGATCAAAGTTTGACATCGGGACAGATCCAAGTCACCGATATTGAAGAGCGCGTGCCAAAATTTATCGACCTTGCACTTGCCGCGAATGATGATACTTTTACAGAATTCTTTCTTGGGCTCTGTAGGAGATGGTTAGGTGGTGCCGCACCGACAGGGTCCGAAGTTAGTGTCAAACAAACTTTCGGTCTACTATTCCAGCTCAAAGTTCTAGAAGGTATCTTAGAGCATCATTCGGAACGTCTTACGCGTCGGCCGGAACAAGTAATCATTCTAATAAAAGAAATTCTGGACGAACATGTCCGAACCCTTAAGAGCCAGAAAGAAAGACTCGACTCGTTACAGCAACCTTCTATGAACTCCTTAGGTCAGATAATTGGAAAAGATGAGCCGGAGCTTGAAAATGACAGTGACGGGTCCTCGGGTGCAGAGGCAGTTACTATAGCACTTCAACTCCTGAATTCTATTATTTCAACATCCTTCTCCAGAACGGTATCCGAGCAAGAGAAGAAACTGCTAACAACACTCCAACCTTCATTGACATACCTTACTTCAAGCACCAACATACCATCCTCAATGACTTCATTAACCAGGAGTTTATCCCTCTTCATATCCACCCAAGATACTCCTCTTACCAGCGGAGCAGTTGACGGTGAGCCGGCACCTGTAGATGAGAAGATTCTAAAACAGCAGCAGACTTTGCAAACAGGATTGCTATATTTACGTGATGATATGGTACCCATTCGTGCGCATGGACTGGAGTTGTTGAAAGCCCTAATAGCAGAACGCAGCTCTGTGATCGATGTGCCAACGGTAACAAAACTACTTATCGATATGCTACAAGACAGGGAATCGTTTGTATATCTAGGCGTGGTGAAGACGCTTTGCGAACTCTCGGATAAACATCCGGAAACTGTGATCGGGATGCTTGTTGAGGTGTACGTAGATGAGAAGGAAACTATGGGGATTGATGAACGGTTGAAAGTCGGCGAAGCGTTGATGGGGACGGTGCAGCGGCTTGGTGAGACTTCGGTTGGGAGGGTAGCCGAGAGGATTGGGAATGTGATGATTGGATTGGCTGGGAGGAGGAAACGGAGATATAGAGAGGCTGAGGAAGCTAAACGTGAGAAAGAAGAGGAAGCAAAGAGAATAGATAAGGAAGGAGTTATGGACGCAGATTACGCGAAAGCGCTGAAAGAGGCGAGAATAGAAGCTGGGATCGATAATGCGGATGGATCACAGATCAAAGAGGAAGAGACGGAGGACAATGGGCAGTGGGTTTCAAAAGCAGGTGAGGAGGACTATAGGGTCCGAACATCTGCACTGTCGGTCCTAGGTGTGATGTACGACACCAATGCTGGAGGTGTACCTGTTACAATTACAACAGCTTCAGTGGAGGTCGCCTTGAACATTTTGAATTTGGAAAGGGGCAAGGAGCAGGCTACGGTTAGAAGAGCTGCGGTGCACTTAATATCGAGCGTTCTAAATGGGTTAGAGAAGAAGGGAACAGTGGAACTACTGAAGGTAGTATCTAGAGAACGGTTGGAAGATATCGTTAGGGTTCTCGGATATGTGAGAACTACTGATGACGATGGTCTGGTCAGAGAGCAAGCTGGGTCTCTCGTTGATGCATTAACCGAGTAGGACAAATCTTGGTTACAATCGATACCTATGAATCTAAATTTTGGCCGTAACTTCTACTTGATATCCGTAATATTTTATATGTACTAGAGGAGATATAGGAAGTTATGAACAGAAGAAATAAAAGGGAGTCAACAAACAGGCTGCTTTCGTGCTCAGAACAACACCCACTTCTAACTGCAGAGCTCTTGAATTTTCGTTTTTCAAAGTCTCGCCAACTATCTATACAAAGAGGTTTCCTAAGAGAGGAGTCGAGATATCCTTAACCGATAACGAGGGTGTCATCAGTTGGGAAGTCGTATTCAGGGATTTCTAGTGATATCGTTAGTAATATTCACGTGCAAGGACTACTATATAAAATCCATACCCAAGTTCAAAGGAGCTGGTCCTTTTCTGATACGACCGGAGATGTCGTAGTGGGAACCGTGGCAAGGGCAGAACCAACCACCGTAGTCACCGGCCTCACCAATGGGCACACAACCTACAAAAATTCCTTATCAGCACTTCGCTCTACTCTGCGGCATATGGGGCAATTGGAGGCCGAGGTTGGGACGAAGACGGCTACATACCCAAATGTGTGCAGACACCAACCATAACAAGCCATTCCGGCTTCTTCACACGGTCCTCGTCAGCCTGTGGGTCTCTCAGACTCGAGATAGTAACGTTGTTGGCTTCGTCGATTTCGTCGGAGGTACGGTGTCGGACGAAGACCGGCTTTCCACGCCATTTGATAATAACCTGTGTGAACTCGGTTAAACACCCATTCTTCTATTTTATAACGTGTCGGAGTGTCTTATCGTACGTTCTTGCCCTCGGGTATCGAGCTCAATGCGACCTCAACCTTGGCCATGGCCAAAACGTCTGCGGATGCGCTCATGTTGACCAAGAAGTCTATATATCGGGAATAATTGCGTCAGCGGCGGATCGGTGATTTATAGAATATCGGTATGGTGATGGAAAAATCAATGGGTGCATACCCTGAACGGTAGCCTTTGCCGCGGCGGCACTCAATGCACCCATACTACCGACCATGAAGTAGCCGAAGACCTTGTTCGAGCCCTCGGTCTTCTTGGACTTATAGTAACCCCAGCTTGGGATGGCAGTGGTTGGCTTGGAGTACGCAAGGCTGCTGTCATCGCGGCGCTGTTGGACCTGGAGGCAGGCGGCAGCGGCGGATCGGGCGAGAGGAGTGGCGGTAGATTGAGAGCGGAGCAGAGACCGGGAGGCGGTGGCCGGTAACGAGGAGATTGTTCGGAGGGCGGCCATGGTGAATCGAGCGATCGGAGAGGAGAGGAGAGGAGAAGCAGGTCGAGCAATGAGGGGCTCTCGGGCGGGTCGAAGCAGAGAGTCGTCGTTGGGGGGGTTCGAGGTGGGATGAGGTTTCGGACGGTCGTTCGGGTTTGGCTATGACGGAAATTCTTTGGTCGTCGGATTGCCGGCCGTTTGATTGGTCCGCCGGAGGGCTGGTCTTGGCGCCCGTGCAAATTTACCTGGCTCACACAAACCTCCAAGCGACGCGTCCAACATCGAACATCGCCAGAACTGCCTATAAGTCTATAACTCCTGCCCCAAGACCAAAGATAGCCACGATGAGTGTGAGTATAGCCCCTGGTGCGCACTTGCGGATGATGCTAACTCTGGTGTCGATAGTTTCAACCTGTAAACCCGCGGCCAATGCTGCAAGGCCTGTACGTTGAGCCACAACTCTCCCCGGTCCGACTCGACATCAAGCTAATTAGCGATCCCGCATAGCATCAACGACGAGGTTATCGTCCGCCTGAAGTGGGGACAGACCGAATATAAGGGCCGTTTGGTCAGCGTGGACTCGTACATGAACATCCAGCTATCCGAGACTGAGGAGTTCATTGAGGGAAAGAGCACGGGAACGCTGGGTCAGGTTATGATCAGGTAGAAGCCTTTGCGTTCACGTTTAGAAAGCTCCTGGCGACGTCATTTCTAACGGTCAGCTCTAGGTGTAACAATGTGCTGTGGATTAGCGCGGCGAATCAGAACAAATCGGAAGACACGGCGATGAAGGAGTAGAGCAGCTCGGGCAGCTACAACTTACAACCAAGCGCGCGCAGATCTGGAATACTTGCTTCCTAACCCCATTGTAAACAAATACTCAAACCGATCCCCGCCGATTGGTTTAATGAATAAGCTAGTGGAGGTCGGTACGGTGGAGTCGGAGTTGGCACGACGCGATATCCAAAAGTTTTAGACATCATATCTTCGGGACGAAAAGGCGAGTACACTGCCTTGAACATCCACCCAAACACGTGTACTTGGGCTAAACATCCAATATCAAAAGTGGCTCTCGGCCAGTTTATCACGCACAATCTACGAATACTATAATGATTCACGAGACACATTTTGCACCTTCTTCTTCTTAGCGTAGAGCGTGATTATGGTCTTTCCCAGCCCGAACAGAAATGTGGATAGAGTTTGAATTCCAATGATAACGGATTAAAGATGAATCTAATATCCGAAATCTGCACCCACAAGTGGTAGCTTGAATGCCCTCATCTAGAGCCCTTTGAATGTTGCTAGTCGCAAAGCATTGTTTGCATAGCAATTATTTTAAGCACGCTCTATTTCGCCAACTTGAAGACAATATATCATATACCTGTGTGGCGCGTGATCAGGTCCTTTAATTTAGCCTGTTGTAGCATATTTATTTGGCGTTACGAGAGAGATATATATACGTATATTCATAACTACGGTATATATACAGATACTCTCCACGAATCTAAGTGCCTAGGTAGCATATTACGTTATCAATCTCACCGAGCATTCGATGGTATTATCGAGTATTATAGCGTCTTAGGGTAGAACTTCTATACAACCAGACCACTAGTGTATTTCATTCTCTGTTCTAATACTCGATTTATTCAGAAGTCCATAATTTTGGTCTCGCGGTCTCGCCGCGCAAACTATATATCGTGAACTCTCATTCAAGCCTGCCATAAAAAATTAATTGTCTGTAAAGACAGCTGTCAACAACATGTAACCGCTTTGGTACATTAATAAATACAATCTCGTAACCACAATCGGCGACGCGCTAGCTGTGCGGCTCTCACCTGCGTTGTCATTGACACCAAAAATCCAGGTTGGTTGTAGCAAGTCCAAATTCGATCCGTTTGCGCAACATTCGAATTTGCCTGAAAAGGAACATTGCAGCGAGGATGTGAAATAAAAATTCTAGGATTTGGAATTCAAACCCGCTTTTACCAATCAGAGAGCATAACTAACTTTCCGCTTTCTCTAATGGAATGAGAATGATATTTGTATACAATAACTATGAGAAGGTGCATTTGATGTCTGCCTCGAAGCTGTTGGGGGGGTTTCTGATTGCCAAATATAGTTCCCCGGCCTTGTCATCGGGAGGAGCGTTAGCGAGGGCAACTATCACCCAGACCCAGGGGTTTTATATCAGTTGGTGGGGCCCTTTCTTGCAAGGCGATTCGACGGACCAAACTAGCGGGCCAAGCTAGTTGTCCCAGTGTCAACGCGTCGGTGTGCGTGCATCACGAGACAATTGCTCCGAGGACCTGAGTGGCCGAATTTGCGAAAGAGGCCGAAGCGATCGAGGCGGGCGGAGAGGTCTGGAATGCCTGAGACGCCGCTGCTGCCATGACGGCTAGCCTAGCCGACCCAAAGCTTCATAGACGGCCCCGCAGCCTGTTCTCAGTCCATCGCTTCCTGCCATCTCCCTCAACCTTTGATCACTCCAAGTAGAAAGCCGGATATCGCCATCTTCGGTCGCCATATTGTGGCAATCACAGCTAGCGGCGGGCATCAGGCCTCCCATATCGCCCGCTAGAGTCAGCCGCATTCTCAGCACTCCAGAAGCCACCAGGAACCCGTAGCCACTGTACCACTGAATATATACTTGCCTGGAAGTCACTCTTTGGGTTCTGTTTGAAATCGTTCCCGCAACTCGTGAACAGTCGTCCGTTTTGAGGTTTCGCTAGTCGCCGACGACAACACTTGCCACGGAAGTTTTTGGAAAGGAGAACTCGAGAGTCGATGCAACGTTTGGGGACATTGGACGGGGCGTTCGTTCTTCTTTGGGCTGGTTTGATATTACTTTCCGGTATGCAGCATTATTATATTGTTTCTATATTATATTGCAGCACCCGCTGGAACACAGTGGTGCTTCCTTTGTTGGTTGTTGTTTTGTAAGTGGTAGGACGTCTCTGCTAACTCGATGCCGCCGCAGTTGGAAATCGCTGAAGATTGACATATTCTTACATATTTGCTACCGCATGCAACAGCAAATAAGAATATATACACCACACTGCATCGCCACAACGTTCACAAGCAACCTCCGCCTCAGTTGGCTTGAATAACTTCATTTGTGGCTGCCCTTTGCCTTGGCCTGCGGTCCCATTCACCCCTTCATTGGTCCTCCAGATACGGCGTCTTGATCACTAGCCACTCTCGAAATATGAAGTCGCCGTCACAACGACGGGTGTAATGGAGGAAAGACATCTTGTCATTGCAGACAGCAAACAGACTTCTAACATTTAGCAGTCACGTACCATCGCTCTGGAAACTTCAGCAGTCCCCCTCAACTCTTTCTTGTCCCTCCCTCTCTTCGTCTCGTCATCCAAGATGTCATCTGCACCAAGGCATCGAAATCAAGACGCCGTTATCGTCATATCCTCCTCTCCTGAACCCGGAGACTCTCGTGAAGAAGAGCCTGTTCATTTTGGCAGACAGGCCATGAATGATGAAAGCGGGATGTTTGGAGCGCACTTTGCCCCCGAAATAGAGATGCAGGATTTTATAGAGCCGGAACCTCAAATATCTCCACTAGAGGAGTGTCTTCTCTCTCTGAAGACTCTATTTCCAGATCTTGATCCACAGCATGCCCAAGAACTTTACGCTACCCACGCAGTAAACCAAGGACCGAATATCTTGGAGTTTTTAGCAAATCATCTGATTGAAACTAACGGTCGATATCCTAAGATTAAGCGTGAAGAGAAGGCTGCTAAACGAAAACGAGAACCGAGCCCGGCAGAGCCAACAGAAGAAGAACTCAGCATTAAATACTCTCCAGCACGCCGACCGCGTATATATCCAGACGAACTCAGGTGAGTAAAGGCGCCAATTTTTAAATACAAAAATGCCCCCAGCTTGATTCAATATCACCATACATACTGCTGGTTTTGTCCTTTTACTGAGAAATGTGCGATTTATCAGCCGGAAAATGCTTCGTAACGCTTTCCCATTCATCCCCGCTCAGCACATAGATAGGGCCCTATATGCCAATCAGGGTTGTATTTTCCCTACCTACAAAGAGCTGGCTCACGCCGAGGCAAACCAGGGGGTAGGGTACAAGAAACTTCTAAGGCCGAGAAGAGCTATTCCCGATTATCTCATCAACCAGGCTATCAGTGAGGTCAGGATAAATCAATATGCGGAATTCCAAGAAGAATTCAGTGCAGCGAAGAAATTCTATGATAAATTAACGAGTGAGCTCGATTTTCTTCCATTTCTTCCATCCTTCCCTTCTCACCAGTGCGAAATTTAGTCAAAGGTCGCGTTGGGACAATCCCTCAAAATGGGGAGTTAGGTGCGGGTCCTGCTGATGAGGAACTGTTCGAATGGTAAGACTACCTTCCATAACTTGAAACATGGCAAATGATACTAATATTTGATAGTCAATGTTGCTTTGGAGAAATCCCATCCGCTCAATTGACGCAATGTTTGGACGGACACATATTCTGCCTTGAATGTGGAAGAAGAAACGCAGAAACAGAGATTGGCCGGCAAAGGTACAAGCTTCTTTGTATGGACGGCTCTGGGTGCCGTCAAGAATTCTCAGCAAAAGAAATCCAGAGGTTTTGTGACCCGAAAATGCAGGAGGCTCTCGAAAGACTAGAGCAACGAGATGTTCTACAACAGGTATATCTTTCTCCATTGGAAACATAAATATGTATCAAATTTTAACATGTGGGGTTCCAGGCGGGGATTGATGGGCTATCGGAATGTCCATTTTGTGATTTCGCCGCTATCCTCCCTCCCGTTGAAGAGGACCGGGAATTCCGGTGCCTCAATCCCGATTGTATGACGACCAGTTGTAGACTATGCAGCAAACCCACGCATGTCCCTTTGACGTGTGAGGAGCACTCCAAGAACGAGAATCAAAACCTGCGGAAGAATGTGGAGGAAGCGATGACGGAAGCATTGCTTCGCAAGTGCGGGTAAGCAGTTCTTCCCCATACTTGATCTTCAAGGGTTGGCTAATAGACCGGTCAAGAAATTGCGGACTCGCATATGTCAAGGAGAGCGGCTGTAACAAAATGTAAGACGCCCGCCAAAGGCTAAAATCATTTTTCTACTATACTAACTCGGCTAGTGTCTGCTCCCGCTGCTCTGCCATGAATTGGTAAAATCAATGTCCACGCCGCTCAGATTTCTACAGTTCTAACTATTTTTAGTTACCTTTGCTCGAAAGTTATCAAAGACTACAAGCATTTTAATGACGCGACGCGCGGAGGCAAGGCGGGAAACTGTCTCCTATTCGATAATAGTTAGTTCTTATTATTTAACCTCTATGAAAGTTTTAAGTGCTAACTTTATCTAGCTGACGAGCGACATCATAATGAAGTACAAGCGGCCGAAGAAGCAGCCATTGCAAAGATCCGCGCTGAAAACCCTGAGATTTCCGAAGAAGAAATGCGTATTCAGCTTTCACAGGTCGTCATCGATGTAGAGCGTCAACGAATTGAAGAAGGCAATAGACGTCTCGTCAACAATGTTCAGGGCCAGGTTCACTATAGAGGTCGACCAGCGGTCGTTCCTTTACAACCAAATCATCCTCCGCATCCTCAGTGGCCACACATTCAACCACAATTAGTAGCACATCCCGCTCCTCAGGTAATTTACCGCCCCGTACCGATTCCCGTTCAACAAATCATGCAGCTTCCTGTTGCTATGATCCCTCAATTCCCAGGAATCCCAAATGGCCCCCCGATTTTCCCTCAGGTACTAAGGAATCCCGTCATCCAGGCTCAGCATATACCAGTTCTAGGAAACCCCGTTCCCTTTCTTGGCGGGAACGTCAATATTGTCCAGAATATCGGTCATGTTCAACAGCCACTCAACATCGTCCAACGTGTCCAACGTGCCGTGAATCTGATCCCACGCCCCGCTGGTGCGCTCGCGCCAAATATAGCGCATCCTGCACCATATCCTGTACTTATGGACAACGTTCCTATCCCGAATGCTATGCCGGCTCCTTATGTCAACCCAGTGGTTATGCCGAACGCACCCGCTCCTATCCCGCCCCCGGATAATCTTGGTTTCATCCAACGTAACTTCAATATCGGCGGGAACAGACTAGTCAGAGCTCGCCAACCCGGTCGCATCTATAACCAAAATCCCCTTGCTAATCAACAGCCTATTGTCGTTATTAATGATAACGTTGCAAGACAGATGATTCCAGATCTACCTAACGGCGAAGATAATGATAAGGTCATTCCTCTCTCTCCTGTTAGAAATAGACCCTCGAAGATTGCGAAACGAAAATAAACGACAGCACGATATTAAATCATAACTTATTATTCCCTAGCTCTGGAATAGCCCATCGAACGAACAATTAGTCCTCGAGATTTCGATCCGGCCAATACATATCAACATCAAATGCCTGCTTTGTTAATTTTCTTATAATTTAATGACCGGTTGAATGCATTTAATCCCTTCCCCTGTTTGATATTCCCACCATAAAGAGGTCAAGGGGTTCCGGCGTTTACAAGGAGGGATGAATAATTGCATACATATGGAGAAATAGCGACCTTTTCTGGAGATTTAGTGTTCTGTTATATTTTCTTCTCGCTTTCATCCTTTACAACTGGTAGCTCAATTATGGCCACTACTGTGTAATGCGCCATCAATTCCCTCCTAACTGTACATAATCTACCATTCATCAATGCGAGATAATCGAGAAACAAAATTAATAATATTTTACTAAGATTATATCACTAGAATAGATCTTCTTGCACCCGGTATTGATATTCAAACCTGTTCTTCAGTCGCACAACCTCCTGAGACTCTACCTGTTGTTATGTTAAGTTCTCTCAAGAAGAATTCTCCAGCAAACACCCTCTTGTCGGCCCTTACAGGCTCCTCGTTTTCATCTAAGTAGTATCTGGAGCCACTAATCTCCAACGCGACAAGGTTCCCCCACTGCGTAAATGATTTGTTTCTTGGAAACTCATATCGCCAAAAGATAAGCGGGTCAGCGACACCAGGGAACCCACCCCAAATCTTCGCCGGTGGCATGAAAGTTTGGGTCGTCCCTTCCGCGGCGATCGTTGGTGTCTGCGGCAGTTCCGTCGGTGTTCCACTCTGCACACTTTCGATTACGGTCCTACTCATATCGACCTGCGGATGTGTGATGTTTAGCACAATCACGTCTTTCGGCCCGTCCGCTTCGTCCATGCCGTTTCCGTAGCCACGGATTACTATCGATTTCGCGCGTTCAGAGGTATCGCCCGGTGTCTCTCGCCTAACCCAGGAGGCTTGCGCGGGCCACGCGAGCGTGATGGAGTATATTGCGAACGACTGATTTGATACCGATGTAAACCTGTACCGTGGCGGAGCCCACTTTCGGGTTCTTTCGTCAAGTTCGTTATTTTGGTCGCTGCGGTAGTATAGTGCGCGAGGGCTGTACGGCTCCACTCTTGTAAAGTTGAGCCCGGGAGATGTCCAATTCCATCGTCCCTTGGGAAGAGCATCGCGTTCATACGAACATATGGTATTTTGCAGACAGGAGCTTGTAATCGAGTCATTGCGTACGAAACAAGCGTTGTAAGGGAATATGCTGGGGCAATTATAAGGCCGCCAGCGTATGTCCCAGTAGAACTTTTGGTATATTGTAGACTCTATGGTATCGTTTACCAGAAACCCGAAGGGTGCATCGCGAAACTGTTGCGTTAAGGTATGTTAGATCTATGATTGTTCGCCACTTTGCCTTGGAGTTTCCGCAGAGGTATGACATATAAAATCTAGGCAAAACACTGGAAGTAAGGCGCAGTCTTACATTTAGAAGCTTGTCGCAAGCTAATGAACCTGGTTCGTTTACAAATCCGTGTATTGGTATTGAGATGATTGATAGTAACCCGAGAACAGAAGATCGTATCCAATTTGCGAAAACCATTCTTGACAATTCCTAGGGTTTAGAGGTAATGAGGCAATTGAACTTTAAGACTCTAGTAAATATTACGACACAGCGAAAGCTTCGCCCTGTTCTACCGCGTTTTCGGGATATCCTATATATAATGTCAAGTGCTTCCGTGGGCAGTAGTTCGAAGCGAATGGCGGGTGCGCGTTGATATGATATAACCAAAAAGTCGACGATGTGGATATGAAAAGTGGCGGTTAAATGTAACATTAACATCGGAATATTTCGTAACAGGATCATAGTAACGGGTTATTTCCCTAACGCATGCCGAAACTAATTCTATAATTCCGATTCAATGTCGCATCACACAACACTCATCCAACCCAACATTTGAGGTAGGCAGCAAGACAAGAACCCCGTGCTGGATTTCAAAACTGATTACGATCCGAAAGATGCAACCAATATAGACCAAGGCTACAGCTTTCCGTATGGTCTCGTCCACAGACTCCTTTAATAGACTGCGCTTCTCTCGCAGTTTCAGAGCATCCAGACGTGTTGGGTTGGTGTTGCAATGAAGCCATTGCCATTTTTGGAATTACCATCACGTGACTAGACGTCGGTTTCGAGCAGCCAATTATTTAGTCTGTGCAACGAGGATGACGAATCAAGAACGACGACGTCAACGTCCCATTTGTTGCGCGTGTGGCCCGAATCCGGGGCAGGCAAACCCAAACACGAACATCGCCATTCCCAATATCAGAAAGGAATACGCGGGAACTATTTCCCCAGCACAGGGCCGCTTGTCAACATGAGCTTAAATCCGTTGGATCGGTCTAATGTTACTAAAATAATTACAACCAGCTTGGGCGGGACCGATGAGAACCCCGCGTCGCGAGCCCCGCTTCGTAGCTCAACAGAGGCGATCGCGGTGCTCACACATGCATGTATGATTGCTGTAGACTTCAAACTTCTGGGGTTCGACGAGGATGACAGAATAGGTAGGATTTGCCCCGTTTTCAGGATTTGTTTCCTTACTTTTTGACTTCTGGGGTATAGTTCTCCAAAGCTAATTCCTGTGCTGCTACGGCAAGACGAGGCTATCGAGTTATCGAGCCTGAAACCGCTTCCGTCTCAATGGAGCACCTCAACATCTTCATATGGGTTCCGCTATTCCCACACCCAATCAGCCATGAAGTTCCTTATCAAAGTGAACAGGCTGGGCGGTAAGGTCGTCATTATGGCTTTAGGTGTCGGAGACGACAAGACGGCGACAATGGAAGTCATCACCAAGGACTGGATATCAGAGTCCTTCTTTGCTGATGACACGGCCGAAATGAAACGTCCGGTTGGGGAAGCTTACATTTCGCCCTCAAGAATGAGCGATTTGATTGCTACGTTTAAGACAAGCATCATTCAAAAGCTTGTACCAGGATTGCACAAGCCAGGGTATGAAGAAGCAGCTGAGGCGGTCACATCCGCTGCTTCAAGCTCTAGTCAACGAAGAGAAGGTACTGGAAGACCGCCACGGCCGCCAGGAATGGAGAGACCGGACGATTATGATCCTCTGCGGATACCGCCTCGAAACCCTCAACGTCCTTTTCCTGGGAACCCCGACGATCCACCGGGATTTGAGGACGAGTACGAAATCAATCGACCGCCCGGTAACCCTTGGGGCTTCCCTGGCGGCGGAATGGGAGGAGGGGCTGGGAGAAATCCATTTAGAATAGGGGATGACGATTTGAATCCTCCTGGATTGGGTAGAAATCCCCCGTTAAGAGGACCGCTTTTTGGTGAGGAAGAAGGCAATGGGATGTTCGTAGGACCTAACCATCCGATGTTTGGTGGTCGACAGGGTAGAGGTGTCCCGGATCCTAGGTGAGTAGAATGATCAAATTTCTCTTCTTATTTTACAAATGGCCCCTCAACGAGTCAGAACTCGTTGCCACTTTCGAAAAGAGTTAACAGACCAGGTATTAGGTTCCCACCTGGCTCAAGATATGATCCTATTGGACCTGGAGGAGGGCCTCAAGGCGGATTTGGAGGTCCGAGAGGTGGACTTCCCCGTGGACCTGGAGGACCAGGGAGTGGCTTTGGCGGATTTGGGTCCGGTGACTTCATATAACCCACCCATCTGCTAAAGGATTTCTTTTTTCCCGATGGCACAGATACAGCTAGAAGGGAGGCAGTACCCAAAGGATCCACAAAGCCCTTGTGGGTGTTCCAAAGCCTGATGTCCATTCATTTCTGCTTATCATCCAATCAGTAAAGGAATATGATTGTGATCTATGAAATTCGATGCAGCTGGATGTGTCATGGAACCCATCTGGCATCCGGCTGCCCTCCTGAGATAGCTATAGTAGTCGAATAGCAAAGAATGTTGGCCAATCATTACCGAGACAGATGTGGGAACGCATTTTCGTTGTAGCCGTGAATAGAAACTATAGTTTTACTCCATGTTGACTTTTTCCACTCGCCGTCCAGCTTGCCATGCTACTCTAGGCTGCCTCTTTATTTTAGGAGCAAAAACGAACGAGATTAAGGCAATTCTGTTCACTTTTTCTTTCACCTGAATTGCAGCACTCACCCACTCACTGGGAACATCCCCAAGTTCCAAAAATTGAGCTATTTGAAAATGCTTGGCATGCACCGATCGTGGAGGGCTTGCATATGGAAATTTATGCCGTTTGTTCAAACCTGGGAGCCGAAGTATCACATTACACCTCTCGCAGCAGGGTGGGTTTGGGACGGCGCTTGCAACATTATGCGCTGCGGCTGGATGTTAGAGAAATTTCCACCCAGTAAAAAGTGTGTTGTCTGGGAATACAACGGTGTCTCAAATGCTCGAAAAGAAAAAATGACAACCTGCATGCGATTCGCTGAACGGGCACGGAAGGGAATGTCAGACGCCTCCGTAGCCTCCAAATTAGATTGTTTGCCGTTTAACTGGGATTCGCTCGCCTGCACAGCCAATATAGGGGACGCAGTATAGCATCGTGTCGGGTATCTCAAGATCACATCGATTCGAGCCCTGATTCAAGGCAAACGAGGCTCTCGAGGTTCACCGAAACACTCAAACTATCCGAATCGCGAAAAACAACTTTTTGGTATAACATTTTGGAAGCTGCGATGTCGCAAGTTTATTGGTCTGTTTTTGAATGATCTGTTCGTGTAATATTACGTATCATGTCATAAGCTATGATCCTTGGTTACGCTTAAGGCAATCCTCGGCCAAAGATGAAACCTCAAGGTCGGAATTACCTACGTCGGGTTCTCCTTCCAATATCGAGGGTCAGGCCTTTCAGGCCTTCCGAATTCTCTCAGAGTCAGAGGTCGTGATTCGATTTCCGTAAGCCCTAAAATTCTGTCAAGGAAAGATGCATAAGATGAGGCTCCTCCAAGGCTCAATTGAAAATTTTATTTGGGCCAATCATTTGTCATAGATGAGGGTTCAGATTACGGCTAGTACCGTTATCTTGAGAACATGGGTAGCTGCTGCTCCTTGCTGCGGCCAGTCCGTCTCGAATTTCGACTCGATTCGTCCTGCCAAAGCTAAGCTTCCCCCGCATAACAATAAACAAGGCGAAATGAAAATTCGTATTTTGATCTCGAAGACAATACAATGCCTCAGTGAGGTAGACCGATTCAGGTCGCAGAAGAATCGTATCTTACGAAGACAGTCAGACTTCAAGATGGATCCTTCCTTCAACGCAAGTTCAGCTCCCCGCCAAGAAGAACCTTGATGCCCAGACACGCAAACTAATTCTCGAAATAAGACCGCCAAGCTTTGCGCTGCATCCATGTATTTGTGATTGCTGGGAGGACAATAGAACGTAATTTGCAAACACAATAAAATATGGCTTGCAAATTCTGACACTTTTCGGTCATCATGAGCGCGAGACGAGAGTAATGCGAACTCGTAGGCATATTTCTTTCAAATCGTCTAATAATAGAGGTTAACGTTGTAGGCGAGGCATATTTAGCGACCGTCAAAAGTGTTCAAGGGTGCCCTGGTGCCATAATCGATACTATTTCGATCATCATCGTGTGATACCGTCTACGGGATAACAACGGATATTATTTTGCCGGCGCCCAAACCTGAAGTTTGTTCCAAATACGGTTACTCCGGCTGGGAAGGAAAAGAAAATTTGTTATGGTGGTATTCTATATTAGTTGTCGACAAAAATATATTGGTCTTTTACGCTCTACCCGCCGAGAGGTGCAGCTTGCAGCATGCGACAAGGTTGTGTTCCAAGAAAATTCCCAGATCTGACGCGTTCCCTCCTCTCCCAGCTGAACAACCGTTGTACTGGTACATGTTGGCAATGAAATTACCAGCGGTGTGGGAAAAGAGGGGCTCGTCCTCTTGGATAACCTTGGCTGGGGGGCAGAACTGCAATTTGCGTCTCAAAACCTGGTCCTTGCATAATTGTTTTTCTGGCCTCCTCCTGACCGAAGTCGCGAGTCGGTAGACATACGCGTGATGTTCAAGGGTGGAAGGGCAAAAGTCACAGACAAGAAAGACCGCCAAACGAGCGGGGTTGAAATGTCAACGGATCCTTTGCGAACATGCGTCGGAGCTGCAAGTCATGTTACGTTTTCATACATTACAATCAAATCCTACATGACATGTACATCGCATATGATTGCTTAAGCTATCGATCGTGGGGATCACGGATTATCTGGTTTCCCCCAATTTATGTACAAGCAAACGATCGATATTAATTGCCATCGTGGGGAGGGCCGAGGGTATTACGAGCGGGCTGGCCGGCTGTTAAAATTCCAATTGGGTATTTCGCTTCAGACGGAATGTGACACAAGAGGCCATTTATCTCAATCCGTAAACTGGCGCGGCACAACGCAAAATTTCCGCCAGTAGCTGGCAACTTCCCCTTATTCTTTGCATCGGGCGTCCAGGCATCCAAGACGTTGCAGGTTGGTTTTAAGAGCTTCAAGCGACAAACAGTACGAGCGCAAATACGCAAGCGACATTTGATTTCTCAGCGTAACTACTACTTCAAGTGCTTCGTTTCAAACTGTCGCCAGGCGCGACCGTTAAAGTTCAAGACATCGCGCAACTAGATTTTGACATGTAACTACAACAAAAAGAATGGCTGCCTTTTTTCTGGCGAAACGGTTTCCAGGAGTCAAGTGGGAAGTACCCAAAAGACAACTTTCAAGTAAAAAGAGAAAAATTTTGCATCAAGGGAGTGACAGTTATTCCGGGGAAATACGAGACAAATACGGATTTATCCCCGCTTCGAAATTTTGCAAATAAAGTTACAAAACCAGAAAAACCTCGGTTATGAGAATGCAGAATATGTATGAGATTTAGAAAAATATTTCAGAGATGTAAAATGTCCAAGCACTAGATTCATAGAATATAGAATAAATAAAATACGACAAAAAAGGGCATTTTAAAAGAAGAAAAAAGAAGAAGAAAAAAGCAAAATCCTTAACGCCAGTAACAAAAAACATAGGCAAATGCAAATTTCCAGATGTGCATATGTGAAGGATCTTTGCGTCCAATACTTCTAAAAAACGCCTGAAATGGTTGAGAAGAAGTAACCCCCAAAAAACAGTGATCAAAGAGAGTGACTCCGCTGACCAAACACCTCCCACTAGGCAATGAAGCTAAAGTTTATGGTAAAGAGAAAACAGGGGAATGATTTAAACAAAAAGCCATTGAAACGAAAGAGCCTTCCCGTCCCAGTACAACGCCAGATGATGATAAACGAACAAATGCAACAAAAAATACGAAATGATGAATGAAAGCCGACAGGAATAACTTTTGCCAATACATGTTGGAACAAAACTCCGAAAGTGAGTGTCTTATGCTTTTATCAGCCGCAAGGCTTACTGTTCGAGTTTGTAAGCCCTGGTTTGAGCTAGTAGTTGAGCCTCCATTGGTGTTCGTGAAACAAAGGAAGATTTTCTCGAGCTGCATCGGGAGGATGGGCTTGATTTGATTGGTGATGGGTTAGGCTCCCTGTTTGGGATAACGGGGCTCCTTCGCCTCTTTGGCTTGGTCTTTGGGAATCCAGTCCTCTTAGAACAGCCATCGTCTTCATGTCTAATTCACGACTAATGTTAGTGCAAAGCAAGAAGAAAAAGTCTGAATCAGTTTGCTCACCTTCTTAGGGTATCTTTTCTTGCGAACATGCTGTTACAAAGTTGACATCTGAATTCCTTCTTCTTAGAATGGACCTGTATTAAAAACATGTGAGTGAATATACCAATAAAACAAATCAATAGGTTCTTATACATACGCAAGTCTCATGCCTTTCTCTGTCGGTCTTTCTAACAAAAGATTTGCCGCAAGAAAATCCGCATTGGAATGGCTTCGCGCGCTCTGGGTTGTGAGTCTCCTGATGCGCTTTGTAGTTCCATATTCTTTTGAAATGTTTTCCGCAATTTTGGAACTGGCACGTGAAGACCGCCTCCCTGGCTGAAGTAAACTGTCTCTTAGGCTTGGTGATCTGCCCTCCAGATAGAGTTCTTTGAAGTGCCATGGAAATATCTGACGGTTGTGGTTTAGTTTCGTTGTGAGGCTGCAGATGGGTGTATGAGATAGAAGAAAGCGCACCAGAAAGATTGAAAGAGTCGATGCTCTGTGTAGGTACAGCAGAATCGCTAACGACAGATGGAGACACTGGAGTAGGATAGTAAATAGATTCGTGGGAAAGCTGTGGCTGCATGGGGACACTCATATAACTGTTCCCTGGGTAGCCATGAAGACTGTGTTCCGGTGATGCCATAAAGCTTTCTGGGTATCCTGCTGGTATCGTATTCGTTTCAACGCCCGAGTAAGGATGATAGGACAGGTTTTCATGGTCGTAAGTGAGTTCCAGTTGGAATGTTTCTTGCGACGTTCTTGGTGTTGTCATGTAAGGCGCATCCTGCTTGAACAGGTGCGTTTCGTCTAGAAGGTTATACTCCCCAGCGGCTTCGACGCTCGTGTGAGGAAGTTCATAGTTTGAAGTCCGTCGTTTAGGCATTGCAAGGTATGCGTAGTCCTGGGAGAACGCCACAGGGTACATAACTTCAGTCATGGAGATCTTGTAGATGTTTTGCCAGCGACTCCAACTATGAAGTCCACAGGCCCGCACTGGTGAGAAGAGTAAGGAAAGGAGGATATACAAATATATATGTATGTATGCGCTTGTCCTAGTGTAGAGAGAAGTTTGAAGGAGAAGATTGTATCTACGCTCAGCGCCAAAAGTCAGCAGATGAGTCGAATTTTATAAAGATCTGTCTTGAAGGCATACCTTTGAATAGATCAGGCTTTTGATGCTTGTGTTCTATCTTCGGAAAGGCTTAGAGAATATCTGTCTCGTCACCTGTTAGTATGTTTCCTAACTACCACATTTAAAGTGCATCACCGAAAGTCAATGCGTTTCGGAATTGAACATTCTTCGATGCAACGGTCTCTTTTGTTGGTCGTTATTGTGATAGCACAAAATATGATAAAAGAGCGCAATTGAAGGGGCTCCGAATATTTACAGGCAGCAAAGGGGGTCCGGACGAGGGGGAAGACTTACGAAACAAAGCGTTTTTTGGAAGGAAAATAAACCGGACGCTAGTTTCTCTCTGTAACTTTAAATGCTATAGCCACAAAAATACCTTCGCGCTATAATCTTTGACTAATTATTGTAGATATGTTGTGTGCTTAGGTCACTTAGTGATCTTTTAAAGTTGGGTTTGAAAAAGTCTTGAGAGTACCCAACAGGATGCGTTTCACAGTACTCTAGTTTATATATTTCAAGAGGACTTGAATGACTATTCAAACTGTTGTACTGGTTGGTACGTTTTTTTTTTTGGCTGTCGATATTGTAGCTATCGTAAAGGGCCCGTGGCTTGAAAATCTCCAATAATGAACCTGTAAATTCGAAACAAGACGATCGATCTATGTCTCTCCTGTGCGATGATTTATCAACACCTTCGATGGGAGTCGAGGGCTGTGTATGTTTTATCGTGGTTCTCCTTGATCCTCGTCTCCCTGTTGTTGTTGTTCAAAGCAAGATCTGAGATGTACAAGCTGATTTCCGCTGTCAATTTTGACACGACTCGACCGTTGTTTGTTATCCCGCGTTGCTGTTGCCGTGAGCTGTTGATAGTTTGGTTGGCGTTCAAGTACGTTAATGTTTCGAATGTCGAGATGACGAATTTGTTGGTTTTATTGGTGTTGATACTCGAATTCTAGCCCTTGGTCGATGGAATATACGCGAATACCCTGACGGAAGATAAAAGAATCCAACAATAGATCCAACAAACAGCCCAGTACTCTTTGTTGGAGTTTCGACTTCTCAATATAAAGAGAACTAAAGCTTCTTTGAATAGGAACGGCAGTTTATTTCTCTTTCAGTGGTTGTATTATGGAGAATATTAGAAATAGGAACGATATTAAATAGATTATCCACCTTAGTAGATGAGTAGATGGGTGCACGAGTGGTAGAGAAAGTTATCTCTGAGAAAAGGATTTGGAGTTGAAGGGGTGGTGAGAGGAGGTAATATATAAAAAAATAGAGCCTTGTCGTAAACCAAGCGGTAGCTAGGATGAGGAGGGTCTGGATTGTATCTAAGGAGATCCGCTTTTGTACTTGCGCATCGACGGAGAAAAAAAAAAGAGGGCTGCTTCCTTGTGCCGGTAAACGAGATTTTATCTTCTGGTTTTATCTCGTTTAGTCTGAAGGGGGGTCAAGTAAAGAAAGGGAAATGTCTGTTCCTGTGCCCGGGCCGTGACAGAAGGGTGCCTGACTCCTGGGAAGCTTAAACGGGGCAAGGCGAATCACCTCGAGCTTCGGGGTGGCCTCTGTCGGATCTACATACAAGTACCCCGATAGAGGACTAGTATGCACAAATCGTTAAACCTTTCCCTCTGGAATCCGGTAGGGCTTTGGTCAAAGGATGCCGGGCTGTGGTGTCTGATTTGAATAACCCAGTTCAAACGAGGTCGAGGGTGAAGGGGAGAGTCGTAAAGCTACAGCCTGCCCCGAGGAAAGGCGCTTCGCGTTTAAGCCAAAGCGGGCGGTGTCCCTGAATTGTTCATGCACTCCATTCTATGCACCCTCGAGAGCTTGGCTTGCCGATGCTTCTGGCAAAGCAGACCCAAGACAAGGTGGTAACAAGCTGGGACGGCAGCTCCATTTTAAATTTTTGATGTTCCCTAAGAATCAATTCGGCTTAACTTTGATTATTGGGGGACACACCACCACACAGCAGCCAAGGCGCAGCATTGGTCTCTTCTTGTCAGTGAGGCTTCGAGGTAACTTGCCCCACAATAAACTCGATTCCTATCATGCATGTGCATCCAAGAGCAAATTATTTAAGAAATAACCCTTGGCGTGCCCTTGTATCATCAATCGAGTTTGCTATAGGCTCCAAGTTTTTCGGAAAGGAGACGCAAGAGTCGGGCTCTTTTGGGTGTCAGAGATTTGGACCCATGTCTTCGCTATCAGGATTGCTCAATCAGGATAGAAGAAGAGCATGCAAGAGATGCCTCCAGACCAATTTCCCGCTAAAAGCGCATTAGCAAGGATGTTTTCGATGGTACAATCACCAAATGTTAATGAAAGTATTCCTGCGTCTAGTTGACCACTCGAAGTCACGGGCACCTGTGGGGAGCGAGTGTCTGACTCCCTCGCGCATATTGGGCCGCAGAGTAATTTTAGGAAACGGGAGGTAGGTCACTAGACGAGGAGTAAATGCGCCAGCATTGCATCCTGGACATTCGCCAGGGCCTGTGAGCTCAACAGAAACAGGAAAATCAACTTCGAAGGAAGCCTCAGTACCACGCTTGTGCTGGTACTTTGAGGAAAGTGGATTCCTTGTCCCCCCCGAAATACGCCTATCTCATGCAAAGCCAAGCACTAGGAGGGTCGGATGGGACGGCAAAGTCCAATCGTCTAGTTTCGGATTCTGTACAACAAGAGGGTTCTGGCGGTGGTGGGGCCAAATTTTCTCGTTCAGGTGGTGAGGTACAGTGGACCGATCCTTACTTTAGGCGATTTTGCGCCAGACGGCGGTACCTTGACAAACTTGTTTTACTTTCCAAGAAAACCGCTAGCGAATCGTTGCACCTTCCCGCAATACCGCCATCGTCTATGAACTGGTTCCCGCCGCAGAAAAACAGACGATTTTAGGCATCAGTGGAGGATTGAGCCGACACGCAGTCAGAATAAATCCCTCTTCTTAGCATTCAGCTAAATTTTTTCAGCTGTAATAGGGGAGCGGTATGGGTTTGTCGGATCCGCCGAGTTTGAAATAGCAAGGAATCGGTTCGCGTTTTAGAAACGAATTTCCCGCGTGGAGCACCTCCAGTCGCTCGTGTAAATTTTCCCGACTCCGCGCCGCCAATCAAGAGGGTTGTCGTGTGTGTTTTTCACCAATTACAAAAGCGGAGCCAGATAGGAAGTCCGGAATTCGACCGGCTCACAACTTGGTCGGAAAAAAGACCACCTCGATATATTAGTGCGACCCAGCGGTCTGGTTATGGTGTCTGGAAACCCTTGGAGGAATGTACGAAGGACGCCATGAAGTGTCTGAGAAACTTTTTTTTGTCTCTCTTATTATCGTGTGCTTGGCGCACTGGGAACTGGAGTACGCGGTTTCTCCATTCAGGCCTGATCTCACTCTCTCGGATCGCTGTCGAGATTCCTGACCGGAAACTTCAGACCTAGCATCAGTGGTCAGCACCTATGAAAAGAAAGAGTGTGGTATTTAGCGTTGTGCAAGTAAACAATAGCTGTACTGGTACACACTGGCATTGCACTTTTGGCTGGCAAGGGGTGTGGAATGGTGTGTGTGTAAAAAAACCTCGAAAGAGGTTTATTTTGGGAGCGGTTAAAAGATGCAGTGTCTAAGCGCCCAGTCCAGAAAACCATGCCTAATGCCTGCAAATTAGGTGTCGTTTCTCTTGAACGGGACAAATTTGGTGATCTGGCATGCACGGCACTTCCCAAAAGCCGACAGCGCGCAGCCTCTAGCTTCACACGTATCGACGTTGAAGCTGAAATGGATGTCAATAGAGCATCGTCAGACGCAGTCAGAAAGAAACTCGTCGCGACAGCGGTGAGCCATAACCAGCAATATTCAAGACTCAGCTACGTTATCAATACGAGGTGCAGCCATCGATCACTGGGTTCTTCCTCCTTCCGGAACACCGCTTTGTCGAATACGGGCTTCAGGGAGGCCAATGTCGGGAACCAGTACAAATCGCATGGGGGGCCATACGCCACGGACCCTGGGACGACCAGGGCAGGAGAAAAGGACCAGGTCGTACGTGATTGGCCGCAATGCCGAATGTTGCATCTGAGAGCAGGGATGCAGCGAATGTTTGCCAGCGGGTTTCACAGAACTGGATTTGCCTGTTTCTCGTCGTAAAGCGGCGCTTAAACCAACACACTCAACTCATTTTTTAGGATATTTTTCGGATCATAAGGGTATGGATTTGGAGAACGAGAGCGCCATTCCCGACAGAACGCTTGTGACTTTACTGTGCTTTCCCGCTTGCTCTGCATTTGCAAACATATATTTTTAATTTACCTATGACGCGGCGGCGACAATATCATTATTTGCGATTTGCAGCGCAAACAAAGCCTTTGATGTAAGTTGACGAAGCGGCCTGGCTAACTTTTAACGCAGTTCGAAAACGAATGCAAATGTATGCATAACTTTGAAACAAGAAAGGTTCTCACAATAGAATCTCAGCTGCAGGCCCATGACTTGGCGCAAAAAGTCACGATTAACCTGTCATCCCATATTTCTATCATTTTGACAGACCTTGACTAGGATTAGCCGCAACTCATTCTCACCCAGCTGCTATATTTAGTAAGGACTCTCAATAGCGAATCTAGAATTGTATACCTTGTCCACCGGCCACAATACGCCTAGGCATTCTCAGAAAGAAAAAAACGTTGAGAAACCAGTCGACCGTCCCGTTCTCCCATTTCAGTCGGAGCAAATCAGATTGCGATCCAAGGGCCTTGTACCTTTCGAATCTCGTATTCTGCCCATGCTTCCCTTGTTTCCACCGGATATCTTCGCGTGAACTCTGTTTCCTTGTATTTTCTTCTTTTCTATCGCTCCGAAGAGGCTGCTTCTCGCATGTGCATGTCGATAAGCCCCCCCTAACTTTCGCCGGATTAGGATGCTGCAGGTCTTGAGCGACCTGTTTCCCAGTTTTTTGGAGCCATGGCCCGCTTCCACAATTTCTCATTGTGATCAGTGGTGCAGTAACTGGAAAGTCTACCGCACCTCACCGCCTCAAGCAGGCCTGCACTGCATTTCACTGCACTGCCTGTTAGTATGTGTGAGCTCTTGATTTTCGAATGCATTCCATGCTGCATAGACACATAGGCTTTCGACCTTGGCTTATTTGAGATTTCGATCCCAACGACAAGGCGGTATCCAGTCTTCCAGGAGGGTTTAACCGAATCGGTTAAGACGGAATACTGGAGATTCTAGCGTCTGGTCCTACCCAGAACCTCGATCCTCTGAATCCGGCTTAGATCAGGTCATTTCCCCTCTTTCTCGTCCCATTCCGTGCCTGTGTCATATATGAGCCTCCTATCCCGTCCTGCGGTATTTTACTTTTTCTACCTCCCGTGACTTTCAGACTATGCAGCTAGTAAATTGCTGCCCTGGTCCAAGGGACAGGTACTAGGTATTTGACAACGGAAGACCGTTCGTAAATGCATGCACCAACCTCGCAACGAGAGGGAATCAGGTTAAGGCTTGCCCTTTCGACGTCCTAATTGTCATTCGGATATCACAAGTCTAGTGGTCGCCGTCGTTGGGATATCCGGTTCGCCTAAACCAGCCATCTCTCGGTCAGGCCAGGCCGTCGAGTCGAGCCTGATGCATGGTGCATGGTACATATAGTCTAATCTTGCTAGAACAATAACCCTAGTGTTTGGATTTGATAAGTCACACAATTATGCCGATGATCCATGGCAAAGAAACCCTATGAGATCATTAGTCATTCAGATCGGAACGACCTGAGAGCGTTGTTGTAAGACGTCAGCACAGCCTGGATCGTCCAATATTCCCCCACCACAAGAAGAAGGAAGGAAAAGACGGTTCACCGGGCTCCCCCCGGGCTCCAATGTACTCTGGGGGCCTAGAGCTGTTGAGCCCGCGGGACACCAAGCTCTGAATCGAAGGTTCCATAGAGCACGAGATGCGACACTGCCCACTGTGTTGTATCCGAACTGGGGGGGAGGAAGTCAACACCGCCTGCTCCAAACTTGGCTAGGCGGAATATTCTACACCGCAGAATTTGAATAGTGATACCCGGTAGGCACTTCGCCTATTCTTGAAAGGTTTTGCGCCGTTTAACAGTCGAGCCTGTGGGCAGCGCACAGGCTGAAACGTTGTTGGTGGCCCCCTTGTTTCCAGAGCCGCCTTTCCACCAACACATTCGACTTAAATACTCGGGTAGCTGGAGCGAAGAGCCTCGATCTCGCTCCGATCTTGAGATCCCACAGGAAAAGAAAAGTGGCACTGCCACGTCGTTCGCTTGAAAGTCCAAGCGAGGAGAGTTAATTAACCTTTCTCGTAAATCCGAGGCTAGGTCTGGAAGGAAAGTTTCGTCCTGAGTCGGTTTTGGGGGGCATTGCTATTGAGGCCAAGGTCAGCATCGCATGCTGTATACAGAATGCAACACGGTGCCCTCTTCGTAGTCCTACGGAATCTGTGTTGCAGCTGACGTTCAACATCCATTTGGGGCTCCGTTTGTCAGATCCGGGGTTCTTTACGAGCCTCTATGTCGATTGGCTATTCCGGAGGCAGATTCCGAGTCTGTGCCATAGTATATCGCCTCCGGAGCTCATCGGCTCATTTTCTAATGGAAAAACGACCCGACCGATTATCTGATGCCGCTTGTTAGCCTACTCACTTGCGTTCAAACCGCTAGAGTGGCATTTGCCTCGGTTTGCAGGTGCTCGAACCCGGGCGCGAATATTGCGAACTTAACAGGTACAATCTGTCAAACTATAACGTCAATGCATATCGATATCAATGCCGTTCGCAAAAGCCCCACTCTGAACATACACCTACACTCTCCACCCCGGAAACCGATTTTGAGGCCGACTACATAAAACATTTTGTGATTTGAGAAACGACTTGAGAGGTATTTTGCCCAAAGATCGAAAACGCCTCATAGATAGCGGCACAGAAAGCGGCGTCAATACATCCATGCAGCAGCTACCCATGCATATGAGGAGATCGGACGGCCCACATGCATTTTGCCTCTAGCTTGTCAAATATTTTCCAGGCTTTTCCAACAGAATCTGGCGAACTCTCAGCCATGTTATATCATGATCGTCTGGCATCGATTATGCCGGTTGCCGTATTCGTTTAATTGGGCGAATGATCATATCGATATCCTCTACGGAAGCAAACCTAGACCCAAAATGATCACAATACGAAAACAATCAGGTGCTCTAGTTCGTATGCAAGCCAATCCAAGTGTAGTTACCTGCTTTTATTACGTGCAAGCTAGTCTCATTCTATTGTGCGATTGTGATAAATTGTTTTCACACGACATCAAGAATGGGCTGTATATCTGCAGGTATTACATACGCAAAGGGTAAAATCCTGAGCTAAAAGCGAGCTTTCAGTCAGGATTGTGGCTTCTACTCTAGGGATGTCTGCCGGTTGGTCTACTAAGATAACTAAACCCGACGAAAATGACAATGGCATTCATAGGCTGATCGAATGAGAAACGGCTCGCCCGGCGAGAGACGAGCGGGCTGTATCCCCATGGGTTCAAAGTGACCGGATACTTGACCCCCTTCCCCCAGCCCATGGGATATGTTCCCATGCCCGTGGCCCAATCTTCTCGTTGGACCAGCGCCCCAAGGCAGAGACTTGGGATATATCATTCCTTTTTTTATTCCCGGATGGAATCAAGGCACGGGATTTTGATCGCCCCAATCTGCAAACTTCTCTTTGAAGCGTGCCTTGACCTGCTGTGCTGCAAACAAGCAGCCTTGCATGTACTCATTTCTAAAAGAATCCACATGTCCTAGCCAACGTGGCCGAATATTCACAGGCAGGTTTTCTTTCCCCTTTTCTTTTTCTCTATCTGAAAGGAATACCCTATAGGTCCTTCATCTATACCCTTTCTTAGATAACCCTGACCGTTGAGCTCGGGGTCCGGACTGCAGTGTTGACTTTTGAAAGAAAGTTTGTAACTATACATAGATATACCGCCTCGTGAATTCAAAATCTGACAATCCATATGTCACTCACAGGAAGAGAGAGATGAGCTCGACCTGGCCTGGGACTTAACTGCGAACGGCAATCCCAAAACCCACAGTCCCCGTCCTTATGATTCGACGAGGACTGAACTTTGACTCCGAGGGGCTGCAGCGAAAGTAGCCATATTTAGCAAGTCCAATTAGCCAGACGGCCTGTTGGTAGCTTTTTTTCTTCGTTTTCCTTCCTCTTGATCAGAGCCGGAATGGGAGATCTTTTCAAATATTCGGTTTCCTAACGGTTCCAGTATTCTCTCCCACTACGCTGATCCCAGTATGAGGAATATCTGTCACTGCTCCATGACCGATTATCTTGCCACTCATTCTTGACAATTCCCCGAGGAACAGCTTCGGATAGACCCAGGGTGTGAACATCCGGCCGAACGGGACTACTCAGCATCACACCGCCTTGTTCGGGGCACCGATCCATTAGTTCTTCGTTCTTGCTTTTTGGAGCCCGTGGCCGGATATCTGCTCTACCCTCCTTCTCCGTATCCGTACCTGTACCTCCTATTTATCGCCTCCCATCTTCCTTGCAAATTTAAGGATATACTTGCCGCCCTCGAGGAAGAAAAGAGACTGACTTAGACCTATTTACGAACGAAGAAACTCGAAAAATCTTCAACATTCATGCATGTAGGCTGCAGGAGACACGAAACCAGACAACCCTCCTTGATTCATCCTTGGTTCATCCTTGAATTTTTACTTTTCCCTCCCGGAAAGGAAAACCGACTTTTTCCACGGCGACTACTCTCTCCTCGCGCGAGCTCGCTGTGTGCGTGTGTGCGTTCCGTACCGCCTTCTCTTTCGACGTCTCTGAGCGCAGCTACCGCCCTCCCTTTGTCTACCAAACATTGCTCTCATGACCTCGCAGCTCATAATACACTTCTCTCGTTTACAAACGAGCTCTACCCGCTTTCTCCTGCTGTGACATCTAGAAATCTTTGTTCTCGCCTCAAACTCACACCCGCCACTCTGAAAAGCTCTAAATTGGTCGCATACAATCGCGTCCCCGAGGCCCGTGGCCCGTCTATACGAAAAATTCTAATAGTCACAGCTGCGCAGAAACAACGAGACCGAGAAAGACAATAGACAGAACTATCATCTGATCTCCTGACGGAACCTGTTCCGCACTCCGCGCGCGACTATCGGTTCCCACCTGTCTCAACCTTCTTTTTTCCTCGTCCCGTCTTTCTCTCGTATGTTTCATCCGATGATCTTAAACCTACCCTCCCATTCGAGCGCCACTTCGAATATTCAGGTACCAAGCCCTACACGCCGCATACACTTTGCCTCACGAGTACACTATCGATAGCCCCTTCCCATCCGTTATCGATCCCGAGAGCCAGGCAGGAAAACTACAAGGCAGTTGTTCGGAATAACTTTGCCACCACGTGTATATACGCCGTAGACTATGCATGAAATAAATCTAGATCTTCAAACTTCCCGTATGCCAGATCTCCAGAACCGCCAGGGGGCAAAGCGAGTCACGCCTCTGGAATTGCATGATAATCGTGCATTTTGTTCCTTTATTTTCGATCGTGAATTGATGTAAATATGGCGCAACATACACTCACATGGGCCCACGAGGCGTTTTCCTTTCGGGATTTATTTTATTTTAAAGCGTTGAAATGGTTATAACCTTCTTTCTCTACGCTTACTCATACGCATCTCATGGAGCCGAGCTCGACGACGGTTTCTCCGAGACTCCGCCGTGGCTTCGGAACTTCTCCCAGTCACCCGAACTTCGCCATCCGTGAAATTTACAGTTATAAACATTGTGTTTATTATAATTCATTACCAGTCTTTGCCGTCTGTGCCAGGGGTGCTTCGCAAAAACTCAGGGAGCTCTGGTCAATGCATACCCGTCCCGTGCTGAAGAAGAAGACGACTGTGTCATGCAATCTAATCTCGTACCTGCGTCACAGCGGGTTATGCCGTCAATGCAGTTACGAGGTGTCGCCCAGACCGGAATATCTATCTTCGGCATCGCCATAGGTACGAGATTGAACCGACTTCTACGTAAACGGAACTTGTAAAATATAATTTAAAATAAATAAAAGACGTGGGGGTAACATCATTAGTACGTAATTGATATTCGCGCAGTCAACGGTCTACGGCTAAGCTAAGGCGAGGGTCCGTATTCATGAGAAAATATAGACAACGCTAGCGCTTGACTTTCAGGTATTTTTAGGTTTTTCTTTCCAGATTTCCTATCTACGGTTATCCATGAGCGTAAGGGTAGATTGGAGTTGCATTATCGGTTAAGTCAATGTCAAGGACGTTTCCCGAAATTCGCAAGTGAGAAGTAGCCAGCGATAGTGTCATAGTTGTTGTCATGACTCAAGGCCAAGGTAGTTGAAGGTGTTGGTGCTCTCAGGTTCCAACGTCAAGACGATATCCCAACAACCGATGTGAACAGAGCTGCCTCGTGTCACGTTAACATTACACTTCGCGATTAGTAGGTAAGTAAGGAAAGCTCATTTTGATTATATTGTTGAGAATAATAGAATGATTCGTTCTGCCCAATCCGTAGATATCGTACAAAGACTTCATATGTTTACGTTTATTCTATAAAACTTCCTGAATGAAAGCAACAAAACATCGCTAACAAATTCGTGTGTATCAATCAAACTGCGTAAAAAGTATTCACAATCTTACCATCAATAGACCCCTTATATTCTACCTTTCCTTCATTGCCTCCAAATTCCACCTATATTCCTAGGCTCAAAATAGTTGTGGATGGCAAGAGGGCGAAAGATTAGCATATTCCCATTCTCTACTACCATCGCATCACTGCAAACCCTCCCCTTCACTACTACGATTCCTCGCCAGCTCCTCAATCCCATCCATCCGCCTCATCAAAACCTCCTTCAAAACCTCCATCTGCGCAGTCAGATCCCTCAAGGTTACAATTGCTGCATCCGCGTTATCCTCACCAACCATCTCGCCCTCCCCGCCTTCATCTGCAACCACAAATTCCATCGTCCGCCTCCTCTGCCTGGGGAACGGTCCCGTCCCCGGCGTTGGTGGCGCCCTATCCCGATCGTAATGATGCATCTCGTCGTCCCCGCCGTATTTATTCCCCATCAACGCCTTCGCCTGGCTGCGTACATCCCGCTTGTTAACAACGCGGTTGAGACTTCTATCCTTGAAGCTGCGTGGACCGCCGCCGATTGTGAACACTCTATCGCGTAAGCTTTCGCCGTCTTCGCCGCGGATGCGTTCGTAGAACATGATGAGGGCGACGAGAGGGAAGTGCGTTGCTTTGAGGAGTTTGATGCGGAGGGCGCGGAGCTGGTTCGCGGGCATGATGATGCGTAAGGGGCGGACTGCGAGGGAGAGAAGATTCAATGGGGGTTGGAAGTATGTTAGACGGCTGGAAGAGGTGGCGGATTCTAAGACGAAGGTGGAGAACATGAAGAGGTATTCTTCCCTAGCGTTGCTCATGACGGCCGTCAAAGAGTTACTGAGTAATGAAATGAGGGAGGTGATGAGCAAAATATTGGTCATGGTTACGAATATCAACTAGAGAACTATTAGATAACTTTGAGCGGTGAAAGTCATTCGGGGTTTAATTACCATCAACGGGGCTCCAAGCACTGGTGAGATCCGTTTCATCATATCCTATACCACTAAATTAGCGTATGTCGATTCAAATTGAGAAAAATATTAACTTACGAATCCCACGTAGCTGCTCCCGAAGAACACCTTGATTAACAACCAAGTCATCTCACCCAGCGTGAAACTATCCCTCGCCAACAAAGTAAAAGTCGTCAAAAAGCCCAAATAGAGGATGATAACCAACGCCAGAAACTTCAAGAAGTCCTTTGTCATCTGCCGTAATGCGGGCACCAGCGTTCCAAAGAACGGCGTCAGAGAGAACAGAGAGAAGATTCGCGGCAGCAATAGCAGGGCCTCCAACGACAGCACGTCGAACGAGGTGTTGATCAAATCTGTATCGTCCCTCGCCAGACCGACAACCCTGAAGATGAAAAATATGGTATATATGATGATAATCAAAATATCCGCCCAAGACCAGAAGTCGGCAGCATAGAACAACGCCCCGGCATCAGTGATCTGGCTGACTTCCTCGTAACAGAAACTCAAAAACATAACGTTGAGACACCATTCCAGCGGGCTGACTTTGTACATGTCCCGCTCGACGAGAACACCGTAGTATAAGGCTAAGAAGACGACGTTGAAAACGGCCTCGAACACCTTTTGGTACCGTGGTACACGGAGTCGGCAGTACGGATCCGTACGTTTAGGGTTATACAAGGACGCACGCTTCTGGGAATTGGTCCTCAGGTCCTGCCAAAAGACGATACTCCCGTCCCAGATGCCATTGACGACATTTTGGACCGTGCGCTGCGAGAGGAATTTCTTCGCATCACAGACGACGGCGAGCTCCAATGTCGAAAGGCCAGCGAAGGAGTGATTCGCTGGTGTGCCGTCTAGCTCTCGGGGAAATGGGGATTCAAGCAGCGGGGTATTTTCGCCTACGGCCTCGGATTGGCGGCGGGACGGGGAGGGGGTTTTGGATTCGTCGGGGATTTCATAGCAGAGGTAATCGATCACCTCGGTGAACTGATTGAGGTGAGCGCAGAAGCGCCAGGCAACGATCTCGGCGGCGTAGCCACGAGACTCATTGAGGCCGCGGTCGTCATCTTCGCTAGCAAAGATGGCCTTGCAGCAGAGAAGGGCGGCGACGATAGCCGGGTGGTGGCAGTGGTAGGAGAGAGTGGTGATGAGCGGGCGCAGACGGCTGGAGAAGGTGGTAGTACGTAATTGGTCAAAGGTGAAGGGAGTGTCGATGATCTCCACAAAATACGTCTGAAGTTTGTATATCTGTATAGAAGAGAGAGAGAGAGAGAGAAAAGATATCGGGGGTTAGCTACAAGTTTCCTCCATCATCTCCCGGTATCAATCGCCGTGGAATGCACGTAATCACAGTTTTTTTACGAGGTCAGCGACTTACGAGCTCCCCCAGGTCCTCATCCTGGCCAATGTCCAGCGCGGGGCCAGGACCAACGGATGACATTGCAGATTTGACGGATGCTATCGTGATCCTACGGTGGGTTCGACTTGGGTGGTCATCGTGAAGAGGAGGAGGAGAGGAAGTTGTGGCTGGCTGGCGGGGAGGAGGAGGTCACAAGGTAGGAATCTCGAACCAGCCCGTTTGGCCATTGACGGGCACATTCCCATTTGTGGGGAAACGCGCGCTGCGATGGCGAAACAGGCAGGGATCCAAAACACCACACCAACGCATCCGATGATACATCTACACGCCCAATTTGTACTTCAAGATGTAGTATATCATATAATAGCACTACATATTAGGTACAGTCCAACTATTGGTATGACTTGTTTAAACCAAAATTGAGCAGCAGGTTCGCAATCTGCGTTGGCGAGCATGTTGTAGACGGTTTTGATGCACTCGCAAGCCTCATGAATACAGTATCCAAAACATGGGAATTTAAAGATAATATATTATATTATTATATACCAATCATCACGACAGGTTTATCAGTCGCAAATATAGCGATCACGAATAGCTAACTAACAGGCCAGTACGACGCGGTATTCAAATTATCCCGCCAGTGCAGGCTTCCAGAAATGGAAAGCGGTAGTGCTCTCTCAGATTTGCGAAACTAGTCTCAAAGCCAGCCGTGCCAGGGGTCAACCGGCGGCAGTGAAATAACTGTGCGGTCCATATCAATGTCGCAGACCAGAAAGAAAAAAATTCTCCAAATATCGACTTTCCGTTTTAAGCTATCCGGATATTCAGTATACGGTGGCTAGCGGGACTCCTTGAAACCGGTGTAACTTGAATGAATTCTACAACGCGACAGACGCAAAGACCCGATATGCTTCCCGTTCGATTGACGAGAATAAGGTAATACTACCAAGAATAGTCGGTACCATGAATGCGCAATAATCTTTTCCAAAAGAAACTTACATATTTCGGGTCGCAAGCGCAAACAACTTAACCAACCTTCTCTCCCCGCATTGCGACGGCTATCGAAAGAACCGAAACACCCAAAAGAATATATATCGCGACCGCCACCACTAACTACTTCAGAAACGAGACTTCCACAGTTACGATCCTACGGCGCCCAGATACTCAAAAAACTTTCTTTATAGATATATTCTCCACTCATTGACAACTCTCCCATCGCCCGACGGCGCTTTCCTCCCTCCCTCCTTAGATCGCAAGATTCATCTGCTAGCTACCCATGGTACCCAAATACACTAGACATCCCCCGTCCCCGCGATCCATCGCAAATATACATCACCCGTCCAACTTGTCAACCTCCCAACCTCCTCTTCCACTTCCATCTCCTCCTCCTAACCTCACATTCCCAATTCCGAATGGCGATTACTAAAAAAAAAAAAAACTCTTCACCGCCATCCTCATTTCCGATATCCTATCCTATCCGATCCTATCATATATTGCTTGTTTGCTTTTCTATCGAAAAATAATTTTTCGGTCCGCTTTTTTCTTATACATGACTTGAATTATACGCTTTTTTAATTTTTTGAAAACTAAGAGAAGAAAAAAATAAACTAAACAAAAAAGAACATTAAACAACCCGTTTTTTAGATGTAGCAAAAGGGAATTTTTGTTAAACATGAATATATAATTCAAAGGAAAAAAAAAAAACATTAAACCGTCTACCGGTTTATTTGTCGCCATTCATACCGCCTAAAAATATGGGTATGAAATAGCTGAGTAATTGCTGACGTCGCAAAAAGTAATCTTCTTCTTCTTCTTCACACCATGTGAGCGACTGTACAACTCTCCTTCTTTTTGGCTTGTATTTATTGCTGTGCCAATAACAACTGTAAAGCGAAAAAGGTTAGCGAAAATAGCTCCATAAATATAAACTGGGAGCTCGAAACCTACATCGATATCCAACCCCAAAGCCCGCAGGAACAGATTTGTATTAGCCAACTTTTGCTGGCCCATCTCCTGTGGCAAAGTCTTGCTCGCTTGCACATTATCATTGACCCGGTCCCTGGTTGAAACATCCGTCGTTAGTACCAAAATGTAGTATTTCAAATATAAAAAGATTTTACTTACTTCACGGCCCCGACCATCTTCTGTTGCTGTTGCATGTTCGCTCCAACAGCCATACTCGCCAGGAACTGCCAAACGTACATATCGTCTACCTGCACACCGTGGGGTGGGAAAATATCCAGCAGGTGGTCCTCCAGGATGGCGAATAGGCGGTCGTACGTCTGCGTCCACTTCTCAACTTGCTCGTCATCCGCCAAGCCTGCCTGCTTGATAATTTCCGCTCGACTAGTAAACATCGTCAGGAACGCAAGTCCGATCTGCGTTTGCGAGAGCAGCAGCACGTTAACACGATCGATCAAGATACCCAGCAGGCCAGTGATGACGTTGAGTTGCGCCTCAGAAACGTAAGAAAGCAGTGGTGGGAGAACGTATTGGGAGAACCCTTCGATCTTTCGTCTGGTCTCCGACGACAATGTGACGGCATCGCTGGTGTAACGGCCGTCCTTGATGACGTCGACGTGGTCGAGGGATATTGTGATCATTGTGAGGACCGTGATGCGCTGTTCGAGGTCGATATACCTAAATACTCGAGGAATGGCTTCCTTCGCCTTCTTAACGGAAAGGATGGCAATGAATGGATGTGGTGCTTTGGATCTAGAGGGAGGTTAGTAACGGAAACAGAAGAGTTTACAAGGGGAATGAACGTACTTTTCCTTGAATGGCTCGGTGATACGCATCGATAGCCAAAGCTTGGCGATAAGCGCATCCCGAGTTTCGAGCCACTGTATCGTGGCCGCATCTGGTTGCTGTCCGGTCAGATTCGGCCCTGGGTGTTTCCTCTCGTGGGAGTCCAAGTCGAGCAAGCAGCGGTAGACGTCCTCAGCGGCGGACAATATACTCCTACGATCGATGCCGGCGAAGTTGGAGGCTGGTACCTTCTGATTTGGATCGACTGGGCCGGTGCTGTCCTGCTTTTTAATACTCAAGAGCGGCTTGGGAGTCTTGACGTTGCTAAATGAGATCTTTCCCAGCGAACCTTCCAAGACCAGCTGGGATGCCTTCGGCCGAGCCTTAGCAGCCGCGACCGCTCGCTGGACCTGTTGTTGCATACGGAGCAGATGATTATCTTGTCTGCGGGCTCTGCCCCCACGCGCACCTTGTTGGCCGAGGTAGGTTTGCGCGAACTGGTTGAGAGGTTGCTGCGGGTTATTGCGAGCTCGTATCGCCATGTAAACCTGATAGTAGAAGTCTTCGTTGAAGGAATCTTCATTGACGGACACCAATTGCTGAAGCTGGATTCGTGTTATGAAGTTCTTGTCGGATGGTGTCATCAAGCCATTATACCGGGACTATAGGTAAATTATTAGCCAGTTGACCCTCACATAGCCAAATATGGATACTTACGAGCTGCTGGATCTTGTGGTTGCGTTTCAGTCGTTTGCTCTCATCCTCCAGGAATTTAGTCTTCTCCTCCTCAGTCATCTGCATCATCTGCGGCTGGGCCATTGGCGGCATGCCCGGGAAGGGTGGTTGTGTACCATGAGGAGGAGCGGGGGGTGGGGGAGGAGGAGGCATCATGCCCATCGGGAACGGCATGTTATTGTTCGGAAATTGCTGGCCGGGTGGCATCTGCTGGAACGGCAGCTGTTGGCCTGGCATGGGACCACGTTGTAAATGCTCAGGAACCCTGTCGTTCTGGGGAGGGCGCTGGTTCTGTTGTGGTGGGGGCATCGATCTGGCAGGGAAAGGTAGCTCCATCTGCATCGGCGGTGGCATCTGTTGATTTGGCATTGGCATTTGAGGGTGCTGAGGGAAGGGCTGGATCTGTCGACCCTGCCAGCCATCCTGCTGGTTCAATTGCGGCGGAAGAGCTTGAGGCGGCTGTTGTAGTGGTGGTTGTTGAACACCAGCTAGTCTCGCCTGCTTCTTGGCCAATATCTCAGCTTCGACCTCCTCGAGACTCTTGTATTTCCTCTGAGCGGAAGCAGAAGCAGATGGTGCGGCGGCCGCAGCAGCAACAGCAGCAGGCGGGATTATAGATGCGGCGAGCGAGTTCACCTGGGGCGGTTCTTGGGTTTCCACATGGCGGAAATGAGCAGCAGCAAGGTTGGAGCGGGGTTTCTGGGGAGTAGGTTCTGGAGAGGTGGTGGCCCACAGTGACATCTCAGGTTTCAGCTCGGGGATCTCTGGGATTTCGTGCTTGACGGCCTTGGGCTTGGTGGCGGCGGCATAGCTGGCGGCAGGTTTTGTCTGTCGAGATTGGGGTTGCGAGGGCGGAGCGGTAGCTTTCTTGGGGACGCGAGCGTAGAGGAGCTGCTCCTCGTTGATAGCGTCGGCTACCTTGGCGGTGGAACCGAAGAAGTCAAAGTCTTTGCCCGGAGCTATATGAAAAATGTCAGAAATACGTGTTTGATAGTGGAAGGCCGAGTTTTCTTACCTGAGCTGGAGCCCCCAAAGGTTTCGTCGTTGAATTCATCGTCTCCCTCGTCGAGTTCATCGCCGAGGCCATCATAGGTGTCTTCGAAGTCGTAGCTATATTCAGGCAACAAAGCATAAGCGACAAAAGTTTTCTCCCCCTTCAGCGAGCAGCAGCATGCGAGCTAGATCTGAAGATAGTAAGAAGAAGAGGAGGAACGTACCCTTCCTCGTCCTTGCCGCCGCCACCGCCTTCGTTGCGAGAGAGGCCGGCGAAAGCGTCACGTTGCTGCGAGAAGCCGGGCGCTTGTTTCGGGTGGGTGTGGGAAGCTCGGTCCCTCGGCAGGGTGGTGTCGAAGCCGAAGAACGACATCAGGGCATTGACCCGTCAAAGGTCTGATTGATATTGGATCTATCGAGTGAAGGGAGGGAGGGAAGTGTAGTGGGATGTTAGAGTTATAGCTGCCAGTGCAGGGTTACAGGGTGTTTCTTTCAGAGGGTGCGGGTGTGGTGTGACGGGTGGAGAGGGAGCAGCAGCAGCTGTGTGATTGGCAAGCAAGCACAGCTACGGCAACGTTTTAACGGGGGCGGAAGGAGGGGAACGACGGGCAGAGGAGAGCGAGCAGAGCGAGTGAGCACGTCCCGGACGAGAGGTGCCCGCCAGCGCGTAGCTGAGAGCGCGGAGGAGGAGAGGTGATAGCAGGAGAGGCGTAGACGGGGAACGGGGGAGCAGGAGACGGTGAAGTGGTGATCCGATCAGGCGGAGTGTGGAGACGGCCTGGTGGGTTGGCGGGTTTGTATTTTCATGTTATTCTTAATTTTTATCGTTATTTTTTTATTTTCAGACGACACAAAAGGGACGGTGTTGAGCAGCGGAGAGCAGCACCTTTCCAGCTGGCCGACGTGACGACCGGCGCCGACGACGACGACGCCAGCACGGTCGTATGCATTGTAATACACAGTCTACGGGGGATATACATCACGAAACTTCACGGGGTGGTGGTGACGGTGAAGTCAGTCAACGGTCGATTGGGTGTGGCAGAGTGTGAGACTGCCGGTCGCCTATTGATGAAATCGGCAGCGAGTGAAAACGGACTAGTCTGACGTTATCGAACAGGCTCGCCAACGTCCATCCTTCTTGTGTGGTGAATGCCGCACGCGATGCAACATGCCATTGCTACTACCACCAGGTGCACCGCTATTAGGGGTGACTGAGAGATAGATAGGAGTGTATATATCAGGGGGCGGAGATGAGAAGAGGCCAGCGGGTGTCTCCATCGAGCGGTATATATGAGGTGGAACAAGCGTCCGCCGGGCAGCGGAGAGGTGCAAATTGCGATGCTGATTGCGGCGTCTACAATCCCTCTTTCTCCACGCTGGCCACTGGAGCACGTTCGGTCTGGCCCTCAGATTGTCCCCAGATTGTCCCTGGTTGCGATAGTCGAGCGGACCAGATTTGATGAACACTGAAAACTAGGCTGAAAGGGCACCGAATAACCTTCGAAGTTAGACGGGTGGCCAGCCAGCCAGCTGCCGGGCGAACGCGGATTCTAGTACCATCACCACCACCACCATCACCACCTGAACATTGCTTTGTTGGAGGAGAAGAAGAAGAAAGAAGGCGTACGCAAAGCAGGTGGTATTGTATTATTGTGCCAATTCTATTCTTACTGGCTGGCTGGCAGCAGATGGGCCGGGGCTGGGTCGGTTGCCGAATGCATCTCAACGCCAGCTGAGTTTTTTCGCTTTTTCTCATTTCTTGTCAGGGTCAACCGGCGAATATAACTACGCCCGTCAACCCTTCTCCCTCTCCCTCCCCTTCCTCCTCTCCTCTCCCCATCGCCAATTGCAATTAACATTGCGACAGATAGACACTACTTTAGTATAGTCTCTGGTAAGCTGCCCGATCCCAATCCTTAATCCTACTGCTTCCCGCGGTTACGTTGGTCGAGGGACAGAAGGCCAGGTCGTCCGGTCCCGAAAGCTTGGCCCGTTTGCACCTTTGCTGCATACGGCAAGCCCACGCTACCGGCTTGGTGTCCTGAATCCCACCCGGCATCATAAATACGCTCTCCTCGAATCCATCTTTCTTATTCTCCATCCACCAGCTCAACTAACTCGCTCTCTCTCATCACTCTCAAGTCTCCTCTCCTCTCCGTATCCCCAAGTTTTCAAACTGGATAAACGAATCAACCCAGGTCGAAGCTTCGGCGCTTCTTCCTCTGCAATCATGCCAGCTACCGCCAACATCAGGACCATCCGGTTCATCCTTCTCGCATTCTTCGTACGTCGTCATCCTTTTCCCACCACCACCCCTATTCCCTTCCCGGTTAAAATCTAACCCTAACATTCCATCCCATCAATCCCTATTCATACACCTCGGATCCAACCGTGAACACCCCCTGGCTAACTCTTCTTTTCTCAGTCCATTGCCGTTTGCTACAAAATCTTCACCAGCTCCGCGGCCCCCTACACGCCCGCCGAGCTCAACAACGTTTCCGGCGGCGACAAAGCTGCTCCCCCAACCCTCCCCAAAACCGAACTGGGCAACGGAAACGCCCAAACCACCCCCAATGACCAGCAGAAGCTCCGTCCTGCCGTTGCTCCCGGCAAACGCGCGAATGCCACCTTCATCACCCTAGCCCGAAACAGCGACACCTGGGAACTCGCCAAGTCCATCCGTCACATCGAGGATCGCTTCAACCACAAGTACAACTACGATTGGGTCTTCCTCAACGACCAGCCCTTCGACGACCAGTTCAAGAAGGTCATCACCCGTCTCGTCTCCGGAAAGACCAAGTTCGGTCTCATCCCCAAGGAACACTGGAGCTTCCCGGAATGGATCGACCAGGACAAAGCCGCCGCCGTCCGCGAGGATATGGTAAGAAGATCTCCCATCTGACGTAAACGAACGCATACTGATAACCTCCCTTAAAAACAGAGACAACGAAAGATCATCTACGGTGACTCCGTCTCCTACCGCCACATGTGTCGCTTCGAATCCGGCTTCTTCTTCGAACACGAGCTCCTCCAGCAATATGAGTACTACTGGCGTGTTGAGCCAGACATCAAGCTCTTCTGCGATGTCGACTACGATCCATTCCTGTACATGCAAGAGAACAAGAAGAAATACGGCTTCACCCTCTCCCTCTACGAATACAAGGACACCATCCCAACCCTCTGGCAGACCGTCCGCAAGTTCATGGCCGAGTTCCCCCAGCACATCGCCGAGGGCAACAACATGCAGTTCATCTCCAACGACGAAGGCCACACCTACAACCTTTGCCATTTCGTACGTTCCCCAATGTTCTGATAATGACACAATTGACACGTGCTAACAAATCTACAGTGGAGTAACTTTGAAATCGGAAGCTTGAGCTTCCTCAGATCGCAAGCCTACAGAGACTACTTCAAGTATCTCGACAAGGCCGGTGGTTTCTTCTACGAGCGATGGGGTGATGCACCAGTCCACTCCATCGCCGCCGCGCTCTTCCTGAAGAAAGAAGAAGTCCACTTCTTCGACAACATCGCCTACTGGCACGTTCCCTTCACCCACTGCCCTACTCGCGAGGAAGACCGCGAGAAGTACAAGTGCATGTGCAACCCGAAGGACAACTTCGACTGGAAGGGATACTCGTGTACCGCCAGGTTCTTCGAGACCATGGGCTGGCCCAAGCCCGCTGGTTACGAATACCAGATGTAAAACCACGAATTCTCTTCTCTATCTATTTTCCTGACGACTGGGCAAATAAAAGCACACGCAACAAAAAAGTATTTTTTGGGGGAATATCGATAATAATGATACCCGCATCATTGTTAACAAAACTTTGTAATGTCCGTCAATCGCGCCCACGCATGGGAGGTGGCGGATAATTTTTCAGGCGCCGTGTCAATCTTTCTTTTTTATATATGATGCATGGCGGCGTCGACTCTTTCAAGCCAATTGTCACCGATATCGATTTTCTTTTCATTTGAAAGAAAAGTTGGAAAAAAAGTGGGAAAAAAGTGGATAAAAATAAGCCTTGGGAACTGGGACCTATCTTTTTGCTTTTTCTTCTTTTCCTATATCATTGTCTGAAGGGTATATGCGGGGTTCTTTTTACATTTTAACTTTCCTTACGGTTTTTCGGTCGGGTATATTTTTTTGTACGCATCGCGGTTTGCTTGTCGTTTTATGGGGGCTTTCTTTTACTCTAGATTCCCTTGTCATATCTTGGTGCTGCTACTCCTTTTTTTGGCATCTCGTTCTCTTTGGGGGTGTATATATACAACATTTCGTTTTATCTCAATACAAATTGACGATATTTTGGCGAGATCACATTGTGTTTCTTTTACAAGCTCGTAACATGTGAGAAAATAAATATATTTATAAATCTATGTACAATTGATGTGCCATATTTACATTGCCCGCGCCAGCTTCCTAAATACTAGTAAATATTTAATCGGCCTTGCTCTTCTTGGTGCCGTATTTCGACCGCGATGTCCTACGCGGAGGTACCCCGCCCTAGTAGAAGAATCGCACGGTTAGCATATCCGATATCCGAGTGCATGCTTCCTTCACCAACGAAAAGCTTGATAGCTACCCGCTCTCTAATCCGCGTGCGTATACCCCTTTACAAACACACACAATCTAGGAATCTCCAGCAGAATCGGTTGACCCGGAAGGACAAAAAGAAGGAATTATGCTATAAAAAAGTTGAAATAGTAGGGGAGAGGGGAAGCGTAAAACTCACTAAATCGTAAGCACCTCTGACGAGATGGTACCTGACACCAGGACAATCCTGACTCCTCCCGCCGCGAACCATGACCACGCTGTGCGTCTGGATATTGTGGCCTTCGCCGGGGATGTATGCGGTTATGACGTTGCCGGAGCTGAGTTTTACTCTGGCGATTTTACGTTCGCCCGAGTTGGGTTTCTTGGGCTTGACGATGCCGACACGCAGACAGACGCCTTTCATTGCCGGGCGGTTGACGAGTTGTGGGGAGACGGGCTTTCGGTTGTGCGCTTTCTTCTTCTCGCGGCAGCCGCGCAGGACTTGGGAGTAGGTTGCTTGCGGGGGGCGGGTGGTCGAGAACGCCCGGGAGACCGCTGATAGCGGGAGCTGTTGGAATGGAGATGCGGGTGGGAACGAACGCGGGATGCTGAGGATGCTGCTGCTGCTGCGGCTCCCCGACGGGCGGAGGAAGGAGGAGAGCTGGCAGGAGAGGAAGTGGAGGGTTTTCCGGGTGATCATGGCGGGCTCAATTGGTGTTTCTTCACGGTGGAGGTCGGAATGCAGACGACGAGGAAGAGAGAGGTTGGAGGTGAAAGGTTGAGTGAGAGATGTGGTTGCTTCCTTCCCCATGCAGAAAATTTCCGAGATTCTCGCTTCCCTTCCCACACCCGCTTCACCACACTTTCCACCCGATGGCCATCCGCCGCGAAGAACTCGAATAGCCAAAACAAAGACGAAGAGATGCAAATGCAATGCCGCCGCCACGGATATCCCTAACCCCGTTGTTCTCGCAGCCGTTGATATCGTCCTGTTTCCGAATCGCTCCTCGGCTTCCGCTACCGTCACCCCGGGCGATTCTCCTGCTGCCGCCGTTCCGATGGCACCATCATCGCCAGTTTACAACTTCCCCCGCGCGATATGATTCGGAACTACCCTCCGCCAAGGAGGAGAAGCGGTCGTCGCTGGTCAAGAATGTCAGCAGCCGGCTGGACCACATGCAGGCTGCTATTTTCATGGCGGGGCAGAAAATCAACGATTTGACAGGATACTCCGGCATCGAGGCTTTGAAGAAGGAGATTGACGCACAGGGTATTCAATGTCCGTCCTTCACTTTTGCACATACACACAGAGAGAAAAATATATATAAATAAAATAATGTATATTTACGATTTATACGATTACGATCCGTTTTCTCTCGCGAATCAATTGCTACAAGCGGCACAGAAAATAGCTAATTATATTTTATTTTACCCTCTGGGTTTATTTTTAACCCCTCGTAGAATCCAACCTCGCCAATGCCAAACGACTGGTCGTCGAAGCCAAGGCCGCCTACAAAGCCGCTATAGCCCGGCGCTCGGATTCGCAAAAGGAAGTCAACGAACTGCTACAGCGCAAGAATACCTGGTCGCCTTCGGACCTCGAGCGCTTCACGGAGCTGTACCGCTCCGACCACGCGAACGAACAGGCGGAGATACAAGCCCAGAACCGCCTGAACGAGGTCGAGAAGGAGGTGGAGAGCGCGAGCAGCTTGTTGAGTAAGAGTATCCTCACGCGGTACCACGAGGAACAGGTGTGGAGCGATAAGATCCGGCGGGCGAGTACATGGGGCACGTGGATGCTGATGGGGATCAATATCGTGTTGTTTGTGGTGGTGCAGTTGGGGTTGGAGCCGTGGAAGCGGCGGCGGCTGGTGAATAATTTCGAGGAGAAGGTGAGGGGGATGTTGAAGGAGGAGAATGATAGGACCTTGACGGCACAGGCGGCGAACACTGCTGCTGTTGGGGCTGCTGCTGCTATTACTGCTGCGGGAGGTGAGAAGGAGAAGGCGGTGGAGGAAAAAGTGGAGACGAGTCCAGCCGAGTCGGAAGGGAAGGAAGCTACGGAGACGGTTGAAGGGCAAGTTACGGATGAAGATGAATATGGCACGGGGGAGGTTGCTGCGCCCCCGGAAGAAGAGGAGCAGTACGTCGGCCTGGTGGGGTATATCTCATACGTTTTCAACGATTGGTTTGGGGAGTACTTTTCCGACGAGAAGATGGTGATAGAGAAGTCGACTGTGACGGTCTACGTTATACAAGGATTCATGGTAGGGATGACTACGATGCTGGTCACGATGCTGGCTGCGGTTATCTTCACGGATTGAGTTCGAGATAACGTCCGGAGCCGCAGCAGTAGGAGAGCATAAGCTCGAGCGCCGAGGAATCCTGTGCGTCTGCAGCTAGCTTATGGCGGGGTAAAACGCCGAGGGATGGGAAGACACTCGGACTTTTATTTTATTGTACATACTTTTTTTCTCTTCCTTCCTTGTCGTCTTATTATTTTGTAGATTTCCGGTGTGCATAGAGCGGCATTTTTTTAAAGGTAGAAATTTTTTTGTAATTTATGATACAAGATGGGAGTACACAGTGTATAAATATATTTATACCGCTACAGCGGTACACAAAGCATCGAGATATATATCTTATTGTAAGGCATCGAAATGTGATGCGCAGGATTACGCCGCAGCTGCCTGCCTATAGTAGAGCCTAGCTAGCACGTATGCATCCCAGCTCGAAGATAGGCATATTATCTGTTTGCCTGCGGGACGAGCAGTGGCGGGCCTTTTTCTCGCATGTGCAGATACGATACGCCAGAGATTATTCTGCGTGTGCACAGTGCACAGTCAGGCCAGCGGGAATTCCAAAGAGGCGCTAATGTCAGCACGGGTGATTTGAACCCGGTCGCCTGTTTTCCAAATTGCTGGACGTCTTGGCCCGCATCTCACAGAAGCGAGAATGTATGTTGGCTGGCTGGTTAGCTGGCTGGCTATCGTCATCGGGCCTAGCGAAGAGACGAGTCCGAGTCTCGTATTCGATATCGCTGTCAGACGTTCTAGATCGAGAGGAAGCGAACGGCGACCCTCAGGGTTTTTGTGTCCATGATATATGCGCTCTCCGGGTAGAGAGGTGCTCGATGCATATCGCTCGCAATTCTTATAGAGAGAACACCGTTTGAAGATAGCTAGCCGTGAGCATAGTTAGCAAGAGAGAGATGGAAGCTATCGTATAAGGAGTATAGTGCAGCTGCAGAACAATGCGCATTGGTTTCCGGATTTCAAATATTGAATAATTCCCACCGGCGCGAGGCTCGTAATGATGCGCCGGACGACAATCATATAATAACGTAGCCCCTCCGACTGGGAACTTGCACCCTTTCCAGCTAGCCAGCCCAGCGGAGAACTTGCCAGAGTACGTGCCTGGTGAAGCCGGTCGCCGTCTCGTTCTGTCTCATGTCATGTCATCTGCACTTGGTTACATCGTAGCTTGTCATCCCCAGCAGAACATCACCAGATCCTCCTTCTTCCTCCTCCTCCTCCTCCTCCATTCCTCTTGATAATATATTATACTATATACCCACCGGATAGCCGGGACTCGTTTCAGCTGAATTAATATCAACGGCCACAGCTCGGAGGAGCCAAGCGCGGGACCACCTTTCGACCGGGGCCTGCACGGAATAGTAGTCATTCCTGCTGGATTGAACATCATCCAGAAACGCAGGCTCTCTCCACCTCTCTTCCTTCCCAGTTTCGGGGCTGAAAGAACGACCACCACCTCTCCCACCATACTCCACCATACACCACCACCACCACTACCACCGCTACCATCGTACTATACTGCACTAGTCGACGGCTAGTCCGCCTCTCCATCGCCGTCGGCTGACAGATTCGCCATCTCCTCACAATCGATCCCTTCGTTCTCCGCCGGGCCTCGTTATCGGATCCTCATTGCAACTCAAACGGGGCTGGCCGCTTTCACCTGCGTTTTCCAACCGCGGCTCCCTTCTTTTCCTGCCCCGCATCCGTATCCATCAAACAAGCTTGGAAGCTTCCCAAAAACCTGCATTTCGAAAAGAGGCTCTTCTGGGAAACCCGCACACATTAAGGCGTAAAATTATCGCAGAAAAGATAGTAAAAATCACACCCACAAACACGCCGAAAAGCATAGCATCAGGCGGCTCAAAAGACACACAAAGAGGCGCCTATTTCCACCTTTCTCGCTACCCTTTGCGGGCGTCGGAACCCCCCAAGAGGAGGAGGGGGCTCTGCTTTCGCTAACGTCAAGCTACTTTCCTCAAACGAGTCGAAAGGAAAGAAGCCCTTTGTTCGTTGACCCGAAAACCCAGAGCGATAAAGGCACCTCGTCCGAATTGCTGCACTTCAACAATCCCGCTTCGGCCTCTCTTTCCGGAAACCAGCTTCGTCTGGGAGCTGAACCCCGACACCATACACGTGCGATGACGGCAAGAGTGAGAGTGAGCGGGCCGCCGAATAGCAACTTCCTGGTTGGATATCCAGGCATCTCGGCCACACTGGTATGTCATCCATAAGATATCTATATATCTTTTCCAATGTCCCCAATAAGCTCACCCCTCCCCCGCCTCAGTCTCACTTTTTTTGATCGTCCCCACATACCCCATCGCATTTGTAATTAACCTTTTTTTTTTCAGCAAGAATTAACGTAAAATGAAAATAATGATCATGATATTGACGAACCAAACCACAAACAGCCCCGAATAGAAGGCAAAGTCGAAATCCGCCCCGCCGTCGGCGTCAGCGCCCCCTTCCACATCTCCTACGTCTCCATAGGCCTCTACCGTCGCGAAACCGTACACCCGCACGCCGACACCAAAATCGTCAACCACCTCGCCGCGCCACGCAAAGAATGGGCCGACCTCGTCGGCAAAGAGCTCATGCTCTACCGCTGCCACCAAAGCGTATCCCATGAGGAAATCCTCTACATGGACCTCCCCTTCGTCCTTTTCATCCCGTTCAACCGCCCCGGCTACGAAGCCGTCCGATTGCCCCCCGCGACGATATCCCTGCCCTCCCGAACGCTGGAAACCTTCTATGAGCTCGTCGTCTCGTTACATCAGGGCAACCAGAACAACAGCGAGATGAAGCGGTTTGGCTTCCCCGTGCCACTGTGTAGATACGACTCGCTCTCGACGTTTGGCATGTACAACGTGCAGGAAGTGCAGGAGAAAACGACAGACCATCTGGTGAATCTGGGGATCAAGCTGCCCCGGTGGAGTTACGGGCCGGGCGATACCGTGCATATAAATATATACGTCTCGCCGAATCCGGACTGGAGCAAAGCGAAGCGAGTGTCGATAAAGAATATATCGGTTGTTATCGAGGAGGCGATAACGTTTAATCCGGAGGGGGATGAACCCAAGACGGTTATCAATAAGATCGCGCGACAGCAGCTGACTGTGAATAAAAAGCTGCCCGCGGAGGGGTTCCAGACACACTCGCAGCTGATGTTCCCGAGGAAGGAAGTGAGAGATAATGATGGGTGTGTACCGCGGCAGAAGCAAGGGTTTCCGTTGTACCATGTTTCTGGGTTTACGACGGCCGCATACCTTTATAAGATTGAGTATTTTTTGACAGTGAAGGTGGGTTTTATTCTTTATAACAATTTGAATGAGAGTGGAAGAACGGGAGACTGACGGGTGTTTAAATACAGGCTACATTCAGCGCAGCCCGAGATATCACGCTACGACAGAGAATAGTGGTGTGTCCTCTAGATCACGACGGGTGCAAAGAGGAGATGGACGCGATAGAACAGGCGGCGAACGACGCGAAATACGTCAACCCGGAAAACCCGATGCTTCCGTCGCCGGTTATTGTGCGGCCGAAAGACCGGAACGCGCTCCACAAGCTCGGCATGACATATGTCGGCACCGACAGGAAGCTGCTAATCGAATAAGCCGGTTTCTTTCCATCCTTGTTTTAATCTTACCCTCAGCACTCATCCTTCCACGCCGACATGAACGACATATATCTTTCGCAATTTCTCCAGCTGGGACCTTATCCATCGTCCTCCCCGTGCTAACTATATTTTTGTATATTGGAACTGGCATCCGTTTTACTTGTTTTGCGCCTGGCGTTGGAAAAACTATGTTCCATATAGTGCTTGTCACGCACCCATTTATATCTTGGTTCCTTTTTTATATTTCTCTTTTACAGCTCTAAAGTCATCTACCTCATGTCCCTACGAGCCATACTTTTGGCTTGGGCTTGTTTCTTATCCTTCTGAGCCCAGCCAAAACCATATAATGATACCACGCAAACATTTTTCTTCATCTTCTTCATCTTCACCATCACCATCACCCTGTCATATCCTGTCCCCCGAATATTTCCTTTCCTTTCTCCTATCTGGTCGAGTCTTTGTTGGGAATTGCTGGGTATTCGAAATGCTTCTGGGTATGTGTATGTTTCTTGTTCACTTCTTGTGGTAGCGACCTCTTTATACTGTTTCCTGTAACACAGCGACATGTTTTCTCCTTGTTCCTATATACATAGTCGAAGCTTTTCTTTTTCCTGCATATATACTCAGCCACGGATCTACTATCCACTGATCTCTTTCTTCTTCTTCATCTCCTTGTGTCCATTTCCTATGTCGTCTTCTCCTATTATAGGTCACTTTTGGGTAGGAGTCTATTGGGTTGGAAACCAAAAGTCTGGAGGTGGAAGCACTGGGATTTTGTGGATTCACGGATATAGCCATATACTCTATCACCGACGCTTGTATGTATCAATATTCTCTCGCACGTCTCCGCGCGTCCTCCCTGCCACGTATCCCGAAGCTCTGTTGTCCTTGTCCCTCCGACGATGTAATGAAGTCCTCCTTGTCTGATCAGCTGAATGTTTGCACGTTTCCAAGGGGTATAACCGGTAGACAAAATGCTTATTTATTTAGTTATATATCTGTCTATTTACTTGTTCAACCACGCCTTATCCAATTACTATCATCATCCTCATCACAGTATAATAATAATAGTAAGTACCAATCGAGCAAGTGGCAATGTCGCAGATGTGAGACCTGTCTGGTGTTTTTCTGCGTTGCGCGCCCAAATTGCAACACAGCCCAAAGCAGCTCGCCGCTTTCAAAACATCATCTCCAATCCAACCCAACCGGCGCCTCAGCAACTTCACCTCAACCTCACTCAACCTCATCAACCTCGTCCCCCCCGCCGCCGCAGCTTCACGAACCGACCCGCGCCCCCGCCCGCTGGCATCCTTCCCGGACGAACGTCTTGCGCATCCACGGGCCTCTGGAACCTCCTCGCAATTGGCCACTTGCCGTTACCGAACCCCTCGCTCGCACCCACCGCCGGTTCCCTGACGTCGCGCCCAAGAAAAGAGCCGAAATCCCATGGCCCGCCTGTGATAGTCCTGTCGCATCGCCTCCAACTACACGACACCTCCCCTCGATCGGAGCCAGCAAGCCGAGAATAGATACCGCGCAGAGAACGAGGCCGCGCGCGCCCCCCCTGTGGTGGCGTCTCCCCGCTGTCCTTCAGCTTTCATGTCCGCTTCCTCCTCATCGAACGATTCGTTGAGCGTCGCGCATGGCCGCCGGAGTGCCTCATCTTCATCATCATCGCCCGACCTCACCCCTCCTCCACCCCCTAAGAAGGAGGTCCTCGCTCTTCCCACTCCTCCACCGGAGACGAAGGAGGACAAGGGGGATCCCAAGATGTCGCTGTTAGAGCGAGCCTTTGGTACCCTTGGTCTTCTCACATCCTGTAAGTCGAACTCCAGAATTCGAGGTGTTCCTCGCTTCTGCTCTCTCTCTTTTTTGGTGTGACACAACCAACCCAGAAGTACCTTTTTTTTCTGTCGCCAAATTTTGTTTATTAGCCCACGGCTTATTTAATGCATTGTTCCCTTGTATTTTTTCTCACGAAATCCAGGGTTTTCGAGCTCCAGCCAAAATGAAGAACAACCACGGCAGGACGATACACGAGACAACCGTGGCGAAGACCTAGTCGAAGAACGCAAGGAGATAGGGTACACATCGACCTTCGAAGGAAACTCTAGGAAGCGGAGGCGACCTACCCCATCCGACGACCGCGACGAGGACGAGAAACCACCCACGTTCGCCCAACCAAAACCCTCACTTGGCCTTCCGCACGCATTCGACAGCGTGCTCTCCCCGATCAGCCCGCGGACCATCCCCTTACCCCGTGAACAACCTCCCAGCAGCGACCACAGCAACCACACCAGCGCCGTACCCTCATCCTCCTCCGAACGCCCTTCCCCCTCTACGAACCCGACAGACCGGTCGAATGACGCCCTACGACGCGAATCGATAATCGAGTACGCAGAGAACAAATGGAAGGAGAGATCGGTAACCCCGGTTTCGGGCGGCTTCATCAAGCCCGCTGTCGCCCAGAGCGGGTCGTCGCAGTTGCAGCGCTCGCTGGCAAGGAGAAAGCAGGGGTCGACATCTAATGAGAGCTCGTTGTTTCGGATATCCGCGCTGTCAAGAGACGAGAGTAGGGTGAACAAGCGATCTTCGACGCCCGGGTCGATGCGCAGCTCGGTGCGACAGAGGAGGACCACATCGACCCCGCGCAGGGACTCGACGCACAGTTACTTCCCGGGGATGAGCCAGTACAGCCCGCCGTCGCAGGTACCCTTTGGCACTCAGAATAACTTGCGCGCTTCGACCAGTTCGTTTGGTGAGTTTCTGCTTCTTAATTTGCATTCGCTATTGTAATTGGTTTGGTGAGCTAATGGTATTTCTGTAGCATCGTCGTTCCGTGCCAGCATATTTGACAAGAAGAAAGTCTCGACTCCCTCGCGGGTGGATCGTCTGCAAGACGAACTCGAACGGAGTCGAAGGAGGCAAAGGAAGCCGTGGCAGGATCAGCTCGTAGGTTTCACCCTTGTAAATTTGTGCTCGAACTCTGTTTCTTTGAATATCTATTTCAAATGATCACGTTCGAGCTACGATTACGGAGTTGAGAGTTAATGTTTCGATATAGGATCCGGATTCCAAGACTTATGATCCAGAGGGCCTTGCCCTTTTAATCAAACAACTACAAGAGAACCAAGTCGAGGGATTTGAGAATTATGCTCAAGTACAGGAGCGGCAGAGGTTAAGGGATGCACAAATCCGCGAACTGCGAGCAGTATGTCTAATATCTCCAGTTATGGCCTAGCAAAAGTCTTCCCCGGTATACTGACACCTACTACCCTAGAAACCAAAGCAGGAAATACTACGCGACATTGGCGAAGATTCGCTCAACGAGCTCCACGCATTCTTGACCACCAAACACGCAGACTTCGAAGCAAGAAGGGTCGGCGGCTGCCCTATCACCCCGCGCAACCTGAGAACCCTCAGCGGCTCGCAATGGCTCAACGACGAAGTCATCAATGCATACATCTACCTCATCAAAGAACGGGAAAACGTGGACGGCAAGCCGACCATGATCACCATGAACTCGATATTTGTCACATCTCTCAAGGACCACGGATACAGTCGTGTCGCGCGCTGGGCTAAGCGCGCCGGCGCACACGGAGAGAAGATACTCTCACTCAAAGGCGTTATCATCCCGATACACCGAAACTACCACTGGACGCTCGCATTTATCAACGTTGCGCGGAAGCGTTTCGAATACTACGATTCCTTGGCGGGGAATTGGGATCCGATTTCTTTATTACGGGGGTGGATGAAGAATGAAGTCGGGCCGAAGTATATCGACTCGGAGTGGGAAGATCATTACTTGGGAGACGAAACCCCACAGCAGGGGAACGGTGTTGATTGTGGGGTGTTTTTGTGTAAGACGGCTGAAGTTATCTGTCGGGGTGGCATTATTTCGTTTACGCAGAAGGATATTCCGAAGATTCGGAGGATGATGCAGGTGGAGCTTTTTAAGGGGGATTTGGCGGCTACTTGAAGAACGGGTGTGGCATATAATTATATAATATTACCAGTGACAGATGTTGAGGGTACGATATTGCTGTTTTTCTTAATATTTTTCTTTCTTTCTTTCTTTTCTTTTTCTTCACACCCTCTGAGGGGGTTCTTCTCGATGCATGGATTCCGGAAAGGTGCATTCTGGCGATTCTCTTTTTTTGTCGTTGGCTTTTTTCTCCGGCGAAATGACGGCGTATTTGAAGGATTTTATTTTGTACAGAACATTTAACTAGCGTGCCCTCTCTTTTTCTTGGGTACTTACGCCTGGGCGCTTTCTTTTTAGTATTTCTAGCCAGCATATTCCACAGGCTTCGAAGGGAAATAAATATATGTAATGTTTTTTTTCTTTGATTGTTCGTTAGCGGCTAGAACGAGAATTTTGAGCCGAGAATCGATTGTTTCTTTATGTATCATTATCACAAAAAAAACCTAATAACTAAGGGTGTAATTTTTATTTTAGAATGAGAATTTTCGATTAATCCGGGACAAGATTTAGACTTAATAGCGCTTGGCGACATATATTTCGTAACTCTGTAATGTTGAGGGGTAGCTCGGTATCGGCATCCACACCGGGAGGACATTGGCCGCCGTAGAGCTCGCCGAGGGATATATGGTATACCTGCTCCGCTTTTGATGGCGGTGTCGGGAATATCGTCTATTTCCTTGTTATATCAGCCCTGGTTTTCTTTGGTTTTTTTCCCGAAACGATAATCGAATTGAAGAGGGCATCATACATATTTCGAACAAGCGCCCAGCCCGCCAGCGCCATTCACCCGATGGATTCCTAGAACGCAGCTAACGGTATTCCGTGGGGTCTTTGAGAACTTTGTGATGATGACGACTTTTGTCTCTCCGTTCGTTGAGGTTTTCCAGATATCTTTATCGCGTTCTAGGTCGGTTGCCGGTTGGGTGTAGCCTGTTTCTACGACGATGGAAGGGAAGAGAGAAGTCCATGGCATCATGCAGATGTTTGGGGTTTTCATCGTTTCATCGTGCGGGGCGGTGAAGCCGCGGAATTCTAAACAGTATCGTTTAATCATAATCAGCTTTATTATTTGTAGAATTTTTAAATTTCAGAAACCACAACTATTTAGTAGATGAAGTATTCAGATAAGGTGGAATTCGAAGTAAAGTAGGCACAAACCGATTCCGGTCATAGAGGTGATATCATTCTCGTAGACGGCGGGTAGCATGCCGCGCGTCTTCCAGTATTGTTCTTGCGCTTGTAGCCATCCCGCTGCGGTATTGACGAGAACGTTGGGCTTTGTGACTCTTATCTGCTGGAATTCGGAGTCGTATGTGAACCGTGCGTTTGCGACTTGGAACGCCGGGTTGTGGATTATTGTCTCCCGAACCCTCTCAGCTTGTCGGGGGTCTACGTTAGGTATGGAGAGGTAGTCGTCACCGTCGAAGTTTGTATTCAATAGTTGGGTTATAGCTTCTGTTGAGGAGAAGATAGAGTCGGCGAGTTGGAGAGGGTCCATTGTTTTTATTTGTCTCTCAGCTTAGGTACCATACATCTCGTGGAATCCATGGGTGGAACATGTTTAATAGAAATCACAGTTAATCACTTCGTCGGATGCTAAAGTTTATCTGTCTTCTTTCCTGAACTATCAATCCCTATTAACTCATATCACCGATTTGGAGTTATGCTGTGAAAGTATAAATATTCATTTTGTGTTGAGCTTGTTGTAGGCTGTTTAAGCGTTTTGAATGTTTGTAGTCGAAAATTACCATTATTGGTAATTTCTGACACGACAAACTTTAGCTTGGTCTACAGTCATAGCTAAGCTTCCCATGTTGATATCCTGGAAGCTTCATCATTGCAACTATACGCGATATCAAAACAATGTCGGACGAGATAGACACCCAGGGCTCGCTCACGCTTATCAGCAATGATGGTTTTCAGGTTAGTTCGAATTCTTAAGCGACGCCCTCCGTTTGGCATGCATGGTAACACGCCCCGGTGTTAGTTTGTGATATCAAAGAAGATAGCGTTCGCGTCAAAGACGATTCGCAACATGTTCAACAAGAATAGTAAGTCAATTCTCCTAATAATCACTGGGCCTGGTGTACTCCTGTACGATGCTTACTCTGTATTACAGGCGGCTATATTGAAGCTAAGGAGAACTGTGTGAAGTTTGAAGAAATGAAGTCAGTTCCCTAGGCTTGGTCTCTCTAGACTCCCTACTTACAATCAAGTTCGAAATTATAGCGCCGTCACTCTGGAGAAAGTATGCGAATACTTCTGCTACAGAGAAAAATATCACGGCAGCAAAGGCCAGATACCAGAATTCAACATCCGCCCGGAGATGGCGCTCGAGTTAATGACGATCGCCGACTTTTTGGAAACATAGGAGGATTGGGTACACAGTAGATTTCTGACGTAGATAGAAACTTTTAAGTCTATATATCCTACAACAAGCAAATAGATTCCAAGGTTGCCCCCACCTTTCAAAAAAATGAACTAGACACTGCCGTGAAACGCCGTTTGTATATGATACATGTATTCAAGAAACATGAAATGATTACCTCTTCTTGCCTTGTCCGCCTTTTGCCTGGAAGTTCCCAACAGGTGCTTTACCCTTCGCTCCTTTTGGCGGTGGATCGACGTCCAATCTATGATCCACAAATCGCGAATCCGAAAACTTCATAAAGCTGATAACCCCGTAGTCGACCACCGCTAGAATCACACCCCTCCTACCATCCTTAAGTGCCACGAACATGTTCTTCGGCTTCCCGGAATCTTCTGTCTCAGGGATGCCCCCAAACAGCCCTTCTATCTGTAGCAGTGACGGTAACCTCGTATCCCTCGTCGACACGACGCAGACGTGGAAATCTGGTGGCCCAGGCGCTGACTTTTTGAAATTCGGCCGCGGTTTCCAAACGTGGAATGTGACGTTGAAATGTGCATCTCTCTCTCCCTCTATACGCTTTGGCGCCGGTGGTCGCGGCACCAGTAGCCGACTATACATCTCCGCGTAAGTCCTATACGCTCCTGGTGGTATCATCGGCCTAAACGGATCGCCTTGTCGCGCGCTTGTCCACCCGCTTTGAAATGTCTGTGTGAATAGTGATCCGAATATTCCCACTAAGCCCCACACCCTCCAACCTTGGTTGCTCTTATCCACGGGTTTATATTCATACCCCACCGTCTTGAATAATTCATCGTACTGCCCGTCCGGGTTGCGATAGACGACGTATCCGCTCCTTCGCAGGTTCGCGTAGACTTGATAACGCTCCAGTCCGCCTGTGAACTCAAGTGTGGCAGCGTAGACGGCCTGTACGCTCATTGGAACGTTAATCCCGATAGACTCGTCGATAACACCCGGTGTATCCTCATAGAAGCATTCCAAGCTGCCGCGTTCGACCATGTATATTAACTCTTCGGGGAGGAGCCACATGGTGCCGAATTTGTCAGCGCGGCCCATGGATTTGAAGAGCACGCCACGCTGGGTGTGGACTTTTGCCAGACCACGGGATGGATGCCATGTCGCTGTTACACGGTTTTTGCTAAATTTTGTGTCAAAAGTTAGATTATTTATTGGTTTTCGTGAAAGTCAGAGATAAGTTGTAAGTACCCCGTATGCATGCGCTCCACGGCGAGAGCTTCGAACATTGCATTTCTGCTATCATCGAGGGAGTTGGACTGTAAATTGGTGCCGTCGGGCTCGAAGTCCTTTTCTCCTCGTTTTGGGATGCTACCGCCTTTCCTAGTATATCGATCAGCAATTTGCAGCAATCGGGTGGTGGGACTATAGGAATCCATGCATACTTTGTTAGTGCGGCGAGAAATCGAAAATCTTGAGTCTCATCGGAGAGATCGATGTCGACATCCTCGAGGCCCCCGGACACCCCGTCGGTCTCCATAGTTGATATCTAACAGGGCCGTTTAATATCCTTTCCAATCTCCTAGACTCCGTTATAGAAGCTACAATCCTGAGCTATGTCCGGTGCGTATTTAATTTGCGGTGGAGTCGAGCATGTGTCATGTAGCCGAACCCTTGTTGAGTTTCTGTTTTTGTTGGCCGTCGTTGCAAAGTGACACAAAAAATGCAACAAACGCCAAGCCCAAAGCGACATTGGCTGCAAGTTGATCTTGTCCGCATGCACGTCGAACGAGCCCCGACTCGGAGTACCTCTCGGAGCGCTCAATTCCAACGTCCCACATGTACATTGTTACCACATGAGGCGCAAGGAAAGACACTGCGTAATTAGAAAATTTAAATACTCCGGTGCTTCCTGAACTTTCATTCTTTTGTACTTCCACCGTCCCCTCGTAAAGAGACAATTTACCCCTCTCTCGCCGGTATATATTAACTTCAAGATGTCTTCCCCAACGCCGGTACCCCCGGCCATTGTGTTCAGCGACTGGGACGGAACCATCACCTCGCTTGATTGTACGTAATACGATTGGAAAGAACTCGGATGCCCATATCCGGTCGAAGCAATGCTAATACCGGTCTACAGCAAATGACTACCTGGTAAATTAACTCCGGCGGCACCCAGAAATGCGGGTTAGGATATACATTTCGCAGCGCGCGCGCACATTCAAGTTATAAAAATCTAACGTCTTGCAAAATGTTCGAAATAGACCGACAATCTAGGCTTCGGGGCCGCCAAACGAGCAGAACTGAACGTCGAGATGATTGCTGGAAGATTACATTTCAGGTACTAAACACCAGTCCCAACAATTTACCCCCCAATTTAACTAAATCCCGGTACGCCTCCAGAGATGCATTCATCGAAATGCTTGACTCAATCAGCACCCCGTTCCCAGAATGCATCGAAATCCTACGCAAAAACATCCCGCTGGACCCGGGCTTCAAAACCTTCTACACCTGGTGTAAATCCCAAAATATCCCCGTCATCGTCGTCTCTAGCGGCATGATGCCCATCATCAGAGCCCTCCTAGTCGACTACCTCGGCCAAGAAGAGGCGGATAAGATAACAATCTACGCCAACGACGTGATGTACCGTGAGGACGGCAGCTGGACGATTAAATTCCGTGATCCGGAGAGCGGGTTCGGTCACGACAAGAGTAAAACTATCAGAGCGTATACCCAACAAAAAGAATACCCGGGCGGGCAGAAACCCAAGTTTTTCTACTGCGGGGATGGGGTTAGCGATTTGAGCGCCGCAAGGGAGACAGATCTGTTGTTTGCGAAGAAGGGGAAGGATTTGATTACATATTGTGTGCAGGAGGGAGTGCCGTTTACCGTCTTTGAGGATTTCAAGGATATCCATGGATATGTGCAAGAAGTAGTAGAGGGGAAGAAGACGATCGATGAGATTATGGAAGTGTCGGGGAATCCAGAGAAGACCACGCATTGAGGCTTTTGATGGCGTTAAGCGTTGGATAAAAAATAATACAGGTGGGTGATAGATTTGGATAGATATTATATAGGTCGGAAATAGATTATCTATAGACTTTCTGTTTTGGTAGGAATTTGCTTCATTTCTTTTATATTCATAGATTGTCTGTCTGGCACCCGCTTCCCAAATTGCGGACAAAAATTCTCAAAGGGATCAAGCCCAGCTGGTACAATCAAGCTGGGCTAGGATACACGCTCCAATGTTATGCAAAGAATCTCGCGCCAATATTTCACCCTCCGCAAACACTTATTTATCCCCAACCAGTTATGAAATAAAGCGAAACCCCATGCCCGCTCAACCTATAAACCTGGACAGAATCTGCTTCTCATCATCGCTCAACTGGGCATAGAGTTCGTTAAATCCACCGAGATTTGCGCTCGAAGATTCTCTGAAGAAATTGATAATGAAAGCTTGGGTATCGTCGTCTCCACCACGGCGCATAGCAGACGCGGACCTTTCTGTGCCGTCTTCTCCCAAGCCCAGAAGAGCTTGCTTGACGGCGTGGCTGCCGAGATCCAACACATCCTCATCATCCTCCCACTCTTCGTCCTCCTCTGCGATGGGCTCTTCGACAGCGCCTTTACCCGCCATATCAACTTTCCAGGTAGACGCCGACGCTGATCCAGACCCGAGCTCCAATACCAAGAGTTTGATGATTTTCAACGGCGCCGAAACTGATGTGTATCGAATGGGATCTAAGTGTTAATCAGTATCCGTATTACCAACACTGGTATGCACATACACGGAAGGGTACTCAGACATACTATGTTTTCTTTGCGCTCTTGTCATAATGCGAGTAGTCTGTTCGGCCATTTGGTCTCCCTGGACTTGAACAGCTGCAACTCGAGGGTCGTTAAGAGCGTAGAGGTTGGCTAGAGCGGCAACACTAAACAACTTTTGTTAGCACAGAGGAGTTCGTGAACCACAATATTAAGATACTCACTTCTGCTTGATCTCAGAATAACCGCTGAAGACGTTTGAATTTTCAAGCCAAGCCGACAGCACGACTTGAAGGCCGGAGCGATCTCCGATAGGATTGTTCGCTAAAAAGTCGACAACGTCGTTTGGCTGCTTGATTACAAGTCGTGCAAAGACGACGATAAGACTTTGGATGAGGTTTGTCGCTGAAGCCGTCGCAAGTCTTGCAGCAACGCCCTTCAATAATACGGGAAGAAGGGGGCCCAGTTGTTGGGAGGCCTAGTTAAAAGAATTAGCAATAGCTACTTCCGAGTTTACGACTACTTATTCGTACTTTATCCACGACTTCCGCGGCGAGGCCTCCGATTTCGAGAGCAGCTTGATCTGGCAAGTCGGGCCCGAGCAGTCTATCGATGACTACAAGAGTCAACTCCAATCCCGATTTGCCGTTACCGTCATGCCTATGTATCACTTTTAGCCTCAATACTCATTTCTGTCCGGTGACAAGTGCCCTTACCATCCTAATAATTGTTGAATGTCATTTTCGACAATACATTTCAGTGCTTCAGCACCCGACTATTCTTCAATTAGTGGATGGACGTCTCTATCGGGGTAATGGTCAAGCCTACCTGCAGAAGAGCAGTTTCATGCGAGGTCAACAAACACCGAACAAGTCGAGGCATCAAAGTATCCACCATCCCCGATGGTAGAGGGCCGGACGCATTCCGGAGGATAACAGAGAGCAGTTCAACCGAAAGCTACAATAAAGTCAGTACTCTCCGGGCAAACAACTTGACTGGAAGCTTACATTGCTAAAGGAATTCTCTTCTTCGTATGTATCATTATCCAGAACCTTTATAATCAGAGGAATAGTCTGATTACACAGGTTCACGAAATCGTCCGGAAGAGCTTCAGCGGTATCCTCGACGATTTCCTGGATCTGATTAGAGAGGTAGACATTTCCCGCGCCGCTCTCACCGAGGGTGAACATGAGCTCAAACACATTGGCCGAGGGATCGAGAGCCAGTCGGGGTTCAACACGGAGTGTCGATTTTAGGGTGTTGGCCAAGACGGACAGCACATCCTGGGCTTCTTCTCGATCTTCAGGCGACTGGGTTGAAAGGAAGGCTGCGATGCTCCTGACAATTTCGATTTGGAAGTGCAGGATCTGTTCCTTATTTGTATTTTCGGCGATGCTAGGTTCAAATTAGCTCTTGCGACTCGAAATAGCAACATGAATTCAACGCACTTTTCAACCGCCCTGATGGCAGAGATTTTAACGATATCCGAGGAGTCATTGGAAGTGGCTTGAATGCACCCTGGAACCAGTTTGTTCAGGAAATCTGCAAGCATTGGCGATTGGAGGCAGGTCAAATTGCTTCCAAGCAACCATCCACGCGCTCTTAGGAATACATTTTCTACCAGTTGTTAGTAGTGATCCCAAGTAGGTCTCAACTCGTAGCGACTTACCATGCGTAAGAGATTTTTCGATGTTGGATAATAATCCAGAGATGATACTTGGGTTAAGTTGAGCGAATACAGTGTCGGCATTATCGCTTTCAGATGCGATAGCCTGCTCTAACAGGTAAAAGGCTGCTTCTGCCGCCTTCCAACTGTGAGTGACACGTTAGCTACAATCCCCTCAAACCTTAGGTTTAGCTGTTACCTCGATTGTTCCTGAGCAGCAAATGTCAAGAGTGCAGTCAATACAGGGGCTTGTAGCCAGTCCCATAGACGCTAAGACTCGAAATATAAGCTTTTGTCCATATCGTCGCATACCAGTCTAGTCAACATACCATGACAAGATCACTGGCCGCCGTACGGGCAGTGTAGTTCGCAGTCATCGCTGTTTCTTCAGCTACGAAAACATTATAGTCCAGCTCCCATAGACCTTCATCCTCTCCCGTGATCTGTGCTAATAGAACACATGTATATACCATCTGTTCAAGAGGCTGTGTGCTAGTATTGATTGCCTGGAGGAATTCTTCCTTGACCGACTTGGAACGCAAACAGGTCTGTAAGAAATCGGCTTCCTCAAGCATCAAAAGATCCAATGTGAAGGGCAGACCATCGACATTGGTAAGCCTGCCGTCTGCATCGCCCTCCACGAAATCTTTAACATACCGATCTTTCGAAGTACTCAGTTCGGACCAGGTAGCTTGGAACAACTTGGTCATATACTTTGACATTGTGTTCGGGAAAACGCTAACAATTTTACTTATTGTCTGTCTTTCATGTTAGCTATGATTTGTTCGTAGTGGCCTAGGAAAGTCCAACCTTGTAAGTTTGTAATTTCAAGGTAACCAGGCCGTTATATTCCTCAGAAGTACCATCGGCCAGTTGAAGGTATGGTTTCTCCAGCACCTGGATAAAGAACGCCATCCAGACGTCGACAACTTTGATCGCGAATTGCTCAACGGGACCCGGGTGGCCGTCTTTAACCATCTCGAGCAGTTCAATGCAAGATCTAACAGCCTGAACGGCCAAGCTCCTAATAGTACTCGGACGAGCCTCGGAAGTAGCGACATGGTAGAGAACTTCGACGAGCTGGTGGGCGACAGGGAAAAACTGATCCTCGCTGAAGCCGTCCTCGACAAGATCTGTGAGTACTTTTAACAATCCGTGGAGCTGTTCGTCCGTAGCTGTAGGTATCGCATTCAATATATCCTGCAAAAGCGACGGCCAGTCCTCGGGGAAATCTAGCTATCCATCAGCGTTCCCCATCTTTCCAAACAGCCAGAATGTACAAAAAATAAACACACCATAAGATGCGATTCTAGATACCGCGAAAGCTGCCGCAGCTCGAATTTTCCGCTCTTTATCGGATAGCAACTGCAACAACAAGTTGCGAAGCTGCATCTTGACTTCTTCTTTGATCGGTGGGCCGGCATATTTATCGTAAGGAGGGGACCAGCATTCGTCGATGAACGTGCGCAAGTAAACGATAGACGCCTGTCGGCCGGTAAAATCCAAGTCTGTGGCGGCGGCAATGTTGGCCAAAGCGATTGGGAAGCCTGCACGAAGAAAGGTTGCGCCACGATTGTTAGAACGAGGACGATTGTCGCGACGGAGAATGTGGCGGTGAGGGGGGATTTACTATCATCGGAGCAGAGCTGGAAGAGCTCTCCTTCGGCCGCACGCCTGGGACCCTCTTCGGCTGACTGCAGAGCCGTAAGAAGATAGTGGACCCTGCATTAAAGAAACAACCAAAGGTGACAAAGAAAACGTAAGCTTATAGTTCATCGAGGACGGTACGCCATAAACTGGCGCGCTACTGCGGGGGGTCTAAGATTCGCGAGGTGTCACGGAAGGTACCGACTTTTGTTCCATGGTTGGTTGAAGCCGCTAGATGAGGCTAACGAGTATCAAAACGACCTGTGTGTTTCCTCCAATTGCAGCTGCTGGAAGCACCGCGAGTACTCCCTGCCGGATGATTCGATCTTCACAAACAACCGAGGGCCGTGAACGAGGGTTCGAGAGGCGACAATGGACAGCGAGGGGCGAGAAGGACGACGTGGTAAAGCGCGGTGAAGCTGTGGGAGGAGCGAGGGAGTGGTGGGGAGCGTCGTCTCGCGATATCAGTTTTCTTGTGGAGCACCCACACTCGTTCACTCAATCACGCGTTGAGACAATTTACCCCTCCACCACCACCACTTCAACCTTCCCACATTCCGCATCTGCTATGAGACATCGCCAGACTCAGCCAGTCACCTGAGTGCGCGACGGGGCTCAGCTCGTGCCCACAGACCAGGGACTCAGCAGCCTCAAATACTCGGGTGCGGACGTGTCGGCGCAAGATGCGGACTCGAGACCGACATTCGCCATCGAATAGCTTCTGATACAGACACGATGGACCGCAAACGGGTCCCCATCGACACCTACGCCAACCTCGTCGCCTCCTTCGCCGACCTCCTCCTCGTCTCAATCCACACCATCCTCTACGAACGCGAAATCTACCCGGCCTCCCTCTTCATCGCCGCCCGCAAGTACAACCACCCGGTCCGCCAGGCCCGCCACCCGCGCGTCTGCCAATGGATCCAAGACGCCGTCACCGCCTGCTCCGAAGAACTCCTCAAGTGTACCGTCGACCTGGTCTCCGTGAATATCATCTCCCCGACAAACAAACCGCTCGAACGTTTCGTCTTTGACGTCTCGCGGTTTCCCGTCGTCGCGCAGTCGGACATACACTCCCCTTTCGTCGTTACCGCAGCGTACGATGATCTGAACAGCACGCCTACTGTTCCGGACTCGCAAGATTCACACCAGGTGGATATCGAAGAACAATTGCGCGCTATTATAACCAAATTGTCATACTCGTCGGTGAAACTAGGCAAATTGCCGAAAAATTGCACGTTTTCTGTCTCGATGGAGTTAAAGCAAGACTCGCCGGTGCCGGAAGGGGTATGTTATTTCTTTCTACATCTTGGGTATGACAGGGGATATGGGTGCTAAACGTTGTAAATTATAGAATCCGCCCGTTTGGGTAGCCGCGGAACATCAAGGCGGTGATAGCCCTCGTCGACAGGGAGCTGGCAGCCAGAGAGCGGCAGAAACGAATAGAACCATACCAGTGCGTAGTTTAGATATGGGCGCTTTCGCACTGGAAACGTGGGTCGAAGAATCTGAGGCGAAACGTGATATCGAAATGGAGTAGCCACGCCCAGGAAAGCACGAAAGTGGATATCTTTTTTTTTGGTTTTCAATTTGCATTGATCGATCATAGCGTTGGAGTTTAGGTATGGATTATTAAACGAAATAATATTAGTGAATCCAGGTTTTGGGTAAAAATATGTTCATTTCATCGCTTCGTTAAATGTTTCCATACCAGGGTCCACAAAGGGCGGCGGCATATGAAGCAAAACGTGACAACGGATAGAATGCAACAAAAGGGTAAAAGTTGACGAGATCGCTCAATAAACTAGTAAAACATGTATATGGTACGAGCTTTTTTGTAAGACGCTTATATGGACCCTCTATTTCTATGTAAGCTTCACTTCTATAACCCCGTAGCTTCTATCTCAATCCCATAAGCTGTTTCGCGTTTTCGTACACCAGATACGACTAAAACCCGTCATTAGTATCCATGTTAACCATGGTGGAAAATGGGATAGACTCACAATAGACACAGCAGGTACCACTTTCATCAGATTCGGCGTCAAGCCTTTGAACAGCCCCTTGAAGCCTTCTTGTTTCAACGTCCTGCTAGTAACATCCCACATACCCGTATACGTCTGCGGATGTTGCGCCGTTCCCTGCGCCTGTAACCTCGTCCGAAGCAAATTGATAGGGTAAACGATGCTGGCGCCTACGCTACCCGAGGTAGCACCTATCGCCAAAACAATCACATTCGATAATTGAAAGTCATCCTCATTGATACCCAGCGCTTTAGATCGCGCTGTTATATATGATCTCTTCATCCATTCAAACGTGCCGAGGTCAATTGCAGAGTATGGGAAGATACCCACGAGGCCCAGAGGCAGGCCGCGGTAGAACCCGCCCGTCATCCATAGCTTCTTCGCAGTCTCAGCAATCAGCTGATTCCCGCGGGGACCGCCAGCCACCATTTCGCATTGCATTCGACTAGATACCGTGTTAGAATTGTGTTGTAATCTTAGGAAATTGAGGGTGGAGAATTCTCACAATTTCAAAGTATCAATTGGGTAGACAGCAAACTGACTGACGACACCTCCGACGCCTCCAGCAAAAAATCTCGATAGTGCGGAGATCTGCTTCGGGTCGTCCTTTCCCTCCATTCGAGCGAATACCCGTTTCGCTGCCTATAATCAATATTCTCAGCCAATAGTCCGGGGTGAAGTGTGAATTTTAAAAGGTTGATATACCTCGAAAGAGCCGAATTTGATCGCGCTCTCAGGCATGACCTTTACCACATTCAGGCCATTGCCTGCGAATAACGATCGGATTCCGCCAGCATTCCAGAGAGCGCGAATAGCGTCTCTCATCGGCCGCGCGGCAGACTTGACCATATCTTTCGCTTCTCCTTTCAAGGCAGCTGTTTTAATAGCCTCTTTAGCATCTTGCGCATCGGTCTGCGCGATCAAGTACACCTTCAGACGGTCGAAGGGTGCGGTAGCAGTTCTTGACACCACACCCGCAGCGCCACCAGCAAGGAAGAAACCTAGCATTGCGTTAATATTTGATGCCTATTCCTAATTGGAACGAAAGGCTTACCAATGCTTTCATATAAATCGTCGTTCAATGTGACATCACCTATAGCCGAGAAAACCTGTGTAAGAAAACCACGATATATATCCATTTTTGTTTATTGAATTCATTGCCTGGGGTATATTGTGATGTAGTATATGTTCGTGCGATGAAGTCGAAGGGTAGATATGGGAAATGAAATAGAGAACATTGCTAAATACCTTCTGGGTTAACGTTCACCGTTGCAAGGTAATACGAATACACCGCTTTTATGCCCGTATCAACATCAAATTGCGGGATAAAAACCAAAAAGTCCCTACACACCGTTTTCATTAATATCAGCCACGTCTCCCCAATTTCATTAAGCCAAAATATTGAAATTTTATATCGCCAGCAAATACTCACCTCCACTCTTCAAATGTTATCTGCCCATCATTATTCTTATCCAACCTGTCAAAGAATGACTGCAGCTTATGAGGCTCGACTTTGATGCCATTGCTCTCCAGCGCATGCGCGAGCTCACCACGATCTAACTGTCCATTCTTATCCCGGTCAATGGCATTAAAAAGGCCTCGTAGATGCTGCTCCGTCGCCTCCATGAAGACTACAAACTCATCGAACTGGATAAACCCATCGCCGCTAGTATCGCAGATACTCATAAGCTCTTGGAGCATGGGATCGGCATTCTGTAAAGCTGTCCGGACCGGAAACAAAGCCCCATGTGGAAGGGGGAAAGGTAGTCGTCAGCCCCGTATTCTGGAATGAATTCGATATCGAGCCTGTCGTGATACAGTTTTCGAACATCTTTCTTTCTTTCTTTCTTTCTTTTTCTTTCTGACGACTGCCCGGTATCTTTATTGTATATATGTGCTTTTTCTTTTTTCTTTTGATATTTTCATGGCAAGGACATACGGTGGTTGAGTCTCTTCAGGCCGTTCCTCAGCCCTTCCAGGTCCAATTGGCCTTCTTGGTTGGTATCCAGTGTCTCGAAGAGCCGCAACAGACGAGCCCGCCGGGCCCGTTCGTTCTCTTCGCCTCCTCCGCTGCTCGACATTCGGTAAATTGAAGGGGCGTCCTTGCTTTCGAAGGAGAGGGGCCTCGCAGAGAGAGAAAAGGGTTTCGTGGGGTCGTTTGGGAATGTAACCGAGTTATGGTGGTGGCATCCTCGCGTGCCCGTCGCTTATGTTGATCGAACCCCGCTTCCCCGTGGGAGGTCTGCTATAATTCAAGATCGCAGGACGTTATTTCTTCTTCGTTTCGAGTGTGAAGTTAGGAGATGGACAATGCAATAATGGCGGTGCGGGAAAACCACAAAGGAGCGGACCGGTGGAGAGGTGGCGCGGCCTATTATCGATAGTCAGGAGTCAGGCAAGGCGGATTACATTACAGTCCGGGTTATGAGGCGCTCTTCCGGTGTTTGAAGGGAGTCTTTCCGGCTTCGAGATGACGGAATCTGTCCAGCAGGATGTGGAGGTTTTGCTGTCCTTCGCCCGCGGCCGGTTTCCTGGTGTGATATCATACCCGATCCAACAACGCGCAACTCATCCGTCGTAGCTGCCGGTCCGCTGTCGTTGGTTGGCCAAGACGTCAACCCATCGCTTGGGCGTTCGACCTCAACATCGACAGGACGACGACATCGACATATACACGCCGCATACGAGCCATCGGACGGTCGGGGTACCTCACTTTCTACCAATCATGGAATAGCTTGCTGCTGCTGCTGTTCATTGTTTGCGCATCACACTCGCGAGGCTCTAGCTCAGAGCTTGGGAGCCTCCTCGCCTGGCCCCGCGTCTCCAATCATTCCGAGACCCGACGCGCCTCACGACGATTGAGACACACAAGCACTCTCCTTATCTGATCCGAACTATCTCTGTCACGAGAGGGACGGCCCACACGGCGGCTCTGCACATCTGGATCCTGAATACCCTTTTTACTGCGCTCATCAAACTCTCCTCCTCGTCTTCTTCAACAACGCATAGTTTCTCAGACATTTGTTACATTCTTTACGAACTACCCCTCGGAACGTTGAAAATGGCTGCCAATTTCTGGACCTCCACACAGAGAGCCCACTGGCAACTGACCAGGGAGAAGATCGCCGACATGCGAAAGGGTCTCGATGAGGAGGATACCAATAAGGGACTAGGGCTCGCGTACCCGCTGCCAGATCACAAGCAACTGCAGCTCTACTTCCATCACTGTAAGTCGACTTCAACCTTCCTATAACCCTTCAGTTCAGCCGGGGGTGGCGCTCGCCGACCCGCATTCCTATTGTCCCTGAAACTCAGAAACGGAGGAAATGTTCATCTAGGTCTTCAACGACTCGCGCGCCGTCTTCAACTCCGCCAGCAGCCACTCGCGACGGCGGAGACATATCTCAAAAGATTTTATCTCAAAGTCTCGATCCGCGAGACAAACCCATACCTCATGTTGTCGACTTGCGTCTACCTAGCCTGCAAAATGGAGGAATGCCCGCAACATATCAGGAGCGTGGTGAACGAAGCAAGAGCTTTGTTTCAAGGTACGAATACCGATGCCGTACCCCCAAACACGTCGGCGCTGCTTCCACCCCGCGTGGCAGTCATTGTGGCTGGAACTTCCCGGGTCGAGAATACCGTTATGCTGATCTCAAACGGTGGTTTCAGAGTTTATTCCCCAGGACATCGCCAAACTCGCAGAATGTGAATTCCACCTGATATCGGAATTAAACTCGTACCTGATCGTGCACCATCCTTATCGAACGCTAGTGGAAGTGCAGGTACCCTTAAAGCTTTCCGCGGACGAGATCATGGCTTCGCTATCATTCTTGAACGATTCTTATATCACCGATCTAATACTACTCTACCCGCCACACACTATTGCCTTCACAGCTATCTTTTTAGCGGTGTTTGTCAGGCCCGCGATCCACACTCAGGCCAACTTGAACGCTTCAGGGTCCAACACTAGCATGTCGATTAGTGGCGGTAGCGCGACGGCAGGAGGAGCAGCAGGAGGAGGGAGTATCGTTCCGCCACCGACGGCGACCCAAAGTACAGCGATATCGGCGGCGGCGGCATCATCGGCGCTCAATCCGCAAAATATGAGCAGCGCTCGACTGTCTCAGATGAGCGAGTGGTTCGCAGAGTCAGGTGTCGAGATGGAAGCGATTATAGAGTGCACGCAAGAAATGATATCGCTATATGATGCCTGGGAGACCTGGACGGATAAGGTGTGCAGGGAAAGCGTTGCGAGACTGATCAGGGGGCGTCAGCTATCGTAGCACGGTAGCTTTCTTGTCGCCTCTGAGGTTTTCGCTAGACACGGAATAAAGCGACTGCCAAACATAGTATTCGGAAAAAGAAAAGGTTTCGCCAGTCGCTTGTGAACATGAGATATGTGCTGAGAGATCCTCAACCACTCGAACTGAGTGCAGGAACTCACTTAACATCCGAATTTTCCTTTTCCAGCTTATCCAACAACGTTCCTTCACTGAAGATCCAGATATTGGATAATGCATTAAGACAAAAGCTTGGGGTCAGGTGGGCTCCGGGCCTGCCATCTCGTTTGGACTAGCCTTATTCGAATGGGGATGTGGATCTTTTACTCTATGATGTGTAACAGGTGTACATGTACATGTACATTCCTGCTCTATGCAGGAATTAATTATCTATTTTGCCAACGAACAAATCGACCCTTGGCGTTCGCCGCTATCTGTCAGGTTCGAAGAACGCACAGCAAACAACGACAGGAAACAGCGTCGAGACAGGAAAAGAAGCTTATTTTTCCCTGGGTAGGGTCGGCTGGTCTTGCTGCTGCTCGCTCGCTAACGACTTACATAAGGGAGGCTCGGTAGGTCGGTGGTGACAAAGGGAAGAGGGCTGCTGACGGCATTTCCATCACAGCTTGGTATTTGATTGCCAATCCCTGGTTGATAGGCGGTGCACTCCGGATTTTTTAGATATGCTTCGCCACTCGCAGGCGGCCAGAGTCCGCTAGTGCGCGAGCACCTCCACCATATTCCAGCTGCAGTCGACACACACCCAACAAGAAAATCTTCCATGATATCGTCAAGGCCGCATCGACAGGGCAGGAGAGACCGAGGGACTAGACTGGATTTCGGACTTTGTGCTGTTGGGCAAATGACCGGCACCGGACCTGTTTCTGGTTGCATTACAAACTAATGCGCCAAGCATCTGCAGTGCTTGATAACTGGCCAATGACGGGGAGGGGCGGCCACCCCCTTTGCCCCCTTCACCCTGAGAGTTTTACCAAGACCTTCCCCAAAAAGAATTTTCCCATGTCCGAAGCAAACCCTCCAGTTCCGTACCTGTACTAGTGTTCTGTACTTTGATTGTCATCCTGCAGGACTAGTGCATCATCGATATTGGTGTAGTGGAAGAACACCGCGTGGAATTACGGGTATAATGTACAAGTGAGATACTTTGTTTTATGACTGGAATTTCTGAGAAAAAAACCTGCTAGGCCGCCTGACAAGTGGATGGTGGACGCGGGGTAGACGTTATGTATCAGTTACAGCCACAGGCCTTGATGAGTACATCTTGGACAGCACCCCTGCTCAGGGAGGGGCCCCCAGCATCACCCTTGTTTCTTTGATGCTCGAACAGCGCTAAATGTTGCCTGACCCATCCGCCAGAATCGGGTGTGCAGCAGCCAGTCGATTCTGGTGCAGGACATGACAGAAAAAGGTGGAAGTGGAGTGTCTACACAGCTACGGCGAATATGAGGGGAGCGGCTTCTCCATGGAAGTACCGAGATATGATATGATGGGTCGATCGAAATGTAAAAGAGAATCTGACCACGCCTGGCCACACGGACGGGCGCCCTGGTTGGCCTGGTTAAATTGGGAAACCACCATTTCCTTGTCCTGCCTTTGTGGACAGACCCTTTGCGCTGCAGGTTCCAGTTTTAGAATTGGGGCCCATTCCTCGATTGTTTGTGAGGCCGCCTAGACGGATGAGCCAGAGGAGGGAACTCACCAGGAGAGGACTGGAGGGTGGGTGGAGGACTGGGAGGAGGACTGGGACTGAGAGGAAGAGTCCAGCCAGTTCTCCCTCTCCCTTCCCGGTGTGGGTGGCAGCCCAGCCCAGCCAGCAGAGAGCGAGCCAGCCAGCCAGCCAGCCAGCCCAGCCCGCTTGAAAGAGCCCGCCCAGCCAGAAGCAGCACCGAAACCAAAACAGTTGGGGACCCACGCTAATTAGTGCCAATATATTATTATAGTGCGTATGGGCATGCCTGGCCCGGCGAACAGAATAAAACCGTGCTGCCCACCCGCACTCCTCCCAGCCCGTCCTTCCCTCTCGCTCTCGTATTATACCGTTGTCCCATAGAATTATTACTTGCTTCCCGTTGTTGCTGCTTCCTCTTACAAGGCCCCTTTTATCAAAAACCTCCGCCACTCCCCCGACACCCCCATCGCCCTCACACCCACACACACACAGTCTCGCCCTATCCTATCTATCTACGCTCCAATCTCACTATCACCGCTCTCATCGCCCTCCGTCTTCCATCCAAATAACATTTTCCTTCTCCTTTCCATCTCCTGTAGACGGTTTTGGTAAACTTCCTGCTGCCTGTCGCACATTTCATAATAAACTCGGCCCGACCCCAAACAACAACAACACCCGCCGCAACACATCTGACCTCCCCTTTCCACATCCGTCGCAATCTCCCTGCCTGTGAAATCTTAACTGAACCCAATCTCCCTCGCTCGTCTATCACTCCTCTCTCCTTCTTTCTTATTCCAAACCAATAAACCACCTCGCTCGCCCTGCTCTCCAATCCTCCGACTTGACTCGCATCGCACATCTGCTTCTTCCAACACAACTTGATCCACCAACGACAGCCATATACTATCATTCATCATGTCTTTCGCCGCATACGCTTCCTTCCAGACCCAGACACGATCATGTAAGTTTTTTTTCCACCCGTTCTTTCTGCCAAAGGGAGGAGGAGGAGGAGAACTCGGCGATTTGGCCCCTCCCTTCCCGGTTATTTCCCGCTTCTCAAAAGAACAACCCCTAACAATTTGAATAGTACTCAACGCCCGCTACCGATATGAGGCAGCGAGGTCTTTCGATCTCGATGATGATCTAGAGTTCTGCCCGGCGCTGTTATCGGAAGAAGAGGTATGAAACTTACATCACAGCCTTGTTGCGGTGTTCTTGCCAGGGTGTTGTCGCTAACACTGTGCCGCTGCTGCAGCTTGCATCCGTACATTCCGGCTCAGATCGCTCGTCGCTGTCGAGCGGTTCCCCCAGTGGCTCTCCACTACAGCAACAGATCCAGCCCTCTTCCGCCTCTTCCTCGTACTCCTTCTCCTCCCACTCTTCCTTCGGTGGCCCGATGCCAAGCTATCACCACCAGCCGAAACCTCAGCAGGCCGCCCAGAGAACCCGCAACGCCATCCCCATCGTCAACCCCAACACCGGCATGCGTGTCTCCAGCCCACCAAACATGATCCCTCACCCAACCCAGCGACCTCACCACCACACCAACTCCTCCCGTCGGTGGTAGTTGCTCCTCTTAGAAAAAATCAACTCAGCCTCGCATTGTAAATTTCACCATATATCTTTGTGTGTTTTGACGCTTTTGGGTTCGTCATAATCGGGAGTTTCTTCTGCTTGGTTTTGCGTGACCTTTTTTATTTCCTTTTCCTTGGTTTTACACACTTCGGGCACCGGATGAAATGGCTTTAACGGAACATTACTTTTTTTTACAACAAAAAACCCTTCTTCAAAATACCCTTCGAATATATATTCACAAAAACACAAACTTCTACCTGGTTGGACGATCATACTCCCCTAATACGCATTCCTCAATCTTTCGACCTTTCCCACCAACGAACTCCGACTCCATCCGAACTTCCGGGATCCACAATGGAGATCAAAGACAAGTATCACTTTCGATTATCCCTCCAACACATCATCTCTCCTCCACATTCACACACTCTCTCTTGTCTTCTTTCGAGAGCATTCAAGTGTCGCGGAAATGAAATTTTAAAGGAAACTGCATTGGGTGTCTTTATTACTGCTTTTCTCATTTTCTTGAACCTCCCCTCCAAAAAACATATCTTTACCGGCGAAAATAGATCGAGCTTCATCTCCTATGTTTCTGTTTCCGGAGTTCTTCCATTTTCTTTGTCTTGAAAACCACCTCCTCGAACACGCCAAAAAAACTTCTACTTTCACAGTTGTATTATCTCGATACCTCATTTATTTCCTCTTTTCCTTTTGTGTACAAATCTGCTCTATTGGTTTCCCGGGGTGTTCGCGTTTGGTTTTTTACTACGGCGGTGGGTCGGTTGAAATCAGACGGTGTGGGCAACAATGGTGTTTGCGTCGTTTTTATTTATCTCATATATCATCATCATCATCTCTCATCATATCATTTTCATCGTTCGAGGAAAGCAAAATTACGGGAGTATTATCGAAAGACCGACAACAACCACAATAGCAGCGTTTTTGCTCTTTTATATCTTCATCGGGTATCTTACTTGGGTTTTTTAATCACTTAAAACACTTACTTTTCTGTATATCTTTTTTTTTATCTTTTATTTCCTTGTCGTTTTTATCGTTTTTACCTTTTTGGGTGTATACGTGGAAATAAGGGTTCCCGTTAGCGTTGGTGTACGGTTGGCTGGGCTTTTGTGCTTGTGCTTGTACTAACTCACTCGTCCTTTTTATTTTGTTATTACTATTTTCCTTTTTTACATTTTCACTACTATCAACGGAATTGAAGAGGAGAATTGCTTCGGCGCTCCCCAATTTTACATTTCACAAATATGACCTTTATCCGTGAGAGTGATCGTAAATATTGCGACTAGTAGTTTGGGTAGAGCGCATGGTCTGTTCGCCCGCCACCTTAAACATTTTAGGATTGTAGACGTCTGTCTCCATGCATAAACTGGAGAAAGGTTCCGTCGCGCGTAGAATTTTGACAGCTTGGGGGATGCGGGTGCGGGAGGGCACAATTTAGCAGCAAGCAACAGTAGCTTAAGCTCCTAAAAATTATAATTAAGTTCTACTTTGCCCTTCTGCGCCTTATTGTTGCTCTCCTCGAGGAGGGGGGTTGGGGTTGCTCAAGCAGCTGCTCGAAGCTACGAACTATTACACTCACTAGCTACCCAGCTTTTTTTCCGCACCTTTTTCCCTTTGATATGTCTCACCAGCTAGCAACTAAACTAACCAACAAGTGCGCTTTTTCTTGTTTTTCGCGAAATAGCTCAGGCTCACTCCTTTGTTGCTCCTTCACTCTCCTCCTTGTCTCCACCGTCCGCGCCGCCTGGGCCAATTTCCTTGCGAATCCGGAAGTTTAGTAGGCATAGGATTTGCTTTAGTGCCAATCAATATGTCCGGACGACGGAGCGAGAGAGAAAAGAAATTGTAATTTTTTGATGAAGAACCCCCCCTATTGGAAGGTTTGGGAAAGTTTTGGGTTTTTGGGGTTTTTTCTTATTGAACAACCGGGGGCTGAAATGTTGTCATGATATCATTGGTGGTAGAGGTTTTTTGGAATTTGAAGGTGAAAAAGGGTTGGGGACGAGACGAGACTAGACTGGGTATCGCGAGGTTTTTCGTTCATCATGCAGATTTTTAGACTACGAAGGGGTTTTTTTCTGAGACGTCTTTGGGAAGGTGTATGTAGTGTGATATTAGATTTTGCATGTGCATATTTTGGTATTTTGGTGACGATAGTAGATCAAAGGAGATTTGAATTTTATATATGAATTCACTTTGGAGTTGGTAAGTGGGTAATTAATATTTCGAGATATTATTCGAGATAACGAATGTAGGTTCCATTGGGGGATAAGGGGCCTGAAATGTGAATAGCATTTTATTTCAGATGCTATAGGACAACGATCTTATGCTAGAACCGATGAATCGGGTGCATCGCAGCAGTTACAGCGGATATTCACTTCTGCGGTTGTCGTCTTCTGGTCTGCACGATTTTGTGTTGTGACGACAGATGCGGTCGAAAATGTTGTGTTGTCGCCAGAGTGGGTGGACTCCAGCCACTGGAAATTCGCAGTGAGGGTTGGCTTCAAATACCAATTTCATGCGCCTCAAACATTTCTCACAAAGGAGGCTGTAAGAAAAGCCGAAAACAAAGAAAGAGGACAAGACGAGACGAGACGAAAAACGAGGACCTGTCAGGTTAACTTTCACAGCCCTGTTTTCGAGTTCCCGTCTAGAACAACCTGTTCACAATACCGACAGCGGGTAGTCGCATCCGAAAACCAACAAGCCCAACCCGCCGACGTATCCGACGCGAAGGACCATCTATGCGAAAACGCAAAGGTCTACACGAGGACATATAACCCAAGCCTTACAATTTAAAAACAAGAAAATAAACTTCCGTTAGTTCTTACATACTCGTGAGGCTAATAAAAAGACTAGAAAAAAAAAAGATTATTCCTTCGCGAAAGAAATGTCTCGCGGTCGGCTGGGTAATAAGCGGTTGACGGGTCGCGCCCCGACGGTTTCTTTGCCTATGTTTAAGACTTCAACTTGCCGTATTCACACAAGATCTTAAACATTAACGGGTCTGCTTAACGTTTGAGCGGGTGAAGCCGAAGGATCGAGGAATTTCAAGTATTTTGAGTGACATCGGGCGGGATTTCGGGATTCGTATTGAGAGGTTAGTAGGCGGTTTTCGGGGTCGAAAAATTTCTAAACGGTATACGCAGGACGAAGGTGAGTCGGTTGGTTCAATGCTCACGTTTCCTACTGGACGAAACGGAAGCGAACTTTTGTGGTGGAGAAAGGCTAAAACCTTCGTTACTGTTGGATATTTTGCGTTGCGGGTCTGTTCTAATTTCCAAGAAAATTGCGAGATTTGAAATGTGCAGTTCTGGTGCGCTTTTGAGCTTGCAGCGGCGGCAGCCATTTCTGGGCGTCACAAGCGTCTAGCTCCTGCTGCCTCGTCAGCCAGGCTGCCTGGGTCTAGGCAGGTCTTGCTATTGTTGGATGTAGTCACCGTATTCAAGCTTAAATTTTTTCTTCCCTTCGATTCGGTGGGGATGCGACTCACACGGCTCGGTTGGTACCCCTGTTCGCACATGGTCCGCGAGGACAGATGCGCAACGGGGTTTGCCAGGTCTTGACGAGGCTGCGTTTGTGGTCAAGGACTTGTCGAGATTTCGTGCGAGGCTAGTGGAAAGCCGATACGATGATTTTCATTCGCGACTTTGCTTTGGGCCGGTGGGTGGCGTTTTGACGGATGCGGAAATTTGCGACTCCAAGGAGCGCATGACATCCGCAAGGGGCAAATGCCAATCTGAATGAGAACTAGTACAAAACCAATCATGGCAATACATTTTCGACAAAATATGTATATATACATATCATATGAGAGATATGATGGCTGATGTAGGTTCTCAATTTCGGAAAACTCGTATATAGTGAATCGGAACGGAATATTCCTTGTTCAAGATATATCTACAACTTGATATTCTATAGACTTCGGACTAATGAATTGTCCTCCTGGTTCTTTTTGTTTATTATGGATTCAATCTTCCATTCCCACCCTGGTTTGTTAGCCTCCGTAAATTTGAAGGGCTCAGCTCCAAAGTTAAGTTTGAAGCCGTAATGGCTCTTATGCGTAAAAACCGTAACAACTGGGAAGTAACGCCCTGGCCCTATTGAGAATCCTGATTGCCCACCCGTCGCCTCCCCGTCTAATGTAAAAAATACGAGACGTTCTGCTGGGTTGACGCCGCACCCTAGAACGCTTCCGCGTCGCACGTTCTCGAAATATGTTTTTGTCTCTACCGGTCCGTCCAATTGGGCTATGAAATAATAAGGTGGTTCGTAAAGCAAACTCCAAATACTGTCAGTGGACCCGCTGCGATGGACCATCGTCCGTATCCCCAATCCACAACGAGACCAATCGTCGCTTCATTGAATTCGCTCGAGGTTAGCAACTCATTAGGAATCCTATATTCGAGGAAATTTAGGCTCGAGGATTGTAAGGAGGTGGCAGTACTTACGGCAAAGGGTTGGAAAACTGAGGAAGTGTGATTTCAAAATATACCCATTTATTTATCGGAGGCAGAGGGTGGTCGGCTACCATCATTGTCTGGGATAGTGTTATTTTCTCCCATTCAGACTCGTATGTATCTGCCAGTAGAATACCATTAGCATCCTTCGAAATAATCACCCACTCTCGAATGGGGGCAATATTGTAGGTAGGTTGCAGTTGTGCAAAAATATATTATTACCACTGGCGGAAAAGGACAATCCATCGTTAGGGAGTATTTTCTGATTCCCAGTGATCATGCAGCTGATCTGGGATGGCAGCATGAAATTCTCAGGTGGCGACGGCTTCTGATCCGGCAAGAGTGTAAGAAGTTCTTCCCGTCCGCCGTATGCAGTAAGGAAATCAACTAAACGCCAGCCGTGGTTGTCTGTAAAAGAGTTATCCCATAATGTTGGAATCTTTTTCAAGTCAAATTCTTTGATATCTTCCTGGATTTCGAAAACCTTTGGGCCAAATAGACTTGTTCCGAGGAATTCGAATGGCGGATAGTTTGTGGTGAATGCGGTATCGAGCAAATGATTGAAAACGGCAATTTGATGTGATACTTCCTGCTTCATGCTCCAAGCTTCATAAATTCTGCCGCAGAGTTTCTCCAGAACATTTTCGCCGGATCTACTTGGTAGGGTGACATTAGAATTTATATCGGTAAGTAATTTCACCTTCTCTAAGTTACAGTAACTGAGTTCGATATGTAGAGCTGTAGCATTATCGTAATAATTTTGTTCGGAAACGAAGGATTTTATATCGACGAAGTTGGAGACAGCGTCTAGAAGTCGTCGGATAGTTTTCGCGGGCGCAACTGCTTCAATAGCGGAATGAAGCACGGTGTTTCCTTTACCGTCGCGGAAGAGAAGAGGATTTCGCGAAGGAGAACAATGGCCAATCTCTGTATATTTTGAAATGAGGAGGTCAACTAATTCTTCGTTGCCCCGGTTTTTCAGTGCGAACGGTAATGGCGTAAAGCCATTGCTGTCTTTGACTGTACAATCAACCCCTGAATCAAATAACAAGTTGGCGATTTCCACGGCATTTTGAATATGATTCTTGGCAAGTACATGGAAGCAATTTCGACCTTTGTTGTCTTTGTCGTGGATATCTGCTCCTAGTTGAGTAAGAAGTCTGACACCTTCTACAAAACCTGCCTCTACCGCGTACGCAAGGGCGTTCTTGCTATTTTCATCTTCGACGTTTACTAAATCACCACCATCGTGACGTTTCATGTTAACTAGGAGACGACAAATTTGTAGTACATCATGTTCATTGGATGATTGACGTGTGAAAAGGTAGTGTAATGGCGTCTTGCCATGCTTATCTGACTCGTGGACGTTCCAGTCTCCAGACATGCAAAGAAGTTTAAAAAGCTTCAAGTCTTGGGACCCTGCTGCGTAATGAAGGAGAAGTGGTATATTCAAATCTGCTCCTTCTGATATCAACATAATAGCTGATTCTACTATCTGTCGGTATTCTTCAGCTGGAAATGATATCTGAGTGAGCTCAGATAATAGCCTCAAGAGCGGTGTCTGGATCTTAATGCCTATAAACGAGATGCTCTTCTTCTCAATATTTGCCCCAAGATTAATTAGGCGTTTGAAGGTGGTTGAGGGATGCTTTTTTGCACGGTCGAGTGGCAGTCGGCCGCAAATATCGGGTCTGTCGCACAAGGCAATGTAATCATCATCCAAATAAATCGAACTAATACTCTTGCTTAAATCAGACCCAGAAATATTATATAATGATATTTCGAACCCAGGATGATGACTGGCCAACATTGTTAGCTTTTCGCCGACAGCACCTTCCTTTGATGAATGGGCTTGGAGAAAGTCCTCAACATCCTTTTTCAAATCAACACCATTCTCGGAAGCATACTGATAGAGATCTTTGAGGGCTACCGTTTCGGCTTCTTCTTTTTTTTTGAGTTCTCTGTCTGCCAACCAGGCTGCCCTTAATGGGCTCTTCATGGCGGTCACCATGGAAAAATATTTTTTAATCTTCGTTGGATCGATATACCCCTTGAAAAGATACTTTAACAATTCAACAAATTCCTCGCAATCTAGCATAAGCTTTATGCCGCGGTCTATTTTGGGTGTATTGGGATTATGGATAGATATAATGCCCCTTACGCGAGCAGATCGCAAGTCTCTTATTCTATCGATTTTACGGGGGTGAGTTTCTTCGATCTGGCGATTCCAAGATTCCGTGGCATTTGACAATAAGTCGATTATCATATTTAGTCCGAACTCGCATGCAACGTGGATCGGCTGTTGAAACAAACGACAAAAAGTAGCTATAGGTGCCGGGTATTCGGTTTCGAAGAAATGATTACCACGAGCCATACACCGGTACCAATTCTCCGGCCTTAGAAATATTGTCAATTGGGTAAGAAGGTCAGACCACCATGTATCTTTTAGGCTATCAGGAGTCCACCATTTTTGTAAAATACGGAGGTGGTCTTGCCAGTGGAAAACCTCATATCGCGATCGCCATGGTGGGTTGAACGTGTTGTCGACTTCTAGAGTGTCAAAAGGTAGATATTTATCTTGAAAGGTAGTACTATTGAGAGCGCGTACTATAAACATGAATAATATAAAAGTTAGCTTTCTGAATGGTAGATCCGAAGCGAGTGAGGGCGCATTTGCAACATACGGATATTTATGGCGATATACATATGTGCCTCTCGTTCATTGAATAGCTCAGAAAGGGCATCGCCATATTTTACAAATGATGCTATAAAAGAAGAAATGAATGTCAGTATATGATATTCTCTAGTGTGACTGCAGGAGACTAAATCCTCCCCGGACACTCACGAGTTAATCTAAACTGAAACACTGTGGTTCCGTCATTCTCCCGGAATCTATTAAAACCGCGGGACTCCTTGGTTGTCGAAACTGACGAACTGGCGCCACTTTGTATCCATTCACGGACTGAGATATCAACATTGACAAAATTTGTATGCGCATCCAGTTTGAAGAAATCCCGGCCAGCGTTCTCTAGATGATGCAAGACATCTTTAACTTCGGGATCCTTGTACGGGTTGTCTCCTATCAGAGTTTCCAACTCAGAATGGTGCGAAGATTCCGGATTCTCATCATCTTGTTCTTTGTACAAATCTCGATAGTGATCGGAGATTTCGAGAAAGGTGATGCTTGATACACTCCAGACGACCCATTTTAGCGCAGTCACAATTAACTCTTGCTCGTCTGGAGCCAAGGCCTCGAGGCTAGCCATATAAATGTCACCGATAGCCGCGGGCAATTGCCGAATTCGCTTCTCAAGAGAATATTTTGATGGTTGTTGAAGACTTTTAAGAATCATCCGAGCTAATGTAAAATCGCCATTAGCCTTTTCGTGAATTATTTTCACAATCCTTGAGATTTCTTTCTTGTATATAATGACGAATAATTCTCCCTCTGATTGATCAATTCGTCTTTCTAGGACGTCGCTAACATCGTGGGTGAGGTATCTATCCAAATCACTCCAGTTTTTTGTTGCGGTGATCTCGATAACTTTCAATTCTGCCGGGAGTTGGTCTGGAACTTGGAGGGAGGAGCTCTCAACGTTTGGCACCAATTCTTTAATTATATCGATACTGTCTCTCGCAGAGACGATAACTTTCAAGCCACAAGAATCGCCAGTCGGCTTTGCTAAGGACCTGATGAGTTGGGGGAGCTCTTGTTCACGACGGTCCTGACATTCGTCAAGGGCGTCTATCACGATATAAACTGGATTCGAGATTGCCTCCGCGACCGTCTTGATTGCGTGACAGAGTGCAGTGAGGTTTTCTAGGAAGCTTGTTCCTTTACCCATAGTCCCAGACTCTTCACCAAATTCCGGATTTAGCACGCCAATAGTTGCGACAAGAGCTGGTGTGCTTCGGCGAAGGAAATTGCTGCTTAGAAGTTGGTAAAGAACTGACTCTAAGGCTGTGCGCGCCTTTTGTATATCTTGTTCGCCCTTTTTGAAGAAGAAATGACAGACAACTGGAACTTCCTGGCTTTGAGCTGGGTTTTGCAGAGCGGAATTTTGGGATAAACCGCTCGACTGGGTGCTGGAGAAATTCGCTGGTAGGCTATATATTTTATTTCTAATATTTCGATGAACACTCATCATTGCTACTGATTTACCGTATCCTCGAGGTGCTTTGATGCAAAGAAGAGTCGTGGACCCGGTTTTCCAGTCTATATACGCATCTTCCTCAAATAGCCATTGAGAAACCGGATGGCCATCTCGGTTCTTTATGATTTGATCAAATCGTTCGCTCAAAGAGGTGAAATGACTATTATGAGAGTTCGAGATACTGAGTTGAGAGGACTGCCGATCCAGTTCGTAGAGCAGTGCTTGCTTTTGAACGGCGTCAACCAAATCATGCCCGACTAAGACGTACTCTACGGGTAGGAATATTCGTTATAATTTCGTTATTTTTTTAAATAGGAAATAGGATAACGTACTGTTGAGATTCTCGATGAGTTGGTCGACCTTTAGTCCTGTCTTCATATTCTCATGGAACACGGATTCTTCAAAATGCGCCTGTGCAAGTTTAACAATTTCTTGGTATTTTTCTAACAGAGCGTTTATCTTTTGTTGAAGCTCCTTAGTGAAGTAATCTTTCAGTGAGCTTCCGAGTCCTTGAAATACACCGATAGCATCAATATCATAATCGCATGGATGCTTGATAGAAAGTAGTAGATGGTGGTCTGGGTGGAAATACTCTTTATTTTGCTATCTTCAAGGTGTGGCTTAGCAGACCATAAAAAGTCAAGAACACTGAGAATTAACCCAGGGATTTCTGTCTCCCAGATATCGAGTTGCGGGGTGTCGTCATCTGCGCCGATTGGCTTAACAGCCATTCTAGCTTCCCATCTAACACAATCGGCAATGATGTTGGTAATGCTATCACAAGCACCACATATCAATAATAGTGTTTGTACTTTGGCGTTTCCTATCTAATTGTAAAATGAGACTATATAACCTCGAAAAATTCCATGGGAGCAAGATATTCTTACGCTTATTAGAGTGCTAATTCCAAACCAGACAATTGATATACTCTCTGGTGCAAACTCCAAAAACACATCACCTACACCCTTTAAGCTATCTAAAGTTGCTAGTAACTTGCTAGCATTGTTAGTAGACTTATTTTCCGCTTTGTTGTTGAGATCCTGGCAAGCCGTTTCAAGTGTTTGAAGACTAGTGCCTGTGAGAAAATCATTCAGTGCGCTAGAGCGTTTAGGATCCTTCTTGATTACTGGCTCTACTTGGGTACGAAACCGGTTGCGCGCTTCGTCGAAGCATGCTTCAAGAGATTTTCTCGACGAAGCTTTCTTAGCTCTGTTATCTAGGATCCCAGCGTCCATATTTGCAGTGATTTGTCCAGAGTGAGGAGTGAGAAGTTCGAAATGACCAATTTGTTTTTCGAACTTGGTTGCTAACACGTTTGCAAGCAGGACACAAGCAGCGTAGTGCTACCTCTGCTTATTATAAGATAAAAATGCTGAAATATCCGAACTATTATGTGGATATCAAATCACAAGGGCGCAAGTGGGGGGATGGATCTAATATAGGGTCAAGGGTTGTCTCGTAAACCAAACGCTCGGTGCGAAGGTCACAGTTATGAGACTGCGAAGGTCAAGGGTATACCAGTAATGCAACAAGAACAACACGAACCGTTGATTGCATAGATTGTAACGCAAAGTTTCATACAAAGAAGGATCTCTTGGACGAGGAGAACACTTTGAAATAGAAATGTACTCCAAACTAGATTGCTACTACCAAAGGACCGATGATGGTTATCCCATTACATATCCTTCGAGCTATCAAACATTCCCATTGATGATATTTTCAAGATCTCTCAGCATATTCGCCTTTTCTGCGTGTATTTTAGCGAAATCAGCTTCTGGGATGTCAAACTGACAGCCGATCTGAGTGAGAAGCCACTCGTCGGTAGGATACAGAGTCCAAGGAAGAGAAGTTACTCCGCTCATTGCGAATGAACTGCCAGACTCAGTGTAGGTATTTTGGTGCGAAGGAACGGTATCGGGCATCGTGGTTGTAGTACAAAGTGAGACACTAGCCGCTGAGACTTTGCCAGTGTGGTGATGCTATTATATTTCCAAATTTTCATTAGCTGGGCTCTGAGATTAAGAGAGAACTCTGAAATGACTTCGACGTACAATTTGGGACTCGGGTTTGCTGTCATGACGAATAATATTTGGTGAAGAAGTAGCATAACCCAAAGAGCTTAACCCGTGATAACCAAGCTGGATATCTACTGGAATCTCGAAAGTTATTTTAATGGTGGTGGCATTGGGTAAAACCTCTGCCGATTTTGTTGGTTCCAACAAAACTGTGGTATTGATCATTGTCTTTGAAATATGGACGGAAGCAGGGCAGAGGGTTTAGAATGATGTATTCAGTTACTAAATTACTATCGATAAAGATTTAATGTGATTGACACTTCTTGAGATGAGAGACTCGGCGACTCTGACGGTACGTTCTACTTATATAAAAACGGGATAGGTGGGCTATCTTAAACGTTGTGAACTGGTAGTAGTGGCCTATGGCAAGTGTATGTGTGGAATCTGCGATCTGAAGTTGATGCGTTGTGGGAGTTTTTGCGGGAACAGTAGGTATCTGGCTTGCGAGACAAGGATGTATTTTTCTTTTTTTGTGATCTCTGCTGGTGGTTTCGCAGCCCTCTGCTTCTTTTTTCGACCTTTGCCTTTTTATTTTTTTGTGACCTCTGCTGGTCTCACGGGGACCTCTGCTTCTTTTCATCAACCTTTGCTTTTTCTTTTTTGTGACCTCTGCTTCTTTTTTTCGACCTTTGCTTCTTTTGCTTTCGGAGCAAAGCGAGCGCATCCCTGATACCAAAAATATTGCACCGATATCGCGTATTGGCCTGTTCCAATCCCACCTGGGACTTTGGGTATTCGGGATCTTTTTTCCTTCTCTCATGGTTGATGATGCAAATTTGCAGCTAGTTAGTACCATGTGAGTTGTGCGTCCGAGGCTCTGACAATGATCAGTCTTTGGCCAAATCACGATGGCCTTATGTTGGGGACTCGCTAGTGAACCGAATATGGTAATACTCGTTTCCAAAAAGCAAACATCCAGGGCAAATCAGATAACCTAATGGAACCAATAATTTTCTTGAAATACCGATGCCTCGTCTCTATAAATTGAGGTTGGCCTCAAGTAGGATAGAATTTTAAGACCATATTTCCTTTCTGCCATTTAAAGGATTCTTCTTAGCGCTCGTCATGCAGGTTCCCCCTGTGAATACATGTTGAGGTATACCTACATGTGCATGGCTGTGGAATTGTGGAAGCACCAAGCGGTTGCACTTGGATCAACATGGTACCCAATGATTGCAATAATGAGTCCTGCATGCACGATGGATCCCATAAGCCCCTCTAGCTCTCATCGAGTATTCCTCGATAAGGAAATAATGAAACATACTGCATTATCTAAAAATCTTGCCCCGGAATTCCTTTTATCCTTCCCGTCGTTGACAACTTGACCTTAATATGTAGCATGTGCGGACATGACGTGTCTTTCTAATTGTCTCGTTAATCACATTTCACTGATCCTGGATCATCGAAAACACAACGAACTCGTTTTCAGATTGAACCCGAAGACGTTGCGGCGTTGTATATATATTGGGGTTTCTTTCTCTTCGCTGGCATGCTCACATACCCAAACCCGCAATTTCAACTCTTTTCCAAATATCTCACATTATATACCTAAGTACATGGTACTTTATTGAAAAATATGTTGCCACTCCAAAAAGCTACCTTCAAACCTTACAATCCTCGGGCGGGAGCCCAAAAGAAACGCAACAGAGATATCCCAGCAGAAGAATGGCGAAAATACTATCAAGTTATCGCGGAATTGAATTCCCAGCATAAGAAGATACACCAAATTCGAGATGAGATGATTTCTCGGTACCAATTTACTGCCAGGTATACACTCTTCATATGTTATTTTGTATATATATATATATATATATTAGAATTGCTCGAATTTGACTTACCGTTGGGTATACTCATAGTGTCGATCAGTATAAGAGAAAATTCGCAGAATGGGGGTTGACGAGACACATCCCATGCGAAGACATGAAGTATATCACCCACGAGATGGCGCAACGGGAAGCGGTAGGAAAGCCTACTGCGATCAAGAATTTGTGCTCGGAGCAAGATATCGATATGGAGAAGATCGAGCGCTCAAAGGCATACTTTCGTGAGAAATGTCAGCTTCCTGGTAAGTTATATTTTCGGTCAGTCGAAGCGCGATAAGAACTTTGCTAACAGTGCTGCTTCACGAACGGAAAAGAGACTCCGGCTTTGCAGCCAGGTAAATCGTCTCGTTACCAGGCTTACACTCCTGCTGCTGGTTCGGTTGATGTGAACATGACCGATGCTCCCGAGGGACAGTCTCCTCCCTTTGTGGTAAGCGTATAATTCTTGGAGTTTCATTTTCGAGATTGCGATTGACTGGGGCGGATAGCAGTCACCAGAACCCCACACACCTGCAGCAGACGCGAAAGATAAGAAATTAGCGATAATTAGGTGTCGCCATGCCAGTTGTGCGGCCTCGCTGCTTGTTCCAATCATAATATCTCGTGAGAATCTCGAAGATTTCTTATCTCGCCACGAAGACGAGCTGGAAATATATCGCAGATCCGCTCAAGAAGGTGTTATTTTCTTCCCTGACCCAGAAGAAGAGACAGAAGAGATCAAACCGACGATAGAAAGATTTATGGCGGAGACTGACCATTGTGAGAAAATCGGGAGCGAAGGGATTAAGTACGAATTCCCATCTGGGGAAACCGATGAGAGATTTCCCTCAGTCTCAGGCACTCACAACTATAATTACGCCACCAAACGCAGGATGTATGGTCAGATACCCAGCGGGAGGATCATCGCGCTTGAGATTCTCAGCGCGATGGTTGAGGGCGGGCCGCGCCTGCAGGCTCAACAGTCGGACCCAGAGAGATCGAAGTTCAAAGCTCATCATTATAGGGTGCCATTTCATATTCATCCGGATAAACTAGAGCGGGCCATCACCGTACTGAGGTCCAATAAGCCCTGGGATTCCATCCGCGGACAGCTGTTGGACGAAGAGCTCGTCATCTGTGGAGAAACCTCATCAGAGAAGACCACCCTCTATTTCTGGATGGAAATAGATCTATTACTAGTTTTCGATGGTGTTACAAGCTGGATGGACTATTATTTGGATGAGAAGGATGGAGTTGCAAAACTACTACTATTGACGCCAATTGGAGAATTTTACGACGAGTTTGATTCGATATACAAGGGCGACAATACTAGTTACATTGCCGACGTTTTGTTTAATTTTATTGCGAGGAGGTTGCGGGTTCAATTTACAGGATTGCCTAAACCGATGTGTACGATTGTCACGGCAGTGCCTGACAATATCTCCGAGTATATTTATCAAAAACAGTACACTATCTGATGTCCAGTTTTTAGTATGTTTTATAAGCTTGTTTAAGGTGTTTTCAATAATAATCATAATAATAATGTATTCGCGTTTAAATGCATTGGCGACCTATCTATCACATATACACCACCTACAACGCAAAACGGGGAGTACAACAACGGGCTGCTGTTTATGGCCGGACCTAACCCAACCCGGCAGGACCCGCCTTGACGTCATACGCTTTCTTTGCCTGGCGCTCACTAATCTCGCCGCAAAGGGCTCGGGCCAACGCTCAACATGATATCATCTAAGAGCCGGTCCCGTCGAAGGGTGTTGGGATCGCAATCGATCGGTCCGTTTATGATTTTTAATACGAAAATCCTGTATACTTAGGTACTCGGGAGGAGATATTTAAACCAAACCTCTTCCCTCATATTTTGTTAGCAGTAATTATTTGGTTGAAACTGTAACTGAGCTACCAACCGCGTCACGGATCAAATTACTCACAAGAGCATCGAGATATAATATTCTCGTGTTTACAACAATCAATTGAGAAGGATAATTACGCCATCGCTCTCACTTACTACCCTCACTCACCTCCGAGAATTGTGTTCCTTTCAAAACTCCTCCCTTCCTCCAACTTTTACTATTCCTGTCTCCCGCGTTTTCGAAAAGAAGACAATAGAAAATGTCCACATCAATCATCTCCCGCCGCATCTTCCTCGCCCCTTCCCGCGGCGCACTCGCGTTTACCACCGCTCGAGCACAATACTCAAGTTACAGCTCCCGCCACGAGAATGATCCGGAAAAGCTGAACGATCATAAGAACAACTCGCTGAAGGACCAGAAGGCAGGGAAGGGACAGTGGAATGAGAATCTAGCCAGCGATGCTGAAGCCTTTGTAAGTTGATATTCTCCCTCTACTTGGAGAGTGCATTCGCTAATTGTATATCTGTTTTGTAATTGATAGATCAAAGCGGAACGAGAGGAGATTAAAACATCAGGCGACGAGATCCAGAAGCTGCAGAAGAAGACGAACGATTTGCTGGAGAAGGCTGGGTTGAAGGGATAAACTGTGTCTTTTCGAACGGAAAGTGGAATTCGAATTCGGAAATTGAATCGGGCGTTAATTGTTGATATTCTCTGCTGTGACTCTGCAGAAATTGTACTGTACAGACGTTGTTTTACACTTAAAGAAATGGGTTCATGAAATTAAAGCTCTTATAGATTTCTAACTCCCAAGTAGATTGATTTTAAAAATAATGCAGAAATTCAGATGACTGAAATTGTAGCCAAAAACCCATGCTATCTACAGAGAAAACTTCTTAAATATACAAAATAAAAGATTTTAAAAACCACGAAAAATGACAAGCCCGAATAACATCCCTTGCAAGACCTGAACGGAAGAAACACTGGTAACCCCACACCCGACGAACGGGCAAGAAATTGGACAAAGCAATATATATATATACCTATCTCTATATATATCATATCCAAAAAGAAAAAAGGGTATTATTATTAGGACCTTTTTGGAAAAACTCGCTAGACAGACCAATGGAACTGAATCAAAACCCAGAAAAAAAAAGAAAAGACCGGAAAGAGCAAGAAAGGAGATGGAAGGAATCTATTTGAGAATGGCGATAAGCAGAACGAGAACAATAATTAACACCACGATGGTGATCATTGAGCCTGTAATAATATCACGTTAGTTGAGCCTCGTGTGAACCTGTGTGAAAGAAGAGCGTACCGTTATCCTTCGCTTTCTTTGCAAAGGTATCCAATCGCTTCCGCGCGCTGGTTATCCGCCTCTGTGCCCTGTCGACTCCGTCGTCCAAATCGTCCAGTAGTTCACCCTGGCTGTCTAGTTCGTCTCCGATCTGGATGCTCAACTCGCGCTGCCGGGTGATGCTCTCTGATAGTCTGTCGAGGGTATCGTCCTGTTCCTCCATTATCCGCTGGTGCAGGGTGTAAACCTGCTGGTTGGACATGTCCTCGGTGTCGACCAGGGAGTCGGAGAAGCGGACTTGTTTTGACTTCCGGGCGGCGGCAGAGGCGGACAGATCCCCGTCATCCCCGCCCATGAGGGTGCCCCTGGCGGAAGAACCGCGGTCATCGTCGGAGTAGAGACCTCGGGCTGCTGCGTGGTGGTGGCGGGGTGGGGCGTCCGGGTCGTCGGAGTAAGGGAGGGAGTTTGGGTCTAACGCGGTTTTTGAGGATACGTTTGACAGATCGATGGGGGGTGATGGGGATTTGGAGGCGGTCCCGTTGGGGGATTCGAATTGGGATGTTAAGGAGTCGTATTGGGTGCGCAGTTTGACGAGGGTGTCTTCTCTCTCGCGGAGGGCCTTTGAGGGTCTGAGGTTGGAAAAGAAAAAAAAAGTAAGATTAGCTATCATTTCAGGCGGTAAGGAGAGGGCAAGATGAGATCCAGACTCCAAAAGAAAAAGAAGCAGAAGAAAAGGAATTTAAGAATTATGGGGAGAGTTACAGTTCGGCATCCTGTTCGAGGCGGGTCTGCTCCTGGTCGAGCTGCTCGATGCCCTGGCGGAGGGTTTCGAGCGACCGGGTTATGTAGGCATCGGCGGTGTTTGGCTCGAGCTTGAGGGAGATGGCACGGGACCGTTCGAGGAGGGAGAGTTTGATGTGGTCAGCGAGGAGGAGGAGGCGGTCGGCGTTTGTCGGCATCGTGGCGAGAGCGAGAGCTGAGCGGGAGAATGTGTCGAAACAGAACAGAAGAAGGGCCGGTGGGAGGAGAGGGAGGAGAGGGAGGAGAGGTGGAGAAGAAGGGAGGAAGTTGTGAGGGGGGTGCCGGGGGAAAGCGGAGGGAGCAAGTTGAGATGGTGTTGGCGATGAGGTTGAGAGAGGAAGCCGCAGCAGCAGCAGCAGCATTTAGCCTCGTCATGCGCTTTCTCTCCCCGCCGCCCACCACGACCAGGTCGGTTTCTTCTACATGAAAGACGTTACTGTTGTCTGTGGCGGTGCCTTGCAGGACGAGCTAAGGGCCACCGGATGTCATACTGCATCAATCACATTCGGTCTGATAGCGAGCGATAAGAATGGCCTGATCGATGGCCGCTGGGATTCCTTGTCCGCCGGCCCCGCTAGCCAAAACCCACCCCGTCCCGCCTGCAGGAAAAATTTTATACGCCAGACACCAACTTCAACGACCGTCGAACCCGCTCTCTCCCTACCACCACGACCGTCGATGGTGTCGTCGCCCCGCCTGGCCCGCCTGCCGTTCTGTCGATAGCCGCGGCGACTCTGCACCCGGGTTGTCCGTCCGTCGTCCATTGGCTGAGATGGATGCTGCTGCCGAGTTATGCTCATCGGACGACCGCTGCTTCGAAGGTGCCGCAGTCCCTCGAAGCTCACCCACACGACACCTCCTCACACTGCCTTCACTGCTGCTCATATTATAGCCATTGGCTGTCCCAGCCGGTATCGAGCTACCCTGACGACTCTCGCTCCTTGCCGGTGGCAGAATCTCTCGCGGGTTGCAGTTGGCCGGGGTGGCCGGGTTGGACTCTCAGGCCTCTACTACTCGACGGCTGGCGGCAGCAACCGTGACCACCCTTCGAACACCACCAACAACGGACGGGACCAATCTCAATCCGGCACAGATGCGGCGTCAACGGCATCTCAGATAGGCTTTAACGTCAAGCTCCCCTCCGAACTCGCGGACGATCTCGCCTTTGACGAAGAATGGGTCGTGGACGACCTCACCTTACCCTCACCTCAACGACCTGCTGCCCCGACGGAGTCAAGCAAGCCCACTGACGAGGACGTCCTCCACATCATCGACAAACGCCAACGGGAGCGTGCCAGCCAACATGTAGCCGGTGCCAAATCTGCCGGTCCCTCAATGGCCGTCCTGGAAGACACATCTCGATTCCTGCTCCGACAACTTCTTGAGAAAGAACCCCGAGATAGGCGTTTCTACAAGCAGAAGGGCAATGACGTCGAATCTGATTCCGACATCGAACTCCTCCAAAAAGCGGTCAACATGAGCGTCTCGAGGATCCAAACCACTGCCAAACCGGGATACCACCCTCTGCCCTTCTACATGCACCGAAACTCCAAAACTCTCGACCGCTCCCTCAAAAACGTCCTCAGAACCCGCGACCACGCCACCGTAAACAAAGTCTGCTACAACCTCCTCGTCTCCGACGCTGCCCCGACGATAGCGACCTTCAATATCCTCATCCACCGCTTCACCCGTCTCCGTATGACCGGTCTCGCCCGCGTGATCCTCACTACCCTCTTTGGCGTCGGCTTCGAACCGAACGCGCCCACATACGCCGCGCTCCTGCACTATCTCACCATCATCGGCGACTACGACGCATTCGGGAAAGCAGTTTCAATCATGCGTAACACATTCGTCGACTTCCGCAACCCGGTTCTCGGCGCTGCCGAGTTGAACGGATGGTCTAAATTTGGTGATTTCACGAGCATGCGCCGTCGGTTACGGTTGCTCCAGGAGGAAGGCCTACGGGATGATATATACATTCTCGCCATCGAATTGAGATACTTTGCGAAACGGCAGATGTGGGAAGGGGGATTACCGGCGTTGAAGCTGCTCCTCGCGAAGAACGTGGAGGATGTCGATCACCGAGTGCTATTCTGGGCGTTTAAACTGTGCGTCAACTGTCAGCAGTACGATTTCGCTGAACGGTTGAAGTTTGTCGTGCAGGAGAAGCGGTGGCCTGTAGAAGCGCTGTGGACCCGGCCCTCGAGGTCGAGGGGGTTGCCGTTTGGGTACAAGGGAAGGGAATCGGGTCAGGTGACACCCAAGGGGAGTGATCCCCCGCAGTGGGTGGCGTTCTGGGATGCCGATGGGTTGAGGAAGAAGAAAGGGAACGGACTGGCGCTACCGAATATCAAGGTCGAGTCGGTCGTGCCACGGGACTACACTGAGTATAGTTCTCTCCGGAGAGATCAGACAGTCCAGGACGAGGTTATTATGCAGAGTAGAGGCGAGTCGATACTGGGGGGCCAACCAATAGCAGAGGTCAACGATGTAGAGGAGGAGACGGGTATTTCTGAGATGGAACCGATGAGGTTCCAGATAAAAGGGAGATTCAAAACCCATACGGACGAAAGTCTCTTTAGAACTCTGGTACATAATCGGAAAAAGATACTTTTCGGACGGGGGCAGGGACGAGGCAAAACATAAGATCTAATAGTATATAGCAGACTCATTCTCTCTCAGCGATGAGATATATCTTGTACATAGCATTTAACGGATGTATATAAACTGGCTGTTGGAGTTATTGGGTATTCCGGCCTTGTGTAGACTTTTATTTTTATTTTTTTAGAATCCAAAAACTAACCGTTTATTCTATAAAGTATAGAGGAGTGGGAAACAAGAAGAGTAAGAAGACCAGCGCCCTGTCTATGCAATGCGGATTTGGGTATCAAGAACAGTGTTCGTAAAAAATCGTATACTAAAAGACGGCAATAGCACACCAAGAAGAAGAAAAAGCTAATGCATAGCTGTGTCACCGTCCACGTCCCGTGAAGTCTTTTTACCCTTCTTGCCGGAACTCGCAGGTTGATTAGATAGATGCAAGTCTTTCAGTCGAGTAGTCTCTTCCGCCGGGGAGCTGCCGTCCGACGCCTCCTCCTCCCTCCCGCTGATGTTCATGATGGCCCCGCGCGCACTCGTCTCCCCTTTCCCGGGCGTCGTTGTGCTCCCGTTCTCGTCACCGCCCTTCTTCTTCTTCGCACCGCCCTCGAACTTTAGTAACGCCTTTGCGAACGGCACGGTTCTAGGAATGACGTCGCTGAGGAACTCCAGGTTGTCCATGCGGGCTACTGCGTTCGCGAGGTCTTTATACTGGATGTTCTTGCGGGGCTTCTTCTCAACTTTAGTCATCTTGTGGGCGGCATCGGCGAGGTGCCAGATGAACTCCTCGGCGGCGATGGAGATCAGAAAGGCGGCAGCGGGGGTGCAGGCGTCGATTTCGTCGTCCAGCTTGATAATCTTGCGGACCCGGGCCACTGCGTATATTCTTTCAGGTTAGCCCAGCTCAGCTTAGCTCAGCTGTACCCCTGGGGTACGAGGAGGAGGATGTGGGAGGGGACGTGACGTACGCGGGAGGTAGGTGGTGCCGTCCCATTCCTCGCGCTTGCGTTTGGGGCCGATGGGGTTATTATTGTACGGCATCGTGATGATATGAATGGATTACGAGAGGGTGGGCCGGGTGCTCATGTGGACGGGGAGAAGCGATGGCGGGCGGCGTCACGTTGGTCGTAATCAGCTTGATTAATTGCGGCCGATATATTATTTTGGTTGGTGGGAAAGACCAACTAAGCCGGCGCTGGAAGAAGCAAGAACAGCATCAACATTCCAGCTCTTCTCTCTCTCTCCCTCTATCACTTTCATCAGAAAACCCTCCGTCCTCGCCCGACAGACAAATCCCGCCTTCTATCTTGCAATCACCCGGTCGTGCTGCCCTCGGATGATACAGCTCGCGAACACTCGAACCTGCCAGTCTTGAAGACTACATGCCGGACCCTTCCCCACGGCCGCCGCTACGGCGCTCGTCTCTCGGATCTCGCTCGTCCCGCCTGTCCCTCGCGATATCAGCTGCGGAAGCTGGCCGGCGGGAGTCCCACGACTCGCGCAACAATGAAGGAGAGCACATTCAGGAAATCGAGGAGATCAGGCGATACGAGGTAGCTATATTTTTCTTCCTTTCATATCCTCTCTCACAACAGAGCTTTGATGGATTTCACGATCCGTTTTTGTTGTACTAAGTAAACTGGCACTAACCCATGTCATCATCGTACAGGACTTCACAACAATAGGTACAAACCCACCTCCACCGTCGTTATACTACCCTCCTCCTCCACACGTAACCCTTTCCTTAAATTCCACCTGAACCTACACCTACGTACACACCCGGCCTTGCAGAAAGCGTGGCGAGGAGTGCTTAAGAATTCTAAAATCTATAGCGAAATAGACTGGGTACAAGACGCCGCGAAAGCACAATTACAACGTCGATTACAGCAACGGAGCGCTGGCAACTTTATATCCGGTACCGTAGGATGGCGGCGGCGGATATGGGAGTCTTATGAGGCCGGACAGGCGTGGATTGTCGTCAGCTTGGTTGGTTAGTAACATTACCTGGCCTAGGAACAATGGACTTGGAGGTGCTGATGAAGGATGATAGGTGCTTGTATTGGATTGAACGCTGCCTTTCTGAGTATTGTCACGGAATGGTTATCCGACATCAAGACGGGGCATTGCCAGACGGGATTCTACCTGAACGAGAAGTTTTGCTGCTGGGGGGAGGATGAAGGTGGGACGAATACACCAATACCGTTTCGATGAGATCCTTTATCTGATGGATAGTAGGTTGTGATGACTGGGTTCCCTGGAGCAACTATTCGCCTATTAGCTACATCTTCTACATTCTCGGCTCTGTCCTCTTCGCCTGGGTTAGCGCTACCTTAGTCCGCGGATTCGCACCATACGCCGCTGGCTCCGGAATCTCAGAAATCAAGTGTATCATCGCAGGGTTTGTGATGAAGGGGTTCTTGGGCTTCTGGACGCTGCTTATCAAGTCGATATGTCTGCCGTTGGCTATCTCGTCAGGGTTGAGTGTGGGAAAGGAAGGCCCTAGTGTGCATTACGCGGTATGCACGGGTAATGTCATTAGCAGGTTTTTTCAGAAGTATAAGCGCAGCGCATCGAAGACTCGAGAGATCTTTTCAGCTTGTGCTGCAGCTGGTGTTGCAGTGGCTTTTGGCAGTCCTATCGGCGGTGTCTTGTTCTCACTAGAGGTATACTACTTTTGGTTCCCAGCTACCCAGTGAGTATGATGGCTGACACAGGTAATAGGAAATGTCTTCCAAATTCCCCTTGAAGACTATGTGGAGGAGTTATTTTTGCGCCCTGGTGGCAACGGCTACACTTGCGGCTATGAACCCTTTCCGTACAGGACAGCTCGTCATGTTCCAGGTCCATTATGATCGAGACTGGCACTTTTTCGAAGTCATCTTCTATATCTTGATTGGTATATTTGGCGGCTTGTATGGTGCCTTGGTGATTAAATGGAACCTGAGGGCACAGGCGTTCCGCAAGCGATTTTTAGGCTCGTATGCGGTTGCAGAAGCTACGTTTCTGGCGGGCGCGACTGCATTGGTATGCTATCCGAATAAGTTCTTACGGATAGATATGACCGAGAGTATGGAGATTCTCTTCCGCGAGTGTGAGGGGGAGGATTACAATCATCTTTGCGAGTAAGTCATTATTTCTCTGAAAATGTTCATGAACACTTCTAACCCGTGAGATGGATTATAGCGACAAATATCGCTGGCAAAATGTATTCTCTCTGGTTATTGCGACATTTCTACGACTATTCCTCGTTATAATTTCATACGGTTGCAAAGTCCCCGCTGGTATCTTCGTGCCCTCCATGGCGATAGGCGCGTGTTTCGGCCGAACGCTCGGGATAATAGTTCAGGCTCTTCAGGAAGCTTACCCGAACTCTAGCCTCTTTTCGAGCTGCGCACCGGATGTGCCGTGTATCACCCCCGGTACATACGCTTTTCTCGGTGCGGCGGCGGCATTGAGCGGGATCATGCACTTGACTGTTTCTGTTGTTGTTATTATGTTTGAATTGACGGGGGCGCTGACTTATATCTTGCCGACAATGGTATGTGGCTTTCTACTATCATCTACGTGTATTGGTTTGTGGGAGTTTGGCTAATTAGAAGGGCATAGATCGTGGTGGGCGTCACCAAGATTGTTAGTAGCAATTTTGGTAAAGGCGGAATCGCGGATCGGATGATTTGGTTCAACGGGTTTCCGTTCCTTGATAATAAGGAGGAGCATAGCTTTGGGGTACCTGTGTCGCAGGTTATGAGTGAGCAGGTGTCTGTTATTCCTGCGAGTGGGATGAATTTGAATGAATTGGGTAGGTTTAAAAGAATTTAATCGGATGGGTGAATTGGTGGCTAACGTTTCCTCGCTGCGAAGAACACTTGTTGAAGGATCACGATTATCGAGGATTTCCTGTTGTGCAGGATAGATCTTCGAATTTGTTGATTGGCTATATAAGCCAGACGGAACTGAAATACGCAATCGGTATATTAATTCAGTGTTATTATCTTGATTCGAAGAGGTCGTTCTAATAGGAAATATAGACCGCGCGAGAAAAGAGCGAGCGTTATCACAAAACACACGATGCTTCTTCAACCCCACTGCCAACCCTCCAGCACCATCCCTCTCCCCGGCATCAGATACTCCGCTCGCTGGATCCTCCTCCAACTCGATAGACTTCAGTCGCTTCATCGACGGCACCCCTATAACAGTCCACCCACGTATGGCGCTCGAAACAGTCATGCAAATCTTCAAGAAACTCGGTCCGCGGGTTATCCTTGTCGAACAGCGCGGGCGCTTGTGTGGGCTAGTAACGGTGAAGGACGTGCTGAAGTACCAGTTCAAGGCGGAGAATAGAGAGCATCCGCGCGACGATCAGGGCGAGACGGAAATGCAGGATCGCGTGTGGGAATGGTTGGTGCTCGCTGGGGAGTGGGTTAGAGTTAGGGTTGGTGGGGTTGACCTTTTGAAGTATTTTAGACGGGAGGAAGGGGGTAGTGGGGGGATACCGGTTTCTGGGGCGAGGACGAGGACGAGGGGTGGGGAGAGGTATGTGGATTTGGATGGCGGTGATGACCTTGAGCTTGAGCTTGATGGAGAGGTGGATGGGCAGGGGCGACGGTAGAAGCTCTTTTCTTCTTCTGCTGCTTCTTAGAAGCAGCGCTTTTTTGGATTTGGGGATATATCTTTTTTTGTACAATTTTTGATGCGAATCAAGCAGGTTTATTGCATTTGGTGGCTATTACGGGCTATAGAATGTGCGCTAGTTGAGTGGTTGACGTCGGGGCGACAGGCTGGCAGGAAGTATCCTGCCTTAAAAAACTCAAGTTGCAAGTTGTAACATCTTAATATTCATCAACATTCCGCTACGAATACATATATGTCTTGTGTGTATCGTATGATCAGATTGGAATTGAATATCCTTACGCTAGCCGTGGTGCAGGGTGCAGCTCACGGCTTTTGCAAGCAGGGTACCGCCAAGGCCGAATTTGGTGCTTAGTCCATCCAATTTCTGGTCCCATTTTCTGGCCTGACCTGCACAGTAGTGGAGCCCGATTAGCCCTTCATGCTGTGTGGCTGATTTATGAGACAAGATTCACCGGAGAATACTTACCGATCGGTAAATTGGTATTCTCGCAAATCTCACGATATTATCCGACCCAGACGAAGAATTAGCTGACGTCAATTGACCCTTAAGTATCTAGTATCTCTGATAAAATTTGCTTGATTTTGTGATATCAAGATGCCTCGCCTAGGTTTCTTCATATCCCGCCCTTGCACTGAGCCTGGCTCCCGCACGGAAAGATACTTAATTTGCGATTGGCGAGCGAGAAGATCGCACGCCATCTGAATGTTAACCCCGTTTTTCGCCAGCGGCCGATGGCAGCCTTAACCAAGGGCTGAGTTCTAGAACCGCATAGCTACTGGCTGCGATTGTGATTTCCCTCCCAACCACCCACCCTCGCCAACAGCTTCTGTGAGACAATTTTATGCAGTGCTTCGCAAAACTAGTTCCGTCTGAATCGCGAGATCTAAATTTCGTCTCTCGAGCCGAAAGTCTAACTTACCCGAATGGATTCAGTTGCAGCTGTAATTCGCGCCCGCACTTTCCAATTAATCCTAACCCCTTGCAACAGTATTATTTTACCGCACAGTGGATATGCTATGGCTGGCTGAAAAAAGATTCGCTGGCGGCGCCGGCATTGATGCAAGCAAGTGCAGAGCACATTTTCTTGATTTTGCGGCATGTGTGATCTTTGGTTTTTAGAAGGCTTTCTCCACCTGCCCTCGGGCTGCAAACCTCTGGAAGTCCTCACTCCAGGTACCTTTGGCGGGTACTATACCTTTCAACTTACAGGCTTTTGTAGTTTTCAACTGGGGATTTTTCTTCGATATACGATTTAAAATTTCTTTTATACGTATGAATTCTGAATAATCATCGAAACATGGGAGAAATACCCGTTGACGAAACGTCTCCACTATTGAAGACGAAAGAGAGCAATAGAAAGCAAAAGTTACCTGTTAAACAGCTGTCAATACTAGGTACTGTTGATACATTTAAACCTTCAATTCTATCTATCCCTGGAGTTCTTGTCAAGAATAAATGGAGCACCTCGGATATTTTACACATTAGATTGGCTAATGATGAGCTTGGATATGGAATATAGTACTATGCCGTGCAATCGACCCGATGGCTCTATCGAGCATCTTTCCGTATTTACCTTCGATGCTTCGAGGATTTAGGGTTCCTGAAGCTGATATCGGGTCCTGGGCAGGTGAGTCACGATACAACCTATATTCACACAGAAATTCGTAAGGATCAATATTGATATGACCGTGCTTGGCTTGTAGGGATTATATCGGCATCGATAGCAGTAGCTCAGTTTCTTACAGCTGTAGCATGGGGTCGTTTAAGTGATAGGATTGGCCGTAAGTTTTTCTTATACGCTATTACAGCTGCGCGCAATCGTTTCGGATATGGAGAGGGACCATTGCTCATCCATATTCACAGGCAAGCCATCATTGCTCTTCGGTCTTTCCATCACAATGACTGGTGTATTATTATTTGGCTTCTCCACGAGCATTCCTATGGCCATAATTGCGCGATTATGTGTGGGCGTGCCCGCGAACGTGGTCATATTGCGTACGGTAGTCGCAGAGCTCGTTCCGGACCCGGATATGAGAGTGGAGGCTCTCTCGTTCTTACCTTTGGCCTGGAATATAGGCCTTATATCCGGGGTAACACTCGGTGGGATTTTGAGCGAACCCGCACAAAAATATCCTTCTATTTTCCTAAAAGATGGATTCTTCGATAGAAATCCGTGGGCTCTACCAAATATTTTTATCGCGGCGATGGCACTCGCTGGGGCCATTCTCACGGTGCTATTCCTCGACGAAACGCTCGCGGACCACAAGGACAGATACGATCCTGGTAGAGAGCTCGGAGAGACACTCGAATCCTTCTTCAAATCTAGTCGCTCGGATACAGAATCCCGCAAGTCCGCTAGGGCTCGTCTTTATCTTGATACAATGGTATCAGATGAGGAAACCATTCGAGTAGTCTCGAATACGCCACCTTCATGGTCCCAGATCTTAACTCCACAGTCGGTTTGCACGGTGATACTCTTTTCGATATCGATCATGCACCGCGTTACGGCCGAACAGCTGATATCACTGTTTTTTGCAACTCATCTTCGCACGAAGTCGGATCCGATCCGGCTTCCGTTTCATATTCCCGGCGGGTTCGGCATGAATAGCTTCCAAATAGGGCTTATCTTTGCAATGTGCGGTATCACAGAGATACCTATACAACTTTTTGTATACGCCCCTCTCGTGCGAAGATACGGAAACCGAAAATTACTCATGGTAACTGCTATGGTTGACCCGGTGCTTTATTTTGGTATCCCCTATCTGTTGGCTTTGTACAACCCGCCTTCCGCTGATAGCAGTAGTGGTGGTAACAATTGGATATGCTATTCCCTTTGGTGTCTCCTTCTTGTTGTTATCAGTTTGAATACCGTTCTCGGCCTGAATAGCTGCTTGGTTTTAGTCACGAATAGTGCTAGCTCCGTACGAGCTCTTGCGACACTGAACGGATTTGCGCAGAGCTTGGCCTCCGTTGGGGTGGGATTTGGGCCTGGTTTATTTGGGTCCCTGTATAGCTATGGCCAGAAAGGAGAGTGGACTACCATTCCCTGGGTCGGATTGACTGTTGTGGCAGCGGCAATGTGGATATGGATTCCACAGATAGAAGAAAGGGTGAGTTTCAAGGAGTGCGTCGGTGGGGATACAGCTGATATTCGGGATGTCGGCTGTCGGACTGAGGATAGGTGTGGTAGCACACCGCAATTGGTTGTTCAAAGTTAGTGTAACTTGACAAGCGACATCGTACAAGAGTCTATTTCCTTTTTCACTTCTTTTTCGAGTTTTTTATGTGTATATTTGTGCGAGCTGACGTGGAATGGCAAGGATTCTAAGGGGTAAAACTATTATATGGATTCCAATGACTACGTAAATGCTTAGATTATCTAACATCAAGCTAGATACTCATCATATAACTTATATACATAATATTTATTGTTATGTGGGATTTTGAATCTTCTAAATAAGATATCTTTAGATGAGGCTTTTCAAAACCTCGGGTATATTGTTGTAAAGTATTTTGTCAGTTCCGTCGTTTAACCATCGACACGAGCCTATCGTAACAATATTACACTTTATACCACACTAGTTATACGAAGATATATCACCAATCATATCTAATTTTTTCCCATTTAAAATATTTAAATTTCAGTTGAAGAGTATATGTATAAATTCAATATTAAGAATTAGTGTTTAAACCCGGGTTGGCAAAAATCAAACCAGTTCGGTGAATTTCCAGGTCTTGCCAGTGGCTGGAGAAGGAAAAATCCTAATATCCTAGTATGGGCACTCGGTGGATAACTAATTTTTAAGAAGGGGTTGCCAATAGGCTAACCTTAACCGGCGTTTTGTATCAAAAAGTATGTATTGTAAAAAAAGAGTGGTATATATTCTTAATATAATCAATTCTCATGGTACTAGTTCTACGCAGATAGGCTGCGGGACTACAACACTAATTAATTATTATTTTCTTTTGCTCAGCATAGGCAGATAGATTTATGGTCTCTAGCTCGTAGCATGGGAAGATACCATCCATCTCCCCTCATATCTACCATTGCCATACATACCAACACTGGAAACATTTAAGCGAATCATTGAGATCACCTTGCAACTGCGCTTGTCCTTGCCAAGCTGGACTATTAAGAGCAGTAATCTGGAGACCTGCCCCTACGCATTGCAGACCTCCAGTACCCCAATAATAGTCCTTTGTCTATTTGTCACCAGTAACCTTGTAAGCTTGATTTCGATTCAAACGTCGTTCTGTATCAACTCTCAAAAGTTTTAATAGGAAAACTGTTCTTACCACGAGACAGGTTTTACCAGGGTAGGCATGAGTATAGAGTTTGATACTACTAATGCGGTTTTTAAGATTTGTGGATTCTTCGAAGAGATGAGCTCCCGCGTTTGGATCGACCCAGAGCTGGACATTGTCGGCGTTGTAATCATAATACCAGTTATCGAAAATTTCAAGGTATGCAAATTGCGCAGTATAGTCACGTTTTTTGAGGCCGGCATTCGTCGAAGTTTCATTATAACCTGGTGGAGGAGTCTGGTGCTTCGAGATATCGATACCAGGCGGAACAGGAATCTACGGAACATAAAACCAGTTAGATTATAACAATCGTGCATATGATCTGGAAATTGAGTACATTTATCTTTTTCAATCCTTCCGATACGCTTTGTGAAGCAGCAGGGGCAGCCATCACACAGCTGCTCAGGAAACTCCCAAGCAAAAAGACCTTCGATACCAACTGCATTATTGTGGTATGACTAAATTCTCGTTTCAACTCCAATGTTGTCTTAAGGTGATGGTTAGAAGAAGAACAATAAGTAAGAGATGGCTCCGATGATTGAGTTCTAGGTTTATTTTCGATTGACGGCGTTGTGTACTTATATATTTCGCAATTGGGCAGAGAATATATCAAGGCCTTCAGAATTTGAAGATTGTTTAATCTCGGATGTCATTGGTATCTGCGGATAAAAGATTTCTCAAGGATAATTAGTTGGGGCTGTGCAGACTTCGCAATAACTATTGGCCTTCGTCTCGAACATTTAAGAAAACTTGTATAAATCTCGCAAACCTGAGGACCCACCTTGCACCTTTCGAGGATTTCGAGTGATGTTGCGATCAATTTGGCAACTTAATGCGCTACCCTATCAAAAAGCAAGAGCCTCTTCGGTAAACCTGCGAATGGGAAAGTGTCATTATGATCATTGACCCAGACGGAATTGATACCGCCGGCTTGATCCTGTGAGTGTAGAATTTTCAGCAGGGGATGTATTTTATGATGGATCAATGCATCCCACACAGTGGAGTCCTTTTGGCTATGAAGCCCTGACAGTTATTCCTCATGAATAGTAATCAAATGCGGCTGGAAATAAGCGAGCGCGGAGCGCGAAGCGGTTCATCAAATGATAGGAGACAAACAAGCGAGAGGTACCAGTTAACTCAAATATGGTTCACGCTTTAGGAAGGTATAAGGGCGCTCTATAAGGGGTATTGGCATTTGAACACACAAACTGGAGAGTGCTAGCGGAGAGATTGATAGAGCTAGTGACTCTGCAGGAGTGCAGCAAATTGATAGGCTGCGTACATCTTCGGGATGCAGAAGCCCTTGGTCCACTCAATTTGGTCTGAAAATTTTGTTTCTTTTTTTGTCTCGTGTTCTGCGAAGGCGAAATTTCTTGGGATTGCCCATAGTGAATTTTCATGTTGCTTGTTACCTTTCTAAATAAAACAGCATTGCCTCACACCAAGAGCTTTCTTGGAGGCTGGCACCAAGACCAGCATTACCCTCGTCTGCGGAGCTCGGCTAAGAAACTCTGTCGTATTTATATCTTGGCGCCAATCGGCGAGAGGCGCTAATACGGTCCCAATTGAGCCTTGCATATTAGCTCCTGGTCCACTGGTTGGGGTTAGCTTCTCGGAGAGGAAGCTAGGACTATGATCAGTAATCGTTAAATATGATCAGTAGTCGGAGGCTGAATCTTTGTCGGCAAGGGGGTTAGGAATAGATAACTGGACATGAGGCTACAATTATAATTAGTAATCATCTACCGCGAATATACGAACACAAGTGCGAATAGGCGCGAAATCTCTATGTAATTCTCGTCATTATACCTGCTTGGGTGTCAAACTTAAACTTAATGAAAATACTTTATATGCCATATCCATGCTTGAGAAGATGCAAGCTTCTACGCTAGCCCCGATGCCTTAGTATCGTGGTCATCTTGCATTAATAAAATCAAACTTTTGTAAACTTAGCCAAACTAAAATTTGACATTTCCGTATACTGCGTTGACTAGAAGTAACCAAGTATAAAGAGATATCTTTGACCGACGCCCAGCCAGTATGGCTACTATTTTTTTAAACTCGTGAATAATATAGAATTACGAGACTACTATCATTATAATTCTACCTATTCAGCCGACCATACATAATATGCTTATTAAAAAAATACTCGCATCTTTCCTCCTTGCTCGCACTGCGTCAGCAGCTTGCGTTTATGTCTGTGTCAATGAGTTGGTTACCAGGAAATAATAAGTTGAGAAATCGAGGCTGAAACGAAGAGCTAACTATTGACAAAATCAAAATAGACACTTCAACCAACCGTGTTGGCACGACTGTTTCACTGGCTGCAAGAATAGGGAAGTCAGACTTGCTAGTTGGGGCCCTGACCAGGGAACAGGTTGTATCATTTATCGGGGTCCGGACTGTACGGACCAAGATAGCGGAGCGACCTACTATCCTGGTGAACCAGGCTGGTTGATACAAGGAGGATCGGTTGCTGGGACTTACCTCCATAAAACAATCAAGAGTTTTAATTGTTGGGATACTTAAGCCAACATAGGGAGTAGCTAAAAATGCAGTATAAGAAAAGCTATTTTGGCCTAACTTTATACCTTTTCTATATTCTTGGAAATCGAAATTATCGAGACAGCCCCCAGTTAAATTAAAAAGATTTATTATTATATATATAATCTTAGTACTGAAGCTACCGTCTCATATTAATATAAAGTTTGAATCTTTTGCTTGCTATAGTTAGACATATAACTGGCGATCATTTTTAAAGTATTCGTGGCTAGGTGGAGACTAAGATGTATTGATAACTTAAGCCGTCTTAACAAAAGTATCTTCTGAACCTTACTCAAATTTAAGGTACTGACTCCGAATATAGTGCGTGAGTGCTGGTCTAGATTTAATTTTTATATTATACAAGCTTAGTCCAGCTTTAAGTTAAAGTCCAAAAGTATCTAGTTTATTTAAACTGTCAGGCACATATCTATACATAATCAGTGATACCGCTCTAGCTGAAGCTTCTACAAATATATTTTATTATATCGCATTTATCGTTTGATTAACAAGCAAACTATAACATTCTTCTAAATCAAAAACACACTTGTACACCTAGTAGTAAAGGGATTGATATGCAAACTAGGTCCCGATAGTGCATCTACAAGCTTACCATTTGTTGACCTGGCTCTCAGGCTACTCTCTTCTCAACCTTGCGAAAACGTAGTCTTGTGCAACCGAATAGCTTACACCTCCGTTTCGTACAACCTCTTTCTTGGCAAGCTGTGAACATTCTTGAAACACCATCTCGCCCTTGTCTTCCATAAGACCTCTTTCGATCCACCATTTCAGCATGAACGGCTTGAGCACCGCCAAGAACCAATCAACTATGACTGCGGCATAGACATCCGCGGCAGCTACCTTTTTCGTTTCATCAGAGCCTGCCCTAGCTTGTGTATCCAACATGATTTGATAGGCAGGGTGTGGAACCACTCTATAGTAAATGTCCTCTATCGTCCACGCCATTTTGGTCTCTGCCACTGCCGCGTACAGTGACTCTCTGGTGTGTACATGAACCGGTGGGTAGACTCCGGCGCTGGCATCTGAGGGTAACTTACCGGCTTCCATCAGTATATCCATTGCTCGGAATATCGCCAACCGCAGTTTGGTATTCCCGGTCTTCCTGCCGTCGCTATCATCGGCGATTGGAGATGGTGAAGCTAGGACAAGTTTCCCGCCTGGTTTGATCTCGTAACCGCGTAGATTTAGGAAACACACTAGGTCCTTATGAGACGAGACGTCATTGCGAGATGCCCGCTTTGATAAATATTCTTCGGTGGTCTCCGTAGGTAATTTTGGAGGGGGTAGTTCACGCAGCCAATGGACTGCTGATAGTGCGAATGCTATGTCAATAGTAGACGGAGGAAAAACATGGTTGTAAAACGAGTTCGGAACTATGAAAGGGTGGATAGATGTAGTAGGATTCGGCGCAAGATTGGACAGGAGCTTGATAAGACTATTGAAGTCGTTTGAGGGGAGGTCATTGAACAGGAGCGTGGCGACAGATCTTTGGGGTAGGCCAGCGACAATTCGTTGCATCACATTGAGGCTAGGTTTCGGGGCATAAATTTAGTTATGTTATTAGAGGTGAAGGTTATTTCATCGTGACATATCTGTACCTAGTAGCACCTTGGGAGCAGCCATAGTCGGCGATAGAGATATTTGGACCTTCAGAACCATCAAGTTAGCTGTATTCATACATGTGTATCAGTATGATGTTACTTAGTATTTGGCAATTTGTAACATCTAAAATAGCGAAGTTTCGACCATAAACCAAGGAAGACTAACCCAAGCAGCTGAGGTCGATATCAGCGAATAACGGTAGACTAGCTTCCATTGCCTGGTGTTGCTGTCCACAATTTTCATTATAGGTATTACAGCTCGTCATGGCGAGAGTATTATCCCTAGCAGGTGGAGACGATGTTTTCTCAACCATATTGAATCTTAGAACCCTAAGCAAGCAGATATATTGGACAGAGAAACCAAAAATAAATTGGAATATTCATCTACAGGAGGGGTTGAAAGACGATGCTAAATTTTAGGAGTCGTGAAATATTTCGTTTGCAATTAGATTATACAGATCCACGTAGCAACCTATGGGGCAGGATCCTGGCATAATTTTAATAGCAACCCAATGCTATACTCTACGCGGATACGGGATTCACATTATCTGGGGGAAATGTTCGGACTTCAACCTGGGAATAGCTTGGCTTTGCTGAGACGATGTTATGCTTTTTTTTAAAAAAAATAAAAATATAAACTCTTATTCCCTCATAACGAGTATCACACTTAATCGGCTGTTTGCGGGGCCGTGGCTATCTAGACTATTGTATTGGGGGCGTGCGTGGGCTCTTTGGAGAGTAAAAATCTGCGTGGCGATGTGCTATCGTATCTAAGTGGCTGCAACACACCAGAAAACAGTTGCCTTAGCTTAGTCAATTTGATGCGCTCTCTGGCTTAGAAATACCCAGTAATTTGGTTGATCGGGACTTTTTCTTTAACGTGGGCTGGTTAGTGGCTCCCGAGTTCGATGGGCTCGCGCTCGGAAAAGTGAATAGCTAGAGCCGAGCCGTGTCGCACGAAACGTGGGCAAAGTGGAATGATTCCTGCAGCAACTCAGCTGTCTTAATTCCAATGTAAATCCGTCATCCCGAGCCTAATAACAACTAATATCCCCCCGCCCTGTCTCATTTCTATAGGAGGATCTTGATCCAGATCTTGATCTCTCAGATATAATCCTCCTTGATCCTGCTTGGACCCTGCATGGGATGGGACGGACGGGTGGTTCGCGGTTTATTTCCCGAGGAAGGAAGCAAGGAATGCAGGATTGACAGTTGTTATTACCCCACTCCTCCCTTTACTTCACCGCAAGAAAAATTTGGCAATAGATATGCACGGAGAACACCTGGACGGGTATGAACGTACGGGCTTCGGAATGTTGGCTAACAAGGGTCAACCTGTGCATGCACAGGATATTTAGTGCTGTTACTAGATGCACGGCGATCACTGGCTGTTCCAACATCAGTCGGTGGCTGGTCATGCAAACGAGTAGGTTATCGAGGTCTTTATTTTCCGTTGAGTGTAAATTGCCTGTTGCCGGTTAGAAAATGGAGTTCAAGATCAGTTACTCGGTTATTTTGTCCAACCCAATTCTAAGAATATGGATGATCTGAAGTCAAGAACAGATGAAAGTGCCAAATAGGTTCGTGGAGGAATATCTCCGGGTAGTGCATCGACTGAGAAAATTTGGTCAATTGGGATTTAATATTTCTGAAACGAGTAACTAACTGCTCTTCACTTGCTGCGCTGCTAAGGTACAAACATCTTCCAAATTCCTGAATTCGACTTTCCTCCACTGATGATGATGGCCCACTACATACGTGCCTGAATTAGTACCTCGACATTAGCCACTGCCTTCTTTCGTCGTCGGAAAGCGTCCTGAGATACCCCAATTCCGTTCTCTTGACTGTGACGTACGAAGATACTAGTTTGTTCGTCAAATATGTGACGACTTCTTGGTCAGCTTCCAACGCATTCAGACTTGCATCCAGTGTGTTTGGCAACTTAATATCCACACCAAGAGCACTGCGCTCCTCATGATCCATCCTCGCTGGATCTATTCTGCAATGGCCAGCTCGAAGAGGCAAGCCCTTTGCAAGTCCTACCAAACCAGCAGCTAAAATACTGGCGAGGGCAAGGTAAGGATTTGCAAGGCCATCCACGAGTTTCAGCTCGAACCTGTTGGTGGCGACGCGCCGCAATACTACCTCTTTGTTTTCCCACCCCCAGCAGGCATATTCACCACCGCTCCAGATGCCTGCTTGTACTCGTGCATAGCTGATATCATGTGGCAGGATGCATGGCATGATAGCTGGCATATGTTGGATCAACCCCGAAAAAAAGGACTCGGGTAGCTCAGGTCTGCTGCCGTGATGTCCCATGTCGTTGACCGAAATGTGAGCATGCGCTCCCGTTCCCACACGGTCCTCCCATATACGAGGGTATAGCGTAGCACGAAGGCCGTGCTTCAGAGCGATATTTGTTATTGTTTCGCGCGCTTTCATCAGCATGTCGGCTGCATTGACTGGCGACGCTGGGGGGAGCACAAATTCCCATTGGCCTGGGGAGGCTTCTGCGTGAAAATGTTCGAGCAGAACCCCCACACCAAGAAGCGCCCGAACGATATCTTCGATGAGGTTTAAATGCCCGTAGTCTTCGCTAGTGACTTCTGCGTAGGTATGTTTGTAACTGATCGGTGTGTAGTCCCCAGCTGCATCCTCTTTGATAAAGACCACTTCGATTTCAAAGCCAACCAAGACGGAGAATCCCTCTCTAGCTTCGAGAGTGTCGTGAAGAATCTGCAATCGCGAACGGGGGCATTCTTCAAGCGGTGTAAGGTCTGTATTGAGGCAATTGGATTGAACCACAGCACGGGTGCCATCAGACCCTGCTTGACAATATGCACTACTGATATCTGGTTGGAGTAAAAAAGTACCACAAGGTGAAGTACCCTCTGCTAAACGATCTCCAGGACATAGAAACCACGCAGCCGTGGGAGCAGGGGCGTTGGTAGAAGTCTTTATCATTTCGGTAAATTTGGCTACAGGTATCATGCGTATAAGCGCACGAGTGAAGTAGGACACATACTGGAGCCAAACAAACTCGATCTTAGGGTTTTTAACTAAAAATTCTTCCCATTGAGCGAGTGATTGGTGCTTATCGATTGTCATTCTGGTATTATGGGTATGGGTTTCTGCTTTGATATACAATATTTTCGAAATCGATAGGAAAGTTGTTTCTAAAGTGCAATGTAGAAAGTTATGTCTTGATGATCGGGTTAACATTAATCAACCGCTTTTATAAGCATGAAAAGCGGTTATCATCGAAGGGGAGAAAACAAGTAGTGCACGAGCCAAGGTTCATCCCTACAGCTCAATATCATACTTTCCGTCAACAGATACTGCTTTCGGAACTCGGTCAAAAATTCTCGTAATACTATCGTACTGAGCGGGAGACATCAGTGGACCGTACCTTGGATCTAGAACCAGTGTCACGTCATGTTTTAATCTCGGGAAGCTGCATCATTCATAAAAATTTGTGAGACAGCAAGCATGCTATTCGAATATCTAATTGGATAAATATTTGGTTGCGAGTGCTTCTAGTGATGTTAAAACTCTCGTTTGCATACTTAGTGAATGCGGCCTGTACATGCAGCATAAATATACATAGGCACCCACGATCGACTGAGATTTTCGATTCTAATGCAGGGCAACTATGATGAGTACTCAGCTTGTCACACCCTAGCTATAAAGTAGCTTTATTTCTTGTTGCATGTTATCAGGTACCTAGCCGGGGTTAACGGGATATCCGAGACTGGTCCGCATTATGATATTAGAGAGTTGAGACAGCGATGACGCCTGGTATGCTAGTTAAGTCTCTTAAGCTATCTGTACATGAACTAGCCTCTGAAATGCAGCACACACATGGTAGATCGAAATTTTTGTGAAAATGCAAGCCACATTTTGGTGGAAACTCTTGCCCATGCCAACGACAGAAAAAAATTGATAAGAAATCCTAACAGGGGGGCTAGGCAGGGTATGAAGAAGTGGACCATTAGCCGTATTTACGTGAAGGGAATGTATCAGCTACGGTTGGTTATTGGTTCCAAGGTTCTACGGCGATGAATGTTCAATTGTTTCTCCAAAATATCTTGTGCTCGCAAAGGTAATACCGGCCTATAATTTAGGTATATAAAGAGATATTGGGTACACGAAGGCCTCTGAGATCTCTGTTCAAGCTATTCACAATTGGCAATCAATCAATACAAAGTCATTAACCCCTGTTCTCAGTTTAATACTAAAGCGAAATCATGCTTGACGTACTCCTTCAGCTAATGCCAGAATCTCAGGCAACTTCTTCCCATTTTGACGAGACATTGGCAACTCTGAAGGAATGTATGAAGGCAGATACAGTACTTCTTGATGGAGAATCTTTGTCGATTGCTGGCGTTGTTGCAGTTGCTAAGTGAGTATTCGATCAATATCAATATTTACTAAATATAAATGGTGTCTCTAACTCCTTTCAGAAAACATACTCGTGCGGACGTTACCGATGCCGAAAAACTCGACAAGCGTACAGCAGCGAGTGTTGACTGTCTGAGAGAACACCTTAAAAAAGGATATCAGGTCTATGGTATGTTCCATTAACTGAGCAATTTACAACTGTATATGTATGGCTAGCTAATGTCTCAACTGCTTCGAAGGCGTAAGCACTGGCTTTGGAGGTAGTGCGGACTCGCGGACTACCAACCTCACAGGTCTCCAGACTGCGTTGTTGCAGACAATTCAATCCGGTGTCCTGACTGAGGTTGATTTTGCTCCAGAAAAAGCGATTTCTGATATTGGGTTTCATAGTATGCCCGCATCATGGGTGCGCGCAACTATGTTGGTTCGTTGTAATCATTTGTTACGCGGGCACTCTGGAATTAGATACTTGGTTTTGAAGTCGATCTTGACCTTGTTGGATAACAACATGACCCCAGTGGTCCCTCTGAGGGGCTCAATATCGGCATCTGGTGATCTCATGCCAATGGCATACATTGCGGGGGTATTGGAGGGCAATCCTGACATCAAAGTCTGTTGGGAAAAGGAAGGGGGAACCTCTATGATTCCTGCACCAGAAGCACTTGCGGCTGTTGGCCTCCAGGCTTTGACATTAGGGCCAAAGGAAGGGCTTGGTCTTTTAAATGGTTCCTCCGCGTCAACAGCTGTCGCTACTCTTGCGATTTACGAGACAAACCAGTTGCTAGTTTTAACCCAAGCAATTATCGGAATGGCTTGTGAGGCTTTGGTTGGTAACGCTGAGAGCTTCCACCATATTATTGCGGCTGTTCGACCACACAAAGGCCAAATTGAAGTAGCTAGGAATATCCGCTACTTTTTGCAAGAATCTAAGCTCGCTGAGTTACCGGAGAGGAAAAATCGATGTCGTCCAGGCCTCTTCCAGGACCGATATACTCTCCGTGGTTCTTCACAATGGATTGGTCCTCAACTAGAGGATATGCAACTCAGCACTAATCAAATCCGGATCGAACTCAATTCAACCCAAGACAATCCGGTCATTGACGTTGAGACCGATGATGTCTATTTGGGTTGCAACTTCCAAGCTGCCTCTACCACTTCGGCTATGGAAAAGGCCCGGCTATCCCTCCAAATGGCTGGCAAGCTGCTTTTCAGCGTATCCTCGGAGCTGATTAACCCAGATCTTAATCGGGGGCTGCCTTCAAATCTTTGCACCGATGATCCAAGCTTGTCATTCCATGCAAAGGGAGTGGATATTAATATGGCAGCCTATATGTCTGAGCTAGCATTCTTAGCTAACCCGGTATCTTCTCATGTTCAATCTGCTGAAATGAACAACCAATCTATCAACTCCTTGGCTTTGATATCTGCTAGGTATACTATGCAAGCTGTGGAAATAGTATCTCTCATGACTGCCGCAAACCTGTACGTGGCTTGTCAGGCGCTTGATTTGAGAGCACTTCATACCAGCTTCAAGATAGCCTTTGAGGAGGTTATTGAAGATATCGTCCAAGAAATCCTCGCTGATGGTATGGACAAGGAGAGTTTGAATCGTCTGCATACTATTCTCGTAGCCGCAATGCGGGAGTCCTGGACGAACTCGTCGAAGGACAACCTCGACGTTCGGTGTCGCAAACTATCTGAGAACCTAACTGGATGCGTTATCTCAATGGCGAATGCCGCGAAAAATAATTCCGGCAGTGGTCAGGTCTGCACTCCAACTGTCAAGTCTATTGATTTGTTTGCGCAAAGACTCCAATCAGAGAGCATGTCCCTGTTTCAATCGAAGCTGGCAGTATTTGTTGAGAATCCATGCACGGAAGATTTCCTAGGGCATGCTTCAAAGAGACTTTATCAGTTTGTTCGTCACGAACTCGCCGTTCCCTTCCATCAAGGCTACGATGAACATCCCACTGTCCCAACCAAGACGAAGTTTGGACGAGAGAGAAGGACCGTGGGAGGTTGGATATCCATTATCTATGCTGCTCTGCGTGATGGTAGGATCGGGGTGCCTTTAGCGGACTGTCATAAGTTTTTGCCCCCAGCAAATTCAAACGAGAGTACGAACAGCCGCACTAATGGGACGACCAACGGAGCTACAAATGGAATAGCCAATGGCACAAATGGAGCTGCCAATGAACATACACTTGGACATATGAATGGGGGTGCAAACGGTCATTCTAACGGTCATTCCGACGGGAATATCTAACATAGCTAAAGCCTAGATACTAGAATGATGTCTCCACAGTGAGCTTTGAGAATATTTATTAATAGGAGTATAATATTGATTTGGGGGAAATGTTAAACAGATCCTATGTGACGGAAATTGAAGGTTGTCCAAGAACCAGTACCTACTGTCTTCTAGATTTGGATATTATTTCCGGTGGAAGAAAAATCTCTACTTTTATCAAAAGAACTGTTCCCTCTTTGTCTAGGTACAAGACTGCTGTTCCCTAAATCTAACGTCACTGCCAACGCATAGCACGCAATGTTTGAGAAACGATAAATAACCAAGAAACAACGTTGCATTGTTCTCGTTGAGAAGCCATTGTAAGTGCCCGAGACAATCACGAGAGAGTGGCTTAGTGGCGGGTGAAGCACTAGCGCACTTCAGGTGCTTGGCGCGGCTAGATTTGGTTGTTTTGGATTGGTAACAGGTCAAAGCAGTTTCGCATTGCGTTGTCTAGCTTAACAACTCGAAGCTAGGTACAAGACTGGGCTCAAAGCTTGACCAGTTGTCTAGTACAGAATGTCAATAACCAGGTTCCCATGGGTGTTGTAGCTACGTAGGTTTTTCAATCAGACCACTTGTAAATTTTTCTGTGACATTTTAACGGGTAGACTACGGAATCTGTCGACTTAGCACCGGGTTACGGAAATTATGGCAAGTTTCGCAAACCATAAACCGAGCCATTGCAATTGACAGCAGGGAGCTCCCAACTCGAGATAAAGAAATGCGAATATTCTGATGCTGGAAAGATTCAGGGTTCATGGATCCGGAAAAACGGAGATCTTCTAGATACAAGATCGGGACGTTCGAATCAAGTTCTTTAGAACGTCGCAGTCCCAAGAGTCCTCGCTACTTTAGGAAACTGCGTTCTTCTTCAACAAGGCACTAATCTAATTATGTTACTGTTACCGAGACCAAGATCGCGAATCTACACGAACCACATCGATCTTCTTCTAATGGATCCTGGTCCGAATATAGAACCGTTGGGGATTGTTCAGTGACAAATTTATGGTATAAAAGAATGACTTTTCTTGCTTCAAATCATCCCTTCGACATCATCATTCAGACAGCGAACTATTCACTTGAACTTTCTTTATCATTTTCTTATTTTTGGAAAATCAATTAAATCTTTATCAATTAATTCCTATATAATGAAAGTTTCAACTTTTACTTTGGCCTTCTTTGCCGCTGGCGCGCTCTCAGCGCCACTGGCCTCTCCAGGTATAGCCACCGAGGCTACCCAAGATCTTGACCGTCGCCAATCTATGTACCCAGTCCTTGCACATTTACCATCGCAGGTCAAAGCCGAGTATGAACGAATTGAAAAGGCGAAGGCCGCAAAGAACCTCGAGCGTCGCCAGTCTATGCACCCAGTGCTCTCACATTTCCAGCCAGAGGTGAAGAAGCAGTACGAGCGAATTGAAAAGAAGAAGGCTGCGAAGGATCTCGAGCGCCGCCAATCTATGTACCCAGTCCTTGCACATCTGCCATCGCAGGTCAAAGCTGAGTATGAACGAATTGAAAAGGCGAAGGCTGCAAAGAATCTCGAACGTCGCCAGTCTATGCATCCGGTGCTTTCGAACTTCCAGCCGGAAGTGAAGGCGAAATACGACCGGATTGAAAAGGAGAAGGCCTCCAAGAGCCAGTAGTTCTACATAATCACGGTCAAAACTATCCCAGCAGACGATCAACATACAGCTCTCCCTACTTTGCTGGCAACAAGGGATGAATGCACCGGCGCAGCAATACAAATAATCACCTTAGTTGGATGTCATTCATTGATTAGTTCTTAGTTTCTATGATTTTTACTTTTTTCCTTATACTTTTGTATTTTTATAGACTGTTCAATAGAAAATATAACACAATCAATGGCCATCTGATCAACTGTGTTGACCGTGTCGTATTGCCGGAAGCGGACGGACGTCCTCTTTGTCTGGGTACAAGACTGAGACGTCTTGGCATCAACCACCTCCCAACGCAGCGTGGATTCATCACTAGCAAAGACACAACGCGTCATGTGCCCTCGTCCGTCGTGATGAACACACGAGATGACATGACGTCCTCGCCAGACCGCTTGATGATACGGACCGTTCGATTTCGATCCCCATTTCCTCAGTTCGGCTACTATTACCATGAGCAGAGCCTCAGTCTGGAATAATAGCTTTCCTTTCGCGGTACATTAACATTGCACCACTCAGCACTTCCCACGCTGCAGTACACACCCATCTCTTCCTAAAGCTCCAACTCCAACGAGGGGCAGCTCCTCGACACTCAACTCTGAACCTGTCCAGCCTCTCAGCGACTTCAGTATTCCAACACTGCCAAAATGGGTCAGGGATACTCTACCTCCGCGCCTTCGGCTGGTGCTTTCAGTGTAGATGCCAGTGAGCTTCATGATGTTACATACGAAAGGTCCCTAGGCACATCGCGGTTTATGAAGTCGATACGAGTACGACACAAAGATGGGCAACTTGTCGTTAAGATATTTGCGAAGCCATTAGAGCCTCTACCGTTGGACGACTACAGACGGGAGGTGCAAAGTACGCCGCCATCCCCAGTTTCACGTCGATGCCTTGGAACTTGCTTGCTAATAAAGCTCAAATCATAGTGGAACGGGATATTGTTGCCGACATACCAAATGCCCTCACCTACTCGCGCGTATACGAAACAGACCGTGCCGCCTATCTAATCCGACAGCACCTATACAGCAGTCTCTACGACAGAATAAGCACTCGTCCGTTTTTAGAAGACATCGAGAAACGATGGATAACTTACCAGTTACTCTGCGGACTGAGAGACTGCCATGTCAAAGGCCTTCACCACGGCGACATCAAAGCAGAAAATATCTTAATCACCACTTCGAACTGGGCTTATCTTTCGGATTTCGCACATTTCAAGCCAACATACCTACCTGAGGATAACCCCGCTGATTTCTCATACTTTTTCGACTCCTCCGGAAGGCGAACATGCTATTTGGCCCCGGAGAGGTTCCACAGTCCGATGAGAGCCGTGCAAGACAAAATCACCGATGCGATGGATATATTCAGCTTGGGGTGTGTTATCGCAGAACTGTTCTTAGAGGGGACCACGTTGTTCAACCTTTCTACACTATTCAAGTACAAGCGGGGGCAGTACGACCCGGTTATCACTCACCTCGTGAAGATCGAAGACCCGGAAATAAGATCACTTGTTACGCATATGATAAATGTTGATCCTACGAAACGACTTAGCGCCGACGGGTACCTGAGAAAATGGCGACAAAGGGCCTTCCCGGATTACTTTTACAGCTTTCTCCATCAGTATATGAATACAGTTGTCGACCCGACCTCTGGAAGGAGTCCCATGTCATCAGACACTGTAAATCTCGGCGAATGCGACAAAAGAATCGATCGCATATATCAAGACTTCGACAAGATTTCGTTTTTCTTAGGACATCAAAGCGATAACCCGCTACCGAATCTAGAGCTCCACGGAGAAATGTTTCCTGTAGCACTGGATATTCCAAACTACCAGGCCCAAGGCCCGCGACTCAGCGTCGAGTCTGACGATGGCACATTAATGTTTTTAACGCTTATTACCTCGAGTTTGAGGAATACCGCACGGGCGAGAGCGAGGTTACGGGCGTGTGATCTCATTCTGGCGTTCGCGGAACGTGTGACAGATGAATCTAAAGTTGATAGATGTTTGCCTTACCTGATATCCCTACTTAAGGACAGCGCGGAACCAGTACAGGTTGCAGCTGTAAAGGCAATAACCCAGTTGGTAAGTTCTCCTGAGTTCACAGGGTGGAATGAATTATCTGAACGCTAATATAAGTTTCGGTTTAGATGGAACAAGTCCGTGTTGTATCTCCTGTCAATGTCTCTGTATTTCCCGATTACATTCTTCCGAACCTCGCATCCATCACAGGAAATGATTATCTAGGAATTAAACTACACGGATCCCTAGTGCGAGCTACTCTAGGGTCATGCATGGCATCGCTTGCGGAATCAGCGTCCCGTTTCCTTGACATGGCTCAAGCACTTCGCGCCGATGGATCTCTTCCCAGCGCTGACCCCCAAGCCGAGCTAACGGCGAAGATGGACGGCATGCACACTTCTTACGATGTATCGAAAAACGATCTTATCTCATATTTTGAACAACAGGCAACTCTTCTTCTGACCGATGGTGACTCTTCTGTCCGGAGAGCATTTTTGCCCTGCGTATCCCGGTTATGCGTATTCTTCGGCAGGAACAAAGCCAACGAAGTGCTTTTGAGCCACCTGAACACTTATCTAAACGACAAGGATTGGCGGTTAAAATGTGCGTTCTTTGAAACAATTGTCGGAATGGCGACTTTCGTGGGGTCCGCGAATCTTGAGGAGTTCATATTGCCCCTCATGATGCAAGCTCTTACGGACCCCGAAGAATTTGTCATCTCGAAAGTCTTGAAGTCTTTACGACGCATGGCAAAGTTGGGACTCTTCCATAAAAGCAAGACGTGGGAATTGATGACCACCGTATCGAGATTCCTAGTTCATCCGAATCCATGGATTAGGGAGGCGGCTGTATCCTTCATGGCATCAAGTTCTATGTGGCTGACGAAAGCGGAGATACTTACCATCGTTGAACCTATGCTTTTACCATTTCTGCGCGGTGCGATAAGCAATGTGACGGATGTGGCACTTGTGAATAGTTTGAAACGACCGATTCAGCGCACGATTTTCGATAGTGCTGTCAACTGGGCGGGAGGGACCAATAAGACTGGTTTCTGGGCTCGTAACACCAACAACCGATCAAGCCCTTTTAGGGATGCCGCGACTCTATCCAATCCGCAAGAGTGGCAGATGGTGCTTGCGGAAGTGCAAACCGGTCCGCGAAGCGAGGAAGATAGAGGTTGGATGCAGAAGTTGCGAAACTTGGGCATGATTGAAGAAGAAGAGCGTCTCCTACTCTTCCTTCGAGATTATGTCTACAGGACGGCACAACGACGTGCGAAACCAGGAACAGATATCGCACCTTCATTGTTAAACAATGTAGTGGCTTTATCGTCGCTTGATATCACACCGCAAACAATATTTTTCGAAGAACTCAACGAAGACAAACATGGAATCCGACAGCAGATGGGAGGTCGAACTGGACTGGCGACGCAACTTCCCTCGGGTATGGTAACTCCGCGGACCCCGCAAACTGCAGGAGGGCAAATTTCTAGAACTAGTACCAACCTTTCAATCGAACAACCCCAAATGTTACGGAGAGACCAAAGGGCACCCTCAAGTCTCGATGAACGCTTATCGATAACATCATCCACGTCGTCCCATAGAGCAGTCTCGAAGGACGGTATCCTCCCGCCTTTCAAAGCGGCCAAGGCAACCGCTTCAATCGGGTTCGAGGCGCAGAACGCAGTTGGCACTTTCCAACCCCTCCATTCGCCGTACAGCGAACGTCACCATCGATTCCCAGGTCCTGTCCCCGCTGATCCGCCAGCCGGACCAAGTCACTCGTACGCCGGCGGTGATCCGGATGTTCTTGGGCTCCTCGATAACATGTTCCAGGATAATTATCCTTCGGATAGAGCAGAATTCGGCCCAATTATCGTCCCTACAACTCGCCGACAACCGATCAAGAGGAACACTGGCAGATCATCCGTGGGAATCTGGAAACCGGATGGCGGTCTCGTTGCTCAGCTTAATGAGCACACCGGCGCCGTCAACCGTGTCGTAGTTGCCCCGGATCACACGTTCTTTCTTACCGCATCGGATGACGGTACAGTAAAGCTGTGGGATGCAAAGCGGTTGGAGAAGAACGTGGCGACAAAGGCCCGAGGAACGTATACACATAGCAACGGAGCGAAAGTTCAGTGTCTCTGCTTTGTTGAGAATACGTATACTTTCATCAGTGCTGCTTCGAACGGAAGCCTAAATATTGTCAGGATCGAGTATAGCGGCGGGCCAAAGATGCCCAAGTTCATCTTACTACGGGAGTATACGTTTCCCGCTGGGGAAATCGCGACTTGGATCGAGCATTTCCGGACGGGTAAGTCATACTTACTATTCTATCATCCGAGAGTATTTCCATTAACAAGGAGTCTTGTAGATACCGCTTCCATTCTAATGATGGCGACTAACAAATCGAGGGTTATCGCGCTGAACCTTCGCACTATGACAGAGGAGTACAGTCTCTCCAACCCGGTCCATCATGGCACCCCGACTTGTTTTCATATCGACCGCAAGCATACATGGATGCTGCTCGGAACATCGCACGGCATCCTGGACCTGTGGGATCTTCGGTTCAGACTCCGACTCCGATCTTGGGGTCTACCGGGCACCACCCCGATTCACAGGCTTCTCGTGCATCCGTCTAAGGGGCGCGGCAAATGGATTTGTGTCGCTGGTGGAAGCGGACAGGGCGAGATCACAGTGTGGGATGTGGATAAATGCCAGTGTAGGGAAGTGTACCGCGCGAACGGAGAGCCTGATACGGAGAAGCTGTACGAGCCGTGGAGGGTGGACGATGAGACGCCTGAGGCTGTGCTTTCGCGATTTGCGAGTCAGATAGTGGAGCCCAGCGGGGTTATCAGTGTTGATAGGGGGGTTAGAGGGATCGCTGTTGGGGTGGACGCGCATCACGATGAGAGCAAGAGCGGGGCTGGGTTTTTGATTACCTCTGGCGCGGATCGGAAGTTGAGATTTTGGGACCTGGGCAAGATGGAGGCTTCCGCGGTGTTCAGCGGGCTGGAGGCGGAAGAAGGCAAGCCGTCGTATGTGGTTGCGCACCCGGTGCCTAGTCTCGCGGTTACTACGGAAAAGGCGGCTGTGGTTAAGGATTCCAAGAAGCACAAGGGGTCTGGACGGCCGCCGAGGTCGACAGTCATTTCGATGCAGCAGCAGATGATGTTGAAGTCACACTTGGATTCTATTTTGGATGTGAGTTTCTCACCCTTTTACAGTTTTTTTGCTCGTTGGATTTGGGAAGAATACGAGAATGCTAACTTTGATTTACGTTACAGGTTGCAATTCTGGAGCTACCGTATGGGATGGTGATTTCAGTAGATCGTTCTGGCGTGGTTCTTGTTCACCAATAGATAGTATAGATACCCCGTGCTTGTATTATAATGCCTATAGAGACCAAACATGAAATACGCCTTGGTGCTGTTGCGGGTTCTGTGTAATACAGGAGTCCGCTGAAACTTTCGATCCATTGTATAAAATGAACTATCAGCCTTTCATTTCCACATCGTCGGCAGATGCTATGATGAGCGAGCCCTCGCGAAGCTGCTTCTCTAACCGCGCGACTTCCTCCAGCGATTTCGCGTTTCTGATCATATCTTGTATGCGCTGCTTTTCGCTCTGCGTGTAGGTTGTCTTGAAGTTCTTGTCGCCGCGTGGGTCTGTCGACGAGACGTCGAAGTGACGTGACTTTACACCGAGAATCTGATACGTTCAACAATTAGCATCCTAATTGGGCTTGTGATTTGATAATTGAGCGGGTATACCTTTGCGGCTGTGGGTGTGGGGTCCTCCAGCGTTCCGAACAGTTTCTCGGCCTCCTTCCTCTCGGCATCTTTGACCCTCTCAAAGTCAAGGTATCTGACCGTCGGACACGTCCAGATGACGAATAACCTGTAATTCTCCTTCCGCGTCACGGGGTTCTCCGCTAACACGAGATGCACGAGCTTGGAGAGCCTGCTCAGGGGTTCCAGGTCGACGAGCTCGGAGAGGTTGTTGTTCTGGAGGGCGATGCAGTAGAGGTTCGGGACGGAGCTTGCGAGGGTGGCTTGGATGCTGGTGATGCGGTTTCTGGCGAGGAGGAGGGTTTTGAGGCGCGGGGAGAGGGGGAAGTTGCCGAGCTGCTGGATGTCGTTGTCTGTGAAGTCTATTGCGTCTTGATCCTAATAATCAGCGAAGAGAGTACGAATGGTGACTCGTTTGTGTTTAGCAGGCTTTTTTTAACATGGTTTTTGTCTTTTTTCCTCTTTTCAGGTCGAATTTTGTGGTACAAATGGTATAGTGTGATGCGAGAGGGGATGGATGAGATGGAGAATGTACCTTTGCTACACCGAGATTCTCAATCATGGGGATCTTGTGGCCTATATAATTGATCTATTTAGCATATGGTGCGTCGTGTGTGGATGGAGATGTGGTGGGTACCTCTGAGGTCCAGCTCTCGCTCCTTGAGCGGATTGAGGTACGACGGCGAGTCGGCGAGCAGCTCGACGGAGAGACGCATCTTCGGTTATCCAGCTGTTCCCCCAATTGCAATCGATCGTGATGATGTCGGATAGACAAGGCCGGTGGTTGAGAGGGCGATTGGGGTGGAGGAGGTAGAAGGTGGTGATGGTGTTGTTGGAGGTTGTCGCAGAGAAAGAGAAGGTGCGGGCGTTTGATTGGCTGCGAGCTCTGCGGCAAGCTTTCTTCCTTCGACAAAATGTCTTGAAACTTTATCCCGAAATTTTTTCTTTCTCTTTTCTTTCTTGGGCAACCACCCCACCGCCCCTCCCCCTCACCGCTCTATTTTTCTATTGTTCTTTTCTATTCTTCTGTTCTTCTGTTCGGGTCTCCAGTCGGCTGTAGTCGTCAGTTGTCCCTGTCTTTATTTATAAATTCATAAACTCGTTCAATTCAATTCATCGTTGCGACGGCAGCATCGTCAACAGTCTGAGAATTCGAGAGTATAGCTTCACAAATGGCTTCCGAAGATAAGACCACTGTTGGGTCCGGACCCGAGGCCGTAAGTGCATTGTTTTCTCCGTCTATGGGTCAATGTGATCAAAAGCTAATCGTTATCTATATTGCAGGTCTCGGCACTCTTCGACACCGTCCTTGTATGTTTCCCCGGAGTCTGGCCTTCGAACTCCCCGGTCGATCCAACTTTCAGATGAATATTGGTTAACAATGATTCTCCTGCTGTTGTTTACTAGATCCTCGACTTTGGGTAGCTACTCCTCTCCCTTGTTTAGTTGTTCAGGACAATTCTTGTTGGCTAACGTGTATTCATAATAAATAGCTCCCAATACAGTCATCTGATCACAAGGCGACTTCGAGAGATCAATGTGTACGCAGAAATGCTGCCATGCACTCAGAAGATCGCTGAGCTCACCTGGAAGCCCAAGGCCGTCATCTTCTCCGGCGGCCCATACTCCGTCTACGCCGAGGGTGCTCCCCACGCTGACCCAGCTGTCTTTGATCTCGGTGTATGTTTTGAGCTGTAGTGACATAAACTTGAGGATATTTTGACTGATTTTTGTATGGCAGGTCCCAATTCTCGGTATTTGCTACGGTTTGCAAGAAATTGCCTGGCAACGAGGCAAGCTCGTCGCCGCTGGTGACAAGCGGGAATATGGAGACTCGATGCTCCACATTGAGAGACATGCCGACAAAGCTCCCCATGTTGATGCTCTTTTCGACGGCGTTGAAATTGATACAAATGTAAACCTACGATTCTCCACTCTTACTCATTTCAGAACCCAAAGGCTAATAGTGGTGATCTCTAGGTGTGGATGTCTCACGGCGATAAACTCTCCGCTTTACCTCCCGGCTTCGTCACAATCGCCAGCAGCACGAACGCCCCATGGGCTGGTCTAGCTCATGAGGAGATCCCGCTTTACGGAATCCAGTTCCACCCCGAAGTCACCCATACTCCATCCGGCAGCAAAATCCTCGAGAACTTTGCTGTCAAGATTGCCAAATGCCAGCAGAATTGGACCATGGAGGAATTCATCTCCAAGGAGATTCAAAGAATCCAGACCATCGTCGGACCCGATAGCCATGTCATCGGTGCCGTCTCTGGAGGTGTCGACTCCACCGTAGCTGCCAAGCTCATGCACGAAGCTATCGGAGACAGATTCCATGCTATTCTCGTTGACAACGGTGTCATGCGTTTGAATGAGTGCGAGCAGGTTTTGGAGACGTTGAACAAGCATCTCGGGATCAACTTGACAGTGATAGATGCCAGCGAGGAGTTCTTGGGCAAGCTTGCTGGAGTAGAAGACCCAGAAAAGAAGAGAAAGATCATTGGAAATACTTTCATCGAAGTCTTCCAGCGGGAAGCCGAGCAGCTCACCGCTGCACACGGCTACCCAATTGACTATCTCCTTCAGGGTACCCTGTACCCAGATGTCATTGAGAGCATTAGTTTCAAGGGTCCCAGTCAGACGATCAAGACACACCACAATGTCGGTGGACTTTTGGAGAACATGAAGCTCAAGCTTATCGAGCCTCTTCGCGAGCTCTTCAAAGATGAGGTTCGAAAGCTCGGTACCCTCATGGGCATCCCAGACGATCTTGTCTGGCGTCACCCATTCCCCGGTCCCGGTATCGCCATCCGTATCCTCGGAGAGGTCACTCGGGAGCAGGTTGAGATTGCGAGAAAAGCCGATAACATTTTCATCGAGGAGATCAAGCGTGCGGGCATCTACAGAGAAATCTCACAGGCGTTCGCCGCCCTCCTCCCCACCCGAGCTGTGGGCGTTATGGGTGACCAGAGGAGATACGAACAAATTATCGCTCTCCGAGCGGTCACGACAACCGACTTTATGACCGCGGACTGGTACGACTTCGACGTCAAGTTCCTGAAAAACGTGAGCAACCGAATCGTGAACGAGGTGGACGGTGTTTGCAGGGTTCTTTATGATGGTACGTCATATTTCTGTGGGCTGCGAGGCGCTGCATTGGCGTTTTTCGGCTACATGCTTGTGTGCTTACCCATATCTAATCGAGTGACATATGCTGACTTGGGTTCGACCGTTTAGTTTCGCAAAAGCCCCCCGGCACGATCGAGTTCTTGTGATTGGATAGGACTTTTTGGCATTTCTTCTTCTCGGGGAGGGATCTTTGTGTTTGATAGAACTTATAGATAGAAACAGTCCAATTTGACAGAGTTGATACCCGGATTACTATTCGGCCCTGCCGGAGCCATCCTCTGCTATTATTACTATCATATTGCAAATTGTGAACGCCACGCCATGTGAACCCTTCTCGAACGTCCAATATCCCCTCCCAACCGTTTACAGACCGGCCCCTCTCTGTAGAGCTTCCTGTATTGGTAAGAGCCGCTGTAAAAAAAAAAAATCCAAAAAAAATCAGTGTCGACAAGCGAATCTGAAAAAGGGCCGAGGCTTCTGTCCGGCCAAGAAAACCACCACCGTTTCCCCTTCAGCGGCTTCTGCAGCCGAATGACATCTTCCCTCTGCTTCTCTGCGCCCACCACCCGACGTCGACAACCTCACCCCCCGCCGCAGCGTCCGACCTGAGATTCAACATGCCAGCACCTTCAGGAGACCTCGACGCGGGTCTCAGACCGCTTGATCACTGTAATTGGCCCCTTCCCGAGCATGTCCACCAACCCAATATCTCTCCTACAACAGGGACTAGTTTAATGCTGACGCTGCTCCCGTACAGACAAAACCCGACTACCAAGATGGCGGTATACCCTGCGACAGAAATACCTCCCGCTGATACGATGGGAAACCCCGTATCTAGCCTCCCTCCAGGTCCGACTACCTCTTCTCCCTTTCGCAATCTCGCCTACTACCCCACACTTTGACTATTCGAACAGGGGGGACAGCCATGGGAGCTAACACAACCCACCTCCCCTTGCGATGGGTAATCTTCTATAGGAAACCTTACGGTCCGATCCGCTAGATACATACTTCGCATGGTCCGCGAATCTGGGAACGCACACGTTCTTCATGATATTCCTGCCGATATGCTTCTGGTTCGGATTTACCGAGTTTGGTAGCGGGTATGTGCGCACCTAGTTCTTTGTGCTACCCCCCACATGCAGCTATCCGAACTGCGATAGAGAAGGCAGGAATATGCTGATATATGTGATATCATAGCTTGGTCCGTGTGCTGGCTTCCGGTGTGTTCTTTAGCGGGTTTATGAAGGATTTCTTCTGGTATTGCAGCTACTCCCCGTTATCAGTTGTCGGCTTTCGAGAATACTAAATATCGTACATAAAAATAGTCTACCAAGACCGCTGTCTCCGCCTTTACATCGTATTACCATGGTATACAACTCATCTAGCGGAGTAAATATAGGAGAATGCTAATATAGTAAAAAATAACAGTCTGGCTCCGCGGCCCTCGAATACGGCTTCCCCTCGACACACAGCACCAACGCCGTCTCCGTCGCCCTCTATTCCCTCCTCATCCTTCGCGATAACCCTTCCCTTCCCGACAACCAACGCCTAATCTACATTATCCTCGCGGCCCTCTATGCTACCTCCATCGTCTTCGGCCGGGTCTACTGCGGCATGCACGGCTTCCTCGATGTCATCATCGGGTCCATCCTAGGCGTCATCCTCGCCATCGGAGAATTTATCTACGGCCCAAGCATCAACCAGTGGATGTGGCACGGCACCTGGGCTGCCCCTCTGACAATTACTCTCGTTATATTAGTGTTCGTACGCATCCACCCGGAACCCGCAGACCCCTGTCCTTGCTTCGACGACGGCGTGGCGTTCGCGGCCGTTATCATCGGAGTGGAGGTCGGACAGTGGCATTACGCCCGGACGAGCTACAGCTGGAACACCCCGGTCCCCGCGACGGTGCCGTATAACTACCAATCCGTAGGATTAATCTTCTCGCTTCTGCGGGTCGTGATGGGCGTGCTAGTTATCTTTGTGTGGCGGGAGGTCGCGAAGTCTGTGCTGTTGAAGTACCTACCGCCGCTGTTCAGATTCATCGGACGTATCGGGCTGGTGTTGCCGCGACGGTACTTTTTGGACGCGAGGGAGTATAAATCTGTTCCGTCGCATTTGCCGGACGAAACGATCCCGCCGATTGGACATCTGCCCAAGATGATCAGGAGGGGTAGGTCGGATTCCGTCGGGCCGCAGAGCGCGGCTGATGCGTATGAGACGCTTGCGTTCAGAGAAAGGAAGAGGAGGGAGAGTTTGGGCCATGAGGGGAGGAGTCCTAGTCCTAGTTCGCCCGTGCAGAGTCCGTTGCGACAGGAGGTCAGCGGACTACCTTCTCTCAGTCCATATTTATCGGCGAGAGATGAAGAGAGGAAGGATGAGGAGGCCTTCCAACAGGAGCAGCAGGCGATTTTGAACCGGATAGATAAGCCCAGAGTTAGGTATGACGTGGAAGTCGTGACAAAGTTACTGGTCTATAGCGGTAAGTGATCCTTTTTATCCCACTTTGTTGTAATTTGTACTAAGGAAGTGCTAGGGATTGCGTGGTGGGCGGTCGAGGGAACACCACTGTTATTTACCCTCGTCGGTCTGGGAGCGACTATGCCAGGTGCTGAGAAGTAGTCGAAACAGCCTGCTGGCAGGTGGCATAATTATTCGCACTATGCGAATCTTTTTGCAGAGGGCGCTTGGTACAACCAGCAACTAGGTTTTGGGAGAATTGATCTCGTAGTAGCGAAGGTTGAAGGTAGGTATACATTTTTCATCGCATATAGGCATACTATTACCCTTATTTTGTACCGCTCGTGTTTACCAATACCCATTAATGCATCTTCCCATCCGCATCCGCATATACACTGTATGTTACAGACCACATATTCAACTATATAGAGCATCTTAATAGACAGAGGAAGCGGGAGCTTTGCCAGATTGCCATGTTGAAAACGCTTCGGAATATATGATAATGCGGGTATAATAAATACATAGGCGCTGTAATAATCTCTACATGCCCTTCGCCATCTTCTTCGTCCGCTGTCTATCCCTTGCCGCGGATTGCATCTTCCTACTATGCTCGCCTCTCGCCTTTGTCGTCTTCTTGCCAACCCACGGTGCCTTCCCGTCCCCGACAACAGGCGCATGCGCCGTCTGATCTCCTCTGATAATCCTATCGTTCGGTCCCCCGAACCGCCTCCGCGGACCCCTCGACCCACCTTGCCCGCCTTCCTCTTCACCCTCCTCATCACCCTTCCTATACGCTGTCCTCGAAATCGCCGCCTGCTCCCCTCCACCCAGCGCATTCTCTCTGGAGAACTTAATCTCCAACTGCCGTAACCGCTTCCCACCGTCTCTGTCCAGCATTATCTTCCACCCTTCGATCGCTTCATCCGTCATCCCCGTCGCCTCCTTCAGCTGTTTCCGCGCCTCGGATCGTCTGGTCTTCACATCCCGCAAAAACACAGACGCATCCCCCACGAGCGCTTTATACAGCACCTTCTCATCCCCTTCGCTGGCCGCGTTCACCGCCACAGCGTTAACCTCGCTGTCCACCACCGTGTTGTCCACCGCGCCGCCGATATCTTCTTGGTCGTAGGTATCGTCCCGCTCGTCGTCGTCAGAATCGAAACTCTGCAGTGCTGCGAGGATCTTTTCTTTCGACGGGGCGGATCCGCGGTCGGCGAGCATGCCATCGGCAGTGGAATCCAACCCGCGTTTACCCATGTACAACCGCGCCGTGGGGACGGCGAGTTCGTCCAGTTCGTCCACCACATCGGGGAGCTCGCGGGGTGCGAAAGCAGGTGGCGGCTGTGTAGTTGATGCTATCAAGGGTGGATAATCGTCATCTGTGGGTGCGGAACCGTCGAGAAGCGCCATTGTGGCGGCTTCGACGTCGTTGTTCACGGATTCGAGAATGGCGAGGAGGACAGAGGAGTCTGTGTGCGGGAAGAGTTCTTTGAGTTCTGCGACCCGCTGTGCGGAATTGTTTAGCGATGTGATGGCGTCTTCTGGTTTCTTCAGGCGGGCTTTGCGGCGGGGTAGGCGGGGTATCCGCTTTGATGTGCCCGAGGGGGACTTTTTATCGAACTTTGCGAGTTTCTGGAGGATGGTCTTCCAGCGGTTCTTGTACGCTGCCGCATCGATGGCGGTGAGACGTTCTAGGAGCGGTGTTTCGCAGACTATCGCGGTGATGTATGTTTTCTGGGATTCCGAGTCCGCGCTCGATGTGAAATTGAATAAGAAGTCTATAAGTTGCGAATACTTCTTCTGGTCGGTCTGGGTCGCTGCCATTATGACAGTGAACGGTAGCCGTCGTATCTCTTCTAGCAGTGTGGGTGATGAGCCTTTCTTCTGTGTGGAATTATATGTTCCGGCTAAGCTTTCGAATAACGTCTCGTCTGAAAGAACTTCATCAGAGACCTCCGGTAGTGCCATGACGAAATAGCAGAATTCCTGTAGTAAAGTAACATGCTCTTCCCCCGGTTTAGTTGTTCCGTCAGAAACCTCCCCCAAAGTAGTAGATATCAGCTTGAGCTGTTCCTTTACGGCTTCTCTAACCGTCGATTCGTAATCCGCCAGTAAAGACCGCAACAGAGATCTTGCACCTCCCTCGGGGAAGAATAACGCCGCAAGCTTGATAATTGTCTGCGAGCCAGATACCAAGGCATCTGCACACAGGAGCTTAGCAGCCCGCTTCAAGCATGCCCATACGGAGTGCTTGATATACTTCGCCTTCGAAGCTTCCTTCTGCGGCTGGGAGCTGGTTGGAAATGGGTATAACCAGTCGTCCGGGTCGGTGCGTGATAGCTCATCGTTCAGAATATACGATTGTATGAATTTTGCAAGTGATTTGTTTGTGGAGACTTCCTTGGCGAAGTCGGTGTCGGGGAGTTGGCGGAGCGAGTGTAAGCCCGCGGACCAGAGGGTAAGACATCGGTCGACCACGGCTGGTGGGAGCTTCGAGCGGGGCTTGTACGGCGGGACGCTGGCGAAGAAGACCTGGCCGTCACCCATTGCGGAGAAGTAATATGCAACTGGGCAGCCGCAAGCCGTTTATCTGGGAGGTTTACGGTGGTTGGTGATATATCGAGAGAGCGGATGGTGAGGTTGGAGAGCTTTGTTTTGCTATAAAATGAATCATCGGGTTGCATTCCTGCGTCTTTGTGTGTTGCAGTGTGGTGCAGTGTATAGATATAATTTCCGGAGCAGAATAATTCTAGGGCTTCATGTACAGGATATTCTATGAAAAAATAAAAAAGATGTATATCTACAGGCCCATATCCAAGTAATGTATTTTCATCAATGTACGTATATATATATACACTCGAGAAAGAAATTCGTTTCTCCCAAAATATACAACAAAAACTTCAAATCCCTACCACTTCATGCCTCACTTCTTTCTTGTGAGGCCCTTCCTGGCTATCTGCTCTAAGCCTTCTCTGGCCTCGGAGTCAGGGAAGATGCTTATCGCTTCGATTGCCTTTGCCGAGAAGCTCGCGGCTAGCTCTCTTGTCCGCTCCAATCCGTTGCTACGCTGAACCAACGACAGTGCCTATATTCCCAAGAGTTAGTCTCACTATTAAAGATAAAAATGATAAAAAGTAAAAGGTGAAAAATACCTTCTCTACATCCCCGGGTTCAGAAAACTTTCTGACAATCAGCGGTCCCAGCTCTTCATACTGCTCCCATGCAAACAACACCGGGGCTGTAGCCAACCCGAGCTTCAGATCCGCCTGCGCCGGCTTGCCCAGATCCTGCGAAGTAATCGTATAATCCAACAGATCGTCGACCAACTGGAACGACAACCCCAAGTTCTTGCCGTACAAGTAGGCTGCATCCGCTATCTCCTTTGTGCTGCCACCCAGGATAGCCGCCGCCCTGCACGATTTGGAAATAAGCGAGGCGGACTTCAAATACGTCTTTTGGATGTAATAATCAAACGCCGACGGGGAGTATTTCTCCGAAATCGTCTCCCCGGCACCGTTGTGCAGCTGCATGAACTCGCCTTCGACGAGGTTGGCGATGACCGTGGCGAGCAGCTCTACCACCTCTGCGTCCCGGAGTCTGGCGAGGGCCACGGAGGCCCGACCCAGCAGAAAATCGCCTGCCAATATTGCCATTTTATTGCCGAAGGCCAGGTTGCCCGAGGGGTTCCCGCGGCGGGCCTCGGCGTTATCGATCACATCGTCGTGTAATAACGAAGCTGCATGGATCATCTCTGTGATTTCCGCCAGACGCTTCTGAGAAGGTGATATCTGTGTGGTGATATCGCTCGGGGTGGTTTGCAGGTCTACTGCGGCACGCATGCTAGTAGGTTCGGTACCTTGGTAGGTAGGGTTGAAGTCCTGCAGTATCGTCGGGGACGAGATCGGGATGTTGATGCTGGCGGATATGCTGTCCCTTTTTGTGCCATCTTGTTCGATTTTAGGGCAATTGTAGGTAGCTCTGGCCATCAAGAGGACGACGAGCGGTCTTAGATGTTTGCCTTCGCTACGGACGTAGTACTTTGCTACTTTGTCGAGGGATGGGTGGCCGGAACTCAGCAGGTCCTGGATGTTCTTTGTGAGCATCTTCATCTCCGAGGCGACAATGGTCGCCGGGTTCAAGGTGAACGAGGGTGCGGCTTCGGCGACCAGTTCGGACGCCTTGGTGAGGGTTGCGCTCCAGGAGGCGGTATGTCGCCGCGGGGTGGGCCTGGTGGATATTCGCAGGCCGGATGGAGACGTCCGTGGGACGGAGCGGAGGTTGTGAGAGCACAGAATGCAGGGGCCCGTCGCCTGGGCGGTTGTGTACGCCCTGCTGGCGGCAACGGTGCTCCGGAGCACCGGTAAAGTAGACCGGCGTAAGATGTGTGTCTGCATGGTGGAAGGCTGGGTGATATATGATATTCGGTTTGATATTGAGATTAAGAATCGGCTCTCGCTTGAAAGAGACGTCCGTCCGGGAGCTCAATCGGTAGCAGATGTATCGGCAGGAGGGGCGGGTTTATAAAACGAATGGAAGAGCAGCCGGACCCGATACCCGCATCATATGGCCCTGAGGACGACTAGGAGGACCCGAGCCCAGGCTGCAGCGACAGAGGCATGAAACAATTGGACGGAGGGGCTCGACGTATTTGGCATCACCGCCGGTGCAGCTCGCCCGGTATCGTGTCGACAAGAGAACAGGTGAGACGTATCTCGATATCGAATGGGGGGCCTATCGGACGGGGTGCTCTCGACGGGATGGCGGTGGGATGTTTCGGCGGTACAATTTTTTTTTTCTTTCGCTGCACGCTTAGCGAAGTCAGCCGGGGTGTCTTTTGGGCCGAGCGGATCGGTGCGGCAGGTTACGATGCGGCGGGTGCGGCGGACATGTGAATTACGTCTCCCCGCCAGCGGCACCGTCTTGGCCCTCCTCCCAATCCATCTCCAACGTCCAACCTCAGTCACTCACAATGTCGACGACGACGATGACCCCCGAGGTCTTCAAGCAGAAGGCCATCGACTCGCTGCAGAGCTTCGACCCCGGGCTCGTCCTCCGCGGCTTCCAGCTGACCCTCGTGGGCGGTATGTCTACCTACCAATTGCATACTATCGTGTATCGCGGATCTGACAATGATATGTACAGCCTACAGGGCATTGCAGAACCCAAACCTTTTCCGCAGTCGGCACTACAAGCAAGCTGCCCTTGCCGTCCTCGCCGGTCTGCTGTTGAGATTGATCCTTGATCTGCCTGTAAGCTAGCTTCGTCCACCATTTATGCCTCCATATATGCCTAGACCATACGTCATACCTGTATTCGAATATACTTCTAAATCATAGGAATATGCATAGATATTCGCCGCCAAAATCGTCCTCACCTTCTCCGGCCTCTTCGTCGACCTCAAAACCGCCTCCTGGGACGACTACATCATCACCGGCATCCGCTTCATCGAACGCAATGTCCTCCAGCTGCCCTTCTTCCTCATGACCCTCACCCTCCGCCTGCAATCCTCCGCCCTCGACGAGATGTTCATGGAGTCCCTAAACTGGGTCGACCAGACGTACATCAAAAAACACTCGAGCGAGAACCCCTCCTCCCTACGCCCGCCGTACTACCAGAACCTCGTGTTGTGGGAGAAAGGCACAAAACCGAACGAACCTGGCGGTGTAGTAAAGAACAAGAAACAGAATGAATTCATGGTGCGGATGGCGAAGAAAGGTGCCCTATCGCTCGCCGTTTACCTGTCGTCTATGATCCCGCTGTTGGGGAAAGTAGTCTTACCCGCTGCCTCCGCGTTCTCCGTTCATCCGGCCGTGGGCATCGGCCCCGCGGTTGGCGTGTTCGTCGCCGGTCTATTCGTGCCGCGGAAACGGATCGTTGTGGTATTACAGGCTTATCATGCGTCCAGAACGTTGATGAGACAGTTGGTACGTGTGCCAGCTAAACTTCCTCCCTACCATATTTCAAGTTCTACAGAAACAGCGTGTGCTAATTAGAATTCCCAGCTCGAACCCTACTTCGCCCGCGTCTCGTACACTACAGCGCAGAAGAAGAAATGGTTCCGCGAACGCCAGGGTCTCCTCCTCGGTTTCGCAATCGGGTTCTACCTCCTTCTCAAGATCCCACTGATGGGCGTGCTGGTCTACGGTATTGCCGAGGCGTCAACAGCTTACCTCATCACAAAGATCACTGATCCCCCACCGCATCCGTCACAGGGGGCCGACTATGCGGCTTCGCAGGCGGAATGGCGGGGTAAAGCCGAATTTGTGAGGCTCGATCTAAAGGATCTAGATGAGAAATTCGGTCGTGTGATCGATGACGCGAAGGACGGGATCGCTTCGGCCAGGCAGGAGCTGAAGAATAGAGAAGCAACGAAGAAGGGCTCTAAATCTTCCATGTGAACGGGATGTACGAGATGGAATTGGTATCATATGGATAAGGGTAGGTAAAGGCGTCAGGAACGGGTGTGGGTAGTTTGGTTTGTACATCATCATGTATTATTATCGGTATAATTTCAAAGAACGAGGTTGCAGCGGTCCTGTTACTTCCCTTTTGCACCCCATTCTTCCCCAAACAGAAATATATATACCCCAAGTAATATATCTATAAACATGAAACCGCTGTACAGCTGTCAAATTTGCAAAGTTTCAATAAAAAAAAAAATTATGCTTATAAAGAAAAGAATATGAGGAAATAATAACTAGGAATTTTTGTACACTGTCGGAAATTTGAAAAATCGATCATCATGCTGTATCTTTTTGGTTTCTCTCTCCACCATCCACCAAATCCGCTATTATATGCCAACTCAAAGAAGTTTATATATCGCTATATCAGCAAGGTACTAAAGGATTCCAACGCCTTTACTCTCGAAAACCCGCTTTCCCAAAAAAAAGCACAATGAAAAAAAGATAATATGGTACATATGAACGAAGGCCTCGGGCATATCAAGAAAAAAAACAAGAAAAATAAAAATCACGGAAGCTGCCGCCCACTCTTCAACGGCTGCATCTCATGATCCTGCCCGGCCTCCAGATTATTCGTGCTCCTGCCCCGTCCGCCGACACCGATAGTCAACGGCTGCAGCTCCCGCTTCTGACACGCCCACGTGGCCGCCGTGATCGTGATGACCGACGATCCGAACAGCACGGCCCACCACAGCCAGCTCCGCGGTATCGAGCGCGAGTAGAACGAGGTGATCAGGAAGTGAATGAAGTGTATCGTTAACGAGAAGTCTAGAACGTATTTGGCCCGTCCTACGAGTAGGGTTATCGATGTTACACTGGACATTTTTCAAAATATACGTCATTAGTTATACCGCAGCTTAGAAACAACGTAATACAAATCTCTCCCCCCCGGTATCTCTAGATACCGAGGAGAGTATAGGGAAGGAAGGGAAGGGGCAGGACATACTTGGTCAAGCAGTTGCAGATCCAGACCATGGCCAGCGTCCAGCCCGCCGCGTTATCGGCCTGCAGCGGAACCCATGAGAAGATGAGGTTAAGGGAGAAGGAGGACCCGAGGACCAGCGAGGTGAACAGGAAGAGGACGGCGGCGACGGCGTAGAAGGCGGTTTGCAGGATGAGGATTTGAGAGAGGATCCACAGCGGGGGGAGGGACTCGAGGGCGGACGCGGGGCGTACACGGCGGCGCCGAGGCATTGTGGATTTGTTTCCCCTTGGTTCGTAAGCTTTCGTTCGTTTTTTCCCTCGATGCTTCCTTTTTGTTGGTTATTTAGAAGAAGGCCGGTGAATTCGGCAGGTGCATTTGAAGGGGGAGAATGTCGGTATTTTTTGTTTTGTTTCTACAGATGGGAGATGGAGCGAGAGAGCGAGGGAGGGAGAGATGTATTTCTGGACCGGGTTCCGTGAGGTGATGGGTGTATAGAGGTAAGTTATGTACGTATGTATTATTACTATTATTATTAGAAATTTTGGAGATGTTTCGTTCTCGGGATTCGGCTAAGGTGGCGGGATGGGCAGGAGTCCGGAGTGTTTGTACGGGGAGCGTGTTCGTAACGGGACGTGATGAAAGACGGCAAATAAACGGCGTGCAAAGCTTGGTATCATTCGGAGGAAACAAGGAAGTCTACGGATAAAACAGATGCCGTATATAAATATATACGTCGGGAGCCAGAGGGAGGAATGAAGCCGGGGAGAGGCGGTGGAGGAGTTGCGGTGGAGGAGGGCTAGTGTTTGAGGTGGTGAGAAAGGGGCCAGCTGCTCGCCCTCCTTGCGACGTCGAGCAGAACGAGACAAGAACGCAGCCCTCCTGCAGACGAGGGCTTGGCTGACTTGCCTTACCTGACTGACTGCATCAGCCCAATTGGGAGCACGGTCTTATTAGCCTGATCTTATTGTTCTCGATTGCACGCGGATTTATTTGCTGTTTTGGAGCGGCGTGCGTATTACTGCACGTATACTTTATTTTGCAAGGAAACCGTCTAGCTGGATACGAACAGAGGTCATTGCATCGGACAGGGCCGTCGTGAATAGAGGAAGAGAGCCCCACACAGCCCTACCAGGGAGCTCGGACTGGTCACAGAAAAGCTGCTAGCACCACGGTCTCTCTTTATCGATACACAGAGAAAAGATCGAAAAGACACAGGCCTCCCCCATGTATGTATGTATATGTATATATATATATATATAGAGATCTCTTCAATTTGTTTGGTTGAAAAACAACAATTATAAACGAGCCCGTCCTCTCTCTTTCCGCCGTAGAAAATCGAATTACAACCGGATAGCACACGCGGTCAGCGGTAAAAACAAGATAATGGTGGTTGCGAGTATCAGAAAGACAAAAAATGACAGGTCATACGCCGTTTTGCAGTAACTGTAAATGAAATAGCAAACCAGAAACATCATTCCGAGCCAGATGTGAAAAGAAAAGAAAAGAAAGAAAAAAGGTCACCATGTTGTAATAGATGATAAACTGAAATAAGAGATGAGAGGGAAAAAAGGAAACCCAAAAGCAAAATCATTTATCAAATATCGGCAAAAACAAGTATTTCGAAAACGCCGTACACGCTGACCCTAAAATAAACCCCAAATTTTTTCCTGGGTTTCACAATATCCAACCCGAAAAGATAACCACCCTTCCACGTCCGATTAGATTGTCTCCCCCTCATTTATCATCCTCCTCCTTCTGATTTCAACAAAACCAAAACTCTCAAAATAGTAGAAAAGACCAAAACCAAGTCTTTGCAATATGTGTATAGGTGTAAAAAGAAAATTGGTGAAAGGATAAACAAAGCCAACGCCAGTTTAAACCCTCATGAATGTCTTGTCCAGTTGCCTGAGAGCTCGGGCATCCTCTCCAAATCCAAGCTTCTCGTTCGGAATATCCTGGACATCTAACGACGCGGTTCCGGGAAGCTCGGGTGGGTTAAAGTTGGCAGCAGTTGGTGGCTCCCATGCTTCCGCTGGACGAGGCGGTGTTCTGCTCGGATACCCAGCAGCTCCACTCGATGCTGGCGAGGAATATCGTGAGTTGTCAGGTGGGAGAAGCGGTAACGGGCTGTGGTGGAAATTGGCAATCCTGGGTGACGAATGTTGTGGAAGATGTATCGCTGCACCTATCGATGGGCGGTGTGGGAGAGGGGATTGGAGGGGCTGTAGGATCGGATGCGTTTGTTCGTAGTGTAGAGGGGATCCCATCATCGGATGTCCACCACCAGGAGCCACCATCGGTTGGTCGTAAGGACTCTTGGTGACAGCCGTATTTGCCGGCGGTGGACTTGTCAGCGGGGCCGGGAGCGATGGGGAAGCGTAGGAGTTGTTTTGTTGGAAGTTCGTTGGTGGGGTGGATATCGGGCTGGGAGGCCATCCGTATGGGCTCGACGAATGTGAAGAAACCGCGCTAAACCCTTGCAAGTGAGAAACGGCCGGGAGCTGTGGGCCCTGCATATCTGGTGGAACGTGAACCTGGTTCGGGGTTTGTGCGGTTGAGTACGGCGAGGGAAGCATCGATCTAGGGCCTCCAACAGCCATCACGTTCTGAGCAGCCGGCATGGATGCGGGCTGTTGCGTCTGCGTGTTAGGGTCCAAGAGAGTCTGCTCGGGGTACATTCCTGGTCGTGGGACGATGTGGTTGAGCTGCGGGTCCGCGGATGGTGGTTTCAGGCCATCCATGTTTTGAGATCGGGCGTAATAGCTGATTAGGTGAAGCTTCCTGTTGGTCGAAGTCGTGATGCTGAAAGATTGCTTCATCAGACCGTCCGGCTTGTATCGATATCCCTCGGCGAGTCTGTCACGGCCGTCCGAATCACTGTCACTGCCTCCTTCCGGGGATTTGCCGTTCTGAGTTGGGGCCATCGATGGGAAGGTAGGCCCACCGCCCCGCTTCCCCTCCATCTCGCGATAGCACAAGAAGCTCCCGGACACCCTACTCGCACTCCACGATTTCCCATCGGTCCACCGCCTCATGCCGGCTTCCCGCTCATCCCAGACGAAGATGCTGCCAGACTTTATACTCTGTCGCTCTTTCTCTGATAACCGACGTTGAACACGTGGTAGTAAGCCTTGTTCGCATGCCTCGAACAGTATTATCGCGTCCATAGGCGTGCGAACAAGCCCATGATATGTCTCCATCATCGCTACCTCCTAATCTCGAAAACACAACGGAGGGAGAAAGGAGGGAAGGGAAAAGAGAGAGAGAAAAAGGAAACGAAAGAAGGGGAGATTAGAGAGTTAGACCAAACAAGGGCGGTATTGTTTATGCCACTAATATAAGGGATCTGTAATGTTTGTATTTGACAACGAATTAGCCTTTCGGGTTCGCTTTTAAACGAGAAGCAGCGATCAATCTAGCTTCGTACAAGACGAGGAAAAGGGAGGGAGGAAAACAGGGCTATCTTTCTGGTTTTAACTCTCTCGTTCTTTCCACGCCTCGTTGGCGAGACCCCACACAGGCCGCCAGAAAAGCTTCGGCTACAGACCACGATTTTTGAAAAAACAAAAACCGGTAGGTCCGATGGACGGTGCAGAGGGGTGAGAGAGAGAGATGCAGGTAAGAATGAGAAAGCGAGGGAAAGAAGGTATGGTAAACTTAAAACACGAATCGGCGTTTTGCTCACCTAATGCTCTAGCTTCAAGCCTTCCGCCAACGGTGCTTGTTCGGTAAGCGGGCGATGTGAGCGGTGGATGAATCGGGTCCGGCTGGAGGTTGTTTTGGGGAGGTCCAATCCAGGTGGAAATATGGTTTGATGCAGTTTGAACGCCACTGCTGGTAGTTCGGTGTAGGCAAGATTGGGGAGGACAGAAAGAGGGACTCTCAGACGATCACCGGTCTGTGACAGCGGAAAGGGAAAGATAGGTAGAAGGATGGATAGAAGGGAGAAGAAGAAATTTCACAGAGAAGAGGACTCCGGCCTGCGTTGGATGGGAGTTCAAGTGGTCAAAAGAGAGGCCGCCGCCAAAAAGTAACACTCGCCTCTGCTTGTTTGCTGGTGCCGGTGGTTGTGCTGGTTGTGCTGTTCGCTTGCTCGCTCGCTGCTTGCCTGCTTGCTTTATCGGAGGCGAGGGAGTGAAAGAGTAAAATGAAAAAAAAAAGCTGGCGTTGGAGGACGGGGAGGATTCCTGAAAGCGGGATGCAACAGCCGGCGCGGCGCGTTGGGGTCCAGGAGAATGGCGGTGTGATGTTGGAGATATGGGGATAAGAATAGAGTGAAGGAGATGAAGGAAGGATGATGATGCTGATGATGCTGCTGCTGCTGCTGCTGATATGATGATGGGGCTGGGTTGCTGCTGGTGGATGCAATAATGCGGTGCAGGAGTAATATGATGGGATTCCAATATATCGGTAGAGGAATGGATGTTCGGGAAAGAAGGGAAGGGTAACCCAGTCACTCTGGCAAACGGAAGCCAGCCACTGCGAAGACGAGGGGAGATGGAGATGGTGATACTCTACCGATCCGGGACCGATGCAGACGTCGTAGATACGGAGAGAGAGGAGAGGGAAGAAGAGGAAGAAGAGGAAGAAGAGGAAGAAGAAAGCCTCGACGGAGCCGATGGGGTTTCTTTCTTCTTTTACTGTCTGCTTTTCTGGTGGTGGCTTTGGCAATATCGAAGCCAAGAATCAGCAAATTTCTTGTCCGACGGTCTTATAAGAAACACCCAAGAAAAGAAAAAATACGGAAAATGGCAACTGAGAAAGAAGCAAACGGTACTTGGCCTCTTCCTTTCTTTCTTTCTCTTAGGAGAAAAAGAAAAGGGAAGAGGGAAAGAAAGAACGAGAGAAAAAAAACTAGTCAAAAGGATATGATTTCTTTCTTTTCTTTCCTTTGCTTTTCCGGTGCTAGTTTTGGCAGCTGAAGAAACTGCCCGCCCGGGATTCCAACCCAAGACAGCATTTTAAGGTTAAAGTCGCCTCTAAGACCATACCATGCCTCCAAACTTTATTCTCGTTCTTGGTCATCCGATTGCCGATTTCCCATCTTGCTTGCGTACGTCTGAGGGAGACTCTGTTCCGTCCCCCCGGAGTCCCTCGCATCCGTCCTCTCGAGTACACTTGTCACATCGCCCACGGCTTTTGCTCCTAATTTTTTTATTTTTATTTTCCATCTTATTTATTTTCACTCGGATGTCACCCTGTTACTGTTTAATCTTCCACAAACTGACACACTACTCATTAATATTTTCCTGAAGCTGGGGAAACCACACCCACTCCCAAGAACGTCCCAGAGGTCCCAAGGATCCCACTCGGCACTGGCTTGGCCCTTGGCCCCCCCAAGGCTGGCTGTGCCCTTCTGCCAATTAGACAATTAACCAGGTGGGACGGCCATTTCATGCCCACTCGAACAAACTAGCAAGCAAGTCTAAACCTTCGGGCCACAATATACGTAAGCTCCCTCGCTTCTTCGTCCTTTCATGGAACATTAAGCTGTTTCGATCATCGGTATACCTCGATAAGGTTGGGCGGGGCCGGTTACTCGGATTAGAATATGCCGCACGCATGACGGCACATATTCTTTCTCCCTTTCTCTCATTTGCTTCTCGCATTTTATTATCACTTCGCCATGAAATAGGATAATGCAGAGGATATGTATTAATCCAGTGGATTTTTTTCTTTGAATGGGTTAAGCTAAGCATCCGATTCATTTTTTTTTTGAACTCTTTCCATTTTCCTACCGTGATCTACGATATCCAAGACTCTTGGGCACACACCGTTCCAAAAAGGAAGAAATTAGAATAATACTACTTTTTTAAAACGTCTTTTTTTAAATACACCCAGCCGAAGTAGGTTCCATTCTTCGAGTCTGCTGATTACCTGGGTTCAAAGAGCAAGAAAAGGAAGAAATTTTTCGAGTGAATTCCCCATCTAGCCCAGTTTTTTCCCAAAAAACTTGTACTTCTCGATATTTTCTTTTTCTGCGTAGTCCCTCCTTGGACTGGTCATGCAATCCTGTTTCTTCCGAGTGGACGTGAGAAAGAAGGGCAAATTCCGGACTCCATCTTGGCTTTACTTGGCTTTTGCTTATCCACACGCGGATCGCTCTGCCACGCTAATTTAAGCTTACCTGGGGCCTGCGAGCCAATCATCCAGCCCAAGCGAAGGCTGCGTGATTTTCTCCCGGATCCAGCTGAACGGAAAGCACACAAAGAGAAGAGATATACGGACATGCCCAGCAGTTCGCCCCAGATTTTACTTTTCTTTTCGATCAGGAATTGTCAGTGCGCAAGCAATTAATTTGGGATAGATTTACGACAGACATTCTTTGTGCCATGGGTTCGGATGGGATGTGATACGAAATACAAATTAACACTTTAATTTCAGATATTTCCTTTTTCACACTCTACGGTTCCCCATTCCCGGGCACGACCCACGATATGTTGCTGCGGCTGCTATTCTTAACCGTTCTGGCGTGCGTGTATAAGACAAAAACCCTTTTTTGCATTGCCGATATGCGATATCACCCTGTCTGTCATTTTTTATTAATTGCTCCCGCTTCTAATTAATATTTCCTGCCAATGTCAGTAGTTAGAAAATATTTATCCATCGATCTGTCTTTTTCTGCACAGCTCGTAAACTCGGTGTGAGCCGATCTTCCGTTGTGTCACAAAACCGAAGCGGACCACACGACAACAACTCAACTCAAAACGGCATTCGCAACCAAAAATGCCACATGTAGCACGGTATGACGTTGGCGGCGTATTCCTTACACCTTCGAACGCAGGGCGAGAAAAATAAATGGCCCTTGGCTCCAGCAAGCTAAGGGTCCTCGGCAATAGATTAAATAAGTGTTCCTCGAAAGGGTTCACCAACCTTTATCTGCACTAGATCTATTTTTCCTTGGTAAAGGGCCGTATAATCCTAATGTTTCCGTGCACTAAGGGACACTCATCGAGTTCTGCAAACTAGAATGCCTTTAAGCATCTGAATCCGAATTGACGTTGCATCGATGGACCCTTGGGTCAAACCGCTCCCCTGCCAATCCTCGTCTGATTGGCATCACCATTTCCACCTCTGAGCATACCGAAAGGGCTGGTACAGGCTGTCGCAGCGGATAGCGTATCAGTCGGCGAGATTTCTAGAATTTATTTGCTTTTATGGTTTATAAAGAAAAATTCTTGATACGGTGTTCTGTAGTCTAGGTGTACGCGCGTAACTCAATTTCAACAACGACTTTGGTGTGGCAAATGTTTTATCCGCCGCTCGTCTCTGCCGTCTAGTCGAGGAGCATTTTCGGGCCAGTATCTATTTGAACATCTGAAAACCACCGTTTTTCACATTCCGACTCAGCTTACCGACAATGCCGATATTCCGAGCGCCCGGTACATGAATTAAAAAACAGTCGTCAACGGTTCAAACACAGCCCTTCCCTGCCATATTTATGGAAAGTCGAGCCCGAAAGTTTAGAATTTAGATTCCACATGGCAACTACTAGTATACTCCTAACACAAGCGAAACATATCCTTTCCTAATTCACCATTCGCATACGAATAATGTAGTTTGCCCTTACTCGTGTACTCTTATTCCACTTATTTTGATCCATTTCTCTTTTTCCCGACTCAAGTCGACTCTATTCCGTGCCTTTTGATGGTTTTAGACTCTTGATTCAAATGCAATAACGCATCTATTAATCCAGTATCTATAACCCAATCTAACCCACTAAACAGAGGTAAATTCATGCCAAGATGGCGGTTCGAAGCACGGTGCAACCCTACCGCGGCTCTGCCCTCCTAATCCGGGGCAAGAGGCGGCATCGAATGATTTTAACCTCAGCACAATCATTCCCTAACACAAGCCACCATCGTCATCTCTCGCTTTTACCAGTACCAAAAGATTTAAACTCCATCCCACATGGCTATAACCACCGAAGTCTAGGCCGCCCAGAGTCGTCGTCAATCTCAAAAAAAAACCGACCCTACCACCCGCAATCTTGGCTTTCCACCATTACCTGTTCCCAGTCGAACCTAAATTCTCTCTATTTCCTAACACAGGCAGCGGTCATACCACCTAGGAAACGCCACGGTCTCCCTAATGTTTTCCATGCCGGCAAGATACGCCAACAACCTGTCGAATCCCAATCCAAACCCTCCATGCGGAGCGCATCCCCACCTCCTCAACTCTAGATACCAGGAAAGTTGCGTCTTCGTCTCGGTGCTCATGCCCTTCTCGTCCATTGCCCGTTTCAAGAACTCGTATCGATGCTCCCTCATCGAGCCGCCCACGATCTCCCCGACCTGCGGGAAGATTAGATCGAAACACGCCACTGTTTTCTTTATCTCATCGCCCTGCCCTTCTCCCGCTTCGTTAGGAAGCATGTAGAATGGCTTGATCGCTGCTGGGTAATCTGTCACGAAGACCGGGCGGTGGGGATTGCCTACAGCTTCCGGGAGATACTTTTCGTGTTCGGATTGCAGGTTTACTCCCCATTCCACGGGAAATTTGAACGTCTTCTTCTTGTAAGTGACAGCCTTGCGTAGAACTTCGACGGCATCAGTGTAGGTTATCGTAGTCCAATCGCCGTTGATGAGATTCCGCCATCGCTCCTCCAGCACACCTCCATCTAACTCGCCGTCCGCCGTCCGTCTGGTGAATACATCACTCATAAGGATCTTATCGTTAGAGAGCCTCTCAACCAATGTTCGTATCATGTCCTCCACTAGACCTGTAACCTGTCGTACGTCGTCGATGAATGCCATTTCCGCCTCTAACATGTAAAATTCATTGAGATGTCGTGCGGTATCTGATTTCTCCGCTCGAAATGTAGGCGCGAGGCACCATACGTTCTTTGACGCGAGTGCTTGTGCTTCTAGATGTAGCTGTGAGGACACGGTGAGGTATACGGGGTCTTTAAAGAATGGTTTACGGTCCCCCTGTGTGACAGCGAAGACCTCCCCAGCACCTTCACAGTCGGACGATGTGAGTACTGGTGGATGCGTTTGAAGAAATGAACGGTCGTAGAAGAAATTTGTGAGGTGATGCATTGCGGCGGAACGCAGGGTGAGTAGAGATTTGAAGGTGCTGGATTTGGGCCGTAAGTGAGGGATTGAGCGTAGGTATTCAAATGTGTGAGATTTCTTCTGGAGGGGATATGTCTAGGATATCATGAGCTATGTCTATACGACAGTTTTTGGGTAAAATCTGCCTGTGGTGTCGCATAAGTATTTTTGAAGCCGGCGAACTTACAGCAGGGTCGGATTTTCCAACAATCTCAACATCAGATGCAAGCAACTCTCGACGTTGTGCATCTTCTTTAGGTGAGCCTTGCCACGCGGCTTTTATCTTTGCAGCAGTTCCAATCGTCAATCTAAATACCAGTGTTATAACCATGTTTCTATGGGTATTGATTCTATATGGGAAAACCATGAAACCAACCCTTTCGCCTGCTCCGGCGTCAGCACAACCTGGATGTTCCGTGTCGTTGATCCATCGTTGACTGTTGCAAATGCTACATTCTTCATCTTACGGATGGACTGAACCCATCCGTTTAACTCTGCATCTTCGCCAATATCCGATGTGGTCTCCAATAACCTTCGCACAGTACTCCTAGTTGGCCATTTGTACGTTGTCGAATTGCAAAGTTGTTGCTGCACTTTTGCAATATCCTCCTCTCCACTCGAGACACGGCTTTCCTTCCCGACGTTATCTTTCGCTGCGTATGCTGCATTGGTACCGGAGAATTGACGGGCATGAGCGTATCTCTCGAGACAACGAAGACACGGCGACGTGCGCTTTCTACTGGCGGGTGCACTCCTTCGAGCGCTTACACGAAGTAGACATGAAATCGGTAGCCTTGCGGGTGCTGGCATATCGTTCTAGGACATCATTTTGTTAAACCCGGTTACTAGAAATAAAGTATCAAGCCAAGAGACTTGTCATCTGCCTGGCTATGCAGCTCACTTGAAGGACGAGCAGAATATGCACATCATGACTAATGTATCTGCAGTAGACATCTGGGTACAAGCAGAATATAGTTGCATTTTTGGCCCATCCTCTGTCAACAAGGGGAGTTGTCTAAATATCGATCCCGATCCCAGGGTGCTCCGAACTCTCTTTCGCAATTGTTAAACAATCGAAACAGGCGTGTCTCTTTGACATTTCTGAAAACGACGGTAGCGAGATAGCCGCGATTATTATTCGTCGTCGCCCTTTCGCACCGTCACTGAGGTTGAAACGAGTCCAGTAGTTGCATTGTAGATCTCTGAAGCATTCCCCAAAACGATGCAAGGGCACGGACGTTCGAAAACCAAAAAGGGATCAAAGGGGACGTCTCTGGCAAAAGGGGAAATACAAAGTGGAACTCTGTGGTGATCTTTAATCAAATCGGATAACGGACTAACACCGAAAAAGATGCGCGGCTGAAAGAAAAAGATAGAAGGCTTGAAAAGCACTTTGTTGGAGTTTTTGTCGTGGACGTGGGAAAAGAGATATCACATGGCGTAATGCGCGATGCACCCCCATTTCGTCCCGTCACAAGTAGCATTGCAGTAGCGTACCCAGGAACGGAGCTGGACGCACGAATTGGAACACTTACATCAGCGGCGTGTGACCTGGCGAAACTTGGGATCCGACCTTCCCCGGTTCTGGCTGTGGAAATTTCGAATTAAAAGATTTGGAGAATTTTTCGAGAAGTGTTGTTGCATGTTGGTTGTCTTGTGAGAGGAAAGCGAAGAAAAAGAAAAGGCTTAGCGGAAAACAGAGAAATCGGACGGGCCCGTTGCTTTTTCTTCGCGAGAATCTCGTCACCGGGATTCGATTCGAGATCAATTTGGCATCATGCACTCTTGACACTTTGGCGATGGCAGTCTAGACCTCCCTGCTGCGACGGTTTTCTGTTTGCAGGCGGCGCAGACCAGGTATTATTATTCGTGATGCAACATCTACAACTTAAACTTGAGTGGTTTGGAAAGCTCCACCCAGCCATTTTAGCCTCTCCCACACCCATTGGACGAAATCGTGAAAATGGAATTATGTGGAGAGAGAGATATTTTCACTGTGCCGTACCAGTCGCTCATAGCAATATCAAGAGGTTTTCGACGAATAAGGAGAACCCGCGTTGCATTGGGCGCTCCGTAGCCATCCGTTGAGGAACATGATATTTACGTGCATACACCTGCGCATGATAAATTAAATCAAGGACTAAAAAGAGTATTTTAAAATTTACAAAGCTGCTAGCTGTCGTGAGCGATATTTTGTGATATGTGACGGAATATGTTAACAGAAAGCAAGGCATCTGGCGGCTATCGGTCGTTAATCCCAACACTCCGGTTTCGCAGTCCAGTTCGATATAGTTCGCGATCTTCCAATTCTTAAGACAATATTCTTTGTGGCCGTCAAACTTATCTCAGCCGGTGACCAATTACAGCCACTTGAATTCCCAGAATAGTAATAAAAAGCGAAAGATACCAGCAGTCATAAAGGTCCTTAACCCGTAGAAGCTCAGAGCCGGCATAGTTTAAGGCAACCAATACTTCTACGAAATATTTTGACATAACAGATATCGATGCATAAAGACTAGTTTTATTACCGCAGTTTACATTCTATTCACCCCGAGCTCCGCCTATCTGAAATATGCTCAATCATTCCAAAGCCTAGACCGGGGCGATAGCTAAGCAACAAGGGTGGTAGCATCGTTGTACTGTACCTGTACCATGCAATGCAATGAACAGCAGCTCAGGGTAGCAACACTTTTAGAACCGAGCATTACTCATGCGCGAGGAGCAATTAAGCTACGTAAGGCCCGATACGGAACAGTCGCCCACCTCCTGGGGTCCTAGAAAAATTCTTGTGATATTTCTGCCTGATAAGCTAAGTACCTAAGTATCTGAGTACCTGGTACTTGCTTAGATTTCTCGGACTTTAAAAATCGGGACGGGATAAAGATAACCGGAAAACAAGTTTGATCAAGCAGTTAAGATCAGGCAGTCGGTTATATGGATATCTCTCAGGATCGATCTTCGTCAAATATATTAAATTCGGTGGATACTCCGCTTCAAAGCTTCGCAATTCCCACGTTAAATTCTGGGATATATTCCAAGACATTACTAGGAAATTTCCCTATTCGAGGACAGAGAAAAGAAAATTTTAACTTCCGAGTAGTGGAAATTACGAAAAGAGTTTATGGCCTATGATCTGAAGATGGCGTCTTCGGCGTTTTGAGTAATCTCGTTTTGAGGAATACACTAGACCGCGCCTAATACCAAAGAGAATGATAAACACACGAAGGTTACTCTGCCTGGTATACATATGAACCACCACAGAGAGACATTGTTTCGTTCGACATTGTTTCGCAATGGCGGTGTCCCAGCAAGGAAAAACTTTCGCTCAATTAGTCCAGATGGGACGTTCTTTTACCGTTTGCTCCTAGACATATCGACATTTTTGAATGTTCAGCAGACCGATGGCTGTAGGCTAAACAATCTGACCATGTTAACTAGCCTCAGATTTTACTAGCAACCCTTTATCCCAACCGCAGTGGAGCTCCCTCGAAAACCATCGAATAGGATGTCGAATTGGAAGTAAGCTCATACTCGCTGATCGATTAGTGCGATTTGGAACTTGCTAGATCTGTGTCCCCCTAAAAAGACCCACTTCGAAAGTGACTTTACGAAGTACGAAAGCAGGAACGACCGGCGCTAATGTACGAGAAACCCCGATCCGGGTACCCCCGCTTCCGAATAAATACCCCAAGAAAATATTTCGGATTAATTTTCCATATCGACCAAAATGTTTTTTTTGCAATTTTGAACCACCTACATCTGCAGTATGCGCTGGCGAAGAGAAAAATAAATCAGATAGTGACAATCTGCAGAGGAGACGCATTCCAGATAAATCAACGGATGGACCAGATAGGCTCTTCAAATAGAGATCCGCCTTGTCCCTTCGCGGTCAATCTAATCCATCGAAAGGATCCAGGGTCAAAATAGCTATAGCATGCAAGCTGCCTATTATCAAATCACAGCTCACCACATTGACCTGCGATCGATCGGATTAGCAGCACGCAGGCAAATCTATTACTCCTTGCGTCGGGAGAGTGATAGTCTTGGTGTGCAGCTGTGTGCGAAAAAGGCGCAAGCTCTTCATTGCTCGCCACACAGAAGAAAAAGAGGAGGGAAGCACAAGATCTGAGCATCCCGGTTCTCAGATCTAAGATCTTGAGATCTGAGACATTTCGCCAAGAACCAATCACCATACTTTACGATCATGTCCGCCAATTTCCGCCCTGTCTATTTTCTGCAGTTGAACCTTGAAAAATATCCGGCGTGTACTGTTTAAATAATATCGCTGAGCTATAGATGGCATGTACATGCACGCAGTTTTAGTTTCTCAAAATACAAACCGCCTAACTGCATCGAGAGTGATATCACACGCAACTCGAAGAATGGACATATGACACCCCAGGGAGATGCCCAAGTGCAAGCCATCGTAATCTTTAGGGGACCGATGCCCAGCAGCTTAAAGAGAGACATGGCTACCGAGCAGCTATCTCACCTCCCCTAGCTCTGCCCCTAGCTTGCATATCCGGACATATGCCCACTCGGGCGGATGTTCACTCCGAGTCGAATCAGATCGCGTGGGAGAGAGTAGCAAATAAGTGCAATACGTCAGTATCCTTTCAGATATGGAGGTTAGTTTGAGAAGAGGAAAAGCTCGAAGCACAGGCTTTCACAAGCGAATAGTTCAAAAGCGACGCCGAAGTAGCAGTTGAGAGGTATTGTGGATCCCCGAGAGAGACTATGAAACGTCTCTGTTCTGTCTTGGGCGAAAGGCGCGCGCGGAAAATGGAGTTTTCCGCCGGCGAATAAATATCTTGAGAGTGGAAAGCGAAGACAAATAGATAGGAATACTGAGGCGGGATATGATACCTAGCGCACTAGTTCTTTTTTTTCTGGCGTACATATCTTGGGTCCGTAACGTTACAATCCGTTCGGCTTTGTATCGATAGAGAACCCCGGTTTATTAACTAGGGAGCAAAGGCGAACGGCGCATGTGGTCAATCTGTCAGAAAACCTACTGACGAAACTCTCACCCCATCCCCTTCACACAATCCGTCCTGCTGCCGCTGTCAATTAAAATGAAAAAAACCTCACGGCTTCGGTGTGAGACGGAGCCAAGTGAATAAAGTGGGAAAAAGAAAAGCGCAGGAAAAGTTGAAGAAAAAAGAAAAACAAAACAAACACGAGTTGGAGTGGCGCTTCTGGCCGTCCTCCTTGCCGCGGGCCTGGGCCCTTTGGATTTAATGTTTCTCGGGAAGAAAACTAGCATCTGACAGAGAAAGGATCTGGGAGGACCCTAGTACGTGGAATCCCTTAGGAACAAATCGAAAAAACAATCGTGCGCCCCTCCGGTGTGACGACATGCACACAAAAAACGAAATCATCACTGCGAAACCTTCGAAGGGGATTGGTTGCCGATATGGTGTGGTGCGCAAGTGGTGTGATTAGGAGAAAGACGTAGGTGTGTGGTACTCCTAAGTAGGCTCGGTAATCGTACCAAGTGGTCGGGAACCAAGGACAAGATTTTCGAGCGAGATCCATATCGTGCCAGCCAGATCTCATCCAAAGATACTTTGTAGGCACCTCATCGTCATCATTATTTCTAGTATTTTTTCCCTTTTTTGATTTTTTTTAGAAGACCCACACGCACCGTCAGTGCGCTGCGGGTCATCTACTCCCTTTTGTCGATTCAAAACTCTCAAAAGAGAGAATGGTATCCCATGTTCCGCGCGAATCAGTAAAGATCTACGTACCTCCTACATTCGCTTCTTTCGGTAGTTTCAATTGGCCAATAGATCGCGGATTGTTTAAACAGAACGGGAGGGCCAATTGGAGAAAGAGGAAAAAACACTGCTGAGTCCTTGCATCAGATATTCGATTCCATAAGGTCTCGAAGTGGAATATAATCGACAATGCAGGCGAAGTTTCGTCCAAATGTACCTGTAACATCCGCCTGCTCCTCTTAAGCGCTAGCAAAACAGAATATGTGGTTTAAACTCAGATACTTGAGTAAAACAGTCGACACCGCTACTGCCATGCTGCGGATGACTTGGCTCGCGATCTGCTGACGTGAGTAATCGCCTGGACCAGCGAAACTGGAAAGAAGCAGCTGGCAAGGGCCGACAGATCACAATTTTCTAAGGTTTTTTCATGGTCATTTGTTATTTCACATTTTATCCAGCAGAGCAGGGTAGTAAGCAGGTTCGCCAAGATCTCGCGGAAGAACCCACCAATCTTGACAGATGAGGGTCGTCGACGAAACATAATAACGAGATCGAGATAGAATATTGAGATCCTGCCATTTCTAGTTAGTTCGATCTATTCTTCCGATGCGAAGCACGACTTTACGATCGAAGCTAGCAACCAAGCCCCCTCCAGCCGGAGAAGGCCTATTGAGAAACTGGAAAAACGCCTCGTGGGTATCGGCTCTCAAGAAGGTACCAAAGCCAGGGCATTCTCCTTCGTCATATCTCGGGTCCGGGATACCTTTTCTGTTGCGTTTGGCGGTCACAAAATCTGTATGGGAACCCACTGGATGGGTTCTGTTATTTCCACTTCAGGTGATGCCATACGGGCGCTGGCGTTAACAATATATTTGTAAGGAAACAGAAGAAGAAAAACTTAGTCTGCTGCAGAATCGGTTTGGAAACACTCGATGATGAAGATGGCTTTTTGCTGCAGCTCTGCAACCTTTCTCTTGGGCCCCGGCCCTTCGGGGCGCGCCTCTGTCGTTTGCAAGGAAGAGCGCGGTCTGGATCGTTCCAAAGATATCTGGACCCACTTTTTGTTGTGGGTTTTTTTCCCGAAATAATTCCAAACCTATACACATCAAAAAAAATACGAACGAAAGGCTACCATTTCATAAGCGTTCTTGGGGGTTTAAAGGATAAAGTAGCTAATGTAGTTCGCAATCCAATTCGTAAGAACAAAAATCCCAGATTTTTGGCGGAATCGATTGGCAAGGAGTGTTTGGTCCGTGTCTGAGGATGGTACCCTTAGAGGTAAATGGCAGGAGGAAGTGGTGGTTTAGAAAAAGCCACCCGATTTAGTTTTCTTTTTGTTTTTTGTTAGCCTTATTTTACACACCAGCACACACACACACACCCACGTCCAGAGAGTGAGCTGTGCAGCAAAAGGCAAGCAGGAGAAGCAAGAGACCCTGTGCGGTTCGCACTAATGGAGAACCTGTACAAAGCTCCCCCGATCTTAGGACAGGCCGTTCAGATCTCTTCTATCACGAACGAAGGGACAGAAAAAAAAAGAAACCAGCAATAAGAAAAAAAAAGTGGAACCCTTATAACCCTTCCTCTACTTTTTCGATTCAATTTCAGCCTACTTGTCCCAATGATTCGAATTGGGCTTATATCCGTGACGATCTCATCGGGGACGGGATCCAAAGTGATCAGGTATCTGATTAGCTAGTAAGGCCCTACACATAACCCTGTGCTGCGTGAAGTATGGAAGGGGAAAAAAAAGCCAAAAGCGCCTCATGCTTGCAGAAGTATATAAGTCAGTGACGAACTCCAGACGGCCCCATCTTGGATCTCGAGTTAGGTTGTTGAATCAAGATATACAGTATTGATTTGGAAATAACATCATTCTATACCCGCTATAGCTTGATATCGAATTAGACTTATGTCTTATTACCCTAAGGTCTAATACTATAATATTAATCTACCTCGTACCATTATTACAACTTTAATCGATCTCGGACAAGGAAAAGCAAAAGCTCCCTTCAAAAGCCCTTTTACGACTCCCAAGAAAATATATATTTCCTTCAGTTCTCTGTTCCTGGCTTTCAAAAAATCGATATTACACAAAAGCCCATCAGTGCTCTTAGACTGGAGCACCTACCGAAGTTTATTTCAACGAGCTAGTACTTATCGAGGTATGGAACCTGCCGTTGAGACTATCACCGAACATCTCCAGGTGGCGAGACACAAACCTGCTAACTCGTGGCCCAATATAGCTCCCGATCTGTCCTATTCTGTGCAGATTACTATAGATCTGGCCGCGCTACCTAGATCTAGATACCTTTCCAGCTGGGATCTGGGGCTTCCCTTTCCCTGCTCTAAGAATTTGCTCCAATTCGCCCCCTGGGTTCCAAAGCCCGGTTTTGTGGCTCCCACTGCGCGAGCTGGGCCGGCTCCGAGTGCAATTATTACCTGGTGAGCCAGGGCCTCTTCTGCCGAGTTCGCCTTCTGAAACTGCAACACAATTTTCGGCCCACGCACCGTGACATCACCGAGAACCCTGTCACACCCCTGCCGAGTCCCGGGGTCTTGCCTATTCGGGCGTGTACAACAATAACAACGCAATTCTCGACGATATATGAAAAGTCCTATCCATCATAGAAAGGTGAAGGTGAAGTATTTGGTATAAGTATATTTTAAAATGCCTACCCTTCGCCAACGTGCCTCTTCTGCATCAGCGGAAACACGCGACCTGTGGGATTGTATATCCGCCTCAGTCGGCCAATCCCACTCTCTCTACTACGAAATCACAGAACCCCTCCCCTACGCGGGTCCCTACACCGAACGACAATGGCCGCGTATCGCCGTCGTCGCCTCGTCCGACCCAGTTGACGTTGCGTTAAGCATGCAAACATCCGACAGGCTCGGCTGCCCGCAGGCTGTAGCGGTACTCAACACCGCCAACGAAAAGAAAGCAGGAGGCCTCTGGGAAGGTGCCGTCTTCCAGCCCGAAGAAGCGCTCGCGCGCCGCTCAAACCTAGTACAAACCCTCAGCACAGGCGAAGACGGCGCCCCAGCAGCGCACTACCCGCTCCCAGAACGCGGGGGGCTCTTCTCTCCGCGCGTGGCAGTAATCCGCGGCGGACCAGAGCAGAACTACGGCCTCTGGCACGAGAAGGACTGGAAGAGCGTCGCGGTGATCAGCGTCGCGCCCGTGCGACGGCCGAAAGTAGACGAGAGCGGGCTAACATACAGCTTTCCGCAGGAGAAGGAGCTGCAGAAGGAGAAGATGCGAGCCATCCTGCGGATGGCAGTGTATCAGGGAATCAGCGATATATGCTTGAGTCCGTTCGGGTGCGGATCGTACCGGAACCCGGTCGAGGAGGTGTGCCAGATATGGAAGGAATTGCTGCTGGCGCGCGGATCTGAGTTTGAAGGATGGTTTCGAAACGTATTGTTTGCGGTCGCAGACGGGAAGGGGGAGAGGAACTGGGAGGTGTTCATGCGGTATTTTGGTTAATTAAAAAGCTGAAATTGTGTTTCTTTTCGACGAACTTTTTTTTCTTTCCTTTTGGTATGATGTTTTGGTGTTTTGAGTGGAAGTTGGTATACGTACACATCTACACGGCGCAAGCGGAGCTTTTTCTTTTTTTTTTCGTCATTCATCCTTTTATTTTATTTTCTTTTCTTCGGTTCTTGGTTCGTTTTAATTGTTCCTTTTTATCTTCTTTATTTTATTGTCTCGACATAAACAGGTCACTCAGAGGGCGTTCGGCCTTTTGGTCTTTTCTGTTTTCACGAATAGCTTCCATGATACCATTTTGAACAAGAAATAAAATTTGAAATTTCTCAAAGTAAACATACATCTCCGCGTTCACATATCATACAGACCCTCCCCAATTCCATAATCTTGTCACATCTATCAAAGTGCTTTGGTGCTTGTGATTTGGATATATTATGTACATATTACAGCTTCTATTATATGTCCAAGGAAAAAACGGTATAGAAAATCAAGTTTTAGAATCGAAAGCGGAAAAGAAAGAAAAGAAAAAGACGTCAACAGAGGAAAGTTAGAGGTATTCAGCACTAACAATTCCGGGGGGTGGGGGTATGACAAAAAAAAATAAAAAAATGTATAGGAAAGGTGGACAAAGAAAAAGATAAGAGAGAACGGTTAGTTCAACAAAAAACAGGGCATAACACAAGGAGAATATCTTTTGTCGAACACTAGACTGCTTGCTAGAGTATTTCTTCTTTAAACAGCTCGCTCGAGTAAATTGCAATCAAAACAGATTGAAGAATCAAAAACAATACCACTGACCGGTCCCAACCAACTTCCGGGTATGATGAAGAAATATCAACAAAGAACTAGGGAAACGGGAGAAGGAGCATGAATAATCTGGAAAACGTGAGGGAGAAAAGCTGGCGTAATCCGATGGCGCAAAATGTAGATAGACAGCCCATAACAACTGATACTCAAAGTAGGAAATGGAAGACAAGGAAAAATATATTTGGGTCCAGGGAACTGGAATAGGTGCCGATGGAAGGGGAGAACAAGGAGCATTTGAGTAACAAAGGAAAAGTGGTATCCGAGGGAAGGGATTTATAAACAATAAAAAGGAAAAATAAATGGAAGGATGGCTTGGCTACGTCGTATTTTCGTCTCACTTTATTTGATGTGGTTAAGTCCAGATTCGGCGCTTTAGTAGCTCTGGACATCAGGTACTTCGTTGGGCTGAGGTTGGTGGTTGTGGTGTGTAGTTTCCGGGCTATCGCTTCGACTTCGACTTCTAGCTCCGGTGCTCCCTTCACCGACGACCTCTTCAACGACAGGTAATATCATTTGATTCCGGCCTTCTGACGATGGGGATCTGATTGTTGTTAGGACACGATCGGGCACACCGGGTTCCGTAGATGGTGGCTGTTCTTGGCCGGGATGCTCTAATGGGGCACCGGCCGGGGGGATTCCGCGATTTGTAGCGCTGGCTGGCTTGATGATATTTGAGATGTAGCGGAAAAACCTGTCACCGTAGGCTTGTGGTGGTACTGCAGATATCTCGGTCTTGTCCTGCGACAGACCTTTCCAGAAATGCTCGGCCCGTTTGACAAAGTTGTACTAGAGGGGGGATTGTCAGCAGGGATGGTCCCGGTTGTCAGGGTTATGGGGCAAAAAGGAACAGTCAAAATGTACCTTTGTCAAACAATCGATAATTCCAAGGTAGTAAATGACCTCTCCTGGCTCGTCTTGTTCATCTGTGGCGCGGAATCCGTGATCGTCCCCGTTGAAAATACTTCGAGGCCCTTGGTCACTAATTCGGGAAATTTTAGTTAGATTCTTTTCATCCCTAAGATTCCTACGTGTTTGTACTTACTGTCGACCGGCTACGACTTCGGGAAGAGGCAAGTCGCTGTGTTCCAAGCTGATAGGCACTTCGCTGTTGATGAGCTTCCTCATTTCAGCCCGCTTCCGAGCAGTCTCCAGCCTCGATGGCGTCCTGGTGAGTGGATGTGGGCCAATATCATCGCTGGACGAACCACCAGGCTGGAAAACTCGAAGATCCTTCTCCCGTAGATTGTCATTGTTGCCTCGGGCGACATCGTGAATTCCAACAAGCAGAGAGTAATCCATGATTTTCAGCCGTTGCAGAAGCGCCACGTCGAGCTTGGCCTGTTGCACAAAGAGTTCGTGTTTCCGAGGGCCTAGACAAAGGTGCATGTCGCGCTTTTCCCAATTCAAATCCTTCAGAACGGCTTTCGGGTTCTCGCCCTGTGGGTCCTCCTTGTACTCCCGGCCGATGTGGGAGCCCTTCAAATCGAAAGTCATGTGGATGTCTTTGTGCGGCGGGAAGATGTTATTCATGATGACAAAGTGGATTTTCCGGCCGAACGGGATCTTGACTCTGTGTAAACCAAAGAACTGGGATATCAGGGTGTCCGGATACTGCGTAACATGGTTGTAATAGTCGCGAAGGATTTTTCGTAGATATCGGTGTTCGGCGTGGTGGATGGTCTTGATGATATACTTGTAGTCACGGGAGAAGTAGAAGAAACTACCGCTCTTGCCGGGGGAGCCTAGTTCGGAGAGTATGTATCTGTGTGTCAATGACATCAAATAATCACCAGGGTCGATGTTGAACCTGGATCTCAGATGCCTGAATACCCAGGGAGCGTAGTCTTTGAACTTAAAATCGTACTTGGCTGATGGCGTAAGTTCGGAGCCCATTCTGTAAGCGCTAATTAGTATAAATCCGTTTTTATGGTTCCTATTTGAAGGAAAACTTACATATCAAACGAGAATTTGTGTGCGGCATCAAAATCGGCATCCACCACAGGTCTATCCATTTTGGCATTGCACCGTGAAACGACAAAACGGATACCGGTAAGCATGTTGTACATGGTGACGTAGTTCGAATGATTGATGTCGACCTTTGTTCCGACGAGCACCTCATCCTCGACTTCCTCTTCCTTCTTCTTGCGCTTGCTCGCCCGCTTCGCCCGAATCGCATCCGCCCATTTCTGGGAATCCTCGTCTTGGGGTATTTCGTCCAGGTGGCCGTCTGAGTGAACCGATCTGGTGGGCCGCCTACCTAGCGACATTGACGCACGACGGGGCGCTGGGCTGATCGGATGGATTGCATCTCGGTCTCTGAGGATGTCATCGGACTGGCTGCTGATCGCGAGAATGCCGGCGCTTGAGTGGACGGGTATGTGTCGGGCGTGGTTGCTGCTAGACTTCGGGACTTGAAGGGTGTGACGATGCTTCAGCTGCGCGATATCGCGGGCGGGTAGGTTGAGGGCCGAGACCGGCGCCGGCTGCTGTTGCTCGGAGGTCAAGTTGGGGGGAGAGGAATATCTTTTCGGGGAGGAATTGGGTATCGATGATGTGGAGAGTTGTTGGGAATGTCTGGGTTCCATGTTATTGGCATCTCCGGGAGTCGCCTTGGGGCTCGCTGGAGACATCGCACTCATGGGGGAGGAGAGGGTGCCGTTTGGCGACGCCGGTGTCGTTGACAGAACGGGGATTCCTCCATCTTCGGATCTCTTCTCATGATACGGCGGCCTCGCACTACCGTTTGTCGGAGTTTTGGCGGTGGTGGTGGTGGGAGAGGTCCAGCCGTTCATCTGCATGCTGCTCTCCTGCGATAGTCTGGCGGCCTCTGTGCCTCCGAAGCCGATGGTGAAGCCCTTGTCATTTTGTCCCATATCCAACGTAGTCTTGGATGCACCGACGGGTGATTCGAATGGTAGTTTGTGTACGATGACGGAGTACTGGTTTGATTCCTCGACGGTCATTTGGGCCTTTTTCTATTTTATCTCGAATGGAGCCGGTGTAGTCGGCGGGGGTGGAACGACCCAGGTAACGAGGCTTAGACACACACACACACACCCGCACGAGCGCTCCGCCTGGTAGATTTGTACGCGTGCAGACACTGAATCCCTAGTCGACGGTACGAGAGGTCGAGACAGACGGAAGCCGAGGCGGCTGATATATATGCAGCCCAAGGGATTGGGATTTCGGTAAGTCGGCCGAAGACTTGGCTGCAACGGTGGGTCTGCGGCTGAGGTGTGTGTGTATTTGAAGATGGGCGGCGATGGCGATGGGTTTTGTTTGACGCTGATTACGGTGATGACGATGGCAACACCAGGGACGACAACAACGACAACAAACCTGCCACAGCGGTGCAGGTGTTACGGAGACGGTCGGTCGGAGGAGAGGGCCGTCGTGAGAAAGGAAGAGTAGAATCCCCAGTTATGGTGTCAGTCGGAGCGGTGGTGGAGGTGGGAGAGTGTGGTGGGAGGTCCGAATCCACGTGGAGGAGATGGGATGGGGGTTGGGAGGGCAAAAGGGGAACCGACGAAGAAACAGGAACAGCGGGAAAGCGTCGAAAAGTGGCGGAACTATTACAAGAAGAATAAAACGGGATGGAATACAGACGCAAGAACAGGAACAAGAAGAGAACTAGAATAGGGACAAGAATAATAGGGACAAGAATAGGAACAGGTAGAAGAATCAGGGAGGCTAACGTTAGAAGGGAGAGAAGGAGAGTGGTGGAAGGGCGGACGGGGGCTGAGGAGGGAGGACACCACCCGGCCGCAGGACAGTAAACGAAATGAAGCCCAAAATTTGAAATGAAATGAGGTGAAACCACAACAACCGTATTCTTGCTTCCTTTCTTCTTAATGTTCCTGTCCCCGGGTCTTATTCTTGTTCTTGCTCGATTGGACCGCTGGGCAGAGTGCGCTTGCGCGTATTCCGCCCGGAACAGTTGCAACCCTCCAGCTGCCGAAGGAGTCCTCTCCAAAAGACGTCAACAGCGTATCCTGTGCCAGGAGTGATCGAAGAGGCCGCCGCCACCGTGCCCCCCAATTGCAATTACAGGCAAGGCTAAGGCTAAGGCTGTGCGGGTGTGGTGCGGCTTCGCGAGCGAAAGAAAAGGCAAGAATCTGCTGCAGGGTTATTAATATTTATTAATGGCACGCTGCATCTGTCAGTTCGCTACGTTTCTCACGTTTCCCCGATGTTTCTTCAGTTAATTCCCAACTGCTGACTTGGTCGTTCCCTGCGCCCTTGGCGGCGTTGGCACCGTCTGCTCGGATGGCCGGCACCTTCCTTTCCCGTGGGGACATGTTTAATTATTGTCCTCCAAAACATGTTCAAACATGTTTATCACCGGAAACAAGACTCTAAAATATGCAAATACGTAATCAAGTATGAAACCGCGAGGAGAAAAGAAAAAGTGTTGTCCCGACGTCGACGGGGGTGGGATGGGCACGATCTTCGGCTGCCAACTAACGGTCGATAAATTAGTTGTTAGCGTCCGTTAGTGGTGGTGTATATATAATAAATAATATATATTTAATCGTTAGAGTGGTAATAATGGCAATAATAATAATTAATACTGGTGATAGCCTCGGCTGGCCCATCAACACCACCCAACTCCAAAACTCCAATCACACACCAACATCAACCCGGTAAAACGCTCAAAACCGACGTGCGTCCTCCTCCCGATCACGCCCCGTCCAGTCCGCCACGCTTGCTTCAATCCGGACAGAGCAGAGTTTTCTATCTGGCCGACCTGGCCGACCTGATCCACCGTCGGAACCGCTCCCGCAGCTCTGTCTCTGCCAGCTAGCTCCTGCTCATGCTCCTCCTCTCCATCCACCCTTCCCCTTCCGATCAGTAGACACCCTCAACCAGACGGGCAGACAGACCTCTCTGCGTCTCGCTTCTCCCTCCTCCTCCCCCCCTCTCCGTCTACCGCCCTCTCCGTCGCTGGCCATTGCGAATCTCCAGCCCGTGTGATAATGGCCTCCTCTCGGAGTGCCAGCAGGGACCCGGGCAGAAGCAGATCACGTTCACGACAGCTGCTTCCGCCCGGCGGCACCGGTAACACCGCCAATATCAATCCCGAGGACGGTTCCCTGCTCTCCAATGCTCTGACAGCTGTCACGGTGAGTTAGCCGGCTTTTTTTTTTTCCTTCTTTTTTTCTTTTCCTCGCCTTTTCATGTTCCTTTCCTCCTTCCGCCGTCGTGCCCTCTCCTTCGGGATAGTCTGTCTGTATTCGTCGTATATATCGGACTAGTCCCAGTCCCAGACATTTTCCAACTACCCTTTTTTTCCGAACCCCAACCCACCTTTTCTCCTTCTCTGCCCTTCTTTCCTTCTCTTCCTTCCATTCGATTGCCTGTTTCTATTTGTTCTGCATCTTTTACTATTTTACTCCCCGCAATCTGGTACATCGTATAAAATTTTTTTATACACACCTATCACCGGATGAAACATTAAACCACACTCGCATCAGAGATGGTCACGTCATCTCGTGGGCACGCAAAACATGACAGTCTTCATCAGAATGGCAACTTATCCGTCTTGGACTCCATCCAGAATACAAACATCTCCTCCTTCTCCCGCAAGGTTACCTCCACCGCCGGTAGCCTGATAGCCGGCACCACCTTCAACGACTCCGGCACCCACTACCACAATGCCATGTCCGAGGTATCAAAAGATCTCAAGCGGCCCTCGATACAGAAGCGGGTCTTCACATTCTCCAAATCCTCTCCCTCCGAGCTTGTCCGCTCGAAGCTCTCCGCCACCGAGATCTCCCACAGGGCCCTGACATACCTTCCCGATGACCTGCTCAAGGACATTCCCGAAACCGACTCATCCTACTCGCTCTTCCAAGGCTTCAAAGCTTCCGTCGACACTGCCGCCGCCAAGAAGCACAGAGAAGGGAAGAACCTGCTCGAAGATGGCGGGCCCAACTCTATGTCCCGCCTGACCAAGGAGCGGGAACGCATGAACGAAGAACTCGACCTGCTCGGAGTACGCAAGAACATTGCTTCCTCTGAGATCAGGGAAATCGACAACAAGATTGCCAAGTTGAGCGCCATCAGAGGTGTCGTCCTGGAGAGGCTCGCCAAGCTAGAACAGGACGAGACCCAGCTCGAGCACGAATGTATGTCACTTTTTCTCACATGCACACGATAGGAAGCCTTTCTGACATTTGTGTGTAACAGTGCTGGAACTCGATAACAGAATCGAAGATATACAATATGACATGGTTGATGAGGGTGGAAATTCGCCAATTGGCGATGAAGAGGGCGAGGCCGGTGGCTTCATGTCTGAGAGCATCTATTCCAAACTCCCGAGCCCCAAAGGAAGGAAACCTCGACAAAGTAAGGCCCTTATCATGTTTTCCCCTATGAATTTTTTGAAAAGAACAGAATCTAATCCGATTACAGAAAGGAAGGCCATGCCAATCCTCCACGAGCATATGCCCCCCGGTAGCGAAATCAAGGAAATGCAATGTCATGCAGACATCATCACGGCTCTCGACTTCGACTTCCCGTTTGGCAAGCTCGTCACGTCCGCATTAGACGACACCGTCCGTGTATGGGACCTCAGCTCCGGTCGTAGCCTCGGGCTTCTCGAAGGCCATCACGCTTCGGTAAAATGCCTGCAGGTCGAGGACAATTATGTAGCTACCGGCTCCACTGACGCGACCATTCGGTTCTGGGACCTCAGCCGGACGGATGGACATTCCCACCCGGGATCGAATAGCGTCACCCACAAGCGAGGCCCTCAGTCTAACCAGGAAGAGGACTTCGAGGACGACATGTCGGCCATCTCCTCGCCCACAGGACCCAGGTCGTCCGCGGGAACGCAGGACTGCCACTTGCTCACCTTGGATTCGCATATCGGAGAAGTCACAGCGTTGTATTTCCAACACGGAACGCTCGTTTCCGGTTCTGCGGATAAGACATTGAGGCAATGGGATCTCTCGACCGGACGGTGTGTGCAGACTTTGGATATTCTCTGGACGGCGTCGACTTCGGCGGCGAGTGAGGATAGCGGATGGAGTTTGGCGAGTTTGGGACGGTCTACTAGCCGAACAAACCTAACGGAGATGAAGTCGGATTATGTTGGTGCTTTGCAGTGCTTTGATGCTGCTCTTGCTTGCGGTACCGCCGACGGATTGGTCAGACTTTGGGATTGTGAGTTTTATTTATCTCTATTTGATTATCGTGAGTTGTCCGAAGTGGTGCTAATATTGATGATTTGATAGTGAGGAGCGGACAAGTTCATCGATCGCTCGTCGGACATACCGGTGCTGTCACTGCCCTGCAGTTCGATGACACCTATCTTGTCACCGGCTCTGTGGACCGAAGTATTCGAGTATGTTCCCTTTCTCCACAACCACCCGCATACAATACGCATATGGCTAATTTAAAATACAGATTTGGGATCTCCGAACTGGCTCTATCTCTGACGCTTTCGCCTACGAACATGCCATTACATCGATGCAATTCGACCAGCAGCGAATCGTCTCCGCTGCCGGCGAGAACTTTGCGAAGATTTACGACCGTATCGAAGGACGGCATTGGAATTGCGGTGCCGGTGCTGAGGGCACCAAGGAGGACCGGTTGAGCACGCCAGCTATTGTCGATCGGGTTAGGTGTAAGGAGGGTTACTTGGTGGAGGGACGACGGGATGGTGTTGTCGGTGTTTGGACCTGTTGATGGAAAGAAACTACGAATGATGTACGGACTTGTGTATAGGGTGATGCATGATTGGTACATATCAATACCGACACGGGAGTTTAGTCGGTTTAGACGGAGGTGTATTGTTTGCGGATACACTTTTTTACAATTTCCGTTTTTGTACATCTTAGATTGGGAAAGATTGAGGTGCACACTTGCATGCATGGGTGGGGAAGGGCATAGAAGGTGGATGCTACCTACCAGCTGGGGTGAAGATTCGCAGCTGGTAAGAAAATTTGTATATAGATCAACCGCCTTTCTTTTTGGACATGGATTTGTCGCTTTTTAATTTTCTGAGGGGGGCAGAGCGGATGTTTCATTAGGTCTCTTTTGTTGCTGTCGTCTTCCCTCTCTGTATTTTTGCGATGCATGCGTGCATGATGCGAGTCGAGTCTAGTCGAGTCCTGTCTGATAGGCATTTGTAGTGTTTAGAATATACATAGCCGTATACCCTTTTCCATTCATCAGTTTATTTTTCCTTGATTTTGAGATTCTTATTTATTAGGTGTGGTAGTTGTTTGTTCTGCACGGTTACGTGGTTGGAATTCGTGATGGTATGTCATTGGTGATATGATGTTGGCTAATGTACACTTTTATATGGTCTATGATACACGTGGTATATTGTAGCGATCTTAGATCTTTTTCTATTTTTTGAATTTTCTTCTTTTTTTTTGGTAACGAAAAGGGTAGAAAATTATGATGGCTGCATTGCTTCGACTGCTGATTCGAATGCTTCGCGGGTTAGGAGGATCATTCGGCCCTATTTTGGGGGGAATATATAGTTAGCGTATACTCGTTTTTTGGGTATTAAATAAAGGTATATGAGCGTACCTTTGGTAGGATCCCGAAATCCTGGAAGGCACGTTTGGCGTCCGCTGCGCCCTCTGGCGGTTCGTGTTTGTATCTGTACACTACTGTTGCGCCGGGAGCGGTGGCTTCGGGACCTTGCAGTTTTGATAGGAAAATGTCGTCTTCCGGGTGGAAGTTGAACGTTTGGTTTGATATCGCTGAGGAGGACTTTTTCGATTTCTTGGAGGAGAGTTTTGAGCGTTTGGAGGAGGAGGAGGAGATGTCGTCGTCTTCTATGGGGAGTTTTGATTCGATTTCGGCGTAGACTTTGGAGATCAGGAGGTAGTGGGTGAAGGTGTATGGTTCGTTCTTGGAGCACGGTTGAGGTTAGTATATTATTTGTCAAGTGGTGGAGTGGAGGTTGAGGCGGTGGAGGTACGTACATCTTCTACTGCGAGTTGGATCTCTTCGAGTAGCATTTTGTACGACGGCGGCGAGATGTCTGCTGGCATGTTTAGTAGCCGTTCCGACAGGACTATGGCGGTATTCTCGGACGCATTGGCGGATAGTATGGCTTTCAGGCGGGGCTCGAGCGGGGTGTTCGCGCTGCGGTCGATAAGGTATGAGGCGAGCTTTTGGATTTCCGGCTCAGCTTTGTGCATTTGCCAATTTACCACGCTGAGGAAGGAGAAGGGATCGCCTTCGCGGCCATCGACTTTGACGGTGGATCCGACGAGTTTCTGTTCGATTATGAGGTCGGCGAGGGTAGAGACGTTGAGCAGCTGCGAGTCTGCGTCGAAGAGCTGGCGGAGGAGGAGCTTGATGCCGTGGAAGTCGTGGTCCTGGGGGTCGAAAAATTCGAAATCGACGTTTATTAGGTCTCGTTCGGTAGTGGAGTCGTCAGACTGCGGTAAGCTGTAATTAGTATGTTGTATCTGGGGTATGCAAGGTACACTGAGGAAAATGGTGCATACATCATCGTCGTCATCGGTGCGCTTCTTCTTTTTGCTGCTGCGGTCCTTTTTGGAGCTCTTGTCGCCGTCTGCTGCGGCGGCGGTGTCTTTAAGCAGCTGCGATGGCTCGTCTGCGGCCATCGGAGTGTCCTCTTGGTCGTGGGATGCCATTGCTGTAGACGTGTGAAAGTTGGTGATGTTTGATTTCGAGGTTGGAGATTTTTTTGGGCGCAGCTATCGCGCCGAAAGCTTAAGCTGCATGTAGAATCCTTCCCGATGCAGAAATCCAACACCACACAGGCCGAGTAATCTCTAACCGGGTGCACGAAATCCGATTGGCTGGTACATGTGGTACCATGGTAGATTGTTATTTTAATCTTTTCTGCACACAAAGCTTACAATATAATTCAAACGGCATCTCCGTCTGGGGTTTAGCGATACCTGATTGGCAGTCGCTGGGAAGCGTTGCGGTCCGAGGCCTAGATTTTTGGTAAGACGGCGGGAAGAGCGGGATTAATTGGCATCTTATAGGGCAGGATGCGTATTTTAGTCACTCAATTGATCAATCGCGAACGGTGATAGTATATTCTGAAACTAGAAGATCCCGCGATGTGATAGTAACCTAAAAAGATCCTTCACATTTTAAAAACTGGCATGTTGTTTACATTCAATTAGGATCCAACCCAATGACAAAGGGGCAAAGCTAATGGTAGTGAAAGAGTCCCCCTCATTGAGGTTAGACGGTAATACTACGACAGCTGTGCCTAGCTGTCGTGGATAGGTAAATATGCTGTGTACCCCACCTCTGGCCGAGATATTTCCACAGAATAGCCTGAAGAAGATGGCAGGAAAGTATAATGAGGTCTCCGCCTCTGTACATAGGCTCGTATGCACGACGCACACGTGGGTAGTAAAATATCAATGTCGCGAGGGCTGATAATGTCCGGTCACCAATTTGAATTAGACTCGCCGCGGTGATTGACGGCTGTTATTTGTGGATAGCACGAATATAATAGTAATAATAATCTGTTATCTTTCTCCCAATTTTCTCACTTCTCCTCCTTTAATAGAGTTCTAGCCAGCTAAGGTACGTGGAAGTTGTGAAAATATGGGGGTATTCGAGGGACAAGTGTTTTTATCGGACCAGGATGTATTGTATAAAATGTGGGGACGGGCGGGTGTACCTGAATTCAATAGCAGCGGTGGGATAAATCTCCTTTCCCATGACAGACGGATTCGCGGTCTTTTTCTTTCTCTCCTATTTTCTGACGGTTAAAGATGCCCACCGTCAAGAGGAGGGAATTGCATCCCAGCTAGTTTAGGTTTTAGAAGTCTAAGGTTTTTTTTCTGTTGCCTGGTGTTCCGTGCCACCAGCCTCAACGGCGGGGCGAGCGACATGGCGCCACAGCCGGAAAGGAGGATGTCCGCCAGCTTTTGTTCCCCCTGATAGTTTGCGAACTCACACTGGCGCAAATAATGGTGGAATGATAAATAAAACGGCAGGCGATCAGGAAAGAAGGGCAATCCATGCGGCAGTCAATTCGTATCATGCCTCTCCTCAGAGACGAGTATTGGCTGGACTGAGGCTAGACTGGATGGGGCAAGATAGCCAAAGCTGGCACGTTCCTTAAATTTCGGCAGCGTGGCAGGCGCATCATCAACGACATTTTAACTCGCACTAGTGTATGGCCATGCATGCACCGTGTTCGCATGTTTGATTTCCCAGGTTCACCGTGCAAGGCGATCCGCGCGCCTTTCCCGACACTGGTGTTCTCTCCATCACAAGAATAGCAATTGAGTGAGTGAGAGAGAAAAGATGAGACGAGACGAATCGCCCGAGTGAAATAGAGTGGGAGAGAGTGAGAGTGCCCGGCCAATGGAGAGCCGGTGATATAGTAGTGCGATGTTATTAATATTACTGAAGCGCACCGAGAAGATTGAAATTGCAGTGTGAAACCGCTCCAATCAACACACCAAATCTCATCGCGAGATCTCGTTCTTCTCCATCAAATCACACACTCGCGTTCCTTTTCGGTAAAAGGGGAAGGAAGAAGCAGGCAGGCAAGCAAAAGAAAAAAGGAGGACAGGGAAAAGACGGACGGCAGAGTGGGCAAAAGACTGGATGGCAGGCAGGGAAGTCGGACAGGTGTACTCTGCCAGCATACCATACTGCTCGAAGTGCCCGGCCCTAGCCAGATTGGATCGCGGTCACATCACGTTTTGACGGCCGTTGCTTCTATTACACCGCGCTGTGGTGTTATTTACTCTCATCGCCAGAGTTTGCGGAACACCCTGGCTCCAGCAAGCCCGCCAGCCAGCCAGCCCCATAGCAAGCGCACGCACACCCCAACCGCAATCCCCATCCGTATCACAAAACAAAATACGGAGTGCACCTCGGAGGAACCCAATCAAAAGGGGGGCAGGCACCTGAGGTACTTTTTATCGAAAGAATCGATTGATATCTCTGCGCCGGCTGCAATTTTTACTCAGCAGCGACTAATCGACGGGACTATCGATAGCTGCATTCCAGACGGGGAAGGTAGTATCTTTCGAGATACCGGGAACAGCATCCGAGGACCAGGAACCAGACTCGGTCTCCTGCACCTAAACTAACGAGAAACAAAAACCTGCGCGAGCGAGCGAAGGGAAAGAAAATAAGAGAAAGAAGAGGCTGAGTGGTGCATGCATCTCGACTGGGTGCTGCAGGAAGTGGACTTGGACTGACTTGATCCACCCCGTCATATTACTCCGTGGGTACCGCCCTCATCTCTCCTGTCCCTTTACCTCCTTCCCTCCTCTTTCGACATCCCCCTCCGTCGTCGGCTGCCCATTTTCTTTGTCTTTTTGTGTTTTGCAATTTTATAACCTTCCAGTCGTTCGTTTGGATATTAATTCTGCAGCGGGAGGAGCAAGGTTAGAAACAAAGAAACAAAGACGGTTTCCTTCCAGCGACGGATTGCCCGATCGATCACCGGACCTGCAGGCCGTATGTCTCGCCCGCAACACGCTCTCTCAACGACGACCGACCGCATCCAACACCACCACCAAAGTCCCGCCCCCTTCGACGGTCCGGCGCCAGGTACATTTCCAACAGGTACATCTGCCCCGGACGAGGACAAAGGCAAGGACAAAGTCTCCGATCCCTGAATCGAATAGACGACTCCCAGACGGGAACGACGACGGGTGCCCTGGCCGACAAGCACGACGACTCCGACAACGTGTGATCCTTTGCTTGGGTCGCTTCGTCCCTGCCATCCCTCGTTCTGCACTCCTCTCCCCAAGGAACCCAGGAGCGATCCGTTTTTCTTTTTGGAGAAAAACCAAGTGCGGACAGCCGTATCAGCTCGTCACTCTTTTTGGAGGTCCTTTCGTAACTTGCCGTTCGATGCTTCTTTTGCTGGTACTTTGACGACATATTATTCCTTTTCCCGCCAACCTCCAACATTTCTTTGACCTGTTCTTTTTATTATTTCATCTCACGATCGCAATACAGACGCTTGTCCTTTTTCTAAATTATCCTGAGAGTTTGTCCCTCCCAAGAAATCTCACGATCGCTTTTATTCGACAAAAGCCCCCCCTTCAGCCGATTAGTTCACCCGAATCTTTGTTCTGTTTGGTCGCTTTTGCTCTCGTAATTTTTCCGCCCCCGCATCGAGGCCCGAAATAATAGTTGTAGCATGCGGACGGCTCTTCGACTGGCCGCTGCGGCCATCCTCAGCGCTGCCTCGACATCCGCCGTCTGTATCTCTCTCGCCGGCTCTTCACTATGCCCCGCCTTCAACGGTTCGTTTGTGTCTACCGACAGTTCCGGGAATTAGTAAGTGTTTCTATCGTCATTTTGTTTCACGGCGTTCCCGTATTTCGTCACCGAGATCCATGTCTCGTACGCAAGCATTTCGAAACCGATCTAACCATCTCCGTAGTCCCTTCCTGGCTTTCGTCTCCAACACACAGGACTTTGACGCAAAGTTCGCTACATACATAACCGACCAATATGCGCAGACCAAATACCAAGACCTACTTGGCTGCAGTGGTCTCAACCTGTCAGACACTTCCAACCTCTACGCCCGGTTCACTACCAGCGTCCTCTGCAATCGAATGGTGCAGGAAGCAAAGGGGATATGCCTGGGTGGACAAACCGCAGCCCTTTGTGCTGATAGTTGCGTATGTTCCAACACCAAAATCGTGGTTGTTAATAATATGGACTCTGAACTGATTGATTATCTTTTAGGCACAATTCGCTACCAGCGAACAGATTATCGCGGCTGATCCTATGGTCTGTAACTCGTCGCGATCCGACAAGACTGATCAGATCCGTTCCGATTTCACAATTTGTGCGCTCCCTGCCGACTCGCTCAGCGGACAATGCATTCCGGCTATCGAGAACGAGAGCAAGAACTGCGGTTTCAAGTATGTTATTTGATTATAAATTTTTTTTTTATGGAAGATACGATATGCTAATCTATATTTAGTAACAATCTTCCTGGATTGTGTTCGTATTGTGGTACAAGCTCTCCAAATTCTACGGACTCTTGCTGCTACAATGTCGATCTCACCAAGTGTGTCGGTGTTCGGCTCAACCCCACGACTTCGCTGCCACCTTTGTTCACGACAACAGTAACTGCGACACCGACCGGTAGCGCTGCGGCAGGTGGTAGTAGCAAAATATCCGGTGGTGCTATTGCGGGTATCGCTATCGGTGCAATCGCCGCACTCGCCCTGTTGGCACTTTTGGTGCTCTGTTTGGTCCGCCGACGAAGAAAGGACAATGGCTCGGTCCTAAACCAACCCTCCCCCCGCCGAAGAACTTTGGAACAAGGCCAGATGGTATTTCAACAATCCGACCGTGGAGAAGGATACGAAGCTCTGCCTAGCACTAGGATCGCTAGGATGTCCGCTCTGGAAAATAATAATACTACGTCCAGCGAAACGGGCGCCACGCCTTCAACACGTGGAGCCCGCAGTGGGCGTGGACGATTTTCCTCGTCGAGCCCTGCGCCATACGGAGAGAAGCAATTGGTGCCCCCACCCAGAGGCGCTAGAACTGTCTCTGTTTCCAGTTCGTCGATGCTTGACAATACGATTAATTCGCCATTGTCGGACAATCGTGGCGGAATTTCTTCGCCAATGTATAATGGAAGCTCGCAATCAGAGCAGCTCCCGGCGTTCAAGGTAGTTTTTCCTTTAATTAATATTCTTTGGTATTATAATGCTAATTTAAAAATTTAGGACTACTACTCGACTGATAATATAAAACCAGGAGACGATGTAGCGACACTGTGGGCTTATGCTCCACGCGCTAAGGATGAGTTTGAACTTGAGAGAGGAGATATGCTACGAGTGTTGGGTATCTGGGACGACGGATGGGCAACCGGTGTTCGCATCAACGGGCGGGCGGAAGATTACGTTCAGAGGAGGGCACAGAGGGATAGTGGACTCTCTGCTCAGACAGATCCGGAACTGAACGATCCCACATTAGGAGCGGACGTCAAGGCATTCCCAGTAAGTTTTCCATCTCGCTATCCAAAAAAAATAATCTGTAGCTAACAGGACATTGCAGCTTGTGTGTGTTTGCCTGCCACAACATTGGCAAACGACGATCGAGCGAGAGAACGAAGAAGGGTTTGGTGCTGAAGGCGAGATGCGGAGCTCGGATGAAGTGAACGAGAAGTCCAGCTCGTCTCCGGAGCGAAGTCATTTGGATCAGCCCAAACGGTAACAGCAAAACTTCGCTGGAGTTTGGACATATTAACTTGCTTTTCTTTCCCCACCCTTAGATGGCGCCGCGTCCTCATTTTGATAGATTACGGCTTGCACACACTGCGGCGGTTAATTAAAAAAAAACTAATCAATAATGTATATATGTTGGTTGAAAATCCATCACAAAAAAATACCTGTCCGCAAGGGGATTACTTACACCTACCTACCTTACTCACCTTACTTGCCTCAAATACCTGTCGCTCTCTCGCTTTCTCTTTCCTTTTTTTTTTTAATCAACTGCTGCAACTTTTCTCTCGATCAGAAAAGTTTACGGATTGTTAACGGATCATGACTGCTTGCTCTCTTGTTGTTTAACCTCGTCCTTCCCTCAGTTTTCTAACTCTCCTTGTCGAACACCGTCGTTCTTTTTGATTTTGGTACCGAAAATTATTCTGCGATCGATTTCTTTTTTCTTCCTCCTACCCCCCTTCCGATGCCTTCGACGGGGCATTTCGCCGCCCTTGACGACTACCTGGCAATGTATTTCTAGCCACCTCTATTTCTTTCTTTTCTCAGCCAGACGCAGATTCGCTCTGCAGCAGCCACCAGATAATGAGTAGCATAAAAAATGTGCTCCTGGTCTCTATTTCCTTTCTCTACTCCTGTTTTATACTCATTTTCCTTTCGACTTTCGTACATGTACGATATACACATGGTGTTTGTTTAGCGACGCCGGGTTTCTTTTTTTCTTTCTCTTTTTCTTTTATTATTTTTGCTGGCGATTTTGATACCCTTTTGTGTGGAACTCGTGTGGTTTTTAATTTCGAATTACAGAACAGAACTTCTACAAGTAGTCCCGTATTCCCTTCTAGATCCATTACATGATTGTATAATCGAGCCCATGCAGGGCCCCGCCGGGCCTCGAGCGGTCTGACGGACCAATGCTTCCGCGCATGTGCGTTCCTGCGGGTTTGCGTTTGGTTAAGCTTAGTTTGGCCTCCGGTTCGGCAAAACTGTGCAGGGCGCAGGCTTTCGGAAAGCTAACCTGGTCAATTTTTTAGTCCGCCCTCCTTCTGCGACAGGTTCTCTATATAGCTGGCCTGAAGCCGGACGCTTTTTGATCTTCTGCCATTTCTCGCCGTAAGCTTCAACTTGGCCGTATCAGAGAACGGATATTCTACTCAGGTATGCTATCTGCTCCAATTGGTGGAGAATTGAATTTGGTGTACCCCGCTAACCCTCCCCGCAGCAAGCCCCGCCATCATCGAATCTCTACTAGTACCGAAACACTCTCGCCACCATGGTCTCCTCGCAGTCCTACCTTAGCACCCGCGGTGGCTCGTCCGGTGTATGCCCTTTTACGATCTCCCTAGCATCATCCTATACTCGGCTCTCTAACTTACAATTGGTAAAATTGCATTGTAGTTCTCCTTCGAAGACACGGTCCTCAAGGGCCTCGCAAGCGACGGCGGCCTCTTCATCCCCGAGGCAATCCCCACCCTCCCCGTAGACTGGCAAACCGCCTGGTCGACCCTCACCTTCCAAGAACTCGCCTTCAACATCTTCTCCGCCTATATTTCCTCCAGCGAGATTCCCGCCTCCGACCTCCGCGCGCTCATCGACCGGTCGTACTCCACCTTCCGCGCGGAGGACATCACACCACTCGTCACGCTGAAGAAGGCGGATAAACTACACCTGTTGGAGCTATTCCACGGCCCCACCTTCGCGTTCAAGGATGTCGCGTTACAGTTTGTCGGAAACCTGTTCGAGTATTTCCTCCAGCGGAGGAATCGCGACAAGAAGGACGGCGAGAAGGAGGCGTTGACGGTCATCGGGGCGACGAGTGGGGATACCGGTAGTGCGGCTATATACGGGCTGAGAGGGAAGAAGGATATTTCGGTGTTCATCCTACACCCGAAGGGGAAGATTTCGCCGATTCAAGAGGCCCAGATGACCAGCGTACTGGATGTCAACGTGCATAATTTGGCAGTGGTGGGGACTTTTGATAATTGTCAGGTAGGAGCGGTTCATACACTCGATTTTGCTGCTACATCACGATGGTTGAGGTACAATTTGAGGGTGGGCGGTATTTTGGGCGGTTGGCTAATATGAGAATGATGATTCTATACAGGACATCGTGAAGGAACTCTTCGCAGACGCAGAGTTCAATGCGAAACATAAACTCGGAGCGGTAAACTCCATAAACTGGGCCCGTATCCTCGCACAGATCGTCTATTACTTCCACTCCTACTTCGCCCTGGAGAAGGCATACCCCGAGGAAAAGGGAAGCTTGAAGCCACGTTTCGTCGTGCCCACGGGTAACTTTGGCGATGTGCTCGCGGGATACTTTGCCAAGCGGATGGGTCTGCCGATTGATAAGCTCGTTATCGCGACGAACGAGAACGACATTCTAGATCGCTTCTGGAGGTCTGGGACCTATGAGATCCATGCTGTCTCTGGCAAGGATGCAGAGGGCGGGCTTACTGCGGATGGCGTGAAGGCGCATGAGTTCGGTGTGAAGGAGACTTTGAGTCCTGCTATGGATATTCTCGTGTCGAGTAATTTCGAGAGGTTGCTGTGGTATCTGGCGTTTGAGAAGGAGACGACGGGAGAATTGAAGGAGAGACAGGCCGCGGCTGGGGAGAAGGTGAAGCAGATGATGGTGGATTTGAAGACGAAGAGGGGGTTCAGTGTTACCCAGGCGATGTTGGGGCTCGCGAAGGAGGATTTCACGAGCGAGCGAGTTTCTGATGACCAGGTGAGTTTTATATATCCCTACTCTAGGTTTTATGCGGCGAGGGCGTAATTTGCTAACAGGCGTTATAGACTGTGGAAACGATCAAGGGAATATACAGTGGTGCTGATTCGAAATATGTTTTGGACCCGCACTCGTCCGTTGGAGTTACTGCTGCGCTGCGACATCTCGAGGAGAAGGACGGAAACCACCAGATCTGTCTGTCCACCGCACACCCTGCAAAGTTCAGCCACGCAGTCGATCTGGCACTGAACGGAACCGATGGATATAACTTTGAGGATGTGCTGCCAGATCAGTTCAAGGGACTGGCGGTAGCGGAGAAGCGGGTGGAGTATGTTGAGAAGGCAGACAAGGAACTCGTCAAGGAGGTCGTTGAGAGACTATTGGCAGGCGAGAAGAGTGCCTGAACAAAAATTAGAATTCCCGTGCTGGATTTCGTGTATATAGATTTCATAGATTTGGACATCGATTCGTCTTCAATTGTTGTGCATCAATAATATGTATCCCTGTGCTATATAACAGGCCTTGCAAGGTCGTTCTCATATATAAATGCTGGGATATAAGCTCAAGCTCGCCCAACTTGCAACCACATCTCCACAACATGGCTCTTCACCACAACCACAGCCACCCACCATGACCTCGACGCCCACAATCGCCATCAACTCCCCGCCCACCTCCTCCCGCCCTTCCCTCGACTCCTCGGTCGCCCATTCTCGCCTCTCATCCGACAGTCTACACTCCCTCGCCTCCCTTCCTTCCCACGCGGGTACCCCCGTCGCCGGCAACTCCATCCGAGCGCCCGGCACTGCAGGCAGACGCAATCGCTCCGCTCTCCGCGAGTTCTATGGCATCAACAAACGTGATGCCAGCGGGAGTCCCGCTCCTCCAACCTCGTCCGCCAATTCAGATACAGCTACAGGGCTAGGGGTCCAACTCGACGGCGGAGCGCAGGACACCGCAGCGCAAATACTCCCCGCGTCAGAGCTCGACGGCAGCGGGTTCGATGCGCGCGCGTGCGTGGACCGACTCGTCGCCGCGCAGGGCCTGCGGAGCCTGTTACGCGTTGAGAACGGGTTGATCAACGATATCCGCGGGTTCGACGGGGAGAGGAAGAGTCTGGTATACGATAATTATAACAAATTGATCGCTGCGACGGATACTATTCGGAGTGTACGTTTCCCCCACCTTATTTTTATTCTTCTTCTCCTCCTTCTACGGTATGATAATTTTACGGAAAGGAACTATCAGGCTAATAAGGTATGAGGTCTTTTTTTAATAGATGCGCTCGAATATGGAACCGATGACGCCGACTACGACTACTTTACTACCCGCGATATCACATATAGCCTCGCTCTCTTCCTCTTTAGTCGAGAACGTGCACGCACATGATCCGGAAACGGGGCCCGAAGCTATCGCGCGGGATAAATTGAAGAAGAAACAGGAGGCTGTGCGGTATATTATGGATACGCCGGAGCGGTTGAAGGTGCTGGTGGATACAGGGAGGAGGGAGGAAGCCGTGAAAGAGTGGGAGGTCGTGAAAGGTTATGTGAAGAAGTGGAAGGGGGTTGGGGACGATGGGGTGAAGAAGCTGTTGGACAGCGGGGAGGCTGCACTGGCGGGCCAGTGAATAAGATTGATGGTATGATGAGAAGGGATTGGGAGACTACTAGTCTATAAAATCTGGCAAACAGTTGGACTTTTGAGGCAGGATACCTTTCACAGGTTGGTATACTACCGTTCGATCCGGTATTATCAGATATCTGCTTCACGCGGGCTGATTCAGCTTACTCGCGACGAACGAGCCTTGTGGTGAATGGTAACTCGTGAACTCGAATTGGCTAGGGTGCCATACGTAACATGGTGCTCCGCGAGTTGAGCAGAGAAGATGCAGCAGGTACTGGACTCATAATTGAAAGGCTAAATGAGGGAAGGGAAAAGGATACCAGATTTCTTTATCTGCAAGCAAATCTGTCCGCCTGAGCTGTGTATGTATATGTACAAGTAAGAGAATTGCTGAAGATACCAATAAAATCCTCGAATCATGTACAGAGGGAAAGATAAATATAAGTATAAAGAAAACGGGAAGAAAGATTAAACTTCTTTGCAAAAATAAATAAAAGTCAAAAGCCCCCATTGCAATGCATGCTAGTAAAAAACGGACAAAAATGACACAATCATAGAACGTACTATTAGGGTCTTTGAAAAAAGGTGACACCCATATAAAAACGACATCATACATAAGTAGTAAGTAATTGAGTAAGTAAATAATAATATCAGCTCTTCTGCTATCCCATCAAGGGAAATACACAGAAGAGTTGGAAAGTTGGAAATTGGAAGTTTATTTCGCTCTTAACTCCGAGAAGCATAGCAAAAAATATTATAGGATAGGAACCTAAGCAAACCGCGATATCCAATTCGCGGGCGTCCTGTCTTGCCACCACACCCACCATTCCCGCCGCCACACACCTAAAACAAAATAATATCTCAAGCCGCATTATTAAATCTCATCCTCTTCATCCTAGGGTCGCTGTATTCGTCATGAACCCCCGTCTCCATCGGCCGTCTCATCGCCCCTCTCGGCGACGAACCTTGACCAATCCCCGCTCCGGCCATACCTCCCAACCCTGGCGCGTAGATGCCAGCTGAAGCGTTCAGCATCTCGCTCTCGACGTTACCCGGTCCTCCGCTGCCATTGCTCGAGAAACTCTGCCCTGGTCCACCGCCGCTGCCTGGCATTTCGGAGAAGGTGTAGTCGCTGTTAACGTCCATGCCGCCCGTGCTATTATGGTGGTGGTGCTGTTGATGATGTGGATGGTGGTGCGAGTTTTGGCTTATAGCCGTGGATGGGACAATGCCTACAGAGCTATCTGGGGTTGAATGGTGCGCGCCGTCGTCGTCTTCATCTTCATCATCCGCGTGGGAGTTTGTGGTGCCGTCGTATTCTGATTTGACGATTGGTGGGGAGCCTGAGGTTTTTGATTCTTGTTTCGGGGTAACGCTGGAGTATCCTGGTGGGTGCAGAGTGTTTGAACCGTTGGTGTTGCCGTTTGCATCGGGGTGGGCGAGGAGTCGAGAGAGATACTTTTGGAGCACTTGGAGGAGGCCGTCACGAGTGAAGGGTTTTGGGAGAACATCGATCATGCCTGAGATAATTAGCATTGGCGGTAGAGATTTTAGGAGGGCATGTTCTTCTTACCGGCGTTGAAGTACAGGTTGATATCACTGGCGCGGATGTTGGATGTCATGGCAATTACAGGCGGGTCTTTCATATCTGGTTTGGCGGTTCGGATTATCGAGGTAGTGCTAACACCATCAAGGTTGGGCATGACAATATCCATGAGAATCATATCGAATTGGGGACCATTGGCATCATTGAACTTCTTGATCGCTTCGTAACCATCGCTCTATTTCATTATATTAGCATCGGTGCAAATCGTGGCATTTGGAAGTATCAACTTACAGCATAGTATCCAAGACATCCAGCAGCTTCCAAGAACTTGAGGCCGATTTTCCTGCAAGTCGGATCGTCTTCTACAAGTAGGACCTTCGGCGGCTCTTTCCATTGCGGAGGAACAAATCCGGTGCTCTTCTTTCGAAGCCCTTGGGGACGTCTTGTTTCCTGTCTAAAGGTCGTCGAGATCTGCGGGTCCGTAGCATCGAGCACGATTCCAGATTGCGAGGCTGTGTTACCAAACCCACTCAGACTAACGGGATCCGGAACTCCGTTTCCGTTCATATCCGAGTAGCTGCTCGAGTGGCCGTGCTGCGGGTGCGACGGATGCGACGGGTGCTGCAGGAACCGTTCGGCCTGCTGTATTGGCGTCGCAGCCGAAGGATGCATCGGTGTTGGCGGGGGTGGTCCATGTTGCGGCTGCATCGGCGGGTGTGTCATAGCTTGTGGAGAGAGGTGATGAGGTGGAGGAGGCGGGCCATGATGTCCATGGCGAGACATTTGCGGGTGTCCGGTTCCATCGTTCAGGTAATGCGCGTCATCCCGGTGACCTACGTCCGGGGGCATTCGGGCTTCGCGCATGATTCGGTCGAGAATGGCGTCGTTCTGTCGGACGTGGTGGCCGATTTGGATAACTTCTTGGAGGACATGGTGATATTGCTCGACGAGACCGTCGACGCGGCGGATGACTTCATCTAGCCGCTGTTGAAGAGCGGAAACTTGCAGTTGCTGTTCCTGATTGCTCGGACCGGGCTCTTCGGACTCCTTCTTCGGCCGTTGGGAAGGCGCTTTCCGCTTGATGCCCTCGATGTTGGCGTCGTTTCCTAATCGGAACTGGGGGTGCACGAATTCCCATGCTTGGTCCTATGCAATTATTAGTGGCTGGCGACTAGAAGTATGAAAAAATGCACACATAAGTACATACCCCGTTGGGTCCAGTCGCGACAGTCTCATCCGAGGCTCGGACCTTGTGGAAATCGTACTTGTTGAGCTGTCTTACGAAGCTGGCGAAATTGCTGTGCTTGAAATGCTGCGGCAGGACATTCTTCGTAAATTCGTTATTCTGCACAAGAGCCGGACATCCAATCGTTTAGCTTGCGAACATTCCCAAAATCCCACGATCCGATACGCGGAAGCAAGGGGTCGTGATTACTCAAAAGAGAGAGAGAGAGAGAGAGAGAATACGTACGTCGAAGACAATAAAGCTGGCGCCGCCATCTGACCACCGGACGACATCTCGATGTGTGGTATCCGACAACATGCTGCGAAAACCACGTTATTAGCATCTGATATATCCATTTCGTTCGTCGTCTCTATATTAATAATGAGAGCGTGAACAATGTATACATACCGATATAACTTCTTGACAAAGTCGGCACCTTGGCCGGTACCCAGCGCGGCCTTCCCGCCGGAACCCTCGCCGGAATCCATCCTTCCGGTGTATTTAAGACTGTGCGTATCCGTTCACCTCGCGGTTACCGAATAGCCACGTTATTTCGTTTGAACCTCTTTGTCGAAAGGGAAAGCAAAAAAAGAATAAATCCCACGCGAGATGTGAACCCAACGCACGGCCGGCTATTAAAAACGAGAGGTCTGGGTGGTTTGCAACGTGAAACCCCTTCGCGCGATGGTTCCCTTTTAAAAAAAAGAACCCCGTCGTGTCGAGCCGATATATGTGGTCTCCCTTTTCGTTCTCCAACCGGACGGAATCCTGAAACTTTGAAACCCCCAAAAACTAATAGTATCCAGATGTTAGTAATAGTAATATCCCGCTAACCGATATACCAGGGTTTTCGGTGCGAAAAGGGACCCGCTCTTCGGCTTTGGCCTTTTCCTTCCTTCTAATCTTAACGAGAATATATATGCCGGGGCCTACCCTTGTTTTTCTTCTTGCGTGTCTTGTCTTAAAAGCTTTGGACAAGTGTAGAAGTAAATCCTACAACTGGCGCATGTATATGAGCTGCTTTTTTTATTTCTTATTTTTCTTATTTTCCCTTTCTAAGTGGAAGCTTATCGCGACGGGTTTTTTTGTATAGGAGTATAGCGTGTGTGAATTGGGTGTGTGTAGAGAAGTTGGTGGCGGTAATATAATTCTCGGAAGCTTAACCTTAAGCCTTAAGTTAACTGGGAGCCTGTCTGCTCTTCTTGGTTGTGTTCTTCGGATTCTTTTTTTTGGTTCTTGTCTCCTCCCCAAAAAGAAATTTTGCTGACAGGATGGTCCGACGCAGAAAGTCCGAACTTATTGGTGGGTTTCTTTTGTCTGTCGTATCTCCGCGACTCTCGGGAGGACAATGATTAAAATTGTCAAAAAAAAAAAAGTTATCGGGCGTGATCTGGAGGAATTGAGAGGAGAGAGGAGGAGAGGAGGAACGGGGAAAGGGAAGAGAAGGTAGAGGAGAGGGAAAATATGCAGAATGAGGAGCCCGAGGTCTGTTGGAAGGGTAGCTAAGCAGGATTTCGTAGCTACGGGAACACACTTCTTAGGCAGCTGCTTTTCGGGTTATTCGATTATTCGAGGTGGCTGGCCCATAAGATTGAAATGCGTCGATCTTTGAGGGGGCCGTTTGCTGCGTTCTTTCAACCCGACCTCAAGCCCAGAAAAATAAAAATACGGCAAAAGGATGAATGGGAATTAAAGATGTGTGAGGCACCCGGCGATTGGTTTCTGTGAGCTCGGTGCCAAGTAGGAAAGCTACCCCTTTGGTTTTTGTGTGTCTTGATGCTCGGATAGAAATAAGGGCTTGTGAGGCTTTTGGAAATGTGGATGGGGTTTCCAATATTCGTAAACCAAATAAACCAGGAATGTGAGATATTAATGTGAATCCTTGGTTGTAATATTGATTTTTTTTTTAAAGTTTTCCGGGTGGAGGTTTAAAACAAATGCCAATATAATGGCAGAGTGTGTGATTGTAATTGTGATTGATGGATTTTCGAGTCTGAAGCACACCGGTACCGATACCGTGGAACAGCGGGGGGCAAGGCTTAAAGCAACTCAAGCGCACGGCTGATGACGAATCGCATGGGGAAAATCCAAAAGGACACAGGAAGAAGGGGCAAAGGATATAAATGACGAAGGTCGGATTCAGAAAAGATGGAGGGAGGTGGTAGATTAAAAAGGTACCACGAAAATAAAATATATACCAGCAGATCGAAAATATCTGAAGGATGATGAGATGGAAAGTTACCTATTTCCGCAATCGCTTGTACGAAAAATTAGGTGTGGTTTTCTTTTTAGTTTTGTAATAATTGCTTTGCTCCCCGAATCTGTTCCAAATCAAGGATCGATATCGCAAAAAAAGCGAGATTCGGCAAGGCAAGCCCTCGGTTCAAAAACATAAATTCGAGGATAGCTTGCTGGAACTACTACAGACTGAGAAAAGTATCCGTAGTCAGAGGAAAAAAGACACCGATATTCCTGTTTCTACTTGTAACGGGCCAAATAAAATAAAAAGATTTAAAAATAAATAAAAAACGTCAGAGCCAGAAGGAGAATGGCTGATGTCCGTGTTTCTGCGTGTGAATATGTAAGTAAACGAGGTAGAATGTCGTTAGAACCTCGTTGCACACTTCCGTTCCCTAAGAAGGAGAGCAAAGAGAAAAATAAAAGATATAACGATATTTAGGCGAAAATGCAGGTAAGGATTCAAGAAATAAGGTGGATTTCTGATTTGTGAGGAGGAGGAAAAAGGTCGAGAGGCGAGGCCGGTCTAGAAGCGGCCCTTTTTAATACAGCGGTCTGCCCGTCGCGCAGGTAAGGAAAAGTGGGTTACCCACAATTAAGAAAGAATTAAGCAAGGAAAGGAGATTTCGACGCCAACGGAGCGGGAAAGAAGAAAAGTGAGGACGCTGAGGAAAAAGGAAAGAAAGAGAAAATGGACCAGGAAAGGGTTGCGAAAGCCAGGGTTGGGTGGGAGGTTTGAAAAGTCAGTAAAGGGCATATGTGGGTGGGGAACACCAAATCTCCTCTTTTTATGTATTTTCTTCTTCCTCTCTTAACTCTCGTTTTGACTAACATGTTCTGCAATGTACCGACAGATCAGATTTTCAGATCTCACTGAGTTTCTGATCCTGGAGTCGCAACCGTATGTCATGTACGGTACCCCATCACCTCTTCATCGCCTTTGGTGGCTTTTTTCTTAATTCTTTCTTTTCTTACCTTCGCACCACACTTCACCTCTCTTCCCAAGTTCGTTGTTCCCTTTTCTCTCCGTTTCGCTTGTTCCCTTTTTCGTCCCTCAGCTCCGGACGCCATTCAAAGAATTGTTAAACTTCATGTGCAACCTAGTTTGGTGTGGTGCGTCGTCGTTTGCTCGTTCCTTTTTCCTCCGCCCATTTCTACCTCAATGTGCTGTAAACGGGACGCGATCTTCGTGTACCTTGTACATGTAGTATGTGGTTTTTTACTGCTCCTCTAAATCGGGGGCACATATGTATCAACCATTGAGAAATCACGGGAATCGGGCTTGGGGGTGGTGGTCCTAGGGTTTGGGGACAAGCCTCTACCCTTAACCCAAGGGGCTAATTTAACGAGGAGAGACAGAGAGGCCCAAAATGTAGGGACAATCGATTAGATGGCTTGCGATCTCACAGGCATCTTCCTAGTCGTAGAGGCGTTCGTTCCCTGACTCTTTTCTCGCTTTTCTCGTGCGATGAACCCGCTCTCCTGGTTTGAGGATCTCTGCAGGCGAAGATGATATCTTGCTAAACCCACACTAACGCTTTAACCTTTTTTCATGGCTCAACGCTTCCACTATTACGTGAAAGTGGAAAGAAAAAAAAAACGGCAGAGCTGCAGGAGGAAATTCACCGGACTCCGTTTTTTACGTTCACGCTTTGATTGATGCAGACAATACGTACAGGAACAGGAAACGGGGCGGAGAGCGAACCAAAAAAGAAACAGAAAAATAAGTGTGGAACTCGAAAGGTCACAGAGAGCAGGGAAAAATGACGGTCTTGAACTAAAGCGAAATAGATAGGACGAACGCGAACAGTGGAAAAAAGAAGAGTTTGGAAATGTGCTGAAAGGAAGCTAAAATGGGACCTGCTAGTGTAGCTTTGTACCTGGATCCATGGAATGGATGTCAAGGGAATTCTTGATTCCCCGACCAATGAGCATCGGCGCATGAGACTAGATAGGACGCCTTTCTCTCAAAACATCTTACGGACATAAGGATTGTCCCCTCTCGCCTGAAATGGAGAAGTGAGAGAGTGAGAGAGGTGTACGTAGCACCGCCCGCCGCCGTCCCCGGGTCTCAACAATAGAGACAATGCCATGGAAAGATTTGCACAAAGTGTGTACCGTATGCGTCGACGGTTTACCTATAGTCAGGTACAAGGAATCCGAGGTACCGAAATTCCTTCCTTAGCTGAGGGGTAATGGTGTTTCACAAGATGTTCAAAATCGACGGGCACAGCCAAGTAGTCGTTACCTCGATGATGGAAAAGAACAGGAGAAAAAAGGAAAGAAAGGAATCTAAAATCTCATCGAGATCTGATCTGGTGGGTTCGTAAAATTCGCGCGTTATCCCGTCCGTTTACCGTGCACCCACATCCTCCTCTTGGTTACCATCGCCCCTCCGGACCCTCCCTATAGCTACTTACTTACAGTTGCGGGATTGTAGATATGATATTTATTTATATATGTGATATATGGCCCGTATCGTCGCGGAGGCTCGCTTATCGAAAAGGTCAGCAAGATACGAAGAAGGGGGGGCGAAATCTACGATTTTTCTCCCCTTGACTCGACTGGGTATGTGGTCTCCGCACGGGCAGATCCTGTAATGCGTACACGGACAGACAGAAGGGTTACTGGAGCAGGTCGAACGAAACTCGCCGTGATTTCACGGGATGGGAAATCCAGCCAATGGAGGGTGCAGCGTCAATCGTTCCCCGATTTTCCCTTGCGCTGGACCAGAAATATAAAACAGTCCTGCAGACGATAGACATTCTGCCTCTGTTTCGACTAGTCTGCTCGGGACTAATTGCTGGTTCGCGACATCACCGTCTTCGTCTCATCATGTGCTGTCTTGGAGGTCTGGTCTGAATCGTCGCCGAGTGGGGCAGCAGCCAACCGGCTCCACTTCGCGCGCTGGAAACGGCAGCGATGACGTCGATCCCATTCTGCTCCCTGCCGCCTCGCTGCGTCCGGCTGGCTGCCCCGGCCGCCCTCCTCCAACGCAAAACAGAGCCCAGCCCGCCGGACGACCAGCCCAGCCGCGCCTGGCCCAAACAGCCTGGCCGTACTGAGGTCGCTGCGTGGTTTGTGCTCTCATGCGCATGCGGTGCTATATTATAACGTCCCACACTATAGTCCAGCGAGCATGGGCATGAGCATAGATCACGATCACGCTTCCCGTCAATGTAGATACCCTTCATGTCCGCGTGAAACCGCAGTCTTCTCGCATAACCGAAAATACACCGTGTATACATGCTTGCTTGCTCGTTCTCATACAACAGACACGCGCAGATTGCCGCGCACACAGACAGACAGACTTCACCAAACCCCAAAACAGATGGTACCCAAAAAATGTACTTTTCTCTCTCTCTCTTTCCTTATCCCTATCGCGCTCAAGGGGCAGGGGCATGTGCGGTTACGAAAATAGATGTGCGATGATGTCCCTTCTGCAGGTCCCCACAGTCCATCCACTGTGCCCCTCGTGAATGCATCCGCCTATCAAAAATCAAAAGAAACAAAAGTTTGGTATTCCACAATTGCTCGCGCACTAACAACTTTCTCTCTTTCTCTCTCCTAAAACAAGCTCATGATATCCTCATTCTTCATTTGCGGCTTCCCCTGCTGTCCAGGCGGCGGACTCGTCGTCTCTAAATTCATTCCACCAAACCCTCCTCCCAGAATATCCATATCGGATCCAGCCGCACCGCCTCCATTCTGCACGCTCCCATCACTGCCAAACACACCCAGCAGATCGTCCAGATTGTTCGCCGGCTGCTGGACCCCGCCTGGATTCGCCGATAACCCGGAAATGGGACTCGCGACCCTGCTAGCCTCCGCTGAGTCGGGCGTCGTTCCTCCCATCCCAAACGGATCGTTCGATGGCGTCGACGCGCTAGCCGGCGCCCCTCCGTCGAAATCGATGTCCAGGAGATTTTCCATATTGGTCACCTTGCCACCTGTCACCGCTGCGGCCGCCTGGATCGGATTCTCGCGCGCGTTTTGCTGTGCCTCTCTGCAAATATTATCAAGATGATTAGTGAAAAACGTACTACGTATATATTTTCGTAAAAGGGTAAGAGAAAACATACTCTAACGCCCGCTTCTGCAGAGCATCTGCGCCGGTCCTGCCGTGGCCGACGAATGTCTCTGGAGGCTTGTGGTAGACCGACGCCAACGTGGAAATCTCAGCGAGCAGCTGCTCCAGCAAGCCTGGCGGTAACGACTTGATGGTCGAAGTAATAGGCGGCTTGTCCGCAAGAACGATCGTCTGCACCCAGCCAGGGCACCCGTTAGCTTCTGAAACGACGTCCCGAATCCGTCACCGGCATGGGAAGGCGGCTCGGGAGAAAAGGACCAAAATATAATATATACGTACCTTTGCCAACGCCGGATCGTTCGACAGCAACCGCCAGTAAATAAACGCTCGATCTCTCAAATCCGGATTATCGCTCTTGGTGGTCACGTTCTGTAGCACCTTCTGCACGAGCGCCTGTGTTTGCGGCTTCTTCAGGAACAGCTTCACACAGGCCGTCAGCAGCTGCAGCTGCACTTGTGTTTCCTCCTCGTCGAGACCTTCGATGAATGTTGTCAAGATTTCGTCCGCGTTGTTGATCTTCTCCGCGTACTCTCCAACGATCCATATCAACGAGCCCCGTGCCTCCGGCTCGTCTAGTTCATCGAGTGATTGACATAATTGGGGTATTATGCCTTCGTATCCGGGGTATTTTCTCAGAATATCCTATCAAAAGAGATGTCAGACATGCTACCACCACCCCGTATTTTATTTCTTTCCCTAGAAGGCGAAATGAAAATCCTACCTTAATGACAACAATAGCCTCCTGGACAACGTAATTGACTTTGGTGTTGATCAAGTCCATAAGCACGTTGACGCATTTATCCTTGGCACTTTCGATCTTGATGGCACACTGTCCGATCGCCTTTACAGCTCTCCTGACAAAGTCCATGTCAACCTCGAGCGCGTACTCCTTAAGTTCCATCAGGAGCTGGTCGACATTGGAGTCATTAGCTATCCGGATCATGATCTCCAGCTTCTCGAGCTTGACGTATGGCGGGTCGTTGTATTTGCAGAAAAACACACGCATTTCCTTGGATAAAATATCCGGCTGCTTTTGAAGGAGAAGGTTGATATTGCGGAGGGCGACATATTGGACCTCCGGAGCGGACGATAGAAGGGTAACTAGATAAACGCTGAAAGTTAGAGGATGGACTGGGCAATAACAGGTGGTTTATCTTACCAAGAGGTGGGGCCATCTTCCTCATGTAAGTCTTAACAACATCGTAGTTGAGGCCTTTCATATGTGCAAAGACAACCTTGATAGCAGAGATGACAACGCTAGGGTTCACATGCTGGAACTGGGGAACAACTCTTTCGCAGATGTGTTCCATTTCCTTGAGGTCAGACGTCTTGTATTCGGCCAGCTGGGTGAGAATTGTGATTCGCCCCCATCTATAGTTTTCGTTAGTAAACTTCATGCGGTGACAAGTCGAGGTGATTGAGAGATTCGTACTCTGTGCACTCATTCAATGCCAACAGTAGTTTCTTCAAAACTGGCGGTGATACCGATAGAGCACCGGTCTCCGGAGCTGAGTGCTGAATCTCAGCCAGTGCTGTTACAGAGTTGGCAACAACCTATGATCCAAATCTTGTTAGTAAATGCGTACATATGACTAGACTTTGCAGCATAAAGACACATACCATTGGATTCGAATCTGCAATCATTTCCTGCAGCTGTTCCAAAAATCCGTTCTCCAAACACAGCTGTGGGTTCAAATCGAACAGCTTGGCCACGCAAATAGCTGCCGTTTTTCGCACATACGGACTCTCGTCCTTCAACGTCTTCCTCAGCGGTTCTTCCATATAATCCACCATCTTGTCTACTCTAATGCATCCCATAGTCCGTATTGCCAACGCTCGCACGAGAGGATTCGGATCTTCGGAGTCCTATTCCATGCATCTTATCAGCTTTCATCCTTCCTCCTAAACTACTGCATCATTCCTTGGTTCCCTGGTTGCCTATTCTTTCGTAGCGGGGGATGTAAGGAAAGTGACATACTTGAACAAACGTGTTTACTGCCAAAATACACAAATCGGGATGACTTTTCGCGTAGTTCATCAGATAGAGGTAGACCAATTTCTTCTGGTCGAGATCCGGGGTGGCGATGTTCTTCAAAACGTCCGGGAAGAGCGCCGAGACGTCTTTGCCGAGCGTCATGGCCATGATTGTGCGTTGGATTGCATCCTTCCTATTGCTCGCCATGAACTACCGGTTAGCATCGTCCTATCTGTTTATATCGTATCTGAAGGGTCGGGGTTTGGTGCGGTCTCGTGGACGGTAGACGGGGAGAGGGTTCGGCAACCTTTCGTGGGCGTATTGGGATACCTGTACACATCTTACGTTAGGACCGTATTCTAAATTTTTGAGATGATATGAAGAGGAAGGCGTACCAATCCGCTTCTAAGCTCGAATGTTTCTCCTTTCCGCGGAACCTGGAATACGTTCCGGAGACGATTCACGGCCATCATTGCTGATTTATTGCTGTCGCCCGGCGAGCTGAAGCTTCGCTGGGCGGGAAGGTGGCCGTTAGGGGTGCTGGTTGTATGGAGTGTCTGTCCGGGGGTCCCGTAATCGGTGGATCTCGCGGTGGATAAGGGATGGCTGCTCGTGCTGGAGGTAGGTATTTGGCGATCTGGTAAGTTGGAATTACCAAAGTGCAGGTTTTGTGTAGAGCTCTGCTTGCTGGGTGGGTGTAGTGGGTGAGGGTGTGGTTGAGGCGCGAGCTGCTGTCGAGCTGTTGAGATTAGATTAGATTAGATGGGCCGGTTCAGCTCGCCCAAAAATCCAACACACAAGGGGACGGCCTCGAGCTTTCTCGAAAAGTCGACACCGCGTCTCGAAACAACGAAGAAGCCGGAAGTGTACAGACAGCAGGTGGGAAAGCCCTGCGGTATCTTGCGATTTGCAAGCAGCCAGCTGTGGGTCAGAAGACGCATGCTAGGTTTTTGGCAAAATCTAGGCGTTCCAAGATGGTACGTTCCTATTTCCATGTTGGATCCTGAAATCCTACTATCCTGGTTGCCGCGATTACGCATGTGTTCATCTTGGTTGCTGACATCTAATAATGTATCCAGGCATCACTCCCAAATCTCCGCAGGTTGTTCGCAAATGCAAGAACCGAGATGGAAGAAAGCTCGTTCTCTAGATCCGCTGTGAGTAACTATTATTGTTTAGGAATATGTATCCTTCCCTTGATACAATTAGCTTACGAGTGTTGCACCTGCAGTTCTGGAATCTGATACTATTCGTGTCGTCCATTGCAGTTTTTAGTGTGGCTGCACAGCGGATGTCAGGGAGAATCACAAGTGGAACTGCTGGTACACGGTAATATCTTGGGCGATGTCCCTGCTGGATAAATTCTACGACTATTTCACGATCGACAAGCTACTTGTGGTTTTTTATCATGGTTATGAAATATCATTGCTCGGACTGTAGTCTAATACAGAAGGAAGAAGGAAGCAGAGTTCCATCTCTTAGGAGATTAATCAACTGCGAAATATGAAATATAAGATATATGGCTTATAAAAAGCGCCATGGGAGTATATCTGCATACATACTGTTATATAAAAACATGACTTAGAAAAGGGATGCGAAAAACGACCCTTGATATAAAACAAAAGACCAAAAATAGAGAAATCCCCAAACACCTGTATGTACAACCGTTTAAAGATGTGGCTAAACCGAAAAAAAGACTGAAGGCTCCGAATGTTATGATCATGACAATGTTGAAGAAAACCGGCGATAGTAGATGAGGATCGATCAAACCTTCTCATTTAAGTGGAGGTTTCGTCAGGTCGGCTGGCGGGTCTGCTAGTCTCGACATCAGACCAGTCACCCTCCTCGCTCTTCTTGCTCTTGGTATCATCACCCTCGACGGTCTCGGTCTTGATCTCAGGGATGGTCTCCTCCTGCTTAATCTCGGCCTCACCCTCGGTATCTTCTTTCTTAATCTCGGCATCGCCTTCCTTGCTTTCTTCACCCTCCTCGGCGATGTCGTCAAGAGATAAGTCCTTGCTGCGTCTCTTCTTCTTCTTCTCACTGAAACCGTTGCTGTCCTCGTCGCTGTCATCACCGCTCAACATCTTCATCTGTCGTCGTTGCTTGAGCCACTTCTGGCGTCTCTGCAAGAACTTGGTGCGCTTCTTCTTCTCCTTCTCTTCGGCCTTCTTGATGTTGTCGAGTTGAACGTCTAACCATTCCTTGATTTCCTGAACAGCAAGCTTGGGGTCGTGCTTACGTGGGAGAAGGAAATTCTGGACTTCAGCGGGGGTGAATGTGTTTTCTGGGACGACTTCGGCGAACTCCTTGGCGAGTTCCTCGACTTCCTGCTTGTGGGTGGCCTCCATTGCGATTTCTTTCTCGGTCTTCTTCTTCTCGGCTTCAAGGGCGAGGGAGGAAACGTTTTGCTTCTTGCCAGAGTACAACTGAATGAAGATCTGTTCGAGGACTTCCTTGTTGGCGCGGCCAAATTCGATTTCCATGTCTACTCTACCGGGTCTGATCAAGGCAGTATCGAGGGATTCGCGGCGATTGGTGGTCATAATGAGGACACGACCTTCTTGGGAGCCAACACCGTCAATGGCGTTCAAAAGACCGGAGAGAGAGACATTGGATGGGCGGCGGTTGTTCTGGCCACGGTTGAGAACCTTGTCGACTTCCTCATCGTCATCGGAATCGATATCTTCGTCATGGGGCATGCCGTAGCCGTAGTCACGGTCAACGTTTGCAGAGTCAACGTCCTCAAGGAGAACGATGGCACGGGGAGGAAGGGACATGAAGAGTTCTTGGACGTAGTTATCGTGGAGATTCTGGGAACCGAGAGACAAGATGAAGAGCTTGAGGTTGAAGGCACCGGCGATGGCGGTGGTCAGGGAGGTTTTACCAGTTCCTGGAAGACCGTAGAAGAGGTATCCACGACGGTAGGGGAGACCCTGTTCCTGGTACCATGCCTTTGTCTTTGGGGAAAGGTATTCTGCGATATCGGTGAGGAGGCGGTTCTTGTCCTTGAAGGTCATGACGACGGAGTCAAGAGAACGGATGGGACGGGTTTGCGAGGCGGACCAGCGCATATCGTAGGTATCACAGGTGTGGAGGATGGTCTTGTACTGCTGCTGTTTCATGAAGAGGACACGGCAGTGGGCGAGAAAGCGGCGGAGGGCGACTGGGTTTCGACCAACGGTCCAGATATCGACAGTCTCGTCGTCTGGGCGAGCTCCCATACCGTTGTTATTGTGGGTCGGGGTGTGCTCAATCGTTCGTTCAATGATGAAGAGGGTGCGCTCGAAGAAGAAGTAGTGCTTCTTGGCGGATGCTGGGATGAACTTGAGCTTCGGGCCGTACTCGTCAACCTGGACGAACTCGCTGTCGGGACGGTTGATGCCCTTGAAAGTGGCACCGTCGTAGAACATAGCCTTATGCTTTCTTGGGATTGTGTCCTGCTGGGTGCTGACGTGGAAGAGTCGAGAGTCTGTGGAGATCTCGTTTCTGGAGAGGTATTCCATAACGTAATCGAAAGATTCATCATTGGAGCGGATGTGAGCTTTGGACAAGAAGTAGGCGGCGAAGAAGTTCATGGCCTGGTAGATCAGGCTCAGGAAGAACGAATAGAGACCGGTGAAGGAGTTGAAGATTGTGAGAAGCATGCCGACAGTGATGAGCAGCGAGGAGTCGATGCCATACTGGTCGAGCAGCCGCTTGACCATCTCGGCTCCGGGGATGGAAGCGAGAGCTTCATCGTTGGGGACGGTACCCTGCGGTCCGGCACCCAAAGGATTTTGATGGTAGAGACCTGCACCAAGAGCCATGGCGGCAGGATCCTGCGCGAGGCCGCCCATGAAGAGCATATTTCAAGAGGAGCTGTGTTTTGTGCGCGTGTGCGGTGTGAGGGTGTTGCTGATAACGTTAAAGAGAGGAGAGGTGATGGATAAGCTGAGCAGATACGCTGCTGATGGATGCTTTATATATTCTAATGTGTAGCTGTTCTAGAAGAAGATTTTTTTCTTCCTAGACGTATATCTCGCCAATTAAATATTTTTTCAACCGGGGAGATAGATTTAGAAGGATCCAAGCTGGTGAATCCTTGCCTGGTGGTCTCGACAGGGAGAGTGTAGGCGACAACAGGCGAGTCGTAAGAAAAAACGTTTGCCTTTCGAGCTTCGAGCCGAGTCGAATAGTTCCACGAATGCTGAGTGGATGTTTTACTGGTGGTAATGCTATGCTGATGCTGATGCTGATGAGGAGGAGAAGGGAAGTGAGGGGAGGGCGGGACGGAGGACGTTAAATAATGATAAGAGTTCCGTCCGACGCCTGAAGCTGGAAAGGGAGCCCTCGAAGCGGTGCGTGGCTAGTTCCAGACGTTGGTGCAGACCCACCGGGGAAAGCGTGCACGTCCAACACATCCGGCCCCGTTTAGAGTAATTCGCCTGGCAATGCACCTCAGCAGCACTATCAGTCATATCAGTCTGCTGGTGTGCCTTAATCGCTCCTGGGCCTCTCTCGCTGCCCTTTTGTCTGAGGCCCCACTCATACCAGACTTTGGTTGCGAGGGTGCCGAATCTGACCGCATCTTCTTCCGATGACTCAATTCTGCATCTTGACGGTATCGAGATGACGAGAACCGGTTGCTTTCCCAGACAGAGACCAGATGGCGATACATCCGATCACTGATCGGTGAAGAATGCGTCTTTGTCAGAGTCTCAACGGAGACAGAACACAGAGAGGCCTCTCTCTTGGGTTCGTTATTTCTCTGCCTCGGGTACCTGTACCACTCGCACATAGATCCGGCTGGGACACAGATCCGGCTGGGAGACTCCAAACCCTGAGTGACACGGTGCCTACGGGCGGGTGCATGAAGACAGAAGACGGCAGACCAGAAAGAAGAAATGGATCGCCGGTACTGTCACTGCTAATTTCGTTCTCCTCTCGACTTTGGCTGTCTCTAATGCATCTTGCAGGGCCCAAATCTGATCTGACTCTTTTTTAAACACTCCTGGCCCCTGTCGAGCCCCACACCCTGGCTTTCCGGACAATGGCAGCAAACCCCTCAGCCTCAGCCAAGCCTCTCGCTTCCCACCGCTTGCACTTGCACCAAGCATGTCGCCAATGCATCAGGCGTCCTGTCGGCCAAAGGTACCCGATAGGCTACCGAATTGACGACACGAGCAGAGATTTCTAGTTCGAGGCGGAGAGTATGTGGGATGGGGGGGTTTCCGTCATTTCGTATTATATTGTCTTTGAAAATGGAGAAGAGATTTCTTGTGAGACCCCCGTACTGCCGAACCAAGGTCTCAGGTCGCATAAAGCGGGTGCAATGGGAGGTCGAAAGCAGAATGGATGCGTCGACGAGCGCACTAGCACGGAGTCGATGTATCATCGGCGGGTTTAGCGTGCCAGTCAGAATATAATTCTTTATTTCTGTTTGGGAAGAGCCGTACCGACAGAAGCTTACATATGTACATGTTGAGTCAGCCGTGATATTGCAATATTGTCTACGTAGGCAGTGGGAATTTACTCTTGACCAGACGTAGCGTATAGTGCTACAGTGCCAACAGCATCAAGAAACGAGCACAGTGACATTAAATGGGGACAGTGTTCCATCTCCAATGAAAACTGCCCTCAGATTGGCTACCAGCAGACAGAATCGAGGGCGAAAATGGGATTGAAAGTATCACGTGACAGTGCGTGCTGTCAACAACGCGGTGTTGTTTTGCCTTGTCGTTCGCCTGCCCGACGCGTCCCCCTTCGAACCCGCCCGCACAGTCATATCACCACCACTACAACCACCAACCTCTGACCTTCCCTGCTGTGGACGTGTGATTACCAATCCGCCCGTCACATCTCCTTATTCGTATCAACAACCACATCCCCACGGTCTGTTCACACCACCCATGGCTTGGTGACCTCTCTCCGGTTTCATCACATCTTCGAGATCGCTTCTTGTTTACCTCTTCACCCACACGCTCCCCGATCTGCCTCTTCAGTCCGCCTCGGTCTCGACCAGGCCATAGATCATCGAGCATCATGAGCAAGCCGGCCACCCCACTTCCCGCCTTTCGCTCCCCGTTGACTCAACTCTCTGAGAACCGCCGCCCTCAGAGCACCACTCAATCGTCGTCCCAAAAGCTCGTTCGCATCAACGCCACCCCTTCGGGTTCTCCCGTCTTCAAACCGTTCAAATGTCCCGGCGCCGCTGCCCCCAAACGTGAATCCGCTCTCCCTGCTCGTAAACGCCGCAAGGTCGACTACTCTGGTGCCGATGGAACCGGCCCCGATGGAGAAATTGCGTGGACCGCTCCTGGTGCCGTCCTCGCACTCCGTGAAGCAAACAAGCTACCGACGTTCAAAGTGAAAGATGCGGAGTCGACATTCAGAGCAAAGTTTGCCATCCCATTCTCAGACAAGTCCCGTATCAATGCCAACCGCCCCACCATCGCCCTCGGTATGCGTCGGGGTGCCAATTTTGTCCCGAAGGCTCTCCACGATCCCGCCGGCGAGTTCGCAATCGTCCTCTACGACCCCACCACCGATGACAAAAAGGAAGAACCAGAAGAGTCTCCTGAACCGCAGCCGGACTCCTCGGATAAATCCGCTGGAAAACGGCCAAACAAGAGTTTGAATGAGATATTGGGCATCAAGAAGCAGGATACCAGTGATATCCCGCGTGTCGCTGTGGTTATTGACCCTCGGCTGGCGAAAGTTCTGCGACCACATCAGATCGAGGGTGTAAAGGTTGGTTTTTTTGATTCTGCAAACGTATGCGCGAAGGGTTGCCTGGTGATTTCTGACGTACGTTGGTGAATCTAGTTTCTTTACCGAGCTGCCGCTGGACTTATCGATCCGAAAGCGCACGGTTGCATCATGGCAGACGAGATGGGTCTCGGTAAAACTGTAGGTTTTCTGCGCATCCGTCCGGCATTTACCTATATTGATCTTGCTGACCTATTTTTGTAGTTGCAATGTATCACATTGATGTGGACGCTTCTCAAGCAGTCGCCGGAACCTGGGAAGCCGACAATCAGGAAATGTGTCATTGCATGTCCGTCCAGTTTGGTTCGCAATTGGGCGAACGAACTGGGTAAGTTCGATTCTCTTGGTATATTCTATTTGAGATTGGATGAATCTGGCTAACGGCTATATCTAGTCAAATGGCTCGGGGAAGGCACTATCCATCCGTTTGCTGTGGATGGCAAAGGAGGAAAGGATGAACTTATCAGCCAGCTCAAACAATGGGCCATCGCTTCGGGAAATCAAATCGTCCGCCCGGTCCTCATCGTCTCTTACGAGACCCTGCGTCTCTACGCCAAAGAGCTGGGAAACACCGAGATCGGGTTGATGTTGTGTGATGAAGGTCATCGTCTGAAGAACGGAGAATCTCAGACCTTCACCTCCCTTACCGAATTGAACGTCAAACGTCGTGTCATCTTGTCCGGAACACCCATCCAGAACGATCTAACGGAGTACTTTTCCCTCCTCAATTTCGCAAACCCTGACTACCTCGGCTCCCGTGGTGAATTCCGCAAGAAATATGAAATGCCGATTCTCAGGGGTCGTGACGCGAACAGTGACGAGAAGACCCGACAGAAAGGAGATGAGCGACTCCAAGAACTATTCGGCCTGGTCAACAAGTTTATCATCAGAAGAACCAACGATATTCTTTCGAAATACCTTCCCGTCAAATACGAGCATGTCGTATTTTGCAATCTAGCGCCTTTCCAGACGGATCTATACAATCACTTTGTCACCAGTACCGAGGTCAAGAAGCTACTCCGCGGAGTTGGCTGCAAGCCGTTGAAGGCGATCAACGTGCTGAAGAAGCTTTGCAACCATCCCGATCTACTCAATCTGCCTGACGACTTGCACGGTAGCGAACAATTCTTCCCTGACGACTTCATCCCCAAGTACCAACGTGGAAGGGAGAACCACCGCTACGTTAACGTCACACATTCCGGCAAGATGCTCGTGCTTGATAGAATGTTGCGTAGGATTCGACAGGACACCAATGATAAGATTGTCCTTATCAGCAACTACACGCAGACGCTGGATGTTTTCGAAAGACTTGCGCGTGCGAACAAGTAAGTACCGCTTCTAAGAGATGGTGTGATATTCCAGGACTAATGGTTATAGTTACGGGTTCCTTCGACTGGACGGTACTATGACTGTCAACAAGCGCCAGAAATTGGTGGATAAATTCAACGATCCGGAGGGAGAAGAGTTTATATTCTTGTTGAGCAGTAAAGCTGGTGGATGCGGTCTCAACTTGATCGGTGCCAATCGACTCGTTTTGTTCGATCCTGGTAAGTTTCTTTTTTATAAGGATCTGATGGCCGTGTCGGCATGCTAACTGTTTGATAATAGATTGGAATCCTGCAGCAGACCAGCAGGCGCTTGCCCGTGTTTGGCGTGATGGTCAGAAGAAGGACTGTGAGTACCCAGCGCCTCCCAAACTAGCATCTAAAAGGTATATATATCTAATATTTTGCGGACAGGTTTCGTTTATCGTTTCATTGCCACCGGTACGATTGAAGAGAAGATCTTCCAACGGCAATCTCACAAACAATCACTCTCCTCGTGTGTGGTTGACGAGGCGCAAGACGTCGAGCGTCATTTCGGAACGGAGGATCTGAGGAAGCTGTTTGAGTACAACTCCAATACACGCAGTGATACCCACGACACGTTCAAGTGTAAGCGGTGCAAGCCGGATGGGAAGCAGTTTATCAAGGCGCCGGCGATGTTGTACGGCGATACGAGCACGTGGAATCACTATGCGGGTAACGGGATGGGCAAGATTGAGGATTTGTTGTTGAGGTCCGAAGGGGAGGATGTAGGGGAGGATCGGGTTGTGAGCGAGGTGTTCCAGTATATCAGCCACTGATCCTATTTCCTCGGGGTGGCATGTGGAGGGGTGTATATATCATAAAACAAAGCGAGGACGTTCGATTGGTTGCACATATGTTATTTTACTATTCTGTTTTTTCTTTCTCTTTTTTTCTTTTAGATAGTCTTTCCAGATAGAAGCGGGGCGAGCGTTGGGGGGAGTTTGGTATATTTTTGGGAAACACGCATCATGTATTGGCGACGACCGTTTTAGACAAGCGCATAAGACAAGACAAGACAAGATCACGCTACTTGGTACCCTGCAGAAGGGGAAGGACAGACAAGTCCCGTACCGTATACTGCACTCTTCCTTTTGGTTGGTTTTCCCGTCCAACCCAGTTTTCGGACGTTGGTTAGCGAGACAGACAGCGGTAAAGGAATCGATTCGCATGGTACCTACCCACCTGTCTCCTCGCACAGGCACGAGAAATCTTACGTCGACCGACGGGAATTTAAATGTGAAGGGCGAGGGATCCGACATGCGAAAAGGAGTAATATTATAAGATTTCCTTACGTCGTCCGCCGGGCTGCCTGGGCGAGAGGGAGAGGGAGACTCAGCCTGAGGCGTCACGCTGGGAGTCATCGATCCTGGCCGGCATGAGACCCTGGCGCCTGTCCGTCCTGCCGGTATCCTCCAACAGAGCGTTCCCTCATGTACAAGTAGCGGTATGCCGGGCGAGACATTGGCTCTCTTCTGGGGGCAAGTTATCGCATGAGCTCAACAACCGCAGGCTCGAAGCCATTTATAATCCTGCCGGTCTCTGTACACTAAACTAACCTGCGGTTGTGCAGTTGTTAGCTGGCCGGCCTGATTCTCCTCACTCACTCACTCACTCTCCCTACCTCACCCGACATTTTTGGATACTTCCCTCTCTCTTCTCCACTTCCTCTCCCCTTCTCCCCTCTCCCTCTCTCCTGCCTCTCTCCTGTTCCCTCGTCTCTGCTACCTACCTGCGATACTTCACGATATCAGACATCGTCTACTCCCATCCCACACGTACACACCATCCTTCGTTGTAAATTAGCCTCTGCTGGGCGGTTTGTCGTGTCTGCCAACTTCCTCTCCTAGCCAGTTGCCCATCCCCACCTTCTACGGCCAGAACCTCACTCCACTCGCCGCAGAGCGGAAGAAGAAGAAGCTGCCCATTTCACGTGGCCCGCATTGTAGAACCTCTCGCCAACTCTGATAGCATTTCCGTCACAGCTTCAACCCCCCTCTCTCTTTCTTTCTCTCCACCTCAAGCTTTCCATTTACTGAGTATCACCAATATCACTATCATCATCTCACCATCACCTCTCAGAAGAGCATCTCCGCTGTCACCCCTCCTGAATATACTCCCTCTCCCTCCTTCTCCCTCCCTCCCATTCCGGTGACATCCTTCTTTCCAGGAGTGACGGCACAAGGTTCTTCCACACCCACGGAATAACCTTGTACTCCCTCGTCGTCTCCGCCTCCCCCCCGTCGGTCACCACGTTTCCATCCAACCGGAAGCGAAAAACCTCGTCGGCAGCAGCTAGCCAGCCAGACCAGACGCCAGGAGCACCCGCCGACTCGCAACCGGCCTCCACTGGTTCACCAACACTCGCTCCTCAGCCAGTGCGGCAGCAGTCCGCCCTACCCACTCCCTCCTCAATCTCCACCCTCCTAGCCGAGGAGCGACCCGCCAAGCGCTCGCACTCCAACGCCGAAGATAACGACGAAGAAGCGGCCTTCTCGCCAGCATACGAAACGCTCACAGAGCACGACCAGCCCAAGGGGAAAATGTCAGAGATGAGCGACGATGATTTTCTATCTGGGGGTTCCGATGAGGAGTTCATGGATGAGAGCATGGACAGTGGTGCGTTTATCTCCCTTCCCTACACAAAACTGATAAATAAATACAAATGTACCAAAAACAAGAAGCTGACAAAATATTATCCGCAACTACAGACTTCGAAGAAGAAGACGGCACCCAATACCTCGACGATAAAGACGAGAGACCCCAAAAGAAAGCCTACGAAGTAGACTTCTCGGTGCTAACCGAGGGCCAAATCAAAACTTCACAACGAGAATCAATCGAGGAAGTCTGCTCGATCCTAGACCTCACACCAGAAAACGCCGCCGTCCTGCTGCGGCACTTCAAATGGAACAAGGAACGCCTCATCGAGCAGTATATGGACGGCTCTCAGAAGCTGCTCCAGGAAGCCGGTGTGGACCTCACGGGGAGAAATAAGCCGGAACTGAAGGCTGTGCCGGGGTTCATGTGCGACATCTGCTGTGAAGACGAAGACGGGCTCGAAACCTTCGCGTTGAGGTGCAACCATCGATATTGCGCGGATTGTTACCGACATTATCTGACGCAGAGGATCAAGGAGGAAGCTGAAGCTATCCGGATACAGTGTCCCGCTAATGAGTGCAAGATCTTGGTTGACCCGAAGAGCATCATGATGTTGGCGACCCCGGATGTTATGGTTAGGTGAGTTTTTTTATTCTCATATCTCACCCCCTGAAAAATATTAATATGGCGAGAATTGTTACTAATATGGGTATTTGTTTAGATACAATGAACTTCTTAACAGGACTTATGTTGAAGATAAAGAAAACCTTCGCTGGTGCCCCGCCCCTAACTGCGAGTACGTTGTAGACTGCTCTGTTTCGCAGAAGCAGCTGCATGAAATCGTGCCAACGGTGCTGTGTAGCTGCGGCCACCACTTCTGCTTCGGCTGTGGGTCCAACGACCACCAGCCGTGCCCGTGCGGCCTGGTGAAGAAGTGGCTGAAGAAGTGCGAGGACGACTCCGAGACGGCGAACTGGATTTCCGCAAACACCAAGGAGTGTCCAAAGTGTATCAGCACGATTGAAAAGAACGGTGGATGTAATCATATGACCTGCAGGAAGTGTAAGCACGAGTTCTGCTGGGTTTGTATGGGGCCGTGGAACGAACACGGTACCAGTTGGTATAATTGCAATCGGTACGAGGAAAAGAGCGGAATTGACGCCCGAGATACTCAAGCCAAGAGCAGAGCTAGTTTGGAGCGGTACCTTCATGTAAGTTTCCTAGTATATTCGTTGGAAATGAAGGATACGAGCCGAATGCTGATTTTTTAAAAAAATTATAGTACTACAATCGTTATGCCAATCACGAACAATCTGGCAAATTGGATAAGGATCTCTACATCAAGACGGAGAAGAAGATGACGATGCTGCAGTCGGCCTCGGGCATGTCCTGGATCGAAGTGCAGTACCTCGACGCGGCGTCCAAGGTGCTCCAGCAGTGCCGTCAGACGCTGAAGTGGACGTACGCTTTCGCGTTCTACCTGCAGCGCAACCATCTTACCACCATTTTCGAGGACAACCAGAAGGACTTGGAAATGGCGGTCGAAGGGTTGAGCGAGCTGTTTGAGAAGCCGACGGATCAACTTGCAAACATCAAGGTGGAGATGATGGATAAGACGGCGTATGTGAGCAACCGACGAGTGATTCTGTTAGATACGACAGCGAAGGGTCTTCAAGATGGTACTTGGGAGTTTACTGTTGAGTTTTAAGCGGTTCCCAACGATACAGGTGGATATTCATTTTTCATCTCACAGCGGATGGTGATACGATTTTTTAACGACGGATGCCTAGGGGAAGATTCGTAGGATGGTTTATATTCTATTAACTTTTGAAACGGAAACCCTTAGAATTATCTTTTTGCTACTTTCCTCTTCTTTGTGGGATTTCTTTCATTTTTACGCCTTCGCTTTTTTTTATACTATTATTAACGGCCAGATGGATATAGGATTTTATTTGTTTGTACTTTTTCGAGCTTCTTCCCCCTTTTTTTTCTTCCCTTGCCGACTTAAACCTCTTTTTGTCTTTTACACTTTGGCTTTGTGCGCCTCTCTGCTCACCAGGATATATCCGGATGATGCGGGCTGGCTTTTCTACTCTATTTTGGTTTTGTGGCATAAACACATGGACAATATTGGCGAAATTACAGAGAATAGCAGAATATCAGATCGAAATATGAACTCCAAATCGTTTGCACCTGTGATTATTACTGTAGGATAATTGTTGGAAGGAGTGTCGGGAGGACGAATGAAGTAGGTGTGTTGGCGTGGTATTTTTCGGTCGCGCCAAACCGAATTGCACCAGAAAACTTCGCTTCGACATTTTGCGACTTCAAGAAAAAATATTATTCGAGCTTCAATTGAGATAGGTTGACGACCAGCATCACCACCCACTCGATACCCGACTGCCCTGCATCGCACACTCATTTACCTCCCTCTTGGACTAATTGCAGTCTATACGTTAATGAACCCAGTCAAAGCGTCCGTTTCGAGGTGCGCTGGCCGCACATTCAGATCGCGGGGCGCACAACCCCCCACCACTGCATCCGAGCCAGCGACCACAATGCTATCGTTTCTATACCCTGCGGCCGCAAGACGACATATAAGCAACCATGCTAGAGCGATATCTAGAAAACTCATAGCCCCACCACCGGTACTTCTCACAAAACGCTCATACTCCAGCTCGAACAACCCCTACGGTCTCCCTGCGAGCGAAGACGCACCAGAAAAGCCGTCACCCACCGTCGAGATCGACCAGTCGTTCGACACCGACCCCTCCAGCGCCTGGGGATACCTCCTGGGCACCCCCTCGCCCGAAGACGAACTCCTCACCTACAAACCGAAAAAGAAAGCCGCGGGCACGGTCTTCTCCACCGCCCACGATGAACCCTCGCACAAGGAGCCCTCGCACGCGGACAACCGCCGCACCTTCTACCCGGACCGCAACCACAATCGTCTGGGCCGGCACCATTTCCCCTCGCACTTCAACGAAATCCCCGACGACCCGAGCATGAACGCCCTCGTCGCCACGCCGCGCGGCAACATGACGGAGCGGGAGAAAGTCATCTTCGATATGATCTTTGACAAGCTGCTGCAGAAACAAGGAACCGCCGCGCCGCAACGTAAACTCGAGCACCAACGGCCCTCGCCCATGATCTCTGCGCTGTTCGAGTCCGCTGTTGGCCCGCAGAAGTCCGGCGACGAAGTCAGTTTCGGCCCGGAACGGCGCGACGAAATAGCGGATAAAGGCAGCATGCAGGCTGTTCTCGCGCGGGGGAATTTCCCTGCGAGTCTTAGGCTCGCTGCGGCGGGGGCGATGGGATTATCCCGGAAAGCGGTGGGGTTGGAAGACGACGAGAATTCCGAGGAACGGGTGAAGGAGTACGCGAGATTAAAGGAGAAGCTGGACCTGTGCGGGAACGACCTGGAGATTCTGGAGTTCCTTGACGAGGAGGTGTTTACTATGGCTGGCGGCGGGGTGTTCGCTGCGAGTGGTGGGGAGGCGGAGGCGGTTACAGGGAACGCAGCGGTGCCGACGTCGAATTACCCGAAGTTGCTGAGGGATGTGATTCGGGTTTTCCGGACGGAGTATCAGGATTTCTCGGCGTGTATTTCTGTTTTTGAGAATATCAAGCAGTTAGGGCCTGAGAGCTATATTATTGGGTGTTCTGTGGCGGTCTATAATGAGATGCTGCTGGTGCGGTGGAAGGGGTATAGGGATATCGGCGCCGTGGTGGATCTGTTGGACGAGATGCGGTTGAATGGCGTGGAGGGGAACGCGGAGACCGCGGGGATAGTGGCGGATGTGCTGAATGATGTTAGGGTGTTTGAGAGCAATGCGTTCTTGCCGGGGACGGTGATGATGTGGAGTAATGAGAATGTCTTGGACGGGAAGGAGAAGTTGAAGGAGATTATGGGGATGCTTGTGAGGGAGGGAGATGCAAGAGGGTTGAGAGAGGAGATTGGGGTGTAAAATAGAAGGATGGATGATATTCTGTGTATATATATAAGTGTATTATAGTGGGTTCTACTCTGGTGTTTTTGGGAAGGAATGAATTTATATATAGACTTTATCCAATATGCATATACTTGCCTGAAGACTGTACAATATTGCAATGTCATGGATATCTGAAAAAGACTGCTCCGAGCGCCAATAAAACTGCTAACCGCTAAACCAAATATACAATAGGCACTTCGGCTACAGTAACCTAGCTATTACTGCTTGCTCTCGGCCTCAACTTATGAAATGGATCATAGAAGCTCCTCCCCGGGGTTCCTACCTGCGGGGTCTGCGATTGCTGTCCCTGTGGCACCATCGGCAACCCAATGCCATACGACGACCCCGCGCTCCCCACACTGGCATAGCTGCTCACACTTCCCGCGGCGCTGTGCCTTCCACCCCCAGGTGGCCTCGCAGGCGATGACATCTCATCCGAAGGTATCCCCGCCCCGACGGGCGTCCCTGGCCGTCCAGACATACTCCCTCTATCCATCCTCGAAAACTCCACCATAGAAGCCGCACTCTTTAACATCCTCGGCGGCGGGGGCAAGTCCCCCTCGGGCGTGCCAGGCCCGCTGCTATTCACAAAGTTTATCGTAGACCCCAGCGCCGGCCCGAACATAGGTAATCCTCCACCACCCCCTCCTAAGCTGCCCACCATACTCGGTACGAGGGTACTAGTGCTCGCCGCGTTGCTGCTGTAAGAGAACGACCCCGCCGTCCCGGGCCGTTTACTACCATCACGGGAACTCGGGGCAGTTTGTGGGCTGCCGTGCATGACGCTCCTCATGCTGCTGCCGGGCCCGTCCATGCCGGCTGTCATGTTTTTGATGGCGACGCCATCGATCAGTGTTTTGAAGTACTGTTCTGCCGCTTTGGAGAAGCTGTAGTCCTTAGCGTACCAGCCTTCGCGGTTGCGATGGTCGAAGCTCGCGCCGCGGTCGATGAGGGTTCGGATCGCTTTGAGGTGGCCGTAGGCTGAAGCGTACTGTATCAATAGTATATTAGTAGCTTTATCAGATTGGTAACATGGAGTTGCGGTGCATACGTGGAGAGGTGTGTTACCGAGGGGATCAATGGCGTTAATTTCGGCTTCCGAGTCGAGTAGAATCTTCATTTTATATTTAGCATCATGTGTATCGTATAAAGTTGATGAAAAAAGAGAAAAAATACTTACATTTATATTTGCATCATTGCCAATCTTCGCTGCCATCATAAGCTTCACTCCCACAACCGCATTAGCTGCCCACTCTGATACCATCCATATGAACCAAATACATACAGCAGTCATCCCACCCTTATCCCTCGCATTCAGACTCCTCGGAAACTCATTCGCCAGCCAGAACACCACATCGTCTGCCGAGGAATTCGCACTCCCGCTGGCAGTCATCAGCGGCGTCTGGCCCTCATAGTTCCTCGATACCCCCTGGGCTTCGTGCCCGCTCGCGCAGAGAGATACGACAATGCTATAGAGGCCCAGTTCCGCGGCGATGTGCAGGGGCGTGTTACCCTTTTCTTCCGGGTCGCAGTAGTTTACGCAGGAAGGGTTTTCCGTGCACAGGCGCTTGACGACCAGGAGGTCGTCGGTGAGGATTGCGCGTTTGAGGCGGGTGCGGATATCGATCCTGGGGGGTTATGCATACAGCGGTCAGCTACGTTTGGTGGTAACAATGTGGTCATTTGAGGATATGGAGAGTAAAATATAGACTATGTAAAAAGTATTTGGGGTTAGGAAACTGGACGTACATTCTGACAGTGCGGCGACGGGGTCCGTTCACATCTTTCTGTGAAAGGCGGAGGGGATGTGGATGATGGTGATGGCTGCTAGGGTTGTTGATATGGATGATAGCTACGGATTGGGCTTGGTGTTGTTTCCGGTGCAGGGTTCGGCAACGGCTGTCAAGCTCGAGCTGCAAGTGAGACCTTGTAGGTTGCCACTTTTTAATATAAAACAATCTACTATTGATATCGGAACTAGATCGCAGATATATAGCTTGGAGAAGTTCAAACGTATGCAGTTTTTGTATTTTCGAGGGAGAGTAAGATGAATAAGAAGTTAAAAAATAATTACAAGCAATCCGATAATAACTTCACGGGCATCACGAAGAGCGATTGACCAAAAATAAGAATCGCTAACTGAAAAAAAGACAGAGACTGTTCATAACAAATTCCAAAAATGTCATTTAAAAAGCTTTTTGCGGCGATTTGACGAACCGGGTAGACGGATAGGGAGGAGGGGGTTTGGTCGGAGTCGCGCTCGTAGTCGTCATGGCGTATATATTTTGAAGGAGAGAATAATTGTTTCGAGGGTTTGATAGCGAGCCGTTTTTCACATAATGAATAGAAGCCTTCCGAGTAAGAGGTAAAATATACTCAAGTTAAGTGAGAAATGACATTAAAAAGGAAAGACCTGCTCATTGAAGGGAAAGAATCATAACGGTCGGAAATCAAATGGAAAAAAGGAATAAAAGTAGAAAGTTGGCCGCCAATCCTCCGGGAAAAAGTAGATACTATAGTAATATGAGGTTCTCGAACGCTCGGAATTAAAGCAAGCTGTCCAATCTCGTGAAAACACTTAGACAAGCAGCAACAACCTAGCATTATAAAAATTGTTAGCTCCTTCAAATCCACAGATCTTTACACTATTCTCGAAAACAAAGCTCTTCTTACCTCCAACTGCAACTCTTTATCCTTATTATCATTAACCTCATCCATGCAGAGCTGTCCTAGATTTTGTCCCACGCTTCCCGAGCTGCTCTGTCGTCCGAAAGGCCACTGTGCAAAGTTGGAGAGCAGCTCCTCAACATAGGCAAAGGCACGTTCCCTAGCTTCGTACCCAAGACTGGACAAGGCGTTCTCAAGCACGTTGGCAGCATATGCGGCGCAAACCATGGCGACGGTTCTCAGATGTCTGAATTCCATATCTTCGGGGAGGAATTCCGTTGGGGCGAGGACTATTGTTCTCGCGGTGAGCATGTTTTTGACGCGGGTTCGGATTTCCTGCTTGGCGCCGCCATCAGCGACAGGGTGAGTCGCCATGTCGAACAGGAGGAAGTTTCGCTTTTCGGTTCGCAAGATGCCCTTATCCACCAAGCCCTTGGCTAATCGTTCTCGGACTTGTTTGAGCTGATATCCAATCTTCATCAAATTCCATGTTTCGCCTAATGTCGACCGGAAGCACCGCCAAGTCAGCCAATGGAAGGGAAGCTAAGAAGTGGAGGGGAAAACGTGGAACTCCTTTTTTGGATTTGTCGCGTAAAAAAAAAAAAAAGTAACCATTATAAAGAATGCCAGGGGGTTACGTACCACTCATGAGGTCTATCCAGGTACTGACGCTCATCTTCTCGCTAGCTTTGATCATTTTAAGGGCTTCGTCCAGCAGCACTTCGCCGGTCAAGGTGTCATCGATGACTTCGATAAGTCGGTCCGCCAGAGGAAATCGCCGCCGGGAGGAGTCCCGTTGCATGCTCACTCGGCCGCGGAAGGCGAGTTCTATAATGATGCAACCGCGTAGCGCATATGAAATATTATCGTTCCAGAATGACAGGTATCCCTAGTTTTTTCGTTTGTCGGGTTTCCGTTAGCTGTGCCTCCTTTTTGCGTGCCTGGATGAGTGAGCGAGGGAAAACAAACCTGCTTATCTTTCAGGCCCAGAAGCAGGACTTCCTCCATGAGCGTCAGCTTGGGCTGCTTGCTCCTCTCTTTGCTCTCGCTGATGTCCCTTGGGTCGAACGCGATCTTGTGGCCGCCGTTCTCGGAGGTGTAGCTGTTGGCCGACGTGCCTTCTCCCGAGCCGACAGCTGGCATTCTGGAAGACGATCCCTCGTTGGCGTCGCCATTGGAGCTGGTGGCAGCGGAGGCGGTAGCACCACCGGCGCCTCGTTTTCGCAAGCCTTGGGACTCCATTAAGACGGTTAGTGCTGTCGGGTATGCGGTCCTCGGTGGTAATTATCGGAGGGGAGGGAGTTCGGGGTGCGGCTGGGGGGTGGAAGCGGTGGAGTGGGAGAGGTAGAAGGTGTTTCCGTCGTCGGATTTTTTGGGTGGTTGTTGGTGGTTTTGTTGGTTTGGTGCAGCAGCAAGCAAATTACGTTGGCTCGTGTGGAAAGGGGAAGCAGAGCACCGCTGCCCGATTAATTAACGTAATTAGCTGCCCTGCCCGTTGCCAATTATATCGGTCGGTTCGCTCACGACGGCCAAACGTTGCAGACCAGCAGATATACGAGACGGCTTCCGCTTGCAATGTTCTCAATCCTCTCTCGAAGGGGCACGATTCTCGAGAGCGAAGGCGTCTTCATCTGCTCTGCATCGCCATGGCGGTCCAACATGCTCTGATACTTGCAACTTGCACAGCCCCGGCCGTCTGCGTTGCAACCGCCTTCGACCTCCTTCCGCTGGCGACGGGTCAGACCACACGGCCACTCTGAAATCTCTCCGGATCGCAATGCTCTATTCTTTTTCCTTTGTTCTTCTTCTGATCCGCTAATTGATTCCGATCCGAGCCTCAGAAGAGAACTTTTTCTCTCTTGCAAATAACCGCGTGTGCACTGATAGCGGCCGGATCTTTCCTTCTGGCTAACGTAACCCCCCGATCCTGGTGCTGGTCCATGCATGTCCCCTTCGCTGCGTTTGCTGGGGATATATCCGGTCTCGTGCTCTGTTTGGACCAAAGCTACCTTGGAGGCATATTCTCAAGCCAATATGCTACCCTTGCCGCGTCTTCATCAGGACAAGACTTCTAACAGGTCGGACAGCAGCAACTACACCGCCCTCAATGGTGGTTTTTCTTGCGATTCACTCTGCGAATGGGTATATTATGGCACAGTTTCATAACGTTGGAGTAGAGTATTGCATGGTGGTTCTCCAGATGTGGATATCCAGTCCAGGTTGCTAGCGCCAACAAATTCGCTCTATGTTTTGCAAATGAAAGCCAAGCTTGTGGCTAGCTGCACGGTGGGCCGAATTTGCGTCAGCGATCCTATATTTCCCGACTGGCCCATCTGTTAAATTCGAGTCGTTATAGCGCAATATTAACTACTCTGACGATGGTGCTCAAACTAGTCGTGTTCCCACCTCCGCTACCACATATTTCACGTGATACTCGCAGACTTAATGATCCAAGAGTGATATTCGTTATATACACAGACCGACAGGGCAGTCGTTACAACATCAAAGAAATTTGATAAAAGGGATGCAAGCCTTTATTCCAAGTCGGTCATTTTTCGTCGTCTTCCTCCCAGTTTTTCTATAAAACTACCCCATGGTTTATATCTTCTCGAGATGAACACCGAGATATAATATATTTCTTTTTGTACAATTCACTATCTTATACCCATCCGCCGTGACATTGCCAATTTAAACAGCTGTTAAAAGTTAGCAGGTGCTACTTGACCTATCACAGAAACATTTTTATACAGAACTTACCACCAGGTTGGGCGGCAATATACTCAACGGCTTGCTCGACTGTATTTAAGGCGCCTGATGTTAGCTTCATGTTGACCAATGCCGGTCTGATTTACCCAGCCGAGAGACGCGATTGATTACGTACCACTCAGGATGGCGTCGGCCTCCTTGTCCGGAATCTCAACGCTGAACTCCTATCACCCCAAACGTAATCTTGTTAGCCAATGCGCTTAGATATCGTGTTTCAACACAGACACGTTCTTCCGGTCCGGCGAAGGCTTGTATATACCTCTTCAATGGCCATAACAACCTCAACGGTATCGAGGCTATCCAAGCCGAGGTCGTTAGAGAAGTGGGAGGTGCCGGAAATCTGGAAAATTAAAATAGTTAGCAAAAAATATCTCATCACACCCCCCCTCACCCCGCTACTGTATCGTGAAAGCATCCGGGGATATAAGTACCTTGGATGGGTCGGTAATCTAGAAGGGTCCACCAGCAATTGGTTAGCATTTATATATATCCCGCCAGTAATTAAGATCTTCGTAAGTCTGATGTTGATAAGCAACGCTCGGGGTGACCCACCTTATCGAATCCCTTCAACAGATCCACTATCCTGGCCTCAATATCGGTTTTCGATGGGGGACCACCAGCAGAGTAGAATCGGATGCCGTACAGCGACTGCAAGACGGCAGATTGCTGAGGGACGACGCGGACAGCGGCGACGGCAGGTCTAGCGGCCGCGGACCTCATTGAAGAGGTCAAGAGACGGGAGGACTGTCTGATGGCGGTGCGGAACATGATGACTGCTTGAGTGTGTAGGCGGTGAGAACACGAGTCTACGGAAGGGTATAAGAGGGACTGAGAGGAGGGAGGAGATGTTGGAGCGGATGCAATTGTTAAGCGTCGAGCAATGGGAAGAAGGGAAGAGTGGGAAACAGAGCAGCTCTCATTCGTTAAGATTTTCTAAAGTCCGACTGCGTCGGCAACAAAAAAATGCACAACCCACCAAAATTAGCCGCGCCCACACACAAACAGCCGCGCGCCTGAGACAGTGCTTGGCAATGTTGAAATGTGTTGCGTCGTCTCCCGCCGCCAGTGCGATTTTTTCGTCTCGCAAAAAAATATTTTCCCCAGGATTCTCTCTCTAATCCGCATCGTGAGCTGCACCACCCGCTTGCACGTTTCGATCCCGCGAACGACCTCGGTCACAGAGTCGCCAATTGCAGCCAGATACCCCGTGCTGATCAATTTACCTTTCTACGCAACGGTTCAGCGTGGTAGTCTACTCGCGGCCACCTACACTTCCAACCATGAGCGGCCAGGATATCGAGGTACGCTGCTTGCGACTTGGGAAACCAGCTATCGCCAAGTTGGCTGATGGGCGCGCAATATCTAACGCTTTCATCTCTGGCGACTACAGGACCGGTTGCGAAGTCATGCGAAAGCATTTGACAGTCTGCTCAACTTGATACCCGCGAAGCTCTACTTCAATCAGGATAACTCTGTATGCTGTCTATTCTCTCAACTGCGCTATTCAACTACGTCTATACAATAGATTGTGGAACCAGTGGGATCATATGTGCTAATTGCGTCTATTCTTCACTCGTAAGGACCAATGGAAGAAGCGAAAGCAAACGAAGGAGGAATCGCAGGCTGCGAAACGTGCGAAACTAGACCCAGATCAAGCGGTCACCGTTAAGGAAGTCGAGGAGGAGCGCACACGGCAACGGACAGAGCGGGAGGAAAAGCGACGGAAGCTGAACGAGGATGGCGTCGCTTACGAGACAAAGTCACAGATGAAGGCCAGGAAGAAGGAAGAGAAGCGCCGGGAGAGACGGGACAAGAAACAGCTTGACCCGAAGCCCCAGGCTAGTGAGAAGAATACGCTGACCGAGGAGGATAATCATGTGTCCGAGGAGACTACCGTACCTACTTCGAAGAAGCAGAAGATTGAAACTCCGAAGAACGCAGCCAAAGCGGTGGAATCCCCGGTAAAGGAGCAGCATCACCCTGCTAAACGGAAAGAAGTGAAGCAGAACGGCGTCAAGCCGAATGGTGTTCAGATAAGGGTCAACGGTACTCAGAATACTGGGAAAGCTACTATTCAAAAGCCTGCTCCCAAGCCTACCCCCAAACCTGCAACGGACAAACAAAGCGGCGAAGATGAAGATGAGGATAGCGATGAAGAAGAGGAGGAGGAGGTGGTGGATGATGAAGATCAGGTAGCTGATGAGATGCCTGATGTCTCGGATTCCGAAGAGGATGAAGAAGCTGCGGACGACGACTCTGGAGACGAACAAGGCGACTCGATACGACGGATCAAAGGACTCGCCTCTACGATGGACGAAAATACAAGCGCATCACCATCCCCAGCACCGTCAAACACAACAGACACATCTACTGCACAAAAATCACTCGCCGAAAAACTCAAGAACTCCAACGACCCTGCCGTCCAGCAACAACTAAAAGAGCGCCTAGCAAAACGTATCGAAGAATTACGGCAAGCTCGAAAAGCGGACGGCGGTCAAGCCCCTAGAACACGCACAGAATTAATGGACCAGCGGAGGAAACGAGACGAGCTACGGAAAGAGCGGAAGAAGCAGATGAGACTACAGGCCAAAGTTGAAGCCGCGAAATCCCAAGAAGACCCCGAACCCGCCGACGCCAGCAAACCGCACGCCAAATCGAACGGCGTATCCACCGCACCCGCAAATTACTCTTTCGGTCAAGTTAACTTTGACGACGGCGAAGGACTGAGTGCCAATCTGGATAGCCTGAGGTCAGCAAAGAAGAAGAGAGGACCGACGGATGTTCTCGGCGCGTTGAAGCAGGTAGAGGCGAAGAAGGCACGGTTGGCAAACATGTCGGACGACAAGCGGGCGGATATACAGGAGAAGGACCGGTGGAGCAAAGCACTCAAGATGGCGTCGGGCGAGAAACTGCAGGATGACGAGTCGCTGTTAAAGAAATCTCTCAAACGGCAGGAGAAGGCGAAGAAGAAGTCCGAACGCGAGTGGTATGTGTGACGTTTTTCTTTCTGCTTTGGTTGTCTTGCATGCAGGTTTGATGTAACTGGGTTGAATACTAATTGCCGGCGTTTTCCGTGGTGAATCAATAGGAACGAACGGAATGCAAACGTAGTAAAGGCTAAAGTCATGCGTCAGAAGAAGCGTGATGCCAACATTGCGGCACGCAAGGAGCAGAAGAAGGCTGGCAAGTCGGGCAAGAAGGCTCCAAGGAAGGCTCCGTCGAAGAAATCTAAGGGCAGAGCGGGTTTTGAGGGGACAGGGTTTGGTGGAGCAGGAAAGAAGAAGAGGTGAAGAGTAGATATGGTACCAGGCTGGTAGTTTAGGGGGCGTGGACTACCTGTTACTCGGCTTGTCTTTTTCATCTCAACGCTGGAGGCGGCTGGGTTTTCGTTGTGCGGATATCACTGTCACATCTACGATCTCGGTCGACCTTTTGTTGGAATATGTAAAATAGAAAAGAAAAATATACCCTTTGCATTTAATTGCTCTCATTGACAACCTCTCCTAAGTATATTAAATGGACTTGTAGCCTAGCGAAGCCAAATTATCATATAACCCTGCTCTATGGTCCGCATATTCACTGTTGTGATGTATCTCGACGTAGTTACACGATAATTCATGCAGCATAATAATAATTTTCGCGAGACCAGGACGGCATCTAACTTGCAAGACAAAACAGTAATGGATTTAATCAGTCTCTTTGATTGTTACCATATATAAAACAACATCGCTCTGGCTAAAGATAGTTTGCATGAAAGGTCTGGATTCGAGATACAAGAGAATCTTGCAGAAATATATTTCGTTCAAACATGACAACAGCACACCTAGCTAGCTAGCGCCTAGCAATGGAACTTGCTCAAGCGCTATCTCAAAGAAACATCCACAGGGATCGGTCTATCTGATAAATTTACCCTGACGCAGCATATCATATACTCCGTAGAATAAAAATCCCCGTCTATAAGACTCCAATCTAATGCAATGCAAGAGCATTACGATAAATGTGTACTCGTCTCGCGAACTCAATATGTTTAATATCCCCAGAGCAAGAGGAATGCAGCCGCCGACACCAAACCCTCCTGCTCCACATCCTGAGACCAACTGATAGTAACAAGAAAAAATATACTTAATAGAGATCGATATAATATGAGCATAGCCCCAGATGCTTGCAGGCGGATACGTTGCATACACGTATAGGCTCGGATCAAATATTGCTAGCGATGATGCTGCCCACGTTAACCACCACTTTTACGGCTGAAATACTAATAGCTTTTGCCGATGAGCGATAAAAACGAGTAATCGATAGTGATTCTGTCCTAAACAAGAATGAGCAACCGATAGATGTCTAGTTGATCTTCTTTTTTCCTTTTGTGTGGTGTGGGTGTGTGTTACCCAGCTGTGTGCAACCAACCCCCTTGCCGGACCGTGCCTGGCAAGTGTGTGGCATGAGCGCCATCAGTAGCAGTTGGTTGGATATGAAAAAATCACATCATATTTATACTCCCTCCGCAGGTTCTGCGTTCTTGCATAAATTCTCTCTTTTTTTCTTTCTGTAATCTCTTCTATTTTGTGATACGTATATACTACCTGCCTCGGCCGTGTGGGAGGGCAGGAAAAAAAGGTATGGGATATCTACAAGGAGGGAAAAAAGTTGTTTTTCTGAGTTGGGCTGAGGACGCTGCACACACGCCTTTTTGGCCAAGTATGGGGAATTTTTTCTGTTTTCGGGGCTCCGAGGGTCTGGAAAATGTACAATAAGATAAGAAGCTCGAAGTTTTGGTGTGTGGGGGTTTTTGATAGAGAAGGAAAAAAAGAAGCTAGGATATCAAGAACGAGAGAAATGTGATGGAGGAGAAGTACGTAAAGAAAAGCATCGAACACCCTAGTCGATTCATCCAGCTTGCTGCATATCAATTGCAACAAGGAACTTCGCAGTAGAAGCAAACTTATCCAATAGCAAAATTCACAGCCGAAACGGTGCGGGTGTAGGGGGTAACCTTGTCTGCGGGCACAGGAAGTCGTTCCTAAGGGTAGGTCATCAGCTCAACATCAGGGATTTCTTTTCCCCAGTATATAGTCGAGCGCTTGTACATGCAATAAATTCTCGGGTTTTATGTGGTGGCAACTGCATCTCTCTCTCGTTCGCTAAAATCCCGAAATTCGAACCTGGGTGGTGAGAGAAGAAAAAAACATTTTTAAATGGGGAGAGCGGTAGGGTGGTTGCTAGATCTTCATGCCTTTACTTCTCAGGACATTGACGATATTGTGACCAGCATAGTCGAGATACTGTCCCACGCGGCCGACGGTGCTCCCCACTGATTTGCTATCGGCCAATCTTTGGTCCAGGAAGGCCCAAGTGTTCGTAAACCGGTCGGATTTGTCTTGGGTCATATAAATTTCTATAACACGAATAACTCGGAGCGTTAGCGTGTGTACCGGGCACTAGGATATGTCCATGACAGAGAAACTCGCAAATCCCGGAGAGTGGAAACTGTGGGTCTATCCTCGTTCGTTGTGATACAAAGACTAATCCACTTTCCGTAAACCGTCAAGATGATGGAGGATATTGGACCGGGGCAGACGGAAGAAAACGAGGATCGAGATGTGAGACTGAGGTTTAGGAATCTGCATGTCATAAAAGTAACCGAAGGTATACGCTAGACATGTCTCGGACGGTCTCACAAGGAAATTTTGCCTTGGGGATACATGAAGGTACGTAGCGAGAGCCACTTACCCGTTGCTGCATATATGCCCGAGAGGATACCTCGTTTAGTATACCAAGATACATCCACTGTTGTATCCCCGGCGATATTCCACATGGTATCCGCTAGGCTAAACAGTTCGGAAGTCGACGATTGAATATTGGCTGGATATTTCATTAGGGTTATTGCCTATGCCGGTTGAAGGAAATTTCAAGATATGCAAGTCAGCTTCAGGTCTAATGACAGTCACAAATTGTAATATCCTGAATGGACAAAAGATAGGCAAAATTTGCAAATAATTCAAGTGAGACATACCTCTGGCCAGCGGTGAATTATGGCTTTATTCTGCCTTAATCGCTCAATGCAAAGAGCCCTAATTTTATCTGTGGTACCAAGCTTCTGGTTTGAAGCTTGCAAGTCCTTCCATTCCTCAGAGTTTGCATACTCGCTCAGTCGTTCTCGCTGCGTGACCAGGTGGTAATTGACAATAGCGAAGGGGCCTTGAGGAAATAAATTCGTTGTTACGTCTAGATATCCTGCATCCTTGACCCCCATGAGGAGGGTAGAGTCAGAGAAGCCCTGGGCGGGTACGTGGCTCAGGGCTGCGGAGAGAATTGCGGATTGCTCGGGTGTATATGGGGTTCCAGAGGCCGTGGCACTCTGTCCATGATTCGATCGAGAATTTGTCAAGCCATTTTTTAAGAGCCAGCCTGTTGATGACAGTTTCCAGCGCGAGCTATAACCTAGGAGGCCTTGTCGGACGGTACGGTGTAAAGTTTTCGAAGCCATATCCTGTAATCAGAAACCATTTTCGAAATGACGATGCAAATTATTAGCATTGGCACGCTTAACTAGTGATTAAAGTCAAACAATCAATGATACCTAACAATTGGTTTTCCTACTCAGGCAAATATTGTGAGACTGGCCGAGATTATATTTTTTTTCGTTATATTCCTCACAAGTGGGGTCTTGAAGTCAAAAAAAGAATATTCGATGTTGGAATTGGATGCGGCAGGGTTGCGCTGATGCCACTGCCACTCGGAGATGAAGCGGATAAGGGTCCTTGATAATCTCCCGGCTTGATCCACTTAGATATTACCAATTGTATATTAATGATACTGCGACCGAGTCTGCAGATACATGACGGTCAGATTCGTGCACCGCAAGTCGTTTCTATCCCGCGGCACCAGTCCAGTACGTTTCGGGCCCAGATATTGTTTTGTTGCAAAAATGGTATTGTGACGTTCAACCAGCGACATCTGACTAGAATTTTCTGGTGTCGCGCTAACTAACTAACTGGACTGGTACCCCCGCCCAAACCACCACACACACCTAAGCTTTTTGGCCTAAGACGGGAAAGGAACGCCCAAATGAACGAACATCTGAACTCTCTCCTCCAACAGAGCCCTGGCCCGGCTCGAAATCACGAATCAGATGATAAATCTTAACAAACCCGTTATGCATACGTTATGACACACCCCATGATTGCACTGCAACCTATCATGATGGCTTGAATAAATAATAGCAAATGGGTATTTAAATATTAATATGCCTCAAATTTTCAAGATTCCGGAGTTTAGAACGAAAGCCTTATAGACCATCCCATCCGGGCTACTTTTGTCTTTGCGAGTATGTTGAATATTGAGTGGGGCGTCCACACGGCACATTAATTGAATGTATACAACTTGAGAACTATACTAAACAAGGCCCACGATACGACAAACCGATCTTTTGCGCCGTAGTGGGTCACCCGTAGTGTAAATGCTTAGGATGTTAGGTTTTCGCCAGGCTGCCTGGTCTAGCGTCTTCGCTCTCTTAAAGTTTACTTTCTTTATTTCTAACCCCCTCTCTCCAACCAATACCTACAGTATTGATACGTGCGCATCTCGAGATTGATTGATCTCCACATGTGAGCGCTTGATACTTTTATATTTGATCAGCCGAATACCAATATTGATTTACCGGGTACCGGACGCTATCGCATCGGCGATGGTACATGTCTTTCTCGACCTGGTATATTTCAAAAGTACTCTTAAGTACTTTTTTTTTTTTTCAAAATGAGATAAGGGATTCCTCATCTTGAGGTTGTAAATTCCCGGGGATCGATATAATCAAAAGCTGGGCTCTAATTGGTCTGAAGCATTGTATTGCTAATTGCGCCTAGGTTATCAAACAAAAATGTCAGACACATGGGCCCATTTCCAGGATGCGTACCGTTCCTACCGTTCTCCACTGTCCTCCCACGTTTCAACGTTTCAATCTGGCGGATCGACTGATTTTCGGTCGATAATTGTGATCCTCTCTCGATGCTCATTTATCCATGCGGAACGTGCTGCCAGCCGGCCAATTGGTTTTTGGGTTTCTCACTCGTATGACCAGGCTTGGGCTGAGTGGCCTCTGCACAGGCAATACGACCAGGCCAACGAACCGCACTTCGCGACTGAATTGCGCACATTTTACGTCTTAGGGACAATAAGCACGGGGAGTGGGAATGTCTTGACTCTTGTTCTGACGCTTTGACTTATTTTTCACCCTTCCCTCGTTCGTTCTTTCTTTTTCGGCACCTTCTCTTCAATCTGACCCACAATTTAGAAAATGATTTGCCTGAATGTCTTCTTCTGATCCTCTCATGATGCGGCCAAAATGCGTGATGCAGGCCATAATCACACAGGTCACAAAGTGTTTAGCGCTCGAAATAATCAATACAGGTCGCAAGATTTCATGCGAATTCAATACCAACGCCCTCTTTCAGATAGACGCATGCACGCCACTCGAACTAGTCTGAAAATCGATTCTGGCGCGCAACCGGAAAAAAGATTGCATTGAGGTTAGCACGGTTCTAGAGAAAGAGGTGGGCCAACATTGAGGAGCAGGGCCTTTTTCGTTTGTCCCACCAAGCCCAGTGTAGCCGCCGACTGGCCCGAATGCTCGTGGATAACCTTTTCCAACTCTGAACCCTGATCACAGGTTGAAATCTACGTCCGTCTCGAAAATCAACATCTCGGGTCCCCGAATACTTAAATTTGAGACAACATTTAGTGAAGTATTTCGACGCTCCTTTCCGTTTCGGTTAAATTAAGGTTGAGGTCACAACGAAGCTAGATGTTCGGAAAGACTGGTGTAACAGTAGCCCACTTTTGAACTTGTGATCAACATTCAATAGCTACCTCAGTCCACTCTGAACTGGGAATCTTCGATTCTTTCCTTTTGGGGGGCACATCTAATTTCGTGGGTTTGTATGTGTGTAACCGGGCCTAGTTCGAATTTAGAATGAGATATCGAGAGTTTCAGCCCCCCGAAGATTTGAGGACTATCGGCAAGCTATTCCTAGTCCCCTCATAGAACCAATAAATTTGAGCCTAATGATAAGATACTGATTTATCATAATATTATGTTAGTTGAGTTAGGGTAGGGTATTTGTAGAGGTTGAATTCAAAAGGCACCAAAGTGGGTCAGGCAGAGATTGTTCAGAAAGCGATCTGTGGGCTTCAAAGGATGAGATGGTAGCAATCTTGAATAATATTTTCTTTGATATGAATGGAAACCAATGACCCTTGCTGTAATAAAGCTGAGCGGGGATATTTCAATCTTTCTGTTTTTAATAATCCATTTGCTAAAGTGCCTTTCATAGTCCCTGCTTTCGGCCTAGCGCGAACATGATCGCGATCTTGGTTCTCCAAAAATCTCCTGCAAGATATTAGCATTTTGATTTAAAAGAAAAATCCAAAATTCAGACGGGTTCCATGGTTGATAATGTCATTGCGCTGCATATTCGCAGGGATATCAAATTTTCTTGATGCTTGGTGATTGCACTTGACTTGCCTTTCTTTTTTTCTTTTATGTTCCGCCGTGTATCTGTGGTGTTTTGGTAATATTGGGATTGGGTGCTGAGATTTGATGGCATGCTCGAAATCGGATGTGGTCAGAGTTCTCCAATTTCTCGACACCACCTTTTCCCGACCACCCTCGTCTGGCCACCCACCTTCTTCCTAAAAGTACCCTAGGAACTATCGAGAAAGGAGCTTCGTTTGCATATTGCGAGCCAGCTTACCTCCTTGTGCTGGACTCCGCACAACCGACCTGACTAACCACTACCCGGTTCCTTTTGCTTCCACCTCTGGGCGCAGTTCCTTGTCTCATCCAAAACGAAAGGCACGATGATGATAATGGCGATGTGTAATGTATGCCCCCCTGGTCCCTCCCACACCGAGTCTGCTAGGCGTGCTGCTTACACTTTAATGGACGACTGCGAGCAGTAGACAGATCCCAATCAATACATGTGCATCACATATACTTCTGTGACCCCGCTGTCAATCATTGATCCATCTTCCTGTAGCGGTCCCACGCCTACGGATACCCCTTTGCTTTAAAGAGTGAAAAAAAAAGGCCGCGGTGCTTTTGCATACATATTGACTGCTCGCTGGCTGCAAGCTTGCCGCGACAGCCGTCCTTGAACTGTTCTTTTGGCTTGGCTTACAGCGTTGGTTACATGAAAGCACTGCAGCTTGCGAGCGCGAATTGAAATATCTCCACTCCTGAGAGCCGAATAAATTTTGCCATTTCGTCATCACCCGAGTCAAACCAAGTCCGGATTTAAGTGGGTGCCCGTTGGTTTCTTCAATTTCTAAAGGGAGAACGAACAGGAAGGCAAAGAAGGCAGCTGAGAAGAAGCAATCGATTTCGCTCCAGTAGCCATTCATCCTTGACTTTGAGGTGGTATCCTCCGCTTCAACAAATTTTAGGAAGACCCGAAGCAGAGGTTCACCCGGCTTTTTGATACAACCACCCAGCCATCCAGGGAAAGTAAGTCCAACAAGAAAAACCGCCGCACCAACATCTTCCTGACATAGCCTTTCTTCATCGGGCGTAATCCCACTTTTTTTTTTTGATTTCCTTCTGATTCTCCCTTAATTTTTGTGGAATACATCGAGACGGACGCAATTTTAGCGTTCTAGTGGCATGGAACTAACCAGTACTTCAGATAGTTCAGTTCACTATCCGATATATGTCCCGGAATCACAGCTCGCTCGACAGAAGCGAGATAGCAAAAAGACTAGTGGCTTCAAGGACTACCCAGGTTGACCCGCCAGAAATTTCGACCAGGGCTCTTGGGTTAAATTGTGTGCCGCAGTTCTGTGGTTTTACATTGTTGTAGTTTGCACCTGCATTTACCATTTATCGGTTTGGTATCTGGAGCCCGAGCTGTTTTCCATTCCCTTCCCCACGGGCCTCAAGTTCGCGCATGGCACCCAGTGCACACGCGCCTTAAAAATTCCCGAAACCATATGCTTTGCAGGTACCTGTACCTTACAAACACACGACATTCTGCTAATTGGAAAAAGAAAACCCACGCCAACGGGGGGGAGCCTACACCGATACGAGCCGTTGGAAACCTTGTCGCATCGTGTTACATGCAAAAGGAAAGCTAAAGAACAAGGATTGACCATCCTGCTTCTTTCTCTGCAGACTACTATTTCTCTTGTAGGTAGAGAAACCTCACGGGGGAGAGATTTCTGGATCGTTACTTCTTTTAAATGGAGAACGGCATTTCTGACAACCGAGAAGCTGCCTGACATAAAACCGGACCACGCACGTCTTGACTCTCTACCCCACCGGTACACTATAGCAGTTGCCCCCGAACACCGCCATTGCTTCTCCCGGAGTGATCAGATATCTTAATCGCAGGAAGGTAAAATTTTTTTAGGGTGGTGTCCAAATACTTAATAAATTTTCGGTCTGTCTGGTTGAACAAGTGTTTAAAAGCACAAGATGGGTTTGCATCCCCTTCCTTCCAATTGCATCTTACATAAAAAATAACCCACAAACCTATACCCTTGACGCCTCTGACTCTCCTGTTCCTGCGCGATGCAGAGCTTAATCTGCTAACCTGTACCCTTTTTCTTGTTTTTGCCTTAACAGATACAACCTCAAGCAGCGGAGATCACAAGCCCGCACACCGAAGTGTAAGTCAACAAAATTTTCCTTCAACTTTTCCAGCACTCTGAGACTCGCGACTACACCTCGGCCTCTCCACGTTTCTTATTAAGACCGCTTTTGTTTAATATTGCATATACTTCCCACACCCGTAAATCCGACTTGACCACAAGACCTCATTCACAAGACCTTATGTCAGGTACCGCCTAGTCTCCCTAATGGTCAGTATCTCACACAGAACCGAAACCCCCAGCATGCAAGAGAGAGATGTTGCTGGGATTCTTCAGAGGCGTGATCCGTTCCCGTTTTACATTTCCCAGTCACGTTATCAGCTGAAGCAAGCATGGCGTTCGTCTCTTCTCTGACTTGAGCCGACCAATTTTATGATCACGGAGAGTTGCAGGCCAAATGATTGGATTAGACTCTTCCGAGGCTGCTACCCCTTCATTTCGTCGTTCGGGATTCTTTCTTCTCTTTTTCTATTTTTTCAATAATAATGAACATTTTATTCCTCTAATCTCTATTCTTTCGTCGCTTTGATTTTTTATGCCACATTTCTTTTTCACTACTCCTGTGTGCCACGAACCACACCAGGGCTGCGCTGTCATTGCTCACTAGGTGCCCTGAACAAGCTCCTCGCCTGTGGACCTTTACCCTTTAAGTTGGTTCCTATCCGTGGTGCCTGCCGTTTTGCAGGTCGCTACCTTTACTCTGTCCTTCGACAGATATATAAACCCTATCATTTTTTCTTCTTCTTGAAGTGAGGCCCCTAGAGCAAAGAAAAGCACACTCGTACAACAGAGCTTTGACTTAGCTGCTATAAAGCTTTGCCAAAGAGGAAAAAAATTTCCCTCGTCTACTTCATCCTCCTCACCTTTGAATCCCTTTTTATTGCTTACGATTTCACAGCCCAAAAACTCACCTGAAACGGGTACCTCCACGCATCTTGTGAGACAGACAGGAAGGCTCAGAGACAAAATCAGGCGACTTGGAGTGAAAGATACTGCGTCCTTCCCGGGTGTTTCTCAAACTTCCTTTCTTCACACCGTTTTTGCTGTCGTGATTCGATCGTGAAGACCAAAGGGATTAAGCTTACTCGATCACATTGGTATTATACCCGCCCCTCTTCTTTGGTATCGTCCGAACATTGCATGACATGATATTTATGGTGTCTTTCCCGCCCCTCTTCACATCTTCCTGTTGCTTCCCCGTTCAAAACGCCATGTGTGTTTCATATCATGGTGACGCCGTCGGCTCTGCGTCGGTAGACGTGTCTTAGACATCTTTCCTTCGGAACCCCGGAGGTACCTTTGTAACCCAACCCTACGAGCAGATAGAAGTCACGAGTTTTGAGACCAGCTTTCAACATCAAGGTAGAGAAGTTTGTGGCGGCTATTATCCTTTCGGTTGTACATCCTTGGAAGGCGAATTATCCTGCATTCTTATGACTGGGGATTTGGCGAAAGGGTCCTCTGTTTCGTGATCTTTCTGCATTTTCCTGACATCGAAATTTTTTTCCCTCCGTTTCCCTTTTGGTTCGCGTCTCTTTCCCCCCCCGTCTCTTTGGAAAGATGGCCTCCGAAGTGATGCTCTGGTTGCTCTTGTCTAAAGAAAATGCCCTGGGATCCTTCATAGTTTATATATGACATGGCGCTATTTTGCATGGCCCATCCCAAGCAAGCGGTTAAGGGCAGAGCGAGCTCTGCTTGAAGCGGCTGCAAGAGGCGGAACAATGTGCATGTCCCACTCTGCTGAATATTTTTTCTTCTTTCTTTACTTTGCCTCTTTCTTTTGTTTTGCTTTTAGTCGGATTTATTTATTTTTAATTCTTCCATTCGGCACACTCTCGTCTTCCCGACCCCGCTCCGTTGAGAGAAGGGCGGTTTGGTAATGGATAACTGGATTGCATTTCCTTGGAACGGTTGTTGGTGAACCGAACCTGGACAACTACTGGGCTCAATCGGAGGGAGATTCCAACAAATGGAAATGAAAGGATGGGGAAAAGTGCATTTGGGACTTTGTTGGAAGTTTCCTATATCATCCAATCCACCACCCATGAACTCGTCAACCTTCGCAACTAGCAACAAGCAACCCGAAGGTCTTGGTCGTTGTCGGCGGCGGTGTATGGTCAATTATTTGGCCAATACTCGCATCCTGTTCCTGCATACGGAGTTTCTGGGTTGATGTGACCTCGGCCCTTGCTCTGATACGCTCGGATTCCGACTTCTTTTTGGTTCTTTTGCATTGCATTTACACATCTGAACCGGTACCCTCTTCCGTCTCTTCTCTTGGGGCACCGGCCAACCAACTTCTGCGGTTCGGTGATTCGAAACAGGAAGGGTCCTTCGAGACAACCTCGCGAGCTCGAGGACGAGTGTGTTGGTGTTGTGCGTGTGGTGGTGGTGGGTGAAGGCGGGAAGTGGTTGGTAGCGCCGTCAGTCTGTGGGGTCACTGCAACAGAAACAAAGCACGCCAGAATCCACTCGGTGCCCCAGGCCGTTCTCGTTCTCGTCAAAGGTGACAGGCGAGGCGGGGTTCTGAAACGAAACGGAGGGACGGAGAGGACCCATTGCTACAATCCCCATTGTTTCGTGGATACTCGGCCGGCAACGGCTGGACAGACGAGCGAGCGAGCGAGCGAGGTTTATTGATCTGAAGGCGATCGAGAGGTCAAGGGAAGAGACGGTGGCGCCCGGGAGGCCCTGCTCCGGCTGGCGATTCCTGTGCTTCCTTCCTTTCTTCCCTTAAGCCCACTTGGGAGCCTGTCCGGTCGCATTCCAGCGCTGTTGGAGCTTGGGCTGTTCTGGTGCTAGCTGCTGGATCTCCAACGGGGGGGTCAAGCCTCATCGATCCTTCTCCCGCTTTCGATCTCTTTCGTTCTCTCGGGCAGCGCCGTCCACCTCCGCGTCCGGGACACCCCTCTGCACAACTACCTATATATCTACCTATATATACATATATATATATCTGCCAGAGCGTATGCGGTTGTGCGAGCGTCTGTGGGATCTTTATAAAAAGAATACGGGTAAAGACGCGGACGAGACAGCCCGCCTGGTTGTTGTGTTGCGTCCGTCGTCCAGCGCTGGGCAGAGAAAACCCACCCGACCGGATTGCTGGGTCGCCTTTTTCCCTTCCTTTTTCTTTCCCTGCTGAATCATCTCACCTCGCAACTGCTCCTCTAATCCTTCTCCCCAGACCTCATCCTCATCGCCCCCATCGCCCCCTCAACCTCACCCTTTCTTTGGCGTCCCTACATCCGTATTTGCGTGCATCTTTCTTTCTTTCTCGCTGGGGACTTGGAAACACTCGATTTAATTACACATTAACGGGGATTTTTTCCTCCGCCCAAACATGCCCACCATGCTGATTGACGGAGGTTCTTCGTACCGACAGCGCGACAGAACTCGTTCGCCGTACTCGCGCGATCGTGCTCGGAGCCCCCCCAGACACTCGCGCCGACGTTCCTACTCGCCACGCAGCCGATCTCGCAGCCGAGACAGAGACGAGTACCGGACGAGAAGAGACAACCGATCAAGGAGTCCTCCTATGACCAGCAGCGGAAACCAAGGAGGGTATTCTGGTCATCACGGTGGAAGAGGAGGTCCACCACGCTCATACGAGGATCGCGCCGCCGCAAAGGAATTAATGATGCAGAGCGTTCGCGAAAGCTCCCAGCAGGACCGACGCGTCTACGTCGGCAACCTCTCCTATGACGTTAAATGGCACCATCTGAAAGACTTTATGCGACAAGGTACGGGGTTTTCTCTTGACAGGCCTCTGGCGTTTTGGCAAAGGACTCTTTTTTCCCTCTTTTTTTCTGCTCCCCGTCTTTTCCTTCTTCCTGGCTAGGGAATTGCTTGGCACTCTCAGCGAGAAACGGAATCGGGGTTGAGATTCTGGGAAAGAGAAAAAAATACCCCCCTAGATCCTTCAGCCTCGCGCCTGTTATCGATTAGGCCTTTTGCTAACGTTCCACCTCTCTTGATTTACGATATACATAGCTGGCGAAGTACTATTCGCTGATGTTCTCCTATTACCGAATGGAATGTCGAAGGTGGGCACATGAAAAAACTCGGGTGTTCTTTTCTTTCACAAATGGTTTTCTTGGTTATATTACATATTTGGATATGGATTTTTGGATTGACGGGGTCGGACTGGAACGTCCATGGGTACATGTAGGGATGCGGGTAAGCCAACATCCTCTTACGGTTAACAATACCACAAGTGGGAATCGCATTGTCGCTAACATTTCACCCCCCCCTTCTTGTAGAATTGTGGAATACGCTACGAGAGATCAGGCTCAAAACGCTGTCAACACCTTAAGCAACCAGAACCTTATGGGCAGACTAGTCTATGTTAGAGAGGTATGGAGGAAACTTTTCTCTCTCGGCCGGAGATTCAGTGGATGACGAGAAGGGGATGGCTTTTTTATTATCCTGATGATCCGGGGGGCCGATATTACTACCGTGAGGATGTGAAGTGATGGTTAAGGCTAAGTTATGTTGGACTAGGATCGCGAGGCGGAACCAAGATTTACTGGACCTCCAGGAGCCGCCAGGACCGGAGGACCGAGTGGCGGCAGTGGCTACGGCGGCGGCGGCGGCGGCGGTGGTGGTGGCGGCGCTGGAGGCGGCTACGGTAGCAACTACAATGCTGGCGGCTCTATGGGTGGAGGTGGAGGAGGAGGTTCTGGCGGCGCCGGTGGCCGCCAAATCTTTGTCTCCAACGTAAGTCTTTAGAATTGTACCTCCCCAAAAGTATTTACAGACTAACGTGACATAGTTGCCATTCAATGTCGGCTGGCAAGACCTGAAAGACATGTTTAGGCAAGCTGGTAGGTTATAAATTCTGAAAATCAACACTTCTTGCGGATAAAACGCCATTGGGATCTCATCCGCGAGTGGTTACCCAAAAAAATGTCTAACCTTGATTTAGGAACCGTTCTCCGCGCTGATGTCCACATCGGACACGACGGACGACCAAAGGGCAGTGGTATTGTTGCATTCGAAACCCCGGAGGACGCCAAGAACGCCATCCAACAGTTTAATGGTTACGATTGGCAAGGCCGTGTACTCGAAGTCCGAGAAGATAGATTTGCGGGAAGCACCCCATTTGGAGGCGGTGGTGGCGGCGGCGGTTTTGGTGGCCGTGGGGGTTTCGGTGGAGGCTTCGGAGGTCGTGGAGGAGGCTTCGGGGGACGTGGTGGATTTGGTGGCGGTCGTGGCACCTTTGGAGGAAATTATAACCGTGGAAACTACGGTGGAGGAAGCGGTGGAGGCAGTGGTAGTGCCGGTGGTTCCGACTTCAACGCCCCATCTGCTCAACCTAACCCATTCACCGATTTCGCTGCTGGTGGTGGTGACAGAAGCGCTACGATCTTTGTTCGAAATGTACACATCCCGAAATACTGTGCTTAAAGGGTTGGGTTTACCTGCTAACTTGTACTCGCACAGCTTCCATGGTCGACCAGCAACGATGATCTGATCGAGTTGTTCACTACTATCGGCAAAGTCGAGCGCGCTGAGATACAGTACGAACCTAGTGGACGATCTCGGGGAACTGGTGTCGTTCAATTCGATAATGCCGAAAACGCCGAAACAGCGATCTGTGGGTCTAATTTCCCTTTCGCCAGACTATTTAGCGACGGAATGCTAACGTTGAAACGTGACTTACTAGCTAAATTCACTGGCTACCAGTACGGCGGCCGTCCATTGGGACTCACCTACGTCAAATACACCAACGTTAAGGGCGGTGACGCCATGGAGGGTACGGAACAGACCATGACACAAGATCAGATGTGAAATGGTGCTTTTTCATTTTCGTTTTTTGGTTTTCGGGATTAGGAAATACTTAAGAAAACTTGGGAACACGGTCTAACAGCAACATAATTATACCAAATAGGGGTTTCAGCGGATTTATAAAAAGAGAAATGGGCTTTCTCTCTGTGTCGCACAAGGGGGGTTTGAACTGGACGTTCAGGTGAATTTGTTTTACGAAAACACGGCCTGTTTTACGCATCCTTTTAATATCGGCCCACATTTCTCATGACCATCACAACTGGTATCACCAAAACAAAATAGTTTGTGGGACTACTTTTTTTTCTTTCTGTTTCTCATTCTCTCTATCGCCTAACCGTGTATTATTGCTTGCATTTTTCGGAGGCTTTGTTCCTTTCGGTTATTGCATGTATTATTCCACATTATTTCTTAACACACTGAGTTTTTTTGCTTCCCTTTTCTTTGCAAAAATCAAAAAATGGGGGGAGATTTTTTTTTCTCTGTTTCTATATACTCTGTCTTACTAGTGCTTTGTCATTCTTTTAACTGATTTCGCGCACAAAAATCGAAAATTTGATGTTTTGCAGGTGCTCTTATATATTCTTCTGTCCGCATCAATGCCTTTAAAACGCTGTTGTCTGTCTGTCTTTTTCGCCGGCTGGGTCTGGCTGCGATAATACAAAATTCCGGAGACTATCATTGATCATAAAGCGGACTTGTGATCCCGCCACCATTGGGATTTCGCCTCAGCTTTAAGCCTCAAAATAATCGTGAAATTTGCACTCCTTAATAGCACTTGACGACCAAATGCACGCATGATATTAGAGCAGATGAGCTCCAAGCTTGTCTGGTAAATCATCCGCGGCGCACGACGCTCCAAGCTTTGTAATCTTGTGTTGAGTCGGACGACCTGTTTGAAAAGACGCCATCCCACCTTTGAAAACCTGGACATCTTCCCTACCCAAAAGTAACTCCGAGAAATAAAAACCCATAAGAGCTTCAAAACCATGGCCGAGGATTCAGGAATCACAGCAGAAGCGCTCGAGCAGACGATCCGGGATAAGCTGGAGGCGACATACGTCCAGGTTGTCGATAATTCTGGTTCGTTTACTTCTTTCTTCCCGCGCTCCGCGAGATCGATCTATAGATGAGATCGATCTTTCTGTGGTGTAACGAAATTTTGATCTGATAAGATTACACCTCACTAACGCACCGGGATATGGGTATTATAGGCGGATGCGGACAAATATTCGAGGCTATTATTGTGTAAAAAAAGCCCATCATCCATGCAATTGTTTTTTTTGAACTCCTCTCTCGAGCATTATGATTGATCTTTCATTTATATTTCTGTTGCTTCTTAGTTCCCCGCAATTCGAAGGAAAGACAAGCTTAGCTAAGAGTCGACTGGTAAATACGATGTTGAAGGAAGAGATCTCAAAGATCCACGCCTGGTCGAATAAAACCTACACGCCAGCTCAGTGGGAGAAGGTGAAGGAGAAAGAAGCGGGGGAGGCATAACCGACGTCTATTTTCAATCGATGGTTTAGAGCTTCTGCGGGGCTTAACGTTAGATTTTTGAGCTATCTATCATGGTTACGAGTTTAGAGCTTAAACACACAATAGAACCCGGTAAACCTGGCTATGTTGGGAGTCTAGCAAGCGTTTATTCAAAGGAATTCATTTGATCATTCCAAAATGTAATAATACTGATTCCCCGTAGGAACATATAGGCCAAGTGAGAAATACGATGGAGTGGATAAACGCGATAACCGCTAAGTGAGCGAGCTCCGTTCAGGGCGTAACTCCCGTTGTTTAGGTTTCCGAGAAAACCCACTTTTGGACTTTCCATCCCGGAACGGTGGAATTGAGCTTCTCTTCTGTCACGAGGTAGTTTTCCTTTTTCTTTCATAGCAGCTTTTCTATTTAAATATTTCGTCCGGGGTAGCTCTTTCTTTTCTTTTGGTTTTTGAGCTCGTGGGTTCGTTTTTCTCCCTCTCTTTCTTCACCTGTCGTTCTTGTTGGTGTCTCCCTTTTGTCCGACCATCTGAATCAGCTGCACATGTCAGGTATATTTTAAAGGCGGTTCGGTCGTCAGGAAGGAACTACACGAGTCGGTCCTTTTTTAGCGGGGGGTTAGCTTGGAATTTTACGACTTCATATTTAAGTACCCGCAGTATCTTGAAATTTTTCGTTCACTAGATCTCACGGAATTTCGATATTTTCGATACAACGTTTTTTTCACGACAAAGGACTTTGGGTTTGTGCCGGCGCAAATCTTTCTTTTCCGAGGGTGTTGGAACCAAGGACTGGGTTTGGTTATGCGGTAGGGCCTAATACGAAATAAACGGTTTCTAGGTGCATGATGCATAGTTTGACCGAGAACCGAGTGTACCGAAAATTCGAGGGAAAAGACGAGAAACTTGAGAAAACTCGGAGATTGTAAAGGCCGGATATTTGAAGTTCTAGGAGGATATTTGGAGAGAGGATCTCTAAAACATGACAGATTTTATTGCGAGCTCGATAGCTGGAGCGACTGCTATTATTCTGGGAAATCCAATTGATGGTATGGAACCTTTTGGCGGAATTTCCCTGCAGAACGGATAATCGTGTCACATGAGGTTTTTGTTCATGCAGGTTCGTCCGAGCTATGAGATAACAAGATTTGCTAACGGTTCACCGCCTGTGTTGGGATATCTAGTCATCAAAGTTAGGTTGCAAACTGGTGCGAGGAATGTCCCTTCGACGGTGGGCGCTTTTGAAACCTGGACGTCGCTATTTCGAGGTTTGTTATCTTTTTCGATTCTGCCGTGCGTACTACCTGCTAATGTTAAAATATTCTGTCTCCAGGAGCTGCTGCGCCGGTAATTGGTAACGGCGCACTCACGGCCCTACTCTTCGTCGGATATAACCGCACCCTCGAATACCTCGAAAATGCATCCTACAACCAACCAATTCCTAGGCCATCCCTTACAAACGCCTGGATAGCCGGTGCGGTCAGCGGTCTCGCCTGCTTCGTAGTCTCCGCCCCGACTGAAATCATCAAATGCCGTGCCCAAGTGTACAACGAACCCAACATCTCGAGCTGGAAAGTCGCAAAGGATATATGGCGAACAAACGGTATCCGAGGACTGTACCAGGGTGGCGTGGTAACGAGTTTAAGAGATAGCATCGGGTACGGATGGTATTTTTGGGCGTACGAAGGGTCAAAGAATCTTCTGGGCTTGGAGAGCGATATGGCGACGTCGCTTGTAGCCGGTGGGATCGCGGGCTGTGTCACATGGGCGAGTATCTATCCGCTTGATGTGATAAAGACGAGGGTTCAGCTAGAGCAAATGCAGACGACTTCGTCAAGGACGCCGTTGCTCGGAGGTGCGCCGTTGGAAGGATCCACCGGAAGGTCTATGGGAGCTCTCGACCATGCTAGAGGTATATATCGCACGGAAGGACTTAGAGGGTACTTTTCGGGATTTTGGTGGTGTATGGGAAGGTCATTTTTTGTGAATGCTATTCAGGTAAGTTTTGATATAAAATGCAGTCGTTAGATTGGACATGGATAGCTGATGAAAGTAATTTCGTAGTGGGCATTATACGAGTACATCATGAGGGCTTTAAACCCCGCGAGAACGGGTTCGAGAGACGACGCTTATGGTCTACAGGACCAAAAATACAGCCTATGAGATTCCTTTTATGTTTGCTTGAAAAAGTATCGGCGGCTTTTTGCAGATTTTGATATATACCCGTTTGGAGTTTTTAATGAGCGAGTTTCCTTTGAACTAGAATTATATACCAGCGGATATTAGATACAGGTGTAGAGACGAAGTTTGGGATTAGATTACTTTTTGTTGAATTCAGATTACTATTTATACTCATCCCGCTAACCAGAACGCCCAAAATATCAATGACTTGGTATGATAATTACAAACTTATACAGGGGATGTTGATACAAATGATTAGATGTAAAGTCGAGGTTATTGAAAGAGTAAAGCTATGTCCACAGACATACTTTCCCGCTGGCCGTACCACCGACAATCCAGTCTTGGGTTGGGTGGAATTGGGCTACAGCAGGTACGGCGGTAACGAGTTCGCCACCAAGTTGAGCCAGCATCTCGCCAGTCTCGGAGTAGATGTCAACGAATCTGTTCATGTTGCCAATGCAAAATTTTTGAGGTCCAGTTGGAGACTGCTGCCATTGCGCTCGAAGACTAGAGACACCGGATTGTTAGTATTGCCTGTCGAATAAGGAATTCCAAGATGTCGAATTCAAATCACACTTACATTGTAACCCATCTCCCTGTTTGGTTATTATGTTTGATTGCCACGTCTGGCTTCACATCTTCAAGTTTATAGCCTTCCTTCCAGCTTTTGCTCTCGCCGAAGTCAAAAACTTTCACGGTATCATCGTATCCTGTGGTCGCCACTTTGCCATTGGAGCTCCAGATCGCACTACTGACGGATAGCCTCGATTCGTGTTCTAGAACCATGTGCGGTTTGGCATTGTCTCCTTTGCCAGTAATCTTTCTCAGATCCCATATTTTCATCGTTCTATCTAAACTAGCGGTGGCGGCTAGGTATGGATTCCGTGGGTTTAATGTGAACCCTCCGATTTTCTTCTCATGACATTCCCAGATTGTGGCTGCTGCTTTGTCACGAAGGTCTTTACGGCCAATCTCACCAGTCAATGTTGAGAAGTAGATGATGTTTGGATCGTAGAAGTCCATTCCAGATATCGCAGCGTCTTTGTGCAAGGTTTCTTTAGCATCTTCCGCGGCAAAGACTTCGTCAGACTTGTGTGCCACCAGGTCGAGTTTCCGGATCGAGCCATCATATGATGTGGAGTAGAGACTTTCCGCAGAGGTCGGGTCGACAGTCAAAGTGGCAATCGATCTCGAATGGAGTTTGAAAGTAGCGACGTTTGGTATATGGGAAAGAGCCTCGTCGTCTTCATCTGGGTTGTAGTCGGGATTGGGAAGGGGATTTGAAGCATCAAATATGCCGAGATTGCCAATTTTATCGCCCGCAAAGGTTAATTGTTTCGATGTGACGGGGTGGAATGCCATGCAGTATATACGCTCGGGTGTGATTTTAATATCTAGCACGTGGGTATGAGCAATTAGGGTCGATAATTAAAAAGTCTTATGTAAAGTCTTCTAAACTTACCAACAGGGTCGAACTTCTCGTGTAGTTTCAAACCCATCAACTTCTTTCTTATGGTCTTGAGATCGGCATCCGTTGTTTCGTTGACATCATCGTCAGTAAACGTTCTTGCGTACCGCTCCCCCTTAACGTCAGACAAGAAGTTTGTCGTCCGGTCCCATTCTTTCCCTGGAATGGCTATATCTGACAGAGATAGCTCACCGGCTACTCTCTGTCGTTTCGCCCGTTCGACCTCCTTAAATGCTGCCTCCTGCGCATCCGCCTTCCGCTTCGCGATTTCAGAATCTGCAGCGATCCCCCTTATACGGGACGATGTTCTTCTAGGCGTGAACTCTTCCTCTTCTTTCTTTACAGGCGGCGGACGGGCTCGTTTCTTTGAAGAAGCCTTGGATGCCGTTGATGCCGCTGCCTTTTTTTGTTCCGTGGCGGCCCGGAAGGCGTTGGAAGCTTGAGTGAGTTCAAGCTCCTGTAGGAGCTTGCGGTTCTTCTCAATATTTTCGAGACGCTGGCGTTCGTAGTCGTTGTCCATGGTGAAATCTCCACTGGGTAGAAGCGCCGAAGGGTATTGATATGTGACTGGGGGCGAGGTAATAGGTAGGATAAGCGGACGATGCTCTGTGGAACGTGGGAGGTGAGTGGCGGACGGGGAGGTTTTCAATCAACGCGCCCTGCAGCCAAAATGCGACCAAAGCGACGCGTTTTGGTCTCAGCGACCAGTTCGGTCAGTTCGGTGTCACACTGCCACGCGATGGCCTCCCACACACACACAATACAACCCCCTTCTATAGATTTCCCATTCTTGGCTGCCCAGTCGACCCGGAGTACGAAGTGGGGTATGCGAGGGACTGATGAATCCGCGCTGTCTGACAAATGGCTATTCCAAGAGGGTTCGGCTAGCTGCCTGTCGCATGGGTACAGAAACCAGTCTTCAATTCACATCTGTCGACTGACTAGAAAGATCCTGTTCCATTAAGTTTGGCGGTCTCGACTCCGCATCCTGATCTGATCTCTATTCCGGAGAGATCTGGGAAATTCCAACTACAATCTAGTAGGCAGGAGTAAATTTTTAAGATCCGTTCGCCCGGTAGATACGCGATGAGATGAGCTCGTCAAAATGTCAGGTCCTTGAACTCACCTTCCAAAGATTGCAATCGATTGAGCGATGGACTAGATCACAACCTGTTTCAAGCGTTCGCCATAAGCTTATACAAGGGTCGCAAACCTTGTGTGCAAGGTCGCATCACAAATAATTCGCTCGTACCACTTTTCAACGTGACGATTTCGCCATCACACTGGTTCTTCTCAAATACATCTTGATATCTTTCAGCTGGAAAATATAGTACGAGCAGGAAATTGGTGTGTTGTACAATTGTATGGTTTTTATAAAAATTAAAAATACGAGGTATACGCCAGTATTAAAAGCTAACATGATGCTATAACGGAGTGAAAATATATTCCAATACGCTGCGCTGCGACAACAGCTGAAGAATGAACTTGAATGGGGACGGCCCGGCTAGCAAGGTTCTCAGGGACCAGCCCCCCACGGAGAACCCTCATATTTAGCAATTGCAGACATCTGACTTGGAGCAGGTGGGATTCGTTTGCGAGAGGAGCTCAAAACCACATGCTAGAAATATGTTCCCTAATTGGCAGTTTCTGCAAACCATAACCCGACTACTATCGATGATCTATGAGAGCACAATGAATTTCCCTCAAGAGGGGTAGAAGAGACGGCACAGCATTAGAAGCTTGTTTCTTATCGCGCCCTGCATCTACGCCGCGATAGCTAGCTCCCGTGCCCCGATTGAAGTTGACATTTAAAGAGACTGCTGGTATGTGGATCTGACTTCAAAATTTTTATCCCCTACACTCCGCCTTGTCAATAGCACATGCTTAAACGACAGGGGCCCATAAACCAACACAATAAAAATGGCAAAAACTAAAAAATCCCGTAGAATATGCTCGAAGGGCGAGGTGGACGTCGAATCTTCATCGAGGAAGACCGGTATTCAGCTTCTATCTTATCAAGAGCTACCCGATTGGCAAAAGGAAAACGAGTTCATTCACCATGGCTACCGTCCAGAGTTCAAGTCGACCCGCGCCTGTTTCGACAGTTTGTACTACATGCACAATGAAACTCTCAGCATATACACACATCTGGTACCTGCCGTTCTTACGGTAGCAGTAGAAGGATTCTTCTTCCAGTATTTTGATAAACACTACCCGCAGGCGACTCAAAGCGATTATCTGATATTTGCGATTTGGATATTGACGGCTGTAATATGTTGTCTTATATCCTCGATATATCACACCATGGTATGCCATTCAGAGAATATAGCGCACCTCTGGTTGAAGGCAGACTTTATCGGGATTATGGTACTGATGGTGGGCGATTTCGTATCTGGGATATACCTGGTATTTTATTGCGAGCCGCATCTGCGTGCTATATATTGGTCAATGGTACGTTTTTCTCTATGGTCTAGCGGAAATTAAGAAAATCGGTTTTTGACATAGCTCGAAGATCTTGACCCTCGGAGCACTCTGCTGCTTTATTCTTCTAAACCCCAAATTCCACGGCCCGAAGTATAGAAACTTAAGGATTTTTGCGTTTGTCGGCACAGGATTATCAGGGTTTGCACCGCTCATCCATGGCTCGGTGGTGTTTGGTATTGAAAAGATGATGAAGCAGTCTGGTATGCCTTATTATATCTTTGAAGGGTTCCTATTGTTGACGGGTACATTGTTTTATGGCGTAAGTGCTCCTAGATCCGAGCTTATTGTTCATTATTTGCTAATATGACCTACGAATTGCAGACCAGATTTCCAGAATCAAAATGGCCTGGCAAGTTCGATATTTGGTTCTCTTCGCACCAAATTTTCCACGTTTTCGTGGTATTAGCCACCGCAATGCATTGGCTTGGTATCACACTGGCTTACGATTATAATTACACGCATCGGCAGTGCAGGGCATAGAAAAATTAGAACTGTGTCACCGCTATAGACTTTCCTCATTAGGCATATATACCAATTGTTGGTTAGAAGGAATGCGAGTCATTTTCATTAACAAGCACATTTTAAATTTCCGTCCGCCCATGTGGCCATGTGATCGGGGGGAAAGCAGCCTTGTTGTTCTGATTCGCGGTAGGCAAAGCTGGAAGAGAAGAGCGAATAGGAGGGACGCCCGTGGAACCCTGTGCAGAAATGCGAATTATGCCCGCTGAACCCTATTTTTTCCTCGCAAATTGTTCGTGAAGTCGGATTCGATCTCGCGCTACACCTATCTTGGACCGGCCCGAAGATCTCCAAACCATTTTAGATACGCGAGCTTGCCCCCCGGCGCATATTTTCCCCGAGGCAATATTGGCCAGTTCAGAAAATATATGCGATATCATTTGCGGAATAGCCGGGACCACGGGTGAAAGTCTATGCAGGTAGGTATGCATTGCAGGAAACTGGTTTTGGGCCGTCTTGCGAGTGGCTTTCGTGAGGAATGTCCCTAAGGGAGGAATTGCATTGCATCAGATTATGCTCGAGCTGTGATGGATCATGCACCTGACATATATGTACATATGGTCTGATTTGAATAGTTTTGAAGATTGTGCGGGATGGCTCGAAATAATTTGATGCCTCCGGCTTCAGTTCACGCATGATGCTGGCATGAGTAAAGAAGTTTGTGAAGACAGCTGCACCTTCTCCCGTTCGTACGGCTGAGTGGAAACGTCCGCATCTGAAATCAGTGCTCGGCTGACACGGCTCCCTCGACTGCAAGACGACCTCGCGAAGCTTACATCATCTCACCACTCATTTACATATAACTACCCTGTAGTTGAGTCAGGGCAGTCTAGCTTGTCTGGAGCTTTCCGTGCTCCAAGCACAATACGGGTGTATATTATATCCCTAGCTTAGTAGGATGACTCGCGCTTTTCAAGGGCGGTGTAATTTTGGTGGCGAATTCTGAGGATTGGCGCCCGGCTCGTAGCTCTAAATGGCCAAAAGGTGAAGCCTGTGCGATCGATCTGGACCACGGGTCAGATTGGCGAGATTTTAGGCATGGGGTGCGCCACCAACTCGGCTCATGGTCGGTACGAAGTTACAAGACAATGGTGGCACAGGTAAGTACCTATCGATTTAGAACAGGTATACATAATCATGTACCTACGGCATTCATGAATTTTTATTCTTTCAGGTAAAGTCCGGGGGTGGCAAACGCACCAGATTTAAGCAAGGCCCAGCGATGAGGTCTGAGGGGTTGGGTGTTAACATGTTGAAGTTCCAAAAAAACGGTGGTGCGTATTCCGATCTGGGAGTCCGCTAATTTTCCTTGACGTTTTCTAGAACTTCGTTGTAATCATGAACCAAGGATGACGTCGCGTCGCGAAACTGCAAGATGCCAGAGAGAAATCAAACTGATCGCGATACTCGTCTATAAACCCGATCTGTTTCTTCTAGACTCTATATGCGGGGTCTTCGCAGCGTAGCTCCTTGTCCGTAGAATGCCAATTTCGACGTCATAGTAAGAGAAAGAGAAAATGCGGATGGTAAACCGTTTTCTTAGCTTTCTTAGCGGTAGAGTTAGAAACCGATCGAGAGATCGGTGGAGCTTCAGATGATTGCAGATTTATAAAAACTCCATCGATGCGGGCAGTTCGATCAGAAATAACCCTTCTTTCATTAAAAACTTTAAAAACTCTCCGCTAGGAACACTATCGTAAGAAACTACCGTTACCCGTGGGGTTTGCCATTTTTCCCCCTAATTTCGATTTCGATTTCCAACGGCTAAAGACGAGTTGATTGCAATCTTGCGATCGCGATCTCGAGGAACGTTTCGGCTCAAAAGCCTGAGTTGACCCGGTCGATGCTCCCAATCGCCCGATCTAAGCCCTAGGCCTCCGCACCATATTAGAAAAATCGCCAGGGCGGGCCTTAGCGGAGCGGGGTCCTTCCCGGCTTACTCGTACGTAGATACCATCTGACAATCGAAAAGAACGAACATCGATCGTCCATCGAATCCGCAGGTCGCAGCATACGCAGCGATACGCAGCAGGCACTGCGATGATCACAGCTAGCTCCCAACGCGCGGAAATCTGTTTTCCGCGCAACATGTTGGAATGTTCACATTCTGCGGGTCGTTTGACCGTCCTTTTCTTCAGCGTTGCCGCCTCGAAAATGTGAACACGGCTGTGGGCGGCAAAGCTCGAACAAAATATCACACGTCGAATATAATATCACATTGGATTTATAGAAGGGTTCGAAGGAGAGGCTAGGGCTTACATTATTATCTTTTAAATATTCTATTTGTATGTTTCCTTTTTTTTTGGTTTTGGTCGACAGCAAACCGTCAAAGTTGACTGCCCTTATGTTTTTTCATGTGGTGCCCCGATCCCGAGTCCCTTGTCTCGTTTCGAAGCTTCGTCGCTGAATCGGTGGCATACCCAAAACTAATCTTATCATAGTCCCTGAATTTTTCAGCTCAAGGTCCCAAAAGTTTGGGTCCTCCGTGACGGCCGCTTGCTGGTTACCTGAAGTTTTTCGATTTTCGATCCGAGGAGATTTCTGTCCGATTTCCAAAAAAAACGTTCCCCTCACCAGGGTTTGGCAGTTTATCGCGCAGGAAAACTAGTGCTTCGACCCACCAAGCACGCAGCAGCTCACAGCTTGCAGCTGCATTTTCCTTTTTATACCGGACGATCCCCGTTGGGAGTCCACAGGGGGATACTCGTCCGCACACCAGACAAGTCTTCAATTGTATCTGTGTGTATGGGCTTGCTTTTTGTTTTCGCATTTGCTACTTCTTTCCCTCGTGCATTCCTCCTCTCGAATTACGAGCAAATACACCAGCGCCTCTGGACATTTGTACCTCTGGATGAGCTGGACAGACGGCTCCAACCTTTTAGCAGTTCTCGAAAGACCTGCTTGAGAGTAGTCTCAAATCGGATATCACACAAATAACAATCGGGTTGCAACGGAGACGATATCGTCTTTTGGATTGCGCCCTCCTCGGAGATCTGGATTTCCCTTCTTCCCAAAGATTGGAAATTGGACGTTCTTTCCTTCTCCGCGCATGCAGTGAACGAGTTCTCCTCTACTGCTGCTGTCTTTTCGATTGGTAGAGAGGTCTGAAGTCGCAGTTACTTGGCCGCGATCTAGGCTACCTTTACTTTTTCCTGAGCTTTCACCTTTGCCTCTTTCCAAATCCATCTTCGATCACACCAGTTTTGAAACATACCTTCAAGCCCATCCACTAACCGAAGCCTTTGGAAGCCTCATCTTGACCGTTCCGTTCCAGACCCTTTCGGATCTTGCTTGATTGCATCGGTCACATACATCCGGGGAAGCAATATAGCCAATCGATATCACTTCCTCCTCGTCTCCGCCAGCCACAGGCCCACCTGAACACCCTCCCCTAGTCAGCCGTACCGCTATTCCCGTGGTAAAACTAAGAAATCTCACTTCCTTCTTTGTCTCGTACGGTCACATTTGCATCTTGCTTGACCCTGTCCCGACCCTGAAGGCTTTTTTTCCTCATTTCGGATCTTGGCTTGTCTGTGGTAGGACACGTAGCCGGGCAAGACCATCAGATATATACGCTAAGGAGAGGTGAATCCGATCCATTCCTGGATCTTTTAATTCAGTCATGGCAGCAAGGAATCCACCACCACCAATGCCAGTTGCTAGATCAACGATGAGGACCGAAAGGACACACGAGGAAAATCAGGAGCGGTAAGTGATATTGCTGTTTAAAAAGAGTTCTACCCTCCTAAATAGAATTTATATAACAGTATATACATACCCTAAAACTCTCAGAGCCCCTTCTCGAATATTGTTGCATTCTTTTCTCGAAACCCTATTGCCTCTCGCCCTTTTGTTGGGATTTTTTTACTAATACCCAACTGTGTGTTGTCATGTAGTGCCTACATTGCAGCCTCTCGACGCAGCGATAGGAGTCTCGAGGCTCGAGTAGAATCAGCTCGCAGAGCATCTGAGATTCACAGACGGCGAACAGGCAGAGGCCTGGTGGTTTCAGAAGAAGAAGTCCTAAGTGATGCTATGTACGATGAAGAACCCGACGATTCTCCTCTGCCATACCGACAATTCACCCAGCGACTCCTGGCCAACGACCGTGAATGGAACAACAGACTTGCTTCACATTTAGCGACTCACACTGACATTCGCACAGCCCTCGAAAATGTGCTCCACCGGTCTCATCAAATCTCTGCCCAGGCTGCGATGGCTGGTGCCAGCGCGGGTACAGGTGCTCCTACCACGGGCGCACCGACCAATTTTGCTTCAGCTGGCACAATTGGTGACACATCTTTGCCCCATGCATCATTTTCGCCCTCTGCCTTTTCGCCGCAATCTTCGAATCCCCCTACCCCGTCTCCCATGAATGCCATGCCTCCGGCTACCCTGGCTCGACTGCAGTCCTCGGGAACGCAATTTCATATGGGGCCAGTAGGGCTTGGTACGCTGCCTCCAGCTGCCTACCAAGGAACCTATTTTGCCCGCAGACAGACGACTCCGATGTTACAGATCCCTCACGCTCCGTTGGTATCGAATACATACGACTCAGCAGCATTATCCGCAGAACAATTCTATGCAATGAGCCAAAGCCTGGCGCGCGAAGCATCAAATAACGGGGACGTTATTGTTAGTCCTTTGAGTGATAAACCCTCAAGGTCTCTTCACATGGGTGCGGGTCCGTCAAACCCAGCAGGAACAGGTTCATCTGGGGAGTCATCATCCGGCCGAAGGATGTCCATGCCTGTCAACGCACCACCGTTTAAAAGCCCATCATATAGTCAACATTTAGGCCAGTTCTCAGTGGAACCAATGGCCACTGGGCGCTCTGGTCAAAGCACGCAAGATCTGAACACCTCGACAGCGGCCAGGAACCAACTCCAGCCTGGCAGTCAACAGCCAACCACTCAAGCCCCATTCAGTGATACTGATCTCGGTTTTCTCAATTTTCAATTACCTCAAAACGGCCAAGGTGTGATGTACGGCTCCGGGATGAATATGCAACAACCTGGTATTTGGCCGAACAATACAAACTCCGTGTCAGATGCTCATAGCCCGAACTCTCAAGATCTTTTGGGAGACGACCCTCTTTTTTTCTCGGATTCACGATTAGATGATCCTATGGTTGGTGGGAACTATAACATGGACTTTTCCAATTACAATCAGGGTAGCGACGAAGAGATGTGGAGGGAGATAGCTGAGAGGGCCGGTTAGGCTTATTGGCACCGATACGAGACAGTCTAAGTTCAAGATCGGATACAAGGCTGAGGGATTTCAATAGCGATATTTTGCAACAACATGAAGTGCCAGAAATTTGTTGTTGGTAGGTGTGCGGCGGCTTCACAACGAAAAGCAACTAAAACATCACTCAGGCTTTAATTGACGACTATAGAAATGGGAATCTGGCGTTATGGAATCTCTCACTCAAATATTTTTGATCAAAATTATCCTTATTTTCGTTTTTACTAACGCGCCTTTGCTTTTTTTTTTTTTTTCTTTTTTTGCGGGTCCGCCCTTTTCACTTCCAAGCGTCTGTTCAGGATTGAATGCAAGCCAGCCACTGTCTATAGTTTCTTAACTACATATTATTACCTTTGAATTCTCGCACTTGTCTTTCTTGTCTTTTTTCAGATTTCTGCAAGGGTTATTATAAGGAGGAATTTCAAACTATATTCTGCGTTATAATGCTAATGCACAGTTAACATTGTACTAGTTTACCCTGGGTTCCTACTATCATCATGATAGGAGCATACGAGAAACCCGGGTAAGATTTGTCCCCTTAATACCTGTCTCCAGGTGTTTTTGACACCTACACCTTTTTGTATATCTCCAAAGTATAACGAACCGAACAAAAAACACGCTATTGCGACATATATCATTCCGTATACTTTTCTCGAATTCTCTCGTATAAATATGCCTTCATTAATAATACTATGAAGATCTAGAGGCCCGCTATGGTTACCCATTTCAAGTTTAGATTATAATGTTATAAATGATAAAAATATGTCGCTTCCGCATGCAGCTTCTATCCCTGCGATGCGATTGCCTTGTTGCTCGAGCTCGAGCTCAGTACTGAGGTTTTTTCTAGCGGATAGAAGTTCCGGTGTCAACGTAGCGTTTGCTAATTGGTAGGACTTACCTGCCGCCAGCCACATGCGCCTTTTTTTGTAAAAAAAATACCTTCCACTTGGAATATCAGATTTTAGAAGACAGAACGGGATTGCCCGGAGCGCTATCGTTAGAGGTCCCGTGTTCCAAGTGCGCCTGTCAATTGCGCGTCAAACTTTAGTACTGTGTGGAAGGAGAATTGGGTTAGAAGCAGCTGTAAGTGTCAATTGTGTTTATTAAGATACTTATTAGAATATTCAATAGGTTATCAATCTCACGAAGTCCTGGTTCATAACTAAAATTGATGTAAAATATTATTATTCAATTTTATAGCTATCAATAACAACCTTAATAAAACGCCGGTCTTATCCCACCAAAAAATGCTAATCCCCTACCGTTCTCTCTTCTTCCATTCTCTCTATAATGGCCCTTTTAACATAAAATGGCCCGGGAAAAGGAAATAGGGACACAAAGAAATAAAAAACATAATCCCAATTTAAACCACCATGATCACAAATTTAAGAAGCTCAAAGAAGAAAAATAGAAGAAAAAATAGACTATGAAATCCCAAACGACTACCACCCTCGATAGATCTGCCAATTCACCCAAATACCCATTAAAACCCCGTTAACTAACTTTTCTTCAACCCCCTTTGACCTGACCATCCCCTTCCATAACAACGTCGCTCCCCAACGGCTGCAAAAACTGCATCGGATCCTGCTCGATATTCCTGCAAACAGCCTCCATCAAATCAGTCCGATCTTCGCGGACGTACACCAAAAAGTACGGATTCGGCGGATTATGGTCCTTCTTGTCCTCCGCGCCGGTTTTATACATTTCACGCTCATCCGTGGGTTTTGAGACCGTATTGTCATTGTATTTACGATAGTACCCGGACTCGTAGTCGTAGATGTAGATCCAATAGTGGCCCCAGTTGACCGTTCCTAAGGTTACCAACATGCGTTAGCTAGGGATCTATGAAATAGGGATATATGAGTGTGAGCTTACCTTTGTGGAAAAAGATAGAGTGGATGCGGTAACCGTATTTGCGCATGTCGGTGAACTGTTGAGCGATTTTGCTAGTGATGTCTTTGATATTCGCGTCGATGGCTATCGGCCGGTCAGTAAGGTTGTTCAGTTGAATTATGGGTAAAAAGGGAACATACTTCTTAGCTCCAGGGCAATGCGATCTTTGTGATGATCCAATTCGAGTAAAAGACCCGAGGGAACAACAACCAACTCTTCGTCGTCTTCCGCGGCGGCGAGCTGGTTGATCTCCTCGAGATACATACGGGTAGCATCCAGAGCTTCAGGAAGTTTGAGGTTCTCCTAAAAATCAAAATTTAAATTAGCATCCACCGAGTCCCTACCATATGTCGAGTTAAAAAAAGTGGGACTTACGACTTCAACAGTGAGCTCCGCACGCCTCTTCTGCAGCTTCTCGAGCTCCGCCTTCCACTTCCAATCCTGCTCCCTCCTCCCCATTAACGCTTTATCATCCTCACCGGACGCCATATACCTATCAAGATAAATGGTATCCTTGAACGTCAACGGTGCGTTCGATTTATACGGCTGCTTCGTCTCCCGATTAAACTGTACTCTCTGAACCTGAATTTGAAGAATAGCCGGGAGCTCAGTGAGCGACAAATGCCGCCTGGCTTGTTTCCCCTCCAATTCGACAATAGAAGCATCGAAATGATTATCAAGCGCATCGTAGATATCCCTACCGGGCTCAGCGACATCAACAATCAGATGCTGGAACCGCTCCTCTTTGAGTCTCGTCTCCGCCGGTGTGGAAAACTCCAACGTCTGCTGTGTTTTCCCGTAGAACAACTTCTTGATGATATCGAGCTGCTCGCCATCCTCGTCGAGGCCTTCGGGTTTCAGCGCCGCTTCGAGTTGGAACATCACGTTCTCAATGCACTCGGTAACATCTTGTTGCCTTCCAAGACTGAAAGTGGTAGACACCTTTCTATTATGTTTCTGATTTGGACGCGGTGGAATCGGGGGCGGCCTATCTGGTGGAGGTGGGGGCGGGATAAGCGGCAGTGGTTTCTCAGTATTCCCTGGTGCGTCAAGCATATTCTCATCATCCTCCTGCTGTAGAAGCGGAACAACACTATCATCGTCGATACTCATCGTATCCAAGTTGTGAAGACGCCCATCCCTTGGTGTCGGCGCTAGAATAGTATTCTCCCCTGTCTTTTCTTCACTTGCAACAAGTTGAGCCGGATCCTCTTTCTCAGGAGGCTGCTTCCCATCGACCACGACGTATCCTTGCTCTTCATAGACGGGTGGATTCTCTCCATCGCCCACGAGGGTACCTTCGCTGGATCGGTCGTCATTGTTGCTATTATTAACCACATGCAGACGGCTGTTCACAGGCTTCTCGTCAATGTCCATTGAAAACGGGAGGTTATCCTCATCCTGATCGTTGAGTATCATCCCTGGCGGAAGTCGCGGGCCGATGAAGCCATCTCCTACTTCTTCTTCTTCCCAGGCGATCGAACGTTTTCTCGCAGAAGGCTCGTCTCGGATACTGTTCAATGCGAGCTCCGCAAGTTCGTGTTCAGGCTTAACATATGTCCCCGAATTCGTCATCATGTCGTTGAAGAGTCTTTTGAGGCAATGAGCGAATCGCTTTGCCTGCTCGATTTCGTGCTGAGTGACCTTTCGGCCACCGACGCGCTTTCGTTCCAAAACTGCCTCAGAGATCTCATCCTCTTCGTGTTTCTGGAAGTCTAGGACTAGGTCTCGGAGAGGCTTGACGGTAAAGTAGTACTGTAACAAGCTGTTCAGATAGCAAGTATTGCCGATGTTCTCGAGTCCTACGGGCCAATCGTTGGTTCCGCGGGAGAGAAGATCCTTGCTACCAGTGATTACATAGTGGCTACATTTCAGTCAGCAAATGGAGGCTCTTTGGAGTAGAATTCGACATTGAAAACTTACTGTAGTGCTCTACTGCTTCGAGTTTCTGCCATAACTTTAAGAGCATTTCGCAGAGAACCAACCTGGCTGGGGAGTTCCTTCGCCTGTTCAAATTAAATTCATTAGCCTGATATAGACAGCTGCGGGGCGAGCTGTTTTAAAACTTACGTTTATCTCGTAAATGGCGATTACATTTTCATCGGACATATTCTCATTTACGCCCAAACGGGCCATGGCAGTTTGGTAGTCCATAAATTCAACACCGGAGTCATGCATATCACACAAAGAGAGAAGACGGTGGTCTTTCCTTGTTTCTGCAATAACTCTTAATGCTGACCAGAGATTGGTAGAGTCGTTCGGGTTCTCGTTCAACTAAACGACACAGGGTTAGCATAACTGTGGCGAATAGATGGAAATAAGAGTTGAACCAACCTGGAATTCGAATATCCCCTGGATGTACTCTGACTCCGTGTTGTGCTCAATTCCAAGCTTGCGATATGCCTGCGTGATATCCATAACAACCCGGTGAGAAACGTTGATGATGTTTTGGTTGCCGATTGCTCTGCCGATGATACCGAGGGATTCTCTTAAAGAGGCTTCCTGTCTTGGAGCGTCACTTAGACGGGCATGGAAACATCCGATGATGTAGTTTTCATCCTTGTTGCCTGGGATTATTCCAATGTCGTTGTAAGCGTTTCTAACATCGGTGGATGTGAACTCTCCCTGAGATCGAAGGGTTGCGACTTCGAGCTGGAGATCTTCGCTCTTTCTTCCGTTGGCGAGATCGGTAATACAGTCGAAATAGTAGGCGGCGTTTACCGGGTCGCACTCCTTCTGGCGCTTGTAAGCCCAGAAGAGAAGCCGATCAGAAAAGTCGGATTGAGCTCCAAGACTTGCGTACATGCTATAATTCGAGTCAGCATCTACACCGATAAGTACCAAGTAGCCGTGGCTCTACATACGGGTGCTCAAGGCTTGTCAAGTCGATAACCTGTCTGCGTGTTCCAGTGTCGTCTATTGCGAGCGGTTAGAGATCGAAACTGCTACTGCAAAATTAGGGAGCTACTTACAGCTTGTGCATCCTAACAGCTTCTTCAGCTCACCCTCAGCTCTGATGGGGTGGAACAAGGTGCTATCAACTGCGGGTTTCTAATTTTAGCCGGATTCCAAGCGACGAACGAGAACATCAGGTAAATCGTCACGTACTATCATTCAATTGAGCCAAGATCATCAACTCGACATCCCAGTCGTCAAAGACCCTCGACATCTCGTCCTGCAGCAACGGGCCCTCTTCTGGGGGTAGAACGGGAGGAATCAACTCCTCGTCTTCGACGACGAAGCCCAAGTTCTTCATAATCTCCATACACTCATCTCCGAGCTGTGTTAGGAACCGCACATTGCCACGAGGGATATGACGGCGCTCTTTCCGTGCAGTGACACCCCCAATAACCTGGCGCATAGTCTTGATGACCATGGCAGGGGTGGGGACGGCCCTAGCTATAGGCTTCGGGTTGGATTCAGGTGGAGCGTTGGGGTCTATGAATCTCTCTGGGAATCTTGCCATGGCGTCTTGGTTCCTAACCCAGAGGACCTTTGTATCGGTGAGAAGCGTTCTGAAATGTTCGGTCACTCTCCGGGATTTGAAGATGATGGTGAGGCGTGTTTTGCAGCCGGGGTTTGTGCAGTCGAAGCAGCGGATGTCGACCTCGCCTGGGCGCTCCTCCTTCGTGTCCTTACTGACGAAAGGGCCGGACCGGGCGTGGTCGTATCTGAAGTGATGGAGGTCATTTTGGGGGGTCGGGCAGGTGGATTTAACTTCAGCAGTTATGTCGTGCTCGAGGATGACCTCGATGTGTTTACGGCAGATCTGGCAGACGGCGGCGACGACGTGTCGAGCTCCAGCTTCTGTGGCGAAGGGGGATTTATGACTCTGGTTGGGTTTGAGGATGAAGATGTGGTTATGGGCGGACCTCTCGTAGGCTGCCCTGGCGTTGGGCTTGTACTCCGGGGGTAGGTCGGAGAGGACGTTCAGGCCGTTATTATAAGGGTTGTAGGTGATGATATCGGTGTAGAGTCTGGGAGAAGTCTTGCCTGTGTTATTCGATATGGGAGTTAGGTTGGGGGTTGTTCTAGGTTATTTTTCTAGGATAGAGAATACTGACCTGGGCCGTTATTTGGCGGTACGTGGGCGGCGCTGGCGGGACCGTCCACACGCATGGTTCCGAGCAGGTTGCAGATGAGAATGTGGATGGTATACGATACGATACGGGGTATCAGGTGGGGTGAGGGAGAGTATCGATATTTGTTCGGTAGAAGTAGATAGGGAAGATGTGGAGGGTTGGAGTGGTTGAAGAGGGAGATGGTTGGAAGCTGTGGTGTCTGGGGAAGGCTTCGAGAAGGAGAGGCAAAGAAGGAGCTGACGACGATTCGCCAATCCCAGCGGCAAACGGCCAAGGAGTGCACCGAGACAACTATCCGGTAGCAGACAGTATGAGCCCGGATATGCAATATGGACAGTAAAAGGAAGGTTAGGAGGAGGAGGAGCGAGGGAGCATGGAATGGACGAGGTTTGGGAGCAGCGGGCAGGATTACGAGGCATCCGTGTTTGGGATTCGCGGCTCTGCTGCATAACCCGCCAACCCTGCTCTCTCATATATCACTGGACATCTATACACGTACACGATACTCAGGTCACCGCTGAGCTTTGATATACTGCAGCATTGTTCATTCGCATACAGGTACCCCTCTCCGCGTTACCGGGGGTGCCTTCCTCTCCTCGTTCTAGCTACCTGACGTAGCTACACCTCACAGACAGCTCCTTGTGTCTCGTTGTTGTTGTTGGTGGGACGTCGTTATCGATAGCGGCAGAGGAATGTGTTGCGGGATGTGTTGCGGCGTTGTCAGTCCGTCTCAGCCAAGCGAGCCAATGGCAGCTCTTCCGATTCCTTTCGCCTTTCCGTGACGGCTCCCAACTTCCAACGACGACAGCCAGCGTATCCATCCGACGTCTCAATCGAACACCCCCCCAGGAGCCACTCGATACTCCCCCCCCTCCGTCATTCGATGCTCACAACCTAGTCGCCATAATACCCAATTGGCTCGGTCGGGCGTTCCCCCAATCCAATCCTCGCTCCTCCTCCTCCTCACTCACTCGCTTCTCACCACACTCCTCCGTCACCCGCCTCCATCTCGATAGGACCCACCACCCACCGCTACCATGACCGGCGAGCACTCCGACTCCGGCCCCAGCGATGGTACCTACCGTCCCAAGGATGCTATCACGAACACCATAAACGCGATCATGCTCACCGGTGGCGCGGGTCTCATCGTCTCCGGCGTGCAGAACACCTTGGCCAGAGAGAACCGTGGTCTGTTCGGTCTATTCACTAGGACTGGCGGTACAATTGGATTGTTCGGTGCGTATATGCATATATATATATATCTCCTCTTCAAAGAAAGCTACGATGTAGAAATTCGAGAAGAATGAGAAAAGGAAAAACGCGAGACTAATTACGAAATATTATCGCTTTTGATATAATAGCTGCGATGGGCGGCACCTACGCCTTCATCAAAGACGCATCCGCCAACCTGAGAGAAAAAGAAGACCCGTGGAACGCCGGATTCGGTGGTTTCTTCGCTGGCGCCATGTTGGGTGTCCCATGTATGCCTACAACCGCCAGCCCGGAAATAGATCCATAGAACACAAAAAATGCTAATCGATCTTATTGAAAAACCTACAGCCGGCAGGATCCCTCGCGTTTTCGGCTACGGCGCCGGTCTAGCGATACTAGTGGCTACCTTTGAAGGATCCGGCTCCCACTTCAGAGGTTCCCGCTGGAAGGAGGGATACATTGACGAAATTGCCCGGAAAGACGAGATCAGAACGACAAGGAGACGGCCGTTCGAAGAGACCATCGCTGAGGTTGGAGAAGGAAGAGGTATGCTTGACATCTTTCTCACACAATAGAAGTGCAGAGCTCGAGCTAATCATGTTGGGAAATAGGTATCTACGGCCCCGGTTACCCGGAGAGGAGAAGGGCGCTGCTGAAGGAGAAATACGGGCTAGACATCCCCGCGGAGCCGGAAAAGCCTTACGCTGCCTGATAGGACCTTGTTTTTGCTTCCCGTGATAATAGACAGTATCAGGATAGCGGTGGGGAGGGTATATAGTGGAGTCGTTTTTCTGGTTTTTGTACATATACTGAAAATATAGCGTCTTTCTGGTTGCATATAATTTAACAAATGGATGATGATTCAACCTATTATATCTGTTGAATTCAATACATGCTGTACTTCAAGAAATAATGAGGGGTTAGATCTAGAGAGCGTTAAAAACAAAGACCGCCATGGAACTCCAGCCAAATGTGCAGTCGCGACTCCAACATCAACACATGTACAGTTAACGTGAGAGCCTCCATACCTCGACATAGATCCTTTATGTAACGAGAAAAGATGGACGAACCAGAGCCAGAACCAAAGCCGGAACCCCAAACTCCCAGGGATATCTTCCACAACTCATTCACTCTAGATATCGGAGGTTAGCTACTGTTTCCCAATATCCAAGCTGATCGCTAACATTTGCATACGAATATAGCTCTCGAAGAACGGGTCCTCGCCTTCCCAGCCGTGCGCGCGCAAGACCGAGACTCCTTCATCGACAAGATTCTTTCCAAGATTGCAGCGCTGACCCATGATCTCGGAGATGCGTCCAACTACCTCCCGGCGTACGACCAGAGGATATATTCCGAGGTTGTCCCTTGCCAGACCTCCACCTTCCGATATGAACAACAGAACAGCTAACAGGGCGCACGGCGACAGTAGCGACTGAAATCCCTGGCTGAACAATTCTCCACCGCCCGGAAGGAACTCGCGCCCCGAACCAAGTTCTCGTTCAAAAACCGTAGAGCCGCAGCTTCTCCTTCCCCCGCCGAAGCTACCACAAGCTCGACTTCCCAACCCGCAGCACAGCAGACGCAGCAGACACCCCACCCCCCACCAGCAGGAGCCTCAAAATCCTTCACATCCTCAATACCCGCAGACATAGTCGCAACCCTCTCCTCCCACCAAAACGCCCGCCTGCACCCACCCGCACCGACACCGAAAACCACAATCCTCTCCCTCTCCTCCCTCACAAACTGCATCGTCACATCCAGCCCACAAACATCAGCCACCCAATTCGCAACCCTCTCAATAACAGAAATCACATCCTCCATCCTCCTCTGTGGTGCGATAGCTGGTCCCGCGCATCTCACCTCCCTGAAAAACAGCATCCTTGTCCTCTCGTGTCACCAGTTCAGACTACACTCCAGCACAAACGTGGACGTATACCTCCGCTGCCGGAGCAGACCCATCATAGAGCACTGCAAGGGTATCCGCGTCGCCTGGCTCCCCGAGCGGTTTGCGAATGCTAATAGCAGCGAGGACGGTAGCGGGGTAGCAGATATGTGGAACCAAGTCGATGATTTCAACTGGTTGAAGGAGGGGAAACCCTCGCCGAACTGGGCTGTGTTGGAAGATACTCATAGAATCACAGATGAAGTGTGGGAGAAGGTGGTGGACGAGGAGAGTAGAATAGACGGTGGGCTAGCGGAGATCCTACCTGGACGTGTGGAGTAAAATTGGCGGTGAAATAGATATAGATATAGATATATATTTACAGTAGTATCGCCAAAGTATGGCGCTCGCTCTATGGAAAACCCGATAACATGAAGAAATCCAAATCCAAATATATACAGTAAGCGGTGATAGAGAACATCTAATGCTCCCATCGAATAAACCCCCTCCAGCTGTTGATATACGACGACAGCCAATTCCTGTGCGGCGCGTCGTCGAGCTCTCTTATCAGTTTCTTGTAATAGTCCGGATCGAAGCCCGGTTCTGTCAGTTTCTTCACCGGGTACTGCATGAATTACTCCCGTTAGCTGACAATCTCTAATCAAAAAAGGTAATAGTGTGAGGTACCTTCTTTTGGTATTTATTCGCGATCAGCCCGTTCAACACCGCCCACTGCTTCTCGAAGCTCGCTTGCTCGTCGCTGTACGCGAATACCGGCCGTTTCGAACCGTCGTTGATCTCGGGCCAGTCGTTCGCCTTGGGTTGCGGGGCATCGCCGAAGTCTGATTCGAGGCGGCGCTCGAGGAAGGCCGGGAAGTCGACTTGCGGGCGCATGGGGTCCTTGGGCCAGAGGGGGACTATCTTGCCGTAGAGGGCTTTTTGCTACACGCGGAATACAGTATTAGCTATGGGATGCTTCTGAGATTACAAGGCTGGAGGAACGGGAAGGGGGGTAAGTTCGGAAACGTACGGTTGCCCGTCGGGAGGCCATAATCGCGGGAGGTAAAATGGGGGGATATTTTACGACGGTGGGCGGAACGGCATGTCTCGACTCCTGAGCCTGCTAGGAGTGTGTGTGTATCCGCAGCCTTGTCGGTGGTGGGATCTGGTAATATATAAAATATATATAGATACTTACTTATGTAAGTCAGCGGTGCATATAAATTTTCGGCGGGTTGCTTTTTCCTGGCGGGCATGCTTTCTTTTTCCTTGGCGCCCTGTTCGGTAGAATGTTCCATGCCGCACATTCGTTTATCGCGTCTGAGCTGCTGCGTGTTACAGCCAACCAGCACTGCCATTTTTAGGTTTAAGGTTGCTTGGACGGGACCGCAACACATTCTTCGGTTTTCTGGGTGCAAAAAGCAAGTTGACGTAATGAGATGGGCAAACACGATCAGCCTCCGACAACGCCATCTCAGACAGCCTCGACAACGCGGATCAACCTGCTGCTTCCGCCGTAGTCTCGGGCGCCGCTCTATCTACGTATCCTCTATCCTTCTATATACGTATGTATCTTGGAGTTGTGCAGACGGGGAGACAGAAAGGCAGTCTCGACTGACTCGCGACGACTTATGGCGGCGGAGGTGGCACACCTATTCAAACATCATGCGGAGCGGTTTTATCTCCCGCTGGGTGGCCGCCTACGTAAAACCCGGGCACGGAAAAAGGAGAGGGAAGAAAGAAACGGATATCTCCTTACGAGTGGTCTTCCCGGCGAATGGTCGGTGCATTGGTCGAGAATAAGAAAAAGGGACTAACCCCCAGCCAGCCAGACCACACCAGATTACACCCGCTAGTGTGGCCCTGGTCTGCACGTTGGCGAAAAACTCCGCAGGAAATGGGGTTTTGCCGGGGTGCCCTCTGGAGTGGGTCGGAAACACAGGAACCGAATGATGCGCAGAGGGCGGGCGTCCTCGAAACATCGCATTACCTAGTTGGCACATACCCGCCATTTTTTGTTGCTTGATTGGATTTGGGTATTTTCGGTTTTCGATTAGGTACTACCGTACTAAGCACATGCCCAGGTGATCTCCCTCCCTCTCTCTCTTTCGTACGTACATACATATCTGTTGTTACCCCCCCGGCCAGGCAAGAGGGAAGGGGAAGGAAGGACCCGAGTATTGCTTTTTAGATTAGTCTCGGTCCAAACGTTACGAGGGTCGTATATCTGATGGAGCTTAATGGCCCAAAACAGGTGCCTGTTCAAGTTTCGGCCGGTTCGAAAAGCAGCATTTGAGATCTCTCTTTGTAAGAACGAGTGAGAGTGAGGCCACACGCAAATAACCTTTTTGCTTGTAAATGAGAAGGAAAAGGAAAAAAAGGAAGGGAAGGGCAAAAAAGAAGGAAAGAAAGAAAAAAAAAGGACGAAGCGAAGATTCCCTTGAAAATATGTTAGTAGTTAGTGGTCGTAAGAGTGAGAGAGTATAATACTCTGCAATTCCCCCCCTCCGCCGCCTCGGTGATTCCCTTTCCTCTCCTTTTCACCATTCTCGCGAACCCTTTTCCTGGTGTTCTTCTTCTCTTCTGTTTCTCTCCACCGTCGACTCCGAGTTTTTCCCATCCGTCTCGTCTAAAATCCCATCGACCGAAGCCGAACTGTTTCTTCTTTTGGTGATCGTGGTGTTCTAACGCTTATATATCGCCTCTCCACCTCGCCAAAGATCTAAGCCCGGGTTTTTAGTGTGTGATCTCCTCACCCGCCACCGCAGACGGCCCCGAAAAAACGGGCCCAGTTTGAAGCCGAAGAACTGCCATCGCCAACTCTCCCAATTTTTCCGACCGCCGCCTTTTTTGTAATTTTCGACAACCACAACCACAACAACGGATAATTTCTAATATCACAATTTTTTATATCTGCTCTCCACCACGAAAAAAAATATTCCCGTGTCGACATTTAAATAATTACATAAAAAGGGAGGGAGGATAAATTGGTTTCACTTTAATTTCTCGTCACCTAAATACACCACCAGCTCAGTCTTGTCGACGGAACAACAGTATCACCATCATATTGTCAGCAGAACACCGTACGCCACCATTTAGCCCGGCCACCGTCATGTCGGCAGCTAGCACCTACGACGGCAGCCCTGGCCATCGCCAGCAGTCCTCGCCCTACACCAACGGGCACGAAGCCTCCTCGATCTCTCGTGGAGTGAGGGGGTCCGCGCCATCTCGACCTGCAGGTAAGGCTTTCCATTTCTTTCCTAGTTTGGCGGTGTTCCTACATCGAGCCCAGCACCGTACATGTCCTGCACCATACCCCTCGCCCGTCTCCACACCCACCCTGTCTGCTTCCACATCCGTCTCTGAGCCATTGCGTGCACCCTCCACGTTCTCGCCCGTCCTCTGCCCGTCCTCGATATCTCCAGCGTCAGCCAGGCTGCGGTGTTGAGTCCTTTCCTGCTCTTTTGGTGCTGCCGGTGCTTCGTTGTGCGGCCAATTGCCCACGCACCGGCACCTCGTCGTGTTGCCATTCTGCCCTCCTCCTCCTCCCTCCGCTTTACTCCCTCCTCCTCTTCACTTCTCCTCTGCTTCACGTCCACCAGCTCCACCAACCTCAGACACGCCCTCCTCTCCTCTCTCCTCAGGCATGCCGAGGATCATGTCTCGTGCTATCTGCCTTACCTACTCTCACTCCTTCCTCGCGGTACTTCACACCGTTGCTGTTCCTCTCCCTTCCTCTTCCATCATTTCCACCACCGAATCCTCACTCGTACCTGCTCGTTGCACCGCACCTAAATAATACAATAATCATAATAATAATTATGCCGCCACGTCGTTCTAACTCGAACCCCCCCGCAAAAGGATCCAGGACAAGTGGCCGTCTCACGGTTACCGACCTCGTCGAATCCGACCCCGACGCGCCCTCCAAGTCACTGAAACGAAAGGCGTCTCCCGAACGCTCCTCCAACGACTACTCGCCCTACCCGGCGAGTGACCACGTCCCTGCAAAACAGAATCGAGCCTCCGCGTCACCTGCTCTCTCCGCACTCCTCAACGGCCCGTCCCCGCCTTTACGACCTACTCAAGGATCCCCAATTGCCAATCCTCCCCCCGCGTTAACACCCCCAACCACCAATGCAACCATCAACGCTCCCCCCAGCTCGTCCGCCCTTTCCCCCCCACAACCCAAAGCTATCACCGAGATAACAAAGGCCTCCTCGTCGTCTGCCGGAAAACGCGCCGCCCCCTCTGCGACATCAGCTCCTGCCTCCCCGAAACCGGCACCGCGTTCCACGGTCCCCGTTGCTAAATCCGGTGGACTGCTCGCTGGAGCTTTCGGCGACGTAGCTCTAGGCGATGACGACCCGGACCCGTTGGTCCCCACCGTCGTCCTCCAGATCTCCCTCAATGGCGAAACAAACAAGTACATCGACGTCTCCAAGATGGCGGAGGAGAAGTACGGCTGGGCAGCATTGAACCCGCGTCTCGCACGTGCCAAGCTACGGGGCCCCGATGCTAGCGGCGACGAGGCCATGATGGATGCATCGGAATCCGAAAGTGCAATGGAGGAGAAGTTGGGTGGTGGGATGAGTGACGCTGGGCTTAGCGGGACCGGCGAGAAAGACAAGCCGAAGAAGAGGAGGAGAAGAGTCGACGAGTATTACGATGCGAACGATCCGTTTATCGACGACAGTGAGATGTTGTGGGAGGAGCAGGCGGCCGCGTCGAAGGACGGGTTCTTCGTCTACAGCGGGCCTTTGGTACCCGAGGGAGAAAGGCCGCAGATCGAGAGGTACGTGTTTTACTCGTCTTGTTCTTAGCAATTGTTATCATCCTTATCGATGAGCATTATACTAACGTTTTTCCAACAGAACGAACGGTGGCCCTCCAAAACGTGGCAGAGGACGAGGTGGACGTGGTGCTGGTACCGGACGTGGAGCTGGCAACGCCGGCAAGTCGACTGCGCCGAGAAAACCGCGAGTCACAAAGGCACTCAAGGAGAAGATGGAGAAAGAAAAGGAAGAGAGGGAGAAGACGGCCATGAAGATGGCGGCGGCAACACAACCGTCCCCGCAAGTCCCTAGGTCGATTCCTGCGTAGAACGTGGGAAAGTTCTTCGACACCATGATGGCCAGTGCTTCGAGATTCCGTCAACCTGACGATCACCGTGGTGCCGGCATCGTACTTCCATGATTTCTTATTCTCCCCTCATGCATACCCCGCTTTTGACACCTCTTACTCTCACGATCGATTACTCAGTCTCTCTATTATTGTTATATCATTGCCAGAGGTGCTACCATTATCGTATAGTTTTCTTTCACCTTTGCTTTTTTCTGTTATTATTTCTGGGACGAGAGACTCTGAACACATTCCGGCGTTTTATCTGTTTTACTAGTCACGATTTCTATTTTTTTCCCTTTTTCTTTTTTCTCTCTTGTTTTAGGGATAATTAATGTACAGGCGAATATTCTGCTTTTTCCTTTCCTTTACCTTTTATTCATCTATTTCTTCAAGTTTTCGTTTGTACGCCAAAAACCAAAAAGAGGTCCTTTTTCATTAACGAGATTCTTTCACAAAAAATACTCGCGAGGGAACGGTTTCGGATAAGGTGTCTGCATGCTTACTTTTTTTCTCTTTATTTTGTTTTTTTGTGCTACGCTCCTCCTCGCGCTATAGAGAGTTCACTTTCAGTTCACTTTCCCTTCCTTCGATTCTGATTTATACTTGACCAGGGTATTATTTTACTACGTTTTACTATCACATACCGGTAATATCAATCCTGTTACCTTTTGTCCAAAAGAAACCATATTATAACATTGATCGTATGTATTGCGCATGTGCGGTGGCTAGTCTAAATACCAAATCTACCTTGATCATCCTGGATGAAAAAGTAAGGATGGCGGACAGTATTCCAAAGATATGTAAAACTCCATGCGACGAACGACCCAGCTTATACTTGTTTCAATTTAATCACCGACAAATACTATGGACAGCAAGAACCGAAAAAGAAAAAAGGGAAGATTCACAAGAGTTTAATAGACCAGAAGAAAAAGAAGAACGAAAGGAAGGCTCCATGCTAGCCAGCTCCCCTAGGCCCACCTGTTAGGGAGCACCCGGAATCCAACAACCAAAACACACCGCTAAACTTTTTCCCATCCCCTCCTGCATACAATCAACATGATCGATTCTATAAATCATATTCTTCTTTCACGCAGCGGTCTCCCCCTCGCCTTCCTTCTTCTCCCCCGCCGCACCGGCGGCAGCAGCTCCATTCTCCGCGATCCTCGTCAATTCGTTCACAAAACTGGTGCCCCAAAACGCACTGGTATATTTAGTCACATACCCGTACAGCTTCTGATGATTCGCCTCCCTCAGATCCGGCGGCATAGTGACGCCGTCGTATATCGCCGTCGCGAGCTCGTCTGTATTCCAAGGGTTAACGATGATGCTCCCGTTGAGGCTCTGCGCGGCACCCGCGAACTCGGAGAGGATCATGACGCCGTGCCGTTTTTGCTGGGAGGCGATGTATTCGTAGGACACGAGGTTCATGCCGTCTCTGGTGGAGGAGACCAGGCAGACGTCCGAGACGGCGTAGAGGGCGACGAGTTCGTCGAAGGAGACAGATTTGTGCATGAAGTGGATGGGCATGAATTCGATTGTTCCTATTTGGTTACAAATTATAGATAAATTGTTAGTGTGAGGCTTATTTTTATGGTAGAGGTGGTTATGTGGGTGGGAATAGGGAAGAACCGTACCGAATTTGCCGTTTATTCTGCCAACAAGCTCGTTGACGACCGCACGGAGGTTTTGATACTCTTCGACGTCCTGTCTACTCGGTACGGCGACCTGTACGAGGACGACCTATTGCATAACATCTAAATTAGTCCCAAACGGTAATAAGATTGTTGATAAAGAAAAATGTACCTTGCCAATCCACTCAGGATGCTCTGTCAAGAATACCTCGAGGGCGTGGAGTTTCTGCGGCACGCCCTTGATGTAGTCCAGTCGGTCGACACCAACAATCAACTTGACGCCCTGGAACTTCTTCTCTAGCGTCTCGATTCGGTTCATGACTTTAGGTTGCGTGAGCGCCTCCGAGAACTTGTCCGGGTCGATACCGATGGGGAAGGCGCCGACGGATACCATCTTGCCTTGGAACTCTACACCGTTCGGTGTGGTGTTCAGACCTCTTATTACACCCCACGATGTTAGCCATCGACTTTCTTATCCTTTTCCGTTCAGGTGGATTTAAAAAAAGAACAACAGGAGTACATACAATATCCTAGAGCAACTACTCAAGAAATGTCGGGCGTAATCATAGGTATGAAACCCGATAAGATCGCAGTGCAGCACGCCGAGCAGTATATCATTCCTGACGGGCAGGATTCTGTAGATCTCGCTGCTGGGGAACGGGGTGTGCAAGAAGAACCCAATCTTGACGTTCTTGACTTTATCGCCGATTTCCTCGCGGAGCATGGCGGGCAGGAGCATGAGGTGGTAGTCGTGGACCCAGATCAGATCGCCTTCCTTGACGACCGCGGCAACGGCTTTGGCGAAGAGCCGGTTGGCGTCGCGGTAGGCTATCCACGCGGGCTCGTCGAAGGAGATTTCACCGGGGTGGTAGTGGAAGAGGGGCCATAATATCGAGTCTTTTTTGATTTTTCCTATATTAGTATCCCCATTTTATAATGTTATATTGGAGTTATGTATCTTCAGGGAGCTTACTTGAGAATCCGTTATCTAGTCAAAGTACAAGTTAGTCTCACAATTACCCTCCCAGGATTGTTGCTTTTAAAAGGAGAATACTTACAATGCTTGTCCGCCAGATCATCCGAAAGAAAGACAGGGACCGCGTTATATTCATCCTTGAGCTTTCCGACGACCAGCTCCTTCTCGTCCTCGGGGATCTCTCGTCCCACCCACCCGAACCAGTGGAATGTTGTCGTCTTTTTCAGACCCGAGAGACCGGTGACGAGACCGCCGGAGGACATGCTGAAGTCGTAGGTGCCATCGTTGCTGCGCTTGACAGTGATTGGCAGCCGGTTGGATATCAGCAGGAGAGACATTGTGTGGTTTCTACCGTGTGGAGGGGTAGGTCTTGGTGGGTCCCCGATGCGGTATAGGTATCGTTATCGATATCTACACGATAGTAGATTCTGAGTTCAGCGAGAGTGAGGCGTGCGAAGGGTGAGTAAGTGAGAGAGAGATCTTCCAGAGAACGGTATATACGAAGCCGTCTGTGGTTTTTTTTGTCTTGGTCTCTTTTTTTTTCCTGGTGAAGGGGGAGAAGCGGGTGATCTGCTGTGGTGGTCGAGGGGATGCGGGACGAGTTGTGGTGTTGCACAAAGTGACGTATTTTAGTTGGGCCGTCTGCCAATGAATCTGCCCACCGGACTATCGATTGGTTAGTTAGCTGCAGCCCCTCCTCAGAACTAAACTAGCTTGCTCGGACTGGAAGACGGCGGGTTGGCTTTATATTCGGGTCAAATGCATCTCGTGAATATATATTTTTCTCTCTTTGCATCTGACCAGGAATTCTTTATCTTCTCTCGTCCTCATCCGGGTGGGATATTTTACCCCTCCATGCAAAGGAGCAGAAGCCTGGGCATTCCGAGCTTGTTCTGCATGCAGCATTACGCAACAAGCACAGCTGATACCACCCGCTGCAGACAAGGCGCTGGACAAAAGCAGCACAGCCAAAAGGGATCGAGATTTAGATTTCGGGCCAATCCTCGGATAAGCGAATATTTTTTATATTCCGTCCTTCAGCAGACCGATGGACAGATGGATAGCTCTTTTGCAAAAAACAAAGGTAAAAGAGTCGATCTGCCGTCCCAAGCGAAACGAGAGCGGTGCTAGACAGAAACCAGAAGGCGCAATTGCCCAACCAGAATGCAGAAGAACGAAAAGAAAAGGAACATTGATAAGAGTGAGGTATACTAGGACGCCCAAACTGACCTTATGATAGCTATGACAGCAGCCAAAATTGTTAATATCACGGGTGATATGGAACAAGATGCAATTGCACTAAGCTTAGACTAGAGGAAAGAGGAATCCCACTGATAAGTAAGAGCTGGAATGATTTCAACAGCTTATGCTATTCTTTCGAACGAAACCGAGAACGAGAAGAGAGAAAAAAGAGCTACCAGACACGATATATAAATCCTACTCTATCCGCGTCGGAGATACTAGTACTATATTCTCCCCAAGCAATTTTTTATATCCCTCTTCTGAGATAAGGCTAACAAGGTACCCGGGTACGCCATCTGCTCGTAAAGTTTTTTCTTTCTTTCTCCCGCTTCTAGTTCGTTCGTTCGTAGGACCGCTGCTGCTTTCTCACCTACCTACCTACCCTTGCCCTGTTTGCCGGGCGCCCACACACTACCGCTACCACTATCACGGGGTTTTTGAGGCATTATTCCATTTCAGCCAGAAAAAATCGCGCCCAGCAGAGCCATGGCTAACCAATCGGAATATCTTATGCGATCACGAAACGCTGTTAACTAGCATTTCGAGCTCCGAGAATAGTCGCTATAGGGCATTTAATTAATTTTTCCCTAGCCGAGCGAGCTGTTTTTTTTTTTATCATTTGGATCAGGTACATATCGTGATTCTTGCTATCTGACAAATTTGCGATACCACTTGTGACGTCGGAGGCGGGTAGGATGAGATGCCCCACCATTGCTCCTGGTATGCGATGATGACCCCTCACCCCCAGAAGAGAAGAGTGAAAAAAAAAGTATGAACATGAAAAATAAAGTAAATGAAAATAAAGTAGCGCTGTTAACGATGAAACGAGGCACTACGCTTCCCTTTCTCCTAGCTATACGCAAAATCATTTAGGGGAGAAAGTAAACCGATAATGCATGGATCAGATGCGACGCCAAAGAAACACCTCTTCAGGGTTTGGTCTCGTTCGGCGCTTTCGTGTCAAGTTACAAACGTATCAAGTAAAACACCGGTTCACCCTCCGTCATCCCATCTCTTGTAAAACCGTGCCGCTGCCCAAAATATATGCATGCGTGTAATGCATAACTCACTATTTCCTCTCGTACGGATTATCCGTAAGCGGCACATACCTAACTCCGTACTATACACACACACCGCCACCGTCAGCATCAACGTGTTCTGATACCATAACCCAAGCTAAAATAGACGAAAATAAAAATCCTATTATAAGATTTCTTTTTGAAATAAAAAAATGTTACTAACCTTCTGCTCCTTCTTCACATTCCCGTCCTTATCTTTATCCACATGCCAAATACTCTGATCCCCGTACCCACCGTGTGATTCCACGGGGATAAACAATCTCCCCGGGGTCGCTAACTGCTCCACGAGGTCTTTATGTATCTCTCTCGCAGCCGCACCGACGTGGATGGCGTTATACGGCGCTTTAGCAGCGTATCCTAACCTCCCATCGCCTTTGATGATGGTAATTGTCCCGTCATCCAGCCAGGCGCTGTGTTGGGGATCTTTGCGAAGATTGGCAAGGGACAGGTCGACGAGCTCTTGAATGTGTTCGATGCCGACTATGCGACCACCCGGTTGGACCTGTAGCATTTATCAATATATATTTGAAGGATAGGTATAGACTCTCCAATAAGGGTGGTGGGGGTACCATATGCGCCATAACAGCGACTAAATACCCGCTCCCGCTGCCGACGTCTAGAATTGAAGCACTGGGTTTTAAGTACTCTATAATCTCCTCGCATGCCTACCACCATAATCGATGAGCCTCCTGAAAAGCTTAAGAAGCATTTTTTTAGAAGATTATATAAATGAACAACATACATGACTATGCATATGCGGCGCTGATATCTACCATATGAAGAAATCAATTAGCCTCTTCATCATAACCCCTGTACAACCAACATGGATCAAATCGGATACAAGAATATACGTACAGTAGCACCATACCCAATCGTCTGCGGCGCATCCTTATACGCGCTCGACGGGGCGAAATGGGCTCGATCGACCTTCATCATAGCCTCATACGTTTCATTGTTATTTATCAGTCCGTTCCGCTTCATATTCTCCACCAGCTCCGAATTCGACGTTCCGCAGCTGCGCCAGGCCATGTTTGCCGGTTTTGTTGTGGCGTTCGTGGAGAATCGAGACGATAAGAGGAGGATGTTGAGGATATGCAGGGTGGGAGGGGTGGTACCCGTGCGGGGGTAGATGGGAGGAATGCAACGGCGCCGGCGAAGACGGAGATCGAGCAGATGAGGCCGAGATAGAGGCCGCGAGAGGGATGGTGAGTACCGAATTTTGGGGTGATAGTATCCTGCGCCTGTAGAGCGCTTCAAATGATCAGAGCTATCAGGTGATGCTTTTGATGGCACGAGTATATGTATGGGTTTACAAAGATGCCGAGAGATAGTCCGAAGGGAAGATGCAGGTATCTCAGAGCTCAGCAGCAACAATCGCTGTGGGATGTGTCGATGATGACTTGTGTCTACGACGATGATATTGAGAAGTAGGAGTTCCAGCTGTACGGTGTTATATCAAATGCATAAAATAGGAAACCCCAACCGGAGCTCCAGTCAATAGAATAGCAAAATGGCACTGTTGGTGTCGCACGCCGGACGTTCAAGCTGGAGTGCTGTTGGTGGCATAGACGTCATGTTGTCCATCACACACGCACGGCCAATCACTGCCGCATCTTTGCTACCCCGCCCTTGTTTGTTGCTCCCTTCGAACTTGCAAGGGGCTTCGAGCTCAATCTGGACGCCGTTTTGTCCATCAAAAGATCTAACGATGATAACCTTCACGCATGGGATGTGGATTTCAATGTGAGATGACGAAACTAAATATTCATATTTATGAATTTGCATGGTGTATAATGGTTCAAACGCCAATAGTACTCTTCTCAGACGGACACAGATGGTTGATATACATTGAAAAATGTAGCTTAGAAAACGCCTTCCAAGCATCAAATAGGTAGCAAAAAAGCGAAAAAAGGAGAAAGACGACGTAAGACACGCAGCAGATAATTAGGCCCGGATCCTACACCTATACAAAGGGAATATAGCAGAAACAATGCTGGTTTCGCAAAGAGAATGAGAGAGATACTGGAGAGAGAGAGACAAAGAGATACCGGAGGGTAGTGGAAGAGTAGTGATTGCGGCTTCCCGCTATCTTGATAGTAGTAACACACCGATAGAAATGCAGAACCAATTGACACCTCGCCCCCCCTCGTCCCCTCGCCTTTGCTGCCGTGAGAATAGAACACAATTAAAACCAAAAGCCCAAGTTCAAATCAAGTGATGTAGAAGTAACCCCGAATATGTGCATAAAATGTATCCCAAAACCGTGTAATTATACAGATCGCTGGGGGTCTTCTCCCTCCGCGATAACAGCAATTCCCAATCCCCGATCGGGGCTGGCGAGCACCAGTTGTTCCGTCCTTCTCGCTCTAAGGAAGTCCGCGATTGCTCTAATAAGAATAAACCAGCCCACAACCATGAGAATATAGCTGAACCACTCGTTTCCGCTGATGGCGTCCGGTGCTGCGGCAGCACCGCTGGATGGCACAACGTCGGTGGGGAGAGTTCCAGAGTTGAAGTCGTACGCGTTGGGATCATTGGGAACGTATTCGGGAGTCGGAGCACCGTCTGTGGGCGGAGGTTGGTTGTCGGAGACAGAGCTGCGCATATAGAAGCCGTATTGGACGAGAGTCATGCCGAGGCCAGCTCGGGACCCGTTTTTGGCGGCGTGGGTAGTGTGTAGGAGGTATGTGAGAAGGAAACCGATGAACTGGAATGAGAGAGAGACTGTAAAGGCATCAATCGTTAGCAAGCTGTGCATTTTATTGGATTATCTAGAGAACTGGCATACTCAAAGCGTTCCAGACGAAGGCAAAAACGGAGCCAACAGGGAGACCGTCTATGAAGACTTCATCCGGGGACATTCCCGGAGCCAGGATCGTGGTTTCCCAGTATGGTGGGGTGGCATCGGCAGCGGCTTGTTCATAGCTCTGTGTGAAATTAAAAGTCCGGTTAGTTTCTTGACTTTTTCGAAGATTCAACAGCATTCAGATTTACGTACTGGTGGATGCTCCTCCAAAGGCTTCTCTCCTCCAACGGTTGGCTTTGCACTCAGGTTTGCAAATACGCCGTCATTACCCGAGTTTCCGACCATCCGTCGGGAGGGCGTCGAGCCTGTTGGTTCGGACGCTCCCGTGGAGGAGGACTGTGGGATGAATGGGAGGGCACTTTCGTAGTGGACGTTGTCTTGCTCGGCGTGTCTGGGCCGTATGGGGGTCCTCAAATCGTCGTCTTCGTCATCGCTCGAGTCGAAAGAGTCCGCGAGGGCGGTATTTTCGTTGGCTTCGACTGGTGAAACAGGGGATTCCGGCCGGGATCGGAAGGACGGCGGTGGAGAATTGGGGACGCCAGCTGAGCTCACGTCTCCGTGGTCGTCTGTATTGATCTGTAAACCAGGAAATTACACTGTTAGAAAATTGAAATTTCGAGAAACCCAAGGGATACGGGAAACTGGAGAGCGAGAAGGCAAGAAGATTGTGTTGGTGGTCGTACCCTTTCGTATCGGGGAGCCATGCTGACGAGGCTTCCTCTAGGCGGTTTCGTTGGAAGTGGCGAAACCCCTTCTTTTCCTGGCTAGTCAGGCCGTCTCCCTCAAGGCGAGAGTCTCGATGGTGATATTAGGAGAGCCTCCTAAGAGGATGTCGGAGAGAAATCGAATGGAGTGTCGGCTGGTGTCGTGGGAGCGGTGGTGGTGATGGGGGTCGATGTTAACGATGGGCTGATATCAGGAGGGAGAGGAGGGAAGGGAGTGGCAGTGATGAGCGATGTCAACTGGAATTTAACAAACCGCCCGCCAAGGGCCACTCCGCAACACACGCCGCTTTGTCAGCCCGCCCACACCAACTTCTCCTCTCTTGCTTGGAGTAGTCTTAAGGGGCGGTGTAGGGCCTCTGCTGAACCTGCTCTTCTGAGCCTGAAACCGCCAGTTGTTTGCTGCCCGTCCACTCGAAACAATATGTCCGTCGGCGGGGGACGCTCTCCAGCACACCTATGCCGTTCCCAGACGATGTGTTCACTCGTCTATCTACAGGCTCTCTCCTGTCAACAATTCGTCGACATGTACGCACCGAGATGAGGCCATGATATCTTTAATACCATCGTAATATGGCGCCCCTGCCAGGCGCGAGACCGCATGAGGTATAGCGGCCGGCCGGCCCCAAATATCGCGGTCAGCCCGGGCTGATACCCATTTGATTGGAGCGGCCTTTTGGCTCGTTCATTTCCCCCGATTCATTCATTCATTCACCCCGTCCAGTCCATTCTTTGGCGTCCATTCGCAAAATGGGCAGGCGCAGCAGCACATGGTACATTCCAGAACCACGCTCGCTCTCAAATGACGACGACATGCAACACATTCATGCTGCACCGGGGACCCCCTTGTACACGTGCCCTGCCCGCTATCGTTCGGAATTCCAAAATCTCCATTTTCAATCCCCGATGCGGATCTCCGGTGGGAACATGGTAACCCCGAGGGCCGTTTTAAATTTTATAAATTTTTATCGCAGTATTTTCACCTTCGTATTTCTAATGTCTAAACGTGGGAATATTAACAGAGACGGCCTAGCTCTCCTCCAAGGTCTAGGCTTTCAATACCGATGCGAGACCGAGACTCACTCTTGAAATATACAAATACAACGATATTACTATCTATCGTAAATTATAAAGTCCAAATTTAAACGAATATTCGAAAAAAAAAAAAATACCTTATTGAACAGGAGACAATATCATTTTATTTCGTACTCTATTCTCTTGATATTTTGATGGGTAGACATACCAATTCGGGCAAGACTTGTCAACCCAACTTTAATCGGTCGAGTTGTCAGTCGGTCGAGTTGTCATTTACAATTGTTCGCTGCTATGGAGGATTTATTATGGAACTTGAATATCCAGCCTTGTTGTGTTGTAAGGGAAGTAACCGCAAACTTCTGCGACAGTGCTATCTACATCTGGGCTGAGACTTTATGCGCTGCAGATACCAATTGAAGCGAGCTGTGGAAATTATGGATCGAAATATTATTGCTGATATTAGGAGCAGCTTCCATCCCAGTTTTGTGGGCATGCGCTGGCAAATACATAAATGACGGTAGATATGCATGCCTGCAGGTTGGCGCAGAATACTGCATCGGGCTTGCAGTCTCAAACTTTCGAGGCACATTAGTAGGCTTCCCTTGCGTGTCTTCGAGCAAGGCTGGAAATTTCGGTGGGATAAAGGATGTAAGAATCTTCCTGACCTTCATCTTTGAGATTGAAATATATATCTCAAGCGGGGTAGGAATATCGACAGACTTTCTCATCTCAACATATCCCAATTCGGGCTTTCGATTCTGAATTTTGAATACTAGCTTGAGGTATCTTGAAAATTCGAATGTCTGACCCTGTTAAATACACTGTCGGTTGGATCTGCGCCAAACAGTGCGAGTTTGTTGCCGCTGTCAACTTCATTGACGAGTTACACGAGGAACCCGAGTTTCTCCCTCCACAGGACCACAACGGCTACCAATTAGGACGGATTGGAAAGCACAATGTTGTTATCACCCTATTTCCCGAAGGCGAGATGGGCAAGGCTATCGCGGCGTCCGTCGCAAATAATATGCTCAGGAGCTTTCCAAATATAAAAATTTGTTTAATGGTCGGTATTGGTGGGGGAGTACCGACCAGGGCAGATATACGACTTGGAGATGTTGTAGTGAGCGTTCCGCGAAAAGGACACAGCGGTGTACTCCAATACGACTTTGGACATACTTTACAGGATCAACCCTTCCGGTGCGATGGATTTTTAAACCAGCCACCAGATATCCTACGGTCTGCTGTGGCTAAACTGAGCACCTTATACGAATGCAGTGGCCACAATCTGGAAGGCAATATCGAATCAATTGTTAAGAAGAAGCCACGACTGGCCAGAAAATATGCACGCCCTGATACAGATGGCGACAGATTGTTCGCGTCGGACTATATACACGGTACTGGTTCACAGCCTGGCATGCATAGCCCAGAAAACGAGCAATGCGCAGCCCTTTGCGACCCTGCACATCTGATAATGCGATCTGAGCGTCCTGAATGGGATAATATCATGATTCATTATGGCCTGATAGCTTCGGCAGATCAGCGGATGAAGGACGCTATCCTGAGAGATAAATATGCAAATGAGATGAACGTTCTGTGTTTTGAAATGGAGACGGCAGGGTTGATGAACCGGTTCCCTTGTCTGGCTATCCGTGGTATCAGTGACTATTCCGACTCTCATAAAAACGATAGTTGGCAAGGATATGCGTCGATGACGGCAGCGGCATATGCTAAAGATCTCTTGCTTCAAATCCGTCCTGGTAGTGTGGAAGCCCAAACAAAAATTCCTGAGATTGCGGGGATCTTATCTACCAGTGAGTTATCCTACCTGGTATGATATTTCGTGAGGATACTCATTTTAGCTAACGAATATCAAAGTTACCGATGACTTAAAAGCTGTCCATATTGATACTCACGACACGCACGAGTCCGTGAAAAATATTGAGTTGGAAAGGGAGCAAGAAAAAATTAAAAACTGGCTGTCTCCACCCGATCCTTCGATCAATTACAATACGGCATTAGAGAAACATCACCCCGGCTCTGGGAGGTGGTTCCTTGAAGGCGACAAATATTTCAAATGGAAAACACAGAAATATTCAAACTCGATTCTATGGATTAATGGTGGAACAGGTAGCGGCAAGACCATCCTTAGTTCTGCTGTCATTCGCAATCTCGAGCAAGATTCGTCTTGTCGACCAGTGTTGTACTTCTATTTCAGTTTCCAAGAATTCGATAAACAGGCAGCACAGAACATGACACGATCTCTTATTACTCAGCTTTCATACAGACAGCTGGAGACTTCACAGCATCTGACTGATCTCTATTTATCGTGTGAAGGTGGGCGCCGCCAACCCACATATAAACAGCTTTGCAACACCTTCTTTCGAATGGCCGAACAAGCTAAGGAGATATGGCTGGTTTTGGACGCGATTAACGAGTGTATGAAAGGAACAAAAGAATTGCTCACATGGATTAAAAACCTCCTTTCGGTCCAAAGCCACGTTCATATTTATATGACAAGCCAGCCTGGAACAGATATCGGATTGGAACTGGCAACATTTGTTCCCGAAGAGGGTACCGTGTCACTGCATAACAGCTTCGTTGTTGATGATATTCGCACTTTTATCGAAGCAAGTGTAGAAAAAAACGAGGGTTTTAGTAGATGGAGGGGATATCCAAAAGTTCAGGAAGAGATTGGAACCGAAGTATCCAAAAGAGCCGATGTAATGTAAGTTTCGAGATCTAAGTAATTCTGTCGTGAGAGTGGTACTAACGACGCTTTGGAATTCTAGGTTTCGGTGGGCCGCGCTCCAACTTGACTCATTGGAAGAATGCACAGATCTCCACTCTTTGCGACATACACTTGCATCATTGCCCGCAGATTTAAACGAGACCTACGAACGAATCATAAATGCTATTCCTAAAGGGAAGCGGCTGAATGCAACGAAGATCCTCCAGTTCTTAACATACTCCGAACGGCCGCTTACTATTAAAGAGGCGGTCGACGCACTAGCGGTACAAATAGAAGGGGGAGGTGATCTCGAATTTAACGCTGATTTCAGAATGCCTCATCCTCGAGAAATTCTCTGTCTTTGCCCTGGATTGATAGTGGCTGTGTCGCCTAAGGAGAATTTAACAACCGGGAACGATGAAAACAAGTTGCTTCAACTAGCGCACTTTTCGGTCAAAGAATATCTAATATCGACAGCGCTGTCTGAAAACCAGCTCGACGTTATCTTCCAGCAAAAATTTCGCGAAATTGAAGCAAAGACAACCATTGCAACTATATGTCTCGTATACCTGTTGCATTTAAATATTAAACTTCCAAGAGACCAGCTGGCGCAGATGTTTCCCCTCGTGCATTACTGCTCGAGATATTGGACTAGCGCCACTATATTGGCGCTAGCAAACAGCAAAAATGAAACTTTGCGATCCCTTACCAAAAGACTTTTTAGTGAGAATCAAAATTCTTATCAAAACTGCTACAATTTTTTCCTACCAGACAGACCTTGGGCGAGCGACCTAGAGATCCAGCAGGTGGAACTACCACCTCCCTTGTATTATGCGTCGTTTTGCGGTCTTGTAGAAGTAGCAGAGTGTCTAATAGATAAGGGCGCTGACGTCAATGCTCGGGGCGGATACTACGGCAATGCGCTTTGCGCGGCTCTTGAAAACGACCAATACGCAATTTTCGATCTCCTCCTACGTAAAGATGCCAATGTGAATGCAGAATATGAAGATCAGGAAAGCCCGCTTTGTATCGCATCTAGAAATGGTCAGGCTAGAGCGGTTGAACTATTGCTAGCTAAAGGAGCGCAAGTTAATGCACAAAACGAGAATTATGGCAGCGCATTGTGTGCGGCCGCAATACACGGTCATACAGAGATTGTCGAAAAGCTGTTGAACGAAGGTGCAGAAGTGAATACGCCATTGGAACACTATGGCAGTGCCCTTTGTGCAGCATCATGCAATGGTTACTACAAAGTCGCTCAACTATTATTGAGACACGGCGCTGACGTTAACTTCGAGGGTGGTGATTATGGCAATGCCCTTTCCGCTGCGTTGGAAAACGATCAATATGCTATCGCAGAGCTTCTATTGGACAGCGGATTTTTAGAAGAGGATAAGATGAGTCTCATGGATGATTTTGAGTTTATCGATGCTGAAGGCACTACTGTTGGCCAGCAGACAAGGCACCTACACCTCAACTCCCCCTCGAGTCAGGGTATAGACTTGACCTATGAAGAGTATGGGTACGAGCTCTTTGCGGCCAGCAATAGTGGAGACCGTGGGGCTGTTGAGTCATTATGGCTGAAGATCAAGTTCGACTTGAGTTTACAAATTTTGGACGACTATCATAGTGCTGCGCTTCGTACAGCAGTGGAGAGCAATTATGATGATGTGGTAAAATTATTCCTGGATAAGGGTTTCCAATGCCGGCTAAGCGACCAAGACTATCTCTCTTTGCTCAGCAAACAATTCAACCGCAACAGCAATGAAACTGTCAAGATGCTAATAAACTTCTGCGATGTCTTCTGTCTCGAGCCCCGCCTTTCAATAGCAATCCAGAAAAGCAAGGACAGGTTTACGGAGATACTACTCCGTTTTCTCGAACCCACAATACTTGACTCTCACGACCCCCAGGCCGACCAAAATCTCTACAATCTGTTTTCTATACTTTGGGAACGTGGTCAATTCACCTTAGTACGAGACATGTTGGCTAGTCTCGGATACAAAAAGTCCTGGATAGCGCCGTTGCTCTATCAAGACATGCTTCTCTCGGCTGTTTTGAGTGGCAATGTCTCTATAATTCTACTCCTTATGCAACTAGGGGTTGAAATCGAAATCATATCTGACGGTTTCGATAATTTACTTAAAATTTTGAAACTCGGGGATTACCACATAATTAAACAGCTAACAAAGCAAGGAGATTCCTTTGGCATAAATGAGGAGCTTGCTAGAGGGATTAAAAAGTACCATAAAGTCCTTGCTTCTCTTCTACAACCTAAAGCGCTCCAAGATCTAGATTTTGATTCTTCAAAAAAGGTTGAATATTTCCAACTGATTAGGAGTCTTACGGGTACAAAGGCAGAGTCCCAGTTTATAGAGTTCTTGTTATGTATAGGGTCGAAAATAAACATGGGGCTTGGTCAATTCAACGAAGACCTAGATGAGTACCATGAGTTGCTAGTTAAACTGCGCAAAGCTGGCAACGATGATATATTTAATTCCCTATCAGATAAAGCGATTGCCTCTCGCTTGGCTCAAGTTGGAGGATTTTGATGATAAAGTAGTTGCTTCTAGCAATTAGCCTATGTTCACTGTTAGTATAATAGTATTACAGCCCAGACTATATAAATCGACATATTCTCACTAGAGAGGTCTGAAGAATATACCTTGCTCTATTCATAATATTAATTTAGCTTCAGTACGACCGCTTGTATTGAATCTTAGCGACTCACACTCAAAATTCCCGCCCCAACATAGATCGATGTTTAACTTCGATGAGCTTTAGGCCCAAAGAATAAGATTATTTATCATAATTTTAGAATATAGAAAGATATACTGTCCAATGTCTCCTTTCGTTTTTTAGTTTATTTCTCTTGCGTCCAGGACTTGTTCGCGCCACGTCAAATTTCTCGGTGAAGGTCTGACGCAAAATTGAACAGGTTGAATCTGCCGCTATTGAGCTAGGCTCTGAGAAGACTCTGAGAAGACCAAATAATCCTATTCCCTCAGTTCATTCGTCACAAAATGGTGGTCCATCTTGCTTTCGGTGATTAACTTGCTACTCGATAGGTATTCCACTACAGCGAACTCACAGACGGCTCGATTTTTGGCCGACTGGATGACGGATTCCAGCCACTTGCTGGGTGTTCTTTCTAGTAATGGGCCAAGCAAGTTTGCATCAATCATAATATCGCCGATATCGCCGTTACGAAGATAATTGGCCTTGATTAGATTGCCGGAAAATTCCCAGGTGCGACCCGGGGCGGCCTGAATTCGAAGGCCAGAGAAAGCGCGCTGGAAGCACCAAGGCCGAATTCTACCAGTTTACCAATATTCTAGTATTAGTTCTCAAAAATACCAAACTAAAATTACGATAATATCGAGTTTAAACTTTTGCATATAACAGATCATACCTTCCTGCCCCGGATTTCCCACTATGGTACAACTGGGGCGATGGGTGCCACATCCTGAATTGTAAGACATTTTCGTAAGTATAGGACGCCCTCCCTGAAGATACTTGGTAACCTTCCTGGAGAGTTCTGATACTTGAAATTTATATATATTTTGAAAAAATAATGTAAAAAAGTATATAACTTTCATTACTTGTGTTATAAATTGAATTTGGGATCCGATAGGTATATATAAGTGGTGCTATTTGCTATTGGGTTATATAGGTGGTGCTATTAATTAGGTTATATAGGCAATGATTTAAAATTATAGTATCGATATGGCCTGTAGAATGTGAGGTTTTCCCTATTCTAACTCGGCGGCTATTGGCGGCCGACAAACTGCGTATTTATTATGATGCACCGGTCGATTACCACCTCGTTTGATATTTTATTATTATTAGTTCGAGTCGGCTCCGTCTGGTGTTCTTGTTGTTGCTGCCGTTGCTTCTCGCCGCGACCAGTTGCAATGGTACTGCCGGGTGATGATGTGATGATGTGATGATGGTGATGGTGATGGTGACAGTGAGCGATATTGCAACAGTTGATCATGTCAGAATTGGTGCTGGACCTGATATACGGGGTGTGGCACCCAATTCTGACGCTATTACATACAAATATGAGTGCCACTTCTAAATTTTGTACGCAACCTTGCACTAAGCTCCTATCAATTAAAGTTTTATCAACCGCCAGTTCTATGGAGTCCAGGAAACAACTCAAAAGGTGGTCTAAAGTCTTATTTACATTGTCCCTTCGGTAATTAATCTTTATATAATATGCTCTAATTTGTCATCGGCGTACTAGGTAAGATCCAAACGCGGACATAAGGCTTCGACCTGAGCTCAAATTTTCACAGAGAGGCGACTTTCATTCGACTATTTGCTCGTAAAGAATCTTCCTATATAGCTATACTAGGTAGCTTTAAAATTATCTAATACCGACCTCGCCATGGCTTTTGCAAGGGCGGGTTACCGAAGCTACGTCATGACTATGGTCAAGTGGTTTCAACTTCCTACCCGCTACACGTTCATTAACCCGGCCCTTGTTATCGAAAAGCCAAGGCATCATCTTCAGTTTCGCCGTCAACATCATTCGGTTCCAACAGACACGCCAGTTTCATCGATTATCATCAGCGAGCTTGCGAAAGCTAACATCGGTTGTACAAGCGAAGGTGTCAGGATGTTCGAAGAGGCTTATTCAACGTCACACCCGGATATCTTGTCTGACCCTCATGATCTTTGGCGCCGATTAAAGGATACATGGATGCAAAGTGATATTGCTTTTGCTAGTTTATCACATTTCCAAGAATCCCCAAAGTCACCCTGGAGGGCGAACCAACAAGCATTTGAGATATGTAGGGACAGCAAAGTTTACAAAATGTGGGAGGCGTTATACCTGTCTTCTCCGATCTTTAGGGGATTGATTGACCAAGAAGAGCAGTACGCTGAGGAAAGGTTTACCAAACTACACCAGCTAAATGAATCGACGCTGTGGTGGTGGATGAGATTATTGGTCGACGATGGGATTATAAAGAGAGAGGATTTTGAGAATTTGCCCGACCCTGTTGATATTTCTAAACTTGATGTTGAGTATATTTAAATTCATAACCTACTGGATCTGCCAGCTGGGACAAGACTGTGGATCGTATTCCCGGGCACGCCATACAAACACAATTACTCGCAGGATGTATGTTGTGGAAGACTAGCGCTCGTTCTACCCAAACGTATAAATGGAGTATGAACTGATATTGAACCCTTAATAATCTACATTCTTTAGTGTCATAATTTAGAGACCTTTGCTTTATTCATGTAGTCTTAATTTCCAAACTTAATTTATGCCTAACAGATGCTGGCTGCGAGCTAGCTTGAGAAATTGTAGCGGAAGGTGACCAAACAATTGTCTAAGCGTGAGCGCCAACACAGTGTTGTAAATTCGACACCAAATTAATCAAGCCGAGAAATCAACCCAGTTCAACCAAAACCATGGATGCAGACGATATCGCGCCGCCGGCCGGCACCCGGTTCACAGTTGATCTTGACGACGACACTCACCATGAGGAGGCACCATCGTTCCCTGCTGCTCTTTCGAACGGCCTCATAGGCGACATCTCGGAGCGAGCGGTGTCATCGTCGCCAGCACTCGCACCGACATTCGATGCTTCCAAAAGCTCCGGAGGCTTCCCTGCACACACAAAACGAAAGAGACCCTCTGCGTTTAAACAGCAAAGAAACGCCGCAGCTGCACAAAATGCATCCGTACAGACCTCGATATCTTCGCCTCCCGCGCCGTCAAGCAGCAATGGGCGAGTGAACGAAATGGAGTCTATCCGGGCGGAAAACGAACGAGCGGTAGCAAATATGTCTTCGCAGGAGAGGGAGAACGAACGGCAGGAGCTGATGGACTCTTTAAGTCCCGAGCTGCTCCAGATGTTCCTCAAAAGAGCATCACTCGATGACGACTTTGAAACATCGCGGCCGGTCAGAGTACCCGAAGGAAAGAAGGAACCACCTGCTGAAGTTCCTCCGCCAGCCACAAAATCGGATCCTCCAACCGTACCTCAACCGGAGACGCCAGCTCATCTTCAAAATATACCCGAATCCGCCTTCCCGCCGTCGATAAAGGTCCACTTCCCGCAGCCGCCTGCTCCGTCGGAGACAGAACCCGAGCCGGACCCAAACTCGCCCGAATTTCTCGCCCATCTGCACAAAAAGTACTTTCCAAACCTGCCCGTGGACCCTCAAAAGCTGGCGTGGATGGTCCCACCATCAGAATCGGAACCAGACCCGCACTACGCGCCGACGTTGAACTCGATATTACCATCATCCGTCCGGTTTGACTTTAAAGGCCAGCTGTTACCGCCCAGGAAGGCGAGAGAGGTCCCCGGTCATCTGGGATTACATCACCACGCGGACTCCCCGTTAAGCGCGGGATATACGATACCAGAGCTATCGCATTTATCGAGATCGAGTTTCCCAGCACAGAGATGTATGGCTTTCCAAACACTGGGGAGGATATTATACCGTCTGGGTATTGGAGCGTATTCTAAAGAGGGAGGGGATAGTAAGAGTACTGAACCTAGCGAACCTGTACACCCGACAGAGAAGTCAGGGGAGGAGAGAAGGATGGCAACAGATCTGGAGCGGGGGTTGTGGAGGTGTATTCACGAGGGGAGGGTGTTAGAGACCCTGCAGGAGGCGGGGAGCGGGGGGAAGAACGGGGAGGGGAGCTCGCATTTGGGGGTGAAGAATTATGCGCTTGAGGCTTTGTGGTTGTGGCAAAAGGGCGGCGGAGAGCGGTGGAAGGCAGATTAAATTGCGGTATGGGTGATTATAGGGAACTGGTATATTAGAATGGTATATTCAGCCTGGATCATAGATATCCGGTCTATTTGTCAAATAGACCATGTTTGGATTGAGCTTGTAGTGCTCCCTAACTATCTGTTCGACTAGCGGGTGAAACCCTGCATCGGAAGATCTGTCTGTTGTGTGCTGTATGCAACTGTGGCGCATAAACAAAGCGGATGGTCGAAAACTTGTAGAAAAGGTTTAGTGCTGAGAATATCTAGAGTCGAAACCGTGAAGTTTCCCGTTTCGTATATTTGTTCCTGGAATATCAGATCCGCCTGGTGATATTGGCTACTGCGAGGCTTTCCCGCGGAGGGGCTAATCAGCTAAATTTAGGAGCCGGTGGAGCAGCGCACGCGATTTGGTGTCGTTTGGTTGTTATTGCGGCGGCAGGCGACGCATGCATCGGGCAGGCCACCAATGACATCAGAGACACCGCCGTGGTTGGATCCGGCGGACGGGTCCCTGCCCGCCTGCCTGCCTGGCCGAGTAGGAAGCAGCGTCCGTTTCCTGTGCATCCGTTCCCTCTCCCCTGAATCGTAGCTTTGTTCTTATTGAATTTTCTAGTCAAATTCGTTCGGTGAATGAATGAATGAATGCACAGTCTGGTTCGTAGGGTCCGTACTCGGCTTATAACTGAAACCGGCTGGCCAGGGCAGGTCCAACCACCTCGAAACAACACACCCGCATACGTCTTTCACGAGCAGAATTGATCACAGCCATTCATCCATCCCATTCGACACTCGACCACCATCGTCCTCCCCTTCCTCCACCCTCGGACCGGCTACGAAATCACCGCTCTCGAGTATTCCTCCGACAGAACCTTCCGAACAGTCCCTTCCCGCGAGAATCTTCTGAGAAGAGGCGGGGTTTTCTTTGACGGGCATGCGATTCTTGTCCGCCACCGTTCGTCATCAATCATGAGAACGAAAAGCAGCGCCGCCGTTCTGCAGAAAACATACGACCAAACATACCTCACCTGCTCCACCGCTATATACTTCGAGTCCAAGGGCAACGAAGACGAGGCCCTCCGCTCCTGGAAAGATGCCCTCCAACTGATACAATCCTACGAACGGACGGCTGCCGTCCGTAGAGGTTCTAGTAACCTGTCCCTCACGGAGAAGGCTCTAACCGAGAGCTTGGGCGATCTGAAGCTGCAATGCCTGGACCGAATAGACACCATCGAGGTGCTCAAGTTGAGCAGGAGGGAGGAAGAAGAGAAGCAGAACCTTCTTCGTCACTATAATGGAGGCACCGAGTCCCCGCGACTGGAGTCACCATCCCTATCAGCTGCTGGTCCTGCTTCTCCGTATTTCTTCCTCGGGGAGGAAGACGATGGCGCAAGCCTGCGACCACCCCACGATAGGAGAACTTCGGGGAGCTCGAGCATCCTGACCTCGTCAACTGTCAATCTTGGCTTATCTTTACCTCCAAATGCTACAGCGATATCGAATGTCAGAACCCGGTCGTCGAGCCCCGAGAAGAAGAGCCTTCTTACCACTCTTCGTACGTCAGGCGGTGGCTCAAGCAGCAAAACAGGACAACGACGCTACCAAAAGCCTACCGGACAGGAATCTGTCGCCGCTGCAGCTAGGGCAGCTACTAGAGCATGGTCCGGCCCCAAACAAGACACGCTGTCTGTGGGCCGTTCTCACCAAGATAGATCATCGGCTACCCTGGCATCTCGCTATTCCGGGGAGACTTCGATGGTGGACCTGACCCGCACTCACTCGGAGAGTCCTTCTGTACATTCGCCCATCTACTCTTTCTTGTCCCCGCTCCAACATAGCTCCTCTGCGTCAAATCTACCTAATATCTCGACTTCTCGCTCTGCACCTGCCTCATCAATGATGAGCCCTCCAGTACCCCCACCGCCTCCACATCGAACCGAATACTTTCCTGACCCGTCACACTATACTGTACCTCCTCATGAGGCTTATCAGTACCAGCCGCAGCCGCCACCACCAGAACCCTATGGTCAAGCTCCTGCTTATTCGCCATATCCTACCTATCCTGACGTATCCAACCTGAGCATTTCCGCACCGTTAGATAACCGAAGGGCTAGCTTGGAAGCCGAACCGCCTGAACTTCCACCTCGATCATCACCCCGCATGGACAGGCTACCTCCGCCCCCGCCCCCTAAGAAGCCTCTCATACAAATCCCAAGAACCCCAGGGTCAGCTAGCAAACTAGCGTCGCAAATTCGACAAAGTCAAGAACGAGAACAAAGCCCCGCTGAGTCGCCGTCTAAGCGCAAAACTTCAACAGATTTCAAATGGCCGGCAAACCCTCTAACGGCCAAACAGGAGCCTCCTAAGAAGCCTGTCGATATAGAGAGGCCTCGGCGCAACTACAAATACGCGGAACCTAGAACATCAAGCGAAGACTCAAAACAGAAACGGAGTACCTCGAAAACACCGGCAAAGGAACCCGTATACGAGCTTGCCGATGCCGAAGATGTGGCAGAGCCGCCTGCTGAGATTACCGAGGATGAAGTTTGGGATAAACGTGTTAAAGCGGCGCTCAAGAGTCTAGACAAGGGTGTAGATCAATCTGCCGCAAAACAAATTATCAACGAGATTGTTATTCATGGAGACGAAGTGCACTGGGATGACATTGCTGGACTGGAGGTTGCGAAACTTGCTTTGAAGGAGGCTGTTGTGTATCCTTTCTTGCGGCCGGATTTGTTCCGCGGATTGAGAGAGCCGGCGAGGGGTATGCTACTATTCGGACCACCGGGGACAGGAAAAACCATGCTTGCAAGAGCGGTAGCGACGGAGTCGAAATCCACATTTTTCTCGATATCCGCTTCGTCACTAACGAGTAAATACGTAAGTTTATGTGGCGCAGCATACCTAAAACTAAAATATGCGAAGCTAACATTATACCCTCTAGCTCGGAGAATCAGAGAAACTCGTGCGAGCCCTGTTCCAGCTCTCCAAGGCACTTGCCCCGTCTATTATTTTTATTGACGAAATCGACTCCCTCCTTTCGACAAGAAGCGGAAGTGGAGAACACGAGGCCACCCGACGTATTAAAACCGAGTTTTTGATCCAATGGAGTGCTTTGCAGCGAGCTGCTGCGGGTAAAGAAACAAAATCAGATGTTGGGGATGCTTCGAGGGTTCTAGTTCTTGCAGCAACAAACCTGCCATGGGCCATAGACGAAGCTGCTCGACGGAGATTCGTGCGCAGACAATATATACCTCTTCCAGAAGGCCCGGTGCGAGTCCAACAGATGAAGAACCTGCTCGGCCAGCAGAAGCATACGCTTACGGAGAGGGATATGCGGCAGTTAGAGGTGTTGACAGAAGGTAAGCTCTACCCTTCTCTATTGCTGATGATTGTGTACTAATGATGCTTTAGATTTCTCTGGTTCGGATATCACCGCTTTAGCCAAAGATGCAGCTATGGGACCACTCAGAAGTCTTGGTGAATCCCTGCTGCACATGCGAATGGAAGATATACGGCCGATCATGTTGGAAGACTTCAAATCGAGTTTGAAGAGCATTCGACCGAGTGTGAGCAAGGAAGGCCTACAGGAGTACGAAGACTGGGCTAGAAATTTCGGAGAACGGGCTGCTTAGACGATACAACTGAAGAAGGGGTGCCGCTTGACGCTTTGCTGTTTCTCAATTATCATTTTTGGTGCCTTTTCTCTTTGGCGGGAGTTCCTTCTTTTTTGTTTTGTTTAACTTGGACTGCTGTGATACTGTTAGCGATCCTGTAAAAGCTGGCTGGGCTGGAGATTTAGACGAGATTATATTACTTTCATTGCATTTGTCTGTTTTTTTCTCCTACAAAAAAGTATGAACCGGAAGAGATGGCCTTTTTACAATCTAGCTACACTTCTGATCTATTGGTGGACGCTTTTGGAATGGCTTTTGGGCACGAAATTGTTTTATAGATAGTACAAAGATATGGTATATATACAAGTAGCTTATATCAAATAAGAATATCTACATTCTCGCAATTGACATACAGCCACTATCTCCCCTCGCCAGTCGGGATTAACGCTTCATCATCACCCGATAACACCAACTACGCCTCAGTAGTAGCAGCACCCTCTTCAGCTGGTACCTCCTTCCCCCTCTTCTTCGCCAGCATTTTCTCCTCTTCAATCTTCCGCCTGACCTCTCGTTTCTCGAGCTTCACGTCCCGCTTGGCTTTTAACCGTGCCTCTCGTTCCTCCGGTGTCTCTATCGCTTTTCGTTCACCCGTTCCAAACGGCGATATCACTTCGTATACTACATGTTTCTTGTGCTTGCTATGTCGCTGGAAGGGCTGGATGCGGACAACATCGCCGGCTAGGCAGGCGGAGTTTTCGTCGTGGGCGAGGTGGTCTTTGGTGTGGTGGAAGTACTGTTGTTTGTTTGATGGTTAGTTAGTATATCGAGGGTGGTATGGGTCGATTGTGGGTTTTTGAGAGCGTACTTTTCGTAACTTCGAGTTCCATACTGGCATTGGAACGCGGACTTTGACCATCTTGGGCTGCATGCCGGCGGATACGACGATTCCGACTCGTGTGAATACTTTCGGTTTTACTGCTGCCGTGGCAGCGGCGGTTACGGCCGCGGCAATGGCTCCGACACCGCTCATTGTTCGTAGAGGGGGTGGGGGGTGACCAGGCCCCTCTGTATGTGTATAGAGGTTCTTTACGGGGGTGGGTGTTATGTCAGGGAAGGGAGGGTCATTGCGACTGGTCGGTCGTCGGCGTGGTCGGTCGTCGGTTGATTGTTTGGGGATTGAAGATGCGAAGAAGCTAAGCTAACGTTTTGGCGCAAATTTTTTGTGTTGGGCGAATGCCTCATCTATGAGGTTCGTTTGACTGTGCGCGGTGGGACGAAAGATGCGGCACAAGCGGGCTCAACACAGCCGTGCGACGTGGGAAAAGCATGCGAGGGCATCTTCTGGAACAGCTCCGGATTTTGTTTTTGGGCAAGGCGACTTCGGTTTAGATTTGGGGAAATGAGGAAAATACACAATTTTTTGATATATCCTGAAAAGAAGTAGTTACAACGATACTGGGTTACCGGATCTCAACTTGGAGATACGTATGTAGAAGTAGATAAAAGTGGGTACAGAGAAGGCGATGGCGGGTACAGGAAAATATGAATGTAAATTGATATGCGAATAAATGGATTGCAAATGGTGTTGACTGATGAAAAATTAACTGCTCCATCAGTTCTAAAGGCTATCCTATATACGTGGGTTGCGCTCCTTGAATTATTATAATATGCTTCACACAGCGGGGCTGCTCACAACTGATTTGGACCCTGTGGTTGGCTCGTCGTGCTTGTCGAATATTCCGAGATGCGGTTTTGCATTTTCACTTGATGCAACTCTCGAGCTCTCTTAACAGTCTTGCACCTGGGACAAAGCTCTCTTAACCCCTGCTTGTTGCAATTCGCCTAAACCCTACACGAGAAAACATCGTCTGAGTGGATGATACTGAGACATATTAAACCATATTAGGTTTAGCGTATGGAATACAATAACACAGACTTTTATGGCTTTTCAACCACGCAGGTTTTGGGGCAAGGATTGCAATGAATTATAATTGTGGAGTGATATAGCTGGTTGGGGTTTCGAACGTTTCCGTTGCAGTGGGTGGGTTAGGTTGGCATAGCAGGATATTATGGCATATCATATTTGCGCTGATTATCGATAATTATCAGAAAAGAAGATACGGTGTATGCTCACATCTATATATACTCAAGTATGTATTCGAATGGTATATATATTGGATGCCCTTACCATGATCTATGCATAGTGTAGGACTATTATTTTGTACAACGAGGACAGCCGAAGGCATTAAATTCAATAGCTATAGACGCATAAAGCTTTAATCCTTCGTCTTAGGCCTGTGGGATGAATTGTCGGAGCCGGGTATCGCATTTCAAGTACATACAAGTACAAGTCGTTGATCCCAGTCGCGGTTTAGTTTCTAGTATGCTTTTCCAGGCCATACTAAATTTTTAATTCAGAAATTCGAATTACTTGAATATTCTTATAAAATTTATGTAAAATTTAAGCTATGGGTCGCCCGGGAATCCATTATTCGCGAGCATCTCCACTCCAGTCATATTCATGGCCGGCTTGATGACTCCTTTGAGAGCCTTCGATAATATAAATTTTTTCATCCCTGCCGGGTCTAACCTCAAGCTTGGATTTTTCACCAACTCGTCCGCAATTATACCAGTAACTATCGGACAAGCCATCGAAGTCCCATCCAAGCTCGCGATACCAGTCGAATTGTTATTAAATGTACTAACGATAGAAACACCCGGCGCGTACACATCAACGCACTTTCCAAAATTCGAGAACGATGCCCGCGTATCGTTAAGATCCAAAGCGCCAACGGTTATCAAGGGCAACTGTTGCGAAAACCCACCAGGCGAGGAGTTACATGCATCCTCGCCGGCGTTCATAGCCGCGACTGAAGCGTGCATACCCGCGTCGAGTGCCTTCTTAAGTGCCATGAAATCAGATGACCTCGGTGGGCTGGTGCCAATGGACATGCTGATTATCGAACCCATGAAATCTGGCTGGGTTTTGCGAATATTATGTCGGCTGATTGCGGCGTCAATACCCGCTACGATTGCACCAGCACTGATGCCTTTTACGTCTCCGACTTTGATCCCCCAAAGTCTGACATTCTTAGCAGTTCCGTAATGCAATGAGCCTATTGTACCCGCACAGTGAGTACTAAAGTTTATATTAGTAAAAAAATCAATTAAAGGTTTTTGCTTAGAACTCGGATATATAAAGCTCACCCGTGCCCAATGTCATCCTTGATATGACCGAAAAAGCTAAACATCATTTTCGCTCTCCCTCCAAACTCTTCATGGTCGACGTTGATGCCGCTATCAACTACATAAACATCCACGCCTTGGCCAGAAACCTGATCGAACCGATAACTATAACTCAAATCGGTGGGTAACCGCCCCTTCAAATCAACCTGCTTTGAGCACGAAACCCGCTGTAGATGCCACGGCGCATTACTCTGCTCCACCCACATCTCTTGTTCAGTAGAATTAGAGCTCCCTCCTCCTCCTAGAACCTGTCGTTTAACTTTAAACCCCCTATCCGCAGACTTATCAGGTAAATTCTTCGGTTGGTTGTGCGGGTTCCGCGGCATAACCGCCCATTCACTCCGCGCTGTTTTCTCCAAATTCGCAATCGAAGGGTGATCGATGATTGCATCCGCGTCAGATTCCCGCATATTTATCGTGAACGCTCGCATGGTTTGGCCAAAAGTCCGAATGGCGTTTGCATGCTCGTAACTCGTCATTCCGTATCCGTGGTGTATTTTGTTCAAACTGGCAACTTCGAATCCCATTTCTGGGAGAATGTCGGTCCAAGATCTTACTTCGTGGTCGGCGAGCATGACTACATAATCGTGACTCGGTTCATCATATTCGGATTCGGATAATATTGTTGGGTCTAAATCGGATTCCAGTATCGGGATTTTGTAATCGGCCCATCGCCGAAAAATACCTTTCTTCGGGAGGGTGGATGCGGCAAGGGTGTATGTGAATGTCGAAAGGAAGAAGGGTATTGAAAATAAGATCCGCGACCTCATCTTTGTTGCATATATCGTGGATTTCGAGTAAAATTAACAGAATATTGGCTTCAATCGCTCAGCGATATCAATAAAGCGCACACCGATGGTAAGCCCAAACAGTAGATAGAAACTCCTCCCAAGAGAAAGAGAAGGGGAAACTTTAAAAATGATAATAAAAGAGCGTGAATAGAAAAGCAGGACCGGCGTGGGTGGACCCGCCAGATCTATCGAGTGTCAGATAAAATTCGTGAAATGCTAAAAGTGAGAAAGATGGAAAACCCAGGCGGTTCAATGGACATATATAGTGTGTTATTAGGTTGTCTGCATGTACCAGTTTTAAGTTGATATCCTGCGGCCAGGCGAGTCTGGGGGCCGCAAAGTCGAACATTCTGCGCCATTCAGAGCTAGCAGTAGTTTAGTGGTGCTGCAGATATTGGCTGGTAGTGGTGGTGTGGTTACTCCGAATCCATCATTGAGTAACAGCTATGCTTCAGATGCTTAAACACCTTGGAAATTCTTGGAGCCTCAATTAGGCTACTTTACGACTTCTAGCTCCATTTAGTACCGGAATAAATTCTTAATATTATACTTACCCTTTAAGGATTTTATTTTGTGGATTTCACGGCGAATTTATGACAAGCTGAGGCAGACCAGTTTAATTTCATTTTGAAATTAAAGTTGAGAGACCTCTTGTATTAGAGATTTAATGTAGCATTGGATAGTCGATGGCAGGTGTAATTTGAGGAGACGGATTTTTAGCATGTTCTCCTGCTTTGCAAATTCCCCGATATTCAATGGGATCAAGAGTGCGCCTTTGTGCCTTGCGACAGCATTGAAACAGCACTATGCCGCAACACACGTCTACACACAGGATGTCCAACCTATTCTAGGAATAGTGAAACCAAAATGGGATCACTGTATTCACCCAAAATTGGATCTTAGGTTAGTATATGTAGCCATATTTGGCATTACAAAAATATAATATATGGACGGTGATGTTGCCCATCAAACTAACACTATCCATTGGTATATGAAAAATGGTTTTTGATACAGTATAAAAATAAATCTTCAAAATTATATACACCAATCCCCGTCTTTTAATGTGTACAAACAGATAACGACGCTCGTAAAAACTTGGCATGTTTATGAAACATCGCTGCCACGACTTATCTATATGGGGCATCAGCTCTAATGGCGGCAGCCAATTCTGGTTCCCATTTGTCACCGTTCGCCAAGAGCTTTTCCTTGTTGTAGAGCAATTCTTCGCGCGTTTCTGTCGCGTATTCGGCGTTGGGTGCTATTGAATTTGTTAGAATGGATCAAAACTCAATGACGCAAGGTGGGTCACCTACATTCGACAATAGCGTCAACAGGGCAACTCTCTTGGCAGAAACTATGAAATTGTCAGTTGGATCGTTCGATATTTGAAGCGTATGAAAGGAGTGGTACGAACCCGCAATATCTAGAAAGATGAGCGCCGTTAGAATACATATAATTTCACAAAAGGTTGAGAGGTGTTTATACTCACATGCACTTGGTCATGTCAATGTCATACCGTGTAGTTCTACGACTACCGTCCTCTCGCTCTTCAGCTTCAATTGTAATCGCTTGAGCGGGGCAAATCTGCTCATGAAGTTAGTATTCAAATCCGGAGATGCTTCTCATGGGTGCGATTCTAGACGTACAGCTTCGCACAGCTTGCAGGCAATGCACCGTTCTTCTCCCGAAGGGTATCTTCGAAGCGCGTGCTCACCACGAAATCTGGGCGATATCGGTCCCTAATTGAATGAATACGCATATCAATTAACTGTCCTCTTCGAAGTCGGCATAGCAGCTTGTTGCGTACCTTTTCGTATGGATAGAAGATAGTATATCTGCCCGACAACCCCAAAGTCAGCAATCTGTCCCTTTAAACAAAATCGGTATATTGCAGGCCTAGAGTCTATTGTACTTACGGTGGGCGGAAAAACTGTTCCATCACAACGTACATCCCTCGTAATGTCTCCAGCATCAAGAAGTATCGTGCCGCTCGGTCTAGTACGGATTCCGTTTCACCCCACCCATGCTGCTGTGGCAGTCTGAAAGTGCGTGTCCCTACAGAGACCGGAGGCTGGCTTGCAGTTTTCGATACCTGATCTTCCTGCGGGCTTGCGAGGAGCCGGCGAGGGGTAGTAGAGAAGGTTCGGGCGGGTGTGTAGAGCACCGAAGCCGCGCTTCGTCGGACGAGCGCCGACCTCAACGAGAGTAATGAGGTTGCCATTGTGTGATGTATACGTGATTTCGAGGTTGAGGGCCCGGAGGAAGTTGGTGGAGAAGGCGGAATGGAGGAACCACCGTGTCGGGTATCGGGGTTCGTTTTAACACCTCTTAGGCGGGAATTGGAGGGGTCTTCGGAGCCGGACTCAATGCTTGTTCGTGACCATAATCGAATCTTTATCGGAGATATCGAGGTGAGGGATACCGAGGGGGTTGGCCGCGGTTGAACCGTGCAATTGACGTCGACGTGGTGGTAGTTGAGGCTTCTCCGACGTTGTGGAGCGTCTTGAATGAGGTCAACAGAAACAGGCAGTTGGGCTTGACCAGGCTAATTCTAATCCCGCCGTTTTGATTGGCCAATACGGGCAGGCATCACAACGACAACACATTTTCGAAGTTCGAAGCTAAGTTTACACCGACGCATGTGTGAACGATAATGAACATCTTGTTAGGCGGTTCTATCTTTTGGGCGAAGTAATATTGTAGCATATTTCGTTTTAAAATATCACCATTGGTCAAATTTACTTTTTATAGTTGGAAGTTATACCGACACAGACCTTTAGCGCGTAAGCAAATTGGCGCAAAAGAGAAGCGCTGCAAGTCAGGCTGAGAAAAGTAAGTCAGTATCCCACTGTTCTATAGTACTTTAATAAACTCTGTAGAAATATTTAGATTCTTATTAAATTCGGAAATAACGCAGCCTGGAGGAGAGATTTTTAAAAAAGAATCTTTGCAGGCATACTTGACATAAGTACCATATGAACCGTCAGTGCCTCATGAGAATTGATTCCCAGCAAAATATCTTAAATTCACCAATAGAATATTTAGATTATATTTACAAAGTGTGAATAATGCGCAGTATACACGAAGGGATCCTCTTTTGTTCTAGAAATACTCGTTATATTTGGGGCCTGCAGGTCACTAGTGGTGATATCGATACAGAATTTAGAATAGCTACCCCTCTTTTAGACCTCGCGCTTTATAGGTAACTCTCTAGATAAATACCGAAGATGGAAGCCGATGCCGACAAATGGCCTAGGCTTACCAAAAACGAGGGGTAAGACATAATTGCGTTATTCGTTGATGCGTAGACGCAGACCCTCAACAAGAGGGAACCTGGTTGCCAATATCAACTTGGTATTCGCTTGACTCGTGGCATCAAAGGATGACGGAAGACAAGACTGAGATAGAAAGAAAATATTTTTTTCATAACAATCATTACATGTTCAGAATTGCGGCAGGCCTCGGGATTTTACATTTAGCCGCTTAGCCAAACAGTCTGGACCCTAGCAATCCCGTCCTCTTTCTTTCTTAGAGTAGCAGTTAATTAAATCTCGGAGGAGCAACCTCCTTGTATCATCTAGAAAATGTTATTGGAATTATGTACCTCGTCACACCGAAAATAAAAAAATTATGGTAAATACGCAAAGCTTGGCGTGAGAACTAGCTAGCGATCAGCTGTCGCAGGATCCCAGGCTTTTCGGATATTGAAATCGAATCCCGACAGCACTCTAGATGACAACAGAGTGTGTCTGAGTCGGAATCCGGATCCGCAAGCAGGTAACATGTTTCCCATTGAATACCGCCCTTAGCTTGTTTCAAAAAGAAGGTGCGGCGGGAGTCCTTCCCACGGTCTGGAACTCGTCGCCTGACCAGTAGCCGGACGGACTCGCACCGTCGCCTTCTGTGGGTCCTGTAACACCCCAAACCCAACGTCAACGCAACACGACCAAAAACCTGGTTGCGCTGCCTCTTGTGCCCTGTCGAATGAATGGAGCCATTCGCCTACAGTAACCTAACCGAATGCACGGCCACCGAATAATAATTCGTCAGACGTCCCGGATTATAGGGCACAAGAGCCGCGTGCTCATGTATCCATTTATTTTTATTAAAACCATGGGACGAAACGGCTGTGTATTCCACGGCTAAACTGGTCCCGTCGATGAATCAATGCCTATCCAAGGAAGAGCCCTTCAATAAACCAGGTTTGGGATGTAAAAATTTGTCCTCCGTACCAATCTGGGCTCTGGATACGGAGGTGTATCAGTGTAGATCCCTCTGCCATTCAATTTCTTAGCATGCTATTACTACCCATGAGGTTCATTATATAAAGCACATGGAATCACCTCTGGGATGTCATTTAATTTAGTTTCTTATATGTTCAGTTCAATATCACTAAGACATTTTCCAATTCACTCTATAGTATAGAGGAACAGCATAGACTGCTGCAGACACTGTTTTTAATCCATTTCAAGATGAAGAGCACCGTTATCCTCGCCGCTACTGGTGCTTTTGCGCCGCTCGTGTCGGCTCACGGTTATGTCACACAAGCTGTTATCAACTCGGTTACATGGCCAGGCTGGAATCCCAACGTTGACCCGTACCTCAGCCCTGCTCCTCAGCGTATCTTCCGCAAGATTCCAGGAAACGGCCCTGTTATCGACCTCTCTTTGATCGATGTTCAGTGCAACGGATACACTGACGGTGGATTTGCTACTGCTCCAGCGGCGCTTTCTGCTACTGCCGTTGCGGGAGGTACTGTCACTTTGACCTGGACACAATGGCCAGAGAGCCACAAGGGAGTAAGTCACCCAAGGAGTTGCGTTCTTAGTGCATTTACTAACTCAGCCTCTAGCCGGTCATCACCTATATGGCCAAGTGCCCATCCAGCTGTACTAACTACAGCCCAGGAACTGCGTAAGTTTCCTCGTTTCTAGAAGACAAGTTGATCAGTGACGCTAATATTCTCTACAGAAAGGTTTGGTTCAAGGTTGCTGAAGCCGGAAAGAGCTCCTCTGGTGTCTGGGCTACTGTAAGACTTTAATTCTCGGAATCGTATATACTTAGTTACTAACACAATCCTGCGATATTCAGACGCCATTCGAGACCAACCCAGCGGCTCCATACTCTTTCAAGATCCCAACCGGCCTTGCTCCAGGAAACTATATCGTCCGCCACGAAATCATTGCTCTCCATGCCGGTATGTTGCTCCTTAGGGCTAAGATATGAAAACGGACTTGCTAATAATATCGGCGAATTAGCCTACTCCTACCCTGGAGCCCAAGTCTACCCAAGCTGCTTCCAGATCACCGTCGGAGGATCCGGCACTAGATCTCCACCAAGCTCGAGCTTGGTCTCCTTCCCAGGTGCTTACACTGGCAGCACGCCAGGAATCACCTACGATATGTACACCAACACTGGTGCTTACCCAATCCCAGGACCAGCTCTCTGGTCTTAAATGGGCAAATATTTAAAGCCTGAGCCGGTATCTGCGTCAAATATCGGGTTATAATCCGTAATGGAATTTGTAAATAGTTCATAGTTGAATAGTAAAATATGACGTGGCATTGCTTCCGAAATTAAGAATGGAGGTCTGTGATTCTCACCTCGCACTACATTTTCGGAGAATATGAGATTAAATGTTTTTCTTTGTTCCATAAATAATAGATCATAAGTTATTAAAAGTAGAAGGTATAAAGTAACTAACTAAAACTGCCCTCTTATCTCGTGCATTAGACTGAAAGGTCAAAGGATTGAGATATATTTGAAATAAAAGGTAGAGGATAGTAAAAATTTCAAGCCGAGCTTGCAGAATATCAGTTTAACACGAACTAAAGGCGCTCTGACCCAAAATTTCCTATTAAACTGGTGAGTCGATTCTTTTAACATCAACGCCAGTGGCTTCCTTCTCTTTCGGGTCTTCTGAATCTCTGGATTTCTCCATAGACGTGACATCTGCTTCGGTAAAACCGAGAACACCAGGTGCCTTTTTAATAATCAAAGCTCGAATTGCTGGGACAGAGCTACAGATGATAGCCATGTACAGTTCCGTTTGAGTCCAAGTAGCAACCAGGCTGCTATCCATAGGCTTTCCGACTTCATCATGGAACCAGCTGTTATGCATAACACTAAATCTCATACCGCAGCAAATGCAGGCAAGAGCGCCGACGCCAAAAGTGAGAACAGCTAAGATTCTTTCTGTAGTCGTTTGAACGAGCTTCCAGATCATTGGGAGGGGAAGAAGCCATATGATGATATCTGTAATGATATTGACGATAGAAGTGGAAAGTTCGAGTTTGTATCGATCTACCGTGCACTTTGCAGTAAGGAATGCCATTCCGTGCCAACCGAGAACGGGAATACACCTGAAAGTATAAGCAAAGAGAAGCGCCAGGGAATTGCAAGTAACAACAACGAATGTCGCGATTGTGGCATATCGTAGGGGATCCCAAGCGGTCAACTGATAGTAGAACAGGAGCAAGGAGGCTTTGATAAGGAAGACCACGATAGGATAACAAATGTTATTTGTCAAACTCGATGCTTGAAGAGCATCATAGTCATCCCAAGACTGGTCCCAAACGCCTCGATAGTGCACTGGCCCCATTAAGACTAAATTAAAATAGTTTAGCGAGCTTCTCATATGAATAGTTGTATCGTTTACTTACTTATTGCTCTCATAATACCGGTGGCGAGAGTTAGGATAAATCCAGCCAAAATTATCCAGTCATAAGATCGAATATATCCACCAATCGACAGTCTGGAATAGATACGTAGACCAAAAAAGATGGTCGTTATAATAGTTAAGACGATGAAAAGTGGTAAGAAATGGGCAGATTGTGTCGGATGTCCAAGTGCCGGAATGACTTGATTAGGTTAAAACCGTTAGTCTCTATCGGATCTAGATGCTCGAATAATTGTGCAACTAGGAATCTAACATACCCTCATTGACTAAACCAATAAACGCTTTATACATTTCGCCAGACCCAAAGAAGTTCGCCCAGAGTATTTCAACCCACTCCGGGGAACTACCGATGAATTCAGCATAAGCAGTGGCAGACTCATTGGCGTTCTGGACAGTTTTAAACCATTCATGGGTTTTTGAAACCAATTCAGAAGCTATGATACCAGACTGAGGTTTATCGCCATAAGACGTCAACCAAGAGATATAAAGACATAAATTTTGAGTGTACATCCAATCTTGGTCGGTGACGTTCCGTTCCATTTTCTGTAAAATAGTGATGTATATATAATTAATCGGAAAAGAGAAATGACAATATGGTAAAGTGGCTACTAAGAAGCATAAAGAGCAAAAATATACTTCTGAAACTTTGGGAGGGAGGGATGGTGAGTGAGGCAGTCCGTGTTAAGACCATGGAAGTCGAAGAATGATCCTCGCCTCGGACTTTATAGAAAATGATCATCATTATTGTCACAAGATATTCCACGTTAACTAAACCTGAACAACATCTGTTTTGAAACATCTTCAGCCGTTGTATGCAGAACTCACAAATGTCAAGTCAAATACCAACTCTACAAGATAAGATGCTGAAACGCGATTGCATCAGCCGTTCTCGTACATAATTTTGACCGACATGTCAGGCACAAGGGTATGTGAATGATCGAGCGGCAGTGCGATTGCTAGTTTGCTCAGATTCTTACCAAAACTGGCTATTAATGTGGAAAAAGCAAACCAAGGCCTGTTCAGAGTAGGTAAAGATTTGAAGATATCGATAAGGTACCAACCAGATGACGGGTGGTCACATCCAAACCTGGATCCGCAGGCTCGCCTGACACTTCATTCAATTGGTCAAGGCGGTGTGTTGAGTCCCCACCATAGCAAATCCAAATATTAATAAAGTTGTTATATTCCTCTTCAACATCATGTATAATAAAGGTATTTATGCATGTCGGAGGGTGCCGCCTCCCTCATTTTCTGAGAAAACTTTCTGTTCTCTCACTTGGAGTCCGGGATATCCGGCATGAAAGTGGATAAATGACTTCAAAAACCGTCTAGTTTGTTCTATCCTACGAAAACGTAGCCTTGAACCAGCTCTCTTGATACAATCGCGTTCGAGATTCCTTTTCTCCTAGAAAATTCCCCTTCAAGATTGAATGGATTTTGCTACCAACCCGTCAGGCAACGAACGCCGAAATAGAGCCACGGGACTCAATCGCCGCGTTTTTGAGTGCGCCGTTCAGTCTAAAACAAGTGGCTTTCGACAGTTAGTTTGACAAAAATCCGATCGCGACGAACCCGAATCTGGGCAAAGTCTTGAGAACAAGCCAACACTTTTCTGATCACGTATACCAGCGAGCGATCAAGTGGAGGGGCCAGGACATTTTGAAGTATCATGATGTACCCCGGAAACTGAAAACACGGGATGTAAAGGGAACTCTAATGCTCGCTACCTAGCGGAAATACCATGTACATTTTATAATCAACTTCCGGAGTTCCTAGTTAATTCCCCTAGCCGGGTTCCTGGCTCTGGGACTAACTGGACACAACCTGGAAACGGAAGGCTCTCATAAATTTGGTGTATCCACGACAGTGAAAAAAATGTAGATATTGTTGGCAGCATATATACTTGAGTACTCGAAATTTACAATAAACCCCTCTCTGCAAAAAAATTGAAGATATAGCTTCTCGTTATTTTTATATGGAAAGCTTGCCAGGTGTACGTGCATTGCTCATACAGCAGCGGTAGTTCGGAACTTTCGCTTTGCCTAAGATATAACTGACGTCAATGGCGGGCTCTGTCTAATCTGTCAAACCCGTAAGTATAGATCTCTACCTAGCTACCCATCTCAAAAGGAAATTTATTGGCTATTAAGAGATATAGCTCAACTATTTTAATGATGCAATGACAAAGTGAATGTTTTGATATGACCCCATTTTTGATATAATCTCGTTACCCGTAAATTTTATTTCCTGCAATATTAATTCCGGAATATTCTGGCTCCGGTACAAAAATTCAGCTATCATGATACAACCGAGTACTTCCAAAACTTGCCTTTGGGCCTGAAAGGAACACATGTAGATCTCCCGCCGTGCACGAGCTATAGTCACAACTAGGCCCGGTATTCAGCTTGTAAAGGGGTTAGTTCCGATAATCTCTTGTTACAAAAGACGAGGTACATGGTGCCTTGTACCCAAGGTAACAACGCTACGATATTCTTACCATTTCTTAGATTATTCCTAATGTAATATCGTATTCTGCTATACATTTGCAGCGTCATAACCCATTCAGACATCGACATGTGACATGCAGCTATAGTGTCCAGCTTCATAATAGAATGCAATAATATGAACAGAAGGAAGAGAAAGCAAGAGCGGAGCATTGGGAGAAATGTTCTCCTCCATCAAATCTCAAGGGAGAGGTGGATTCCATGCAAAGCTCCCTCTTTCGAAAAATTTCGTACATGACTTCTTGGCCATTCCTTCCCTAATGGCAAAGCAGCGTCATGTCTATGCCAGGAAAGTGACAATCCATTTTACTATAAAAAGAATGAATATTTATCATTATCTGAACCCTAGTCCTGGTACATAGAAAAGGCAACGAGCTTCATGATCCCACGCGGTCTCGGCCATAATAACGTTAGTAAATTTTATCGAGCGAGGCTTGAAAAAGGATGAATGTAGCCGATATCACAATACGCCGATATGTTACCCAACTTGCGATAGACAGTTGATCTTCGAGATTTTTGATGGTGAGTGTGGTGTTGCTAGAAAGAGCTGCCTTCTGCTTCCCGGATTGAGAAGGCATTTGGAGAGTTAAGTCGAATTGCGCATACTGCCCTTGGTTTCGGGTCGATCGCCTAAGAACCTGGTAAACGCACGTCCGGTGTTGACTAAATTCCCAGAGCGCCCGTTTGAAAAATTGGAATCTGGGCTATCTGCCAACTTGCAGGCTGCGGGGTTGTTTCGGCGTCGGATTGCGCCCCCAGCCATTGCCAGGCAGGGAAAGACCGGCGCACATCGGCGTGGAGGACGCCTTTCTCCTGGCGGGTGGTGCCTTGAAAGCCACCAAGATCAACCACACGCAACACAATATCGATGGCATTTGCCGGCCCTGGCCAGAATTTGGTTGTCCCGCGATCAGCCCGTCGACATCTAAGAATTTGGTCAGCACTTACAGGTATGCAAGCAAAATTTTAAGAGCGTATCAGAACAGGGCGGCTCCGATAGGATCAGCCGTTCCCAACTATAGTTAGTTGTGTTATTTTCAGAGTACGCGAGAGTTCGAAGATGCAGCTGATATCACCTCTCGCCCGAGTATCCATCTTGAAGAATCATTATCCCGTCCCTAAAGGTAGCATGTTATCTCAAGATATTGATTGTCCCCACGCCCCTGCATATTTATGTGACGGATGTCAATTTCCGGAGAGCAATAACAGGTCAGCTTGTGACTTGTCAGTGGCGCACATATGCATGCAGGCCCCTTCTTGAACGTAACCTACGATGTCATAATTTGAAAACAATTTATGAAACGAACCGGACATTTGTACTTATCAACGTAATCTTGGTCACAGAATTGTGGGGCTAAACTCAAGCGATAGCCCCAATCTGTCCTCACATATATGTTCTGACTTATCAGCCTCTCGTTGGATCAGGTGGGTATCTGATTCGACTAACCAGTATCGGCCGTCCCGAAATACGTGCCTTTGAGAATCCTGGTACTTAGTTCCCAAAAAGATTCGATTTCTTTTGGGACATGGTCAGTTCAAACAGCTCTCATTCATTCACACAAAATCCGTATATATAAAGCTTCAAGATCGACCATTAACCTTACCAGATTCTCTCAAGCATTTACAGCTTCAACGGACAAACCACCAGTTAAAATAGTTTGCTTCTGCAAATACCAATATTATTAAATACTATTTTATTACTTTGATCTTCAGCCAATCTATCTTGGTCAGATATAATTTTATTTTTACTATCGATTCAGATCAGACCGATCAATCTTAACATGTTTTTAAGAAATATTTTCCTGTCAGCTGCATACGCACTGGTCATACTCCCCATTACTCATGCTAGCCCAGTTGCAACACGGCTTCAAATAAACAATTTAGCTGTACGAGAGGCCTTGGCCGCAAGGACACCTGCGCCAGCCCCTCCGAGCGTTCAAAACGCTCTAAAAAAGCGCGCTGCCTCTGGTACATCTATTAAAACAACCTCGTTTAAATTTTATTCCACTACACTCCAAGGAGGAGATTATATCAAGATTGTATCTCGGACTGAGACCGCCACAGCCAATAATGCCGGCCCTACTCCAAGTTCGAAGTTCGTTTACCATTGGAAGGAACAAATAGAGTAAGTAAACTTTATCTTTTCAAACTCACATCTAAGATAACAAAGTACTGATCGGGATGCAACATCGTAGCGTCGGGGTTTCAATTGACAGTCCAGTCACATATAAAACTTATTCCTCTTGCAAAGCAGAAACAAGCTTTTACATGTCTGGCCCAAATTTAAACTCCCTGTGGATTAGCCCTGTCACCTGCGTGATAAAAGTGGTTTACCCAGACCCCAACTTGCCGGAACCTAGCCGGTGCACAAATACTATCGGAACAAAATCATATAACTCCGAGCTCGGAGCGACCGCGACCTCCGTCTATGATTGCTTGCTTAAAAAGAACACTCTGAAGTACACTAAATCTGGTAAGACAAGAACGAGATACCAGAAAGATGACTTTGCCATCGAGCGGTCTTACGACTCTAGGAACTGGGCTTGGTTTGAGGCTTGCTACAACGGGCCGGATCCATCGAAGCGATCCCTCCCGCCACAGTTCCAGAAGAGGCAATTCTCAGGTAGTGGGACCTGCCCGTGGTGGAATTGCACTCGTGAGGCTGCATACACAGCTGACGGTTCCGATTTCTATCCTGGCTTTCAGGATTACTTCGCCTGGTTTGGGCTTTATAATTCTTCTGCAGGTTGCTCTACAATCGTGGCTAGCAGAGCATGCTTATTACATGATACTGTTATGTTTTACAATTGAGGATGCGGGGCGCGATTGCCGTCTTTGGATAATCATACCTAAATATCAATTCTTCTAATGGTCTGGAATATTTTTTGGGAGCCGATTCTGTTATAACTTTTCGATTCTTCAATCTCCAAGTCACTAGTTTCGAGTTAAATTTTAAATTAAATGTTTTGGAGTTAGCATGTATTTAGGGGTGGCTCTAAACTTTTACAGGCATCAGTACTGTGTATATTCTTATAACTTCGATAGTTCAATTCCACGCAACAAGCTTCGAGCCCAAGAAGTTTGATGGCCGCGTGAAATCTAAATTCAATTAAAACTAATAGCGCCTTTAATGCTTGCATAGACTTAGATGGCTCTGGATAAGAGAGCTTAGGGTAGTTTGAAGACATACCAATGCGTTGAAGCCAGGATATTGAGCGGGGTCTGTTTTCTAGCGTGCTATGTCTTTAGATATTGCATTAACTTAGATCAGGATACGGAGCTAGGAAACAAGATCCCCATATCTTCGGAAGGTTGAGATATGAGAATAGCCCTTACCTGCAAGATATCAGGTGAAGACTGGCATGGGTTGATAGTTCACCCCTGCAATACCACCAATGGCTCGCATACATGCGACGGACATTTATTCGGAAAGAATAACATGTTAGCATCTGAATTCTCTTTTATTTGAAAATTGAACAAGCTAAGGATGCTAGTTTCTAGACTACAACATGCTTATTTTCTCACATCTCATTGGTCACAAATATGGGGGTTAGGAAGCCAGCTTGAAGTTTTGGTGTTGATCTCAAAATATTCTTGGCATTTCTGGGCAGGTGGAAACCCATACTCGTCGATAACATGAGTTCTGAACCCTGGATTTTCGTGACAGATTTGGTAGCGGCATTGAGAAACGGCATTACATTTTGGTGATGCTGGGCTGATTCAGCGTAACCACGTACTGCGATATGTACTTGCTCGATTACGTCAATCGAGGAACATTTGAGCGGATGCCTACTTTCATTGTCGCTAGTATCCAGAGGCTGACAGATAATGTGCATCTTTGTCCGCGTGTCCAGGACTTTATACGTATAATAGTGCCCCCAACTTCCTGAAATTTTCTTGATATTACCGTATATGTGTATCGTACTCGTTCTGGCCCTTTAGGGGGGGTAACTTGGTCCTTAGACCTAGAGAATCTCAGTTTGCCCAAAATTAAAAGAATGGATTTTATGGGAGTCTAATGGATTTTAAGAAACGAAGGGGATGGATCCCGCCAACTCTATTTAAATATATGTTATATACTTAGCTATAGATGTTCACATGCCTTCCTGTGGTTTCAATTTGTTAGTATGATGATCCGTCAAATAATCGGGATTGAAATCTTCCGCGTAGATCTGCTTTTAGTGTTTTCCTTTTATGAAATCGTTATCAAACTCGCGATCATAGGCTTACGGCACTCCGACTAGTCGAACACGCAATATCATCTGAATAGGCCAATAGCCAGGAACGATCCAGGCCATTCGGCATGTTCCACCTGCCCCTTCAACGCCAACAACACATCCACGATACGTAAATATCCGTTGGTCAGGGTCCGTAATCCATGTCCAACATCACCTTCCAATCAAATGCGCACCCGATTTCTGAGTTGCCCATCCCCTGACAGGAAGCTCTTGGCTATATCTTGGCCGATCCCGCATGTGTGGGCGAATCTTCTGCCTGAGTGGTCAGGTACTCTCGTTACACTTCTTTCAGGCAGCTCATCAGATGGTCGACATGCAAGGTCTGCCTAACAACGTATAACCTGTAAAACGTAAAACATCCCATCTACGAAAAACGAGGGAGAGTCCAGTCCAAATGTGACAGACCCGGCTAGCTCCAACTGGCTATTCTGAATCCATCCTACCATCTTCCAGAAGACTTATCTATTCTCCTTTTGAAACAACGTGCATGCTCGGCCCAAACCTCGGTATTTACTCCAATTGGAACCCAAAGATGTCGATAAATCTTGGGAAACCTGGGTAGTCTATGCTAGCGCTTTGGCCGCACTTTATAACCTTGTTGGTTGTTACATAAGATTAATTTGTCTGATATCGGAACCCGCTTTCGACGAATATTCGAATGCAGTAAACGTGCCCCAAAGCCCCCGCGATTATCGACAATCCGGATTAGGGGGGCGATGTCACGGTACAGATAAAACAGATAACCGCCTGCCGTTCCGAATCATACACCTGCAGGTCAAGCGAGTCTTGTTGAAGAGCTGAACGTCACTCGCCAGCGATCCTTTTTCTGGTCCCGTTTTACCATGCGCTGATACGAGTGGATGAGAGGTAATCGCTAGGTATTGCTAGTGTGTCCCCCATTTACGGCGAAGGGTCAAATTGTTTATAAATAATACCCGCGCTCCGGATATGTCGCAATATTTTTTACCGTCCGGATATCCAGCAAGCAGGTTTACTATTGGATCGATCCACCATTAAGCGTCGACATAGCTAGTCCGCTAACAAATACTTATTTATATTATTTTTTCTATTAAACGTTCTATACACTTATATCAAGATGAAGTCGACTACTCTTGTTTCAGCCCTTGTATTTGTCTTTGGTGTAGCACAGGCGGCTCCCTACCCATACTCTCAGCTGATTGCTAGAACTGCTGTAAGTTATAGCGAACCAGTCGTTGATGATAACAAAGTATCTTAGATTGACTGAACTGATCCGTTTCCATAGCCCGGAGTGCCAGATGCAGCAGACGCCAAAGCCAGACTCGGAAACCTAACAGTTGCCAAGTCCGGCCCTGGTACTGGATATAGCAGAGAATTGTTCCCACATTGGAAAATGCAAGAGGGGGAGTGTAATACTCGAGAGGATGTTCTCAAGCGAGATGGTACCGATGTGAAGTGCGACGCCAAGTGCGCAGCGACATCAGGAAACTGGCTTTGCCCTTACACTGGTAAAACGTATACCAAGGCTTCCGACATTGATATCGACCACATGGTTCCATTGAAGAACGCTTGGATTGTAAGTCTTTCCGGAGTTTCGTGTAGGAATAGAGAAATTTTGAAACTAATGTGTCGATAGTCCGGAGCTGCCAATTGGACAACTGCCAGAAGAGGTGACTTTGCGAACGATTTGAAGAACCCACAGCTGTAAGTATATGTTCTAGAACATATAAGGGTTAACCGGGGTGCTAATACAGTATTTAGGTGGGCTGTGAAAGATAATATCAACCAGGGCAAGTCGGATTCGTCTCCAGACGCCTGGAAACCACCACTGGCCAGCTTCCATTGCACATACGCTAGTGCCTGGGTCGCAGTCAAGAGCATCTGGGGTCTTAGTATCACCGATGCTGAGAAAAAAGCCCTTGGCGATATGTTGAACACCTGCCATTAAACAGCAGATGATACCCACCTAGATAGTCCAGCCAGGTAGCTAGACTGAGGATTCCCGTCTTGAACGACGTACAAAACCATATACCTCTTTCGCAACTTTTGTTTGAAATCGATACCCATATACCCATACACAAATACCCAATTTTCTTATCTTTTGTCCTTTTATAACATTAGGACTTTTTGCTGGTTGTCTGTAAATAGAGACAGTAGATGTGTATATATGCCACATACCATTTTGTAGATATCAATTTTACAATTATTCAACCTAAACATAGTGTTGTGAGCACATAGACATCGAGCAGGTTCAAAGTGTGTTGTGCCCCCCTCGCACCTCAAAAAATGAAAAAGGAGCCAACGCTCACGCTCGAAATCGAACGGGGGCCGTTTGGCAAAAAGATAAGTGATAGCATCGAACAGTTTCGATCTGTTGGCCTCCGGGTTATGAGCCCGGCGCGCTTCCACTGCGCCACGATGCTTGCTCGTTTGATGAAGAAGATTATCCAGTTTGCTGTATATAAATCCAAACAATCCGGAATGCCAAGCGATGTGGTCAGACGATGCGCGGGAAGGCGGACGTCACGTTGGCCATGTCTCGCGGCCGGTTTGAGCTCGGTTTGGAGGGGATCTTTTGAGAGACCCCCCGATACGGTAATTTCTGATGCGCCAGAACGGGCCAGCTGGCGGGGAACTGGCTAACGAGGGTGCCAAGTTGTGAGGTAGAGCGGGTGTCGTATGGTCGTCGTACTAGCTGGTGGAGAAGTAAACCGGCCTTAGCCTTTGCAGCCTGGGATATATTAATAACTTCCACATCAGCCAGGACGTACGTAAAGCCGGTGAGATCTCGGAGCCGCGCTTGGTTTCATATCTGTTCTCCGTTCAGGCACCGTCTCTTTAATAAGTAAATAAATCTCGGACTTTATGAAACCGCGCCTGTAAATTTCTTTCGACCGTACTTGGCTCTTCTGTTAACGAGCCAGCATTTCTTTCGAGCCACCAGACTTCTCCTCGTACTCCTCCTCATACACTCGTCAACACGCCCGGCGCGATACCGACACCAAACATTTTGCAAAACCAAAATCAACAGACTACTCGACGACGGCAGAAATGTCGTCAAATCCGTTTCGGCGGAAACAAAACGATCGTACACCGACTGCGTCAGGCAGAACTTCATTAGACATCGATCAGGAACGTTTACAACAGGTGGCACAACAGGCGTTTGCAGATGGGGATGATGACTTGCAACCTGCCGGAAGTTCCGGCCCAACAACTGCACCGGATATCCCACCCAGTTCGACGGCCGTGGAGACGGTAAACAGCGAGGCCGTTCCTACTTCACAACCACAAGAGGCTACTCCTCATGACGGGTTAAGGAGGTCGTCTACGGAGATTCCAGGTACGCCAATATGCTGCGTTGTGCTGCGTTGCTAGACATAAAATACCACACATTGTCGTCAGCTTCAACACCTTTTTAGGCCTTAAATAATAGCTAATTCGTCTTGACATCGATTTAGAACCAAAGACTAAGATCGAAATTCAGCCCGAGACTCCCGTGGACACGGCGCCCTCCTCCATATCATCCGCTGCCCCCATCCAAACTGCTATCAAACCGCCAGATGCTGTCCCTACCCCGCCTCCAAGCCGGCCACTGGCCCCACCTGCCCCGCCCCGGCCTCGGAGGTCAGTCAGACGACCTCCAGACAGGCCTCTGGAACGCAAGATGACTGCTGAAGAACCTCCAGTAGCTGAGGAACCAGTTCCGGAGGCTCCGAAGGCCAATGATCCGTTCCTAGAGTCGAAGTTGCAGTCGAAAGACGAGAATGACGAAGACGATAAAGACGATGAAAGCTCCATATATGAAATACGAAAGGAAGAGGCAGGAGTAGAGTCTGTGAAATCCATAGAATCCGAATATGAGGAAGATAGTGGCAGTGAGATCTCGGAAATTCCCACGGCATCGGCAGGGTCTATATCTGCGAAAACGGTATCATCCGAGCCCGAATACGCAGAGGCTTCAGCCGCCGCTCTATCGCAAGCCCCAAATCCATTCCGCAAGAAGGAAGGAGGCGAATCCCCTATCCGCCGGCAATCTCTAGAGAACGAACGATACGAAATAGTATCTCCACATGATGTCACTCCGCCAGCTATCAAATTTGGTGTCCAAAACAGTGTACCACAAAGTGTCAAGGCAAATCGTCAATCGTTAGATGTCGAAGCTTTCAAACATCTAATGCTCACCGGTCAGGCGGCACAAACATCAGACTCTGTTACAACCACGGAAACCAACAATGTATCGAAGCAAAGCCTGTTGGAAGGTGTAGAGGCATCATATACTCCGCGAAGCAGCCAAGATACTGGCAGAAGCACCCATGATGTTGAAGACGCCGAATACACGGCTAAGGCTACACCAATCACCCCCACCACCCCGCCTCCTCCGAAAGCAAAACCACCACCACCTAAGCCTCGAGGACAAAGGAATAGCATGATGGTGATGCCACCCCCACATCGTTCGGAACCACAGTCGAGCATTCCCAAGGAAATCGTCGAATCTGCGAACCCACAAGATTCCCCTGCCACACCCCCCAAAACACCCAAACCTCCCGTTCCTCTTTCACGTCGAATATCCGTCCAAGTAGTGCCAACGGTCGATAGTTCTCTATCAATACAATCCGCGTCTCCACCACAACCACCCCCGCCTCCACCACCACCAAGCCGTCGTGTTGCGTCCGGATCCTCTCCTAAAGATCAGTCTCCGACCCCACCACCCCCAGAACGACTCCAGGAACCGCCACCCCCGTTTGCTCTAAACGTCTCAGCTCTTCAAAACAAAAAGCCGACGCCACCTCCCACCCGGCGAGGCAGCAAACGCATGTCTGCGCCACCAGGGCGACTTCAAGCGCCGAACCTCTCAAAGGCACCCCCAGCACCGCCTCCGCCTCCAATCAGGAAGAAGAGCCAGCTTTCTCAATCAACAACAGAAGGAGGCGTAGACATGGAGCCAGCACCACGGGTCAGCGCCAGCTTTGACATTCTAGAAGACCTGACGAAGCTTCAGAAAGAGGTCGACGAATTGATGGGTAGAGTGTAATACGAGGGACTTACATTATATATATCGAATTTCTCTTTTTTTCTTTTCTATCTCGGGAGTTCTTTTTTGGTCTTATCGCAAGAAATATAAGACCGATTTCAGCGTGGGAGAATACAGCGACGCATTATAGATGAAAAATATTCTTGAATTTCTATCTTTCTTTCTTTGGTATATTTGGGGTGGATGGAAACCTTTGATCATGGCTTTTTTTTTCGTTATTTCGGTTTTATATCTTCTCTTCGGCGTTCTGCGAGCGCAAGCGATACATAAATGGTCGTCTTATTTTTGCAAGTAGGAATCTACCCTCCACATATTTCTGTACTTATATGTGCGCAGTCCGACAGCCGGATCAGCCGCTTTGGCAAAATGTTTTCCTCAGGCCCTTTAAAGTTGATTTTTGTTGATTTTCTGCAAATCTTGTATATATGTGAGCTTTTCCCGAATCATCGCATGTTTATCGTTTAATTATCAACGATAGAGGATTTCGATTACATCCTATTGCTTTTATCTAACCGCTGCGACAAAAAGAGTAAAGATAGATACATGTATCTGTAAACCGTGCATGCAAAACGCCGATCCAGATGCCCGTAGTGTGAATCTGAACAAAGATCTAAATTGAGAAGCTTTTGGGTGGAATGTATAGAGAGGGAAGACGGAAGAAGGAAAATTTTAAAACAAAGAGGGGTATCAAATGACTACGGTCAAGTGTAGAATAGATAGCAGTGAAAAGAAAAGATGAATAACCGGTTGGGAGACAATATTGCTCATTAATCAACCTTCATCTCATAAAAAGCATTAGTCATCGTCATCGTCTTCTTCGGAATCCTCATCCTCCTCATCAGAGTCCTCATCTTGTTGCATAACCCACTTGACAAATGCAGTTGTGGCCTCTCTGACCTTCGCCATATCCGGCGTCTCACCATCAGGTCCATTCCCATCATTCCACCAGGTTAAGATGCCGTCGTTATCGCATAGGTCCTCATTATAGAGCTTCATACCGATAGCCTGCATAATCGCGCCGCCTCGCTCCTTTCCAGCCAGCTCTTTCTGCATGAACTCCAGTATCTCAGCTTGGTCGGAAACTTCAAAGATCATTCTATTGAACAGAGGCAGGAGTTTTTCAACTGTGGCATCAACAATTTTCGAAACCGCTTCATTACTCGTGATTTTGGTGAGCATGTATGATACCACTGCGGAAGACGTGGCTAGGCGAACGTCATTAAACTCTGCGTTGGCAGACATTCGCAGGCCGTTAAGCTCGAGAATCATAATATCGACAGAGTGGTTCTGCTTGAGCGCTCCGAGGAGTGAATTGTAGGCTTCGCGCGCGAATCCATCGATTTCACTTTCGCTATTGGTTCGTTTGTGCCCCCTCTTCTTCGCTACCGCGTCTTCGTCAATGTCAGACATATCCGAGAAGTCGGATTCGGATACGTTTTTCCATGAATAAACTAGATAATATGTTTGTTTAGCGGCTATGACATCGTATATATTTGGAATGATAAAACTTACGCCCAGCCATTGAAGTTTCGACTTGCTCCTCCTCATCGTCTTCGGAGTCCTCATACTCAGTAATGGTCTTCGCCCTAGAGTTCTTATTTTCTTTCCCACCAGAGACCTTAGTGAGTTTTGCCGACGAAAGAATTCGAGAGCCCTTTTCAACTTCAACACCGTAAGATATGATAGCCCCAGATTCTACAATGCATCCACTATTGATGTGTACATCGCTTGCAATGATAGCCTTCCCGATGGTGCAGTTATCTCCAATAACTGCATTATCCCAGATGATGGCAGAGTGAAGCTTGACATTCTTGCCGATGTGGCAATTGCGCCCAATCGTTGAACCGAAAACAATCGCACCGTCCTCAATCTTAGTTCCGGATCCGATGATCGTGTTTTCTTTGATCTCAGCGGACTGGGCGAGAATAACGTCCGCTTCTTTATACATATGTCCACGGGAGTATTTGTAGGACTGTCCGTCAAGGAAGTTGCTGTCAGGGCAGAATGGATACGTCCACCTGTTTGTTATATCTCGGCCAATGGAATCGTATGTGTGTAGTGACTGGATTCGCCCGGCGTACCCACTCTTTAGAATATGTGCGTACACAGTTTTACCGTACAATTCGTCCATAAGAATACCGTGCAAGAAGTCCTTGCGAGAATGCTGCCAATCAAAGTTTTCAGTAAAGAGTGGTGGAACTTCGAATGAGATGATATCAATGCAGCAGTCGAGGAGGTTTTCTTGTAGAGACATCTTTGGATTGGCTTTGACTAGGTCTTTCGGAAGGGCAACACTTTCAGTGGGAGGCGACTGTTTCAGCGGTTCGTAATGAAAGATTCGTTCGCGATTGGAATCCATGACAAATACTGCATTCTCTCCACGAGGTCTAGTATACGTTAGCAGGTTTAGATCTAAGAGGACCATATAAATTGGACGTACCGTGATCTATGTGAAGGCGAAACCTCTCGGAGAACTGTCGTCATGATGCAACTCTTATCAACAAGTCTCCTCGCCTTATGTTCCTGCAACACCGTCTGTAGCGAGATGTTGCTGACGATATCTCCACTGACAAAGATGAAGTCATCATTTATCAAACGGGACTGGTCAAGTTCTCTCATAACATCACCAACGGATGTGATACTTGGGGAGTAGATAACATGGATCTCGAATGGCGATGATTCCCGGCTCCATTTTGATGACCTGCTCGATTAGCAAATGTGAGCAAAGGTAGCCACATATATGCTGGAGAGTGAGGCGTACTTGATGTAGCTTCTAATCTTTTCACTATGAGCATAGCAGTAGAGGAACACTTCCTCAACTCCTCCAAGTGCGAGGAACTCTAGGGTGTATTCTAATACTGGTGTATTGGCCAACGGTAATAGGCACTAATAGAGGAGATCCGTTAGGCTCTGCTGGAAGCAATTGCTTGGATTTTGATGATCACTTGCCCTCGGGGTTTCGAGTGTTAAAGGGCGGAAACGTTTATTGAATGAGTCGGCAACAACCTAAGATACGGCGAGTTAAGTTTAGTCAATGGTCTGTGATACAATACAGAGGTAACTACGTACAACTGCCTGTAGTAGTTTCTCTGGCGCTTCTTCGAGTGCGCCAAGCTTCTTCGCCGGCTTATTTTTCGGAGTAGGAGCCATTCTTGTAGCTTGATAGAAGCCCTCGCGAAACTCGTGGCGACGGCGATGAATGAATCAGATTCGTTTACGTCGGTCTTTGAGGATGGGTTCGCCGATGCGTCGAGGCCAATGCGGGCCAATGCGGGGCAACAAATATGAAGGTTCCAAGGTCGAACGTAAAGCTGTACGGGTGGCAAAGGGGCAAGACTCAGAGTGGCGTGTACAGTCGTGTAGTAGGAAAGCTCCGGCTGTTTCTTCTGTTGGCAAAGGCACCGGTGGAAGAGTTGAAGTATTGATTAGTCGGCCGTCAAAGTTATGGTGGAAGATTTGATTGCGTTGAGAATGAGGTTGGAGTCATGGCGGCCGGGCTGGTGGGGTGTGTGTGTTGCCGTGTTGGTCCCAACGGGGTTGCCGAGGTGTTTGATTCTTTGAAGCCACAACACCAGCCCCACAACGTGCGCATGAGCCACATCTTGAATTCCGACTTCTGAGTGGCTGGCACAAAGTTCCGTCCACTTAAATCGCGCCTTCCAGCGGGCCCTGGCATGCACGGAAATCAGTCTGTCTCAGCACCTTGAACGTGGGAATAAGTTACCGGCCGGATCTATCATCCTACCCTATCATACGCGCTGTGTCCAACATATCTCTGCCTCAAGATTTAAAATATGGCTCCAGGTTGCCCTCGGATCCCTCCAAAATCGTGGTGCCCAACTGCAACCCCGGGTCATCGCGCATGTGTTGGAATTTCATGGTGAAACGGTCCAAACGATATTCGCTGTGATGCCGAGATGCCCAAAGCTCTGGGACAGTTTTCGGGTACTCACATGTACATGGATAGCTGGATATTAGTACCCTTTTAGTATCACAATTGAAAAGCTTATTATCAGATAAACGACAATCTCCAGCCCTATTGGTACAGTACTGTTTTGCCCCGTAGCTTTTAGTACTCTAGATCAATCGACCGTACAGATTAGTGTGAGGCAAAACCAAGATATCAAATCAAAGAAACTGGATTTAATTTGTTTTACTGGCTGGCTGGCGGGCTTACCGTCCACTACCGGTACTGGTGACTATGAGTAAGACTGACCGCCAAAGAAAACGGAGCTTGCATCTGGCAATTGCCAAGCGCCACCTTTGAGAAGTCAGGGCAAGCTGTTTCTCTTGATCGAACCATTTGCTGTCAATCGACGCCTACCTCGAGTCCCGGAGGGCGGATGTTTAAATTGGCGCAGAACTGTCATCTAAACTCCAAGTTACTCATCCACCCAATTGCAACGGCATCAGGAGTGGCAACTATCGCCATTTCATCTAGTTGGTAAGTTTTGGTTACGTTACACGACTCTTGGTGGGTGCTCGTATCATTTACTTATTGCGTTCGCTCCTTGAAGCGCATTTGGCCCCCCAATATCGCAAACGCTTGCCATAATGCATCGAGCGCACATATAAATATCGGGATTGTTGCAGATATCCAAGATCAAAGAGATGAAAAATCATTTCAAATACAATACCCACGACCGCTTAAGAGGATTTATACAACAATTTCTGTTCATTCGGACGTCGGCAATTCCGAGCGTTGCTTGGTCTCCATTGGTTTCCATTGCTGGCGTACTTGGGGTGCTAGATAGCTGCTGCAGAACTACTGCAGGGTTCTCGGCTAATGATATGTAAGATTCCCTCCATAACGGCTCCTCAATATGCAGAATGCCGTGTCGCTGATGCGAAATCAAGTAGCATTTTATTTGTATAACAAATTGTTACATGTTTGCGGTTGCTAACATTATTGCTTCAATAGAAGAGAGGATATTTGTGGCGATTTGTAAACCCAGCTAGAAAATATTCCCAGTCGGAACCACGCGTGCACATCCTTGAAGAGGCTCCGGTTAACGGATCTCACCCGTTCCACTAGCTCGCGCCTCAGGGGAATTAGAGAATCTGGGACAGGCCTTTCAAATATCAAAAGTTTCTCGATTACTTGCTTCTTCCCGCGGAAAGGAAAAAAAAACCAAGATAGGGCTGTGTATTCCTGGAAGTTGGTCTGGCTAATGGGCTCTGTCGTCAGTTGCATATCGTGACGAAAGGAGCGACTCTTCGATAACCAAAAAATTATTCTCCTGCAGGTTTTGCATAAACATCCCGGGCAGACATAACGTGCACTAGGTCTAGGCCACATTCACCCCCCGCATCTTGTTAAACCCTTATCGTATTCATTATAGGCATGTATCCGTGGGTCTTCTGATATATACCTCTCGCTGGGACTTTGGAGTTGCCCAGTTGCTCTCTGTCGCCAGTCGGCCCAATGTTAAGTCACGAAGGGTCAAATTCGAGAATAAATCGAGCGACTACGTAACATATATCAGACACTCTTATTGGGTATTCCGGGGGGAGTGCGTGTCAATCTTGACAAGGTGTGGCAAAGTCTGGCGAGAAAGCATAAGACCCGAGGGGTTCACTCGGGAAAATGAGCGAACAGGACCAAAGAAAAAGTCCTCTGCGGCTGGCTCCTCGTCCTTCAGTCCTTCAACATATTCCCCAAAAGACTATCAAGAAAACAAAAACCAGGGTTTCAAACGCTTGCACTGCTTGCAAGGCTCGCAAGACAAAGGTATGATAACTGTCGCCCTCTATCTCCTCAAAATCGAATTGTATTCATACCCACGCCGATAAACCTTCTTGTAATTGTTTTGGTTGTGGTAGTCCAAATGTAGCATAGACATCATAACAAATTGTAAAACGCGGTCACTACGGCTTCAAGACATCCATACATACTCAAATAGAGAAGTATACATTGATATATAATATAATCTCACCGATATAGTGCGATAACAACAAGCCGAAATGTACCGCCTGCAGTGCAAGACCGAACAGCGAATGCGTTTACTTCCCTTTCCTCGACAAGCGAAAGCGACAACATAGTCAAGTCGACCGCGACCAGAAAAACAGAGAGCACGATCTCCTTACGAGAATATTCAATGCAACCAAATATTGCCCTAAGGAGGAACTTCCGAAGCTATTGGAATATATCCGTGGCGACGCTACAATCGAGGAAATCGGAGAATACATCACAGAAAAAATCGAGAACAATCAATATGGCTATGGGACTGGCTCATCTGAATCTCCCCTTCTCGGAGAGGACTTTGAACAAAACGATACGGAGTCCGAAGTTTCTAACTCGCGGATAATACATCGGTAAGAGATGTTTGAATCCAAAAACCTCCTAGTACGTCGGCCATCCACTTTGGAACGTTTTTAGTGGTATCGCCAAAGACTTTTGGATGACCATAAATACTAAAAGTTATTGATTAAAGTAAACCTTCTAGTGCCATGGATATCGGCAACATCGTCCAAATTTCGATACCATATGTCCCGTCACAACCATGGACCTCCGTTTCGACAAACGACGAATTTGTTTCTCATTTAATACAGCTATACTTCACCTGGGAAGCTCCAGTTTATGACATCGTCGAAAAAGACTTGTTCCTTGCCGACATGAGAACTTGCGACATAGAAAATTCGGCTTATTGCTCACCACTCCTAGTCAACGCTATGTTAGCTGCTGCATGTGTTAGTTGCTCCAACTCCTACCAGTATACTCGATATATATCGATATTATTTCTTGAAAACCGCCAACGAGCCAACATTCAACACCAGATAGGCTAACAAAATCAATTGTAGTTGAATTCCGATCGTGAAGAATCCCTGGGGGATGATAGAGATTCTCGAACTTGCGGGAGCCACTTTTTCGCAGAGGCAGAACGACTGTGGCAGCAAGGGCCACACAATGCATCCCTGACGAAAATGCAGGCTCTAGTTACGATGCACTACTTCGAAGCTCATCGAGCAAATGACGGTATTGGACTTAACTACTTTGCGACCGCAATAGATATGTACCACGAACTTCTCTCGGACCACTCGGACGGCATTGCCCCAGGACCGCAGCCCGAATTAGCCTGGCCGTGTTGGAAGCTATGGACGTGCCGATGGTATGGTTTATCTCTGTGTTACTCTTATTCACGAAAGCAACACCCCTGTTCGACATCCGGTATTATTTACGAAGCTTGACCGTACAGATTAGAACGTTCTTTCTTTTATGGAATACTAATTTTGTTCCGGCTGATATTAGTTTTACTGCTTTAGTATTGAGGGAGCCGTTCACGTTGGCGACCCCAAATATTCCTCGACCAAAAATCCCGGAGCAAGTTGATCTGAGCGATACATGGCAACCATACCCCCAGCTGGCGCGGTCCCGTCCCCAACAGAAGATCGTGTTGATGTATTATTGTATCAACTTAGCACTAATCGTGCAAGAGATGACGCTCTATCTATACTCTAAAAATGCCGCCAAACCGGAACTGAGAGGTCTCATCGCTCTCCACGCGAAGTTTCAAAGGTGGCATGATGAGTATATGAGTTCCGTCAGTCTCACAGATGGACGAATCGGGCCTGATATTACCATACGGTAATATATATCAAACGAATCAACCCTTCGCTTCGAACTCATGCGCTAATCAACTTTTTATTTCGACGCAGGTTGTGGTACCATGCCATAGAAATGCATTTATTCCGCGGGAGTCTATCGGACTCGGCCCCAACAACCCCGGAGACCTCTCGTATAATATCATCGGCGCTGCATTCGGCCAAAGCTTCTGCAAGACTACAAAAGCTATACTTCCGACAGTTTGGAGCTAGGGGCACCCTTCCTATCACCTACAACTCATATCAGTCTTCCTTCTTCACTCTCTATTTCCTCGATATAGGAGAGTACAAGGAGACATTTATAGAGCACGTCAAAATACTATGGCGGTTGGGGAAGAAAAGGGACATGTCCGCATTCCAACTCTACACTGTTGGCTCGGTCGCAAAATTGGAAGGTATTATACTGCCAGATGAGGCAGTCGTGATACTCAATGATCTTGAGCCAGCAAAAGTGGTTTTTGAAAAGCGTATAAGCACGATCCCTGTACCGGCTCTAAGTTCCAAGGCAGCCGCCCTGATGAAGTTCAAGGAAGAATTATTACTGGATGGACAGAATGCACTGTCAGAATCTCCAGTTTCACCTGGAAATGGGAAAGGTAAGGCTCCGGCCACAGATCTCTTTCAAGAGAGTGATCCCGTACTAGGAAGTTTAACGGAATTTTATCAGAAAATGCTCTATCTGGATTGATAGAGTGGTTTACATTACAACATCGCGAAAATTGAATCTGTGTTGATTCTGTTGCATTTGTCGACGAATATGATATCTATTATTCTTCCTTGAAACAAAAGTATCCTTTCCATGATAGATAGATCTAAAATCATCCGTGGAAATGTATCTTCCTGTCCATATTCTTTCGCTATGTATTATTTTAATGGATACCACAAAGTTTACTTTATTCAAATACTCATAACCATGCAAACCAAATTCCCCAAAGTTGGGGCTGGTAGTCAACACGATGCTAGTAGCTCGACTGCGATTAGCTTTGGACGAAGATAGGGAAGATGCCTGTAGTAGTACAGAATTGAGGAATATTTCTGCGCAGACTTGTACCTACCCAAAGTCGCCGTGCAGACCTGCAGGACTGATCGCTGCTGGTTACGAGACTGTAATCGCTGTACAAGTTTGCCACGCAGTCAATATGTGTTGAAAATTGGGGAGTTAACCCGAGACCCTCGCCACCAATCCCATATACACACACTAAAAACATACACTCGAACCAATTCGCGGTTTCTTCAAAATTCTACTAAATATTAAAGTTTGAAGCGGAGGGGGTTCTGGCATCAACACGCGGCCTTTTAATGTTGTGGATCGCAAAATATGTGGCCGGGTCGGCGTTGAATCATTATCTCACCTGACGTCTTCTGCAACCTGCGCGTCCAAAGAAGGAATATTAAAAGAAAAGGCGTTCTTTGAGATCTAAGCTCTTGCCTTAGATTGCCTTCAAAAAAATTTCGTCCGTGGAAGTGGCCTTTCTAGCCGATTGCTTTAGATGTCGAAAGAAATTGGCATATTTTCTCGTGACGGGGGTGCTAAATTCGAAAAATATTATCTATGAGGATTGTGTCTCCCTCGGGACAGTCAGGGCATGCCCGCCGGAACACCTCCCTTTCCGAGATCGTATATGCATATGTAAGTCTACGTTTGATATTCTCGCACATCTCGAGTAAAGTTGCCGCAGTAGCACTATTACCAGCATTTATAAATACTTGCATTCACCAGCTTCACACACTTCTGAATGCCAGCGTATTTTATGACGGCAGAACTTTTTTTTTAAAAAGGGGAATCTATATCAATTAATCAATATCGACACTTGACATTTCGGTTACCGGGTTACTAGGATCTCGGATCGCGGGTATCTGGACTTCCAAAACTTTTTCCTTTCAAACTGGCCACAAATCTCAGAAAAACGGGGGTTCGCCAGGAATGAAAATAATGCTAACAGGCTCAACCATGGATATTTTACGCGGAGTCCAAGCTCTCTTCTGCATTTCCGAGGGCTGTAAATCACTCATCTGACCATGTATGCATCGACGGCTGGATCCTTGGAAGACGGAATCACTCGATACGAACAAAAACATACAAGTCACAGATTACTAGGTATACAAATACAAGATTCTCGGTGCTTCAGATGGGGGCCTCTGGAGGTCTGGACTATGCGGGGCCTTTCAACTCCTCTCAACTCCCCATTTCCTGATCCCGATTACGAGGATGGAGGATGACGAAGCATATGTCGGGGAAAACTTCCAGCGAATGGGATGAAGAAACCAATCATACAAGCGATAGACTAACCTACATGGTATTATTGACGAAAGAAATTGGGTAATAGATCTACTGTCTATTTCGAAATTTCGTGGAGGGATGAATCTGTCTACCCACAGGCCACAAAATTACATCACTTGCGTTTGGTGGCGATAATCTATCGAATTACTTTGATTCGGATTTTTGGCTATTTTGGGTATCAAAAACAGATCAAGAGGTATAGAGTTTCTTATAATCGCAAACAATCGCAAAATTTAATGTTTTTTTAATAATTCTCGTCTATTTCTTAAGTTCATTAATGAAAAGTTAGAATTTGTGCGCTGAAAGTGTTAGTGTGAAACTCCCCGAGAGCCCAGCCCCTATATGATCAGAGAAAACTAGAGGATCCATCCGGAAGAAATGGAATCTTTATTCCTCTAGCGTGCAAATTTATGCTTCCTCAAACACGTAGTCTGAATGTCTTTCTGTTGCCGCGATTATATATTATTCTCCGTCTATTCGAGACTACGCGTAGTCAAATGCAAAACTTTCTCACAACATCTTATACATCCCTCGACGCTACGACTTGAGAATTCTGATGCGATATTTCCATAGGACTGCGACACAATCGACTTCAAAGAAGAAAGAAAGATCTCGAGTGGTAAGAATTATATGCTGGTAAATCCTACTACATGTGCACCATACGCCCATAAGACCATGTTATACGGTATCGAATTTCAAAATCAATATCTATAAATGCTACCACAGCTACCTAAGGAAAAGCGATGCCTAAATAATACCGAAGACGATCAAAACTTTAACTTGGAGAAGCCATAGGGCGTTAGGACGCGACCCAGTTTAACCATTTTTTTATCTTACAGTATAATCCGATCGCGAACATGAATACGATAATAACTACGCCTCATTTACTTCACTCGGGGCCGAACCGAAAGTCTTCTGGAATACAATGGCATCGATATACTTTTCCCCATCGGCGGTTCTCAACCTTCCCGCATCTTTGACCCGCCCGGCACGGGTGAACCCTAATCGATCCCACAGTCTACAGCTCGCCACGTTACTCTCAAACACCAGATTGAAGATACTCGATTTATACCCCTAAACAACGAAGAGCCATCAGCGGACATCATCTTTGCGATCCGACATGAGGATGATGATGATAATAACAAACAACTTACCAATAGCGGCGCGTAGACCAGAAACATTTCTGCCATTACTTTCCCGACACCCCTTGCCCTCGCCACCCTCGCGGTCAAAAAGGCACCATTACAGACGTGCGAACACCTTCCTAAACACCAAGACTCAGTCAAAACTGCTTCCATTGACAAATATCGAACCGATGAAACCCACCGGGATAATTAGGCTTCACGTGAAAACTTCCCAATACAGCACCATCATCTTCACTCGTTACAACGGCGGCAAAACTCCCAAACCAATAACTTTCAAAGATATCTATATCCATCTTTTCATCCATGGGATACGTATCCCCGCTCTCTATCTCCCTGTTCATCTCTTCACACAAATGCTCCAGCGCCGATCGCGCAGGGGCATCGTGGTAGCCATTGATGTAAGGTGTTACGAGAATCTTAGCACCATCTTTTAAAACCTTGGAGACAGGAAGAATCCTCTCGGGTTTATAATCGGCTTTTGCTGGGCCGGAAAGATATTTACGGGGCGCCGTTGGGTCGTCAAGGGCCGCCGGCGACATTGTTAAGATATTTCCGTGTTGTTGTTAATCGGTTGCAACAGAGCGGGATTTGAAGATACAAGAGTGAATTGACCACACGAAGTGACAGGTTCGAAATAGATAACACTGATTGATAGTTGAAAAGGGATAATTTGCAAAATGGAAGGGAATAGGATACTGATTTGACTCGAAAATCGATTGACTTCTCTCCCTCCCTTCTGGGTCTTCGAAATCCCGTTTTATATTCCGCGTATCCAACAGTTCGGTCGCCTCCGTCGGCAACCTTAAAAATACCAATAGTGAAGGATCCGCTAAACTTTAGACCCACCCTAATAGGAACACCCGAGTCATGGTCAAGCCAGAGCTCCAAATCTTTCTTCGAACTTCTATAATATCAAATTTGCAAGTTGTAGCGTCTTATTGGATGAGCCATTCTTAAACAGATATCGAGCATGCTTATCCATATACATGCACAATGTCTTCTTTCAGTTAATTTGAGCCAATGGTATCATAATATTTGATATCTCCAAAAACACGCAAAGTCTAAACTTTTCGGTCTAAATATTCGATACCTCGAATACTTCCCATAAATTATAAGAATTTTGTTTCTGAATTTTCAATGCAAGAGAGGCCGTCAATGTTCCCCGGGGCACGACACTCCGCATTTATCCAATTCGAATCCCTCCTCTACTGCCCCACCAGCTAGATCAATTACAGGAACCATACTCGGTCTCCCATGCGCGCATTGAAACGGAAAATCGCACTCCGAAAGTTGATACATTAGATTTTCACACTCCTCTAGTGTTAACTTATCATTGAACATAATGGCGCCTAAAATTATAGTCAGCAAATTGTAACTTCGTAGAAAGCTGATAAACGTATTTAAACTACTTACTCCTGCAAGCCCGGCTACTGACTACTTCAGCTAGCCATTTTGTAGCCCCCACCATCCTCTTAATCCAATCGTCGCCCCCAGGGAAGCTCCTCCCCTTCGCTTGTTCCTTCAACTCTGCAATCCAGTTCCTCACGAGCCCAACTACCAATGTAGGCTCGCTCACGCATCGATCAGCAACCAGCTCCGGCACTCCCAAAACGTCCACCTTAGCTCCGCCACTCAGCCCTCCTAGGTTTGTGATTTCGAACTCGAACCCCCATCCCTGCATTTCCGCGAGATGTAAAAGCAAAACATTGCACTCATCCGACGCAATAGTGAAGCTCACCGGCTTCTTCAGCGGCTTCGGATGACAGTCGTATTCCCGCCACAATCTCTCCACTCGGACTCTCTCGTCCGCCGCGTGCTGATCCACAATTACCAGTAATTCTGGAGATTGTAATGCCAAAAGAATATATTTGTCGTCAACCTGCGAGATGACCCGCGCCGTTTTGAGGGATGCTTTAGATATTCTAGCCAAGCCGCCGTTGTTCTCGGAAAGAATGTCTTCAGTAGATGTTGAATTTGTAGGAATCGGAGCTTCGGGGTTCTTGTAGACAGGATTTTTGAATGACTATAGAACGAGGTTAGCATAACTGAGTTTAAGGCGGTTGATCTTGGGCATGCATACTGAAACTATCGAAGCAGCCCAGGCAGAGGCCGCAGGAGACACCTCTGCTCTGTTCACAGACGCCAAACTAAGTCTCTTCGCTGCGATTGGCTTATTCGCAGCCCTGATCTGGTTTCCAGTCCGAGCATCCAGTGGTATATATGAGTTAGTACTTTCATCGAAATAATGAATGACATCCTGGGTATCAGGAGGTCTTATCGGCGGACCTCGCTGGCTTTCCCTTGCGGGTTTCCTGATGTCGCCTTGTGGCACATTAACGTCCACCCTCCTCGCTTTCAACCCATTCGACGTCTTCACCCTCGAGGACACCACCATATCCAACGAAAGATCTCCCCTTCTGGGCAGTTCCCGAACCGGAGTACCCTCATCAACAACCATCATATCCACGTCCTCATCAATCTTCTTCCTCGGCGTGACTTTTCTCTTCCAGCCTCCCAGTCGAAGAAACTCATCCACCGTAGATTCCAACAGCTTCGTCACATCCAGCAAGATAGTATTCCCACTATCCAATTCTAGATCCTCAGCATGCACCGTATTCCCCCCGCTCGTCTGCACAAATACCACAAATGATGGATGCTTCTCAACGCCCTTCCGCACAACCAACCGCTTCCCATCCTCAGGAGCCCCACTATCATCCAGCATCCCGAACGAAGAAGCGGCGAACAACCCATTAATCTTCGAATACATTATCGAATTGCCAGCCTTCGCTATCGGCGTCCCATTCAAAAAGATAAACTGCCGCTCGGTATCCGCCGCCGGAGCCAAAGCCATCATCCCGCGCAGTGTAATCCCCCTCCACGTCGCCTCCACATTCTCCCAAGGTACCCTCGTATACCCAGCCTGCTCCAGCACTCTCCCCCATCTCTCTCTGCCACTCTCCTCTTCCGTAAGATCGAAAACCGCCTTCCTCGCCCCCTTATCATCTCTCACCACGACCTTCACTTTCCTTTCAAACAACAATAGCACCTCTACAATCTTCCTCCCGATATCCTTCCAGTCCTTTGCGATTTCCACAGCGCTCATGTTATCCCTCGCCATAACCCTGACCGGGAAATTCCCGAATAATCTATCCACAATGATCCTGGTACCCGCGTTCCGTAACATAAAAGTGTCATTCTCGACCTGGCCGCAGATAAGTCGCGAGCCGTAGTGATACCGCACCGCATGCGTAGAACGGTAGTGTTTACTCCGGGAGTATATCGTGAGTAACGAGGACGTAGCCAACGAGGATATGAATTCGCCACGGTATCCAAACGTCGGAACGGGGGAGAATGTGGATTTCGAGGTTGCTATTTTGATTCAAGAAAAAAAGTTGATCAGCAATTCGTCTCTCGTGCGATGTGATATGGAATAAATATAAACCTACAGTATCGGTTTCCTAGGAAGACGATATCCGGAGGAACAACGCCATCGCCGTTATCTTCCACTGTCATGGAGTTTCGGACGATATTTACTGAGATGTTCACCGAGGTAGCATTCGCATCGAGACCTTTACCCAGTAACAATCAGATTGCTTCGTTAGCCAGCTTTCACGAAGCCGTGGGCAGGAGGCCGGGATAGCGTACTATTCATCAACAGCTCCTGCACCACCCCGGCCAAAGTTGTGAGTGAGACCGTGCTCCGGAGGCGCGCGATATCTTTCGACGAGAGTCGTTGGATCCGGGGTTGGTCACCCATAGCTGTTTCCAGAGCTAGCTTGAAAGCGCACCACGACGTTCGATTCGAGTTTCTTCCGGCGATAATATGAGGACGCGGTCAAGTCACCATGTTGAGAAGAGGCAGGCTGGAATCGCGAGACCGCCGCGACATACGATTTCGGGTTTCCGGAGTGGTTTGGCCCCCAGCTGTGTAACGGGCGTGGAGGATGAGCAATCGCCGTGGTGACTTAAGTGCAGCATTTATCCGGCGCGTCTGGGTAGCTATGACGAATTGGTGAACCCTGCAGGGCAGTTGCAACACTCAACACAGCGAAGACACTACAAATTTTATATTTTACGATAGAGACAGAAGGAACTGAAGGATATATGTAACTTTTTGTTTCTCGTTTCTTTCTAAGTAACTAGATCAAAATGGCCCTTCGGAGGACAACTCATCAGACAGGAGCCAGTACATACATTTGCATGACCGTACAATGATAACTCTCTCAACAAGAGCAAAATTACAATACTGGATACATGCTTTTGCCTTCTAAATTACTAATATTGCTGCGCATGTTCTTAAGTAGACGTAGCGGCACCACCAATAACAGCGAGTCCGCCTCTCGGCAATCTCGGCTCGCCCTCTTGGTAAGGCTCGTTGCAATCGTCTCTCAGCATATCGTTGATGAATTTACCGTTCGGCTTCAAGACCGCACCGCCCTTACCCATCTTGGCAGCCATATACATGAACGCCAAGCTGTTGCCGACAGTGCCGACTTCATCAGAAACGTTCTCACGAGCGAATTTAGACATGCGCTCGTAGAGATCCTTGTCGCGCCAGAGATCGAACAAGTGGCGCGCGACGGCATCGGAATCGCCGGGCTCGACAAGGTAGCCGGACTTTTCGTGCTGGACTTGCAGTGGAATACCACCGGCTTTGCTGGCGATGATCGGGATACCCTTGTGCAGACACTCCGAGACCTTGACTTCGAAACCTTCACGGGTGGAGAGCTGAAGGGCGACCTTGGCGCAGGAGAGGAGGGCATTAAGGACTATTTATTTCAGACGGTTAGTCATTTGAGGGCTGTAACTGAACATTATTAGTTTACTCACGCTGATCGGATGGTGGAATACGCATGACGATGATGTCGGTGACGTATGGCTGATTTTCTGGTCTCTCGAGGATGTTCAACACTTCGTCGTAGATGATGGATGCATCCGGATCATCAATGGCGCCGTGACCGCAACTAATAAACGATTAATATTACCATTCTAGGTTGTAAAGTGACGAAGACAACTTACATCAAAAGCTGAGGAATCTTGCTGATGGGGAGGATGTTATCCATCTTCTTGCGGAGTTTGACGTAACTCTCAATAACAGTCGGGATACCCTTCGATGGATCGAAACGTGCAACCTGCACGATATAGTTACGAGCTGGATATTGGAGCTTGTACATCCTATTCTCGGAGCAGAGAGTTCGGAAATTATGGAAGTAGTATCTGAGATCCCAGTCGCGGAGGTTCTTGCTCAATCCGTCGAGCCAGTCAGTAGCAGCACCCATGAGACCGACGCGGTCGGATGGGACGTTGCCTGGAACGAACTTGTTGACAGGGTGGGAGATGAAGACATCGGCTTTCTGGATACGATCCCAAAGGTACTGCCAGACGTCGTTCTGGGCGGTGTTTTTGTTCAAGACCAAATCGCCACGGATTTCAATGTGGGAACGGTAGATGACAGGCACCTCTGGGCGGACCTTCTTGATGAGTGGAATGAGACCGGGCATCTGTGGGTCATCGATGATGATGACATCGGCACCAGTTTTGCTAAGAGGGCCACCTTCCTTGAGCCAGTATCTCTCAGCGTTGTATGTGATCCACTGGTCCATCTGGGCTTGGTGGTCGGCATTGAAGCCAACGGATGGGTCGTTGACGCCCTGGAGAATGTTGTGGTTGTTCTTGGTGATACGAAAGACAGCCGGGTTTGGCTTTGGAACGTACCACCTGACATCGATGCCGAGGAGCTTGTAGAATCTCATCATAGCGTGTCTCATGAGAGCAACACCGCCACCTTGTGGGGTAGAGTTGAAGAACGCAATCTTGATCTTCTTGTCCTTGATTTCTTTGGCATACTTCTCCACGCATCGCCAGGTGGTATCACGGACGGTTTCTTGGAATTGCTTCAAGCTGACGAGATGGATCTTGCCGTCACCGTCGACTTCGACCTGATTGCGGTAACCGATGGTGAGACGTGGGTTGTGGTTTGGACCGAAGTACATGAGCGACTTGCGGACAGCAGAGTCAGCCTGTTCATCAACGCTTCGGACTTCAACGCCAGCTGCTGGTGGGGTGTAGGTGGAGTTGGCAGAAGCATGGTCCGGATCAAGAGTGATGTGGACGTGGAAAACGATTGGAACAATATCCAATTCCTTCCAGATAATATGGCAGAGGGTTGGGCAGTGGTATTCAGCTCCCTCGGTGATACCAGCGCCAACAAACTTGACGCTGTGCTCACGGGCGAAGGTGGTAAGCTGCTGAACAACATATTTGATGAGCATGTTGGAAACCTCCTCAGGGGTGGTCTCAGCAGTGACATCGTAGGTCTCGACTGAGAAATCGGTGGAGTAAGTTCCGTCATGGATGGAGAGACCGATCTCGAGGAGATTATCGATGACTAGCGCGGCGATACCAACATACATTGGCTGTTCAAACAATTGAATTAGCTTTGAACGCATTTATAGCCAGATGATAAGCTAGAGTAGAAGCAACTTACAGTGAGGGCAGTTCCAACCCATCTTTCCTTGTCTTCCATGATACTGGTACGTCGACGGTAGGCAGCACCCTCTGGGGCACGAGATGTGAAATCATGGTGGTCGTCCTGGGAAGCCCTGCGGCTGTTCCTCCGGGGAGGTGTGAGGGTGTCGGCAGCTGCGGCTGCAGCGCCCTGGGCGGCGGCGGCGGGTTCAGACATGATTAAGGTTGTATGGACAATCTATGACAATCTGTGCCTATCGCAGGATATTATTAGCAAGATCTAAGAATACGCAGCAGAGTCGGACACGGGTAGTATCCGATGTCCGTAACTGCTCTCTATTATTCTAGAGAATAGAAAGAGCGCAAAATTATAACGGTTGTAGAATAGGAATCAATGGGAAGGAATCGGCCCCTCTTATAACTGACGTAACAGCCTCCACGGCGCGCCGTCGTCCGCGGCATACCCACACCGGTACCGAAGTGTGTTGTGTGGCAGGATGGTAGTTGGGGGCCAAAACGGCGTTCCGCGTCCCAGCTGGCGGCCAGCAGCGGCTGCGGGGCCACCAGAGCTAGCTACCCAGCCCCAGCCGATTTTAATTAATGCAGACCATACCATGCCAGGCGTGACAAAATAAAACGTATTATAGTGGGGGGAAAGGAAGGCCTGCTCCTGACAATGATCTGATGCAGGGAATAGTGGAACACAGCAGAGAGGGGCAAAAACAGAAGGAACTCTCCTCGTTCTCTGCATACGGCAGAGAGCAGGAGACGCAATCCGCAGCAACATCACCGCCCATTGATAATAGTTGACGTGTCTGCCCTCGTATCTTGGCTAGTGACAGCCTAGAGCTAGAGCTAGCTCAAGCAGCAAAAATGAAAGAAACAGCGTTACAATAGCATCAGGGAAGAAAAAGGTGGCGATATACCTTTGCAGTTCCTCAAAACAAGTCAATTGCGAGAGACTCACGTCAATTGACAAATTGAACTATTTAGTAGACGTGAGGGAAGGAGAGAAAGTAAAAGGGATCAAGAGAGAGGCGGGTGGTAAGAGGAGGTGTGATATATAGACAGTGGCCTGGCTGCAACTGAGGGGGATCGTGGAGTTCTGGGTCGGGTCGCTGACAATTCACAATCACTCTGCAGCTCGCATATACATTCCAGACCAGCTAGGCTTTTACTTTAAGGTCCAGCGTGTCGCTGCATGTGCAGAATCCCCTCGAGCTTTTTATATCCTCTGGAGTCTCCCAAAAAAGAGAGACCAGCACTCGACGAAAAACCTGTTGAGATCCACAGAGTGGCCCCGACGAGCACATCGTCAAGAAGAAATCGACCCTCAATGGCAATCTACGTGCTCTGCTGTGATCTCCCTCTGGCTTTTGCCCCGCGGGAACGAAACGATCGTACGATGACGTTGATCGACGGATACCACAGTACGCGGGCTGCTGGCAAACGAGACCGAATAAACTGTTGAGCGATTGCTACCTACTCAACCCCGAAGCTAGGCCAGGTTCAGGATAAGATCGCGAAGAACGGGTGCCACAATTCTCTTTAAAAAGCAAGAAAATATTTTTCTCTTTCCTCCGAAGCTAAAAAGACGGACAACGAGCCCGTGCTCGCAGCGGGGTAGCTAGCTAGTAGCTGGCAAGGGCAGGCGTCACGGTATGGCAATTGTGCATTTCGTGTAAGGAAAAGGGAGAAGCAAAACATATCATTTTCTCATATGCAATCAATCGTCAAGCCAGCACCTCTGTCACCGAACTCCGACGAACCAACGCGAAATAGCTAGCTTAACCCATTGGCGCCGGGGGCGTTGTTCTGGAGAAGGACCAGAAAGAGGAAAAAAAGCTGGGGATGGTTGTAATACGGGTGGAACCTGTCCTACCTTGTACACGGATGATAGCTTTCGCACCCCTCGTCTCCGGCCTGTACCTGTAGCTTCCCTTCTCGCTAATTTATAAGTGCCGGACTCCTTGTAAGCGACTTGTGAAAGCTCGAACGTTACAAGTCACCGCCGTTCGTGTTCAGAAACTCTGCAAGGACTAAAAACAGAGGAAAGATGACGTTGAGAAGCTAGCAGCTTGAGTCAAGATACAACAGCACCCGAGAACGAAAGCTTGCTCGCATTTATAGGAACCAATTCCTTCAAACTTCTCCTCACCGTTGCTGCTGTTGTATGCCACTGTATGCCCTCCGCTTCTCCTCTCGAGCAAACGGATAAAGCTTTGACCTTCATCCATTTGATATTCGTTTTTCCATTGGGGAATCCGGCCAAATCCTTCCTTCCCATGCATCGCCGTGGACCCACTTCCTCTCGTTGAAGCTCCCCAAGTAGCTAGGGGTGGAAAGCTCCCCACGTTCCAACCACTAACATCAGAGAAAAACGTAAACCCACCGAAAAAGAAACGTCCATCGGCGGGGCGCCCACTGATGAACACACCATGCAGAACTTCGCCAGATCCCAGTCCTTGACCTGCATGGCAAACCTGCAAGTGTTGAGAGGAGAAGCATGCAAGGCAGGCAAAGGCAGCTTCGAAATCCGTGCTAATATTGCTTTTCGGGCATTTCTATCATATCAGGTTGAAGCCCCAAATTTTTGGGTATGTTCGCCTCACTCACGATACTTCCTAACGGAGGCAATATACGGCGAATCACGAACACTACCACCCCACGGAGAAACCTGAGGGGGGAAAGCACAAACAGAGCTCATCGCTTCGACTCTCCTTCGCCTCTTCCCGCTCTATCAAAAAACAAAAAAGCGTTTCTCCGTTATTTTCTTTCGCGAATTACTCGTTCTCATGATATAACAGAAACTAACGGGAGAAAGGAAAGAAGACCTGTCAAATCTAATATCGTAATACCGTCTACAAACCCCAAGGGAAGAAACCTAACCAAGGCTTCCCCGCAGAGCTCAACGTAGACGCGTCTCCCTTACTTTCTAGCGTCGAAATAGCGCGGCGATTGACATTCCGCCTCTCTCTTGGGCCCTTCTCCTCGGATTCCCCCTTTCGCGACGATATCGGCCATCATACCACGGATATGTAAGGTAGCAATATCCAGTCCCGATCTCCCAATTAACCCATACCTTTAACCATCAAACTATATGCATCCATGATATCGTCCGTTCCAGCCTCGACAGTAACTAGGTTGGGCCTCCGATGCCGCGTTGAGAAACTCCCAAGAAGCGCCCTGCATTGCATGACGCCGTGAACCCAGGAACAAAGCACACCGCCTTATCTACTACCACTCTTATGAACCCAAGAAAAAAAAGAAGAAAGGCGCTATGGCTCGTTCCTTCATTTGTTGATGATGGTACTGTCTCTGAAATCATGGGGTTGAGCAAAAAAAAAAAGAAGCTTGCAGATATGCATATGCGCATTCTTAACACAACCAACCAACACCTGCAGCAGCTAACAGGTCTGGGTTTCTTTTTACCTGCACGATTAATTAATTACCTGCAGTTACGACTCGTCGAAGAAAATTTTCTGTGAATCTATCGTGGCTCTTTTTCTTTTCTTTTTAGGACATTACATCTCGGTCAACGGCCGAGGTCGTATTTTATGGCGTGCTTTCTAGATAGTGATATACGGGTGGAGCTGAGTAACTACGCATACCATATATACGATAGCAAAAATAGTACGTGATCATTATTTCAAAATTTCCGAAAATAGGACTCAAAGTCCTAATTGCATTTTCAAACTATAGAATTTCTGGAAGAGAAAAAAAGAAGGCAAACATAGAGATCCAGTCATCTAGAAAACTAAGCCGTAGTCGGAAAGTACGGGAGGGAAAGGCTTCAAATATAAAAGCTGGAAGTAAAAGGAAGACGCCGAACAGAATAAACCCCCGTGTGCGTTTACAATGCTGGACCAGCGTTACAGTAGCAAAAAAAAAGGTGCGAGTAATAAACCAAAAGCTATAAGATATATATAGCAAAGAAAAGCACAAATGGTCAGAAACGGGCAAAGAAAAAAGTGAACGGATTGACAAAGGATAAAACGCAAGAGAGCCGACGACTATTCGTTAAAAGAAAGACTTAAGGAAAACCCACAAGAGAATATAAAGTTTCTTTCCCTTATATAGAATAATTTTGTTTTTGTCTTTCCATTTTTGTCCCGTTTGTGTTTTTGTTTAAAAATCAAGCTCTTAAGAAACTGGGGTATTTGTGAGCGAGTAAGCCTGATGTGCTTTAAACCGTTGAAAAAGAAACTCCAGAGTACCAAAAAAAGCAAAAGAAACAGGCCAGAACTAGTATCACGTCTCATATTTGAGAGATAAAGGAAGGGAATTATAGATTTTTGGACGTGTCGAAAATATGGCACAATGAGAAGGATAACAAGAGTAAATGGTATAGCGACACCCTTAAAAAGTCCAATGGGAGGGTGAAGTTAAATATCGTTGTATATGATGAGAGTTAGTTGGCTCACGCATCGAATCGGTGGAAGAGTAGGCGCTGACAAGGATCTTGTGCACGGTATCTGTTTCTCTTTCATCTTAGTTGTAGCAGCAAAGGTATCGAGCCACGAGGAACGTAAAGAGGAAGAGGGGTATTTGGCGACTGAGTGTCGACTGCTTCCGGGTTCTACCGTTTCCAGATGGGATACTTGTCGCAACTATTTAACAGTATCCGGTTCCGTATCCGGGCCCTGCAGCGGGACGTTCAAGAGGCTGGTGCCGGTACTTCCTCTCTTGGTACTATACTTTGCGATCGATCTGCTGTCAATATTAGCGTCCTCGTCATCAAATCGATCGCCCCCACTAGTGCTTCCACCGAAAAATATGGGGTGTGACGGCGTGACGAGGGGGCTGCCAGCCGCGGCCCCGCTTCCTAGGACTATGCTGTCGCGGTCTCTATGGGCGAAAAGACTAGCCCGGTCACCCATTGTGGCTCGATCGCCGCCGCTTAGGACACTCAGAGGGAGCGATTCCTTGCTGCCGCCCCAAAGGCTGCTAGGCGGTAAGGCTCGGATTGAGGCGTCAGTATCGAGACTTCGGCGGCGTTCTCGTTTTCGGGAAGATGATGCGAGGGTTAAGATACTAGCATCGTCGGAGAGCATGTTGCCTTGTGTCATCATGGTGTAGGTCTGCGGATGGGGGAGGGTTCCCGGGATGCCTGAAGAACTGGACGGTGTATGGCTCGGGCCGCCTGAGGAGGAAGTGATTGTAAATTGATGTGTGAAATGCTGGGGTGGGGCATTTGGATTGTGAGTTGATAAATGAGGGTTGTATGAGGTTGTCATGCCGTTGGCTAGGTATGTTGACGGCGGGGCTGTAGATTGAACTGTTGTCAAAGTGGCGAGGGATTGAACAGACTGCGAAGGGGAAGAGTGGACCGTCGAAGATGTATAGTAGGTTTGGGCGTGGGACGAGCCTGCCATCGATGCTGCTCTCGTATGCGAACTGGGGGCTATACTATGTGGAGGATCTGAGAAAACCACCTGGTTGCCTCCGGAAGACGTGGGGACTCCATTGCGGCTATCCGGGATAGCACCGTTCGAGATCGTTCTTGGATTACCGTTATGCCTGTTATGCGACGATGGTTTGAACGCGGCTAGTCGTTTCATGAGTGTACTGAAGGGCTTTCGACGTGGATGTCGGTCTATGATGGCGACGGCGTAAGTGTTAGCATATGTGGTCACCGCAAGGCTAGCCTCGATTTGGCCGAGGCAGGAGAGAGCAGTCTACAAAGACTGTCTCCGTGATGGTTAAGACGAACCTCCACTTCCACCATGCCCGCCAGAGGTTGTCGAGATTCCTGTCGCCATAGATCGTAGTGTGTAATTTTCGGTTCTGTGTCTTAAAGGGCTGGTTGTCTGTTGTCTGGAGAGTTTCTGAGGCGAGAGGCCGAGGGACACGCGAGAGGCGATTAGGTGGTCAGAGATGGCGGAGGGGATCGGGAGGCAAAACTGCTACGATGGCAGGCGCCGGTGAGAATAAAGTATTGAGATATCCCTTATTCGAGTCGTAAAGATCAGGGTCCGTGATAACCGAGGGGTTCGCAGCGGGAGTATCAGCGATGAAGGCGGAGAGGACGATGATGTTATTCGAGATCGGTTGGTTGATTGATTGCGTAGGAGGTTGTTGGCGGATGTTGTTGTTGTTTGGCCCGCCACCTGTTCACCTGTTCGTTCGCTGACACACCAAATTGTCGAAGCCGCGGCGCCAAAGGAGACAGACAACCTGCCCAAAACAACAGGAACAGACAATCTCAAATCCGGAGAAAGGAAAGCGACCCTGCGAGAGAGAGAGAGGAAAGGGAAGAGCCGTAATTTGGGGTTTGGTCACGAGCGGTTGAGTGGTTTGGCAGGTTTGGCAGGCTGCGATTATTCAGCGAGAGAGAAGGCGCCCTTGCAAATGTTTCCGCCCAAGTGGAAGCCCGTCGCTGTGAATGGGCCGTTTCTGTTTCAGGTTCATTGCCCTCCCGTTCTACCGCTCCTTTATAATATAATCGTCTCCTCTTCGACATTTATACGGCGTCCGAGCAGATAGGCGGTCGACCTGTTTATTTGCCGGCTGTCAAACGAGACGGCCAGCGGGGTTCGGGCTTGTTCGCTCGACCCCGGATTCGTTATAATTGGCACGATTGGTCACAGGAGACGATTAGCCAATTTACCCTGCGATAACAACATCCAACAGGTAATATTAACTATTGGTGCACCCATTATGAGATATCCAATGCGAGTTACACCCAGAAATGCCAGCAGACCACCACTGGTTACACTTTTACCAACATTCCAGTTGAACCATTGCAAATACACTATTCCACCCTTCAAGATATTGTAGACGGAAACCGTAAATTCTAGTATGTTTGCCATACTTAGGTAAAAATTAGCAATATAGACCACAAGGTAATGCGTTTGAGGGGATAAAACAAAATGCCAATAAATATCTTCATATAGATCGCACCATAACTGGAAGGACCCGTCCCTGTTAGCCCGGATTATCCTGTCAATCCTTTGTCGAAGAATCCCAGAAACATCCAACGTTCCTTCGGTGATCATTCCTCTCCGGATCTCTAATGAATGCTAGACCGCCTATCCAATCTCCCTCCCCCAGTCAACATGTCAGTAGACCGCCCTACCCGCCTTCTAGACTCTACGAAAAACAGGGTTATACAAATTGAAGTCTGGATTTGATGCTTTACGCTTTGTACAAGGAGAGAGAAAACGAAGGGCTAGTGTTACACAAAAACGCTAAGTTTAACCAGCGTCTGCAAGGGAGATAAAAAAAAGCAACAGATTCGAACATTGTACAATAAAAGCGAAGAAACAGCGCGACTACTCTTCACTATACGACGAACTTTTATACACTCTCCGCAGGTCCTATAATACCATCATTAGCTTCTATAACTCTGTCATAAATTCAAGGTGAATATGAAATATTACTTACCACTAAACCGACTGTACATCCCACCCTCGACCTCTTTGCTCCACTGTGCCACCCGTCCCTTCTCGACCTCCGCCCTCGTGATACCCCGCAACCCCTCTGCCAATCCCATGCTCTCCAAAAACTTCACCGCATCCTTCCACTCGCTCTCCTTCCGCTTCTTATTCCACCCCATCTCCTCACCCATGGTATCAATCACCAACGGCAAGCTCTCCAACGCTGCCTGCGCGTTCAAAAACGCAAGTCTGGTCCGTCGAGCGATAACATCAACCGCCGTCTCGGCCATCTCGTGACGAACAGCGTACCGGATCTCGCCATCTACGAAGGGATACAACGGGGAGATTCTGTTCCCGCGAACGGGGAAGCGAAGACTGGTAGGAGAGCACAGCGATGCAACAGTCCACGCACGATCACCGTACGCACCTGCAAGATGCTGCGCCACAACAGTGTCGACACCGAAATGCTGGATCAAGTTGATGAACAACGTTGGGCTCCAGCCGTGAGACCCGATAAGTTTCAATTTATCAGTGTTGCAGTCTCCGGAGATTTCAAGCATGCCGTAGGTTCCTCTCGCCGCCGAAGCAGCCTCGGAGTCGCTATCATTTTCGTCGACAAAAGTAGGGTAAAACGGTAATGGTTTAGGATGGGGCTTCAGTCCAAATTTCTCAACAGCGATATCCAAGGTTTCTTCGGCCATTTGACGGTAGGTAGTCCATTTTCCACCAGCGATGGTGAGCAGCCCGGAGGAGGAGATATCGATCAGGTGGTTTCGGACGAGGGATTCGGTGTTCTTCGCTTTAGGATCTCGGACTAGAGGACGGATACCGGACCAAGCGGCGAGAACATCGCCACGGCGGACGTTGATATCCGGAGCCAAATAGCGAGAGACTTCGTTTAGAATGAACTGGATTTCTTCTTCCTTGGGGACGGGCTGTGGGACGATTTCAGTGGGGGCATCGGTGGTTCCTGCGATTGTGTTTCCTTGCCATGGGAGAAAGAAGATCACACGGCCGTCAGAGGTGTTCGCATCCAAAAGACCCATCTTTCGAGGGCTGTAGTAACCGGGGAGAACGATGTGGACACCAGAGCTCGGGGCCACAATTTCACGAGATTGGCCGTCGTCCATCTTGCGGAGGGAGTCGGTGTACGGTCCGGTAGCATTGATCACACATTTAGCCTTGACCTGGAATTCTTTGGAATTGGGGTCCAAAACGTCCTTGACAGTGGCACCATTGAGCTGGCCGGTAACGGGGTCCTTGAGGAGGGAGGTAACATTGGCGTGATTGGCGACAGTAGCACCATAGAGAGCTGCTGTCATCGCGATTGTGACGTTCATTCGAGAGTCGTTGTGCGCACCGTCTAGAGATAACATTAGCCATTGTCGTCCCATATATTTTTCAAGTCAGAACAGTATACCGTAGTAGACCAAAGCACCACAGAGGCGTTCCCTCTTGAGCATAGGAAACGCCTCCAAAGCCTTTCCCCTAGTCAAGAAATAACTGCTCTCGATCCCCTCTCCGCTCAACTTTGCCAGAACATCATAGGCTTTAGTGCCGCACCAGTAGTATCTAATTCACCAAAATTCCGGTCAACTCTCCTTTCCCACCTGAATTTATAATTCTTGAATGTTTCATCTTGGGAGTAAACATACGGTGCCTTCCACCACTCGTACACGGGAAGCATAATTGGCAACCAAGCGCTCAAATGTGGCGCGGTATGCAAAAACACCGTCCGCTCCTTCAACGCCTCCTTGACCAAATTATACTGATCGATATCGGCATCCCAAAACGCCTTCTCGAGGTATCTCACACCGCCGTGGACAAGCTTGGTGCTCTTACTGCTTGTGCCCGCCGCAAAATCATCCCGCTCGATCATCGCAACAGTGAGCCCTCGCGCGGCAGCGTCAAGCGCAATGCCTGAGCCTGTCGCCCCGCCGCCAACGATGAGCACATCGAAGGGCTCCTTCGCATTCCGCAGGTTATCAAGCTGCTGTTTCCGAGACGGCAGGGTAGGGAAGATTGGCGGCTTTGTGATCGGTTTCGGGTTGTCGCCGGGGTAGACTCGCGGTTTGAGGACGTAGTACAGCGTGCCGCCGCCGACTACTGCTGTTCCGGCAGCTGCGGAGGCAGCATAGGCGAGCTTGCGCCTTATTGTCATGACTTTTTTGGATTTGTTTTTTTTGTTGGTTTGGTGGGGCCTGGTGGGGGTGTTTGTTCGGTTATAGGAGGCACATTTGAATGATGCTGTTCAGATCAAATGCAATGTGGGATGGGAAAAAATTTGGGAGTTGTTGCGGCAGAGGAGATGAGATGAGCTGAGTTGAGCTCTTTGGAATGTATATTTATTAATAGGCCTTTAGTCCTGGGAGGGTTTAGAAACGAGCGAATGGGTTAGTTGAGGCTTGGGGGATTGAGTTCCACCTCCGGCGTGTATATATATATAAACCCGCTGGACGGAAGAATATCGTCGACGGAAAATTCGCTGCGGTTCTTGGGACCCGGTTAGTTCTTTCACGTGTCGAAGCGATTAGATCGTAGCGATCTGAAAAGATAAACAGAGACACAGCAGAACCAGCACAGAGCCCGTCTAAAACGGAAGGAATGATGCAATAAACGGCAAGGAAGCGAGATAAGAAAATGAAGAATCATTCGGGGTTATATCACTCACAAGGCCTCGAGGACGATGATTCCTACGGCGGACACCTATCAAGCGGGGCAAATCGGATGCAGAGATTTAACAGGTCTGAATTAATTATGGCTCGGGGAGGTCCCCTCTGCAGAACACGCAGGGAGAACCAGAATATATTATATACTGCGGGCATCCCGCGGACCGTCTGGAGTCATGAGCACATCATGCATCCCACGCCGGACATTCTTAGGATTTCTCAATATCGCTCAGCCCTTTTTTAAAAAAATTTCGCGGCAAGCGGGCCCAAAAAAAACCGCAATGCGTCCTACACAGCTGGGTGAAGCTCAGCTGTGCAAGCTCTGTTCGAGCTTGTGCGAGAGGGCGGTCCAGGGCGGTTAAGGTTAATCCGATGTGGGGAACGGCCTCAATTTTCCACGAAACAGACGGCCAGGGCTGTTCCGAACGCCGGATTATCGATAATCCGGCTGCGCGGCCAATGGGACACGGCGGTGAGGGGCGACGATATCGGCTAACGAGGCCGCCGCTCTGGCGAATATACGAAGTTATAGCCTTTCGGATGTCGGGCAGAGCCCGCTGGCCGTCTATTTGCTCGATTTTTCCCTGCAGTTTTATCCTTGTGGTTCTGATATCACACAACCTCGCCCAACACATTTGGTGGGAGGATGCATTACTTAGGCTCAATTGCAATTGCAAGGTTCGCGGCCGGGGAGCCAGAGCTGGAGACAGTTCGCTATGTTCTGGACAGAGGGCCTACGGAGTATCGATAGAACCAGTCCCAATTCTAATATAATAAAACGTATACGCGTAGTCAACTGTAGAACAAGAGCCACCTCGAAATATTTGGCAACACCTTGATTTTGGGATTCATGATATTCTGAACAAGTGTCTTAATTGAGCAGGCTTATACTCATATGTAGATTCAGTATCCAAATTGCCATAAATCAAAAATTTCTTGCAAAAATTAGACCTGTTCCTTATTTAATTGCGTAGTTAGAATTGAGTGCGCCACCATAATGCAATCTATTTAACGAGATTTACTTGTCTCGTAAACAATCCGCGGCGCACGAAGTGTAGCCCACGTAAGCAGGCGGATGGATAGAGGCTCTGCTTGGACACCGTGTTGTGCAGCTTGTCCCTCTTGGTATCTTTAATCTGATGATCTAGATTACTCCAGGAGAACACAATTGCAATTAATTGAAAGGTTCACGATGTCCGGATATCGTAATACTGCTAGCTCGCTCGGATATCAAGGTCCAAGTCCGATGCAAACTACAAGAGGAATGCTTCACGACGTCGATTATTTCGTCAGTAACATGATATATATTTAAGGCTATGGATCGACTGTGCTGCGAACAAATATTAATAATCCCTCAATATTGGCATTGTGGCGTCGATGAGGCGTTACAGCAATACCCATCAGCCTTCGCTCTGCGATTGGAACTTTGGCGGTAGCTCATATTTTTAGAGCACATAGGAAGTAGTATGGCTGTGAGGCTGTCGGTTTTAGCTAGCCCGCTTTCGAAGATTCATCTTTTGAATTCCCCTTTCCCCTCCCTCTTTTCCGGATTTCCCACCCTGAAAGTACTGTTCCCCGAATCCGAAAACTCGCCAACCGATAGAAGAAACTGATCGCAGAGCTGTACTACTTGAGTCCGGGGGGAAACTAGTTTCCGGGAGATAGGTTAAAACGTGGAGACGCGCTTCTGGAATGCAGAACTCAGCCCCTGCTGCTTTGAATGTGGAGTTCTGGCCGGGACCATCGCGGCCACAACCGCGTCGGTATAACAAAAGCACCAATTGGCAGCCTTACAAGGGATTCATCCTTCAAAAGAGATCGGAAAACGTCTCCCTCGATGAAATCGTGACTCTTTTGAAGACCGAGAAGGGTCTTGATGTCGAGTAAGTACCCTTATATATGTATCAATCTTACCCGTTAGCCGACCGTTTCGGGGAGCGAAGCTTCTAAATTGAGGCGATGCATTCGCCCCGGCCTGCATGTTCGCACACTCGATGAATTGCTCGAAAAACACACCCACCGAAACTCGCGAGGCAGCCCCAAGAAACCTCGCGTTATTCCAAGAAACATAGCTAAGATACTCCATCCTGGCAGGTTGCACCAATTAAAACATGTGTTGAGAACATGGAAACACACTGTGCGAATCAATGCGACCCACCGGCGTTTTATCATCAGCAAGAGTCTGCAGCGGCGAGCCGAAGGCAAGCGTCGAACTGTTTTCAAGTATGCGAAGACCGGGGAGAAGATATCCAAGGACAAAATTGACAAAATTCTCAAGCGGTACAAGAATGACAGTCAGGGTAAGCATAGAATATCTATTATGTCATTACCCGTAGTACAGGATCCCGCAGGATATATCCCATGCATTTGCATTCAATTGCGAGCACATGACTGGCTTCCATCCAGTAATATGGGCAGATACTAACCAGGGTATAGGTTCCGGTTCCCAAAATCTGAAAAACGACGATTTGGTTGCAGCTACACCAACTGCAAGCGTGGCCAGTGGTCCCAGTTTGGCCTCACAGGCTCCTGTTCAGGATGAACAGCTCGCTGCTTTTCAGAGGACAACTGCAAGATGGCTCACTGAGGATAGTACCCTAACGCCAGTGGAGGAGGCCATGATGGCCATGAGTCTGATTGGTGGCGAGAGTTCAATACCCGATCTTTACCAGGTGAATAAACTACACATACCCATCAGAATAGGATGGGTCACCAGGGCGTCCCCAAAACAGATTTCTCCGCTTCGATACTGATGTTTATTTTGTTGCTCGATCAGTTAATCGATAAATCGGTTCCCGAGATACCATCTGAGACTTTAGATCGAGCGAATCCTGAAAGTGCTGCTAGAAGGGAGGCTGACGGAAGCACTCGGTCCTCTTCAAGTGAGCCTACGGCTACTGAAGGAAGTGAAACCACTTCAGAAGGAACCGTAGCACCAGAAACTGCAGCTCCTACCAAGGTTCGCGATGCTGCTATTCAAGAACATGTTGATCATGGTACAGCTATGTCGATGCCTCTGGAAGCAGGATTCCATGATGTATCAGCATTTCTGCGCCCTATATGCATGGCGTGGCTTGAACGGGTTAAAAGAAATGCTATGTGTGTGATCGCTCAGCAACCAGTGGAACCCGAAGCTTCTGTTGAAGAAATAGGAAGGCTAGGGTACACCCCCACGGAGTCCTCAGAGCCTCTCCCTTTGACCGTTTGTGCTGATATACTGCAATACCTTGATGATAACCCGCTGCCCGAGCGGGGTTATGACCTTTTGGAAATGGACTGGGATCCTGTATCAAAAATCTACTACAGCGCATTACCAGCCTTCTGGGGTTTATTTGCAAGCACGGCTGCATTCAATGCCGTAAAGCTCTACCTTGACGATGTTGCCCGGGTATTCTACCTTCCGACTCTCGTCACGCGGTACGGCAATAATAACTACTTTGTATTGCGGGCTATGCAAAGTTTCGGTATGTGCTTAGGGTTAGTGTGCCATCCGAATCTATCTGCAGAAGTTCTCGAGCTTGCGGTAAGAGGATTCGACAAATTAGGCTTGAAATATCACCATCACACGATGGAAACATACTACCAATTGGCGCAGACTCTGCCGTTTAGTCTCAAAGGCCAAGAAGGTGTACAGATGGCGCAAGCTTATCTCCTACGATGCCAAAAAAAATACGGCCCACAACACGGCCGTACGATATCGGCGATGGCTCTTCTAGCCCGCGGGCTGGTTAATCAAAATCAAAAGCCGATGGCTCAAGCTCTGCTGAAGCATATAGCAGCAAAGACAGATAGCATACCCGAAAATAAAAAGACCTCGAAGCAATATGCTGACGCACTGCGTGATATTGGAAAGGCTGAATTTTACGCCGGCTTAAATCACCAAGCTGCGAAAACTTTAATTCTTGCTTTACAGCGAAATGATGACCTAGAGCACCGTGCCCCAGATTCCTCTCATTTATCCTTCCTAGTGGGGATGATATATGGCCAGATGCAGCAATGGGAAGGTGCAATTACATTTTTACGTAGATCTACATTATATCGAAGCAATACCTTTGGCGAGCTCCATCGTGCTACGGGTAGTTCGATGGAGGCTCTGTCGGTTGTTTGGGAGAGACGAGGGATCGTTCGTTACGACAATCCTGTGCTAGAGCTACTGGAAAAACTATTCCGGCATTATGAGAATAGATTTGGAGAAGACCACCAGAGAACGTGGAATGCGTGGGTCAAGTATGGGTCCGCAATGGTGGCAAGTAATGTCACTGAACAAAGGGTTAGAGAGTTTATAGATGTGCCTCAATGAGGCATAGACGCAAGAGAGAACTCGAATAAAACACAGTAATGGAACTAGCAAGTGCACGGATATCATTAATCGCCAGTTAATACACGGATTGAAATATCATTTGGGTATACCTGTTGCTTTAATCTGCTGATAAGCGGATTTTAGTTTCTGTAATTAAGTAGTTTATTCGGAGTTTGGTTGTTCTAGGTTAAAGCTACGATAGTGTTATATGGTTTAAACTTTTTTAAATTCAGGTGTGCCTGGGCATACGTGGGAATTTTATCCGAAATCTCGCCCCCGAATTGACGAATTTTTTTTTTTGGCTTGCCACCACATTATGCACGGCGCATGTGGGGAAAAGGAGAATTGCATACTGCACCGAGGCTCTCGATCGTTCTCTTTAAGCCCGATAATGTATTCGAAACCTGGGTTTTCTGGCTAGAAACCAAAGGATTTTAAGTTGTGTTGCTATCCGTTCAGCGAGCGGACCAATATTTCCTGGTACAACCGGGAAACACGGAAAGAGCCGTATACCAGCCTTGCTTTCAACCCCTCGAAAAGTTTTAGGGGAAATGAATTTCGAACATTTCCCCACGCACTTTTGTTCTTTAATCCCCGCCGCCCCAAGTAAGCTTATCAGGTTTTCAGGATCCCGGGTTTCCAAAAACGAGAAAGCATCCTTACCGATGTTCTGGCTAGCCAAAATATCTCGTGGTGGCGCCCCACATGGCATTCCAGGTGTATTTGTTCATTGGCTGTGTGCGAGAAATTTGGGATTTCTAACCTAGGCCGGCATTTACGCGAGCCGTGCAAGACCACCCAAATTCTTGTGAAACCTTTTAACTCTCGCTTCAGCGATGGACCGACTCATTCCAGTGTGGGTCGACCGCTCATTTGGGATTCTAAAGCAGTAATATTCCATGGGGTATTTTGATAAGGTTTGGTTGCCCAGGCCCAATTGTGCGAGGGACAACGGGGCCATAGCGGAGCATCGATTTTTGCCATGGTATGCATGATGGGTCTTTGAGAAACTCTATCATCTTCTTTGATTATTGCTAGATTCCCAGCCCTCGTGTCCAATACCCTTTTACCGAGGCTGATGTTTCTATGTGTTTTTCGATAGGGTCGATGCAGTTTATTCATATATCTGCGATCTGCTCTCCCCTTTCCTAGCATATGTAACACGCATACAACAGGAGGCGACCTGAGCACTCACATCCAGCAAACAAATAATGCAATATGGTAAACTCTAATTCACTCGCAGAAATTGGAATTGCGCTCCAGTACGACTTTGGAGCATTCTTCAACAATGTTACGGCTGTCAACTTAGCCGCAGAAGTCTGCGAAGCAGTTCGTAATAATGTCCTCTATCTGGGCACCAATATTACAGAATTGGTTTCTTCGTACGTCGGTCAGAATTTGACAGATTCAGAAGCCATTCAGCTGCTTGATCAGTTCAAGGAATTGGACCATAAGCGCTGGCCGTTGATGGCGGCACCTTTGATAACACTCACCATCCTTGGTGGTATTTTTGTTATCATAAGGTGCTGGACAAGAATAAGATATTGTGGAGGACTCAAGAACGATGACTGGCTTCTGATAGCCGGTTTGCTATGCTCTCTCGTGACCAATACAGAAGATCTCTTTGTTGCGATCGATGCCAACTGGCCTGCGCATATTTGGGACAAAACATTGTGGGAAGCCAAAATGCATAGAATGGTAAGCAGTTGGGATTTGGTATTTCGCAATATCTGATTTCAAGAGCTAACGATTGATTTTACAGCTGGGCACTCTTGATGGCTATTCCTGGTATCCAGGAAAGTGTCTTGTCATGTTCTCTCTGCTTGTCTTCTATCACGATCTATATCCCGACAGATTTTTTCAAGTTTCTTGCTACTTCTGCGCGTTCTTGACGTTTATATGGGCCGTGGCGGGGATGCTGATGACACAGCTACCCTGCAAACCCCATGATAGCTGGAACTACCTTCGTGGGTATACCTGTATCTCAAGTTATGTCCAGGTATTTCGGGCGCATACGATATTTAGTATCGTTATCGACATTTTGATGTTGTAAGTTTATAGAAAGCCTCGTTTTAGCCTTTTCGCAGCTTACTGACACTCTACTAGGCTTCTTCCTGTCTTCATCGTTTACAGGCTTAGAGCTTCATTTCGAGAAAAAGTGGCACTTGCATTTCTCTTCGGGTTAGGAAGCTTGGTAGTTGTCATGGCTTTTCTTCGCCAGCAGTCTTTCATCTACTACGGCTCGACCTCTGATCTTAGCTGGCGCTCGATCCCCGCAACCACTTGGACCTGTGCGGAACTGCAAACGGCGATTATTTGCGCTTCCATTCCTGCGACTCGCAAATTTTTCGCGGACATCGGAACACAGATCGGAACACAGCTTGGTTCGTTTGGCTCGAGAATATCCCTCATATCAAGATCACGGTCCAGTGATGCAGGGTTGTCTGCAGAAGGGTCCTCCTCGAACAAATCTCGTGCTGGCTCATACCCTGCATCCGTCGGACACAGCCCGCAATCTCCAAAGCGGGGATTTTGGTCTATACTTGCCAGTAGTGCTGATAAAGACGATACGAACGTGGAACTAGCGTCAGCGGTTGACGAGGATAAATCAGTATCAAAAGACATTAAGGTGTCAGTGAAGGGTAGAGATGAAAATGGGTCTGTATCAGGCTCATCAAGTGCTGAAGTTGGTATATACAAAGGCGATTTGGAATCAGGGACATCTTCAACCTCTTTGTGATATCTAGGTGGGGTTATTTCGATTATTATTAGCGATCATTACTATTATTATTACTGTTACTATTATTGTCATGATTATTACTTGTTTAAGGAGTCGAAGAGTTAATGTTTATTGGTTCGAGAACTATTTATATACCTAGTATTTATTTCTACTATAGGTCCAAACATTTAAATTTAAATCATTTACGTAAAGTTTTGGAAGTTAGACCTATGTAGTGTTACGTGGTACAGAGATCTTGCCAATACGCCTACCGCTGATATTAGGATGGTTATAAAACCCCTGCCATGTCTTTGGTGACGACAGTGTAGCGAGGTGTTTTACTTTACGTAAATATCTGCAATGCATCAAATGTGGACAACTAGTGATGATATTGATTCCTGGGTAATAGTATACATCAAAAGCCGATCTTGAGATAATATTACCGGTCTCCATCAAGCTTGACGTGATTGAAAAGAATAAAATTGAAGCAGTCCCATTCATGGTTGGAGACACACACATACACAGTTAAAAAATATACCAGTCAATTTTGTTATATCAAGCCCCCCCAGCCCTCTTGAAACGCAGAAATGGACCGGTAGTTTCGGCAGTAAGTTGATCACGTGTTTCAAATTCCAAAATCCCATCGGAAAGAGTGGTTTGGCCTAGCGATTCCTTGCCTTCGTCGAATTTCATGTCGAAGCTGTAGACAACCTTTGCCAACGTCAACGTCAACTCCATGTTAGCTAGAGGTCGTCCGATGCACCCTCTCGAACCAATTTGGAACGGAAGCCAAGCCGACTTGCCAAGAGCGACAAACTCCTCGCCAACCACTTTTTCGTCCCATCTATCCGGGTTGAAGGTATGTGGATCCGTGAAGTAATTGGTGTTGTGGTGAATGGCATAGAGTGGAACACCGACGTCAGTTCCCTTGGGGAGCTTGATTCCCTCAACCATATAATCCGTCATGGTTTCACGCCAAAGAATACCTCCCACAGGACATGCCATTCTCAAGGCTTCATCGATCACAAATCTTAAGTAGTTGCACTTGCTTAACTTCTGCCCAGGCCAGATATCACCTTCCGAAGGGAAAGCAGATCGCAGTTCGTTACGAAGCTTCTCAAAGATTTTCGGATTGCGAGCCAAATAATAGAGGGCACCAGCCAGAGAGGTCGAAGTAGTATCAGATCCTGCGATGATGAGAAGACGAGCTTCTCCCCAGACTTCATCCAAGGTGAGACCCTCTTGTGTTTCCGGATCTTTGGCATTGAGAATATAACCGAGGATATCCTTGTTAGGGGTACCATTGGCCTTCGCCATGTCTTCACCGGCAGCTTTGGCAGCCTCTTTATCTGCCCTTTCTTTTGTCATTTTGGAGCTCAAGGTTAAGAAACTCTTAATGTTCTTGATATCCTTGAGTGACAAAAACATTAAACGGAGAATGGCACGGATTCTGAAGAGAAATTCATTTTTCCCGATCATGGGAAGATGGACGAAGACGCCGACGCTTCGGGCAGCCGAAATTATAGCATCGATCACATAGGAGAGACCGCTCTCGTCTTCCAGAATTCTGAACGGTTGACCAAACACCAAGGCCCCCATCACGTCGAAGGTAAGACCGGCACCTAGACTTGGGATTAGTAATGTTACCAAGCTTGAATTTGAGAATAGAGTTTGTAGAGCGTACAGAGCTTAGACATATTCTTGGTGGCGCCCCAACCGTCCCCGCCAGCCTCTTTGGTCAAGATTTCACAAAACTTGTCAACCCTCTCATGAACGATGTCCTCGTAACTTTTCATGGCTTGCTCACTGAAACCTTGCCCTAAGATCCTACGTCGTTTACCATGGAAGCCCTTGTCAATTGAAGAGAACAGGTTATTTGTATCCTTCTGGAGCTGAACTGCTCGATAGCCGGCTGCCTTTTTGAGAGGTTTAGTGGCACCGTAGATTTCTATTTTTTAGTATACTAAATTAGTAAAGGTGAGTACTTGTCAAATTTATGAGATCCCGAACCTTTTACAGCAACTGAGGAGTTAAAAGAAACCCGATCTGGACCATATCTGATAACGGGACCTATTTATTGTAGATTAGCATCCACACATGAATCTCATAACATTGGAACAGTCGTTAGTTACCGTATTTTTTATGAAGCTCGAAAAGATGATAATGGTTTCTTCGAGTCCAAGCATGGTATCCACCATAAAGGTCCGTAATTTTTGCAAGGAAAGGGCCGGGCAGGTGCGATAGAGGATGGAAATACAATCGATATACAATAGTGAGAACAACCTAAACCCGAATAAGAGCGTATATTAGTACATCCCACTAAATCGATAAAACTGATAGATTCCGTAGCTGCTATCACGGGGATTGATGCGGCAACGTTAGTTTCATACCCAAATAGCGCTCAGTCCTAGAATGAGGACTGCGGCTGGAAGGACCTTGTCGCGGTCAAAGCTAATCGCCTGTGAAAGCATTTTAGGGCAAGCTAGTACAAGGTTCTAGTTCCCGAGATCTGAGGTTTCTTGTACTAGTTGGAGATTGATTGCTTGGGAGAAGGAGGGAACCAGATCGATGGGAGGGATTTGATGGTAGATACAGTTTTTAAACGTCACGCAAGTAGGCATGGCTTGGATTTTATCTGCAGGTCTATCCTGGCTGCCGAGCTACCAAGTGCAGTTGTTGGCGGCGGAGTGACGAAAGCGGAAGTCTCGCAGCCCCAGCTGGACTTTCACGAATGAGACACAGGATGTGGTACAATTCAGGTACACCGTGCTTGCTTTTTTAGCTTGACAGGAGGCTTTTGCCATGAGGCATGCTGCATTGCGCGATGAGTAAATCACAAATAGTACGTCTACATGTATCGAAAAGCTGCCTAGGGGAAGTAGGTCAGCAGTCCAATATTCTGCAACCTTCTACAAAAAACTCTTGGTGCTGTTCGTACTTTATGCCTTCAAATGCTTGGCTGCGTTCTTGAGGTTATCGCAGGCTCATTTTTTTTCTCTCTCGCATTTTAATTAGCCCTACGATACGACTAGATATCTTTGCGCTTCAACCAGGCGTTAGATCCTAGTACGACAGCGAACTGGTAAATCGAGATCAGTAGATAGATTGTGAAAAGACGATACCCGCCCCTTGTGACCGCTCCGCACTGATTTAGGCTTTTCTAGTCGGGTTGTGAAGGTCGAGCCTGCACCCTGGCTTCTAGACTTGGCACCTTCCTGCATGTGAACCGAATTGACCGCGGGATTTCGACATTCGGAAGCAGGGTGCAAAACAATATCCCAGCTAGCAGGCACTGAATAAAACCTGCAAAAAAATATGAAACCTTTTTTTATTTTTTGAATGTTGCTATATAACCTTTGAAAATAAGCTGACATCTAGAAGTGGGACTAGCTAGATAACTTAAAACACGATTGTCTATTTAGCCTTCGTATCTATATATTTTTCTATTCGTTTGGTCGCAATTCGATATTTCGTCTGTACCACCTCTGGCCTCTGAGCATTTTCATAGCCTCGGCTTAGTGCTCATACGGTAACATTTGCCTAGACTGAAACTAACCCACGAACTCACAAATCAAATCACGACTTTAAGCAATCCATGCACTCCTAACGACCAGCTCCTAGAAGATCGACGCTGCCAAACTTAATCTCGCCGTCACCGAAATTGTGGGTAGATAAATGATGAATTTTAAACCGGTCGGGCCAAGCCAAACCCCCATATTCCTTTCCAGGTGGGCTTCTGCGGCTGACCTGGGAGCTGATCAGGTGTTGAAAATACTGCTAAAGCCAACAAACCAAAAGCGTATAAGAATATTTAAGTATTTGAATTACTTCAGCAGCTATAAAACAATCTTCTAAGAACTGCGTAACCAGACCCTGATTAACTAATACTCGAGTAATATGTAAGCTATATGCAGTTCAGTTATAGGGTCTTAAGTTGGCTACTTTTCAGTTACTCCACTTGACAGGAACCATTTGTCTCGCAAGGCCAGATGCCGTACTGGTCCCACAAAGAGGAACCATAACTTTGCCGCGTCTTCAAAACCTCGAGCTCGTGGGGCTTCACAGCTTCCTAGGAGCGCTAGCTGCGTTTAGGATTTGCAACATCTGCAACACCATTTCAATGAATGCCAAAAAAGGGAACCAATCACCACGAATTAATTAAGAGTATATACAATTTATTTATGAAGATAACAAAAAGCTGTATATCAATATTTTGCTCTGAAATTTTCGAAAAGAAGCAACAAGGTGAAAAATTTGTGTCAAAAGTTTAAGTGATAGACAGCATCGTGAAACCGTCAAGGCACAACAAGCAGTATACCAGAAAGAGATGGAATACATGTATTGCGTGGAACATTAACCGTTGTAAGCACCGCAGCTGAGACAATAGTTTTGGGCATCTATTCTGTCAGAGCCACAATTGCGACAGACGTTGGTACAAACTCCATCTTGTAAGGTGTCGTTGACATCTAGCTGTCAGGTTTGGTACTCAGTGGCGTTAGAACATGATTAATGACAGCATAATCTGAAACTACGCTACGGGAGTTCCACTTACATTCATGTTTTTTTTTGGAGGAGTCAGCGGGTTGGATGGTTAGAGACAGGTTCTTGATGTGGTTATCCCTGATTCTACGTGCCGGTAATGTTAGCGTAAGTGTCATGAGATCCAAAGAAATAATCTGTTAGAAATTAGAATTTTCTATATTTTTTAAAAAAATCAGTAACCCCTTTTAAGGTTTCAGGAACTACAGTGCACAGTCAGGGCTGAGTAACGCCACAAGGCTGTATATGCTCACCAACGATTTTATAGAAACTTCAACACGGGACTACACTGTTGAGCATTCCAGATCAGTTGGTCTACATGTCTAATGAACTATGTATCCAAGTTGATCGTGCGCTATGATACCTAGTTCAAACTTAGACGCAGCATACAAAAGCTGACTGCTGAAGAATCAAGCCGCAATTTGACTGCCATTTACGAATGATTAGCATCTGGCAACGATCGAGACGATTACGTGAAAAATAATGGATCTCCGTTGCATTGACCCTGTTATAACAATGGCAGTTTGTCTCACCATAGTAATTAAATTCCTGATAAAAATGAGCTATCTATGAAGTCAGAAACAAATAGTTTCAGCAGGGATCAATATACAAAGTAACGTACGGGTGGCTCTGTTCAAGTGTGAGGCGAATCGGCGAGTCATTTAGGCAGGGCTAACATTGGAATGAAACCAAGTAGGGATACAATGGTACAGTGATACTTAAGAGAAAGTTCGAGAACGGCGAGCAAAGTTAGTGAGACAACAATGGCCCACGACACCCAGATATCTCATGTTGATAACGGAAATTGAAGCTTCGTCAGGGATAACTAGCGCGTTTTATGACGAAAAAAATGCACCTACCCTTCCTCCGAATGTGCGGAATGGGAACATATTGGGTGAAATACCAATGATATGTTGAAAAAATTGACTATCTTCTATGCAAATAAGATTTAATTAGTCAACTGGGTGATAGTGGCAATCGGTCAGAAAGCCAACTAGGATATCTGCGAAGCTAGCTTGTATTTCTTCCCGAAAGATTTTAGTGATAGTATAGAATATTTGGCTTAAAATTCCTCAAATAAGACGGAACATATTGTCCTTGACCCCTCGCCGCAGCCCGACAAACTTGCCACCTTCCATCTCCACTGAGCTCTCTCCGCCTCCATCTATATTACGCATTGACATTCTCAAGGCTTCATCTGCTTCCGCGACGGTCATTTTCTGAGACGTTTTATTGGTTCCATCTAAATTTTCACAGTCTATGTCTTTGACCGGTTGATCTTGTAAACGAGATGGCTGGTCGGATTGTTGGGATTGGCTGTAGTGAATTCTTTGAATGCAAGTTGGAGATAATGCAGGATTTGCACGGGTACGTGTGCCGAATGAACTCAAAGAGTTGAGTAATGTTTGTGAGGACCTGGCGACTGCTCTTGTCATCTTGCCGGTGGGGCCGTAAGAGCTAATGTCAGCGGAAAGTGCAACCGGCAGCTCGTGTATCCGTGGGAGCCTGTGCCTAGCTTCGGTTCCTGCTTATTCTGGAAGCGAAAAGCTTGATTTCGGATATTCCGCGCTGAAGAAGATCAGTAATAGGTTCTAGAAAGGGATTATGTCACTAATATCACACATTGATCCGTTCTCGTCCCCTGTTCACATACCGATATGGTTTGGATAACAATTACAAATACAACATCAGTCAACACATTCCGCCGACACTAATTTGCATAAATCGGTCCAGAAGTTCCTGTAGTAGATCATATATTGTTGACCCTCTCTCGAAATAAAAGGAATATACATCCTGAAGTAAGAGTGAGCCTAAAGTACCATACTACCTTATTGTCACGTCGACTTAGTTTACAACGTGGAATAGATATGTTGCATCTCAGTGGGTCTCGTCTCTTTGTTTGAAAACACCTTAGAAATTTCATAGCAGATTAATTCCGAGGCTAGTGAGCGTGATATAAAGTACAAAAAGATGTCGGAATTTCCCTACCCTTTTACTAATGACGCATATCAGTTGCTGGTCAGCAGTCGAATTTCTTTCTCAACTCTGCCGCATCGCAAGTGATACCAAAAATTAGTGAAATACCTGGGGTATAAAGTGAATTCTCACCTAAATCGAGTCTACTCGTATACTGGTCATTTTTAATCCTAGCTCTGAATTAATATGGCGAAACTATATACCTTCTCAATTCAGATTTGTCCCAAAAGTTCGAGCGCCAGTCCGCAGACAGAGGTTATAATTGGTCTCTTACTTGATAAATTATAGTGAGCGAAACCCATGGCACTGAAGCATTTGCAAATTCATCTAAATCACACTTATCTTTACCAGCAAGAGTGGTTTGCTCTCGATCGCTCATATTGTTTTTGTCTACCTGCGTACGAGGGCACACATGCCAACAACGCAGACAAAGAAAATACAACGAAGCACCCGCTTATTCGAGGGTTCGTGATACGCTAGCATCTAGACTCATATCCTATTTTAGCAGAAATTTCGAGGAAACTAAATGATCCCACGAGTTTGAATGCTTATTTGGTCATATATTGCTTGTTTCCGGTGGCGTAAATTCAAGAATGAAAGAGGCTGGTGCGTCAAAATCATCACGGTGAAGCTACTTCGGAGACTCATCATAGGCGCAAGCTCGTCAATCCGAACCCCAGCGATTGGGAATCAGCATAGCTGATCCGGAGGCAGGCAAACCGTAGCCTAAGTTTCCACGAGTTAAGCCTGAATATTCTTTGCGAGATTTGCAGGTCCGTGGCTTCGACGGGAAACGCCGATCCGATTGTGGGGAAACGAGCCAGCAACGTCGCTGTTCCTGCATCCCGCAAGGAATTCCTCGAGTTACCCAATATCTCTAGACAATTCCATTACTAGGGATCCTGTTCAATAACCTGGCTCAGATTTTCCATATACAGGTCGGAACAATTCAATCCGAAAGTTGCATCGCATCTGCACCTCTACGTAAAGGCAAGGATCATCAATATTAATATGTGTTGACGGCTAAATTCCCGGGACAAGGACATGATCCTTACCAGGTAATCAAGCTATTAATGCCTGGAGCTGAGGTTCGGAAATACATTTTGCCTTAAGGTTCGGCGGTGGAAGTGGCGCATTCAGCGAAATGCTTCTGTGGTCGCGTTCCCCACAGAAGGCTCGGAAAAGCTTCGCTTCGAACAATCCGCGGATCCGCACGTTGGTGTTATGTATGGATTCAATAGGCTAGTTTCTACTTAAGAACCCAATCATCCGCCTTAGCCTCCTCAAGCTTCGGTTCCAGTCTCGCCGGCGCCGCAGCCGAAATTGGCAGTTTCTTGTCGCCATGACGAGAAAGCTGCGTTACGTTTCGACTTTCGCAGCCTGTACAATGCCCGCAATCTGGCTATACGCTCGACTTCTACACTTGGAAATAAACTAGGAATATTATACGCCCTTGCGAATACGAAACAAGGGAATGAGCAACCGAAAGTCCAATAAATCCGTGGAATCTTATAAATAAGACCTTCCCTGGAATTCCCCTGTGTAATGCGCCAGTTGCCAGTTGCTTTCTCTTTTGCAGCCCACAATGAAGGTCTCGACGGTGCTATCAGTTCTTACTGCCATCCAGGCAGTGGCAGTTTCTGCCCTTCCAGCTCTCTCGGAGCGTGCTCCCAACCATGCCGCTTTCTCTAAGGTCGCCGGCAGAGTCTTCGAGATTGACGAGAAAGTCCAATACTTTATGGGAACCAACACTTACTGGATTGGATTCCTTACGAACGATGACGATGTTGACCTGGTGATGAAGCATATGAAAGAGGTATTGTAACGTCGCTAGTTGCAGCGCTGAGATGTTAGCTGATAAGTTATGAAATATTAGTCGAAAATGAAAGTGCTTCGCGTTTGGGGGTTCAACGATGTCAACGAGATTCCAGCACCCGGAACTGTTTACTACCAAGCCATGGTTCCTGGATCTGAGCCATATATCAACCTCGGCCCCGATGGTCTCCAGCGCCTCGATGTTGTCGTTGACAAGGCTGTTCACTACGGCGTCAAGTTAATCATTAATTTCGTTAACAACTGGGTACGAACCAACCAGCAATGTTGTGCTCCGACAATGTCCATTGAATCGATTCTAATCCGCGGTCAAATTTTTAGGGTGATTACGGCGGCATCCAAGCTTATGGCAACTACTTCGGTACCAATGCGACAAACTGGTACGAGTCCGCGGCTGCTCAAGGGCAATACCAAAAATATATCAAGGCAGTCGTTCGCCGATACAAACACTCCAACGCGATCTTCGCCTGGGAATTAGGTAACGAGCCCCGATGCAAGGGTTGCTCAACCGACGTTATCTACAACTGGGCCAAGACCACTAGCGAGTACATCAAGTCGTTGGATCCAAGACATATGGTTACTCTCGGAGACGAGGGTTGGTTGGTTGGTGGCGGTGACGGATCTTATCCTTACCAGGGAGGCGAGGGTATTGATTTCGAGAAGAACTTGAGCATTGAAACTCTAGACTTTGGCACGTTCCATCAATGGCCGCATGCATGTGAGTAGCGTCGATATCTCGGATAACTTCCCATCCGATTTAGTTCAGTACTTACGTTGAATATCAGGGGGTATGCCATACGAATGGGGATCTCAGTGGATTCTGGAACACGACGCTATCGGCAAGAAAGTAGGAAAGCCAGTCGTCCTTGAGGAGTACGGCGATATCACCACAAACCATACAGCAATTAGATTGCCTTGGTTGGATACTGTTTATTACGACACTCGTAAGCTGACAACTCAACCGTTTCCAACATATTATATATTATCCTTGGCTAACGTCCGAACTTAGAAATTGCCGGCGATATGTACTGGCAATACGCAGATTTCCTCTCGACCGGGCCCACGCCGGACGATGGAAATGCAGTCTATTACGGTACTCCAGAATATAAGCCTCTCGTTATTGATCACGCCGCGCGAATGGTAGCGAAGCCAGTCATATAAAGAGGCTACCGACACCACCATGGTAACACCAGAACATCCAATTGATCTCGGATCGCTCTAGAAGCTTTATTAAATGTACTCTGACCATAGGAGGACTGGATGGATATTGATTATTGGTGTTTGTGGGTATTCCGGTTGTCAAAACTGTATACTAGTTTCGTAAATAAAAGCACAATAGATATACCAGAGTACTTGGGCCCGTCCTTAAGTAGCTTAACTAGGATCATCATATCATAAGCTTATAATAAGCCATGTAAGACTTGCGTAAAGTTACAAAATCCTGATTCTAGCAGGCCTCAAAGAAAAGGGAACCAGGAAGAAAGACAAAATGTTGCGCACGTGATCGATGCTTTCCGACGGGGTTGGTGTTTGCCAGGAGACCGGCAACGGTGCAGTGCTCGTGCTAAAAGTAGGTGTTCCTGCAGTCGATCGCGTGCGCCCTGCAAAGTTCGGCACATCTGGTAGAAGATCGCGAGACCTAAAAGCGGAAGAAGCCTTGGAGAAGATGTTCTGGCTTCCTCAGACTGGCAAGTGCTGATGACTTGATCCCAACCGCCGACACACCTATCCGCCTTGTCTAGGGGCTATGGCTTACGAGATCTGACACCGCCTTCGGTACTTTACTTCGTGCACAGGAGAATTTCTCTGCGACCGTACGTCGTACGACTCAGATCCATTACCCGTTTCGTTCCCCCAAGGCCTTGCAAGGCGAGCTAACGACGAATCGGATCGCTTGGATCCGAGTAGATTCGGGGCTGCAACACTTCCGAGCAATCGAGGAGGCCGGAAAGCTAGCATACCGCCTAGGAACTTTGGTATGTGCTGAAATACCGGGGAGTTGCATTACGTATACGCGTATTGGAATTTCCCGCGGCAGCCCGAGGCTTGGGATTACAGTGGGACTATATTTGGAGAAACACGTCGTTGCTTTTCCCCTATATAGGCCTAATCATAATAAGGAAGTTCAGAAGAATATTTAATTTCGGCAGAGGCTCCGAGCAACAGGGTCGTTATCCCTTCTCAGCTTTTTAAAGTAACACGATCGGACACTTTTCCTTTCAATTCACACCGGATACTTTTTTAACATTCTTTAGAATTCGACGGTATATTTGGCATACGAGTAATGGGGGGACCTAGTATCACCAACCTTATCTTAAACATCGGTCTTTTATCGACATGCTACGCAACAGCCGTGACGCATGTGCATGACGGTGCCGCAATTGAGGCTCTCGCGGTCCTGGAGAGGCGTGTTGTGCCGGACGCACCAGACGGATACGCTCCCGCAGCCGTCGACTGCCCCTCAACGCGGCCCAGGGTTCGGTCCGCACGTACGCTCTCAAGCGAAGAGACATCATGGCTTGAGAAGAGGAGAAATAACACAATACAGCCGCTGAGAGACTTCCTGACGAGAGTAAACATTCCCGGATTCGACGCCGGAGCGTATATTGATGCGAACCGCAACAATGCTTCTGCGATTCCAAACATTGGAATTGCATGTTCTGGAGGTGGTTACAGGGCCTTGATGAATGGTGCCGGTGTATTATCGGCCTTTGACTCCCGTACGAACAATTCGACAAATACGGGACATATCGGTGGCCTGCTTCAATCCACTACTTATCTAGCAGGGTTGAGCGGTGGTGGCTGGCTTGTCGGCAGCTTGTCGCTGAACAACTTTACATCGGTCCAGGATATTGTCAATTCGACACCAGACCAGATCGGGTCGTTATGGCAATTCCAGAATTCTATCTTTGCCGGACCTGAGGAGAACGCTGTCCAAAACATATCTGGCAGCGATTACTACACGAACTTGATTGAAACCGTCAACTCAAAAAGAGATGCCGGCTACAATACATCTTTGACAGATCTGTGGGGTAGAGCATTGTCGTATCAACTTATAAACTCTCCCGAGGGCGGCCCTGGTATCACATGGACTGGTCTGTCCGATGATCCGATTTTCACAGCAGCGAATGCCCCGATGCCTATTCTTGTCGCTGATGGTCGAGCCCCGGGAGAGTTCATTATTGCGTTAAACGCAACAGTTTTCGAGTTCAACCCATGGGAGATGGGGAGCTGGGATCCTACTGTCTACGGATTTGCTGTAAGTTCTGCCCTCTGGAATTCCGAAAGTTTGCATGTTATCTATTTTAGGTCAAAAACTAATTCTAAGGGTTATAGCCTCTCCGCTACGTCGGATCAAATTTCTCTCAGGGTGTTATCCCTAGCAACCAACAGTGCGTCCGAGGATTTGATAGTGCGTCCTTTATTATGGGCACATCCTCGTCCTTGTTCAACCAGTTCATCCTGAACTTTGACTCCATCGTAAACGAGATCCCCAAAGTTTTCGTTAGTCTTGTCCAAGGCATTTTACAATCCTTCAGCGGCGACGAGAACGATATTGCAGATTGGACACCCAATCCATTCTTCGGCTGGAACAACGATACCAACCCAGGCGCTCAATCGAAACGATTGACTTTGGTTGACGGAGGAGAAGATCTCCAGAATCTCCCACTACAACCGCTCATCCAACCGGAGCGTGAAGTTGATGTCATCTTCGCTGTCGATTCCTCAGCCGATACCCTTGCTCCCGGCGCAAACTGGCCCAATGGAACCGCTCTAGTCGCCACCTACGCCCGTTCCCTCAATGCTGATATTAACAATGGCACGGGCTTCCCCGCGATCCCAGATCAGAACACTTTTGTCAATCTTGGTCTCAATACTAGGCCTACATTCTTTGGCTGTGATGCGTCCAACTTTACTGGCGCTGTGCCTCCTCTCCTCGTTTACATCCCCAATCACCCATTCATCTATAACTCGAATGTTTCCACATTCACCTTCTCCTACAACATTTCGGAGCGAAACGCAATTATCGAGAACGGTTATTTGGTCGGCACACGAGGAAACTCCACTTTGGATGAACAATGGCCTCAATGTGTTGGATGTGCCATCATGAGCAGAACTTGGTCGAAGAGCGGAGCAACAGTTCCTGATGTTTGCAATCAATGTTTTGAACGGTACTGTTGGAACGGAACATTGGCTTCGGAAACACCAGCACAGCCTTACGAACCAGACAGTGTCTTCACTGAGCTTGATTTGGCTAAGAACGGTGGAACTGCCCTGGCACCGAGTATATTTTCTTTGATGTTGGCGTTTGGAACGGTCGCGGCGCTTGCATTGTAACGGAGTTTATTGGTCTCTTTTCTTTGGTGAAGATTGGAGTAATCGCTTGTCCAAAAGAATACGATTTAACGAATATTTGCATTACATTTTGTTTTCGTTTTTGATGTACCTACTTAAATTATAATCCATATTTTTATTCTTCGTCACCCTTATCACCTGTTATTCCGAATTTGAGTAGCGACCAAAGCGGTGCCACTTTGAAGATGAGCAGCAGGAAATCTTATGAAACCGCATCGCTAGGCTGCCTTCCGTGCTGCAGATGGTGTGCATGCTGCACCCCGTGTTGTGGAGCTTGGGCGTCGTGCCTCGTGAACAACCACATATTCGATTAGCTAACCACAGATGCATATCGATTGCAATCAATGTATAACCATGTATCAGACCACTAAGGCCTCTCTAACAAGAAAGATATCGACCCAACTGTCAGGTAGAAGGCTTCGTCCGATCACTCGAGTCAATATCCTGCTTATCATCAGGGTCCACCTTTCCCATGTCCTTCGCGCCCTAATTTCGCATGAAAATCGGACGCTCCGAAACGAGCTTGTCGTGTGAGCATTGGCAATCAAACCAATAATCCCAGCCGTTACAAGCTGTACAAAATGCATGTTTCCCAACTGCGAAAACGAGCCATGATGCACGCCATAGTCCCAAACGAAACCGGCAGACGGGTTGAGAGCATTCCCCTCTTATCAGTGGCTGGCAGAGCACCATCTCAGACAGGACCCCCAAAATGCGCAAGGATGGTGTTCTGCTATCAACATCGGCGATTGGCTACGCATGCGAGGAGCTTATCTTTCGGGCAGCTGGGTTAAGCGGTCTTGGTACAAAAAATCAAGATTTGGCACAAGAAATTGGCACACAGGAGCTCGAATGGTACCTTTGGTCTCACCTATCTTGCGAGATGATACCCAGAATAGCTAGAAGACCGAATTCAAAATTTTTAAACCGGGTACACGAGTGCAAAAAAAAAAAAAAAAAAAAAAACAAGCAAGGTCGGTCCTGTAACTGGAAGTGCAGCTGGAACTCCGCACGAAGTGCGCTTGCGAAGATCCTTTAAAATGACGGGCGCCGAACTTTTCTTACCCCTCTCTCACCTGCTTCACATGAGACTCGAGTGCTTCATTCATCTCTGTCCTTTGAAACCCTATTCCACAGGAGTCGCACTTGTAGTTGCGGTGAAAACCACAAAGTCGAACTCAAGATGAGCGCCAACAATGACGAATTCGAAGAAATCCCGGGTACCGAGAAGATTTTCGAGGCCGGACACACAGAAATTCTTCTCCTCCCGCACCCGACAGACAGCCCAAACGATCCCTTGAATTGGAATTGGCAGAGGAGATACTGGCATGCGCTGCTTGTCCTATTCTATACCGGCTTTACAGCTGCGACCGCCAATAACGCTGGCAGTACTGCTGACCCGGTTTTGGAAGAACTGGTAAATCTCAAAGCCTTATCTCCATAAATGTGTTGGGTGGCCGCACCAGTTGCATTGCTGACCGTTCATTTCCCCAAATCCAGGGCATTGGTTATGACATCTACAATGATGCGGCTGGTGTGCTCTTCGCAGGAATCGGGTACTTTGCGCCATTTGTTGCCGCTCTGGCTACTCTTTATGGCAGGCGAGTTGGTTACCTCGTCTCCATGGTCCTGGGTCTCATCGGCAGCATCTGGTTTGCCAAAGTCATGACAGTTGGCGATACCATTGGCAACCAGCTATTCGTGGGTATGTCAGAATCCGGCGCCGAAACAATCGTCCAGCTGTCTTTGATCGATATCTTCTACTCCCATCGAATCGGAACTGCACTGGCTATTTACATTCTCGCAACCTCTGTGGGAACGTACCTCGGACCCCTGGTCGGTGGATATATCGCAGGAGGGCCACTCGGGTGGAGATGGGTTCCTTGGTTAGGAGTAATATTCTATGCGGTTTCTATTATTATCTTCTATTTCGGATTAGAAGAAACTTACTTCGACCGTGAACGATACCTGCAATACTACGCGAAAGATACGCCTGGGGTTGCCGTCAAGGGTGCAAAGACCGTTGAAGGCGGTGAGAAGGGCACTGGCGAAAAGTCTTCCACCGACAACGAAGACCCCGAGAAGAAATTGGCAATCGATGAGACCACTGCCCCCCCAGAACCTCTCATCCAGAAAGGAGGAGACCCGAGAGTTAAGAAGACATATTGGGAGAGCATTGCCCTGATCACACCTGCCAGCAACTTGAAGGGATGGGGTGGAAAGCAGTACCTCCAGCGTCTCATCCAAGGTTTCCGTGTGTTCGCTTTCCCCGCTGTTATCTTTTCCGGACTTCAATGGGGCGCTCAAGACGCCTGGTTGTCATTTTACCTCACAACCGAAGACGGCCTATGGTATGAAGAGCCATACAACTACTCCAACTATGGGGTGGCGCTTATGAACGTTCCATGTTTGATTGGTGCTATCATTGGTTGTATGTACGCCGGCCCGTTGAGCGATTGGTTCGTGCTATGGATGGCCAAGAGGAACAACGGAGTGAAAGAGGCAGAATACCGTCTCTATTTGGCACTCGCAAACTTGATCATCTCGCCAGTTGGACTCCTTATTTTCGGAATCGGTAGTGCGAGAGGATGGTACTGGCCACGGCCGTACGTTGGACTGGGTTTCATTGGATTCGGGTGGGGCTGCGCTGGTGATGTCGCCATGGCTTATCTGGTTGATTGCTACCCGGACATGGTTATCGAGGGTATGGTTGGAGTCGCGGTTATTAATAATACGCTAGGAATGATCTTTACGTTTGCATGCTCCGATTTCATTGACGCGGCTGGAACTGAAAACTCGTACATCATCATTGCAGTCTTACAGTTTTTCTTTACAGCATTGGCTATTCCGATGATTATCTGGGGAAAGCAGATCAGAAGGTGGACGGCACCCAGCTACCGACGGTTCTTGGAGATCAGAGACGGGTTGAACCAATAATCATAGTTTTGTCCTAAGTTTTGCACGTTTGATTGTTACTAATGGCCCTTAAGCTATAGCTATGTTAGCGATAACGTTAGTTTACCTAATGCAAGTTTTGCACTTTTATCTACCCCAGTTCGGTGTACCGAAGCGCATTAGTAGAAGTTCGAGGCTGTGATATATTTCTAATTAGAATTCAGGCATATAAGAACCATCGACAAATGACCTTTATGATCTTCACATATATCCCTTATATTCGTCTATACATGCCAAAAAACCCCCGAGTAAAATATATATTCAATTATGGGATGCTTTGATTTACTCCCGATAGATGTTCTGCTTGCAATCTTTGAGCAGTGCCAGAGCTTCATGGATGCAGCATCGCTAAGCGGGACTTGCAAGTCCGTCCGATCACTCTGGATCAAAAGGCGACAATCTCTAGCATTCACGATAGCTCTAACAGTAGTACCGGCCTTCGATGAAGCTCTGATCACTGTATGTAACCTCATGATATATATGCTTCGTTTCCCTTTAGACCCGCAAGTCCAAGGCTAACCGCAAGTTCACCTTGAAAGATCCGGGCAACCGCGATAGCAAAATCCCACACCAACACATTCATATCTAAGCAAGTCGAGGGTGAGACCACCCCGGACTTTCGCATCCTCCCTCGTAGCCTATCATATCGTAACTCACGACCAACATTTGACGAAATCCTTTCCGTTCTGGACCTCTATTCATTCATAAGCAGTGCTACATACTTCGCTCAATATGGCAATCGTAAACACCTCGTAGACCTGGCCTACTATCATGATAGTATCGATTGGGGACATGCGAGACCCTACTATGCGTGTCCCGCCGTTTGGCGGGAAGATACCCACCCGTGAAGTCGACATACCCATTTACGAGCTACGGATATTCTCGAGCATGTACCGCGTGTTCCTCGCAGGTGCTATGTTATCCGCCCCTTACATACATCTTGTATTAAGCGAGTCCTCGCCCTTACGAGACCTCTTTCTCCCGCATCAAGGGCCGCGCTCTATTTCGGAAGAGAACGAGCAGGCGACTAATAATCTAGATCCAGAATTGGGGTATAAACTCACCCCCAGTGATGTCCAGTATCTAGGTCAATCCTCAGTTTACTAGCACAATCTAGCTGAAGCACATGGCTCGGAATTCGCCGATTTCGTCAATCATTTGATCACACGCGGGCACGAGGAATATCACATAGACGAGGGATTCTCTTTCGGTGATACGACTGTCCCTAAAGGGATAGCTATGGGGAATGAACCTTCCGAGGAGGAATACAGGAAAGGCAGCGAGGTCCAGCAAATAATGATGTTTTACAACGCCTACGATATCTTATATCGACTAATCGCGGACCGCTATGAACATAATGGCTATGTGGACCGTGTAAAGGCGCACCCCGGATCCCCAGAGACCACTTCACAATTCAAAATGAAAATAAGAAACCCGGGAGGTCCGTCGAAAAGTACCCGCAGCATTGAGCTCTTCATGTTTGGTGTTTACCAGCCGGAGGTGTTTACCTTTCCGGCTTCTAGGAAGCACGTCAAGCCAGATTCTTGGATCTATGCCGGACCGGCGAGCTGGGAGATTGATGGTGTTGAGCACAAACGGTCCCTCATACCCGTTAGATCTTTGTATGCCCAGATGTTTTTGGCATCGAATGAGATCAGTTACGACTGGACGAGTGCACTTGCAGATCTGGATTTCGTGCGGTTCGCGCTGTCGCAGTGCGGCGTCATGTTTCAGTATCCGGAATGGTACAGAAACAATTCTTTCCATAAGGGGCTGTATATGGCGCAGGGGAGGGCCTTCTGGGGGCTCAAACGCTTTGTGCCGACACCGGAGTTCTTGGAACAGCCGTTGATGCTGACAAGTAAATTCCACAGCATAGGAATCAACGGAGTCCTCCCATGACTGCTTCTCATACATGCTAGAGTCCCAAGCATCCCACGAGTAAGCCTTATACTTGAGATTCAGAAAGTTTCTGGCTCTATAGCACTAGCAAAAGCCTAAGGCTTAATTAGAAAGTTAATTGTATTATAAGCCTTTTAATGAAACATGAAATACAAAGCGAACACGAATTAGTATTAGCATTAGGAAATAGGTTTAAAATTAAAGTTTAACTTTTAAAAGTAGTCCGTTTATCCGATTTCCACATTTTGAATCCCAACTAGGACAAAACAACCTTTTAAGACTCCGCAACCGTAACATACTCAGAACATTTAGTAGCCTGAGCATTCCCCAGATATCGATATCCAAAGTTCCCACCGATAGGATCATACGCAACATCAAAGCAGTTCAACAACTTTCTCCCAGAATTAATATATCCATCAAGGGAACTAATTCCAAACTTGGTCGGCTGCATCGGGTTCGGTGAAGTATCACCTTCGCCGGTATCATACCGAATCGCATACTTGCCTGAAGTACCCGGCACAGTAACATTAAAACTATCCCCGGTCTTCCAACGAGGATTTGCCGAAAAGTATGAATTTGGGATCCCAGTATCAACTAGGAGTGTTCCTGAGGTGCTAGCACCATCGTTGACATGGTACGCCATGGGCGCCGTATTCCAATCCCTCATACCTTGGACGTCTTGCTGCTGAAGTTTAGTCCATTCGAAATCCTTGGTATTCTCGCTGCTGAGACCGAGCCAGATTCCGTCATGGGTAATAGCATAACCTTGGCAGTAGTCCCCGCTGGTGATGGATAGAGCTTGCCCGTTAAAGGAGACCGTATCCAGGAATGCATTTGATATGGGGGCTACGCCCCGGCCGAAGCCGATACCCATATAGGCGACTGGGAGGGGAGATACGGCCCTAGTCGCTAGATCTGCATGGACGTTACGCTTGGTCTTGTATTCTCGCAGGTCTTCTCGCAGACACAGGATTTGGTTATCTTGGCAGCTGGGCAGCGGTTCCCGTCTGTGGTGGTGTTGAAGTCTGGGCAGCAGACTTCTTTGTCCTTGACGAGGATCTTGGTCTTCATGGCGTATGGACCGAAGCTCATATCGATCCATTCTTCGTAGCCTTCTTCGAGCCAGTGGCTGCTACTGTAGGCGATGCTTGCCTCAACATTTTTGGTGAAGTTGACATTAGGGAAGAGGTCCATGGAGGCCACTAGGCCGGTTGAACCAGTGTCCACAGTGGCGGTGATGGGGACACCCGCAATGGTGATATTTACTTTGGGAGGGTCATCCCAGTTCCCAATTGGGTATGCCCAGGAAGAAAAGTAAGACTGGGAGCAGGAGTTCGAGTCCCATTGGAAACCCTCGGTGGTTATAGAAGGGCAATCGGAGGAGTCAACTTGAGTAGCTCGCTCCTCGATGCGGGTAGGATAGCCGTGTATTTTGGGAATTACAATTGCAGAAATTGGTGTGAATGCAGCTGCAAAGCCAATAGCCAAGACTGAAGCCTTGGAGAGTTGTGGCTTTCGAATCACCTTTGAGGATGGCGACGGTGGCTGTCTACAGATCATCTTGAGAGTTGGGTTGTCTGATGCGGACGATTATGTTGAGAAAGAATAACATGGAATATTAACAGCTTGAGATATTTCATTGGAATTGGGGTCTAGAAGTGGGAGTGGAGATCCCAATCTGCAATCTATATATACACTTGAGAGGATAGAGTTCGGATCATCGAACTCGCATCCTCTATTGAGTTCACGGGGTCGTGAGATGTTGTTTAAAACCATAAAATCTTTATGAATACGATTCAAGGTGTTTCTAGTGTTATTAAGCTCTTACGGATCTTCGGAATATCCGCAAATGAGAATGAGGATTTGTCAAATGAATACTGCCGTAGACGTCTACAACTTCGTACTGGGCCAAGGTGTTGTGGTGACGTTGGGATTCAGGATGTGTTGTTGACAAAGACAGGTCGAGATTCAGGGTCTAGTGGCGAAAATTTAAAGTCGAGCCGGCACTAGGCCAGGGGTGCATACTCCTCCCAACCCCTTCTCTATTATGCGATGTGGTTAGCTCCGACTGCGTCGAGGAGCTAGCTAGTGTAGCTCCCCTGAACATCGTCAACTCGTCTAAAAGCATATATCACGGCATCCTAGTGTCAAGAGACTTTGACTGCGGACAGAAATGCAACCGATGGTTGTCTTGGGGAACCGTGACACCAAGGGGATGCATAACATCGTCATTGTCGAACAAGATTCGAAGAAAATTTCAGTGAGACGAAAAGCTTATATCAGTTGAACAATAGAGGCCCCAAGGCCGGAAAAATTAAGCCTCATGATGAGAGTTCGGTGGCCTGACGCTAGGGTGCGAAAGGCGAAGGTCTATAAAAAGCATATCGCTAACCAAGACATAGCGTTTTTTTTTTTTTTCTTTCACCGTTAGCGTTTTCCCTAGTATGTCTGAGTTCTGTTGCTATCGAACAAGATGTAACCTCGAAAGCGGCGACCAGTCGACCAAATTCATGCGACAAGAATGTGACGACGAGCAAACGGGTCACGGGTGCGATACGGGAACGCCGGGTGGAAATACGGAGTACCTTTTCCCCATCCTCGAAAAGTGAAATATCGGTACCATCTGCCGTTCGAGCCTTGAAAGCTCCAAAAGTGGAGAGAGCGGGATGTGACGCTGGCCGGCCTTGAGGTCTAAGTATAGGCAAGTCGAGCTTGCAGAAGGAAGTCGCATGCTAGGCCCTGCATGCAATACTGTAATCCAGACCGAACTAGGGTCGCGATACTACCTGGAGAGCAAAAAAAAATATTGAGCGAGGCATCGGAGCTCGAAGGCTGCATGACCTCCTCACATTGATATGAGAATTCCTCTGCAGAGCTAGATCGGAAAAGGCCCATCCTAGCGGCACGGCTGTCTGCGACATTTATTTTTTTTCGATTCTTTCTTACCATTAGTGATAACGCCTTGGATACATTTTTGCCGTAGTGGGGCTATGAATCCCAGATGTTGCATGGGAGAAGGAGCTGAACAAACCCAGCTGCGGGTTTGGATCACACCTCCTACGACTCTTCCCTTGACCGACGGAAGGAAAAGAGGGGGAAAGACCTCGCCGCAAGTGGATTTGTCAAAACCGCGGATGCGATATATATTCAGGCCGAAGACGCATCCTGTCTCCAGAAGTCCTTCCCTTCACCCCTAGCATTCATAGATATACTTCGTTCAATATCTTGCTTGACACTCGTTCGTTCCTGCTCGAACTCCCCTCTCGACTAAACTTTCTAGTCGGAGTGCTGATAATATCTGATTATCGGCTTATCGTCACTCGTTTCTAACACTTGCATCAGCAATCACTCCACTTTTACCGCCTTACAGAAGCAGCAAGTGACAGGCGTACGGGAAAACCCACCTTTTTTCAGCCTCCCCAGTTCTCGAGCATTCCTGGCCAGTCAATTGGACTATCGGCGCACGGCGACACAGGGTAAGATCGGATCTAGGCTGAACCTGGTCTGCTTGCAGCTGAAGAGCACCTCGTTTCGGGCAGGTTGTTGGATCAAACGTCGCATTTGCGCAGCCACTTGACTTTTCAGGGCGCAACAAACACCACTATCACTATCACCACAGCTTAGCTGCGTGAGGCCGCCGCTAAGAATTAGCAGCGAAAGCTTAAGGGTCCGAGGCCGCACAAGCGTGAATTACTTGCTCTTAACTATCGTTAATAGTGTAATTAGCGTGTGCGCGCAGGTACACCGGCACAGGAACAGGACGAGCGGATCAGCCTGTTTCGTCTTCTGGTTTCGAGCTCAAATAACTGCGCATAAACCCACCTACCGCCGGCGCATCTCTCTTTTATCTCTCCACCTCCCCCTCTTTTTCAAACCTCACAAGCTCTGCTTCTTGTTTATTTAAATATTAAAGAAGTTAAACCTCATCTTTAATATTTACCAAGTGCACTCCTTCAAAATTCTCACCATGCAGGTTAAGAGCTTTATTTTGGTTGCCGTAGGCTTCCTGCCAGCTGCCCTCGCGCAGACTAGCTCCCTTTGCAACCCCCTCAAAGGATGTAAGTACACACAAAAGCTACCCTGGCAGCGGAAACTGTGCAGAATTATCTGCGGTATATGGAAATCTATTTTTGAAAACAAAATTATCTAACTATTTGCTTAAAATAGGCTTCAAGGATGATCCGGCTCTCGGAACAACGTACACCTACGATTACACCCAGAACCATGCCGCTGCCCCTCGATTCGATATTGTTTCCTCTGCCTCGCGAATCTCGTACGAAGCCGATGGTATGCACATGAGAGTCGAGATGAAAGGTGACTCGCCGACGTTGCAATCCCAGTTCTACATCTTCTGGGGTAAAACCGAGATTGTTATGAAAGCCGGTCCCGGTGCCGGTATCGTCAGTTCGCTCGTCTTCCAGAGTGACGATTTGGATGAGATCGACGTTGAGTTCATTGGATCCCAGCCGGGCAATGTTCAAACGAATATCTTTTCCAAGGGTAACCAGGATGTCCACATCTACGGTGCAAATACTGCTGTTGCCGATGCTGTTAACGTCTTCCACAAATACACGGTTGACTGGACTCCTGATGCTATCACTTGGTATATTGACGGTGTTTCCGTCCGAACATTGACCCGAGCTGCCCTCGGAGACGTCTACCCGCAGACCCCGATGCAGATCAAATTCGGTCCCTGGGCTGCTGGTGACCCGTCCAACGCGCCAGGTACGATCGAATGGGCTGGTGGTAAAATTGACTACAGCAAGGCACCATTCGACATGGTTGTCCAATCGTTGACCGTTACCGACTACTCCACCGGAGCGACTAAGTATCGCTACAAGGACACCAGCGGTTCTTCCGGCTCCATTGAGATTGTTGGCGGCGGAGCTGTTCAACCCCCATCTTCGAGCGCCCTTCCACCACCACCCACCACAACCTCGAAGCCACCTCCTCCCCCAACTACAACCTCGAAGCCTCCTCCACCACCAACTACTACTACCACTCCTCCACCTCCACCAACTACTACTACTACTACAACTCCTCCACCTCCACCAACTACCACCAGTAAGTCCACCCCGCCACCGCCTCCAACGACCACTTCTACGACAGAGAAGCCGGAAACGACTACTTCTATCAAAGCCCCGGAAACTAAACTGGAAACCTCTACTTCTGCAGCCACCACATCTGATAAGCCAAAGACCACATCTACATCCGAGAAGGAGACCACTTCGACGAAGCCCACCAGCACTTCTCACTCCGTGTCCAAGTCTACATTCATCGTGGAAACCAGGCCAACCACATCCGGTGGAGCAGCTGGTGCGGCGACTACAACAGTCGCAACCGCCTCCACGAACGAGCGATTGGAGAGCACCAATGTTCCAAACAGTGGCGTCAGCATCCGTGCTGCTTCTCCTCTCATCATCGCTATCACCGCCCTCTTCATCCTCTTCTAATCCACACCATCCTTATTTTCTTTTTCCTACTGTCTATAAATTTTCACCATCATTTTTAGGATTGCATAGAGAAGCCACATTCCCACACGCTTTAACGGAACCCGCCTCCTCATTAATTCCACCATTATCTCTATCATCATAGTTCAAATATGCGGGTTCTTTTTCATCTCTTTCTTGTTCGGTTTCTTACTATCCTTTGACTCTACATATTTCGTTCCTTTTGCATAGCATTAGCGTTGGGTTACGGGTGTTTTTTGAGTATTTACTATGGACGATTATTACTTTGTCACGATTGTTATGCATGAGGTGGCTATACATTTCCTTTTTTTCATTCTCTCCTGCATGATTATAGTTTTTTGTTGGGTTGCGATTGGAGGATTTTTATGTTTGAATGGGTTGTAATGAAAAGCTTTAACTCTTGAATATACATTTGAATATTTACCTAATCGGCTGTATTTGCCTAAAACATGGAGCTTGAAATATATAACCCTAAGGTTCTTATCGTGAACCGAACAAGTCGTTCGACATAACTGCGTCGCTCCATATATATGGTTCGGCGGCTAGCTGCAAGACATGTCGGATCTCCACACCAACGTTCGTAATTCGGATCATAGCCAAGACAACATGTGGATAGAGCTGCGTAATCTGTCACGCTTCACAATTCACTTCGGAGAGGGAAACCTTGCATCTTAAGATTGAATATAATAGTATTAACTAGACGTCTAGGTAAAACAATAGTAACGTCGGCTGCGCGAGCCATATATACGAACATCTCGAACCGTAGCACATTAAAAAAAAAGTTCATACAAAAAATCAAAGCGAAATAATAATAATTGAAAAGGTCAAAAGCAATCCCGAAACACCTAACCGTGATTTATTCCCTCAACCCGTCCGCATCACGCTTCTGCGGCGGCGGGATCTGACTGCTTCCCCCCCTCACATAATACAGCGCCGTGGCCGCCAACCATGCGACACCCATAACACCAGCGACAACAGCATACGCAATCTTTCCGTTCTTCGTGTTATTAGCCAAATCCAGACCCAGCCCACCGTTGATGATACCCAAGATCATAAGCGCCCGTCCCCAATTGGCGTGCAAAGGCGCCAAAAGTGTCCTCTTCCCCCTCGTCTTGAACAGCCAATGGTGGATCAACCCGACGATAGGTTGGAAGAACATACCGCCCATGACTACCATTCCGATGATCGGGTGCGTCTCGTGGAGGAGCTGCAGGTCCCGGCCGAGCATGACACCGTACCCCAATCCTGCGATTGCAATTGCGAAAGCGGTAATCTGGATGACCATGTGGATGTGTACTTTTTGACCGGAGGGGAGCACGCGCAGGATGATCGCACCGAGCGGGAAGAGGACGGCGAAGGCGAGACCCATGAGTATACCGTGGATTTTGAGCCATTGCGGGATCTGGGCGAACGAGATACCCTCCGAGGAACCGGATCCTTGGTTGCTGGTGTCGCTGGTCGGAGTGGTGTTGGATCTCGTCGAGGATGCGCCGCCGCGCGAGGTACCAGTAGGGCTTCCCGTCGCTCCACTGGAAGGTGCAGAAGTCGTCTGTGCGGCGCTTTCGACGAACGGATTGGAGGTGTCACCCCCGGTAGCTTGAGCGAGATCGTAGTTAAATACGCCCATGACGTCGTGCTGGTCGATTCCGGCCGAGGGGCTGCTGTCGTCAAGTGCGTTCCCGTCCTTGGTGGCCCAGATCCAACTCGACCGCGACGAGGTGACCGAGAGCCCACTCGCGATCTCGATACAGTTGTTACATCGCACGTTGGCGATTAATGAGCCGTCTACGATTCCGCTGCCCTCGAGCAGCTGTAGGTCCACGTCTGGGTTGTACTGCGGTTCCACATGGCCCGTACCCGTACGAGCTGATACGGTGACGTTCCCGTTACCATCAGTGTAGACGACGAAGATGTGAGCGCCAGTCATGCCGCTGCCGATGCCCAGGGCTATCCATGATTTTCCGGTGGCAGGGCCGCGGACTTGGAAGTAGATGGCGCCGGAGCCAGAGGATGAGGTTAGGCTGGGGATGTTGACAGAGTAGGTGACCGTGCTGTCACTTGATGGTGTGAAGCGTGCTAATTGGGCCTGGGCGAGAGATGCCAGCGAGGCTACAATATTTCATATCATAAAATTAGCGTGTGTACTTTTATCTGCTGTGAACTTGCATTGGGAGTACCAACCTATCGCCGCAGCGGTGGTCGACAGCCGCATTTTTGGTGTTGAGGTTTGTGTACCCTACCAATATATATACCGACACGCCGAGAGATCCCGTATACAATACAAGACAAGGGCCCCGGTTTCAAAGATGAGGCCTAGAAACAGAGAAGAAAGGCCGTGGGGATCGAGAAAGTAGTCGTAACAGATTTATTTCCAGGTTTCTCCACGTCCGAGTCCTGGAGTCGCAGGTGGTGCTGGGGAATGGGGATGCGAGAATGGGCAGCGGCGTGCTCTTAAAGGGGATGTCGTCGCGTTACCCGAAGTTTAAAAACGAAGTCTTCCAGCCGAATGCAGCCCGACAGCAGATGCGTACTGTAAATGCAAATGCCTTACTTAAGTACGTCCTTGCATGGTATTAAAAGCAGAGTGGTGGTGGTGGAGGATGGGTTAGATATAAATAATACTATCGAACCCCAGACAAATAACTGGCGCCATTCATTCTGAAATTAAAACAAAGGAAAAGGTCAGCCTTAACCCCTTCTTCAGGCGCTCGCTCGTGCTGTAGTCTGGTCTGGCTCTTCCCGAGAACCAACATACCCCGGCCACCACTTCGACCTGAACGCTAAAGTTTCATCGAACCTCCATTGAACGTGAACCGATTCATTGATTACTTGGTCTTAATCTAAAACGTTATTGCCCAGACCCAAGGGCGGAGAAGACAAGAGGCCAAACGGTTGACCCATTTCCCAGATCAGCGAGTCTGGGCGGGCATTATGATGCTCTTATCTCGTCAACGTATCGTCCGCATTTGTACCCTTTGCATTCGAAACCCTTGGTCCTCTGTTGTCTTCCTGATCCTCGGAGCCCGCACATGCACACACGGGTTGGACTGAAATGCGCTGATGTTGCGGTTGTGGGGGAGCAGAGAGGTTGATTGTTACCATGTTCCCAAGGGGGCGCAGTCCTTACATCTTGCGTCTTGCATAGATGGACAAATCGGGTGCCGTATCGACATCCAAGATACCTACCTCTTAATCACGTTCGAGTACTTTCTTCCTCCCCGGTGTGCCGTCAGTAATAGTCATAATGTCTACGTAGCCATCTAGTTTCTGGGCTGTGGGAAAAGTATAATGGAGTATTGAAATTGGGATGGCCGTGATGGCTCGGTTGAAACCGAACAGGCATGGTCCCCTGCCAAAACGACCCTTCATCTTTCTCGATCGGGCAATCAGCCGACTGTAATCAAGGTACAGATGGAATGGCCTCACTTGTTGGCCAGAAGAAGCCCGAGATCGACCTATCTGTCTGTCTGCTCTTCGTTGGTCTTATAAACGTATTTCAGCGGCGGCCGCTGGATCTCGTCAGGAAATCTCCCCCATGGCCCCGAAAAACCGTTAAGGTCCGGAAAATTCCATAGCTGCCAATGGCCAACTTTTCAGAGCATACGTTGAGCACATGCAACTCTGTACTCATTCCGGTCGACGGAATGCTCGCAAAGTGGATCCAACATCTCCGAACACACCCCATTTTGACGTCTACCAAGATCTTGGATAGTCCCCTGGCCGCGTAACTCCCATTGCCTATCTGAGGCTGGGCCGAGTGAAGATACTTTTTTTCATTTTTCAGCGGATGCAGTTTTCGGGATGCATAGCGGGATCCTGATCCATCACCACACGTTCGCAAAAAAGAAGAAATGAATTTTAATTCTTACAAACAGCTGACAGAGCAACCTCAATCCTGGCGAATCACGTCGGCTCGTTTTGTAATTACAGATCCGCACACACCCCCAGCCCAGGCCTTGGCCGGAGGGGTTCCAGCAACCCGAAAAACAAAGAGTGGTTTGCACCTGCAGCCAAGGGACCCCAAATTAGCTTTAGACTCTTAGCCTCACCCGTGGGTATTTCAACCGAATATGCAGCTTGCTTACCGCACTAGCACCCAAAGGAATGCTACGTCACACGAAAGGGAGCCATAGCGATATCCAAAGGATCTTCATGGTATTCTCTACATTCACCATATTTCTTGTAGACGTTTTCGGTGTAGATTCGGTAAGTCATCGCGATTTCTTGATATCGACCTCTTCCAAGTTTTAGAAGGAAAATTCGAACTTTGCCTTATGGGCACTATGTACTAAAAAAATGATATATTCCGAACCTTGACAAAAAAATACTCCGAATTCGGCTAACGTTAATCTCAACCCAATCATAACGTTTTTCTTTTCTTTCTCCAAGCTTTTGAAGAACCAAGTGTATGCACGAAACCAACAGAAACAAAAAGTCTTCTTGATATAGATGTAAAAAATAAAAACAAGGGACACCGGAAGGATAAATCAATAACTCCTACACAAAATTAGGCACTAGCTTCGGACTCCGAAAGGAGCGAGAATGTGATCCTTTTCCCTGAACATCAAGAAGCAAAGTGACGATTAAAATGATAAGAGCGTAAAAAAAGACAAAGGAATCAGCGATTGACACGAATGTACTTATGAAAAGAGAAAACGATAAAGAAAAAGGAAAGAAAAGAAGATCTCGAAAGAAGTCAACAGGATATGCAAAGATAGCTGCACCGCCTCACTGACTAATCAACACAGAGGCGATCGAAGACATGGCTTTATCCGCGATCCCATCGCCTTTGTCAGCGGGATGATGATGGTAGCCGGTGAAGTACCTCTTTGATCTTCTCCATTAGATCGAGAATAAGGAACGGCTTTGTGATAACATCATCCTGTAATAATGGTTTTAACATTTAGCCCTGTCATCAATATGCATTCCCGACGCTTATATCTCAAATATTTTATGATATCTGGATATATTCGCCGCTTCGGGATCCGAATTTAAGCGTGGACAGGACTTACCATGCCGGCGTCAATCATGAATCGCACCTGCTCAAACCTTGCATTTGCAGAAGTACCTATGATGGGGACGTGAGCCCCTGTCTGCGCCTCATAGTCTCGAATCAGCCCTGTAGCCGTCGCGCCGTCCATCACCTAATGAGAATCTTATGTCAGCTAGTTGCATTTATGGCCTCTCTGGAATGTTTGTTCCGTTAAGGTTATATCTCCTAACGTTATCCAGCCTCAAACACTTACAGGCATCTCCATATCCATCAGGACGACAGTGAACTTCTCTCCCCGCTTCAGAAAATCCAATGCTTCCTCGCCGTTATTAGCAGTTACCGTCTCACAGCCTTGCGCCATAAGCTGCTTCCGTAATATCTTCTGGTTCAGAATGTTGTCTTCAACCACTAGCACCCGGTACCCATCACCGAGCTTGGGGCCTTTGTTCACAGGCTTGTACTCCAACCGGGGCATTTTTATTGGCGGCGGCTGAGACGGCCTCCGAGCTCGCGATAAAAAGTCGTCTGCAGAAGATTTCTCATCACTACCGAATGAATATGCACGTTTTACAGGTTCATGGGCGAGGGTAGGGCCGTGAGCGGCTGGCGGTGCGTCAGTCCGTTGTGCATGGAAAAAGAACGAAAAGGTGCTGCCGACTCCTAGATTGGAATCAAAATGTAATTCTCCACCAAGGAGGAAGCATAAACGACGGGCGATAAAGAGTCCTAAACCGGAACCACCATACGAAACGTGTGTTTTCTGAAATCGTCAGCTACGGCGATACAGGATGTACCACGGGGTGTCGACATAGACGTCAAGAATACTAACCGGTGCCTGGTGAAACCGCTGCCCGAGGACTGCTTGCATTTCTTTCGATATCCCAATTCCAGTATCCCGAACGCTTACTAGCATGTACATCCCATTCGGTTTCTCCTGGGTTGGAGCTGCTGGCTGTTTTTGGTTTGGTGAGCTCGGCGATTTCTCTTCGTCCAGGAAGTTGTCCGTGAAGGACGGCCGCGTACTCGACGAATCGAGAGAAACACAAATCTCTTTCTCTCCGTTTTTCTGGCTGGTAAATTTGATGGCATTCGTGATAAGGTTGATCTATAGATATTAGTCATAGCGTATACTGGCTTGATTTGGTGAAACTAACCAGAACCTGCATCAACCGGGCTGGATCCACAAGCCACCAGTTCTTTATACAATCTCTACAGTAATTATCTGATATCTATACCGCAAATCTCTCATTAGCCCAAGGTAGGTCGAATAACTCAAGACTACACCTACGGAGAACTGCGCCGTGATCCCTTTGCTTTTCAGCTCCGGGACAAATATTCTCATACCCCGCCGAATGATATCATGAGGTTGAGCGGGAATTGGATCAACAGTTAAGAGACCCGCATCCAATTTCGAAAGATTCAAGATGTCGTCAATGATCTTCTTTTGGTGCTCTCCACATGCCAAAATGGTGTCCGCGGCTTCTTGTATGGCAGCCAAAGCGGCAGGGTCGGCGTCTATGTCCACCAACGCATCTAAGGTCATCTGTATTTCGTCTGCCGATTGAAGGATTGCTGAAAGAGGGTTTCTTAATTCGTGACTCGTGCTAGATTTTGGTTAGAATTTTCTCAAAATCATTTATTAGTGATTGTACGTACACATCCTAACAAATGTCAGCAATACTCAAAATGCCAAGTAGATGACTAATAACACCTACAATAAAGTTATCCTGTTGCCGCTTCCTTTCTACAGCTTCGGCTGTGAGCTCTCGCTGGTACTCTTCTGCCAACTTGATACTTGTGATATCGACAAGTGTCCCAAACCACCCAGTGAAGTTCCCGTCATCATCATAGGAAGGATGGATAGAGTTTCTGCACCACGTAAGGAAGCCTCTGCCGCCTGGGGTAGGATCGTTTCCGAATCTGAACTCCTCAGCCATGCTACCTCTGTCTTCTAGAATCTTGTTGAACAAGGCAACGATTCTCTCGCGATCTTCCAAGTAGAGGTATTTGTCCCAGACGTCCGGTCCACCGCTTCGGTCCATGCCACATATTCTCCACCATGCATCATTCGCAAAGATGATTTGTCCTTCTTTGTTTATACAAACAAGACCGACTGGTACACTTTCCGCGGTCTGTTTCGATTGTTAGTTTTGCGAGCCGGACTAACATGGGGACTTGCTTACACGAGTGAATAGCGTCTCGCTTTCTCTTAGTTCCTTTTTCTTCTTATCTAGGCTTTCGGTCATCAGGAGACTATGCGCTCGCGCCATTTCTGAAGTCCAAATTTTTAGAATTCGATATCAACAATTTGAGTTTTGCATTGAGAGCGACGAACCTGCTAGTTTGCTCTCTAGTTGCAACCTCTCCTCATCTTTGACACTCCAAATCTTCGAGATCGATGTCGATAGGATATTTTGAAAGCTGATGAGCCACTCCTGATACATTGAATCGTACGGCCGCCTGTGATTCTGTCCTATTATGACAAAAGCCTGGACGGCACCAGAGTGCTTTCGAATCGGCATGGTTATCGCATCTTCGCAAACGCCAAATCCACGGTATGGCATCTTATCGAGATGATTGAGTTCGGTCATATTAAGCGGCTCCCGGACACATCGTTTTTGCTGGCCATATGTATGGATCAGCCGTTCCCGGAACAGCTGCATTTTGTTGTGACCTATCGCATCAAGATCGATGTCCCCGCAGACCTTAGGGTCCAAACCTCGGCTTCCCATATATTCGCATCGACGCCCGTCTTCGCTCACGCGATATAGAATGACGAACGGCGAATCGCGGGGATTCTCATCCAAAGCGTCAAAGACTGCACTCCAAAATCCATCTTTTAGACCGAGTTCCTTGACTTGTGTGAGCTTCGAACTCAGCGTCTGCAAGCTCTTTTGGTGTCGTTTTTTGATAATGGTATCCGTCTCGAAAAGTGCGTAGGCAAAGGTCCCCAGGTAGTACCCCTGTTCGTCCACAGCTGGAGAAAGTATGAAGCTCACATATGACTCTTCTCCTGGTATGGATTTATTGAGGAAAAACAAAGCGGCCTCTCGAATGACAGTTTCTCCGAGCAAGGTCTTGTCAATCAAGGGGACCAGGTATTCATGCCCTTCCGGCCAAGCCTGCGGAACAGTCTTGCCCATAATATAGGGATGTCTTTCCTGAGCTACTAACAACCCCCATGCCAAGTTGTAGATGTTGATATAATCGTATCCTGTATACAACACAATCGGTTGGGACATATACATGATAGCATTAATCGCGGTTCGAAGAGATGTGGACCATGACTTCATCGGTCCAACCGACGTTTTACCCCAATCGATCGAATGCAGCAAGTTGAAATGCTTGCGGGCCTCGCCAAATGGTATGGGACAGTTTTCGCGCGTCCAGTCAAGTCGAGGGAGAGAGCCGCCATTCGATCGTATCAGGATTTCCTGTGCAGGAGAAAGATTGTTTTTGAGGGCTAAAGTAGACAAAGAACGTGACACCCGGCGGCTGCCACTCGGCATTGACGATGTGTAGCTTTCTAGCCCTTGGACGTCTTCATCTAGTTCCTCTTTGCGTTCGCTTCCCCCAAAACCGAATGTTCCAACATAACAGCCCTCTCTACTTCCGTTCAGCGCAACATTGCGCAGGTTTATCCGGTAGTTTCTATACGTAACCTCCAGCCCCGTTCGCTTCTGAGCAATGGGCGGGTCATCGCTCAAGGCTGATCGGATGACTGCGAGGAGCTTGTCATGGGATTTTCCAATGATATTGTCTAAAGCAAGGTTGGTGTAGACAATGGCGCCATTGGTGATGTCTAAAACGAACGTCGGGCGAGAGTCGGTCCTGAGGAATTCGAGAAGGTAGTCCTGAACTGCGAGTCCCATGATATGTCGTCTGATATAGTAGCTACGAGGCGGGACAAAAAAGGGCCAAGTGAGCTAAAGCAAAAAGAGTGGTTCGGCTAGGTTATCGATGCATGTTCCCCGGCACCCGATATTTGTCCGCAGCCAGCTAGGGAGTTAAAAGTATCGAACCTCCTCGACTCGACCTGGCCTGACAAATTAACTCTACTATGGGGTCGGACGGGTGATGGGGGGGTTGGAGAGGCTACGGGTGCGATTGAATCCAATGAACCTGTGGTGAATGATTCGACAGGAGTGATATGAGATCATGAAGTTAGCCTGCCACGGGGTCCCTCAGGATGGACCTACCAATAGCCATTTAACCTAGCCGCTATTATGTGAGAATTAGAAGTCGTCGCCTCAAGACGCATGCGGCCCAGATCACCGCGGCTGCATGCTTGTCTGAGATACCTTCGCAAACGTGCATACAACACATTCCAGCGGACCCGGGCGAACCGTGCCCGTAGCCACGGTATAAAGGGTGCATCTAGGTCCATATGGATTGTAAAATGCAGAATCGGATTCTCGGATTCCCAGTGAGATTACAGTGAAGCGCGAGCAATCTCTCAAAACCGACAGTGCTGTGAGCTGAGCTCGAGCTACCCAAGAGCGCGCGATCTCGAGCTAACTTGGATCGATACCATGATCGATCTGCTGGGGGCTTTCCTCGAAAGAAGATGTTGTGTTGTCCGGCTGTGCTTGTCCTGGCTTGGTCACACAGGGGCAGAGAGCGGGGCTTGCTCCTCGCAGGGTTCCCCCTCACCGCCACTTGAAGGTTTTCACTGGGCCAGCATGGGGGCACGGTTCGAGTCTAGCCCTCGGTCATAAACGCAAAAACGCCTTGAATGGCAACTGTGGCCGATTCTCGAAACTCGTCCCATTTCGGCCTCCCGATGAGAATATTCGAATCATCGCGAGACTTCTCACCGGCCGTGCGTCGTGGGATTGCGTTTGCGTGAGTCACGGAGCCTCAGGTTCTCTGTTTTGTCGACGTGGCCGGTGCGACAAGCGGCTGAGGCTTCAATGATGCTTTAGGATATATGATCCCGAGAAGATCCTCCAGTTCTTTCTCTCGTGTCCCATCCGGTCCCAACATGACCGAACGTTTATAAGAACTGCAATCACCAAAGCGCATTCGCTTTCAATACTTTGTCTCCCATCAAATTTTCACCCATTCTCTCTTTAAGATCGGGTTGAACATATCAATTGCATCAATTACGGACCTTTAGAACGCGTTAAAACGTTTGCTGCTCTATTGCCAGCAAAAGACATGGCGTCCCTCGTCAACTTTGTCAAGTCCGCCTTTAACCGTCGAAAGGACGGCGTGTGCCTAGTCCTCGGCCTCGACGCAGCTGGCAAAACTACATTTCTGTACAAAGTTGCCCTCGGAGAAGTTGTGACCACTATTCCAACAATCGGCTTCAACGTCGAAACTATCAAAATCGGCAAGCACGATGTCGCATTCTGGGATGTCGGCGGCTGTGACAAGATCCGCCCTCTCGTGCGGCACTATTTTGTACCTGGCATGGTCATCTTATTCATGTTGGATATCCACGATGAGCGGCGAAGCGGAGCCTTAGAAGAACTCCACTTCCAGGTTCTTGAAGCCGTATCAAACTTTGGAGTCGCATTCGTGGGAATTGTGTTCACCAAACAAGATTTGCCATATAACCAGGAGGCCAAAGAGGCGACGAAGCTTGCTGTTCAAACCACAATGAGGACGTTTCGTACTGTAAAATGGAAGATATTCGACGATGAAGTCTCTGCTGTTACTGGTACAGGCATTCAAGGTGTTTTAGACGCCGTCGGCGAAGCCCTCGATACTTGGGATCCGAAAAGCATTCCCATTAACGCTACAGATGAGGCTAGCAAGCCTCCCCAACCAGAGGTCATACCGACTACTGAAGAACTTCTCAAGCGTATCCAGGGTTTGAGAGATACCAAGACCACTACCTACAGATACCCCGAGCTCTACCTTGTTAGCATGCGAAACGGGAAGCTTGGAACATGGGATCACGCAGATCATCTATTCGTCGCAAGTGTGATTCTCCACAAGGTCCTCGAGAATCCCTCGCAGACCACGACTCCCCAGCAACCGGTTCTGGTGGCTGTGGACGAATTTCTCGATTGTCTGGGTTCCTTGTTGAAAGAAGCACCTGGGAAATTCAGAAACACAGCGCACCGTACCCTTACCACTTTCTGGGTCCACCAAGTTTATGTCGCACTCCATAGATTCCAAGAACCAGTCAGCGGCAGACTATCCGAGTGGCCAGACAAATTCTTTGCTATGCTCGAAAAGAACCCGCACTTGATGAACGGCAGTCTATGGAAGGACCACTACACTAAGAATTATCTCCTCTCTCCAAAGGGGAAAGATAACCTTTTGATACCGGATCTCGAGCCCCTTCCATCATTCGAGGGAGTGCAACGAAGGAACCTATCCACCGGATACGACTCGAAAAGGCTGGGAGAGGACCAGGCGGCCCGAAGACTCAAGCGGTGGGCGTATGCAACTCTTCAAACCGTCAAAGCAACAAATACCCGGCGTGGACTCGTCGTCAAGAAAGCTCTATCCGACCTTCAAACTGAAACGATCCGACAGAGGGCCAAAAGTTCATTAGTTGAACCGTATTCGGAAACGCAGGCGTACTTCTGGATCCAAATCGTCCATGCTGGCATGGAAGGCATTCTTAAGAAGAGCCCCGATTTCGATTTCACCAGAATCTCATATGAAACAATCGAGATTCTGTACCCGGATGCATTTGGCGCAGATGACCTCTGGAAGGAATACTACCAAGAGGCGGACTGGAAAGGCGTGAAGGGAAGACTCAACTTTATACCCCCAAAGAAGGGCAAGATCATTCCCAATTATTCTCCAATTCTCGAAATCCACCAAGATTGGAAAACCGCAGTTTCCGAAGTCATTGTCCCTACAATGGAAGAATTGAAACAACGTGCAAATTGGATCTCCAACTACCAGACCGAGACCCCGAAGAAGGAGGAGGAGGCCCCCAAAGACTCCAAGAAATCTAGCTATGAACCAATTGATGCAAGAACCACGTCGTTCCATGATAATGACGACGATGACGATTGGGTCGAAGTCGATGACATAGTCACAGCAACCTCAAAGGTTAAAATAGCTGACACAGTGGACCAAGCACCCAACTACGGAACAGCCTCCAAATCCCAACCCCCACCACCAGAGCAACCTGCCACTACAATCGAAAAAACTACCCCTCCAAGCCCCCAAAGCTGGCAAGAACACGCCCAGCTCATTCAAAAGATCTTTAGTATACTACCCAAAAAACAGTCCGAAATCGTCCATACCCATATCTCTAAAGTGGCCTACAAAGAGATCAATAAGGACCGCTCTCAGTTGACTAAGATGACATTCTGGGTTCGTATGATCATCGAAGCTTACATCGATACATATGGCCCCTCTCTGGACGGAAGTGAGAAAAAGGAGGAGCCGATTACCATGCATGATTTCTTGTCTAAAAACTTGGAGCTAAGTTGGGAGGATCTCTGGTTGGTTTATTACACCGAGTTAACATGGAAGAGCGCAAGCGCAAACGAGACAATCCTTGGTTGTGATAGGAAGCAATTGAGGAGCGTGAGAGGCTGGAAGGAGCAGAATAAAGCTGTTTGAATAATGGGAGATATATATTTATGTACTTTTTAGCCTTTGAAATCTTTTCTTCTGTGGTTTAGCTCTGTCCTCTAGATGTAAAAGAAAACTATATCTTTACAATATATATTTCTGGGTGTATATCTGCACTGAATCATTCAGGCCGTTCTTTAACTGTAACCGTCAAACGTCCCTTCAAAATCGGCGTAACTATCGCCGTCCATTCCATAAACTCATCTTTAAACTCCTCTGCGAACTGCATCTCATACCTTCTCACCAATCTCGCAAGGATAGTCTTCATCTCGACCATTGCAAGGTCCATGCCGATACAAATTCTCGCGCCTCGACTGAACGGCATGAAATAATTATCCATTTGCCGCAAATTATTACTACCATCAAGCCACCGGGGTGGATACCACTTGAAAGGTTCCGGGAAGGCTTCTGGATCCGTGTGGTAAAGGTAACTGGAGCTCCATATGATAGTTTCCTCAGGGAGATGGTAGCCGAGGAAGTCGGCTCCGCCTTGAGGGACGTCTCTGGGTAGAGGCGCGGGGACTCCATGGCTAAAGCGAAGCGATTCTTTTATACATGCTTGCTGTTTACGCGGATTGATTAGTTAGTTGGTAGAACTCAGAAAGTGGAATTTGCAAAGAAAGCTTACAAGAAAAGGTAGCTTGTCGAGAGTTTCGTCGTTAATCTGCGATCTCGGTTCTGGCATCACCTGCTTCAATTCTTCTAAAAGACGTTGCTGGAGATCAGGGTTCTTAATAAGCCAATACGTCGCAAACGTTAAAGCGGTTGCTATTGTATCTCCTGCGGCATTGAAAATAGCGAAACCCTCATTTAACAACTGCTGATCTGTAGCAGCCTTCCATCTCCCCTTCGGATCATCACGATACAGCTGTTCCAATGCTGAGAACAACTCCGTTCTATCACTAGTCTTCTCCCAGGTTTCCTTTTGTTCAAAAACCGCGTCCTTAACTTGATCCTGGAAGTCCAAAATATCTGCCATAAGTGGATTAACAGTCCTCGTCACCTTTCGACCTAGAAGTTTAAAAATCTCGCCGGTAAAAGCGAATGCTTCCGGCCACGCAAAATGTAACCCGGCCACCCCAAGTAGCGCTTCAAAGGCTAGATGCGAACGCGGTGCAAAATTCGGCTCGTCAAGTGAATCGAAACATTTATTGAAGCAATATGGCGAGATAACATCACTACCGAAACATCGGAAACCTCGTTGGATTTGCACGATACTACCCTCTCGCTCAAAATCCGCGAGACGGTCTAGGAATTTTGTAACTTTATCTTGAATCAACCCTTCGAGTTTGCGAACTGCCTTTTTGTTGAAATACGGATGAAGGGCTGCTCTTCGCATATGGGCCTTGTGCGGGTCCGCGATGGCTATTGACGCTTCGTGATGTTGCTCGATGTCATAGTATTTGAGATTTTTGGTAAACTGGGTGCCGACCCTATAAATCCTGCAAACACTCCATAATTAAAAAACAAATTCCTACGCTGTATTAATTTGGGTAGTATAGGTCCACAAGGCTCACTGGTTAAAAGAGTCGATGTCCTTTATATGAACGGCATTATGTGCGATTCTAAATATCGGACCTAGATCGTTGAAGAGTTAGGAACGTCATTTTGAAAAGGCATAAGTAGAGCGGAAATCAAGTGTACCATATCTCTGATGCCATTCATCGGCCTTGAAGGCAATCCTCCCTAGTCCTCCGCCGACAAACCAATAAAGTCTCGTGGGCAGATCAAAAACGAGTTGGCTTTTTGGGCCTGGAATTCTTGATAGTGGATGGAAATATAGCCTGTAGATGAAGCGAAGTGGGACGTAACCAAACACATATAAGGCGATAGCGCCCGCTACAGTTTTTAGGCTGAAGAATCCACGAATTTCCTGTAAAGAGAAAGAATCGAGATAGTCACTGACTCTCCGTATAACATCGAATAATACAGGCATAGTGAATGTCCACTGGGTATGGTGAGTTGATCCACGATTGGCCCAGAGAAAGTGCAGTTCCAGGAATACAACAGTTGCCTAAGCTAAGCTGCCGTATGTACTTTGTATCCTTCCGATACGTATACTGCTAATGTCAGAGACAAAATTAGGTTGGGAGGCATAAAGAGGGGAACGAATTCTAACGATTTGCGTTCCTGCTCAACAGCTACGTTGCCTGCTCTGACACCACTTTGGCCCAAGCCTGCCCAGGACAAATTCCAAGCGCCAGGACGCATGTGAGGTTTGCGACCCGCATATGCACTCATGAGCGTTATTGTTGACGCAAGATCGCGATCACTTGAGCCAGAAAAACTGGGCTCTAGGTTACCAGGACAGGGCCCGTGAACCTGGTTATCGATTATGGATTGATTATCCCATCAGCTAACTTTAAGCTCCTGTGAGCCTTTGCTGTTGAGACAAGCTTAGCTTAGAGAAGGTCGTAGCGAAGCTCGGAAACCTAGGACTCGATCCGGTTGCATCAAAGGGCAACTCCGGCAGATGAACTAGAATTCGCAATGTTTTGGCGACAAAATAAAACCTGACTCGATGTCAACATCAATAAGTGCAAAAGGTGTATCACAATAGGATATCTTGTGTTGGCACGCGCACGAGCCACGAGTATGAGATGAAGTAAGACAATTAGGAATTGGTTCCTTCGGCACGAACCGTAGAGTTTGGAACAATCCTTTCTAAGTGCGACAATTTTGACAGCTTTATAAGCTTAATAAGGCGTTTCGTAATAAGTGATATTTTTACTCTTCAAGGGGCTGGAAACAAGGGTTCTAACAAAGGATACAGGTTTACATAAGATCTTCTGCATATAACCCCGCAGTTAACAGTCTTTCTCGAAATAGGAAGAGCCCCCTCGCATGATCAGTGAGGTGGGTACAGCATAACTCATGATTCCCACTGATGTTTTTCTTTAAACTTCCTCCACGCACGCTTAAATCGGTGTTTGGAGCGCACAGTACAGGAATGCAAGTTGCATTCGACTCGGTTACTCATCTTAACAGAGCCCCACCGGCGATAAATATCGCAAAATTTCAAAATTGCGAAAGGGGCGCCATTGGCTAGAGAAACCAACGGTCGCAAGTCAAGTTGAGACCCGAATACTCTGATACGAAATCTATCACAAGCTCTATCTTTATCTTGCTCTATCAACATAATCTTTACATTCAAAATCAAAAGCCACACTTCGGGCTGCTGGACATCTTAAAATGGGGATTTGGAAATCCTGATTTGAAAATCCCAATTTGTTTAGTGCAGGATATGTCTGCGCCAAGTCGTATTTTTATCCCTACCAGACCACACCCCTGGTTGGTTGGAGCCTCCCCCTCTTAACATTCGCTCAGACCGATAATAAGATTGTTGAGCCAGCTAGCTATCTTAGCGGCTGGGAAGAGTAGAACGATGATCCTATTGGCGAGTTTTGGCGGCTCATTGCAGTGTTAAAACAAGGTAACCCGAAAAGTATGAGCCTGAGCCTAGATTAACCAAGATGCAAATGTATAATAATCCCACCATCGTCGCGTCGCGTTTCTTTTCAGTAAGCTGGTTTCTTTTTGGGTCTTTTTCTTTTCTAAACGGTCGTTTTTGTAAATTTTGATGAGTAACGGTTCGATATGTCAGGGAGCACGGATGGACTCTGCTCGTTGTATGACCAACGAGGTAATAACCTTATTCCGACGGTCTTCTGCTCTTCAGATCTGACCCTTTTATTTCTTTAGTGGCGGTGGTAAACGATACTTTGTACTTCACAAGCGGCTCATACCTATTCAGTCGAGATCGGAAACCAGCCAGTGATCCCAAAATCCATAAAATCAACTTGGCAGACAATTTAGGTGTCGACGGGATAATAGCGCAAGCCTTAATAGAAACCGAAGATGCTCCCGATGAATTAACCAACAAAGATGCCGGCATCGGTACATTTTTCTATAATGAGGAAATTCCGGAAAAATTATGGGCATACGCTGCCGTTAGAAGGAGCGTGGATACTCCAGACAGCGTCAACCAGACGGATACGATGTGGGCATACGATGTAACAGCAAAACAGTGGAACAATGAGACGATCGACGGCGGAGAGTATCAATGGTTTAATCAGACAAATGGATTTGTTGCAACAGCTCCAGACGGCCGAACTTGGTATGGTGGGGGCCGGGGTCTCGGGATCTATAAACAGAATCCTGGACTTGTATATTTCGAGGGAAATGCGGCGACGCCGAAATGGAGTTTTATAAAAGAATCAATAGATTCGGAGGCTATCGATACACCAAGCACGGTTGGTGGTTCGGCAGTCTATGTACCCGCTGGCGACGCTGGCATCATAGTTTTAATGGGCGGTTTCGATGTACGTTCGATATTTTCAATGAAATGGAGTGATCGAGAGCTTGCGGGATTTACTAACAGTGCCTCAGTCGACAGTGAAAGGAACTATGTTCGCTGAAGGAAGCGGATTAGACTGGGATCTCCGACCGTTATCAGATATTTACGTTTACGATATCGCGACCAACATTTGGAATAGGATAGCTGCAACCGGGAGTACCATACCAACTGAACGTGCGGAATTCTGCACGGTTGTTAACAGCGCTCCAGATGGCTCATATCACAACATCGTACTCTACGGCGGGTGGAGCCAGTTTTATGAAGCCGCATTTGCCGACGTCTGGGTGTTAGCTCTACCAGCATTCCATTGGATTCAAGTTGACGACCAGAATAACCCCGATACTCGAACGTCTGTGAACAATCTCGATAATCCTGCGATCACAACTATTGGACGTACAAGGCACAAGTGCAACCTCTACAAAACCACACAGATGATCGTAACAGGAGGAATTGTATCGCAGATTGGAGATATAAAATTAAATATTGACGCTTGTAACGCCACGCATCCTCCTTTCCTGGTTCTGGATACGAATACTTTCGTTTGGAAGGCATCGATAAGCTCCGCCTCGCAAGATTACGAAGTCCCAAGTTTTGTCCAAAGCGCTGTCCGTAATAGGTAAGGAATACAATGTGATATGTTTAATTGGTGAACCACATTGACATCTAGGTCGTAGAAACTCTCCAGCTAGTGGCTGGCCTAATGCTCGCGTCGAAAATCTCTTCACTCTCACACCAATACCAACCACATCCTCAACAACCTCTTCAGCTCCAACCAACGTAGAATCCACATCTCCAGCAGCGAAAAGCGGCCCGTCAACAGGCGCAATCGCTGGCGCAGTCGTAGGCGGCATTCTAGCCTTGTTCTTCATCATAGGCGCCATACTGTTTTGGCTTCGCCGCAGAAAGCAGCTTCAAGAGCCGGTCTTACCTGGCCCTTACGACTACTTTGACCAAGGAGGAGGAGGGTTCTCGATATGGCCAAAGGCTGAGCTACCGTCAAACCTGCCCCCTGCCGAACTACCGAACAACTATTCGGCGATGGAGCTTCCAGCCGGGACAAATAACGCCGAACTTCCAGCTGAGTCGGCAAGAGTTGAGTTGATGCCGATGTTGGGTCGCCGCCGCGAACCTCAACCAATGATACCACCTCCTCCAGCGCCATACCGGTAAGACGCATAGACCTGAGAATAGCGTGCGAGACATGGCAGGGGTATTTTTCCGTTCTGCCTTTTAATCAGATGAACCTCGATATGGGTTCTTGGTTTCAGGTTGTGAATTCTATTACATTAGCGATTAGAGGAGTTTGTTGGTGTTCGGTTGGTTAGTATAACCTGCTTTTTGTTTGTAAATATATTAGCGAGACTCATTTCTTGTACAGAGGATCCAGTTGTTTTCTTATGTTGGATAACTTGGATGGTACAGACGTATATACATGAGCGGACCGTTCTAGTAACTATACGCAACTACTAGGTATTCCATGGCTCAATTTATTACCAAGAACCAACAGCGGCTTCATATTTTCAAACCTAGAATCCCAAATCACCTAGACTAGTAGTGATTCTACTAAACCTAGTAACATCGGAGAAACTGAAATGAGGTATCACATTGTATTTTTTTACCAAAGTGTATATTCAGTCCAGCAACCCTGTCTACATCACGTCAATCAGAATTGATCAATATTTAGCTTCGTAGTGACCTTCCGATCTGATGCAAGGTTTTATTTATCTGGATTTTCCAAATTTACAATTATCTATCATATAAAAGAACATCTCTGATCAGAAGCTGTGCCGGACAAACATAGGCTCACAGGATATCGTTTAAAACTGATCAGGCGTCGTGTAGTGACAACCTTCGTGCTTGAGGTGACTTTAAACTTCCAATTGAATAGATAAAACTCATGGCCGCCAATATCCGTTTGCGTAGATCTGAGATTTCAATTCATGACATTTCCGTCTTATGAACAAACCCGGTAACACGCTATATGTCTGCTTAGTTTGATGGGCCATAAAATCGAAAAATCGGACTCGCAAGATCGATCCAACATTCCAACATTTGACGATATGATCTGAAAATCTGGAACAAGGTAGACAAGGAACAATACGAAATTTGCGCAAGGTATCTACACGCATGGTTCCGTCTATACAATATACGAAACGTAGGCAAATCTGGGATCCGGGATCGGCTGTACAAATTTACAACCCGTTGATATCACCATCCTCGTCGACCCTGTTACTTTTCAGCCAAATCACATCAAAAATTTTTCGATTCTCGAAACTTAAAGGTCCAGACTAGATACCTCTATTTCTTTTATTTCAAACGCTATATTAATAGCCGATGTAGCGATCAAATTAGAATTCCCAAAGGTGCCAATCTCAACCTCCACAATGACGACCGATGTATCTCTCCCAAAGACGCTCGACATGGACCGGATGACACTCATCAAGCTCGGTCTCGCAATTTCATACTCCACCCCGTTTTACCGTAATATAACGCCATTCGAAGTCGCCAACGATCTCTACGCTCGAGTCCGAGTCAACAAGACCTTAAATTACACGGCGACATTAGCAGAGATTCTCGCTCCGGATTTCCAGAAAACAGAGCAGGAGGTTCCTCTTTTTCGCCCGTTGGGACAACAGCCGGCATATCTGATATCGGCGGTTCTAAAAGAGTTTTTTGACACACTCCCGCATGAGAATCGGCATGCTATGCTAATGATTCCAGCGGTTATACTGCCGACTTTGTCGACAATATCAGTGATTTTAAGGTTTTTCACGAGATGCTTTATTACAAAGATGGTGAGGTTGGAGGATTGGTTGATTATTCCCGCGCTGGTAATTACATATTCTAAACTGCGACGTTGCAAAAAAAGTCTTGTAAGCTGAAGTTAGATAATATGACAGGCTCTCGCTATAACAATGTCGGCTTCGGTGTCAACTGGTAAGGCAACTAAACCCCAGGCTAGGGCTGTCCAGACGTCTCCGAGCGGACTAGTGTCTTGAAAAGATATAAACTAAACAATCTATAGCCAAAGGATTAGGAATGCATATTTGGGATGTAACATCGAATGCCCTGGTCGAAACATTAACGGTACCGATAACTACCATATTTCGCTTCTATACCTCTGCAAATATATACTCACCACCACAATTTTATCCTCATAGAACATCGTAATTCGCCAACATTTCGTAACGTTCTGCCACTTCTTCATAAAGGCATCTCTACTAGCGCTTTACTATCGGCTCAGCCCCAAACCCTCTTTTCGAATCGCTGTTCTCGTAACGGCAGTCATAAACCTCCTACACACTATCAGCAATTTTTTACTGGTACTATTAGCTTGTACGCCTTTGCAATGGCCGAAAGCTATGTATACGTATAAATGCAAGATCAACCAGATCACCTTGAACTTGGCCGGAGTATCCATTTTCATGCTTCTGGACATTATAATTGTGTAAATCCAAATAGTAACTCGCCCCACAGAGAAGCTTAAGATATATACTGACTGAGAGCATTGTATACTACTAGTCTCTTACCAGTTCCGATAGTATGGAGGCTTCAGCTCAGGACCAGCGAGAAGGTCTTGACGTTAGGGTTATTCGGTCTTGGGATCTTGTAAGATTTTATCACCTTGATACCGGCAATCGGAGGATCTTATAATACTAACGTAATATTAGAGTATGCATCGCCAGCGGTATAAAACTAGCCCGTTTACCCGCCCTCGTATACGATGTCGACACAACCTGGGAAATCGATAATTTCCAATGGACACTGTAAGCACTCCCCTCCCCCATCACATATATTACAACTCGATCACTAAAAAGACCCGTACCCAGAATCGAACTAAACCTAGGAATAATCTGTGCCTGCGCCCCGGCATTCCGCCATCTAACCTCCCGCCCCCGCCTCAAAAGATTCTACCAGGAGCGTTTTCAAGGAAAACGGATCTTCTACCCTCAAAACCCTACACAACCCCTCACCCAACTCGAACTCCGCAAGATACCGGGCGTCAACCATTCCGAGCCCATCGGGTCCTCGTTAGCCTTACAGGTGTCCAATGCGACTAGCGCTGCGGCTACAGATTCAAAAGCGGGTAGCGGCAGTAGCGGTGCAGCTGCATATCTCAATCCGAATCACAACCGAGGAGGACGACAGGGGATGAAAATACTCTCGAAGGATGATTTGGATCTTATCGAGCGCGGGGTGGTGGGAATGGACTTTATCGATGCCTGCGGGGAGTTTGAAGCTGATGGTGGCGATGTGGAGCGGGAGAGTATTTATACGCATGATTTGACAAGAGCTAGTTCTCGCGCGCTGCCGGATGATAGTGAGCTTGATGGAGGGTTTGAGATTGTGAAGGGATCCGGTGTGAAGATTCGCTAGTCGGGCGAAACGAGTATTTCTGGAGGTATGGTCTGTCATTATTTGCGCTGTGATTTTAACTACACATATGTATCATTTATTCATTATGTCACTTTGGATAACTATCAAGCAGTCATTAAAGAAATTAGGAACTCGCAACAATCCAATTTCATTCGCTAAAGGGATGCGCCGAGAGAGTAAAAATACACGTGGCTTGCCGTTAAAACAAAATATAGGTCCCGAGCTCTGATTCACAAGGAAGTGGATCCTCTCGTGTGCAAGAACCGATTCTCCTCTTGATCCCGTTGTAAATACAAATTTCCACCTCCCAAAATAGCGCTAAAAATACTGATCCGGTGTAAGAGTAAAACTATCAAAACGCTCCTGGTATATCTTTTGTAACCGCGTAGACACTGTCATCGTGTACCAATGGTGGCCTGTCTAGATTTTGAGGCTTCGCCAAAACCGGCGTTTCTGTGGTATCTTCCTCAGCTTGAAAAGTGGTGACGAGTGGGCTCTTCTCTAAAACCTGGATTTCGGGAAGGTCGCCCATGTGAGCGGCATCAGCATGGGGAACTGTATTGGTAGTTGTGATAATTGGCTTTTCAGTAGGTGGTAGCACATCCGGGACTTTTGGGATATTGCTCTCGGTGCCAGACCGTTCATTCTTTTCGGCAGACGGCTGGGTGACAGCGGTATCGGTTACTTCCTGGTTGTTCGCCATCTGTGCCGATAAGGGTTCAGGCGTCTTCACTTTGACATTCCCCAGATCAGCAATGAGGCCCTGAGACCACGCATTGGTTTCATCAATTGGAAGAGCTGGTGGTGAAATTGCACCTGCAGTTGCAGAATCGCCAAGGCTGGACCTGATGACAGTCGAGAGATCGGTATTTTCGTCAATGACGGGTTTTGGAAGTTCGGCGCTGGGGAGGATGTCCGATACCAACGACGAGTAGTGGTGTTGGTGGTCGGCGGCAACAAGCGGCACGGATGCGTTCAATGCGGGCGGTGTTGTTGGCTGGCTGTACACACTGCTCGAGACTTGTTGTAACGGGGGCCGGCTGGAATCATCGCTATAGACGCTGGAGGCAGCATCATCAGGAGGTATTATCGGGGGCGAGAGGAGGCTAATTGGCTTAGCGTCCAAAGGATCGACTGTTACAGGTTGGGACAGAGGAGTTGGTTTAGCGGAGGGGTCCTGAGCAAGGGATACAGGAGTGGATTCGAGATTGAAGGAGGTGGGATGTTCCGGCTTGACGTCTGGCGAATTCACGTTATATGTTGGGTCTCGCGTGGGGACGGGTTCAACAAATCCACTGTCTGTTCAGCTCGCAAAAATATAGAGATATATGTGCCACCGTCAGTTTCGCGGATTCTGCGTAACTAACAAAACTAAAGACTTCTCAACGGTGTGTTCTGACCTTTCCTGTCTCCCGAAGCGAACTGGTCTCTGCCAAAGTTCGGGTCCTGTTTTATGGCTGGAAGCACACCGAGTGCGGCGGCGGCGCCAGAAACCGGGTTGTCATGATTCTTGTGTTTGTGCTCGTTGATGGTGCCTAATGCGGACTTGGATTCCTGCTCCAGCGGCGAAACAGTCGAAAGACCTCTGCTTGTGCCCGCACTGTCCGGCACTGTGGCGTTTGTTCTAGGACTGACCGCTAGATAATCCTCGCCGTATTTATCTAGAGTGTACATTTTGTCTTTGCCGTTTACAGGCACATCTTGGGCTCCCGAACGGTGGGGAGGGTTGATGTCTTTCGGCTCCGTGTGAGCAACGCCGTTGGTGGCTAGCGGTTCACCGAGATTGAAAGACTTGCGGAAACCGGGGTCTCGAGCATTTGGCGGCTTGTTTGGATCTGGCTTGAGGGCGGACGGCGCAGCTGTGGAAGGGGGCGATTTCGAGCCGGTGGAGCTGGAGGTGCTCTTCTTGTGGCCGCCGGACGGGTGGAGTATCGACTTGATCTTTTCTTTGAAGGTCATTGCTGCGGTGTTCCAAGGGATCTCGGAAACGAAGGCTGGGAATGCTGAGGTGGAGGAGGAGGAGGAGGAAGGGAAGGTTCGCCACGGACAATTGAGGTGCCAACGGTTATTTTAACGGAGTACCAGCTTGCGGGTTGAAGCTATTTGAACCGAGCTGAAGCCAGGCTAATCGCTACGGAGGGCAGATGGCGTTTTCCGCGAATCACCTAGCCCGGACGCTGTTTAGGTAATGGCCTTGACGAGGGAGAAGGAGAGAGGAGAATATCTCGTAACCGCGAGGCTGGTCAACTATAGTTACTAGCTGGTTTAATATTTAGTTAGATTGGATTTGCAGTCGTCGAAGTTAATCACTGCACCCGATTATCAGACAGAGTTTGGTGAAAAAGCACTGTGAGTGGAGGGGGGTCTTCGAACTCAAAATACTGCTACGGGTATCGAATTTATAAATAAGTATACATATAAACATATAAATATGTCTACGCATTATATCATGGTGACTATCACGCAATCCTGGCAGCTCTCCCAGAACCTGCCCTTTAGCTGTACTGCCCTGAATTGCGAGTGGATCCCCCTCGCATTCTGCATCTCGAAGCCTCGCCTGTCCCCTTTAAAGCTTCCAATTGCAAGAATCTGGGGCAGGCAACCAGCGAGACGACGAGAGCATGGGTTCCCAGGCCGGCAGACTTCAAACAGGCATCTATGACGTCGGCCTCGCCTAAGCATCTCACCAGTCAGAGGGCAGTGGCCTCCGTTCTGGCTGGGCTAAACCCAACCTGCAAGCCTTCGGTACGACACACCGCATCTGCAACCACCCCGAAAGCCTCTTAGTTTCTGTAACTTTGCAGCCTGACAATTCCAGGTCGCCGGTGTCTCTTGAAGGCCCCCTCTAACTGGCATTATCCTCCAATGTGATTTAATTTTTTCCAATTCTTTTTCCTGGGATTATCGTTGCAGTCCTGGCCACTCAGACAGAGCTACCAGTAACACCACCATCGTTCGGTCGTTATTGCTTGTTTCTAGGCGTTAAACACACGCACGCCCGTTTCAACCTCACTACCGCATGTGTCTGAAACAAGAAATAACAAAAAATTCCTCGCTCGACGAAAAAGACGCTCATCCGAACAGGAAATACGGAGGAATACGGGAATATACGATATTGTCTGAGAAGGGAAGAAAAGAAAAATGGACGTCTTCAACCTCTCCAACCAGCTCACCCCGGCACATTTCCCTAATGCATCCAAAACCCCCACCGAAGCAGTTGTGACGCCTGCAGTAGCAATCACCCCATCGAACTACCTGCTGGTGTGGATTGCTGTTCAAATCTTCAGCACACTGTATCTCGGTGGTCTCGTCAATCGGCTTTTCACTTCGATTGGCTTGAGTGCGTTAGGTACCTTATTCGGTAAGTTTGCCAAACCCGCCCACCATCCTCTTTGGGAGTTCGACGACAGGCAGCAACACGCTTTTTTCTGACATGCTTCTCAGACAAATGGATTTCGTGGTATCATAGCATGTTCGGATTAGTGATGCGATACGGAGTCGTGCCTTTCTTTTATAACACAAATCTTCCGAAGGGTAAAATAGGGGGATCGGAAACGTGGACTCTTATCTTCGGTGCCGGCTTTTTTATCGGCCGATATTGGTTTGTGACGAAGGAAGGTCTGTGGAATCGTGATAGAAGCAGAGAGCCAAGCTTGATTGATGTAGCTGTAGGACGGAGCCTCTCCCCTAGCCCCAGCGCCGCTGTCATCATATTAGATGGCAGTGAGGACGGCGATGTTGCTGTCAGCGAAGAAGAGAATTACGGCGTACCTGTAAACGAGAGCAAAGAAGCTAGCGCATCTATAGATGGAGAACAAGACGAAGAAAGCGATGAAAGTAGTAGTGAGGAAGAGGAGATAGCGGTAGTAGATTAAGGCATATGCGATCTATGCGATCTATCCGGTATATTCGTATCTGCTTCAACTTAATCGCATCTATTAGCTCTGATTAAACAGCTGCTTTCATTTAGCCTTACATCTTTATAGTTCTGATAGCTTGACGACTGTCTATGCCTAGCTCTACGACATATTGCGCCAATTCTTTCTACTCTAAAGTTAAAAGTTATAATACTATCGATGGCATATCTCGTTTTAATATAACTGGGACGAATTCTCTCAAATGAAGAAAACCCTCTCACAGTAGGACAAAGCATACGATACACCATCACGACAATAGCAGTCTCCTGCAAAACCATGTGCATTTGTAAATTAGAATGTGTATGTCAGATAACTCCCAAAATGCAGCAATCCACAGCCGTGCCTCCTCGTAGCTCATGTAGATCACTATGGCAAAGCACACCTTCGCCATATTCCACTTCAGCGCGACCGCCTCCCTCCTCGCTTCCTCGATCCTCTTAATCCTCGTCTCCCTCTCCGGCGGCATTTGGCGGGACTTCTCCCTGCTAACCGTCGATCTCAAAAATGGCTCCCAGTTCGAAATGATCTCGTTCTCACGAGACCGCGATTCCTACGCCACATACGGCACGTTCAATTACTGTATCCAAAATATCGATATGGGCAACGGCTACCAAAAACAGAGTTGTTCCGACCCTACTGTCGGATACCCAATCACCGAAGTGCAAACCGCGATCGATGGGACTAAATTCTTCGCGAATAATAAACACGTAGACGGGCTAACGAAAGTGATGATCTTGCATCCTATCGTGGCGGTTACCTGTTTTCTCGCCTGTGTATTCTCCATCAGGTCGGGTTACCTTAGAAGTGTGGCGGCGATGGGGATCACGTTGTTATCGTGGATATTGATGACCGTCGCCATGTCGATTGAGCTTTACCTGTTTGTTATCGTGCACGAGCATGTGACTAGCAAGGAGGTCGGAGGCGGGAGTAGATGTTTCTTTGGCGCCGCGCTGTGGAGTCTCGTTGTGGCATTCATTCTATTGACTTTTTCAACGCTGGTTATGAGTGCTACTGTGTGGCAGGGGAAATATTGGTGGAGAGGGAAAGAAGTTGGGCAGAGGAAAGTTAGGAAGAGTAGGGCGACGCTTGCACGGGGTGTCGATGGGGAGGTCGTCACTTCGACGGATAGTTCACCGGTGAGGAGGTGGAGTAGAGATGAGAATCGCCATCCTTTCTGGAGGCATAGAACGGATCAGGAAGCTCTTGTCTTTGAATAGTGTAGTTCTATTGTATAGCCTATATAATTATATCTAATGATATCCTACTTTCTAACCTTCTAACCTTTCTATCCCGCTCTTATAATCTAGCCCTTAGCTCTGTAATCTAGTTTGAAACTCTATTAAGCTATCATATAATGTTGGCGTACAATCAATCTTCGTAGATATTGGCATTACTAAGACCTGTTAGTAAATATCAAAATAAGTGAGAATAGAATTTGCCACTTACAAATCTCCCAGGCCCTCTCTCTTAGGTGCTTCTTTATTCACCCAGATCGCGCAGCTGGCTCCAGGGCATGTGAAGTCACCCCATCCCTCCTCGTCAATTACAACCTCACCTTGCGCCCACTCCAAGACATCCGTCCAAACCTCTCCAGCGTGCTCTTTACCGACATTCATCCTTTTCGTACCAGGTTCTGCATTGGACAGAACAGCCGCCAGACCAAAAGACTACATTTTTGTTAGAACAAATCCGGCTTTCGAGAGAGAGTAAAGGGCAATAATTACCTTATCATGTGTTCCTTTCCTCACCCACCCCACACAGTTCGGCTCATCCCAATAATCGTTCTGCTCGCCGTAAGAATAAAACTTCCTCGCAGCCAGCATCACTGGTAACTTGCCGCCGCACGCGGGCCCTTCTTCGTTATCAGGGTTCTTTGTGCCGAACAGATCACCGTAAAACACACACGGATACCCATCAACCCTCAACAGAATGACCGCATACGCCAAACTCTTCATCCACCCCTCCATCCGAACATAACTCGCCTGCCCCGGCTGCGTATCATGATTCCCCACCACGGTAACCGCATTCACAGGCACCTTCTGCACCAGCGTATCGTCGAACAACTTCCTCATATCCGCTCTCTCAGACGTACTAATCTCGCAGAAATTGTAAAACAACGGCGCATCGAACAGCGAGAACTTACGACCCATCATGTCCAGATACTTTATCATATTCTCCGCCGAATCTTGCCACCACTCACCGACGAAGAACCAGTCACCCGGAACCTCCTTGTCCAGATGGGCGATGAAGTCCCGTAAGAACCGCTCTGAGAAGTGTCGCGCAGCATCGAATCGCATACCCTTCAGGTTCAATTCCTTAGATACCCATACTCCCCAGTTCTTGATATCCTCCTGGACTTCCGGGTGCGAAAAATCAATGTCCGCGAACATGAGGTAGTCGAAGTTTCCTTTCTCCGTCGTATCGACCGAGTTGGACCAGACTTTATCCGTGACCGCGAAAATCGCCTTCTTTCCAGTTGCATTGTCGCTTTTTATCACAAAACGTTAGCCTCCTCATTTCGCATGCGCAATATTTTGGTGTAAAAAATAAAAATAAGAAGGGAGAAAATGGGACGTACAAATCTGTCCCGCTGAAATGATACCAATGCCACTTCAGCTTACTATACTGCTCCCCTCGTCCCGGGAAATCGAACCCAAACCAGGCCTCGATTTCGTACGGGTCGGATACAACCTGCGTTCTATCATCAGGGTTGACTTCGACGACCTGGCATTTTTCGGTATGGTCTGCGCCGGCTTTATGATTCAATACCACGTCGAAGTAGAGGCCGACGCTGAGATCCTTTGCGAGGTCCCGGAGGGCGATGAGGTCTTCTTTGGATCCCCATTTTGTTGGAGTGGTATTCTTTTGTTCGAATTCGCCGAGGTCGTATAGGTCGTACTAGGAATTTTACAAGTGTCAGCATACAAATATTAGGTAGCGGTATGTTTATGATGGTATGTATTGGGACTTACAATATCGTAGCCGTTTCCCTCGGGCGAGCTGGCTTTACACGCTGGTGGGATCCAGATGTTTGAGACTCCGAGGTCTGATAGGCCCGGTAGGACTTTTGCGAGACGTTTCCAGTGTTTTCTGTCTGCAGGTACATACCTGAACGAAGTAAATGTGTTAATGCGCAATTGTAACACGAAATACTGCTGATGGGACAATGTTGTGTTCCAATTGTGTAACTTACCATTCGAATGCCTGCAGCATCGTCGCATTGACGGGCGTGGGCGGAACGTCTGCGCGCGCAAAAAAAAATCATTTCAATTAGGTACCGCCATTTGTATTCTGACCTGCATTTTAATTGAATATATTTTCGGAGTCACTTACCACTAGACATCGTGAATATTTGCTGGTAGTGTTGATATCAATTTAAGGTAAGTGATCAATGCCACCTAGTTGAACGAAAGAGAGGATCTACTGCGAATCATCTACAGAGAGTATAGCCAAAGGGAAAGGGTTCGATCTTTCGCCAGGGCCCTAAATTTTTTTTTAGTCTCTTAACCGGCAGACTCTTTCTATGATCCAGACGTCATTCTTCGTGACGCACGCCAAGCATCTTGAAAGGGTCTGGAATTCTCCAACGCTCAACACAATCCATTGCGACTAGACCAGTATCGTGAAGATTGTGTAACATAGCGACCAGGGTATAAGCAGGCCTCAAATGAATATAACATTTTCCTTCATGATTTCGTAAGTACAATTGAGGTAGACAAAAAGGGTATAATTTGTAATGTAATATCAATAGAATAGCGTATGCCTTAATTCTTCACGTGCGAGTATTTAGACCACTCCGGCGACTTCCACCCATAGTGAACCGATCTCTGCAATATCAAAACCCATCATGTTAGCAATCTGCTTCACCGTGTCATAAAAGATTTGAAGAAATGCCTCACCTTAAAAGACTTGTAGACCTTCCCCCCTTTCCCGCCATTCTTGACCAGGTACTCTGCCAGTTCTCCGTGGCCTTCTCCCTCGGCGACATCCATTGCCGTCTCACCATCCTCTCCAGCAGCGTTAACTTTGACCCCGTTAGCTATTAGAATTTTTGTAGCCTCAAGATCCCCGTTCTCAGCTGCCACATGCAATGCCGTCCATGTCCTCCACATCTTCGCGTTGACATCAGCCTTATAGCTTAACAGCAGCTCCAGCATGTTCAAATCCCTATTCTCCACAGCAACATGAACACCCGCTCTCCTCTCCATCCCCACAATTTCCGTCTTCGCGCCCTTTTCCAGTAACAGCCTAGCAATATTGTGATATCCACCAGCCACAGCAACCACCAACGGTGTCTGCATATCCCATCTTCGCTCGTTAATCCCAGCTTTATTCTCAATCAAGACCCTAACGACCTCCTCGTGTCCACACATCACCGCCAGATGAAGCGCCGAAGAGCCCCACCTCTCCCCTGCAGCCTTCGGATGCGAATAGCCGTACCCCGCGAACGCCGTCTTCGCAGTCACGTTCGCCCCGTTCTCCAGCAACGCAACCACGATATCCTTCTGTCCCGCCTGAGCGGCCTCGTGCAGCGGGGTAAACCACTCCACGCCGTTCTGCGGCGCATTAACGTCCGCTCCGAGCGCGATCAAACGCCGCGCGAGAACTAAATTCCCCTTCCGGGAGGCGATGTGTAGCGGCCGGAGGTACTTCTCGTTCGGGGCGTTAGCGTTGGCTCCCTGTTCTAACAGCGTGTTTGCAATCGGGAGCATATCGTGCTGTATGGCTAGATGCAGCGGGGTGTTCGCAGCGGAGTCTCGGCTGTTGGGGTTGATGCCGCGGCTGAGGAGGAAAGCGGCGACGCCCTGGCGCTTCGAGGCGAGTGCGGCGCATAGTGGATCGACGGCATCCGGGAAATTGAGTTTGGCGTTATGCGAGAGGAGGTATTGCACTATGTCTAGATTTCCAGAGGCGGACGCTAGACTGAGCGGGGTGGCGCGCCGTAGTGATTGGGCGTTGATGTTGGCGCCGTAGTCGATGAGGGCTTTGACGGTGTCGAAGCAGCCGTTCTGGCAGGCGTAGTGTAGAGCTGTCTTTTGCTCGGAGCTGCGCTCGTCGATGTGGGTGAAACCCACACAGGCTTCCAGTGGTTTGAGCAGGGCGTGGTCGTTTCGGAGCGCAGCCTCGTGGATCGGACTGAGGTCGTAGACGAGCGGCTTGTCTTTCTCCTTGCTCGGGAGGATTTCTATGACGATTGGGTCCTCGCTGGTCAGTCCGAGGCCGAATTTCGATAGCCAGGTGCGGTCGCTCGCGCCATTTGCCAGAGGTAGAGATTCTAGGGAGGGAACTTCGTCAAAGCTGGGGGGTGCTTCGAACTGCTCGCTGCTGGTGCGGTCATGCTCGCTAGTCTCGTCGTAAGTTGGCGGTAGAGTCTCAACTTGGGCTAATGGGGGGAAGTGTTCATATCCGGGTGTTCCGTTAACGTTGTTGGGCCGGGTTCCGTTTGAGCCAGCGTCCCCGTTCGCTTGGTTAGAAGTCATCCTTCTATAAGTTTATATAGTATTTATAATAATGACTTCTGAGTCGCAAAAATGCAATCCAAACGATGCCCTTTTACGCTTTTTGCGCTGGTCGGAAATCAGAGATTCATCCCTCTGAACTACTCCTCCTTCCTTTATATCCCTTGACGGCTCGTGAGACGGGGACTCCGGGGTAGATTATGCGTCTGGCCATAACGTTTTCGACGGCCGCGGACCCGACTAGGACGAAAGGAGCACAATCCGCAAGTCTGATGAATCACCCAATGCAGCCAGCACGGCCTGACGCTGATGGGCAAGTCCGTCGTCTTGGATTGGATGTGCAGCTGCAGAGGATAAGAGGGGTGGTGGGGAGAGAGAGATCCTCCGCGCAGGCAGCTCTCGATCAAGCATCAGCCAAAAGCTTAGCAGCTTCCCGTTCCAGAGATCTCGCTCTCGGACGAGGGTGGCCATCTGCAGCGCTGGTGATTAATCGCGAGTGATTGGTGGCGGACGGGGTTGGTGGGGACGGCGGGCGGTGATTGGGCGAGGTTGCAGTTGCGGTGGAGCAGAAGGAGCTGGTTAGTCAACGGCGGGCTTGGCAGGTGCAAGCGTCATTCTGAATCAAGCCCGAAAATTTCACTATTTTGAGACCATCCTCGACACCGCTGACAAACGAGCCCCAGGTCCAACTTGTGAGAACGAGAAAGAGAGTGAGAGAGCGAGAGAGCGTCAGACTGTTCCCATATAAGTCGCCCGCTGCTAGATACCTCCAGGGCAGAAGCAGCAGTACCCTCAACGGCATTCGAGATATCAAAACCATAACGTCACAAGAAGGCTGCCACCATGTCTCAACGCGTGAACCAGCCGTCCGGCCAGATCAAACTCACAAATGTCTCCATCGTCCGCATGCGCAAGGCCAAGAAGCGCTTCGAGCTCGCCTGCTACAAGAACAAGGTCCTCGAATGGCGCAACGGCGTCGAGAAGGATATCGATGAGGTCCTCCAGATCCACCAGGTCTTCCTGAATACCTCGAAGGGTGCCGTCGCCCCTACCGCGGACCTACAAAAGGCGTGGCCAGGCAAGAGTCAGGAGGAAATCATTTTGGAGATCCTAGCTAAGGGAGAGCTACAAGTTGGTGATAAAGAAAGAGGCCAGCAGCTGGAGATGCTGCAGAAGGAAGTCATACAGATCGTAACGGAAAAGTGTGTGGATCCCGGTTCGGGAAGAGTGTATACGCCTGGTATGATCGAAAAGGCACTGGAAGGTTTGATGGGCAGGAATCAAAACAGCTCCAACGGCGAAGGAAGCAGCAGTTCGGCAGCTGCCGCCGATGAGAACGGCGATAAGGGCAAGGAGAAGGCGAAAGAACCCGAGAAGGAAGCACCGAGGTGGACGGGTGTCGTTACCACCAAATCAGCCAAATCGCAAGCACTAGAAGCCATCAAGGCGCTGCTATATTACCAACCGATTCCTATTGCCCGAGCGAGGATGAAGCTCAGGATATTCCTTCCATCCGCCGTTGCGAAGAAGATCAAGCCAAGCGTTACAGACATGTGCGATAACGTCCTCGACGAAGATTTCGGAAGCGATGGATGGAACGCAGAAGTCATCTGCGAGCCGGGGATGTACAGGCAGATCAGCGACCTAGTAGGCAAGGAAGCGAAGGGAAGAGGCAGAGTAGAGGTTCTCGACACCGCAGTTGTTGCCAACGACGAAGATTGATGACTACGGTTGGTGTTAGTAGCATGAGCAAAAAAAAAAAAGTTTTTCTTATTTCCTTTTCGGCTGGGTTTGGTCTATTCATGGATTTGCATTTCAAGGCGTTTATAGAGCGAGCCTATGTTCGGAGATATCCTTTGATGTATACATGTTACAGATAAAGCATTCTACCTAGACGGAAACTCAGGAATGTCGCTGCTACGAATTCACAAATTTAATCATCCCCTACGAAATTCGTTGGAACTGCGTTCTGTTTTGTTTTTAAATATTTTTTTTGAGACGGATAATATAGCTGCTGAGACTACCTCAGGAGCACATTGATATTCCCAAACCTCTCTTCGCCAGTCGCGTGAATCGGTATAAAGTGTGTTTTTTACATGTAGAAAGAAGTCGTTAAAACCCCCGTGATGAATATTATCCCGTCACCAAAAGCAGTGGATTAATGCATTTCCCAGAGAGAGATGATACAGTAAGGAAGAAGTAGTAGGAGGATGTATAAGGGTAACAAGGAAGTCGTATAATAAAGGCGTAAGGAAAATGCGAAAAAATGCCGACAAATATACAAAAGCGATACGCCTAACCACCCTTCTTCTTGGAGACACCGACGGTACGGCCGCGACGACTATAACACACACATATTAGTTAACTCGATTGTCCCCAAAATTATCACGAAAAATTCATCGAAGAAGAGCGTACCCAGTCGTCTTGGTGTGTTGACCTCTAACTCTTAGACCCCAGTAGTGTCTCAAACCACGGTGACATCTGATCTTCTTTAATCTTTCCAAGTCCTCACGGAGCTTGCTCTGGAGACCGTTGGCGAGAATCTGGTAGTGCTTGCCGTCGACAATGTCGCGCTGTCTGTTGAGGAACCAAGTTGGGATCTTGTAGGCAGTTGGGTCCTGGATGATGGTGATGATGCGCTCGAGCTCTTCGATGGTAAGCTCACCGGCACTGTATAGATATAGAAAAAAATTAAATTAGTCTTCGAATTCACCGAAAATAGTCGTAGAGTCGAGAGGGTGCGAAGGTTACATACCGCTTCGACAGGTCGATATCAGCCTTCTTGCAGACCAAGTTGGAGTATCGGCGACCGACACCACCAATCTTGGTCATGGCGTACATGACCTTCTGCTTTCCGTCAACATTGGTGTTGAGGAGACGCAACTATATCCGTGATAAAATCCATCCGTCAGCATTTCTATCCTATTTTTTATAATGCTTTAATGCCCTAGTGATCCTCCTTGTCGATATTCTTCTTCGAGCTCAGAAATATCCTCGAGGGCAACTACACGCCCCCACTCTCTTTCCACCTCTTGATAATCGGGCAGATCGGAATCATCGAATGGGAATACTAACGATGTATTGGAAGTTGGATTTTTCGGGGTTGACGAGCGACATGATGGGCGGTTGGCGGTGTCGTCCGGAAGGGTTGTCGTGAGGAGAGATGTCGAATCGAAGTTTTGTCTTCAATGCTGCACGATGGTGTTTAGCCCAGCAGACATTTTGGGTGTGAGCCCACTAGCCGCATTCGGGTTAGCGAGAGGGCTTTGAAGCCCTACCCTCAACAACACCGAAAGAGGGATGTTTGTCGCGCTGAAAGGCGGCAACACAATGCTCAACACAATTATCCATCCTACAAGGCAGCCAACACAAGGACTCTTTGAATCCCTGTCGTAGTTACTTCCCTGCTTTTGTGTTGGTCTGGGAACAAGACCATGACTTCCTATAAATCCTCAAAATGGTCTCGGACCAGCCACCTACAGGCGCAAGAACAATGTGATGAATGAAGCCAGGCTCTCCCGGCTTCCTTTGTTTCTAATTTCTATCTTGCTCCAACCTGGAACAACCCGCTCATGACGTCCCCCAATGTACATATCGAGTTAAAATAAATCAGTCTGAGGTTCAACATACGCAACAAAAACGTGATCGATTATAAATATTCTGAATCAATGATTCCTAGTCAAAATAATTGCGGCCGATTCTGAAAATTTCCAAATGATATCATTTTGAAGTCTACAATGGATACCCCTACCAAAGCGACTTCCAAACTCAAAGCCGACTGAATTTGCCGTCACCAAGTTGTCATAATTGTGCAATTTGATCGATATCAAAAATTTGCAAAACTGATATCAACTTCAACACACTGACACCGGGACAGAACCACCTCGAATGAAAAAGCGGACGGAATCGGAGAGTAAAATACACCACGGTAAGTCCCGTGAAACCTATCTTACTTTCTTCATCTTTCGTAATAGAGTGGATCCCCAATAATTCATTTGATATTATGGAAATAACGCGTGATGATCCTAGCTTCAAACACCGACCCACTTGAGGAGTAAGAACAAGAGCAACCCGCAGCTGCGCAGATGCTCACCAGAAATTTTATATGAATAAAGCTGGAGCTGTAGGTACCAAGCACGGGCCAGTCTCTCAAAGATGGTCAGGAACATCGACGCAGGTTGTAGACGGATGATACCACGGTGGGGCTATGCAGCACGAAAGTGGCAATCATGCAGGTACCAGCTTGGCCACAGTCCACGGGAAGACAATCGGTGATTTCATGGATACGAATCCTGAAAGTCCCGAAAAGCTCCTACGAGGTGCTTAAGTATTTAGCTAGAATTTAAGAACCCAAGTTGACCATGAGGTCCTGCGCCTTGGGTCGGTGAGCGATTTGTGACACAAACGACAAAAGCTTGCATATCTTTTTCCTTATCATAAGTTTTTATTTCAAACTATAGGATTCCCACGGCTCGCTAAATCATACCGTACCTGACTTTGTGGAGACCGTGAACCTTGGGATGCTGTGCACATCCAAATGAGGGGCACGGATTCGAAGGTTTTTTTTTTTGTGTCCGGAGCAGGCACCGCTCCATCGGACTAAATATCAAGCTCGCTCGGTTAATTCTGTGTGCACGTCCCTCGAATGCCAGGGCAGCGGACGGGCTGGCTGTCCATCACGCTGCACAGATGCAGGCCTGAAAAGTTGGGGACGCCACAATCAAGGTTATCTGAAAAGTATTCTGATCGGATTTGCTGGGTTAGGGCACAAAATTTGAGGGGAAATGGAAGAATCTTGGAATTTTCTGCGCGTCTAACTGTTAAAAAGTCCCAAATGGATCAGATCATTTGATGCACACACATTGCGCGTGCATTGCATTTGGGCAAACCTTCTTGCACTACAGGCAGGCAGGCCGGCCGGGGCTTTGGGGACTCCACTTTTGTGGCAACCAGGCCGGGACGACCGTTCATCTGATCATTTCGAATATTCTACTTTAATTCTTGGCTATCCTCTTTTCTCCCTCTCCCTCCTCTCTGCAAAGCGGGAAGAACCCGGGTCTAGGCCATGCTCACCGCGAGCTCTCGAAGAAAGTATCGAGACATGGTGGTTTCATGAAGTGTGTTGCGGTTTCAACTATCTTCACTAGCCAAATGACGTCTTGAGAAGCCGCCGTCGGATTACGGATTTTCCCCAAAGAATCTTCTACTGCCCGCACGAAAGTTACGGTACCGGTGTTTTAAGATGTCGGAGAAAAGCTTATAGAGACAAGCAAATAGATCCAACTATCAGGCTTCAAACTTGGGGTCTGGGGAAAGAAGCTAGAAGAATGGCAGCCATGCTTAATTGATTAATGAATTCACGGAGCTAGACCAGGAAAGCGATTGCGAGTATCTCTGACAATTCGAGTTTCGATTACAATAGAATGCAATATCGTAAATCGATAGGTGACAAAACAATGAACAATGCTGTATTAAGCCTCAAATTTGGGTAATTGTCAAGACATTGCCTTTCAAAAACTCCCCGCAAGATAGTCAAATGTACGAGATCAAGTAGTATTCATTTTAAAACATCTTGCAATCTTGTAGAGCTACAAGAGCTCCTTTCGCGAGCAGCAAACGAGGCATTTCTCGCTTCACTTCCTAAAATGTCCTTAGTCCAGGGCATAGGCTACAGCATCATACGATGCTGATGGGAATCGGTACCAAGTCTGGCGACTATTCGCGTCTATGCTATAGAAAGGATTTGAAGACATACGAAAATTACCAATATTGGCGTGCAGATGACCCCGGTATGCAAGGTGTGCCTGTCGTCTTTCCAAACGTCGATGGACGAAAAGGGCATTGTCTCACTACTCCTGTGGGGAAGGTCTGCTTGGGAATGTTAAATAACCGGTACCTGACATGTAAATGGAAATCAATGCAAACTGGCACTGGGTGCTTGAGCTTATCTTGGGGCAGCAGTTGGATGCATTCCCTCCACACTGGGGACGAAACATTGTGTTTTCGCAGCCTGCCTGCTTCAGCGAATCGTATTCTTTCCCCGACTTGCGATAAAACATCGAAAAAATTTTTCTCTTCTCTGCATGGATTTCTGTCGCGTGCATTAACGGGAGAAAATCATGCTTTTTAGCGCTCCCCCAGACAATGAGAAATCTGGGGATCGCAATTCGCGAGGGCAAATGCGGCGATGGTTTCCGAGCTTTCAGCCGATCGTACCAAGAATGGGCAACTCTGTTAGCGACAATAACTGAATGCGCTTTCAAAATGCTCAACAAGATTTTCTCGAAAGAATAATCAACTCTCGATCGATGATGTAAACCATGCTATGCGGGCCACCAGGGCCAATTTTGGACAAGTCCTGTGTCGGATGTCGGAGCACCCTTGATTCTCAGCGTGCACGCACACCACAATTCGTGCTAGCGTCGGTGGCTTGGTTTCTGGTTCAGCAGAATTTGCCAACCCTAAAATTCTAAACTGGGACTAAAGTGGCTCAAGGAGGAATTGCGAAAACCTGTCACCTCTGATCACGCCCTAGGAAAAGTCCCGGAGACAAATTGTCTCTCGCGGAGTCTCATGGAAGCATCGGAATCCCAATAAAGGTAGGCAAATACACTGGGAAAGCGGCCTTACCAAGAAATATCCAAAATGATGTATCATCTAGACTCGAGACCGAAGTCTGCGAAGGCCGCCCAAGGTGATACAGCCTAGCTCTTGCAAGTGCTACCGCTAAATGAATGCATTAGTGCGCTGATGGTGCCTACGGGCGATCATTTTAAGCGACAGAAGAAGCAAAGCAGCCATTTGATGGACCTGTACTGCTTTACAGACGTCGACAGCTGCGCAGCTGCAAGTTGCCTCAGGGGTCTGTGCTGAGCGAAATTTTTGGGAGCCAGGATCCGGGATGTTTGCATGACCATCCAGCAGGCCAGGGCAGGGGGGAGGGGCGAATGTTGCGCAACGTCCAAGGAGCTTTCGAGATTGCCGGCCTGTGTTTTGGGCCTTCGCACGTGAAGGGAAAGTCTCAATCAGGCACTTTGAAAATGTTCCAGTGCTGCAGCCCCAACCATCCCGAAGTTGCAGAGTTTGGAGGTCTTACCGCTTTCCCCATCCGTAACTTCTAGCGAACGCGAACAACCGTTGGTATGGGGTACCCCGCTAACGGTCGAGAGCTCGAGGGAAGATATAAGACCGCATATGCCCTCGTCGACAGGATAGCTTTTTTTTTCAGCATCATCCCTATTACGATTAAATTACCAATTACAGAATTTGAATTCTTTTATATACATTTCTTCACTTCTATATCTTCATTCCCTTCGTATATCCTTAATCACAATGAGACGAGGAAGCGAGGCGAGTGGCGTCGCTGAGGCGACTAACAGAAGAATTTCGCAGATCGACCCAAATATTGTCGATGAGGCGGCTTTCGCTACTGACCAGGAGGTCAAGATGACCCTCAAAGAGGGCATCAAACTGTACCCCCATGCCATCGGCTGGTCCGTATTGCTGTCCTGTGCGATTATCATGGAAGGTTTCGATGTTGTTTTGATCACAAGTTTCTTCGGCTTCCCTCAATTCAACAAGAAGTACGGCTACCAGCAGGCTGATGGCACGTACAACATCCCCGCGAGCTGGCAGACCGCCCTCTCGAACGGTGCCTACGTCGGTGAAATCATCGGTCTCTTCATCAACGGTATCGTCTCCGAAAGGTACGGTTACCGTAAGACTATGATTGCCTCGTTGACCTTTCTCGCCGCTTTGATCTTCATTCCCTTTTTCTCAAACAGCATCGAGGTCCTTTTGGTTGGATGTATTCTGATGGGTATCCCATGGGGTGTCTTCCAAACCTTAACCACCGCCTATGCTTCCGAGGTCTGCCCGACGGCGCTCCGAGCTTATCTCACAACCTTCGTCAACTTGTGTTGGGTCATTGGTCAATTGACCTCCACTGCGGTTCTTCGTGGCTTCCTCAGCCGTGAAGACCAATGGGCCTACAGAATCCCATATGCCCTCCAATGGATCTGGCCCGTCCCAATCATCATCGGCTGCATCTTCGCTCCTGAATCTCCATGGTGGTTGGTTCGTCAGAACCGCGTCAAGGACGCAGAGAACTCTGTCCGTCGTCTTACCGCTGCTGGATCCGGCCTGGATATTCAAAAGACAGTCTCCCTTATGATTCGCACCAACGAGCTCGAGAAGGAAATCACCAGCGGTACTAGCTACCTGGATTGCTTCAAGGGTACCGACCTTCGCCGAACTGAAATCGCCTGCATGGTCTGGGGTATTCAAACTATGTGCGGTTCTGGATTGATGGGTTACAGTAAGTTATCATTGACGTTCACCTTCAAAAATTGAAATGTAATACTAATGCAAGATTCCAATAGGCATCTACTTCCTTCAACAAGCTGGCGTCGCCGTTGACAAGTCTTTCGATTTCACCATGGGCCAATACGCTTTGGGTATCTGCGGTACCATCTCCTCTTGGTGTCTCATGACTAGAGTTGGTCGTCGTACGCTCTACATCTGGGGTCTCATTGGTCTCTTTATCGTTCTCATTGTCATTGGTTGTCTCGCTATTCCAAAGGCCAATATGGGTATCGCTACCGGTGCAGCCCTTTTGGTTTTCACACTCATCTACGATATCACCGTCGGTCCAGTTTGCTATTCTCTTGTCTCCGAAATGTCCACCACCCGTCTTAGGGCCAAGTCTATTGTTCTGGCTAGGAACTTCTACAACATCATGGGTATCCTTAACAACGTCATCACTCCTCGATTGGTCAACACCGACTCCCTGAACTGGAAAGGAAAGGCCGGTTTCTTCTGGGCTGTTTCTTGCTTCTTCTGCATCGTCTACTGCTACTTCAGACTCCCTGAGCCAGCTGGCCGTGCATACATCGAACTCGATCTCCTGTTCGAGCACAAGGTCTCCGCCAGAAAGTTCCACAAGACCAGCGTCGATGCCACCAACGGAACCATCCGCACTGGCACTGAGAGTGTTGAGAAGCAGTCTATCGAGCATGTCGAGAAGATATAAATAGAAAAGAGAAAGAAATTTCCTGTACATATAAGGAGCGCGGGGTGTTCGGACCGAAATCGTCAATGCTTTCATGATTTAATCATTGCTTTTGAGAATTAATTCAAGCATGTTAATGGAGTCAAATATCGGAGCATGGGTTTTTTTATTCATCAATTTTTTTTTTTAGAAATATTCGCATACATAATCAATTACCAAATTCAATTCTTGCTTTCATATATTTATTTGCCAATCACCTTAGTCCCAAGTAGGATTTAATGAAGCGTAAGAGTAGACTAGCCTCTGTATCTACCCGTGTAGGTGCAGAGCGGGAGCAGGGCTCGACAATGCCTGAGCCCTGGCCCTGGGTGGGATGGGTTGTCCGCTGGAGATAACACCAGGGGTACTGGCTAGTTCTATACGAGTTGATCAAAAAATTGTTGGGTCTAGTGTGCGGCGTCGTAAAGTCGATCCAGATTACTCTATCCGAAAGATCTAAATGACTAAAACAAATATATAATACCCAATCCAAGGACGACAATAACCAGCTCGTTCTCTTCACCTGCCGTCATTGTTTATTGTTTGGGAGTATACTTGGAATCACGTTTATGGGTTGGCGGCAACATATTGCTGTGGAACCAGTCTCGTTCCTAGGAACTACGACGTTTCTTAAATAACGCGAGTCCATACATCATAACATGTTAACAACATGAGATAAAAAAGAGAGGTCATAGATGTATAGTCATATAGTCAATCACCCAGCCGTGGTCACATGTGAAATTCCAGTGTCCACTTAAAAGCAATAGGAGAGTCATTTCACTGGCAAGTTGAAATGCTATATCTCGAACATCTATTTGGGCTTTGCTGCCGGTGGTACTAGTTGGAGCTGCCATTCTAACAATTAATTATCGCTGACACAAATTAATTACGTATGTTGGAATGGGCGTCATTAATGCATTAAACTTTGGACTAAGCTGGGCTCAGCAGCCAATTTCAGCAAAGTAGTCAACTCCCGAGAATCCCGATACAACACGTTGAGTAATTTCTGAGCTAATTACACATCACGTATGTAACACAGACCTCACAGGCCTCACTCACCACCTGACACCGAGCACCAATCATTTTACCATCTCACTTTGTCTTGTACACCAAGCGCTCAACGCGAAGATCTCAAAATTCTCAAATGTCTGACTACAGTACCTTGAGGAGTGTTAGTTGAGTCGAAACCTTTCTCTGACATACAACAATCCGAGTCCGACTGCACCGCGACACCAGAAATATACAGGCATCACTGATATCCATTCAACAACCGTACCAAAGATTCACTTTGACAAGATTCTACGATAAGAGACTGCAATATGGGATTGGCTTCAAGCCGTTCTTATCAACCTCCGAAAAACCCTTACCACCTCGGTGGGAGCGTTAGAACAATTTATCTGGACCACACATACGGAGCAGAACCATATTCAAAGCCCTTCTATTTCAATCAGGATGATCCAGAGAGTCTGGCAAGGGAGCTAAAGAGATTTAATTTTGCTGGCAGTGAGTTCAACATCTCCATCGATACAAAGCTAGTTTTGATATTTGCCTCCTGGCTTTGTTTTTGTCTTCTTTTGTTACATTCCCACCCAACATTAATTGGATATTTATTTTGACATAAAGCAACATTTGCAGTTATTGTTTGTCATAGGGATAGTCCAGAAGTCCCCAAAGCCTATCTTGTTGACGACGATGGATTTGAAACCTCAATCGTCGGCAATACAGTTACCGGGCTATATGAAGCTATTTACCCAGAAAGCTATAAAGGTCTTGTGAAGTTTTATGTCGGCTGTGAGGGATTGGAAGAGTTTCAAAGGCCCCTGAAACACACTACATTCAAAAGTTTAGAAGCTTCAACGCTAGACCTTGCGATGAATCAGAGTATATCCACTCAATATTATCAACGATCGAAGCCTAGACATAGGATTACAAGCTCGTCAAGAGATGGAAACTAGGCAGGAACCACAAATACGCCATTTTGTGGAAAACTAGTTAAGGTGCTTTTAAAAATGGAATATCTATCCAATGTTACCAATTCGAAGTTTTGATTTGACTACTTTCTAACGTAGGCAACATAGTGTCAATACCGCTGTATCGGAAAATAGTCAAAATCAATTCTATATATTGCCATATCGCAAAATTACTTCAAATGCCATTTAGAAAGACTATCATAGCCACTAGAAAATATGGCTCAAATATCTTTATCCTATACCCTCGGGCCTTTTCCTATTACTCCGACAGATATCGCTTTGGAGGGTTATCTCAGCGTTTATTCCTCATGACAATAACTATCACAAAGAGATTGTGTAGAGTTAAATGTCTGGTAAATAAGGTGACTGGGATACTTACTTATTCTTATTTCTATGAAACACCCCAGGCCTCATCACAATCAATGAGAAGACATTATATCCTGTTAATCGGTCTCTATTATAGTAAAACCTATCATGTGTACTAGGATATCAAGATCATAGTATCAGTCAACGTAGGTTAGATATTTGCAGTGTGTACACTATATTAATGAACCTTGTTTTTGTAAAGCTCGGCAAACATTCGAATTAATAAAGTTTTGTCATACTTTAACCGTCAAAAGATAAAATTAGAAGAGCTACCTTGATTACAAAAGCATAATTCTTTTGTCTGAAATTTACATGGAGCTCTGTGGTTATGTGGCTAGTCTAATAGTTGGCTAGAGTCGTAGAGCGTATAGGTAATGGTTGTTGGAAACAGAAAAGTGATATTATGAAAACAGGGCTTTTAGTTAATCAATATCAGCACGATGGCACGTCTGGCAACGAGACTAAATCAATATATTTTGCTTTACATACAATCCTCTTGTTCGTGTTGATCAAAATCTAGCTTCGTAACCAACCTTCTGTCTCCAGTTACCACCCCCTCAAAATCAATCCTAGTTAAACAATGGCTACCCCTACACGTCTCGCTGCTCCGTCATTCCGATACGTTTATCCCACTTACGTCTGGGAGTATTGGAAAAATGATGATGTTGGGCAAGAGTTGATCATGGATCGGATTCAGCGTCAAGGTCATCTTAGTGTTCGAGTTGATGATGAAACTTGGCTTCGTGAAATCAGAGCTCGCTTGCCTGTCTCCCTTATACCTATTACTTGGTACAAAGTCGGGAAGGTAGCTGTTATTGTGAGTAATATTTTATTTTATTTTTTTTACTGCTTCTAAGAAAAATCTCATAATATGCCAATTCATATGTCCCTTTCAATTATTTGTTCATCAGAATTCTCACCCACTAGCTTCAATGCCCGCAGCAACGTTGCTATCTATAAAAGGTTGTCAAAATACGCAGTTCACTTAGCGCTCTGCATCACGAGATGCGTTACAAAAGTACTAATCTGCCTATACGAGTTTGCAAGACCAGCCTAATCATTAGCTAGTAATAGCAATGGGGTTGTTACTAAATCGATAGCCAGATTATAGCTTGAGCCGAGCACGTTTTGCAGGTTGATGCGTATTGGACCTTGTGATGTGGTGAGGAAACAAAAACGAGGGCGGGTGAACAAGGTCTAGTCTCGTCCCTAGACTCACACAGATTACCCCAAAGCCCCCGATATTAACCTGTTACATATTTCGATCAAGCTCAACTTTATCTAAACTATTTGTATTCTGTTCTGAGTTTCTAACGATATAAATTTATGATTCCGCTACAAATTAGTACACAAGTCCAAGCGAACGAAGCCAAAACCGACATGATATCGATCTATACGGCCGAAGACAATGGTTCTCAATTGAGAACACCTTCCGAACGACGGGCACAGTTTCTATCGAAATACGGTTGAAGCTTAGACCCGAGGTGAAATTCGTGCTCGCCACCCTCGGCTATCTCGAAAAGTTCATTGGTTTGGCGCTTGCATACAAATACGGCAAAAGTGGTAATATGCCAGGAATGTGGTGGGCTGCGGGTGTAGCCATCTTGCGAATTGTCATCTTGTTGTTCACACCAGAAGAGCCTTAGCTCGATTCATCATTTCTTGATCGAGCGAATAATTTTTTAGCAGTACCGGTTCATGTACGTAGTACTCATCTTTGTGCTGCCTAAATATCTTGTTCACGAGGCATTGGAATTTTTATATTGCCGACGTTTCGGTTATTTTATTTTTCTGATCTAATATGACTATTAGTCGTATCGTCGGTGATGCTAATATTACTGCTAAATCGTGCATCATTCTCCATAATTCTCTATTTTGAACCCAGAACCATAGCAGTTATAAATATTATTGCATTTGATATTTTGATTTAGGAATATAAGACCTATGACTTGATATAATAGTCGCAGGGGATCTTGCGGATGTCAGATAAAATATCGCGAAAGATCAAACGAAGAGCCCAGCGATGAAACGAACGATGAAACGAAACTAACAAACGTCTATGCCCAGTTGGGCTTCGTGGGATTTGGGCAGCCTCCCAAGAATATAACAAAATCAGGAAACAACACAGGCAATTTAAGTGCTTGTGGGTGATAAAATATGCATTCCCACATCAAAGTAAAAATTGTACAATTCCAAGAGCCTTTCTGATTGTAATTTCAAGGACGCTTAAGAAGTTTACCTATATCTCAAAACTAAGCCTAGCTATATCTATAGAGTTTACACCATTTACCGGTTTTATACTGTGGAACATCAATACTTAAACGGGCACTATCGCGTCGATTCTGATGCCTATAGCTATATAGGGCTGAGATCCAGTTCGGTTAACCGGCTTCCTTCCGCATGAAATTTTGTCCTAGCCTAACAAGTTAGACTGAATTAGATATTTTTTTATCTACACATTAGACTTAAAGGTAGCAGTCCAGTTTGTGAGGCATTGTGCGCGGCCTGTCAACGCATAAAATTCTTTTTGCAGATATGAAGCATGGAGTGCATGGAGATTGCCCAAATAGGTTGGTCCAATGAGTTCAACGCACCGAGGGCCCCACAGCAAATTCAAAGTTCGCAGCGGTAGTTGACCATCTAGGAAGCTTGGAAGCGGAAAACGTGGATTTCCCTATCGTTTTAAAGAGAATTTACGGGTATCCGAGGAATTAGTTCAGTAGTTTGAATATCTTCGTCTTGTGTTTCGAGAAAAGATTTGCGCGGTGGCCACTTGCTTATCGCGCTATCGACGATACCGTATCAGTCGCGAAACAGTGAAAGGTTTCTTGTTTTGCCCTTGCAGTTCCAAGATTCTGCTGAGATTGACGCATATGCGCAGCTAATGAACCCCAAAGGGCATTCTGTCCAAGGGATAATAGGCAATGCAATTTCCCGGAATAAATCTCGCTAGTACCTCAGAACCACCAAGGGACTCGAGGCGTCCACCCCCCATTTGACATCACTTTCCTTAAGAGGCTTAAAGTTCGTCGGGATTTCAAGCCGAATTTCGAATGTGGTGTTCCCTGGGACGTTCCGCGATAGGCAAACGTTGTGGGCGGAAGTACTCCTATTTGACAGATGTATCTCCGATATATTGGAAACTGGAAAAGTAAAACAAGAAATTCTAGGCAAGATCGATCGGCCATCGTGCAGATAAATAGTTAATATAATTCATTACTTGGGTAAATGCTTTCTTTAAATAGAATTGGCTGCATTCAAGTATTTCCGAGGCCCTCGTGGTATATATATTAAAGCTGGTGTGGAGCCTCGCAGTTTATGATTACAATCAGTACTGCAGTCAGACGAATGCGCATCTTCACTTCTGCGCATAGGCGTATAGCCCTATGATTACCGCTAATATATACAAATAATATTAATTTATTAATTCTTACTTTCCTTTCAGCGCTTCAAAATGTGCTCTCTAAAGACTTTTTTAATATCAATATCCTTTCTGATACTCCTAAGTCCTAGCGGTGCGTTCATTCCTCAAAAATGGAAGAGCCTCAACGGTGCGCTAGGCATATCTCATGCCGAGCAAACCGAGAGAGCCATCAAAGAGCTCTGGGTTCCTTGGTTTGGTTTCGATGTTGATGACTTCACAGCCCTCGAACTGTATATGATGAACAACGCAATCGACGAGATAGCAACCGCCAATGGGATGGTGGATAATAATCAGACGGATGGTGCACTTCACTTTGACGGAGAGAGTTTCACTCAAGCGCAGGAGCGATTACTAGATCTCGCAAATCAGACTATCCGATTCACGAAAGAGGAACAGTATCATACAGCTAGATCAACAATCGGACAAGCTCTTCATACGCTTCAAGATTTCTACTCTCACAGTAATTGGATCGAATTGCTACTAGCGCAGGGAGTAGATCTCGTACCTCACCCTGGAGTCGGTGTATCAGGTGCAATGCTATACCCTCTATCTTCCAATATCAGCACTTGTAACCAATGCAATGATATGGGAGAGTGCGGACATTGCCATGAAAATTTGGAGACCGGAAGCTTAACCTCGGGATATTACTCTGGCGAGCCGAACTATAAGAAGCCCCAGGCAGGGAAATGCAGTCACGGTGGCCTGATGGACGGATCGTCTACTGACTTTGACGTGGGGTTTAGAAGGCGTGGACAGGGTATCAACAAGGACTCGACTAGCTGCATCTTCTCGCCGCACAAGGACCTTCACTACGATGCAGCTGGTGTTTCAATCAATGCTACCAAAATATATCTTACAAACGAAATATTTAACAAGCTGGAGTACGATGAGGCGCGAGTATTGTTCGGCAATAAGTATAAAAAGAATTCTGTCTCGAAGAGCTTGGGATCGCTATGGGATACTATCAAGGATCTAATCCAACCAGACAAACGGCTACCATCTGGACCTACTCGAAGATCTGTCGCAAATACTTCGAGACACCATTCACACACCTTCGTGATTGCGGAAGATATTCCTGAAGACAGAAGGATTCTAGCGAGGGTTATGGCTTCACATAAAATGCATTCGATTCAAATCATTCGGCGGGATACTCAACAAAATGAGACGTCAGGTTACAGTTGGGACGATATTGTGATAGCTACCGGTGGCCATGCCCTCAAGGTTTGCGAGAACGACACAAACAATGCCCTTGAATTCCTTGACATGATAGCACAGCCAGGTCACGTCGAGGTCCTATCCGTCGCTGGGACGCCAAATGGGAATTCGAATGGCTCTGTTGTCGAATATTCTTTCCCAGTCGACTCGAGTCTCGAATCAGTACTTATATCAGCAAGTGGGGTCTCGTCTTTTGAACTCTTCTTCCCTAACGGATCGTTGTATCCTACAAATTCCTCGGATAACAGGGATTTTCACATCCGACAAATCAGCAACAATGTTGCTCTCAACATGTCTTCTATTACCAGAACTGGGTTATATCGAATTGCGTTGCATATTGTTGACAACTACACGCTTTCGGTATCTGGTTACAGCAAACTGTATCTATCCTCCTTTAACTTCGTCGAAGAAGCTGGCAGGCCTGGACACGAAGGCCATTTCCCAATTCTCGATTCACCTATCGTCGGGGAGAATACAAAAGTCGAAGCGGTTGTGCATGGGAACTTCACAAGCGGCGCCTTCGAATTCCGCACCAAAACCAACACACTTATTGCAAAACAGGATTCTCTAAGGGTCGATGAGCGGTGTCGACATCATGGAACGAGATATCAAGGAGTTGCTACTGAGATACCCGATACCGACTTCATGGTATACTTTAGTGGAGTTAATGATAAGGGCGAGGCGTTCCAAAGAGCTCGGCTCCACCTCGTCACTCCTTCGAAAATACAAATCAACATGCCTAGGATCATGAACATAAGAGCTGGCCATTCCGATGTTATTTCTGTCGGCATTAAAAACCTTAATAATGTCTCTGACACATTTGATATCACGGCTGTTGATGCCCAAGGTGTCGTCAGCGGGGCTTCAAATAACACTATATCCCTCGAAGCTGGTGCTATGGGATCACTAGATATACGGTTATACCCGACACTTAACACCACTTTAGGAACTGACTATCTCGTCGTTTCCGCTAAGGGTCGCCGGACAAATAGGAACTTTGCATTTCAGACAGTAATGATCGAGTCTGAAGAGACGTTTACGAAGGAGACAAGCATTACTCATCAGTATTTTGCGAGCGAGACAAAAAATCTCATTCTAAAAATAAAAGAGGAACAAAACAAAAGATAGTGTTTATATTCTGCTGATATAGAAATTTTCTTTACATTCATTCCGTTTAATTTCTTTTTGTTCATATGGGGAGGGCATATGCGCATTGTAAATAGACTTTGGAATAATTGACTTTGTAAACTTAAAGCTTGCCTGGAGCTCCATCAATCATGTATTACGAGAGTTGATAAAATATACGGATACCCTGATCTGATATATGGAATTCCGAAAAGCCTATATCCAGAGCGTCAAATTTTATATATTTCTTAAACTACTCCATCCCAGTATAAAGCTAACTTCCTTATGAGGATATTAATCATGGATCCTCGCCAATTGCACATATTTAGTTAGACGATATATGACGCTTGTGATCACCAAGCAAAGCTTAGTACGAACTTTCGATGCCCAGCCCGGCAGTTATTCGGTAGAGAATGGTCTTGGCGATGCTTGACCAGCCGAAGACTTCTTGGGGGCTGGGTATGAGACCAGATGTAGCCAAACAACACTCAAAATCTTTTCCTCCTCAACAATCCTGTTCCGGTTTCCGGCTTCAACTCTGAAAATTTACAAGCAGCGACACTCCTGGGCTGCATATTAGATCTCATCGCCACCTTCAACTCCCTCCTTCCAAGGGGTCTTGAAATCGACCCTTCATAATCGCTAAATCTTGTATTATCTACTAGATTATTTTATCGATACTGCCGCTCATATTCGAAGGTTCGACGTCATATTCATCGCAAACCTGTCGTAATTGCACCCGCAATCCGCAGAATCTAGCCTCTTCAGCGTTTCTTCGTGTTCCACCCAAATGGTAGCCTGTGGTCTCGCACCGGTAGCCCGCTCCCTTTCCCTACGCCAATAACAATTAATTCGAAAAGGGAGCGAGCTACCGCCGTCCTGAGAATCGAATCGCCAGAAACCCCTTCCCCTTAGGTCTACTTTCACTGGATACCTCAAATAACAATCCCCACGGCTCGGCCTTTGCGCTTCGAGTCATTATAAATCCGTATAAATTAAAAACCGAGTCCGCCAGCTGTAGCAAATATGCCGACACTAGTAATCACGGATTTTAATATTGTCTGCAGTATCCTTGGCGGGTTCGTGCTCGCGTTCGGACTTGTTTCGTTCTTCGTCAAGGAGCGGTTATATCTTTCCGAAGCCCGTACGTCACAACTCACACAACCCATAGTTCCCGAGGTAGCTCCGCTGCGGCCTCGACCAATGAGCTTGAAACATATTTCCACCCTTCTTTTCTCTCATTCCCCATATCTTGCGCATGCATCGAATGCTTACATTGATGAATTGTTACAAATGCAATAGTGATCGCTTTGATAATGGGTATCGCGCTCGGCCCGCACGGTGCAAAATTAATCCGGCCGCTGATATATGCAAAAGATTCGGAGGAAAACCTGGATGCTATCAATCTTGCCTTTTCCAGACTGGTCCTCGGCGTCCAGCTGGTTCTTGCAGGAGTGCAGCTTCCGCAGAAATATCTCGCCCACGAATGGAAGTCACTGGCTATGCTGCTGGGTCCCGTCATGACCGTGATGTGGCTGGTTAGCGGTACCCTGGTGTATGCACTCATACCGGGCTTAACATATGTAAACCAACCCCCTTGCATAAATTCGCAGAAAGAGAAAGAGAAAGAGAAAGAAACATATCTTTCATAGAAGTGCGCTGTTTTACTCATATGTCTGTTGTGCTGTCCAGGTCCAAGCCCTCGCTGTAGGAGCATGCATCACTCCCACCGACCCGATTTTGTCGAATACTATCGTGAAGGGCAAATTCGCGGATAAGCATATCCCTGTTCCGCTCCAGCGAATTATTATCGCTGAATCCGGTGCCAACGATGGATTGGGATATCCTTTCCTGTTTCTAATGCTGTACATCTACAGATATGCAATGTTGTCTGATAGGGTCGGTCACGGTGTGGGTCTATTCTTCACCGAGACTCTACTGTATACTATTGCACTATCTGTGGTATATGGTATCGTTGTAGGCTGGGTTGCAAAAGAACTATTGCATTGGGCGAGTTTGAACAGGTTGGTGGATCGGGAATCCTTCCTTGTATTCGCCATTGCTCTGGCACTGTTCATTGTCGGTACATGTGGAATGATAGGAACGGACGATGTGCTGGCATGTTTTATCGCCGGTAACGTCTTCACGTGGAACGACTGGTTCCGATTGGAGACATTGGACGATAGTCTGCAGCCCACGATCGATATGTTACTAAATATCACGATCTTTTTGTGGTTTGGAGCCGTTGCACCGTGGACAGAGTTTGGGAATACTCTTGAAATCCCCTTCGCCAGACTTCTCGCCGTAGGGATTCTGGTGCTATTACTACGTCGTCCTCCTGTGGTATTACTATTACACTGGTATATCCCTCGGATCAAGAGCATTCGGGAAGCGATATTTGCAGGATACTTTGGTCCCATTGGTGTGAGCGCGATATTTTACCTCTATGTTACCATTGAATTTCTGGCAGACGTCGAGAAACTCCCATTAGACGAGTCGCAGCTCAAGGGTGTGAAACAGATGATGATCGCGACAAGACTAGTCGTCTGGTTCGCTGTGATATCTAGCGTGATCGTCCATGGCATTACAGTCCCGTTTATCAAGGTAAGATCTCTCCGGCCAAGAATATAGGAATCTCAATCGCGGCGGCGATATTTATGATTACCAAGAGAAAGAGAGTATATATACTGACCATGAAAATTGCGAATTTTGCTCAGATCGGAAACGTACTCCCGGTTACGATATCTCGTTCGGTGTCTCGAATGACGGATAACATTCCCGGATTGGGTGGACTTATATCTCGCTCACCGTCTAGGAGTCGAAATAGCGTTTCAGCTCCCTTGCCTGACGTTGGACCTCGTGATCGGCGTGTAAATGTCTCGGATATCTCTGGTCCGATACCGCCCGAGGCGGCATTGACAAGCGATCTGGGTGAGAGAGGAAAGGCGCTGGCATGGGATGACGAAAATCTGGAGAGGGGACGCGATCGTGGACAGAGGAGCACACCTCAGCAAACTGTCTGACATGGTGGCGACATTAATAATTAATTAATATCTTCGGTTACAGCACGGGAACGAGTAGGGTGAGAAAGTTTTGATGGTGAGAGTTTGGCAAATAGATGTGATGCCATAGCGAGTGTTTTGATGATGATGCAGGAGAATATATATATATACAAAAGAAGCTTTAGCGCCTTGTTTTAGGAGCCATAGAAATGTGTGGGTAAGAAAAGTATGTAGAGAGAATGACAAAAGAGAAATGAACAAATTTGCCTCTCACTAACTTCGTAACGCCATTTGAAAATGCGAATCTAAAATATGCTGAAAAGGACAAAGAGAAGAAGTAAAGGAAATCTATAATGAGTGGATGAAATGTCGATATCGACATGTTGAAACTCAAGATCAAGTAACCACCGCTTTGGATATCATAACAAAGCAAAAAAGAGCACGCTAAAGGAGCAAGAGAAACAGACAGAGATAAGGAAAGGAGAATATGCAACGAAAATAGGAAAAAGAGAGAAAAGAAATATGCAGTAAAGAAAATGTGATGAATGTTGAAATTATCTACTCGGGCTGTATTTTAGGGCCTCCCGGTAGAATTCATCTTCATTTTCGGTCTCCCAGTCGCCTTTCCAGGTGAATTGGCTGTTCTTGCGTGTGACTTTGCCAATTGTGCTGACCTCACTCACATCGCTCCCAGCGCCGCTCCTTGGTCGAGTGTAGAGGTAGTGCTCGCGAACCAAAGAAGACTCTTTACTGGGGAACTCAAGTGGAGATGGGGGTGGATATTGAAGACTGGAGACGCTTCCCGCGCGGGATTTCGGGGATACTGACACGCTGATTGCGTCAGCCTTTTCGTCGCTGAAACTTCCATCGTAGTCCGGGTCGTAGGAATCAAGCAAGCGGGATAGTTCAAGATCAGGCTCGATGTGTGGGCGGTATCGGATCGGCATGATGTGCATTGCCTCTGCAAATTGTCTTTCCAGATATGAGACTGACGAGTCGCGAGCCTCTAATGGGGATGGGAATCGTTTGTTCCTCAGCTGAGCCTGGAGGGAATCCCTGGGTTGAGAGAGTTTCGAAGTGGGTGTTCTGGCTGCGCCGGGTTGGAAGGCGTGTCTAGAGTCAACGGATAGGAGACCGTCGTGATAGACTCTCAAGGATAGAATGGAAGAAGGGCAGACAGGGCGAGGGGTAGGAACGGCGCAGCGACCGTTGGGTCCCGGTGTGTCCCGTCGGAATGCCATGAATTCGCTGCGTAGTGTGTGTTCCTCAACGTCCAGGAAACACTGCTTGGCCAGTCGCTTTGCGAGAGGTTTAGGAGAATGACTGCCGTTCTTGATATTCAAGACGACTTTGGTACCATTTTCTTGGTCGTCCAGTCTCATCTCATGCAAGATCTCCCTGGCTTCCAGAACGGCCGGGTGTAAGATTACATTCTTCCGTCTGTTTAGTTTCAAGCTGGCCTCGACCAAGGCTCCCAGAGACTCCTTCATGGCATCTCTTACGGACGACCATCTGTCGTTGATCCTATCCGACGACAGGTTTAATTGATTTACTAAAAACCACTCCAGGTACTCTGCCGCAGCGTCGTCCGAGCTGGACATTATCGAGCCGATAACATGCTGGAACTGAGCGAACGATGTTATGATTGACGATATCGTGTACCGCTTTGCCGGATTGCTCGACGCGGAGAGAACGGTCTGGAGGGAATGGCTGAGGAGGGGTGACGAGACATATTGCCAGAACGCCGCGGTGGTCGGCGGCAGCGCCAGGTACGAGGTAGATGTGAAGGTAGGTATGGCAGGCATCTCCTCCTCCCAAATCGATACTGATGAAATCCCACTAGGCTAATCCTGTGTGTATCGACAGCACGGCAATATTGTGTAATATTGAAGAAGGGGGTAGATGCTATGCGGTTGGGCGGTGGTGGTATGAGTGTGTTGCGGGGGAGGTTGAGTCGGACGTTCTGCGTTGGGGGGGCCAGCGACCGAGCGGGAGGGTTGATTGATTGATTGACGGGACGGAAATGGATGTCCGAGAGCGTCTGATATGGCTGCCTACGTGTCCGGCGTATGAGGGACGTATAAAGGCCGAAGGACGCTCTGAAACAAGCGTGCTTTCTCTAGATTATGCTATGCGTATGCTATGGCGGGTTTTCCCTAGTAATTACTGAAAGGCGCAAATGAAACGTCCAGAGTATATGCGTGCGGATTCACCCAGATTCAAGAGGCGCCCACAGAGATTAATATGAAAAAGATGGTCTCGGAGCCCAAAATGAACGGATGCAGCGTAGTCCCTAGCACGGTATCGCAGTATACCAAGTTGAGCAAGTGCAATGTTGGTTGAAGAAGAGAGTGACGAAAGGCCCGTGACTCAAGATGGGTCAAAATGTGGCGAAAGGAAGGAGAGGGTGAGGAGGGCTTCCAAATGGGCTTCTAGAATATCCAACGGTTGGACGGTCCTTCTGCTTTTAAATCCTTCGAACAAAAGGCAGAGCTTGCAAGGGGGGAGGGGGCAATTGGGCTTAGTGGGAGGCCCCCTACCCATTAATATTCCCCTTTGTCATCCTGTTTTCCTTTTTCCGCTTGCCTTTCAGGCTAGTTAAGATGGCTGGGCAGGGAAGGGGGACGGAGGCTGCTGAGAGGTCAGGTATGCAGCCAGGCTACTTCGCTGCATGTCTAGGAAGGAAAGGAAAGAAAAGAAAATTTACTATTCAAGACGCCCGCAGGGTATAGGGGCCGCGAGGAAGACAATAAGCACCTTCGAGAGACGGTGTCCCGGTACTTCGTGATCGTTTTTTCTGTTTCATTCGCCGGAAGATTACGACAGGCCGCTTGGGCTCTGCGTTTATTTTTTTCTCACGAAAATACGGCACTTTTTTACTCATGCGCTTTGCAATCCGAGAGCACAGGAACAGGATCCAAGCATTTGCCACAGCTTATAACTCTGTCTTTACCCGACGAATGGGGGTCCCATGATGGCTGTTGTGAGCAGAGCAAAGTCGTTTGTTCGTCGGATAGTCGCCCACGGCCAGGAAGGCAAATTTGTCGTGGCGTGGCGTTTCGCTTCTTGTTGGTATTTCTCGCTGTTGGGGAAATGGAATAATTGTATCCGTTTCCAACAAGGCATTTGTCGTCGGGCATTTGGAATCAGGGTTACCCCGACCTCATCCCGGATGTTGTACAACATCAATGGTTAAAAAAGAATAATAACAATAATAAAAATTAAAAATTCCCATTCCGTGATTTCCTTTCGCCTTGTCGCAACACTCGCTTTGTCGCTTTCCAACTAAAATTCCCAGTCGTTCCGTTTGACCTGTTCGTTTCCACCGACGGAAAACCCGACGAATGGTCGCATCTGGGAAGACATCGTTTAGCTGCAGGGTAGGACCTACCAACTGGTGCAACTAACCAAAGCCACCAAAATCTTGCCTCGGTGGCACGAGGACTGCCTCGGGTTGGCGCCCTTCTCGGACGGAACATGTTAACAAAGAGCCGCGCCCAAGCTCGCCGACAAAGTACAACGAAAGAAATTTTCTTCCATTCTAAGAGTTCCGTTAATTGTCCCTTCTGGTCGAAGTGGCTTGTTTTTTTAAAAAGAAAAGTATGGTATGACCATGACGCAAAGGAAAAATTCAACAACGAGCTCAACTCCGTGGGAATTGGAACTTAAACTCATTGCCATTCTGAAATCGTACGACTTCCATTATAGTACTAAACCACAAAAATTTCTCCAACGATGCATGTACATTTACATGTGCATGTACATATGTTAAACACCAAGACCAGAATGCTTGTTCCGATCTCTTCTCCACCGTCGACTTTCCTTCCCTTTCGGATCTCAATATATGCGATATATCTTAGATTCTCCAAATTCGCCAGTAATGACCTCAATATTGACAAATCGCCATTTTCCAAGCTTCCCTAACATCTGGGAATTCCTTCTAGCTGTCTTCTAGAATTCCCAGTTTTCTTCAAGGTGTTAGCAGCAACCGGGACGCGGTGGCTGTGTTGCTTGTCGACGCGAGAAGATTCCAAAAATTACCCGAAGCGGTTTAGTCAAAACATCAAAGCAACCTTACTAAAAATTTTAGTCTGCCTTATTCGGCAAATATATCCAACCTTTCCAAGGGTCTGGTTATCCTAGCGTGAATCACTGCATGTCAAATGTCGACAGATGCCACGATGCTGTCTGTCTATGCAGGTACTCGAGTCGTTCAGTAACCGACGTGACTAATCTGAGCGATGGGATCCTTGATCTTGTCCTTCACGTCGAGCGCCGTGCATCTGCATGTGGTCTGGAACGGTCGCAGTATCTCGACTGGTAGCCTCGAGGCTACCAGTCTGGAGATGTGTCTGCACCTTCTCTGGGCAGTGGGATCCGACGGGATGGGCCGGCACCCAATTGAAATCAAACCCGAGTCATGAATTCCAAAACTCTAAATGTGCGGAAAATGCGACCTTCTCGTCCAAAGCCTTGCTTCATGTCGGAGCCGCAGAACTGCTGTGCGACCCAAGTCGCATTTTGCGTTGCGGCTCAAGTCGGCACAGGATTAGTTGCTGTTCGGGCTCGGGTAGAGCTGACTATAAGCATTAAGAGGCTGACGATAGTCGCATTATCAAATATCGCAAATGCCTATGAAACTCGCAAGATGTGAAACTCAAGCCGAGCGAGCGAGAGCCCCATACTCATATACCCCGGCTCTATAAAAACAGAAGCTCATTCAGCCTCGACAGGCCAAAAATATGACATAATGCGAAGATATTTATGATCTCATTCGCGTCTAGAAGTCTATGTACATACGTATATGGTATCTTTATGCAAAACTCGCAATTAAACAAAATAAACCGAAACTCCTGGCTCCACCGAATGTTGACAAAATACAATAAGAATGGACGCCTGTATATGCCTTCTGCGCCCGCGCCTATACGCATATAATAATCCGAAAGGAAAAGGTTACAAGAAACGTTACGTATTGTCTAGCAATACGTTCGATGCTTTAGCCTTGCTGCATTGCCGTTCCTTCCCATACCATATTTAGCGTTGAGACGGGATGCTATGTCGTCCCATCTGTCAGAAGGGTACTTCGTCCTCAGCCTGATCAGATCCTCGAACTCAGCAGCTGACCACCGTTTATTTGAGCTGAATTTGGGAACGGGCTGGTACGTTCGCGTTCTTGCTCGAGTGTTTCCGAAGTTCGGAGTGCGTGCCCACTGAAACTCAAAGGCGCTTTCAGCCTCTGACTCAGGTTCGCTTTCGGCTTCGGACTCGGTTGTGTGCTGTCGGGCCGTTCCTTGTGGACGAGGTGGTGACGACCCGGGTGTCGTATATGCAGTTGATCCACCGTAGGAGTATGAATCGGAATCAGTGTATATGTCACTAAATGGCGTTGATGTACCCGATGAAGTAGAAGATGGGATATCTGGTGTGCGTGACCCTTGTGTAGCGTTGAAGGAGCTTGGGGGTTGTCTATTTCCAGAACTTGCGTTTTGGGCTCGCGATAAGAACTGCAGGATTGTGAAAAAGGTTTGCCAATCTTGTGCACTATGGTTAAAATTAGAGGACAGTGAAGACCGCGGGCCAGTTCCTTGATGCTGGTGGTTCTGCTCTCGCTCTGTGGGTCTTATAGTTTGGTCCTGTAGTCGACTACGCTCTCTCTCTGCTCGGGCCCGTTCTTCACGCTCGAGTCTCTCACGTCGCGCTTGCTGTTCCCTACGTTCTCTTTCTCTCTTTTCTTGTTCTCGTTGCTCCCGTTCTCTTGCCTCTCTTGCCCTTGTTTCTTGACGCTGCCTTTCTTCTGCTTCCTTTTTTTGTTGTTCTTCACGTTTTTGTTTCCGTCTTGCATATCGCTCACGTTCTTCTTGCCTTGTGCGTTCTTGAGCTGCTTCTCTTTCTCTTCGCTCTGCCTCCGCTTTCCTTCGAAAAAAGTTCCCCGGATCCCGCTCATCTGATTATTAAATTTATTAGTCACTTACACATAAATATACATAGATTGGATAATTCTAAGAGTACTTACGAGTAAATCGCATACTCGCGCACAAGTTGTTATGTGCGTCTCTCAAATTCTTATCAAGTAGACAGTCACGCGCATCAACTAACTGTTCGGGATCATTGCATTGTTAGCGTACATATGCTAATAGCTGTTCTTCAATCAATATATGAACACACCTTCTGGAATAGTGCAGTGAACCTCTTTTTATCTTCTTCAGAGGCGACAGCATGTCTATCTGGGTGAAGATCCCTAGACCGGCGACGGAATCCCCGTAATATTTGAGCATCTGTGGCATCGTGTTCGATGTAGAGCAGAAAATAATGCGACACAACCTCCTCGGCGGGCATGATGAATAATATTTCACTAGGGATTTAATTTGTAAAGATGTGATTTGGTTGCGGTGTTTAAATATATGATAACGATAGGCGGGAATATCTCAAAATATTGTGTTCAGGTTGATAAAGTGAAGATTCTGGTAGCAGGGTCCAAAGTTGAGACAAAGTACCGGGCGGAAGCTACAGGATCCAGCACAGGGTTTGTTAAGCGGAAGTATGTCGCACGCATGGAAGTACTCGTATAAGTTAGTCGGAAGGTATCAATATATAATAAATCGAGCGGAGACAAGTACAATGGCATTCACAATTTGGCTTGACAGATACCAGTATTCGCGGTTGTACTGTCGCATGCGTGGGTACTGTTTTATCCTGGTTCTCTGCTGCATACACAGCCCACAGCCGACTTATATCTTTAAACTCGTACGCGGAAGCATCCCGACCCGCAGAACCCTTTGATCCCCTCGCCTGTCAAGGAAAATTCTTTCATAATGCTGGTTTGAAAACCCGCCTGTCTGGTTCCCCGCCGAGCCTCCGCGAGAGCTGAAGCGATATTTGTCAGATGGTGAGTAGTGTGCCATCCACTAAACTATATCTTCCCTGGCAAGCGGGGATGATACCATGTATGAGCAGCCGACTATAGCCAACCTGTATACTGGTTTATATGTCACTTTCCTTTAAAGTCTAGTCGACCAACCCTACTTTCTGAAGCGTGGAGGCTCAGATCCTAGCCAGGCAGCTATATGTTACGCGGAATCGTCTATTAAGACCATCGTCTCCTCTTGTCCAAGGCGTTTTGGAGGGAGAGGAAGAATATGCTTCCCCCCTTTGCTAGAGGCACCTATGCGGCACAGATTCTCGACCAATCACACGAGACCAGTCGGCGTTTGGGTATTTGGTCTGCTGGTGCAGGATTCGTTTCAACATGCAATCCCTTGGATGGTGGCTTGAGGGGTCGCTAAAAATATTTTTCTATGATAACTATAGATATGAACCCTGTGAATAATTTTCTCCTCCTTTGTAGGCAGCGAGTAGTGTGCGATTTCTGTATTTTGGATGGTCGACAACGCAAAAATTACAACAACCCTTTCTTGATTTCGAGTTTGGTGACTATTTTGGAGACAAGCCGAGTTAGCCGAAAATTGGTAGAAAGGTACGAAATTCCACATGGGTCGTTTTGAAAGAGGTAGATGGAAAAATATTAAACTCGTTCTTATCTGAGAGGTCAAATTCTTCTATGATCGTAAGTGTAACATGGCATTCGGGACTCGAGATATATTTTATGGCAGGCGCGGTATACCTGTTCGATCGACAAGGCTGCCAATTTGTTCAATTTAAGGTTTCAAATATAGCAGAGGGGTCGAAGGTAATCGGGAGTTTTACACATCCCGAAGAAGTCCGTAGCTCTGGATATCTCGAGAACTGTATCTTTGTGTAACATAACAATGCAATGCTATTCATATGGTGGTGAAATTTATCGGTATCAGCTTACTTCCCATCCTTGGTAAGCCCTGAGGACCGAATTTCCGATCTCGATCCAGTTTGGCATATAATTCCATGCTTTAGAAACGTGGAAATTACATTTAGACAGATTGAAGTCGTACAGGTGTAAATACGTGGGCACCGAAATACAATAGTTGCATTTCGACCCCGAATCTTGTGGTGCCTTGACCAGGCAGCGCAGATTGGTCGCAGATATTCAGGTGCATTTTTGAATCTAGAGAGGTTTCTGAATTTGGATAAGTTTTGTACCACTTGGTCCTTACTGCACAAAAATCTTGATTTCCAGGTCCGGCTGAAGTAGGGATCGCCATGTTTTCCTCGCGTGCCTCGGGATTACGTGCAGTCAGAAAAGTCCCGGATATAAAGTTTCATCTTGGGAAGTGATTCTTGTGTAACATGTTGATACTCCTTGAATTAAAGTTTCAATTGGCTAGAGTTGGAGGCTATCAGTTCGCTGAGGGCCACAGTTGAAAGACGAGTTCCCGGTAAACTTTATTTGATTGTATGGGAGTGATGTGTAGATCCAGATGCTTTCGTTTTTTATAAACCCGGTTGCAATCTGGTGATAAAAGCAGGTGTATATAAAGGGCTTCTCTGATCATCCCAGATACCTATGTTAAAACTCATTAGATACTAGTATACCTCAAACAAACGACTAAAGGGAAAGTTTATTCCTTTATCCTTAGCTAGACACATTGTCCCACAGATTCCACCAGTAGACCAAAACTTTACATTGTACACCAATCTCAGTCTTCGCCATGTTACTAATCCAAAAAACTTCTGTTGTCGCTCTATTATGGTGGCTTTCTCTTTTCCAAGGTGCTTTCTCAGCACCAATTGCCAATGAACTCCCTACTCGGACGGTTAACATTCCGCTTGTCGACCTTGTCAAGAAAGGTTAGTAGTCCTGCCCAAATTCAAGTTCACGTGTAAAGATCTGAAACTAAAATTTACGGTCGTGAATAGACTTGAGGGTAAACCCTCGCGCCGGTTGTCTGACGAACTCCCTTAACGGGTGTTATAAAGCATGTGGCCCATGCTCGACAAACCCATGCCCCGCGAACATAACAGCATGCCGCAACTATTGTAATTTGCTCTATTGCGGAACCATATATCCTTCTACGACCGTTACCCCGACGCCAACACCATAAACTTTCGTATCGGAATAACTGAGGCTCTTTGGTTGGCCGGAACTTCGTTGCTCAATAACCACAACCGAGAAGAACCCGAGGTCCAGAACAAGCCTTTCAACTGTTAACTCTCGAAACAAGTTTCTTCAAACCCATGTATCCTATTTTTACTTTTTTCTTGAGGCTAGAAATAAGCATATCGCTTAGGACGGCATGGGGCCAAGTTTTAGAATAGAGTTTGTAGGTTAGAGAATTGTTCGGGTAAACTTGGAGACATATTTAATTTATATTATAATTGTAGTAGATATTTATTGGGTCACTGATGAAATCGAACTTCGGAGGTAGTTTGCAATAAATTCCATTGGTTACTTGATCTACTTCTAGTAAATAAAGATTCCTAACAGCTCGATGGCACTATATAGATATAATAGTTATTGCTGCTCCGGAATTGCTAAGTCTTGAGGTTTCCTGCGAAAGAGTTCTTTAGGACCCCAATGGTAGTCATAGGACTCATATTCCGAGGAGGGCTTCCAATCTGGATTTTTGTGGAATCCGTTGGGGATGTCAAAAGACACCGGCTCATGGGACGTTGCCTTTCTCACTTGGCCGTTAACAGAATCCGCAAAAACAGGTTCCCATTCTGCAACACCATCATGAAGTATGTCTATTTTTTCAACCCAGCCATCAAAATAACCTGAATACGATAATATAGAGAACCAGTTGCTGACCCCATATGAGAGAGCGCGGTATTCAGTGTCGACTCGGCTGAGTAAATGTTTATCCAGCTCCTTCTGCAAGTCTGTCTGACCAGCAGCGATATCACGCTTCAATGATTCAACGGTCTTTTGACACGCCTCACTATATTCAAACGAGATATTAAATACCAGTCTCTTCACTTTCGGTTTGCATCTTCCTCCGTCGAGAGGTAGTTCCCCGGTGGGGGGGATGGGTGGTCCATTGATTGTTGGAATATGGAAGCCTTGGGGCCCATGGAAGTAGAATAAATTGCAGAGATCGAAGAGTCCGTAGCTCTCGTAGCCCATGCCGCCGCACCCATAGAAGCGGCCTCCGTTACGCTCCGTGGATTCCATGACCTTGTAGTTAACCCATAATTCTTCTATGATGTTATACGGTTCCTCTAGTGGAAGAGCCAAAGCACCCCAACTGGGGTATATTGAGCCGCGAAACGCTTGAACGTTAAGTGTGTACCGAAATCCTCTGTGTTCTGTTCCAGGCTCTGTAATTTTCGACTCGTATTTCTGCAGTCGATCTAAGAAGTCTTGAAATTCGGCACGAATTTTGCGACAACTCTGCAGAATGGGAAGTAAGGTGTACTTTGGAAAGGTATCTGGGTAAAATACTTTGATGTATTCCTGAGATTTTAGATCGGTTACGGTTTCTGGATCCGGTGGCGTGGAGTCCGCGACAATTTCTGTAGGTAGTTGGCAGAGATCAAAGAGATAAGAGTATATTATCTCTCGAACCTCAGGTGGGATAATAAGGAGATATGGTTTCCCCTCTGAGGGGGAAGATTGGGGGACGGGGTCGTGTGATATAGTTGAATCCATTCGGGTGAGTGCGAAATTGGAAGACTATGCGACTAGAATGGAAGGCGCCGAGATCGATGCAACCATGCAAGGGGTACTATCCGTTCTGGGTTGATTTATAACGTTTAGATCTGTCTTGAAGGTGTAAATTTAATATCACAGCCGCTAAGTCATTCGTCGGCGGTTTGGGGCTTGGTGGTTTGACTGCTAGAAATAGGAAACCGATACGCGTATACGGGCAACCCGAGCCTAATATCTAATCTAAGTCTGACCAAAGAAACCCTGGATCCTGCCAAAGAGCAACTCATTTCATTGCTTGAGCTCAGGCCGGGTACAGGCGTACCCCACTTTCAACGTCAGCAGCGGGAGTTGGAGGGGTTGAGTCAGCATCCACGCGTGTTCCTGCGCAGTGGCCCTGGTTTGAGCCAAGAAGCCAAGGAAAGCCTCACAAACAACGCATACGCGTCCGCGGCCTCAATGGCTGTGATCTAAAAAGCAGACATTGGTGTTTTCAATGTTCGTAGCCTTAATTTTAATGCCCCGCGATGATGATATCCCTAAGGCGCATTTCGGAGGTGCGTGTTGGCTGGCTGGCGGTGCACCACCGGTGGTTCTACATTGCCTTTATTTAACTGGGACTATTCGCTACATGTGGAATAGGTTACGGGATTACGAGAGCACCAACGTTACTCTGGAAATCCAAACGTGTATATACGTATAACCCCAATATATCTACGATTTGATCCTGATCACTTCGCCGCTATTTCAGTTTTCAGGATCAAATACCCAAGGTGAGTGTAACGTTATGCGCGTTTGGCCAATTGGTTTTATCCCTCTCAATAGCTAAAATCGAGCTGGTAGTGGGGGATCCAATGCCTCGATCTCGTCGGTATCATAGAAAATCCCGAAACGGGTGCTTAGAGTGCAAACGGCGGCATATAAGAGTAAGATTATCCGCGTACATGGCTCCTTGCCCAGGTTGCTGACTGTTCTCGGAAGTGCGACGAAACACACCCTGTGTGCGCCAACTGTGGTGCAGCAGAGATACGATGCTCGTTCTTAAGTGGTGACGAGCCGTACATCGTGCCTGTCTTCTCCACTGCTTCGCCCAGTATATCTCCCTCCGCTGCGGCGCCGAGGTCGAGTTCTGTTTCAACGGCCGGCCACTCGACAACGGCTTCGACACCATCCGCAAGTCTATATTCTGCGGACATAGGAGACCAACGGAAAACCGATGATCCGTACGATGTAAACATGGCTCATCTCGAACTATACCAGAATCTCTCAACCGAGGATTTTCTTTCTCACCAAGCGCTGAAAGATGAGTTGATGACCGTGCCTGGGGAGATTTATATGAAATACGCCCACACAACGCCTTATCTGATGCACCAGATACTGGCGATTTCTGCGTTGTATCTCAGTATCAGAAAGGAGGAGTCTCGAAGACGGTACCTCGACTATGCTACCGGCTTACAAAGCCGGGCGATATCACTTTTTCACGAAAGTCACCCGGTTTTAGAAGTTGCGGCTACCAATTTCGCAGCCATGTTTCTCTTCTCCTCAGCTGTCGCTGCCCACTTATTCTGCGAAGCCTTGTATTACCATCGAGACACTCTAGAGGGTTTTGTTGAACGGTTCACGCATGACGTTGGTGTCTATCGTGGTGTGATAGCTGTTGTTGGCAACTTGGGTCATCTACGAGAGATGGAATTGGCGCCCGGCGTCAAAATGTCACAGCTCCTATTGGAGCTTCCGGAGCCTACAGGGTTGGAGTGCGATGGGCTCCGAGAGATGATAAGTGTTCGGAACTTAGCCCCATCTGCGAAACAAGCGTATCTGGATGCAGTGTTCATCCTTCAACAGGGATTTGACGTTAACGCATGGGATGGAAAGAAACCTCGAATGTCCGTAGTTTTCGGATGGCCGATTATGGTTCCACCATATTACGTGGATCTGCTGCGCCAACGCCAACCTGAAGCCCTTGCTATCCTTGCACATTATGCTGTAATACTGCACTGTGGTAGACAATTCTGGCTTATTGGGGAGACAAGTGGTCGGTTCATTATCGAATCGATATGGGACACGCTGGGTCCTGACTGGCATCAATGGCTAGAATTCCCAAAACGGGCTCTCGAAGAGTTATAAAATAACAACAATGTCGGAAGGCAATAAAGAAAAATGCATTTTGAGAACGCATTGTATGCCCTATGGTAGCCAATTAGACTAAAATACTGTATAGTAAAATAATGTTTAATTTCAATACCTTCCTGGCGCTTGATGAGGACAGACCATATAATTCCTTGAAATTTGGACGACAAAAAGTTGGTAAAGGTAGAAAAGAAAACTCGATAAACTAATGTACGTTGTTCCTATGGCCGCTTTGCTGATAACCCCCGATTGACCGAGATTCTATCCAGGCTTTAAGTACTTAGCTATGGTGCTGTTCCTTCTGCCAGCTACAGCGGAGTGTTGTTTTTCCGAAACTGCGTCCGCAGCCCTTTTGGACCCACAAGGGTCTTGCGCTAGTCCCAAAATCCTTCTATACGCGTACACTAAGCCGAAATTGGCCAGCACTTGGCATCAAGCCAAAACGGGCTGTACGCGTAAAGGTCAACATCATAAGGAAATTGGGGCTCTTTCAAATCTAGTTGAATAGCTCAATTGAGTGAAGGTGTATAAAACTTCTATAACAATGTTTTTCAACAAGCTTACTGATACCATTGAAAATTTGATATAAATATCTGCCATATCTGTTTTAGGGGTTCGACTGGAATCACTCTCAAATAACAATATCGATATTATACTGAGGAGCGGCATCGACGTTTTTATTCTCTAAATCTATTCTTTCCCTCGAGATCTACTATTTTTCTCTAAAACCTCTGATAAATTATTTTTCTCTTAATAAATTTATATAATTCCTATCATTTTTGTTAAGCACAAATTACACAGACAGCCGACATATTTTGAAAGCCAGTGCGGAATTTGACGATATTATGGCACAGCTTAAACCCGTCGACGGAACCGACTATTATCTTTGGAAGTTCCTACCCTCTGTTCCGATCGCACTGGTATTTCTCTTTCTATTCGGAGTGGCGACAGCCGCACTCTCTTGGCGCATTTACAAGACCAAGACCTGGTACTGTATAGTCTTCGCGGTCGGTGGATTCTGTAAGTGGTTCCCAGTCCTCTTAAACTGGTGTATTTCTGCAATACCGTGCAGATATCTTCAGCGAGTTCTTGTTCTAATCCTTTCGTTCTCCTCAGTCCAAGTTATCGGTTACGGTGCACGTATATACTGCCACTGGAACACCAACCTTATTGGTGCATATGTTGTCCAGAGCACATTTATCCTTCTCGCACCGGTCTTCTATGCCGCCTCGATATACATGGTACTCGGGCGTCTTGTTAGTAGCGCGCGCGCCGGCCACCTCTCTATTGTTCGTCCCACGAGGTTGACCAAGATATTCGTGGCCGGCGATATACTCTCGCTCACGGTACAAGGCAACGCCGTCAGTCTTACGACGAAGGATAAGACAAAGTCTATCGGAGAAGCCATTATAACAGCTGGTCTATTTATCCAGTTGATCGTTTTTGGTTTCTTCGTCATCGTCGCGCTCATGTTCCATAGACGGATGCGAAAGGGAATAGCGAACGGATCAGAACAGGAGCCGGATGTTCCATGGAGACAGGGGTTGAAGATGCTCTATGCCTGCAGCGTTCTCATTATGATCCGATCCGTGTTCCGTGTGATTGAGTACATTATGGGTGTGGATTCTTACTTGTTGACGACAGAATGGCCAGGCTATGTGTTTGACGCTGCGCTCATGGTAGTGGTTCAGTATACTTTTCTGGTTTGGTTCCCTCATAGATTTCAATATTTGCGACTGGAGAGTGAAGAAATTGAAATGAATGGTGGTGTTACACGCAAATGGCGCAGCTATATTTTCGGTCGAAGATAAATACTAAGCTGCACTTTCAATTCACTTGCAAAAAGTTTTCAAAAGGTTACGGGGCAAGAGTTATTCAAAAGAAGAAAAAACATATTTATAAATTAGATGTACAAACTATAGCTAAGCGCGAAAATAGATTCCAAGTTCCAAACAACTCCCTGTAGAACGCCAAACCATATCATGCGCTGGACTTACTATAAGATGCGATAAAACTGCTTAAGGAAATCAATACAAAATGCAAGAGAAAATTGTAAAATATGAACACAGGTCAAGAACGGAAAAAAGATGAAAAATTTGAAGGGAAGGAACATTCGGAATAAAAAAGGAGGAAATGCGGAAGAAATCAAAAAACATTCAGTAATACTTTCCCTTCCAGTTCTTCATTGGCTTTGCCAATCTTTCTGCTTCCTCCGTAGTAAGAAGCTTCTCAACATCCTGTCTCTCGGTCTCCACCGTTATCTCAGCCTTCACCTTCCATGACTTCTTCGTCTTCTCTTCCTCCATGAATTCCACGACCTCAAGGAACTTCTCCACCTTGGTTACTTCCTCTTCCTTTGGTAAGAGTCCCATCACGTTCACGACAACCTCTGCGCCCTCATCCAAAAATCCATCTTCATTCGTAATCTTGATACCACCAACTCCCGTTCCTTCCTTGTACTCGTCTGGAGAAATGCAAGAGTGGTACTGGCCGTAGGCTCCACCGCAGTAGAAGCAGAAAGCGAATCCACACGCGCAAGTCATGTGGTCACATCCAGTGTGGCGCGCAACTAGATTCTGGCAGTTCACGCACTGTCGGAATCGATTCGGGTACTCTTCGTATTCCCCGTCTTCATCATACTCATCCTCGTCGTCGTTGCTGTCATTATTTTCACCACCTTCCTCGCCTTCTTCCTTCTTTGGCTCGGGATTCGCGTACTTAGCAAGCATGAATTCCTTGTAGAAGGAGGTTCGGGATGGGCAAGGAGTATCGAGGCCGTGGAAGTGAGACTTGCATAGAGTGCAAATTGGGGTTCTGCAAGAAGCAGATGGGCAGATTGTAAGTTGAGACTTGAGCTCCTTCTCAACCATTATGGTCTCAAATTCTGGCTCCGGCGCAGCCTCCTCCTCCTTTTTATCTTCAACGGTTGTCTCCGGAGCAGCCTCGTTGGAGGTTTCAGTAACAACCTCAGCGGTCTCATTTGTCGCCTGTGCCACTGCCTCTGTGGTAGTCTCAGCAGCAGTCTCAACAGCAGTCTCAGCGGCGGTCTCAGCGGTAGTCTCCGCGGCAGTCTCAGTGGCAGTCTCAATGGCAGTCTCTGCGGTGGTCGTCTCAATGACCGTGGGAGCGGCAATCTCGTTTGCAGTTGGCGTTTCCTCAGGCTCTGCGACTGGAGCTGCTGGTTCGGTAACAGCCTCCGCGTTGGCTTCTGTGTTTGGTGCTGCTGGTGTCTCTGTGTTCTGTCCCTCAGTCTGGGCTTCAGTAGTCGTAGTCTCTTCTGTCTTTTCTTCCTTCTTCTCTTCAACTGGCTTGACTACTGGCACCTTCACCTCAACTTCTCTGGTGACCATATAATTCTCTCGAGGAATATAAGTAGAACAGCTTGGAACAGGACAGAAGAGCTTCTCCTTATCATCCCAGTATTTCTGGATCTGGTTCAACATATGAACGTAACCTTCGGAGACAAAAGGCTTGAGGATTGGGAGCATCGGGTGGTTCTCCGTCTTAGGGAGTGGCTCTCTGTGTGGCCACGCGATGCAGTTATCGAACCAATCGATCAAACAGGACTTGCAATAGGCGGTCTCCTCTTCGCCAGGATTGCATGCAGGGCGCTCTGCTTCTACAACTTTCGCTCTCAATTCTTCATTATCGATTTCGTCCTCAAACATCTTAACGAAGGGGTCACCGCATGCGTAGCACGAGCCTGCCCAGCATCTTGTTCGCCACTCGTGGTTAGAACATGTGGCACAGCTCTTTCGGAACGGGACTTCGTTGCGATGAACTGGAGGAGCTGGAGGAGCTGGAGGAGTTGCCACTTGTTCTTCGGCATTGGCAGCTGGTGCTGCTGGTGTTTCCGTAGCTGGTGTTTCTGTTGCTGGCGTCTCCGTAACTGGCGTCTCTGTCGCTGTTGTCTCCGCAGCTGGCGTCTCCGCAGCTGGTGTCTCTGTAGCCTGAGCCTCTGCTTCTGTCTGAGGTTCTGCCGCCGGTGTTTCCGCTGCCGGTGCGGTAGTCTCTGCGGGGGTCTCTGGAGAAGCCTCTGGAGAAGCTTCTTCCGCCACTGCTGCCGTGGCCATTACGGCTGCTTCGACAGCAGACATTATATCCTCGGCCGTGCGGCCACGTACCTCTTCCTGGGGTTCTGGAAGGGTGATATCGACAGCCGAATCGGCTCTCTTGTCGTCCTCCATGCCTTCTGTAGCAACCCAAAAGCTTTTGATGGTCTCTTGATCCTCTGCTGGGATAACGAGAACGGTTGAATCTGCAAGAATATCCTCTACTGCCATTGTTTCTGTCGTTTCGGTAGCCGTAGATGGTTCAGATGCTTCGGAGCAGGTTACTGCCTGTTTTTGGGTTGCTCGTGTTGCTGAGTCGTTGGCAGCGGCCAAGCTAGTAAAGGATTCGATGTTAGCTCTGATGGTGAATTCAACAGCCTTCTTTGCTAGAAATGTGCGGAAAGGGTCGCTTCTTATAAAGATTTACAGGTTCTCTCAGAGACTGGGGTACACGTCGATGGAACTCTGTTTTTCTTTGTCATATGCACTGTTCTAACAGCATCCTGCAGCTTGCCGGGTAGCCAATGGAAGACCAGCAAAAGCGCAGAAGTGAAATGATGATGTGTACCAAAAATACCTCTGTGGGGAATAATCAAAAGATACCATGATAATATTGCCACACATTAAGACGGAACCGCCTCGACGAGGCTGATTACTTTTATCGTGCGATTGATATACATCTCGTAATCGATAAGGCAGGATAAATTGAAAAGCCGGAGAAAAAGCGGGCACTCACTCTTCGGACCCTATTAAGGGGTTTTCAGGGATTGGGTCGTCTCTCGCCATATTGGCTTTCAAAAATCCAAAACGGAAAATAGAGTAAAAAGCACGAAATCGGTTTCCGTGAACTGCTTTACGATTCTCAACCACGCTCATTAATGAAGTTAATTGATATTAAATTTGAAAGTCAATTGACAAATCTTGTGCTGCGCTATAACATTTTGCCGTGCTTATTGTACTTGAGGTCTTTTCTTCTTGTGATGTTCGTATAATGAAGGATCCGATTGAAGCTCCAGCTGAGGAACCCGCTCCTTAAATGCTCCAATCCCGCCAGCCTTCCAATTGTCGAAATGTCGACTTTCTGTATGACATCTGCAGCGGATGAGTCGTACAGCAGCGGTTGTGTTGTTGCTGCTGTTTTGACTCATTCGGGGTAAGCAACACCAAAGATGCATCCAATCAACGCGGGTCGGGCGGGGAAGCTAGCGCGCGAAGGGCATGGTTCCGGCACACTTGCAGAACAGGACAGGCATGGTCCAGCTCCTCGGACGACTGAGGGCGTGCCTAGAGGGTCTTCCGTAGACTCATGATCTCTCGTATTCTAATCACATTGAAAACCAGTGGGGTTGGGCTCGAGCTCGGAAACCTTACCGATCGATCCTTCACTCGGGTGGTGCCCCTCATTCCTCGGTCGCCAAACCTTCGCAGAAAATTGTTGGCCCTGAGGCTTAGTTTGTAATAATTGGAGGTGCTATTATGGCGCAGGTCAGCAATTTCCGTTGGCGAGGTGGCTAGTGCGGCAGCTTTGGCGAGGATTCAAGGCATGCCGCAAGGCAGCCCTCAATTTACATCATGAGGTTACGAAAATTTTCATCTTCGAGATCTCGAATTACAAAGACCTCAGCTGCCTGTGAACCGGAATATATTGCTAGACACCATCTACCACGTCTATGATGACGAGGCACCTTCTATATTCAGACGTCTAGACAATATCAAGATTATATCAATACTCACCCCCCGATCGATCCAATGATTTCGTAGCTGTGGGATATATCGATACGTTTCGAAGCATGATTAGCAAGGAAAACGATCCTCAAAATTTGTCTGCATCATAGAACTCATTAAAGTATTTGATTAAGATTATTCCCATAAATATCCTCCTAAACTAAAAAACCAATCGTGTCATCGTACATATCATTATCCCCTTCACTGGGTAAAAGTCGCCGATAGATAAAACATGCATGGAGGGCCGATGTATACCCAACCTTCAAATTGCGAATGTTTTTCGCCAAAAATAGTGAAAGAAATGCACACACGGAACTCCCCAAAGACTGGAATACACAAACTGACACGCGGGAACCTGAAACAGGGCTAAAAGCTGCAAAAACAAAAGTGCAAATTCGGTGGCGAGATTTGATGCGGAACCTCGAGCCAACGCGATGCAACACAAGATAAACAGAAATTCAAACGTACTGGTGCGGAAGGTTGAATGACTAATACGGACCGTGTGGTAGAGACCCTTTCACACGTTCCTATCGTCACCGAGCCTCCTCTTGTCCCGCATTGTCACATCGCGAGTGACCTCTGTCGTCTTTACAACCGTTCCCACCCTCGGCCGGGCTTTGGGAGGGGTACCACCCGAAGAAAAGCTTGTGATTATATCAAGGCTTCCTCTGCTCTCGCCGATATTGGCAACAATACTCTCTTGGCTCTCTCCTCTCTCGTCTTTACCAAACGTTGTGAGAGGATAGATGCTTCGAACCTTTGCTGCCCGCTCCGCCCTGCTATGGTTACTGTTCCCAGCTTGGGCTCTTGAATGAGTACCTCGAACGGCACTGCTGCCCGCACCAGAGCTGTTGAACTCCATGGGTGTAAGGTTATTGGAGTAGCCATGGGAGCTGGCGAATCGTGGGAAGATCTTGATGGCGAGCGGTTTGAGGGAAGGAATCGAAGCACAGATGATCGCGACATGCGTCTCAAGTGAGGTGTATATCCAAAGTTCTATACACCACCAGCTTTGATCCCATGAGACTGTGGCCTTCTGGATATAAATTAGGCGGAGGATTGCTGATAGTGGAGCGCTGAATATAAATTAGCACCTATCAATCTAATGTGGGACGTTCGATAAGGTGAACACTTACACAATGCCCAAAGTGAAGACTCCGACGAGTGTGATCTTCTGCCTGGTTGGCATCTGCAGTCTCCAGACTGTTGGTATCGGGAGCAGTAGGACTAGCACATCGGTAATAAGGTTTGTGCTTCCGTGCAGCAAATGCAACTCGTTCTGGAGAGTGATGCATTTGTCGCCAGATCTCGGTAGTCTCCAATAAGCGCTGACAGGGACGCATTGGAAAATAATCAAAAATGTCCAGGTGATCGTCCAAGCAACGATGAATACCAACGTGATCCAGATTGAGACCTTGAAGGATCTGGTAGTACAGAATCGGAAGTAAAAGAGGAGGATCGAGACTTTGGTCAAGCTCACAGCCCAGGTGAATGTCAACTGGGTCGCGAAAGACCATATCCGAACCATTTTGACTCTGTCTTGGGGAAGATCCCAAATGTGAATCCCCACCCCAGCAGGTTCTGACAAGATGCAAGTGATGCTGACAGCCATTGCCGTTATCTGAGAAAGAATTTTTAGTTAATGCATCTCCAAACCAGAAATCCTCAAGAATACTTACCGTAGCTAGTATGATGAGCCAGTCATCAGCTTTGAAAGCCTTGAGGATGAACGCTCGAACGTATAGTCGAAGCGAGACTACAATCCCACAAAAAACCATCATGACAATAATAAGCGGGGCCATGAAGTGGCCCTGCTGCTCAGGGTTCTCATAGTTTGGTTTGGGCCATGATAGTATAATTGAAAGCGGTGGGAGCAACATCTTGGCTGGTCGTCGGTTGCTCAGTCAATGAGCGAATACCTAGAGACTTTATTTGCTGGGGAACAAAGTGATTGTTGACGCTTTTTTTGTTAGAAAAAACCGTGGAGCCTCAAAAGAGGACAGTAAGAAAGGCCGCCAACAACAGAATAGCTTAGGAGTCTACGGACGACTGAGTGCCGGTGGTGAGGAACCCATTAGGGAAGGAGGTAAACTCAGGTGCCTTTTTAAGGTTGATATGGGTCCCCAGGTCCACAAACCACGAGGGCAGGACGGGTTGGGTATGCAGTTATATGGTTATTGCGTGAGGTGTGTGCTCTCCTTTCGACCTATATACCAGAAGAGCCCGGGACCCGGGATCGAAAATGAGCTGGTACAGGAAGGGGTTGGGTGTGTGTGGGGCTCAGTTTAGAGAGCAGAAACCCCGTTTTGCCTTCGTGGAAACATTCTATTCTTCATCGACGAAGCGTCCCACGTTTTGGTGGCTTGGGATTGTCCTAGGCCCATTTCACTGACAAGGTCATTTAACAAGGTTACGCTGTTTCTTGCGATATGCGTTAAAAAAAAGACCCAGTAGCCTGGGGGTGTGGAGATTTGCCGCTTACGATAGCGAACGACATCCAGGACTAGCAAAATATGAAATTGTGATACACAAAATGGCCGGTGGGTCACTTGCTTTTTCGCAGGCGTATTGTTAGGAGCAGCCCGGAATTATGTGCAGCTCGGCAGGACTGTTTTCACCGCTCAACCTGCACAATGCATTGCGGCAAAGTCCTATTTTCCTTTGAAATTTAACCTTAGCCCTCAGGCGGCCACCCATTATCGGCTGCACATGTGAAGAAAGGGAAAGGTGTTGTGGGAGGGTGTGACAACTTCAAACCACGCACTGCCAAAGATACCTTTCCGATCTTGCGACGAAACAAAAGTGGATCTTCGAAAACTATGGACAGGATGGCTGGCTACCTGCAAACTTGATATGAGGATTATACCGGTATTTTCAGCCGAAGGTTTTTGCTGTGCAGTTTTGAACAGTGTACATTATCGTATCTCGAAACTTATCCCTTAAGTCGGAGAGATTCGAATCGAGTTATATGGTGATTTGAAAATTCGATACCGCTTATGACGATCTATCTAAGGTACCGATCTCATCTGCCTGGTAAAAAGTTTGCGAGGCTCCTTCGGCGACTGCGATACTCGGAACCGAAGTGCTTGCACGGCAAAGATTAGCGGAAGGAGAGGGAAAAAAGGGTTATCAGCACAGAGATGTAGAGCCCGAAGTTGTTCGTCTGAAAGCAGTATCAGATGGGCGGGATTGAGAGAAGCTCCTGCAGGAACACCACCAAACTGACGTTGGCACCTTCTATTTGCGGCCAGCTTGTACATTTGTCCACGATTTTCTTTTATTTTATTATTCAAGAAGAAAACAAATTACGGATACACGGATTGTTCTCTGCAGCTACCCATATATTTCCGGGCAGTGGGCTTAAGCTCAAGTATGTCTACATCTACCCATCCGTGTCGGCTGCAGGTGGCAACCAAAATATACGTACTTCATTTGAAGGGGCCGGTATGGGTCCCACGAAGCTCGGTGAGCGTGGTTGAAGCATGGAGCTGGCGCCCGAAGCGGCAGCGGCAGCCGAGTGTGTGTGGTGCCTGGCATTTTTGGCCAGACGCTAACTAATAGAAGTTTAGCGGAAGCGCAACAACAACCTCAAAAAACGTGGCGTAAGAGTGTAAATTTCCAGAAGCAAGACCGATTGGTTGTGAAACTCCTAAGGTGACCATCAACGGCTGCCTTGAGAGCCGTGGAATCAAACTCTGTCAAGAGATTTGTCGCCATATCCACGTTTTGGAAAGCCTGCAAGTGCGCAATCGAATTTGCTATCGCCCAGGAATCCTTAATTGCGAATTGACCATATCCTGTCCATTGCGTTGTGATTTACCATTTGGTGGGCATCGGGCGTTTCCGCCAGCAGATTAGTGATTGTAAGATTAATATATTATCATTATTGCGAACCTTCTAATCGGATGGAGGTCGTCCTACCTGTATTCACCTATCTGAGCTGTGATCTGCCCACGTCAATTCTGATCCCACCCTAAACCCGAAGGCTTTTACCCAATTGTAACTCCGCCAGTATCCTCCCAGTCTGACTTTGCTTCTGTTTGAACCAAGCTGCTTGGCGGTCCAGACCTGCACAACATAAAAACAAGAAGGAGACTCGAAATTGAATCTCGAAACTTTCCAAGCCCATATCAAAAGCGCCAACGTTAGCCTTTCATAAAATCGCTCTCCGAATTTTCATTGACATTCTCTGCCTCGATGCCCACTTCACAGCCCAAAATGTATAGCCAAGCAAGATATAGTCTGTACTCAGTCCAGAGTCACGACTCGATTTCTCTAAACCCTGCCCAATTGTGGAGCCAGTCATCTGAGACATTGTCCCAGATGCTGAAATGTGGAGCCAGAATCAACACCACAAACGACAACACCGGTGGAGCTTGCAAGCGAGCCTCGTCGACCAAATATATCTCATGAAGGCTTCAGTCGGGTCAGGTTGTCCACTAGCTAAGGAACTTGTTTTCCAAGTATTAATGCAAACGGGATCACAGGCACGGCACCGTGCTTTATCCTAATTCTGGCGTGACCATGCTATAACCGTCCCCTCCTCAACCCTATCCTTCGGAAGCAGAACCTTCCATGCAGCCCGGTTGGTTGTTTTGATTCCCCCAACGCCCAAAAATAACGCCACTGTGACAGATATGAGGGGTAGACCCAGTGATCATGCGTAATGCGGGCTTCCGTCTACAACTTCACGAGATTTGACTCAGATATGTCTCACTTTTATGAACTTGGCATTATAACGGTTTAGGGCTGGTGTTGGTGAAAAACATTATATTTTCACGCTTGTGTATCTGCGGCCAAGCTTAGGAGCGGTTCGTGATAGTGAAAACATTTATTATCTCGTCGAAATTGCTATCTTCGAAAAGGTGCGTCATCGTGAGACGAGCTCTGTCATTTAAAAATTTTCGTTTGCGTTCGATCTTGGTTGGCTGGCCGTCACAAAAAGAAAGGATTCGAGCGGGACGGTTGAATCGTCGGTTGGCGTGTTAGAGATTAAAACCGGTTCAGAGGTATTTTTCATGAATATCACGAGCATCGGCGGCCCATTTTGATGCTCAAATGGTGCAGACGGGAAATTTCGAAAAAGCTGTTGTTATACTGTCGCAGGCGTACGGGGCGCAAGATTTCAGAGAAATTAATGTTTGTTTTGTCTCTGGAACCAGCACTGTGTCAAGGTTAACGAGCGACGGTCCCTCGTTTGAATCTCGCTCGATTATCGAGAATCTCCAAACAATAAACGGATTTTGGATGTCCGGTCCCTGGGTTGGCATTGCCGACGAGACGAGCCACGGTTGCATATGCGAGTTTTCATGTAGGCGGGTTCTCCTTTGCACCGTCATGGGCGTGTGTATGTGCATGCTCTCGACATATGATTTCCAACTTTGTTTCCCGGAGCGCTTGGCCAGTTAAATTGCCGTTTTCGGATAAGCAATTTCAAATTTGCAGGGATGCGCGGGAAGCGAAATACAACATTCAACACACCACTCATGATGTCATTCTAACCCCTAATCTTATCGCGACTACCGGACAGAAACAGTTATCAGACCATATTGTGAACGATATTATCGGAAACGTGTAAGTTCATAGAATCGTGGGTATATTTAAATTGGTAAAGTTATGTACATTTAAAAATAGCTACATGATGCAATAAGACTCTGAATATGCAAAAAAAAAATTCAGATGATTTGTCTTTAGCTTATGATTTCTCAACAACCAAGCTCGTCCTTCTAGCATTTGCAGCCTCAAGTTCGTCGGTGGTTGCTGGACTGGCATTGACATTGCCAACATATGTTGTCTTTGCCAAGTTGTTGAGTCTGTCTTCGTCCTTGTCCAAGCTTCGGAATTGCAGCCAGAAGAAAATAGCACCGAGAGTAGCAAGGATAGCTGCGACAATATAGTTCCAGACAAGGAGAGGGTCATTGCTGAGACTGACGAAAGCGAAGCCCAATGCAGTACTGAAAGCACTCATGAGAAGGAATACAGATGTCACAAGAGACTTCATGTTCGTTGGCGCCTTTGTGAAAGCATATTCCAAGCCGGTGATAGAGGCGAAAATCTCAGAAATGGCGATCAATACAAAGGAACCAGTTTGGGCCCAGACGTTGATTGGTGCATGCTCACACTTTGGATTGGCGGCGTCGTAACCACATGGCGATTTCTGGTAGATATAGTATTGAAGGACGGCAGCCCAGATCATAGCCAATACACCAAAGACGAAACCGCAGGTGATCTTCTTGATTGGTGTGAAGTTGATACCCATTTTGCGGAGACCAGGATAGATAACGAGATCAAACACAGGAATGAGGACAATGAGCGAGAAAGGGTTCAAGTTGGAGAGAATGTCGTTGGGAAGACCTTTGGTATCCATGACCGCAGCTTGGGAGGTAAGATTACCGTTGATCTGATCGAAGGTTAGTTTCTCATTCCGATATATTTCTGTAACCAAAGGGATCAAATTCTTACCTGGTTATAAGTAACCCAGTAAAGTGGATACCACAAGAAGACCTTGCAAGCGGAAATTCCACGAGAAACTTCGTCGACCCATTGGTCGTCGAACGTCATCCATGCTGGTCGCTCGCTCGCTGGGACATTTGAGGGCTTGGCCCGCTCCCAGAATGTTCCGTCGGTCAAATTTTTATAGGTACGAACCGGGTTGGCGCTCCATTTGCCTCTCGATGCGAAAGCCATGAGCCTCATAGAGCGAGAGAGAACTGAGTATGTAGCTGGAGTTCTGATATAGTTCTTCTTGCAAACCGCCATGACAACTGGGCAGAAGGTAAACAAGACAGTTGGGAGCAGCTAAAAATGATTAAGGTTGGTTAGTTAAGAACTTCGTAGGAGAATGCCGCAAATAGTTGAGGTGCCTTACATAAGATAAGTAAAAGCCGACATAGTGTTCTGCGTAAACCATTCCGATTTGACCCATCAACGCACCAATGTTGATCATGAGATAGAAGTACATGTAGATTCTCGAGATAGTCAAAATTGGGTCGACGATAACCCTCTCTCCAGTGGGTAGCGTGACAACTCGAGATAGTCAAAATTGGGTCGACGATAACCCTCTCTCCAGTGGGTAGCGTGACAACTTGTTTCTTATCTTGTGTATATTGCTCTGCAATGAGTGGAGAGATATTGGATTTAAAACCTCCAGTACCTCCACCCATGATAACAATTCCGAGAACCATGACACCGAGAGAAGCTTCTGGTTTTGCAATGACTGATGGGATAGCACAGACAACGAGCAAAATGTGGCCAACCATAGCAAAAGCGATAGAAACCATAATAGTCTTATATCGACCCCTATCCAGCGGTTTAGTTAAAGTCTTTTCCATTATATTACTAGTCGTAGCAAGCGACCTACCAGTATCTGTCGGCGACGTAGGCGCCAAAAAGAGGCATGAGATACGCCCAAAACTGATTGAACTGAGTGATACTAGCGGCAGCTCGTTGTCCTCGACCCAAAGCACCAGATTGCTCGACGATACGCCCAGCACCCGTGATGGAATTTGGAGGCAGTGGCTGCTGCACGAAGTTGGTGACTTAAAAGCAAATATTAGTCGGATCATGTTGACAAAGAGATGATCTGTCGAATGAGCGCTAACTTACAAACTTGAGTAACACCATAGTAGGAGAATCGCTCGCACAGTTCCACAAATGCAATGGTATAGGCAGTCCATGGGACCTTGCCAGCTACTCTTCTCAGAGTTGCCAGGTCCTCCTCGGTTGGAGTCCCATCGTCGTTCACAAACTCCGTATCATCGTAGTAGACTGGAACAGTAGGAGACTCTTGTTGGGAGATGATGAGATCGCCACCTTCGGCCTTTGGAGATTTTAACTCGGCCATTTTTTAGTTTTAGACAAAGAGCTCTGGATTCACCTAACTGCCTGTCTACAAGAATGCTGGGAGCATAGATTCGAGTCTTTAAGACGGCGGCCAACCAATGTTTAGCCGGTAAGAACCTAATATGAGACGCTTAAGTCTCCAAAACGAAAAGAATGAGAATCGGCGAGGGTATCAAGAGAAACGATAGATAGTGAAGCTTCGTTGGCGGACATTATATAACGAGATTTCCACAGTCGCAATTCCAATATATGGTGCAATACCTGATTCACCTGCGACAACTCCACTGGTCTAGCACATCGCAAAAACACCGCATAGAAAAACCAACAAGAAAAAAGTCTCGACCCCCGCTTTCCTTAAGCCTAGGCTGTCAATAATTGGCGGTGCCAATCGTTTACTGGGCAGTCGACTTCATTGAGGAATAGAACCTGCCAAGTGAGGGAGCGAGGATCCGCACATTCCTGTTCAACAAGTTCGCGCTTGGTAGGTTGCCGAAAGTGGTAGGTGTGTTGGTCTGTGGCCAACAAACATGAGGTAGCTATTCAGAGGTGAACATGATTGTATACTTTGGGGGACGAAATCAAAACTCCAATGCATGCTATTGGCTCAGATAAATTTAAGAGGGTTTTCTAAGTTTCTAGATGCATGGGGATGTTCAGGGTTGTGCGATGTCCTTGTTCATATGCACTATCAGTTTTGGGCCGCTGTCTCGAAGGCTTCTAGGGTATATGCGGTAATGATGTTGCAATCCAATCTGTGTCTAATAAGGCCGGCAAACGAGTCGGATGAAAGTTGCCAAGATGGGTAGCTAAAGTCCGGACTATATAACTTGGGGCAATCCCGGCAGCGGATGCTTAATTTGGTACTTAGCCGAACGAAAGCTGACCATTGCCGGCGATCTCAAGGGAAGGGATGGTTCTGTTGAAGTTCTCCTGTCTGTGTGTGTCGCGTGAAGATTTCTCTGAATGCATGTTGACCGCTCCCTCTTGGTTCAAACTTGGCAGGTTGGAGCCTTCTCTTTGAGACCTGCTCAAACAGGCAAGCCTCCCTTGTGTTGCGCCAAAAGCCCTGGTGGTACCAGCTATCTTCAACCAGGTGACAACCGACGGATGTCTCTTATCGCAAGAACCGCTGATAGCCTCTCATATCAACTTGGCGCCAATCAACGCCAGGACGCGGAATATGAAAATCAGTGGGTTTCGCGCCGTAATCTTGACTACGATTAGTATTTCTAGATATTCTTCGCCACTCGGTCGCCTTCAAAGTTCAAGCCCAGCGTCCCAAGAGGTTACCTCGGGATGTCGATTTGCAAAATATTTGTAACCTCACTGGCGGCCACACCCAATGGAAAATACAGCCAAGCTATTGGAAGACTTCTTATCTATCGAAAGTGATTATTGGCGCCTGGAGGACCTATATGCCGAAAGGAGCAATGGAGTTTCATCTGATTTTCCGAGCTAGTTACTACGATCGCTTGATTCGAATGTTCTGTGCCATATGCTATTCCAAAGGTCGGTTCTGCTCCTGAGTCCAGCTGTCCCAAAGAGGTGGGTGGCTAACAAGCCATACCAATTTCTTGGCCGATTGATGACACTTGGGATTTTTGGAGCTGGAGCCCTTCGTGCGCGTGTCTGGTTTACGAGACAATTTGGAGCCTGGTAACACAAATGCCTTTCGATGGCTACGATGAGCCGCATATTGAACTGATAAGTACGGATTTAGGACTTCCAAGGTTGCATGCTAGCTGATACCAAATGCAAGCTATTACGAGATCCCCCGGTATTGATACATGGCAAGTTACCCGAAGATTTACACATTTGTATGGATATTTAGAACGGTAGGAAAGACAACTTTCCTTTTGGTCGTAGAACCCCATAACAATCTACAAATTATCGATCGATACGAATTGATATACCAATATGCCTACAAATCTTTGGCAAATGCGAATACAAGGATTACATGTCTATTATCAAAACGAGTCGGCGGTATTTTATGCAACTTATATTCACAAATAAGTGGCTCGGTCAATAGATCCTGTAACTGACCGGCTTCAACACGATAATTCTCAATTTTTCCATACAAAAACTCCTGACTCCTAACAAATATGCAAATTATTAACAAATAAAAAGGTGTAAGCTCCATCACCAAGGGCTAAAATGATACCAATATTATCACAATGATAAACGTTCTTGAATCGAGAGCTATTATAGCTGTACTCATTTCTAGTATCAGCATCAGGGTGGTACCGAGATGCCCCATGTTCGCTTTCAAAGTCCTAGCGTGTCTAGATTTATCCTCCTTTTGATGGGGCCACACTACAAGTCCGCACGTAGCCAGCTGATTTACAGCCAGCTTCCCAAGCCTTTATTAAACTAGAGTCAGTGACATTAAAATAGAGATCGACTTCTCGTATTGAGAGAATACTGTTCTGAGTGGGAGGCCCTGCTGGCCAGTCTATATGGGTTTGAGCGAGTTAATCAGAATGATGAACAATGGAGAAATTGTTACGTGAAGCTTTACTTACAACGGTCTCCGTTGCTCCAATTGTTGATCAATATGCTGCCTGGTACATTGGGGATAAACTTGGTGTATGGAGAGGTAGTGTTTCCATCAATGAAGTACCTGACACCAGACTGTAGCCAGTCAAATCGGTATTCATGGTAGCCTTTTGTGGGGTCATAGGATCCATCGAACGGTAGCACTTTATAATTACTCAATGTTTGGCTTTGAGTTAACGGCTGGACTGTGAGCTGTAAACCTGGCAGCGGAATTCCATCGGCTTGGCTGCCTCCGTTGTGGATATGGCTAGTCAAGATTTCGATGTCTATCTCATGATTGTCATCCTTATAGAAGAACATTCCCGAGCAAGCACCAGCGACTGGGCTTGCCTTTACCTTGAATCGAAAAGATCCGTAACGAATGCTATCAATTTTTGTGCTTATTTCGGCACTAGGTATCGATGTCCGTTTCGTTGATCCACCAGAAACGATAAGTTCAAGAGCCCTAGAGGATGGGTTGAAGCTTATATTTAACGGTGTGTATGTAATATTCTTGGGTTTGGAGGTAAGTTCGTAATTGCTGATTTCCCAACCTTGTTTCGACAAGGAATCGGGTAAACTACTCGCGCTGAGGGCATCCGGCTTGAGGGTAACGTAATGGGTAAAAGTTTGTTTGGTCTCTGGAATGTAGTAACCACACGAACAAATTGACGAAACTGAGGCCGCATTTGCCGGTGTTGGAACGCGCTTATACAAATGTTGGTAGGAGCGACGAGATTTCGGCGTCAGTTTGAAAAGACTCGCTTGCGCTGTTACTATTAGGAGTGTAAAATATAGAAATAACCGAACCTCTGGCTGCATTTTAAAGTAAATACTAACGAGAAAAATGGAAGGTAAAGCGAATAGTGAATGCGAAAAAATTCAAACATACAATAGATAGAGACCTTGGTGGGGGCTTGGCTGATTTTGTATGCGGCGAAATACTGACTTTGGATTACCGGCTGTGCATATTCTCGCGAGCCTAGATCGTAGATACGCGAGCAAGGCGTTCTACGAATTAGGCTAAGATCAAGCTGACTTGGGAGATCTAGACTTTTGTTGTACCAATCCGGAAATTGACTTTTGCAGGTACCCGCTTCGAGTTTGGAATTTGTAAATTTGAGGAGAACCTGTACAAGAGCATCTTGCGGGGTTGTACAGAAAAAAGGGATAGCATCACTCTTCAGCTCAGAACGATAGAACTTGTTTTGGGGTCTCGTTTCTGGTGAGAGTTCCTGTAGGTATGCGTCTGCCTAACAGTCCACGAATCTATGATGGCGGTGCGCGGCTGAAGAATCAGCTGCCGCACTCAGGCCGAGTTGTGGTATTTGGTGTGTTGCCAACACTTTAGTATGGTTATTCACAACCTCTCAACTGCATGATACATTTGAATACTCGTCCCTAAAATGTCTGAAAATGAAAGTGGCCACAGGAACAGCGAGGCTACATCACTATTGGTATTGCCAGAAGTTAATTTAACAACCTAATCATATTGATAGACCCTTTGAAATTTTGACGAGTTTCCCCAACTATGTACTTCCTGTGTTTAGAGTCAGACTCGCACACCAGACGTCCATTGTCGCAACATTCTTGACCCCTCCGATACCCTCAGTTGCTAACTTAGTGGCCTCCTGGGAGGATTTCAATACTGTTTGTAACCTTCGGTTTTCTATTCGATTTATTTCGTCGGAGAATTCTTGTGAAACGACGGTTCCTGTTTCCCAATTCCCATCAAATAGGTCTTCAGGAACAAGGACGGTTTCATCTTCTATATCCCAGCCTGTGCTTCTCGCGATATCTTTTATTTCGGATGGACTTATTAGTGTTCGTATGTTTTCTGTGCTATTCGTCTTGCAGCATTCTAAGCTGCCTCTTGCAATTGTCGCTAATAGATGTGGAATAGCCAGCGGGTTTGATGCTTTGAGTGCATATTCCGCTATGCAAATTTTCCGAACTCTTCCCTTAAGGACTTCGAGTAATTCTCTAAGGGTATCCTCACTCTCGAAATACCAAATGCAATGAGCCAATACTGCAGTATCCCATGTTGTTTCAGGTTTGTCTAGCAGAAACTCAATAGGTGTTGCCCTATGCCAACTGATTCTCGACCCAATTTCTGTGGCGCTCATGAATTCCTGAGCTTGTGCAAGTGTGATAGGAGAACCATAATCTGGCGGTCCAGGGTCGACGGCATCTATGTGCCCCGTTGAACCAACAGCGTAAGCTAGAGGAGCAGTGCAAGTACCCTGTCCGCAGCCAAGCTCGAGAATTCGATTATTCGAGCTTATCTTCCACTCATTTATAAGATTTAATCGATGTTTTACTTGAACTGTTTCGATTTTTAGGCTATTAGCTCCAGCGAGGGGGGAATAGGCAGCGATCTGTGAAGCCACGCTGAGAGGCACCGAGTTAGATCCCATGACTGAATCTATTGGCGTATATTATGTGTGATGTTCGAATGTTCCGAATGTAAATCTGAGGAATAGAACATAATAAAGAATTCAGGCGGACTTGTAACCTGCAGAGAACCTCTGTTGATATTTAAATGCAACCTCTGAGTCACTCTAAGGTCAATTCTGTGGCCTATCTGAATTAGGAAGGTAAGCACTGCATGAGAGCCTTTGGTGGACACTTGTTGGAAAGTCGAATTCAATGTGTTGATAAAGGATTCATCTTCCTCTAAAGGTAGAACAGAAAGGAGATACACGTAATTTCCTTTTATGTTTACAAAAATCCGATTTAAGGCATATTATAGGTATTTTAGTTGTATAATATACGTCAATTGTTAGTTCGGTACATCGGATTGATATTTTTCAGCATTTTGGGCAGATCAATCGAGTGATCACCATGCACAAACGCCACGACGATACAGCATGTGAGTGCTCGAATTTAGTAGCAATATTTAGATTATTTTCTGAAAACTTTGTTTTGAGGGATTCTATGGATCTATATGTGAATACATTGATATATAAATATATATCTCTTCAAAGTCTCCATCTCTGACACCGAGGTGTACGAAATGCAAATCTAGATTTCTCGAGCCTCCCTAACTTTCTCTTACACTACAAATGCTCTAGATCTATAGACTCAAGGATACACCTGCTACTCGTTCAGAACTGTTTAGAATCCCTTCTTTATATTATAAAATCCTTATTCCAAGGCCGGCCGTTGCGTATTGCCGACATCTAGCAGTTCGAATACCCCAATTACTGCACCCATAACGGGTAGACGAGTAGCTCCGAGTCCCAGATATGCCTGGAATACCGAAGTTTACCAAGAGCCCGAATCGCAATAATTTCCCGCCCTTTCCCTCCCGCGATAGCACGCAGCCACCAGACTTCTCGATGAGTGCCTTGTTGCCTCCTGCTCTTGCGCATCCGGTCAAATTGCCTGCAAGCGCGACTGCACTACCTAGCTCACCAATCCAACTTCAAGTTGTTTCACAGCAACTAGAGTTACTTACAGCGGCCCTGAAATCTGGAAACTCTATACCAGAGCTTGTTGAGACATTAAAACTTGCAAATCCTGCTTCAACGGCCGCGGGGGGGTTAAGAGACAATGCCACAACTCTTGTGAACAAAGGGTTTCTAGGAGGTCTACTGAACCCAACTTCCATAATATCCTCGCTTAGCAATCCAACTGCAATTCCGGAGAAATTGGCGGCAGTGACAAATAATCTAAAGACTGGGAGCCCTATTGATAATATCACTAAGCTTCTTGGTGCAGGCGCTTTACCGACTCCTGCGCCAGAGTCTGTCTCCAATGCCCTCTCTACTGTTACTAATGTTTTATCGGCCAACAACCTCATATCTGATACAACGAAATCTTCCGATCCAGTTCCTAGTCTCACTCCTGAGGCTGTATCCGGAGCAATCTCCACAGTGACAAATGCTCTGAAATCCGGAGATTTAGTTCCGAACCTTTCCAAAGGAGCAGCCGGTCTTACGAGCATCTCACCAGTGCCACTGTCAGATCTTCTAGTCAAAGATGACGTCTTGTCTAATTTCACGCCACAAAGCTTAACTGAGGCTTTGGCTACTGTTTCCAGTGCCTTGAAATCAGGGGATCTCATCCCTTCAGCCGATAAACTTCCGCTTAACGACCTACCCCTGCCTGTACCAGAGGAGGTTCAAGATGCTCTCCATGTGATTACTAGTGCTCTTCACGCAAATGATTTACTTGCTGATGCTACGAAACTGCCTGCGACAATACTACCAGCACCTTTGGCAGAGATCGTATCTAACACCCTAGAAACCATCACAGCAGCCCTAACATCTGGCGTACACCCGAGGGATGCCAAGCAACTATCTCATGCCAGCGGACTACCAGATTCCCTTGCGCAGGTTATCTCAGATACCATTGTGAAAGTGGGAACGCTGCCTCTAGATCTGGCGCAAACAATCACATCTACTCTAGGAACTATATCGGATACCCTTAGGTCTAGTGATCAGTTGCTGGATGCTACCGGATTACCTGGGAGTGCGTTGGTTGCACCACTTACTTCTGCTGTTGCAGAGACACTAGACACGGTAGCACAATTGCTGCCACCAGCTCCAGAGGTTATCTCAGAGATAATCGATTCGGTTGCGGCTGCTGTGAAAGCGGGGGACTTAACAAGCACGCTCCCAACTTCGAGCATTCTCCCTGATAACTCAGTCACAAACGCCTTAAATCCGACTGCTACTACGTCAGGAATTGAGGTTCCAGATGCGGATAATTCAACCAATACGAACCCCCAACCAGATGGTCATAGGGGGAAACGCATCATAATTTGTTGTGATGGGACTTGGCAGGACTCTGATCAGGGAGACGCTGGGTTTCCGACTAATGTCACCCGTTTTGCACGTGCACTGAAAAGCGTGAGTGACGATGGTGTGGCCCAGATCATATATTACCAAAGCGGTGTTGGTAGCTCGTACGCCTCGAAATTTGGGAGACTCATCGCTGGTATGTTGCCTTCTGTTCACAGAGAATAGTGCCTCAAAGCTAAGTTGAGGTACTTTCCATTTTCATAGGCGGGACAGGACTCGGGTTATCAGAACACGTTCGAGAAGCTTTTGTTTTTATCAGCAACAACTATCATGTCCAGGATGAAATTTACATTCTAGGGTTTTCTCGCGGAGCGTTCACGGCGAGATCAATCGCGGGATTGATTGGCAGAATAGGCGTGTTGACCCGCCGCGGAATGGAAAGCTTCGGAAAGATATACGAGGATTACATAAATTTCAAATTGAAGGATGAAGCTTATATCAACAAGCAAAGCTGGGAGAGGATTAAAGACGTCAAAATCAAGGCTATTGGATGCTGGGTAAACTCTCGCGTTGTTTTTACGTGTATTCGCTTAGTTGTATTGACATGTGCTCTGGTCAGGATACGGTCGGGGCTCTTGGAATCCCGACTAGTCCCGTCATTGAGAAGTGTAAATGCAACGACAAGTACAAGTTCCACGATACGGATTTAACGCAAAGTATGATCTAACTCTTGAAATTGATGTAGGTTACATAGCAACATTCTGCTAACATGAATTGTGAATAGGCACCGAAAACGCATTTCACGCTTTGGCACTTGACGAACACAGAATGCCTTTTACGCCGACCCTATGGCGTCTACCAGCTCCGGGCGCTTCGGAGAGACATGCAGATATACCGAATCTCAAGCAAGTCTGGTTCCCAGGAGGTATGATAGTTGCGCTCCGTTTTGGAATCTTGGCGTTGTTCCTTACAATTTCGAATAGTTCATACCAATATCGGCGGAGGGTATGCAGACCAAGAGATAGCTGATCTTACGCTTGTCTGGATGATTGACCAATTCCTACCATTCCTGGGGTTTGATCTTGACTACGTCAAATCTCTACGCAACCCAACTGACATCAACAATTGGGCCTCGGGGAAAGTATATAACTCATTTACTGGAGTAATGAAGGCGGCTAGTAGCAAGGTTCGGACTCCAGGCGGTTATTTCGGAAACCCACCAAAATCGCCTCTCAAACGTGCGATAACGTTCGGCGCAGGGGTTTTCGGCCAACCAGGAGTCAAGAGCGTCACGATGGAAGAAATACATCCTAGTGTGCGTGGTCGCTGCATCGCAAGCGATGGGTTATGGTGCAGCCGTGCATTATTCGGCTGGGCATGTGACAAGGAGATTATACAAGGCGCGACCGGGCCGGTGGAGAAATGGGTCTGGAGGAACCGAGAAACGGGCACTATGATACCAGAATCGGATCTAGGTAGCCAGGAGAAGCTTCTGGCGGGAACGGAAGTTCTGAGTAAATTGGCATCATCGCTCGAAGTCCCACTGAGGAGTAGAAAGGGACCTAATATGGATCAAGGTGCCGTAAGAAGCAAGTGGGATGAGCAGCCCGAGTAATGATCGGTATCGACGATGAGTGGTTTCTGAAGTCGAACAAAGCTATGCGTGAGGCTTTCTTCGATTTGAATTTCAAGCGTGGTATTCTTTGTTTCTGGATTAGCGGAACCAGTCATGATGTGTTCTCGTTCATTCAGTTGGCATGTTTATTGGCGAGTATGATTATGGTTGATTAAAAGCTTAGATCAAACGATGCTATTAAATTTTACTTGCCAAATGCTTGTTCTCGAATTATTCTTGTGCAATGAATCACGAAAGCGGTTTCGTGCATGTTGACGAAACCTTTAGTACCATTCTTCGTATTGCCAAAACCGGATCATAATGGTAGGGATAGGTGGACGACTCGATAAAAGCCTCATGGGATTAGAGTTAGTTGTGATTTGAAGGATATTTGACGTCAAGCTTGCAAGTTCCAATGCAACAGCAAATTCAGACGAGTTAGCTCGAATTCAACAATTGAAGTCTAGATTTCGAAATGTATTGGACATCGCGTCGACGTCTTGAGTCGAAAATGTGTTGTTTACGAAATCTAACACGTCTGGACTCCTGCTTTGAGCAATGAATAGAAATGGTTAGTTGCAGGACGCGTGTGCAACTTCGGGTTCCAAAGACGGCCTGGGATACAGTAGAATTCGCTGGCGGTGGGATGCACATATTCGACTCTGCGGGCTTAATTACTTCCGTACGAGGATTGCAGCTGTTAAGATTCTGCACCATCGCGTGGTTTCGTTGTAATTCCAGCGTTTTTTCCCCGCGGTGAAGAATATCGACTCCCCTCGAGGCGTACTTTTGCAGAAACCGTTTTCTAAAGAAAGCAACCTGGACCTCGAAGCCTCCCAGGATCCCGCATCGGCCCCTGTTGGTATCTTTATCGATAATTCGCTAAAGTTTGGGGCCCACTTCTGCAAGATAACTCCATCTAGCCATCGATTGGCTCTCGTTGATCGCTCGGGAGAGCTACCTAGCCACCCTGGTATGCAAGTTTTGCTGCGAGCGGCTTGTTCGCCCATCGGTCCAATGCGTTTCGCCCCAACGTCAATTGGAATGTTGCGAAAAGCAAAGGAACCATCGGAATCGAAGGCGAAGATATTCGAGAAAGGTACCAACCGATGAGACGTTGTACCTACATTTGTACATCTGCTTTGTTGCGGGGATGGACTAAAGTAAGGCAAGGAGGGGAGCCGTCAACCGCACAGCCTACTAGGTTTCTCCCCTCTCCCATAGCACCTGGCTGTCGTGGGATGATAGAAAAGGAAGGCTGGACCAGCTCGCCCTCTTGGGATCTTCCATTCCTCCCTTTCAATAATTAACGAAAGCGTCTGGGGTTTGCTCGCTTGACGTCGTCTTTGGTATTCGTTTTATCTTGGTAATCGATGAATCCGTCTGAGTAGTATTTCTTGACCGTGGGACCCATCACCTTTGGACCCCCAAAATTCCTCTGGCTATCATTCCACGACCCGTGAAACAGGTATCCCGTACATTCCAGATCACCGGCAATAGGAATTCCACGAGGGGAGGAGACGGAAATTATCACCTGGCCCCCACATACTGATAAAAGAAGCCCATAAGGAAGAATGATTGAGCCCGTAACTCTCTTCTCCGCCATTGCGGGCGCTACAAATCTTGCGGCTCGGTTAACGATAGATCTCACACGGCTTACTGTAACGCTCAGAAATGTGCCGGATCAGATAACCCAGGTTTGTAATGAGATGGTATCGTTGCACGCTACACTTAATACACTGCAACAAAGATTCAATCCTACGGCATCTGGATATTCGGAAGAACAGTTGCTCTGCTTGGAAACTGTAATCACGTCGACGAAAGAAACACTCGTTCAGTTATCGAAATTGAGCGACGCTTGCGAATTTACTGGAAAGAAGAAACCCGGCGTCACGGGAATTTGGAAGAAAATGAGCTGGACACTAAACGAGTCCGAAATCGCGAGTTACAGGAGCGGTTTGGTCGGTTACACTGCAATGCTGAACCTGATGACCGCGACACTAGCAGAGTATGCTAATTGAAATCTCGAGATATTGGAATAGAGTTTGCTAATGCGACTTGTCCTTCCATAGTCAGCGAGGAGCAAATATTGAGGCCATGGTCGGGAAGACAAACGACATGCTTCAAACTCTGATAGAACAGAGGAACAGGCTGTCTATGATGCCTTCTGAGGCCCAAGAAAAATTTGTACCCCCGAAAACACTGCACAAAACGAAATCCTCGAAAGGGCGGAGTAGGTCGAGTTCCGTGGCCGGCAGAAATCCCGAGTCTCGCAAGCTCGGAGAGTTTCCGCAGGCGAGAAGTCGTTCGGTTGCTCCGTCGATGTCGAGGAGAGGCTCTTCAAACAGCGCTCAAACAAATATACCGTCTAATCTGCGAGGAAATGCTTCTCATAATGGTTCTGTACGCTCACGGGCGAACACAACCTTACGATCGGCTTCAACGTCGCATCTGCCACTACCAACATCGAATCCACCGCCTCTACCCTCAACCGCAGGTCGTCTCCATCTAGATATACCAAATTCTCAATACCCACCGTCAAATCATGGTTTACCTTCACCGCCTCCAGAATATACTGAAATCGCACCAGGAATGTTTGATGAAACACCTCCAACTCCGCGTTCACAACGCCAAATTATCCGCACCGCTCGATCGCCGAGTACAAATCCTCCCAGCACGCGGTCGGCAAGCTCCCGACCCGCATTCCGGAGAGCATTTTCATCAGGTTCAGCAATGACGATTGAATGTGCTGATGTTCCACCTGTTCCACCAATGCCAGCTTTACCAATACCAGTTCCACGCACGATTTCAGCTAAGGATGCCCCGGAGGCCCATAAACTTGAATTCTCGGGGAAATGGTACGTTAGTCTAAACTCGATGCATGCTAAGCTATAACTAAGAATAATTTAGGAGCGTCAAAGAAATACGGATCAACGACTCTTTCATGGGCTCTGGCACTTTATTCTTGAAGAAGGATGACGCTAATAAGCGAGTGCTCGTAAATGTGCGACTTAATAGTAGCAAGGACACAAGACTGTCGTACCGCTGTAAGTTAACGAAGATAGTCTTTATTTTTGCTCTAATTTTCATGTGACTTACATATTTTTATAGGGATTGAATCTTCGTCTGCGACGAGGACAAAGCAATCCTCTATGTTTGGGGGGCCGTCTTATGTTCTGCGAAGTCTTGTTCGAGCCGATGATTACTCTGGAGCATTTGGCGGAAAGGTAACTCTACGGCTCGAGGATCTTGACTATATTGCTGGTCAGAGGTCATTCATGATTGCGATAAATTTGATCCAGCAATCGCCTCCAGAATGGTTGATGGATACCAAACCGCGGGAAGTACCGATGAACTCGCCATTGGGTATAGAGTTCCACCCATCAGGTAGCCCTCCAATGGGCACGGTTCGAAATTTCTTCAGGGCGATTCGTGCTCCTCCGTCTGAGTCAAATTTGTCAGACTCCTACCCACCAACGGAGAGCACTTACCAAGGGTACCCCTCCAATAATTACTCCCGTCTAAGTCCCCCACAGCAATACGGGATGTACGCGAATATGGCGATGCCTCCTACCCCACCTCGGTCGCCGTCGGAAAGCTCTCTTGGTACTCGCAGCAGCCGCCCAAGCATAAGCGGCAGTTTCTCTACTACAGATAGGTCAAGCTACGAGCGGACCCCACCTTTACCTTCAAGACCGCCAGTCGGAAGGGATACCTCGATGAGGGGTGCTGAGCATCCGAGAGGTGGTAACACACAGTCTCCGGCTCCTAGCGAAATTCAGAGTGCTGCCCAGAAGCGCGGGAGGCAACGTACTAGGCGAGGACCAACATCGTGGTTTTCGTTTGGTAGAAATTAGCGGGCCTATATTTGGCGCAAGCGAATTTAACAAGGCGGTGGCGCTGCTGAGACAAGGCGAAGACCTTGCATACTTCGCGTGTTTTTCTTTCTTTCCTTCGCAAACAAAGCAAAATTGTGGCCGAGAATTTAGGAACACTCTTATACCGCGCTCTAGGGCGCCACTGTCATCGCGGGTTCTATTTTTTTCCCTTCTGCGATATTTCTGTAACTTGTGGTGGCTAGTTTCGTCGTCCTGCTGCGTTTGAAATTGCCTATTTGACTAGATTCTAGGTGCTCAAGTTATCCTCAGCTGGTCGAGGACAAAGAAATCTTGGGGATATTTTGGTCGAAATCTTCTACTTCTTAGTTGCTAAATAGCTAAAGTATGTTTTGCAACCAAAGATGTATTTGCCTTCCTTTTGTTCGAGTTTCCATTTGTTCCACATTTTCATTTGTATACCTATTGGGCAGCGTCGCAAATCGTCCCGTATTTTATTTCTCAAAATTTGTATATCTACCATGTTATATAGACCAAGTAATATAGATAGTAATAATACCCTACTCGCTGTGACGATGCAACATGCCTTGGCTTCATTCCTATAATTACACGGCTTTCATAGATAATATTGATGAAAAAGACTGACACGTTTGAGGAAATCCGACATAATGGCAGCAAAAACAAAAGGACATGATTTATAAGAGCATCATCCCAACCATCAATTGATCAACTGTCTGATGATTTAAATTGAGTTTTGATCGTATCAGAAATTCAGAAATTTCGCGAAACATGTTTCGATAGCTAGTTTCAATCCTGGGCTTCCGGGACGAAAGAGATGCTTGGGGTCAAGTCATATGTTGTCTGTTTCACTTCAGAGTTAACAATAGCGTTTGATCAGAACAGTGAAAGCTATGTAGTATAGATAGCCTACTCTCGCACATATACGATCATTTGAAAACGTGGTTGAGGAACGAGCCAATGTAGGCGCAGACTTGTTATGTATTAAAGATTGCGAGACCGAAGGTTCCCAAATATCCAACAGATCATGCAGCTTCGTTTCACAACGAAAGATTCCAGCGAAACACCGTTTTTTCCCTTTCCAGCTAAGCATTCGTGCGTATTGAGAAAGTCTAGGAACCCATATCTAGCTTTTATATAGCTTTCCAATGTCCAGATAGCCGTCGACACCGGAAAGCTGGAATATATTATAAATTGAGTCAAAACAGATTAAGAAGCAGATATCGTTTATTCGAATATTTTTGTTATCATTGGAGATATCTATCTCTTCATTATCAAATAAGTACGATGGAGCGTAATAAAGATCGAAAACTTAAAGGAAAGCTTCCTCTCCCATCTATTCGTAAAGGCGAGAACCAGCGAACTATGCTGCAAGACCGAGTACTAAATGTCACTTATACCGACGCAGAAACAGTGGAGAGTGCAAATTCGAGGGAAAGTACCAACGACGGGGAAGGCACTAATGAAAAGAAAGACATGGAAGATATCTCCCACCCCGAGCCTAAATTTGACTCGACTCCCGTAGAAGCTCCCACTTTCCCTCTCCTTCCCCCTCTCAGCACTCTTGAAAGTTCCGCACGCCCAAAAGTTGCAACAACGGTCTCCTCGAACACTCCTGATCACAACAAAAACCTCACGAACACGTTGCCCGACAACGATTATTTCTTGAAGCGATCCGAAAGCACCGGACTTGTGCAATTTCCTCCGATACAAATCTTCAATAAATCTTCTCCTACTTCTGATAAAACACAGAGCGATTCCACATCCCCATCAGCACGCGAATCCGTCTCCTTGATCTCCGCTGGCAACGTAACAGCCGGACCCGACATGTCGAACATGGAAATTGGTGGACCCGCAAAACGAGGAAGAAAGAGAACGGCATCTGTAGCCATCTCGGCGGAACCTCTCAGACAGAAAAGAGTCAAGGTTGCAGAAACCAGGAGAGTACCAGCTTGTAAGCTTTGCTACGACAAACACATCGGTTGCGACCGAGCTTCTGAGGCGGATGATTGCAAGGCATGCATCAAGAGAAACAGTCCCTGTTTGAAGAATGATGTCAAAATCGTCAAAGGCATTAAGACTGTTAAGACTGAACAGCAAACCGTCGAGACCGATGGGGCAAAAGACAAAGAGCAAGGTACTGAATCTACCACTACCACCAGCGCCATCACTGTAGTAATCTTAGTTCTCGGTAACGCAGTGGTTGATAGATCCTAGAGCTACCGTTGATTCTACAAGGCTTACCTCTCGTGGTGTTTCTCTCAATTATAATTACCAGAATTTATACTGATCTTATTATCAGAGGCTACAGCGATGAGAGAGAGTGAACAAATCCGAGGGGTTATTCCGGACGCAAGAAGCGAAACTGCCACACAGGAAGGGCACGAACAAACCACTGGTGATTCACAGAGAGCCAATACTGAGAAGGAAGAAGTCAAGTCGGTCGAGGCGAGATACGCCGCCCTCACGGAACAGGAGCGCGAGGTTGTTGGAATTCTTTCCAATCTGAAAGATACCAAAGTCGAATTGATGGACAGAGAGACTAGCGAGTCATATTTCAAGATTATTGAGGAAGTCTTGATCACGGGCAACAGAGATGAAACTGGGATGCTGGACGTCCGCCGAAAGTTGAATCGGCTGAGATGGCAATTCTTTTGGTTGGATCGTTTCAGAGTCTCCGAAGAGGCAACTGCCGCATAGAAGCATATACTACCGAAATACTTGACTTCTAAAGATAACTTTCTGTTTTTGTATATTTCTTTCTAGAAAATACTTAGAGCATAGAGATGCTTCGTTATATCAATTTGTTATCGATTTTTGTGTTCGAGGGTAGCTCCATTTTGTGTAAAAAATATATGCATTATTCAAGATTATGCAAAATATTAAGTATCAAATTCTGTCTTAGAGCTATCAAGGTCAAACTGCGGAGCTTTTTGCAAGTGCTGAGCTGAGAAGGTCTTCTAGGTGTCTTGCCCTGTGTTGGAAGCGTCGTTGAAGGTTGCACAAGCAAAGCAAGCTAACTAACTGTACACTCGATGCCTGCAACCACACTATCCTAATCTGGTAACACCGCGAGCGAGATCCGCGTCGCTGTAGCGCACCAGTACATTTGCACCAGAAGTCATGGAGGATCGTGGGATGAGACTCAAATCAATTCGAAGCCTCACCTCCTGCTACTAGAGAAAAATTTACGGAAATTTCCTCTAGGCCGTTATTGATTTGCACGAATGGATGGATTTGAGCTAATTTTGCTAAGACTGTCCTTAGTTCTACTGATAAGGGCACCATAGAGCCTCATGGCGGTGCTAGTGGCAGTATCAGACTAGTCTTGGTTTTGAGCATCAGCTGTGCAGATGTTTAGATGTAGATATGGTCGAAAATGATGCAGAGGAACGGCACTATCTTGACGTTTTCACCCCCTTCGACTCGAGAGCCCTTATTAGAGGTGTATTTTTCAACACGCCGTAGTAGTTCCATCGACAACTACATCTATCGCAACGTTCCGCCAATCGTCTCGACACGACATTCGAATTCATCCTGAACCCATCGTCAACAGCTTTTACCGCATTCGTTAGTCGATTCAAGCATCGTTCTCTTGCTATTGAATCGCATCTCCCTACGCAATGGTATCCCGCAAACGCCGTGCTGCAGGCCTCAAGGCGCGCCAAACTTTCCTCGCCAAACCGGCGCCAGGCTTTGGCCAACGTCTCTGGATTGACGGCGACCCCCGGAGCAAGCACAAGAAAGTCTGGAAGAAGCTGGAAGCCAAAGTCAAACGAAACTTGGAGCGGAACCCTCAGTGGCAGGCGATTGTCAAGCGCGGCAAGGAGCTGGAGAAGTCTGACCGAGAGTTCTTCAAGCAATTGAGAGAGAGGACCGAAGCAGAAGAGCGCAGGAAGCAGCAAGAACTACAAAATATAAAGAATGAGGAGGGTGCAGATTTTGAGGAGCCTGGCGTGAAGAAAGAGCCTGATATAAAGGATGAACCTGGTGTGAAGCAGGAAGTTGATATGAAGGAAGAGTTTGACGAGGCGAACGGCTGATTCTGGTTCGTTGCTGAGCTTGTTCGCGGCTAAGATGATACTGGGAATACTGATATTGTGGCGCCTTCAATAGGAAGTTTGAACCTCTTTTACAAAATGCGCATGGAAGCTAAGGGCAAAGAAAAAATTCTTGATATATTTGCCAGCCGAACACCATATTGACGATTGTTTGAGCTATACGAATTTTGATCTCACCTTTACGATTCGAATTTTAAATTTGGATTTGAAAGCGGTGAAAGATTTAACTTTACCGACAATATTATAGGTTCCAGCTCGTGATACATACTATAGTGCTACAAATATCAAAATGAAACTGATATAACGTCCAAATTATAGTGGTTCCTTACCTCATATGTCCACTTGCAGCCTCGAATAACATGCAAAACGCATAATTTACAGCTGTACTCGAAACTTGTCTGGCTATCCCGAATTCATAGAGGCTCGAAAGGGTATCGCATGATTACGAGGTTATATCGGCGACGCCGTCTCCTATGACCACATCCGACCTAAGCCATGGCTACAGCAACTAATGTCAGACCGGGTCAGCTGCAGCAACCCCGAGGTTCCACTGTGTTGCGTTGGTTTTCGTTCTTTCCCGTTTTGTTAGTCGGATCTAAGCGGATTTTAACCATTGCAGGAATGGGAGATGAGCCAATCAGCGGGCACGTTGTTATGATGGAGCCTCAGATTGGCCGGAATGACGACTGAGGCCTCCTGAATGCTCTTATCTGAGATGTCGGTTGCGTCGGGCCCTAGAATTTAATATTGCCTCGGGTGGTGATATCGAGTTTAAATTGCAGCTCTTGTTTGTTCCTGCGACGAGATCTCGAGAGCTGAGAGGAGGACACCTTTGGGATTATTCCAATATTGGGTATTATTATTGCTATGTTTCCATGATATCCACCTTGCCCCTAAAGGATAGCCTGCGGTTTCCTGAGGAATGCAAATAAATTCCAGTTCGAGGAAGCAATTGAATCCGAGTTCCTGCCGAGAATGGCGCCTGGGAGAGGGAGTTCGCTCAGGGTGCCGTTTCTTCCCGATAGCCCGTATCGGCCTGGGTATTTCGCTCAGGATGCTGAATCGGCAAGTACGAGGACGAACGAAAAAATGTTTCTCGCCAGGCCTAATGGGAAAATTTGATCCGAAGTCTTTGCCTCATTCCTTCTAGCAGAGCGGACCCCTGGAACACCAAGCAAGGCCCGTTGCTAATTTTAAGAAGTCGCTATCTTTTTTTTTCTTTGCGTTTGACGAGGTAGCGGGAAAAAAAACAAAGCAAAAATTTTTTCGTCCGCAGCCCACCACACCACCAAACGGAAAGAACGATTTACTTCATCGACCGGCTGCTCTGCTCTTCCATCTCCTTTCCTCCGTAGACATCATCCCATTTTTATATCACCACTCCCCGCCTACACAGCGTAGCCTCCGGTTATCGAACAGACTCGAAGTCTTCGATACCCTTCTCAGCCTCAAAGGAATCTCCACTCTTTTTCTTCCTCCAGACCACATATATCTCCAATATGTCCGCTGCAGTACAAGAAATCAAGGCTGCGGTCGTCCCGCAGCAGAAGACCGGTATCGATCTGTACTCGCGGTTCGCCCTGGCCGGTGCTGTTGGTTGCGCCGTCACCCACGGTGCTCTCACTCCAGTCGATGTGTACGTCCTACGCCTACCCTTATCCTGCCCATTTCGCGCCCCAGGTCTTGGGATGTGACGAGACTTTTGTCGATTCCAATCCGGAGCACTCAGTGCTGATTTTTATATACAGCGTAAAGACACGTATCCAGCTCGAACCCACCGTCTACAACAAGGGTATGATCGGTGGATTCAGACAGGTTATCCAGTCTGAGGGTGCCGGCGCCCTCTTGACTGGTCTCGGCCCCACCGTTATCGGTTATTTCCTCCAGGGAGCTTTCAAGTTCGGAGGATACGAATTCTTCAAGAAGCAGTCCATTGACTTCCTCGTACGTATTGCCATTGCTCACCCGGAGCTCTATGGAATCCATAGGCATACAATCTGTGGCTATCGTCGCTATAATTGAATATCTGGACTAACAAAATCCGGTGTATCGCGTCTATAGGGTGTCGAGACTGCCACCAACAACCGAACCGCCGTCTACCTCGGATCCTCTGCTCTCGCCGAGTTCTTCGCTGACATCGCCCTCTGCCCTCTCGAGGCCACCCGTATCCGTCTCGTCTCCCAGCCCACTTTCGCCAGCGGTCTCGTCTCCGGTTTCGCCAAGATCATGTCACAGGAAGGTATTGGCGCTTTCTACAGCGGTTTCGGACCAATCCTGTTCAAGCAGTACGTCAAATCGCAAACATATGCCTTACATACCTGTAAAGGCCATGGAAAGCTTACCAAATTGAAAATCTAGAGTTCCATATACTATGGCGAAGTTCGTCGTTTTCGAGAAGATCTCCGAGGGTATCTACAACAGTGTCATCGACAAGTCTACTGCCAGCGGCGCTACCCAGACCGCTGTCAATCTGAGCTCCGGTCTTGGTGCTGGTTTTGCTGCGGCCATTATCTCCCAGCCAGCTGACACCATGTTGTCCAAGATCAACAAGACCAAGTATGTTTATGTTGCATTTATCTAAATCTCCGCTTTGAAACTCAAGTACTGATAAAATTCGCAACAGGGGTCTCCCAGGCGAGAGCACCACCTCCCGACTCATCAAGATTGCTGGTGAGCTCGGTCTCCGTGGTTCCTTCACTGGTCTCCCAGCCCGTCTCTTCATGGTTGGTACCTTGACCGCCTTCCAGTTCGCTATCTACGGTGACATCAAGAAGGCTTTGGGTGCCACCGGCGGCGTTGAGCTCGGTATCTCCAAGCACTAAACGGGAAACCAAAGACTTTGGCGTGGGTTGGTTTTGGGGCTGTAGAGGGAAGAGTTAGAGGGTTTGAACAACAAGGGCTATGTGAGATAAGGATCTTTGGGGTTTTAGAATTTACCGATGGGCTGTGGGAAGAAGGCTCAAGGATAGAGAAGGGGAAACCCGAATGTGTTTCGGCGAGGCACACAAAACAAAACAAAAGACGTTGAGCCATAGACAGCAGTCTCGACATGACGAAATAATGACAACTCTCTGCTTTCTAATACTTTCGGCTTAACACAAAAAGCTTTTGGGTCCCCTCGCAGACACGCGTGACTTCCTCTTATTTAAAATTTTTTTATCATCTCGTTCATTCGGGGTTTCAACCTTTCCCATGGTTATATATTATCATTTTTTCGCGTTATTCTTCTTTTCTACATATTTCTTTGTTTCTTAATGTTCGCTGATGTCTTACTATTAGAATAATGCTTTCTTCCTTTGTTTAGTTTTCAGCTGACGGATGCTCTTGGACATACTTACTCTCCGACTTTTAAAAGAACTACCCAATTTGTGTATATGACAGACCTACCGAACCATAAGATCATCATTAGATAGATTTAATATTCTTTTCTCCTCTCTAGTTTCGTAAACGTAGGTGCTCAAAGTGCTTGCCTTAGAGTTATCAAGACCTCTAAGCTCTTAGACGGGCAGTGGGTGTTTCAAGTTCATGAGAGTTGTAGCTAGCGCAACAACATCTCGAGAAAGGATCTCGAGGGATAGCAGAACAGATGCCGCTGATTGGTCGCTGTGCTTTGCGCCCGTTTACGACTTAGTCCCAGGCTGCACGGCTGAATGGTCAAGCTGAGCCTATTTCCAACTCGCATTGATCTCACAACTCCACATAACATCTGTCTAACAGTTATAAATTCAAACAAACAATCCGACAAACCTAACCCCTACTTTACCGCTTAGTACCCGAACACCTAATTTTCCAGGGAGTTCCATAGATCTGACGTCGTCAAGTCACAAGGGCTATGCATTACACGATCACAGGAGAACTACTTGGTGGCTATGCATGGGTGAGCTTCAGCGTACTCAAATCTCGAGATCTCTCAATTTGCTGATATCTACTATGGTTCAGTCGCTTATACGCGAAGGAAGTCAATAACTCATCGCCAAGGTATAAAACGGGCAAAGCAAAGCCGAGATTTTAAGTTATATTGAGGTTTGATGTTGGGTTGGTCTGGTTGTTCGCAGTTTCCACGAAAGAGGGAATACCTTTATTTGCTATGTTGCATGTTTATGACAATACAACTTCGAGATTTATGCATCCTTATAAAAATATGCTATCCAGGAGATTGTCTACTGTGTGTGGTACCAGTGAAAACATCCACGCGACAGAGTAACTTTTAAATATAAACGCCTTGCAATTGTGACTATTCGAATATCTCACTGCAGTTTCAACCAACGTCAACTCTTAGGATCCCTTTGATATAGGTGATTGTTTGCTTTGCTTTGCTTTGCACGGTGTTATACCACTCTAGAGGCGAAAATACTGAAAACTTCTTATATATAACATTTATGGGGACTTTGCGATCATGTTGCGGATAGCCGTCTGTTTCGTGAGGCTGGCACATAGTCTCATAGTTAAGCAATAGAGTTGCGAAAACCTTGGAAATATAAATTTACGATACGAACGAGTAAAAAGTAATGTCTTTATTCTATCAGAGTCTGATGGAGGTTGAGTTCTAGCTAGTTTATAGAGGCAGCAAAGACCTTAACTTCGTGGATTCCTTACCTACACCTTCCAACGTATCTCGACATCAAGGTTTTCAAGCCGGGGAACTGGTATGCGAACGCTTAGGCACCAAATCATTTCAAACTCCATATTTAGAGCCAGGGCAGCGAATTTGTTTCCAAATATATAACTCTCTTAATGAAGATCTCTTTCTAGGTTTATCGATCCCATCCATCCGTCTTCCGCTTTCGAGCTTCGAGTAGCAAATTTATATTACTAGCTGACTAGCTAGGGCTCTTCCAAAAAAAACATCTTATAAAGAAATTGCGCAAGGATATTTCGACATGATTCTTCTTTTCGATCTATTCTTGGATTTCTCGATTTTTCTTACCTTTCTCGCTACCCTTGGGCATTTGAGTACATCTGATGCCCGCACACTACCACAATCTCGGCTCCGGCGAAATCCCCAACCTCCACCCTTAAGTACCTCTTTAGACAGCCATAGCTTAGCTATACGAGCCACGCACCAATCCCAGATCTCCTGTCCTCAGGATGTCTCAGAATTGCCAAGTTATAGTTTCTACGATGGAGCCTCGAAGGGAAAGGCTAGTTCCAAATATGAGCCCCGTCGGTGCGCATTTGAAGAAAGCTTTGAAAGAAGCGAGGAAACTAAAAGCTGGGGTGACTTCACTAAGCGGGCAAACGAAAAGCGTCCTGGCAGTCATGACGGGGATGGTCAACGGCCTTCAAAGCAACATAAAGTTGACAAATATCAAGCTTCCATAGATAGAGCTTTGGAGCAGATAGAAGAAGAAGCGCTGTATAGAGGCGAGGAATTCCTTCAATACCCGCAAGATCGCCAGATACAAGTTGCAAGGATTGTTGAAATCTCACCCGCTGGTGAAATACAATATCCAGATGAGGCTTTGGTTTCTCTAAAGCAATTGAGTCTTGCTGATAAAATAATCAAAAATGGAGATTCCTATCAATTTGTGGGACTAGTGAACAAACCTCAAAGCGACGAGGGCGCGCCTAGGAATACACTCTTTGTGACGTGGATTTCTATAAAAGATAAGCACATGCTAATACAATGGAGCGGAGATGACGAGACTGTAACGGATATCCTCCCACTAGACGAACAAAATAATGTTTGCGATATGTTATATCGCTGCTGGCTAGGCGAAAATGATCAAGAAAATGACTTACAGTATATTAGTATCACAAATATTAACGACCCAGACACAAGGGAAGTTCTTCAGACGGTATATCAGAAAGTCTTTCCGAATACCCCGCAATTCAATACACCAGCTTCGATGTATGTTGATGATTCTCAGAGATCTGAGGCATCCCAAGAAATCTGGAACGCACTTAGAGGCACACGTGTAATTTGGACCCTTTGTAAGATGCTCTATATATACCAAGGGGGCTTGCATGATGCTGAATTGACTGCTATTCACTTTATTCTTCCAGCCGGTGGATCAGTAGACCAAGACGGTCCTGGGACAAGTCCATATGTTGTATTGGAGGTGCGGAAGTTTACAGAAACCACTGGGAAGGAGGCTGAGGCATCAGGATCGTCTCCAAATAAGAGGTACATAGATACGGTATACTCAACTGCGCTTAAAAATGGGGAGCAGAACTGGAAGGATGCTCTCGAGGCTGAGATACAATGGGGCGGGGATGGCGCAGAGTTGCATGACTTACCGACTGCGGATCTTCCCTTGGGACTTTTATTCGACTATGCCTGGACTGGAGGCCAAACATACCCTTTTGATCACTTTCTACAATCTTTAGAGGCCCCAGGCTCGGTAAACACATGGGTTCACGACGAAAGGAGAATGACTCGCGCAGCTACATGGAGAAAGTCTAATATAGTGCAGGTACTTCCCAGTAATCGGATGCATACGATCTTCAGAGCCAGTGCTTCTGCGGAAGATCGGCATTTCGCTTTCTGGGGAACAATATCTGACGAATATAAAGGAATGCTCTCAACTTGGGCATATATGTGCTGGGTTTTTGGATCCAACCATCTCGAAAATCCTGGAGCCACACCTGATAGTTGGTCTAAGTTGCTGGCTATAACTAAGCCCGCAGTACCATTAAAACACATTACATTGTGGAATGTAGAGAATAAACGGACGATTATTATACTACACCAGCTATATACTAATAGATACGGTACTCAGCCCGGTGTACTCTTTTCTTTCTCAATTTCCCGGACGGGAGAACCTCAAGACGGCGATTATCCTGCTCACTTCGAAGCTTGGAATGCACTCCTAGGAACGGAAGAAGTAAGCGAGATCAATTATATGTGCTACAAAAACCCAGTAGGAATGAGGAAGGCCAAGATCGAAACGATCAGATTTCTATTCCACGCCCCTTTCGAGAGCGTTAAATCTATATCCGGTGTATCTATAATTATCGGTTTAACGACGAGTTCTGATTCTGATCCAGAGCTATATGACAGTGAAGGAGCAAACAAAATTTTGTCACAGCAATTGTTACAATTTAACATCAACCTTGACGAACCGCTGCCTCCTATAAAGCTAGCAACTGAACCAGTAATACCAAATCCGATTCTAAGTTCTCTCAATGGCCGAACAGATTACGAGCCTTCAGCAGGCCCTTCTTATGTTGAGATCGATTTAGTCGACTCGATAGCTAGAGAAGGTGACGGAAGCGGAAATACAGATGATTATACCTACCACTTCGCGATGTCATCGGAAGAGCAACATCTATTATTCAAAAGTATTACTCCACCAGCAGGGAAACGGGGTCCTCAGCCAATGAAGGAGGAGAATGTTTACCCAAATTTAGGGAAAAATATGTTTACCGCATGGTTTTCTCAGGAGGGTCTTTCTAAAATTTCGGAATTTAGTTTCCAGGGAATATCTAGCACCGGACTGGAAGTACTGAAAGGCATTCTTTCGGCTGATCAAGGAGTAGCGTTGGATAATGGTGAAGTAATCACTCTGCCCAGTGCTAATGATGATGAAGATTACTGGAGCAATGTATTGAACGCATTCTATCAAGACGCCCCAGAGGGCCGAGCATTGAAATACATTCAGGTTCGACACCAGAAAGCCCTCAGTAGTATGACGGTCCGAAAGATACAAATCGGTCGACATTTAGACGAAGATTTAGGTTCTTACTTTCTGTTTATACCGCTGTCCAAATTTCCTCAGCCCTGGGAACGGGAAGTTGAAGAAGATGAAGAGGTTTATGAGCCAGATTCCATCGTAGGGCATAAAGCGTTTTTGAAAGGAGCTGAAAATCGAATAGAGTTCTTCAAAATAGCACTCCAGGCTAGAGGGTGGCAGCCACCATCATGGTACAGCACCCATGGCTATAGCCATGATTCTCATCATGACGTTCAGCTCACTGCGATGTTCGAGTTTCTAGATAAAGGGACGGTTGCCAGTCCAGTTGATAAAACTGATAGTTTCCTTAGAGCGATTCTAGCACAAGAACCGACCTTCATTCCAAAAAGAACATCGCCAGAATTATTGATTTCTTCAAACACCAAGAAGCAAGGGAATTTAGACGGCCAGAGAAACCATATCTATACCTCTGTCAACGCCAGGTCTCCGGAGGGTAAGGCGGATACCTATATGATAGCGACCCGTAGATCCGCAGGTCATATTTGTATCATGGATGTCCCTTCTATACCAAAGTCAGAAGATCCAGCGATGAGTCTCGCAGATGCGATGTACGCTACCTGGACCCACTTGTATTCTGAAAACAGTTACTCTGCAACCGCAATAAAAGGAGGAGAAATTGGAGTACATGTCGTTTCTGTTCTCAGCTTTGCCGAACAAAGCAATAGAATCTTAAATCTTATATACAACGAGAACCGAGACCTCATTGGAGCAAGTGGTTTCCTGATCCTTGAAGCATCCCCCGAATTCGTTGAGTATCTACCCTTACCTCAGGAGCAAGATATATTCTCAAATAATGAACGCGCTCGAAAGGTGAAAATTTTATTGCGTATTCTCAGTTTATGGGAGATATCCGCTATCAACAAACTATTTTTGAAATATGCACCAAATATGAATCGGAACCAGCACAGAATCAGATCAATAGCACGGATTGCGATAAGATGGCCTGGAGAGAATGTTTTAAATTCAAAGTTTATGCAGACGGAAGTGATGATAAGCTTAAAACCGCCTGGAGCCCAAGTAATCAAAGCTTCTCGTACATCCTTAGCGACAAATACATACTCTTGGTTCCAGGATGACACCCTTTCTCTAAGGATCCTACTCAGTCAAATGTACGGAGGTGGATTAGAGAGGGCGCCGGATTATATATTTCTTGATCCGACACTCTATTATTTAAAAGAAAAAACGGGAGATACGCCTCTACGAACCTTATGGCAAAACTACCGAACCTTCATTCACAGAATGGGAATGAGAACCAAAATAACAAATGCGTTTTTATCAGAAAATCATAGGACTATTGAAGTTGGCAGAAGAGATATCGAGTATCGTTGGGAATTTATGATGAATCCAATGGGAGTCGGTGAACATATAATTTTCAGAGGATCTCCAAGTTTACCTGGCATCGATCGAAATTCTGCTCCATCCGTCGAGCGGGGACGTGTAGAATTATCGGCAGTTTTCTTCGAAGTTTGGAGAAGATATTCGCTACTTGGTCGGGATCTAAATTACATTATTCTGGAGCGCCTATGCACGGAGACGCTACAAATAGTGGATAATCTTTGGACTCAAAACTTAGTACCACAGGGAGCAAACCCTCCACCGATGCCCTTGATTTATTTCGACATAAATATTGAAGTAGAGGGAGCTGCTGAAAACGGTCGGCTGAAAGAAGGCCAAGCTTTAGCTCGGGTAGCTCTTTTAGGTTCATTTGAAATTTCGGCTGTTGCTTATATGCTAGAGAGGTATCCGAATGCAACTAATCAAAGAAAAATTCGACGTATACTTGTTATTCAAGAAGAAAATGGTTTAGTAAGAATAGTCCTTGAACTAGATTCTCAAGTCAGGATCGTATCTGCATTTCCCATAGGTGACATCGGCAATTTCGAAGGAGGTTATGATAATCAGCCAGAGGGGAATATCGAATAAATGGTCTCTTTTCTTTAGTTGCTTTTTTTACCTTTTTTCGCTTCTCGGTCCTATTTCTAGTTTTCCTAAACCTTTTCATTAGGTCAGATGCTTTTCTTAATACCGTCTATTTAGGCTCGGTCATCAATTTCGAATAAATTAAATTAATATAAAATATCGAAACTACATTTTCCTACCAGCAAATTTTCTACAATACTACTACCGTCCGGAATTGGCATCGAAATTCATATTTAGTTCTAGGAGGTATTGGATCCCTACTTCCACATGCCAAAATATCTCACAAGACATAAGATTACTTATCAGATGACGCTTTCGATCGGAGGAACTTGGCTATATGTCTTTCCATATTTGATATCCCGGATTCGGGTTCACTTTCGTTATTCGTCATCTCATGACGTCGACTCTTACCAGTTCTTTTATACAAGAATATGGGCGATTCTCATTACCACACCTATTCCGAAACTCAGGAGATGACAGCATTCGCATCTTAATAACAGCTTGGCCTTAGTACTGTCGGCGAATGACTTTACGGAAGATATATAATACAATCGAATATTCGTACAATTAATCCTATAAGACTGAGATCAGCTGGACGAAAGGAATTAGTTAGCTCCCGGTTTCGTCAACTACTGAATTTTTAATTGATAGAATAAAGTTGAAACTCGACAACTGTTAGTTGAAAGGATCCTACCTATTTCTGTTGCGTTTCAGAATGTTATTTAGCGGTTGAGCGGTAAAAACAAGTTAAGCAACAAATCTTCCATAAACTCCAATATGGCTTCGCGAACACAAGGATAAGTAGAAACCTTCGAAACGTATTCCTATATATATGTACCTAAAGTTTCGAATACATATTTCCTCCACCCATTAATAATATTGGCTAACTTTACTGTGTCGGTGCCCAGTTATAGCAAGCTAGACTGCCACATTTGATTTGCAGGAGGGTTCGATCAAAACTGGAAAACCCGGCATGTTGGCTTAATCTAGAAACCCATAAATAGGCTTCAAGATCTCAAATCGTCCCAACAGAGCTTGTCAGAAACCCAACAATCATACACCTGTGCAACGGTATGAGAAATGTGACAGCTTAAAGGCTAATGCCCTTCGCCACCAACCATACATACAGAGATGAAATGTAGCCTAAAATATTTTGGCAGAATTTTAAATCTTCTGGCACAATATCATATTTTATCGCTGTATATACCACGTCAGTTTATCACTCTATTTAATAAACATAGCGTCAGCCCATGCATGCGGGAAATCACACTTTCTCGAACAGTTCAATATGATTCTCTACTCGAAAAATTATTGTGTTCTTTTGCTATTATGCATCTCGGCTACTTACCAAGCAGCTACAATAAAACCCCAAGATGTTCATCAACCAGTATCGGAAGGTCGCACATTCGAGAATAAGCAGTCGACTCCCAAACGATATGTAGCGCGACGATATTATGGGTTACTCCAAGACGCCGAAATCTCACCCTCTACGTCCATAAAAGATAAAGACTTTGCTCTGCCTTCTAGAAGTAGAGTTTATCCCGGAAAACTCCATAAGAGAGTCGGCGAAAAGCGCCCTGGCGAAGACGATACCGTCGACGAGGACCCAGTAAGGAAGAAACAGTTAACAGAGGCCAAAAGAACACAGGCTGCTTTCGACAATGCTGTTGCCCATGGGGAGATTTTGACTGCTTTGGACGCCCATATCCGAGAAGGAAGAACCGATTTGGTTAGTTCTCGAAATAATTATTTATCTGATATCTCGCCAGCGGCGGACGATGGAACTCTCTACAACTTCCCCCCGCAGCCTTTGTTCGGGATTTTAGAGGCCACGGGCATCTTAAAAAAGCAAAAAGTCTTCAGAAAATCAGATCTGGTTGTAAACAGTGCTGCACCAAAGCCTATTTTCTTTGCGTTTTCATCGATAGAGAACAACCATCTAGGCATTGTATATGATGGTTGGATGAAGTTACCCAAATATTCCAAGGCGATACCTGATTTGATGTTTCTTTCATGGACAGCACATGCGAAGGAAAACTCAGAATTAAGCTATATCACTATCACCGGGATTAAAAGGCAAGAAACACTCGACGCGATGATGTGTGCAATAGCTATGATTAATCCAGGTATAAAGGGTATTATGGGACACGAATTTAAGCTGTCCCGGCCTGTAGTCGGCGATGAGAAGCTTCAAATGGTATGGAGCGCATTGATCGGGACCGATGAAATATCATATTGTGTTACGATGCTGTATTCATACAATACGCATTTTCGTGACGCCTACATATCCGAGATACAATATCTTGGCGTGAGGGATAGACAATCCCCGATGATTCAGGTTTTTCTAACACTAGCAAAACCCAAAGATTATGGTAGTACTGAACCGGATACGACTGAAATAGATGATGGTACAAAAGATGGAAATAGCCCCCGGAAAGGTAAAGGGAAGGGGCGTGAATCTGATAAAGGGAAAGGGAAAGAAAATAGTGCCACCAATGACGGAGTACCTGGAAGTAGCAAGTATTTTCGTGTAGATTTGTACTCCGAAAAAGTCTTGGAGGATCGATTGTCCAAATCTAGCCGGCTAGGAAGATTAGCAGAGCAAAATCGTCTGAGGGGAGAATCTCGGTTACTCCAACCTAGGGATAAAGACTTATTGCCCGAGAATATTGGTCATGATTTTAGATTTGATATTTCTTGGAGCGGAGGTCAGTTGTATCCATTTCAGTATCTTTCCGAAAAAATAAACTGGCGGGAGGGCAACGATCCAGAAGTGAAGATCGGAAACAACCCGACCTATCGAAAGGTCCATTTAGTGCAGCTTCTTTCAGGACGACGGACTCGTACCGTTCTTCGTACTAGCTCATCTGGATCGGAAACAACCCGACCTATCGAAAGGTCCATTTAGTGCAGCTTCTTTCAGGACGACGGACTCGTACCGTTCTTCGTACTAGCTCATCTGAAGAAGATAAACATTTAGCACTATGGTGGAGCACGGAGGCGTTCAGTAGCTCCCACTTGGTCAGTTGGCTGTATCAGTCCTGGAGTATCGGGACAAATGTTCACTCAGGGCGCGAGCTTAACATAGATGGTCGCATAGCTCGGACTCATACACCAAAATCAAATTTGCAATTTGTCACAATATGGAATATCGAAAGCGTGGAAACCCTAGCAATTCTAGGATACTTATATAGGATAGATGGAAAGAACTCAGAAGTATACGAAAATCCTGTTACATTCCGGTTGGAAGATTTTGATGAAGAGAATATGCACATTTGGTACGGCCTGCTAGGTATTAAGGAAGTCCAAGCTATTGTCGACATGATTTCAACCTTCCCAAGAGGTATGCGAGGAGCGAGGATTACGAGTATTGAAGTAATATTTCATTCGATGTTTTCGGATTCCGCGGAACTAGAATCGGAAGTTAAACGAGCTTCGATTCTTTTAAAACTGACTCCCGCTATTACTGAGAAAGAACACCGCGAGGATATCGAAGGATCGAATCTCGAAACAGAATATAACATACACGAGCTCAACCGAAATCTCGTAGCAATGGAAATCGATGAGTTGATGCTGCCACTTCAAATATCTCTCACTACCGCAAGCATTGTGAGGAATCCTCTTCAAGAAGTTCTAGAAGAGCAAACTGTATACAAATCCTCTGAAAATCCGTCTTACCACCAAATAAGTGCTCTACATGAACATTCTTTTCTCGAAGTTTCTCAAAATTTCGATTCGCTGGACGCTTTGAACCTTGATTACACTTACAAGCTCTCAATATCTTCACAAGAGAAACATATCGTTCTAAATAGCCTTTACAGGCCAAGCGAGAGCGAAACAAGTCGTCGAATATCTAATTATATCCTTTCCAAGACTATGGGGAAAGTCCTCTTTTCAGCTTGGTTTTCGTATGAGGGTTGGTCAAAGGTCCAGCACCTGACCTTCCAAGATGTTTCGGCAGAAACCGTTTCATGGATCAAAACCTACACGCAACTAGACAACCAGAAAGATACCGTTTCATGGATCAAAACCTACACGCAACTAGACAACCAGAAAGATATAAATAGGGTCACAACATTTAAAAACGATGGAGACGAACGTTGGGCCCGGATGTGGGACGAATTTGTTCTAAGCATTGAAGGGAACGCAATTCGCTCTTTGATGGAGGAGCGAAAAGATATGCTGGTTGGCGCTTCAGTAGAAATTCTCCAATTTGGAGAACACAGCGCCTCCAGGAGCACCGACGAGTATTTTATTCTTGTACAGTTCGCTTCAGAGGAGAGTTGGGGCGAGATACTTCTTGAACGAGTACCTAGCTTGGACGAAGCAAGTGAACTTAGATCCAGAAGCGACAACGGAAATGCCAACAAACTTATAGGATTATCATTACTGCCAAGGGTTTTTGATGGCGATAGTGTCTCCGCTGACGAACTCCAGAATTTATTTGACAGAGGCGTAAATGACATGTTATACCAAGTTGAGCTGGGCTATTTACGGTTGATCGCGCCGGATGAAGACCCCCATGACTGGAAAGGTCCCTCCTACTCGTACGATCCGGCGAAGGATAACGAACTAATCTCCCGCTATGATTTCACTAACAAAGGTGATGTAAAATGTCCAAGTGGAGATTTCTTACGGATACTTGGGACATTGGACTTTTTTTCCGATTTGCGTGACATGATCAATCCGCAAGATTATACAATTGAAGGCGCCTTTACTAGTGGAACTATCAGCCCTTGTACTAACATCTTGGCAAAAACGAGAAAAAAAGAGGAGCACCAAATCGAATTCGCTATGAGCCAAGCTAAATTTGGGGCAGTATACATCTTGAAGAACCCAAAGTTTCCATCAGATCTCATGCAACAAGCTCTTTCTCAATTCTTGAGAGAGATCATATATGCGGGTTGGACACATGCACATAACGACGCGGGTATAACACCCCAGGGGCTGAAGCTGATAACCTTTCTCCAAGTCAGCATCGAAACTGAGCGAATATTAAAGACTATTTACGAGACGTATAATGATCTCATAGTAAATGATGTGTTGGTTGTGACTAGACGATCGAAAACGACATTCAGACGGGATTCAAAGGCTCAGAAGAAGGGCTTAGTCTCTGCAAATGGAAATAGTAGAGGTTCAAGTATGGCGTCGCACCGGCGGGTTCGGCTTTGGTATATCCTGTCAGGCCTAGCGGAATCATCAGCAGTTGCTTCGTTTTTTTCTGCTTTCCAAGAACAAATGCACCCACTGAAACATCTCCCTATTGGCTTATCGGGGGTATCAGTGCGATGGATATGGACTCAAGACGGAAACGGGAATAGAAAAGAATTATTCGAATTGGCTCTTAAAATAAGTTTTTACCCCGGAGAGGGCACCATTGATTTGTACAAGTTTGAAACCAAATGGCGCCATCGTGTCAATATAGGCCTTTTGTATATGGAGCATCATTTGTATGGTGGGACTACACAAATTTTGTCAGACCAAACCAAAGGATTAGGTTTTCCGTATACAACTGAGGTTACAGGGCGAGGTTTGACTTTTGTGAGGAAGGCTCTAAATGGCAAGAGGGTGGGCAGGATCGACTATCTAAAAGAAATCTCAGACGGGAACCGGGACAGGAAGAACTACGTTGAAGTATCGATTCGTCCTAAGGACCAGGAGTCTCGGTTCCAACTTATGGTTAGCACTCGGTCCAGAAAAACAAATGACGGTCATGTAGTTCTTCTAGACGCACCTCCTTTAGCGGCTAACAGTGATGGAGGTTACGCTCCCTCATCGAGGGTACAGCAGCTGGCCGCAGTTTATCTGGAAGCTTGGACAGTATGCTCACAGGAGGCCCCGTTGAAGCAACGGAAATCGCGTAGTAAAAAGTTGAACCTTAATTTTCATGGAGATCCAAAATTAAGCTACATCACTATCAATCATCTATGCGAGGATTCAATTGCCGCTCTTAGCGCTCTGAGGGCGGAAAAGGCGGCAAACAGAGAAAGAAAGGACGGTTGGCATAATATAGATATTGATCCCCTCGCGGCACGCGCACTGGATCACACCTGGTCCGAAAGTGATGTGCAAGTAGTCCTATCACTGCTCGAAGTAGCTGCAGCGATAGAGATGTTCCGGCTTTTCCCCAATGCGGCTGGACGAGCGCGTCTCAAGCGGTTGATCGTCAGAATGTCGGAAGGTGTCGAGGATGCAGTTATCGACCTCTTAATAGGACCAATCTTTCCGATTCCGGAGCGCCTCGACGAGATCAGCGACGAGATCATGTTCAGCGATGAGGATGCCCCCGAGAGTGAAGAGGATGAAGACGCACCCGGGAGCCCTGAGGATATGTCTGAGTAAAGTTCCAAACAGGACGGTGTATTATTATATCGATTATTGGCGCCGCGCCGTTGTTTTACTGTTTCCGTCTGTATTTTTATTTATATAACCCTCCTGGCAATGCAGGCCCGCGTTGCCGCTGTGGCATTTCCCAAAGAGGCCGCCGTCCGCATCGAGCGACGTCCGAGCCGAGGCACAACTTTTCGTCAGCCGGTTAGCAGCAGGCCAACGTCGGCCGTCTTCACGCGCACGAGATGCCTTCGAGCGAGCCCCCGTCGGCCCAAATTGAGCGGGTTCAACGGCGCGGCGGAACAACCGATTGACTGACCGGCCCAGCTAACTAACCAACTAACTAACTAACTAACCAGCTGGCTGACTGACTTACATGTACGTGTGTGCATGCGCGTAGCCTCGAGGCTGTCTCCCAGTCCCCGTATCATCTTTATATTCTCCCCAATGACCGTCGTCTCCCTCGGCGAATTCCTCTCCATCGGCCACTCCTCCGCTGCCCCCAACGACCTCGACATCGACGACGCCATGCCGGACAGCACCTCCCAGACCATCAAGCCCCCTCCTCCGCCTCTCGCCCACCACAGTCTCATCGAGAGCACCCTCGAACTCACCGCCCTCACCGATCTGGGCCCCACCGTCTTCACCAACACCCGCCCGCTATGGCGTCCCCCCAACGCCCGCGGCATCTTTGGCGGTGCCGTAATAGCCCAATCCCTCGCCGCCGCAATCCGCACCGTCCCGGCCAACTTTTCAATCCACAGCATGCACTGCTACTTCGTCCTGGCCGGCGATTGGACTATCCCCGTAATCTACACCGTCGAGCTCGTCCGCGACGGCCGCAGTTTCGCCACCAGGACCGTCCAAGCCCGCCAGAAGGGCCGCTGCATCTTCACCACAACCTGTAGCTTCCAGCGTCCCAGCGAGGGTAAAGGCAGCCTCCAAGCTCAGGAACCCCTGCCGGAAGGTCTCCCGAGCCCCGAAGAGTGCGAGGACGGCGAGATCACCGCAAAACGAATGGTCCAGCAGGGCCGCATGACAGAAGAAGGCTTCACCCAATGGAAAAAGACCAAACAAGGCGACCCCTTCGAACGTCGCCTTCTCGGCATCCACAACAGTATGTTTACATGAATTAAACCCCCAACCCCCATACAAAGCCTGCATACAGCCGAGTGTAGATCAAACTAACAAACAACCAAAAAACTTAAAATAGACAACGATCCAAACCCAACAACCAAACGTGTCCGCTCCTGGATCCGTGCAAAGGGCACCATCGACGCCCCCGCAGGTGCAGCACCGCACTTCGAAGCCCTCGCGTACGTCTCGGACTCCTGGTTCCTCGGCACCATCCTGCGTGCCCACAAATCCGCCAGCGTGGGTATGATGGTCTCCCTCGACCACACAATCTACTTCCACGCGCCCTTCCGCGCCGACGAGTGGATGTTCATGGAGAGCGATACACCCTGGGCCGGTGACCAACGAGGATTGGTACACCAACGGGTTACCGACAGCAAGGGACGTTTAATCGCCACTTGCTTCCAGGAGGGACTGGTGAGGATTAAAGACGTCAAAGGGGAAGACGAGGTCACCGAGGCCGGTGGGAACGGCGCGAAGAAGGAGAGTAAGTTGTAGTAGTAGTATATTCCCAATGAAAGGTTTCAAGGCGTAAAAACAAAAATACTTTTTTTTGTACAATCGGCGGAGTAGGAAATGGGCGTTGCGGCTTGACTTTCAGGTTCGGAAATGTAAATTATATTTTAGTAGCATGTTATAAAGACACAGAGAGAATACATCATATAGATACGCGCCAGAGCAGTTTGTTTGGTATCTTACATCCATAGAATTCGCATTCTGAAGCTAGCTCCAATCGTTTCGAAATGCGGTCCATAAACTAAGATGAGATTATCCGATTAAAAAACATATATATGCACAAGTAATTAAAGGAAGGGCTTTTCATATCTACAAAAGAAAAGTCATCGAGAGAGATGATGGTGAAGGAATAAAATAAGCATATAAACAATGATTTGCTAAGATGGTGGCTAAAAAGCATTGACTCTGAATAAAACCCAACATCAAATGAATGATTACTACCACCCCCATAATATATAATATCTTTCAGAGAAATTGTTATGAAAAATAAAGCCAAAATTAAAGCCGATAATATAGCAGGTAAGTCAAAAAAGAAGAAAAAAACTCCAGAAAAACGCCGTCTCGTCTTTTTGTCCTACTCCTACCGCGCACTCGCTCGCACTCGCACTCAAACTAAATTCCGTCGTCTAAAAACTGTTCTTGAATCCTTCGTAATCGAAATCTTCTTCATAGGGAGCAGCATCATCCGCAGTATCCTCAAACACATACTCTTCCTGCATCATACCCTCCGGAAGGTATTCCCCTTCTTCACCAGCATACGCTTCTTCATCTGCGTAGTTTTCGTACTGCTCGGACGTATGCTGCAACTGATCTTGAATCTGTTGCTGCTGACCGTCTTCATAATATTCCTCATCAGCGTATTCCTGACCATCAGCACCCTCAGAAGCCACAGCCTGATTGGCATTCTCCTCGGCTTCTGGAACGGCAGCAGGAGTAGAAGAAGAAGCAGCCGCGGTGGTAGTCTCAGCCTTCTTATCATCCTTGAGAACCTGCTGGCGCCCAAACCCAAACTTCTGCAAAAGACCACCAGTCCAAGAAGCAGGCTCCGCTTGGGCGGTGGCTTCTTCCGTTGGGGCCGAAGATGCAGCAGAAGCAGATTCCTTCCCAGTACGAAGGTTAAGCGGCTCGTACTCGGTTTCCTGCACTCTCTCCTGACCAGTCTCGGCTTCTTGCACTGGCGCCATGGAAGACGAAGCACCCTTTCCTCCCGCCGAACTACGTGGCCTCGATGCCGACCTATGTTTACTTCCGCTTCTAGATGTAGGCCTAGGTCGCGACCCAGATGCGGACCTGGAAGCAGTTGGAGGACGAGATCCAGCTCTTCCGTTCCTTGTTGGCGGTCTAGATGCGTGGCGGTCCTCGCCATTTCTAGAGGACGGACGAGAGCGGTAGTCTTGGGGTCTCTGCTGAGGAGTATATCCGGTCTTGACGATGGGACGCGGTGACTCTTCTCGAGATTCTTGGGATCCATGCCTGGAGGCAGGACGAGATGATGCTTTGTCGTCCTTATCTGTGTTATCCTCGGTTGCTTCAACCTTGGGGACTTGATCCTTCGGCTTTGCCCTTAGCGAACGTCCCCTCCTGCCTTTCGGCTTCTCCTCAGGCGAGCCAACAGGCTTAATCTCTGGCTTTGCGGGTGGTTCCTCGCCATTCTCAGCTCCCTTCTGAGCATCAGCCTCAGATGGCGTATGCTGTGGCTCCTCGGCGTTTTGATACGGCGAGGTAGAAGCCTCACCTTCCTCAGCCTCAGCGGAAGCTTCGCCACCAGGAGCATCTTGAACTTTGCTAGGGCTGGCAGGAATCTCTCTGACTGGCGGAGGAAGCATCATATCAGGAATGTCCTGATGATACCAAGCATCCTCAAGTCCACCATCCCTGACGTCCATCTTGCCAACGTCAATTTCGCCGGCGTCCGACATTCTGGAGGCGTCATAGTAATCGTCAATAGCATTGGGTGGCTGCTGGTAGTAGTCATAGGGTTGTTGCTGAACATTCTTGCGTTCCATAGAGCGGTCACGATGCCTATAAGGAGCGAGAGGTGGAGACCGGGAACCAGCTCTTTCATAGCGCGGTTGGTCATCATCCCGATATCTGCCTCGTTCCTCGTCGTCCTCCTCGGATTGCTTTGTTGGATCAGTTTCACCGTCGGAGTTCTTGCCGTCAAGTCCGTTTGCAGATTGTAGGAGGTGTGTGAAATCAATGCCCTCGCCTTCCATTTCAGAGTCGCCTAGGACATTTTGGGAACCGCTAGAATGTGGCACATCCTCTCGGTCCTCCGCAGCCTTTCTTATAGCATTGGCAACATCCTGAGGCATAACGCATTCTCCACCAACTCGGATACCGTAAACGACACTCTCGTGATCAAGACCTTTCTTTTGTGCATTTCTCCAGTCGACCTCTGCTTGTTCTTCAGGGGTGAGCGAGGCTTTCTCTGCATCGGCGACGACCTGGTTGACAACAGACTGGGGAGCCTGGGCGTAAGCTGGAAGTGCATCCTGCTGGGCAGGTTTCATAGCTTGCTGTTGATTTTGCAATATTTGCATTTCTCGAGCGACTTGACTTTCCATAAAGTTCCTAACCATGTGATCGAGATTCTTCTGTTGAACATAACTGTTGACACTGAAGGCGATCAATCCAGCGAATGGAATAGCGATAAGGAGAAGTGTTGGCAGAGGGATGGCGGAGAGCGTATCGATGCTTGGTTTGATCATAGTTCGAAGTTTATCAGCAAGACTTTCAGGAATCACTTCCTTCTCGAGTGGCGACGGCGACGGAGTTGGAGATGCACGTGGTGTTCGAGATTCGGATCTACCACGGTCAGAGCGGGCAGGAGACGAAGCGACATTGCTGGTGTTAGAGTTGTGGCGAGAGTGACGGGCAGAAGGAGGCGACGTTTTGGTATCAAAGGATCTATCGAAGCTTCGGCGACCGCTTCTCCTTCTTCTCTCGCGGGATCGACCAGCCTTGGAAGGCTGTGGGCTACCAGCGCGGGAGGCGATTGGAGAAATATCCGGGGAGATGGCAGGAGATGAAAACCTTGAGGGCATAGGGGACGGGCCAGCAGTCTTAGGTGTGAACGCCCTTCGACTCCTTGGAGAGTTTGGCCTGAATTCCTCCGGGTCCTCATCATCTTCCGGATATTGTGGTTCCTCATCATCAGGTTTTGACTCTTCGTCCGATCCAGCGACTGGGATATTTTCTTTGTTGTCGACGCTATCATGGCGGTTCTCCTTATCCTCTTCCTCCTCACCGTCAGACATTGCACGTCCAATAATCATCATACTGTCGACATTGCGGCTGGAGTTGGGGCGAGAGGCTGTCTTCTCGCTCGGAGCGTAGATTTCCTCTGCAGGCTTGATTTCCCGGCTACTTCGTCTCGAAGAGTGTCGCCGACGAGGATTTGAGACCTTACGCTCTTGAGGTTTGGGTGAAACAGGTTCATCAGCTAGGTCGCTGACAACACTTGAGGCACGAGAAGATTCGGCGATATTGTGGTGAATAGCCGTATTCAGAGTAAAGGCGCTGAGCCTTCTGTTCTCATCTTCACTCTGTTCCATAGAATCGTCTTCCGGGCTTGGAGACTTGACGGGCTCAGACACATCTCTCCTGACAGACTCGTCATCTGTAGTCCATGCATCCTCGCTGCGCATTCTCTCCGCGGCAGGTTTGACATTCTCTCCATCTTTGGTATCATTATCTTCCCAGATTGGTACAAAGTCACCATCTTCGTCCTTTGATGCTTCAAATATGGGGACATCAGTATCCAATCCTTCTTCATAGATATCTTTAGCTTTGTCGACGTCCGGAAGAATCTCAAGCTCACTCAGCGGCTCTTGTTTAATGTAATTGCTCGAATTACGACTTCTAACAGACCCGCTGAGAACTCTTGGTCCGGAAGGACGTCTTCGGCCAGCAGATGCTCGCCTGGGCCTAGGCATCTCTTCATCGGTAGTGGTCTCAACACCAGCTCCGACAGGAGGCATGCGTCGCTTGAACTGGAAACCACCCTGAAGACCCCTCTTCCCTTCGCTTCTCTGCGAAGAGGGTCTGGCGAGCCTAGCAGGTTCGATGTCTTCGTAGCCAGAAGTAACTGTAACTTCAACATCTATCCTTTCCATCTCTTCCCAGCTACGGCTCCAAGCACCTGCTCTCATTAAACCGTTCGACGCAAAGATATTAATGGTGTACCATTTTTCACCATGCTTGAACGGACGTCTGTGTCGTCTCGGCCTATCATGGCGGGCGAATTCAGGCTTGAGGCGTCGTCGAGAGCAGTTGGGGCAGAACGGTTCGTGCTCATCCTCCGAGGAATCCAGATACGATCCCTCGGAATGTGATGCGCAATCGTCCATACCGTATGTGGGCGCCTTCTTGAATGGCGGCGGCGTTTCCTGATCCAATCCCAAGTTCTCCGCAATCATCTCAATGAGACCATCATAGTCGTCATTGGGATGCGGGAGGAGCAAGCCACGAGCAACTACTGTAGGAGAAATCATCTTGCGTAGGTGATTTGCTAGAACGGAAGAAGCAGGCCCCTGGACGGGTAACGGGAGAAGTGTTACATGTAACAGAACAAGGGGGGATGGATCCGGAGACGGTGCAACGGGAACCTCGACAAAGCGGTTACCCTTGCGGCTCGGGGACATGATTCCCTTAGGCAGACCGTTTCTACCGGTCTTCTTTTTCTTCTGGGAGGAGAACGGGGAGAAGATCGGTCCGTCTGGGAAAGCGGAGGTCTTAGGCCCGCCACGACTTGTCATGACGGACGACATTCGGCTTCGCGACATGAACGGACTGGGGGACTCGCATACAGAGGAAGGAAGCACTGCACCATTCTCACCAGCTACCTGCTTGGCGGTATTCATGGTTGCAGAGCGGATTGCGGGACCGAAGAGACTAGGTGGAGGTGTCCCTGAGATCTCATCTTCGGAGTCTCTGACCCCAAGACGGGAGAAATTTCTGGGACCAGTGTACTGGCAGTCTGGAATCGAGGGGGGACGACGGGGGGAGTCGGATTCTGACGCGGTCTGCTCGAATATCGCGTCGATTTCACTGTCGTCTTTGCTTCTGGTCTCGAGAAGAGCGTCGTGTGTTGATTCGGAAGGGAGGGCGATCTGCTCAGGGGCGGCAGAGGGGGACTCCTCGTCAATTGAGGGGTCCTCTTCTGTCGATTTTGTCTTTTTGGAGGGCGAGGAGGTCATCTTGTTGGATTCACCGACGTCGGTGGGAGGAGTGCTCCGTGTTGAGGAGAGCGAAGGACGCGAGGACGCTGAACGGGACGAAGGCGGCATGGTTGTGCAAAACACAGCAGCAGGTTGCAAGAAAGGACGTTACGCAAAACACATTGACAACAACAAAAGCAGCTAGAACAACGTCCAGAGGAGCTAGCTCCGTAGACGGTATAAGCAGATATACACACTAGCTGTATATATCTGGTGGGTGTCTGTATACAGATCGAAGCGTGTATACGAAAAAATTAATATGGGGAGGCGGAAAAACGTAGGGGCGAGAGAAGACACACAACCGGGAAAAAACACAGACTGTGCCGGATTGTATACTACTCCCCTTCTTGCAGACAGCTTCGTCAGCTGCAAACGGCAAGGTAAGTGATTAGGACAAATATCTGGAGATACTGCAAAAAGGGAACAGACGGCGCAGCTGAGGAATTGGCCGGGATGAGGTTTTAACAGCATTCCTCCCTCGCCGTCCGAAATGTTTTCTTCTGCAGCTGCGCCGAACGGGCAGTTTGTTTACGTTTGGGCGCCCGAGCTGCGGTGCGTGCTGTTGTGCGCTCGCCAGATCGGGCAAGGTCGGCGCCATTGGCCCAACAACGGCGCCCATCCTCACCTCACTTGCCAGCACATCACAACACAATCGCTTCTCCACTCCTCCCTCGCCAATCAACCAGCAATTCTCCTCGTCCGCATTCTCCTTCGCTAGCTTATCTCCCAGGAACAACGTCGATTGAGGGCTATCGATAGCGTCGTTGCTATTATCACTCCGTCGCAACATGCAAAATACCGCTCTGGTGACCAAGCTAGCAGACACAGGTGCGCGACGTCGCCACTTCCACGGCCAACCGGAGCAACAGTCCTCCACCTGCATTAGCGTCTCTCCACCTCGTTACCACCGCAAAACTCGGTGACGTTGTTATTACACTATATAATCAGTAATATCTGTCTGTATAGACGTCTGTGCACCTGTGACATAGTTAATTGTACTCGGATTCAAGATTTTGAGGACTCCATTTTGCACCTTTCATATGTGTAAACAACTAGATAGTTATTGATATATGAGATAATAATACGTATTTTCAATTCTGATGATAATTGGCTTCACTGGTGGTTACCCCTCCAACATCTGCGATGTTACCCCTCTCTGCATTCCACACGGTATCGAACCTTCAATTGCTTTTCTAGGCCCCTCTCCTCGAAGTGGGAAGCGATTCCAGAGAGATTTGAGTACTCGTTCAAATTTTGAGTACAGTATCAGCGAATAAAATCAAAGCACTAACAACATTAACACCTTTCATTCAATCACGCTAGAAATGCGAATGCGAATTCAATCTCGTGTATAGATAAAAATTTAAAGGAATTATCTGCGTCCCGTCATTAGTTTGGTAGGAACATCCGATATCCTCTTGAGGTGTTTCCAAATCATTCGGATATAAGATAGACCATAAAAGCCGTCAACACAAGACATACGTCCATGGTGTTGCTGGTATTTCGGGTTCGATTCAATATAAATATTTTGTGTTGCGCCAACGTCGTTGTGCCCAGCGACTCAGCTGTATGGTGTAAGCGTCCATGGTTTCCAATATAGGAATGTGCCAATTGTAAGCTTCCAGGTGAATAAAAGTCGCCGTCGAAAATACAGCTAAGTGTAAGCAAGCTAGAACCGAACGGCTGAAATTGCTTCGACAGAGATGCGGTAATCTTATGTAGTTGGCAAAGCTTACGTGCCGTAAATGCATTCGCAACTCAAAACGATATCGCAATATTAATACCATATGACAAGATCTAGATCTCAGGTGCAACTTTGTTGACGTGGTCTAAACGCATCTGGTATTAATTACTGAAATCGAAATAATTATTAGCAGTCCCGCATATTTTATCTAGGTCTGGCCTGTACCAATCTATTTGAAACAGACCAGACATTTATTTGAGCATGCGGTATTGATTTGACTAAATCAGAACTAATTAACCGATTGACCATCTGGTTGAGAATTAGTTGGCTCGCCGTCTCGAAATCTCATTGGAAAAAAAGGTCTCTTTCGGTTCTTTATCAAATATTAAGATACAGAGATTGGAAGCCCACGGGATCCTTCAATTTCGGGGCTTTTCGTAAGCTCGGCTAGGGCTGGCTGGCACAATAGCTTAACTGCTCAGCTACGGCGAGCTTACAAACCGGAGTTCTCGTTCCCGCGTTGCATTGCAGTTCCGGGCCCTCTGGGGGGGCTTGACAGGATTATCCTACTCCAGGGCAGCTGGATATTCCAAATACAAGCACTGGTATATGAGAATTCCAGTTTCGACCGGGTGCGACCCGCCGTTCCTGTTCGAAACAACTAGATGCACCGCAGCACTTGCCTGTGTTGAGGGTGTCTCGGCTAGTGTTGTGGTTGCCTGATCATCGTCATATCGATAACGGCGCAGCGAACGCCGGCGCAAAACTTAAAGACTACAAAATTTTCCACCCTTCCGTGAAATTCGTCATGATGTGCTTCTCCGCTACATTTATACCGCCTCAAGGCATCAATTTATTTGATTATTCCCCGGTTAAAATAGTCGTATATTTTACTCATATATAATTACATAATGGCGATGGCAGATACCCCAACGATGTCCATGATGTCGACCACAGACGCCATGGCCATGCAGGCTGAAGAGCCGTCGTCGATGCAGGCGCAAATGCAAATGTCCATGTCGCAAATGTCTGTTCACGAAGCTGCACCCCATGTTCCTTCAATGTCACCTTCTCCCCCGCCGAAGCTTGACCTGTCTCTATACCTCGTAACATCTTCATCACTGCTTCCTCCTAGTGCGACTCTCGAATCGCACGTCGAAGCTGCAATCAAAGGAGGCGTAACAATAGTTCAGCTCCGAGAAAAAACACTGGATACCGCCCCGTTTATAGCCCTCGGAAAGCGTATTCACGCTGTAACTCAGAAATATGGCGTTCCGCTGCTCATCAACGACCGGGTTGACGTTGCGCAAGCTGTTGGGTGCGAAGGCGCACATATAGGCTGGGACGATATGGGTACATTCAATTTTACTCTTTCTACCCGCACTATTACCTTATCGTAATTAACACTATGAAATGATAATTAGACTACGATACCGCACGGTCAATCCTTGGTCCAACAGCGATAATTGGCCTCTCGGTCTCCAACCTCACCCAGGCCTCCCTTGCCGCCTCCACAAACTGCAACTATCTTGGAATCGGTCCGGTCTTCTCTACCACCACCAAACCAGATGCCTCTGCTGCAATGTACCCCTCCGGCGTCCGGCAAGCCCTCGAACTGGTCTCCTCCAAACAACCGGACCTCCCATCTGTAATAATCGGTGGAATAGACTTGACGAACCTACAATCCGTAATATACAAATCCCGCCCCGTATCAGGGAAACCAATAGCAGGAGTAGCCGTTGTTTCGGCCATAATATCCTCCACAGAACCGGAAACGGAAGCATCAAACCTCCTCTCACTGTTCAAATCCCCGCCACCATGGGCGTCCCCACCGCCCTCGCAGACAACGGTATTCACAGACTTCTACCTTCCATTGATACTCTCCAAGGTCGTCACAACAATCAGAGCTATAAAAGAACATAAACCGCTAGTTCACCATATCACAAACTCTGTCGTCAAGAACTTCAGCGCGAACGTCACGCTAGCCATCGGTGCTAGCCCGATCATGTCTGAGAATTTAGAGGAAGTTGGCGACTTGGCGAATATCTCGCCGCATAGTGCGTGTCTGTTAAACATGGGTACCTCTGGAATATCCGATAGAGAGCTATTCAAGCGAGCGATAAGGGAGAATAATAAATCTGGGAAAGCGATTGTTTTTGACCCGGTTGGCGCGGGTGCAACTTCAATGCGGAGGGAGACCGTCAAATGGATTCTTGACGAAGCCGGGTATATAGATGTGATTAAAGGAAACGAGGGCGAGATTCGAACCGTAGCAGGACAGGGCGTCAACATGAAGGGTGTGGATTCAGCTGATAGTGGGGCCGGTGGGTTAGAGGAGTTGGTCGGGGTGGTGAGGAAGGTCGCAATGCAAGAGAGTAAGTTTCATCCTGTGGCATGATTGCTCTACTACTACTCTCCGATGTGGAGAAACAGACGGCTAATTCGGAAATTTCAAAAATCTAGGAAATATAATAATAATGACGGGATCTACTGATGTGTTATCCGACGGCAACCGTACGGTCATAATCCGTAACGGACATCCTTTCCAATCTCTCGTAACGGGGATGGGGTGTGCGCTAGGCTCTGTGCTCTCAGCCGCGCTAGCTGTGGGGAAAGATGATAAACTGCTCAGCTGTTTAGCGGCCCTGTTGGCGTATAATATTGCGGCGGAACGGGCTGCGAAAAAGGAAGGTGTCAAGGGTCCCGGTGGCTTCATGACGGCATTTTTGGACGAATTGTATGAGATTGCGGAGTCGTCTGCGAGCGGGAATGGGATGTGGACTGAAGCCGTCAAACTTGAATTTATGTAGCGGGGTGGATTATTCTGAAATGAAACCTCTTCTCAAGATTAAGCTTTCGCCACGGGGACAGCATCGGCACCCACCTGTATGTCGTTTGATGGGTAATGATTGAGTACCTGACTTAATATCTGTTTCGTAGATTAGCGTTCTAACTGGATAAAGGATATATATTTCAAATGAACTAATGGTTTTTTATTCCCAGAAGGACGGGAAACAAATCCGTTCTTGCGTGTGATCTTCAAGTCTATACATTCAGATGCAGCGCCATTGCTTCAAAGCATCTACATACGGCAGGTCATCAGCAATTCCGTTGATTGAACTGTTGGTAGCGAAAACACAATTTCGATCTGATTGCTCAGAAACATGGCAGGATCTCCATCGCTACCGGTATTTGAAAGGGGTTATCATCTGTCAGTATGCGCTTGCTGGGCAATCTCCCGCGAGGATACAAATATTTATGGACCGAGTCCTACGAAAGTCGCTATTCACTCAACGTTCTTGACGAATTGCGCCTTCAAATTATTGGTCTATAATTATAAATCCCTATTGTCTCAGCTATTTAAAATAAGGTTCGGCAAACAAACTTACACAGGGACGGGAGGGGTTTGGAATATTCTTCTGCAAGCCTTTTCTACTTGGTCCCCATGGTGCGTTTGTCGCAGCCACTTGCAAGTGCAAGCCACTGGTGATGTAAACGGGCATCCACATTACACAAGATCGATAAGAGTATTGGAAATAACCAGAACCAAGACGGAAGGTGTCACGAATAATGGAAATCCTAGGATCCTTAGTTTCAATAGTCGAAGAAAAAGAACACTAGCTTTCACCGCTCTTCAGGTAAACCGTATTGCTCCTGTGGTATTTGCCGCTCTCTGATACTATTCAGGGACAAATCACCACCACGTTTTCCGATGCCGCATTCCCAGCCTCCAAAATCAAGGCAGTTTTTTTTGGTTAAGCTCAAAGTCAGGCCCTCGATCCGCGCCCGCATGTCCATGTGTCTACGAACAAACCGTCACGGTGCAAGCCGGGAATGCCGGGTCTGTTTCAACATTGCAACACCCTGCATGAAACTCATTTGACAGCTGTAAATATCGATACCATTGTGTGGTGGTGTTGGGTTTTTCACGGTAACATTGATAAGGGTGGTGGGTCGCCACAGCCCAAAAATCTAGGCCTAAGGAAAGCGTTATTTCGGCTGGGGGGAAATGTCAAGACCGAAAACGTCATCTGGGAAGAGAAAGCTTGGCCTACTAGAATATTTCTCTACTTCAGGTTATATTGCGCGACTGTAATCTCGACATCTGCAATATCACGATAATAATAATAACATTCCCAATAAGCCGTCTCCTGTGTACCTACAGGAGCCAATTATTCACCCAGGACTGATCATGATCACTCGGACAGACACGGCTAACTGATCGTCGTCATGCCGTTTCGCTTAACGAATTTGATAAACTGGAGTTTTACGACCAGGTCTTCGGCCTTGGAAACATCGCTCAGAGCCTAGAGGTTTGCAGAGATGGCACCTTTTCTCACAATATACTCCCGATTCGGTTACGACGGTGGGGGGTGGTCGATTCTCGCTAGTGCGATTGCAACAGGTTTGGAAATGCGAAATGGCGACGGATGGGTCAAACAATTCGCTGCCAGATGCACCGCGGACAGGAATAACATGGCTGTGTCCGTCCTGTCAAGATAACATGCATTGTCGCTCACTTACTCACCCCCTCCTTACCATCCCCGAGGTACCCAAAAATTAAACTTTCTCACTCTTTGGTGTTTGTTGACTTGTCTCGTGAAGAGGCTGCAAAACAGGTGGATATTGTCAACATGGTCGGTTCTTTTCTACTCAGAATGATTTCTATATCGGGTAAGGTGTCTGCGAATCTCTATGCATCTGTGGATCCAGGAAGCGAGATTTCGAGTACCAAGTATTGAGGACCGAATGGCTTCTGGAGGCGTAGGTGATAAGAGAATGAAGCGCTGGAAGAGTTTCTTCCAAACTGGACTATGAGAAGACAGAAATAAATACTCGGGTATCACCGTCTAATGCGCGACGTCGATCTGATTTTCTTTTCTTTTCTCTTGGTCTTAAGAGTTAGAGTGAGAGCGAGAGACTGGGCGACACTGATATCCTGGAGATACAAGTCGATATTTCGAAACCTCGATATCAAATACACAGTCTGATTTACGAGACCGCACTCCACAATGCTGTCGAACAACACATTTTCGCGGTTGGTAGTTTCATCTCTGTTGTTCGCACAGGCGATTCAGGGCCTGGCGATAGTCAGGAAAGATATCTCGAGGAGCGTTAAGAGATCGGAAACCATCAAGAGGGCAAATGCACCGGGTTTGGTACAGCCGATATGGTTGGTAAGTTTGATTCAAAATTCGACGCTATTTGATTTCGTTTTCACCTTGTATTCATATGAACGAATCTAACAACCGAGAGCAACAATCAGAGCGACGATGGATTACATTACTATACCGATGTATCAATGGGAACTCCACCGCAGCCGTTGACATTGGTACTAAGTATGGATGGTACCACATGGGTGCCGACATTGCCTGCCGGCACGGATGAAAAGAACTTCTGCGCCGACGGCAAGAACAAGGTTGCTTGCTCATATGCCTCGATATCTGGATTTTGTAAGTTAAGATTCGATATTAGAAATTTTCAAACGCTGATATAATATAAAATAGATACTATTCCCGGATCTGTGACATATGCACCACAAGGTGACTATCAAACACTAGCGGTTGACCAAGAAGACACTGTATGTTATGCTTAGATACCCTCCTATATGGGAAGATCTTAGACGCTAACTAGTAGTTAGATCAATGGGATAAAAGCACTAGAGCATGTCCAACTAGGATCGACGGTGCTCGCGAATGTTGGCATAGCCGTCGCCAATAGCTGGGACTCGGCACCACAGCTCTCATTGTCCACCGTCCCTACCAGCAACTCTTCAGGCCCTCAACTTCTCTCTGTCCTTGAACAGGCAAATATTGTCAATACTCTTACGTATGCCCTATCTTTCACGAGCGTGGACCGTAAAGGTGCCAAGAACTATACCTCTGGTGAGATTCTTTTCGGAGGCATCGACGAGTCGCAGTTCTTCGGGGAACTTAGCACCTTTAACGCCACCAACGAGACGGTTGCGGGTGTGCTACCTGTTAGCAATTTCTATTGGATTGACGGGGACGGCAAGAATGTCTCCATAATTGATGAAGGCAGTGCTACTGGCCACTTGGGAATTGGCCAGGCTGCTCTCAGTCCATACCTCTGGCTACAAGACTCAATTTTTGATATTGCGATCAGCTTGTTCAGCGATGTTAAAAAGGACAAGACCTCAGGCTTGTACAGCAGAAACTGCTCTAGTCCTCTTGACATCCAATCCCTCCAAATTTCAGTTGATGGGACCATCATCACTATTTCGAACGATCTTCTCTTCTTAACGACCGAAAATGCGAATGAGATTTGCACACTCGCCATTCGTCCAATCTCTGAGTATCAGATGAACACCACCGCGGACTACATCCTCGGCTTTCCATTCTTGCGGTCAACATATACCGTCTTTGACCATACGAATAGCCAGACACACATCGCCCCTCGCCGGGTAGTCTTCTCCTCAAGCTCTTCAGCGTTTACACCTGTTGGCGAAAACAGTGACCCAGTATCCGGCACTGGTGCATCTCTAAGTACTTCAATCACCCCGGCTACAAGCACTCTTTCACGACCCCTCGGCCAGACCGTATCATCCACCGCCTCGACGCCATCCGCCACAACCTCAACGGCACCCCCCGCTGCCACCACCTCCGTAGAAACGCAGTATTTCTACCACGCCTCCAAAAACACCCCCAACATCGCCGCAATTGTAGGCGGCGTCATCGGCGCGGTCGTCCTCCTAGCCATCCTTATAGTCTTCTACCCGCTTATGAAAGCGCACAACCAACGCCGCCGCCGCCAGAAAGCGCGCGCATCCCGAGCGAGACAGATGAGTCGGGGATCTGGCAATGAAGAGCTAAGTCCCGTTGATAGCAACGGTAACCCCGTCGAAGGGGACGATGAAGGAGACGATAAGGACACCGATGAGATTGCTACTGCTATTGCAGTGGAAGAGAGCAAGAAGACTGCTATTGCGGGTCCTTATGCGAAGCGTGAATCTAGCCATAGGACGAGAGATAGCGTTACCGTGAATGTTACTGAATTCGGGTCGAATTCGAGTCAGAGTGGGAGGAATAGTGGGTCCGGGAAGAGTGTGAATACTTTTGGGGAGAATGAGAAAAGCGGGAAGTAGTTTCTTACCAGTAGTTGGAGGAACATAAATACATATTGTACTCGTATTGAAGTTTCTTCTGTGCTCCTTTGTATATATAAATGTTTAATGATGGGATGTAGTGGAGGACGAGAAGGGTTGTTTTCTGCTCGGGTTTGGTTCTTTTTAGGTTTGCTACGGGAGTATAGTACGATACCATATCATTCGCTTCTATTTATAATATTCAAATTTCATATTTCGATGAGTGTTCTCAGTTTAAAGCTAGGAGATAGTATTTAATGACTACTAGTCCGGGCATTCAGACCTGTGTGATCGATTACTTTAAAGGAAATTCCATAATCTAACATAGTAAGCCAATTAAGAGTCAAAACTATCTCTATAAAATACATTTAAAATGCTTATGAACCCACATCATCAAAAGCCCATCTTACATACAAATACCCAAAGTCTTCTCAACTGCAAATGAGAAGGAAGAAACCCGCTAAAATACCGCTGAAAGAAATAAACCGAATATGCAATTTAGTCGTCTGAATGTAATGTCCTCCAACTGCCTCCAAGAGCGTAGCAGCCCCATCCGATCCTCTCGGCAATATAGCACATCCCCTCCGTCTCGATACCGTCGGTGCCATCACTTCCCCATTTCGTTCCCGACACTTGGTATGGTGTGAACATTACCCCCTCCCTTAATAACTGCGCTTTGATATATAAAGCCGTCCCACCGACCGAGTCCAGTCTCACAATGTCATCATCGCCCGTGTAACGAATGAGCTGCTTGACGGACTTAGCCCACTGCGACATACCTGCGAAGTGCTTCCCATCGAATATCTTCTCTAGGTCGGCACCGGAGGGACGTTTCCCGAAGCCGGACCAAGCGTTCCGATCATAATCTCGTCGGCCGCGGGTGCTAGATAAGAGTGTAACGAGGCCGATCGGTAGCGGTGGCTCAAAGTTCTTCTCGGGAGCAGGTTCATCGCTGGCACTGTTCTCTTCTTTCGTTTCCCTCAGCCCGGCTTTCACCATATGGCTAATATTTGTTTTCGGAGAAATATTGCCTAGCTCCCAGAATCTCTTAATCATACCGCTCGGAAGTTCATAAACATCAGAATCAAGCCAGACCACGTGTTGAATATCCGGCGTCATCATATGGGCTGAAAGGAAGTTTCTCAAGCGGGCCATGTATTTCCTCCTCACCAGTTGGAACTCCTTTTTGGGGGAATGTCGCGCCCACCGTGAGACCTCAGTGGTGTCACTGGTTTGCTCAGATGGAAGAGATTGGAGATAAATAATCTCAGCTTTAACCCAAGGTGTTTCTGATGGTAACAATACTGAAAGAGTGTCTATATATTGGTAGTAGGACTGAAGGTCGCTGGTTAACAGCCCAAGGTGCAACTTTTCAACCGGAATATCCTGCAATCGGATCCGCTGGATGAAATCTGAGAACGTCCAGTCTTGATTCAAAGGGGCTGACATGTGCCCCCATGATTTCGTGTCGTTTGTTAAAACTAGGATGAGGGTAAGATTCTCCGGCGGGCTTGATGTGAGAAGGCCGTACGCTGGAAGCTGTATTATCGTCCGTTTAAATGAAGGATTGTGGTTAATTTGATGGATCTTAAGATCAGTTGAAACGCTCTGACGAGAACCTTTGTGGGCTGGTAGATAAGGAACTGAGAATCGAGTAAAATAAAAGATATAAGAGAAAGATAGTAAGATTACTACTGAAGAGGTAGCAAGAAATCGCAGCGGTGACCTCCTAGGCCTCGAAGCCGCTCCCAAGACAGTCATGAGCGAGGGGGCCGGCGATGAATTTCGTTCGTAAGTTGGCATTTTGACGGACGGGTTGGACCACTGTTAGATAGCAAGTGATCTCTGATACAATAGTTCTCTAAGCGAAGCTAAAGGGTAAGGAGTGTAGTAAATTTGTTAGATCCGAATTTCGATAAATTTATTGATAAATTCGGTTTTGGGGTTTGGTGAGAATGAGCGGCGGAGTTGGCACAGTAGAAAAAGCGAAGCAAGTACGGCAAAACCAGAGGACAAAACATAATCCCCTGTATTAGCGGTGAATAATAGAAGAAGACCGCAGGAGATATAAATACGCTTTCATGCCAGCCTGGTAAGAATAGCCAGCTTTTCGTGCTGGAGCCCCTTTGCGGCGCAATTTTTCGCGACTCTCAGGTCGACTGGGTCAACTCTCTGCGTGTTGGAGACCTGTGCCAACGTGGGCGTTATCATGATACTGGCGCAAGTCCTCAATACCAATATCAGCCATCCAATTGGGCGAATTTATGAGTTCCGACATGCTTGCATTTGAGGTTACATCTACCTGAAGCTGTCTGGTTCGTGTAAGCGAGTAGCCAAACAAAGAGGAGATTTTCCGGACTAAGCAGACGAAAACTCACTTTCAAGCCCTTCTGCTGATAATATCGGTGCGTATGCGCCTTTTGCTTTTTTTTAGGAGCTGCAGAGCAATCTAATATATTCCCACTTGAAATTTTGGGACGAGAATAGAAAATATCAACTTCGAGGAGGTCTTGATGTCTGACATCCACCCTGTGACATGCAATATCCTGGCTGACAAAAAGCTTAGCACTCGACTAAAAAAGCTTGGCACACACCCTCGTTCGCAGCTCTGATAATTCCACAGACAATACGACAGAGACCCACTGTTTCTTCTATTGCGAGTGAAAAAGCGGATTGAAACAAACGATCTGACTAACTCTCTTACTGATAGACAGAATCGAAACCCGGAGATTTCTAATTTTCACATAAGGGATAAGCGTTTTGATATCTGACCATAAACTAAACCACAAGCCTCACTCCTCGAATCCGCGTACCTAACTGATCAGATTGAAGAAAAAGGATGCGATGGTCTACAAGAAGTCACTGGAAACAATTTCCCGTCTGTTCGAAATGGAGAAATCCAGCATATTCGCAATTCGCAACTTCTTACACAACTCGAAAATTTAGTTCGCGGCTAGTCTTAGGCAGAGCCCAAAATTCACTCATTGGATCAGCTTTGAAAACGGGGGATGGCGTGCATTCTAAGAGATTACGTGTATCTGCCAATGGTTGAGGCCTGGTTCATCACGCATCAGGGGGCTTCAGAGCGGCTTGAGGGGGCTTACGTATGCCATCCTCCCTCAGGCGGCCAGGCAACACAGCTATACAATTCGATGACAGAAATGTTCGACAATTGATTGTGAAATGTTATTGTGCTTTTCCGGATGAAACCTTTTTTTCGTAAAAAATCGTTACTTCGAACACCCTTAGTAGCTAGCTATCTGGACACATTCCAGGAACATTCACACATGCATCGGAGTCGAGGCCACGTCCGTTTACTTGATTTGTTTTTCAAGTTAGGTAGTATCGAGTCCATGTTGCATGTTGCGTTGTGTTATATTTCAAGAGTCGCAAGGAGAGTATTAAGGCGACTGGCCAAGCAGTCGCATTCAATCTTTGAAAACATATGTAAAGTTTAGGTCTTAGCCCCGAGAGTATTTCTAGTTCTAAACTATCTTATGGATGCAAGCGTACCTTTTCCTCCGTCGGACAAGGAAAGGAAAATTCCGGAAGGGTGGGCTGCAATTAGATCCATGGATATCATAAAACAAACCGCAACTACTTTCGAACGAACCGCGGGTCGGTTGACTGTCTAGGCCTAGAATGAGTCCTTTGCAGCTCGGCCCTGGCGTACCCTAAATATCAGGAATATTCAGATAGGCACCTTAAGCGATTGCTCCGCCAACATCAATATATCGGGAATATTCGGACCATTCAGCCACCAGCAAACGGCACCGTTTAGTCACGGAATGAATAAGCCCCAACTATTATATCTTTCTTGAGATCATAGAGGCTACCTAGCACTTTTAAAAGTAATTCATATTACTTTTTGTTCTGTGAGTATATGCATGTTCTCTTTTCGTACTCTCAAACAAGCACGGTTGTTATCAACTGGTTCTGAAAATATGGTAGATCAATAGAGAACGAAATCTCGTGGCAAAGACTCTCTCGTAAAATACGGCGTACTAATAGACCGAAAATCAATCGGGAAACCAGTAGCGGACCGAGATGGGAGTTCTTTCCGAGGCTCCGTGTATTTCAGCCACCAATACCGACCACCAATACTTTGTACCCTAGAGTGTCAGCAATAGATCGATAAGTATATAGAGACCGGAGGAGGACTTAAGTTTGTAAATAAATCCATGCCAAACCTTGAACCCACCAAAGTGTACCCTAAAAAACCCCAGTCCCAACCTCGATAAAAATCGCTTCTTAAGTCGATTCCAAGAAATCATAGCGACCATGAATTACAAACTTATCCTCATTCTCCTCAAGCGATACTTTAGAGCGTTATTCGCCGGCCTCATGAAAATGCTGAAATAATAGATCAATCCATTTCGCTTGTGGTAAGATACTAATCATTCTTATACTAGCGCGGTAGAGTAACTTGCTGAAATCTTCTAGATGTCAACTAGCCGAATTACAAAATTCAAGTAAAGAAATTATGGAAAGTCGCAAATACCATTATCACTTCAATGTATATTCGTCGACTTGTTCGTGGGATCTAGTAGGAAATTACTACAATGACGGCGTTAAATGGGATATGAGATTTTTAGAATACCGATTGAAGACTGGGATGCATCTTTCTTGTTGCATGTTCGTATGATTACTCAATATATTTCTGAGTTATAGTTTTAAATGTGTCTCGCTTTCATTCTGCTCGTTTAAACGTCTCATTCTAAACCTAAAATAACACCCAAAATGGTTCTCCTTTTCAATGAACTTAACGTGTGCGACCATCCTCGCCGAAATAGCGGCCGTCTTAATTGGCATAATCCCATAGCTCTACCGCATTGTCTTTCCAAATTTTCTTTACAACATCCTCATCCCCTTTACAGTAAACCTCCACGGCCTTAGTTAATGCGGCCGCATCATCTACATCCCTGAAATCTTGAACCTTTTTCCTATCGCCATCCGGATTTCGGGTTGCACCACCGGTATGCGGCCAATCACTCGCCCAAACAACTCTGTCAGGCGCCACAGAAACAACCTCCGTAGCATATTCGTCCAATAAAGGAAGCATTGAGAACCGATCTGTCCCACTCAACTTTGTATAAATCTCTCCACGAGCCAGAAGTCGTAGAAAATCCTTGTATCCTTCCTGTTCTTTTGCTGGCTTTTTGACAGAGGGGTGGGCTAGATGATCGATAATGACAGTGATCCCAAGCTTTGGGATTACGTCCGCGATCAAAGCTAGCTGTGGTAGATCGGTGTGAATCTGCAGAGCCCACTTTTTCAAGGGCTTCAAGCGATCTGCGTATTGGTACAATCTCTTCTCGAATTCGGCCTTCGAAAGCTCCACGAGAGCTGATTTGAGATTCAGTCGAACGCCCCGGACGCCAATTTCGTGCATATCTTGAAGCTCGGCATCAGAAACGGTGAGTGGGTCTATTGAGGCGACGCCACGGAGCCCTAAGCCCTCCGCTTGACGGTCTCTTAGCACATCCAGAAGACAACTGTTATCGTTTCCGTATATTGAAAGAGAGGTTATCACCGAATGGGTGATATGAGGATGAAGCTTAGCGTGGAATGATTGGAGAGCAGGGAACAGGGCAATTTTAGGCGTGTAAGGATGAGTAGGATGCAGAGGGTATTTTTTCTATATAAAATCTTCATATCAATGCAATGTCCTGTTCGATCTTGATGGTTTTTACGAATATTCTGGCGGAGGTCAGACACCAAAAGATAGGGTCGTATACCTGGTCGTAAATCACATGAACATGGCTGTCCCATGAACCTTGAGGAATTGGTAGAGACGACTGAGCTCGTGTGCTTGTTGCAGGCCCGCATCTGCCATACCAGCAGGCCGGACCGGCTCTCAACAAGCCCCGGCTGGTGCAACCTCCGACTCGCCGACCCGAAATCATCGTGAAGCGAAATTTTTACGCGATAGGACCGAAACACCCTTCAATTTGAGGTTTTTATATTGCCTTTATCGATGGTTTTATATATTCGGCCACAAGAATAATCTACTGGGCAGTGCTGGAATCCTAAACTTCCACAATCTAACCCGACAAGGATCGCCATTGATGCTTCGGTATCCTCCCGAACACGCAATGTGTTGAAGGCTCAACTTTCGTTCATATTTTGGTAGTCGAACAGAATATCGAGACCAGAGTGTTGAATATAATGAGAAATATGAGCGAACCTAGCCCCTATATACAAGATAGATGACTGTGTAGTCTTCGCGCTCATATTTTCGGCGTAAGGTTTATGTTCAATTCCTATGGCGCTCTCAATTTAAAAATTTAATATTAATAAATTTGGAGTCCAGAACCTAGCCCCAGAAAATACCGCGTTGATACCGTTGTATTTATCACCTCGTCTGAAAATAGCAAGATGAAGGGAGATCGATCGAGAGGACCCAAATGCTGCTAAATGTACTCCATGACGATCGAAGCCAACGGTGGGATAGACGTCATATTCACGCGGGTAGTCCCAGATGCGACTGTTTATACTTTTTCGCGCACGAAATTTGCTTACAATTGCAAAATTTTGGGTGGCCTCGCCAATGAGCCCCGCCATGTTGTCCGGCATTCCAGGTGCACTGTGAACTCGCGTTTGAGTTCAATGTCCTCTATCGATATCGGTATACCGGTACCGGCACGAGCCACACCCACCCAGGTACCAATCGGCCTGACGTCTTCGTTACCGCGCACCAGATCATTTCCCAATGGAACGGCAACCGCGAATTCTCACGATCGCAGGAAGTGATTCCTCGGGCGGTGCGGGTATAGAGGCAGACCTTAAGGTCATAACTGCGCACAGATGTTATGGGATGACAGCAATAACCGGTTTGACGGCTCAGAACACCAAAGGTGTCGTAGATATTCACCCGATTCCCGCCGAATTTCTGAGGAAGACTATTTCCACCGTGGTGGAAGATATCGGCGTCGATGTTGTCAAAATGGGTACGGATTAACTCTTAAAATAAGATGTATGCAATTGCTCATAAATACTAATACGGATCGGGGTTTACAAATAGGTATGCTTACAAGTAGCGAATCAATTGAAGTTGTCGTCGAGGCTGTCAAAAAGTACAATTTCAAACAAATTGTGCTCGATCCCGTACTAGCCCCAAAACCCACCTCTCACGATTGTATTGGTCGTGGCGCCTGATCAGAATACTCCAAGCTAGGTTATGATTTCGACATCCGGTAGTGTTCTATTGCCTCCGGATGCCATATCAGCTCTCTGCAATAATCTCATACCTCTTGCTACTCTTATAACGCCAAATATTCCAGAAGCCCAGCATTTACTTTCCTATTACATATCACCAGACTCGCCTCCCAAATCTACACAACCCCCGGATTCTATAAAATCAATGGTCGATGTCGTCACACTAGCAAAGAGGCTTCATGAATTTTCTTCGACCGCTGTCTTGGTCAAGGGTGGGCATTTACCCTTTAGCAAGGATGGTAGCATGGCCAGACGAGCAAAGGACAAAGCTGCAATCATGGACGTGCTCGTCCTACCGAATGGCACTGTGAAGATATTTAATTCACCTTTCATAGATAATAACAATACCCACGGTACAGGCTGTAGTCTTGCTTGTAAGTCCTCCCTTCGCTTTAAGATAACTGAGTATCTACTCGCTGACTTATTTTATGAAAATATATTAATAGCCGCAATCGCATGTAACCTCGCAACAAATCCACTCTCAGTCGCTATCTTCAACGCTCGAAATTATATATCAGGAGCAATAGCTGCTGCTTACCCTCTTGGCCAAGGTAGTGGCCCTATAAACCACGTCCACAATACCTATCAACTGCCTTACTCCAAAGGTCGTTTCTTTGATTACCTCACAACCCACCCTAGAATTGCCAGTGTATGGGACCAATACGTAAACCACGACTTTGTAAAGAAGGTTGCGAATGGTAGCATTGGGATCGAACGCTTTGGGTGGTATTTGCGACAGGATTATCTATTCCTCGTAAGTGAAATTCCCGTAAACTACTACACCACGCGGCCCGATACTAAGCATAGGATGACATAGGTTCATTTCGCCCGTGCAACATCTTTGCTCGCGTATAAATCCTTATCCCTCCCGCAGATATCTTCCCACACCGAGAGCGTATCATCCCTCGTGCGTGAAACCGGTCTTCACGTCCAATACTGTGCATCATTCGGTATCTCGGAATCGGACTTACAGTCAACACTTGAAGCACCTGCGACGATAGCTTACACACGCTACGTTATCGATGTTGGTATGAGAGGTGATAAAGCGGCATTGGTTGTCGCTTTGATTAGTTGTATGGTCGGCTACCAAGTCGCTGCTAGGAACCGAGAGACCGAGGAAGGAAGCGTCCGAACTGAGGATGGGAACAAATTTTGGAGTTGGGTGGAGGAGTATGCAGGTGAAGGCTATGAAAAAGGTGTTCAGGCACAAAAGAATGGGTTGGAAGATATGGCCATGGGCTTCAGCGTGAAGCAGGTGGAAGAGCTTGTGGAAATTTTCAGAGCAGTGACAGAGGTATGTAATTTCCAACAGCAGAACAAAACAGAAGATTCCAAGAATAATTCTAACAATAGGCTTTAGATGGAAAGAGACTTTTTCACGGCGGCGCTTGAAGCAAAGGTGGACTAGAGCGAATAACTCAAAAATATTAGGGTCTATAACTACTCTGATGAATACCCTATCCTTTCCGATATTTGGCTAGCGGGGCTAGCGAATATCAAGGTCTAACGACAAAATAGCCGACTGCATGCAAAATAAGTTTACTCTATGTTATAATTATTTTCGAGGCTATAATTATTTTGTGCCTTATGTACATATATATGCCAACCTAGATCGCCCCTCCAATGGCGGCTTCAAATTGCCCACTAACAAGCTGTCATAGCTTACGAGAATGGAAAATTTTGAGGGTAACTGTCCGTTGACGAAGTTTGAGATGATGGCTCTGCTTGTCCAACACTATTTTCAGACCCTTCAGGCGTTATAATTTGCATATTTGTATCAGGACTAGGCGTCGTCTCCATATGAGGTTCTTTATCGAAGAGAAATCGATCGACCAACCCCTATCAAGATAGTTAGAACACGATTTGAGTATGTGAAGTCTGTAAAAGCAATATAAATAACTTACCCAATCAATATTACCTCCGTCACCCATTAATGTGTCAAAATCAAGCGGCTGAAAGGATTCGACCATGGGATATACATCGTTTCCGAGGCCAAGGCCGAACATCTCTTCACGGTTCGTAAGCTGCCGTGGAACAAATTCTCCCGGCTGTTCAGTACGATCTTGAAGGTCACCCCCGGCCGAACCAACCATGTCATTACCAAGGTTGCCACCGCTGGGGTCAGTGATGTTCCCAATATGCATCTGACCATAACCTCCACCAATATTCGAAATAATTCCTAGTGTGTTCATTCTGAAAACAGAGTTCGAATTCGGCAAGTTCGAAACGGCAGGGTCTACAGAAGCTACGGCTGCTGGGCCCTTCTGAGACGTTGGCACAGGTGGATGTTCAGTTCCATGGGGGTTGTTTTCATTCTCTGCATTGGCTACACTTGCAAGCATTGCGCCCAAAACATTAGAGGCGTGGTATGCGTCGCGAGACATGTGCTTCTTCTCGGACCAGATCTTATAGGATTTCCGTAGGGCGTTAAGGCAACGATGACAACGTTGGGCGCTGGGTACAACGGGTTTAAAAGTTAATATAATCTAAGCAATTACTTATGTTATGGACACAACTTACTCTATCGGCGCCAATCCGCTAAGGTCCAAGCACATTATCATACTTGCTAAGAGGAAGTCGTGGAGGGTCAGGCTGGTTATCATCCACCTTTCATCCCATAACCTCCCACCGGGCAAGCACTCATCATACGCATCGCTTTGCAAGTCCAAGATTCGTAACGCAGATATTCTAGCCCGTTTCCTTGAGTAGTCATACTTCGGGTTTTCTTTTTCGAAGGTAAGGTACATGCGGTGCAAAACGCACATGCATTTGTGATAAGTTAGTTCCAAGACAATCCGGTGAAGTATCATATACGAAGCATCCGCGAAACTGCAATCTCTAATCGTGCCCTTAATTTGCAAGATAGGAGGTATTGCGGCGTAAACCTCATCTAGAGACTTGTCGAGCTTTAAGATCTCCTCATATTCAGGTTGCTTGAGGGCCAACGCTTGTCGTATAACTCTTCGAAAAACCGACATCATGTTGATTTTATGACAGTAATACAGCATGTTGGTGAATTCTGTTGGTGGCCGAGGTTCTGGCATCACAAGTGTGTCTTCATCGAAATCTTCATCGCCATAGTTTTTAGGTGACTCAGTATCGCATTGTTCATCGTGAATGATGCCAGGCATTCCATACTGAAAGGAGAAGACAAGGTCAAATGTTGATACCCAGAACCACGTTCTTCGACGCATTTCAGCTTCAAATGGAGTAAAAGTTGTACCCAGGTGCTTTGGATCCCGATGGTAGCCTAGACGTTGGGCTAGACGTGTAACATAACCGGTCAAGGCCCATAAGGTAGAGTTCCCATCCACGTTCAGCTGGTACTTGCAGTATGCATAGATCACAAGTGCTTCTATTACATACGGCTGGCATTTGGTGTGCTGCCCAGCAACAAGGCACTGCCTAGCCTTACTAGCCAGATTCAAGGGTTGTGCATCGTAGGAATCCAAAGCAATGAGTTTATCTCCCCGTGATGCGATCATGGAACCCATGCACAATATTGAAAACAGAACAGAGATCCATATCAAGCTAGCAGAGGATGGGTTTTTCCAGAAAGCTTCATATTCCCTTCTGAATTTGGTGGTGTGGATGAAAAGAGCGTTGGAAAATTTGACGCTATAATAAATTTGTAAAAGTCGATCCGCGATATAACGAGGTGGTAAGGCGCGAATGGCATCGTCGATGGTGATACTACCGGAGCGAGATGCGAGGATTAAGTCAGCATCATCGCTTGTTAGCGAATCCTCGGATATTGTGACATGAGAAGTGATATCTGAATTATCAGCGTCCCCTGTATAACCAAGAGACTCCTTTACAACAGCAATCTGGTCAAGTAGAGCTGCCCAATGAGTTGCACCGACATAGCCTCCGCTTGCTTCATTATAGCACATTAATATCGGGGGTACGGTTTCTGAGCCGGAATCTTCCTGTGAATCTTCTTCAATATCGTCATCCTCTTCTGGTTGTGCAACTGCTTGGGTTGACCTTGGGGGTATTTTATTTGTAGTAATTGGAGTGTGAGAAGGTTTCGATACCACCGCACCCGATTGTATTAATTGCTGGACTAGGTCTTCGAGCTTTTGGAGTTTGGCCTGGGCTTCCGACCGCTTCGCGTCCGTAGGAATATTAGAAGGCTTCGATATGCCGCTGGACCCACTGACAGCACTGCTTCCAATGGCAGCTGTAAACGTACAGGACGAGCCCTCCCCTCGTTTGTTACACGCTGTGCACGGGTGCTGCCTGTCACATTTTAGCTTTCTATTCCTGCATGCAAGGCATGACAGTGCTTGGCGATTTCGCTTGTTCGCCTTCCGCTTGTCGTTGAGATTCACCCGGGCGCGGAAGACGCTGGTGAACTCTGACATGTCTGCCATTATTGCGGGACCGGCGCAAGATCCGCGAGTCCTGTGGCTGTCGACGGGTTTTTTGCAATTTTGGGCAATAGGCTGGAGCCGAAAGATTACTGGAGATGGAATAGAGGACAGCGTAACACACCAGTGCAGGGTATTCGATTTCAATATCACCTCGCAAGATGGCGTTTGAAGCGGTAAGCTCCTGCAGTCGGTGTGTCGGACCTTCTTCCTCTCGGACTTGTCGGACTTTGTATGTTGCCAAATCCGGCGGTATTCCACTTCAGGTACAAAGCAAAAACATGGCATTTTGCGTGCTAATGTTGGCCAGCGCTGGCACAGTTGGGCAACACAGCTTGACTTTCGCTTCGCCAGTTGGTGACATCTGTCGCAAGGGTCCTGATATCTCCTATGAATCTCATGTTGATTGATATCTGATTGAAATTAACTAGTTTACACTCATAATTTAGGTGAAAGTCGTTTTGGGTATTTAAAACTAAGCTACATTCCAGTTTCCTAGCCTAGTCATGGGAAATTCACGAAATCGGTGTCGCGTAGAAGTAACCTTTTACCTTTAATCAACAAAAAAAGCGCTCGAGCTTTGATTCAGAATATCTCGAACGCAGATAGATTATCTCTCGTGTCTATGCAAAATACTGATGCTTTCGTGAGATCCGATAGTTTTGCCTTGTCATCTAACCTGAATATTCCAATGTGACTATTTTCCCTTCATCGGACAGCATATCTCGGAGCTCCGGAGTTTTCAGAAAGCATGGTGCGCTACTGGCATTCACAGCTGTTGAGTAGCAATTGGCACCTACGATCTAGCTTGTTGGATCCGTGGATCAGGGTTGCAGGTCAATGATAATTGGTAGTCAGGTGGTGGAAGTCATAAAACCGAGTACAGAGCTCGGGTCGAGTGACATCGAAATTGGGAGAAAATATCCAAAAACATAATAAAATCTTCTGCATTTTGATCAACTCCCTTTGAATGTGTTCAAATGCACTGTTTTCCTAGAGATTCCGCACCACGAGCTTTCGTCGGTAACCAACTGTATTTGCACTAGCTGGTTCGCCATTGATTCGCTAGCGCACCAATCTGCCCACAAAAACCTGCTGGATCCGGAAGTGAGGTTCTGTAGCAACTCAAAAAATCTCGCGGCATTAGGTATACGGGACCAATATAATGTCGGTTCCGATAATTCTGGAAGTATTTAGAATGAATCACCTCTTTGTTGGGATTCCAGATAGCAACAACTCTGTACAAATCCGCTCGAAAAGGACATGGTTTTGGGGGACTGGCAGTTGGGAAGATTAATCCGGACTGCTGCGCATCGGTCAGCCCTCCAAGCTTCCTCTTTCGGTGGATTATGTGCCGTAATCGATAACATGCAACATGCAAAATGCAGCCGCAAATTGGCCAAGAGCAGTTTGCTTCGCATCTGTTGCATTTTGCGTCAGAGGGTCGTATTTGGGCTGGCACAGGAGTCTCTGACCATCCCAACTCGATAGAATTTATCCTATTCCCGCAGGTCAGGAAAGGTCAATACCAGGGCACTTATTGCTGCGCCCAGGCCTGTTTGAACAAGGAGCCTAAACGCCAGCGGACTTCGGATCGTGCATCCTCTTTTCTATCGAATTATTCATACTCTTACTTTTCGATGTTTATGCTTACTGTATTTTCATTTTACCTTGATCCCGCGTATCGGCTATTTCCTGCTCCCTAGGATCGCTTCTGAACTCTGTCGCACAGATAATATCCTCGTTTATCGCGCTCCGAGTAAGCAGCGGAAGTCCGCAAGGCCGCGAGGCTACAGAAAGGCGATTCGGATATCCCAGCTCCACGTTGTTCAGACTGCGCTTCCGTCCCGCCGTTCCGAATAACTGGTTCTCTATATAGCCGCTCTTCTATAGTTGAGGGATGGCAACCTTTCTTTCTGTTCTCTTCTTATTAACCATGGCGTGGGTCGCAAAATCGATATCCTCCACCTCTCACCCACAGCGGAGGCCGCTGATCATAGTATCAACAATCTTTCTAATTATTCTCTCATCAACCTTTTTCCCTTTCACATTCTCCCCAGCAGCGACATTATCTCAATTCTCGATTTTCCGCAGTTTGAGCTCCTCGCAAGTCCCATTCCGAGCAACAGAACTCACAATTGACGAAGCCTATGACTCTGATATTCGCAAGCACTCTTTCGTTACAAAATATCATGATACCGACAAACAGCCTTCAACACTTATCTTGGTCGCGACAAAGGACGAGTCGTCATGGGGTCGGAACCATGGCGAAACCAGACGCACTTTCGAAGACTTTCTTAAATTAATTAGGCGACAGCGCCTCCCGCCTCACGACGTCTCTCTTGGAGTCCACACCTCTAGCATCCTAGATTTGGAAAGATATACCGATATTTTACTGCACAGTGATGTTCCGATCGCTTCCATCCAGATTATATACGCGCCCGACACGGATTTCAAAGTGGGGGCAGCGGATTCCGGGAAATCTGCAGGAATCAGAAACTTCTTGACAAAAGAAGTTTTGAAGGGCCAGGATCATATAGTTTGGGTCGATCCTGACATCTGCCTACTCCCCAACGATCTGTTTAAACGGCTTCGGGAAGTTGTAAGCCAAAAAATATCAAATTTCGATGTCGCGAACGTAGCAAAAAACGAGAGAGAAAAGCTGTTGCCGTCTGGACTGGTGACAGTGTTTTGCCGCCAGGCAGGTTACACCGACATGGCGAGGAATGCTTGGGCTGGACCAAGCAAAGCCGCATTGAAGCAATGGCAACAAGGCATGTTACACCGTGATCTTTTCAAGTTTATGTATGCTAACTATTTCGTAGATGACACTGCTAAGCCATTAGCATCTTGGCCGGTACCAATGTCACAACTTATCGAAAAAACTTCGGACGATTCGTTGGTGCGCTTGGACGGGGTCGGAGAAACAGTCTTGTATATTAGGGCGGATTTGATCAGGAAGGGCCTCAGATGGCCACACAGCGGAAAGGCTGACTCTGAGGGATTATGCTTTTCGGCTATGGAAATGGGGTGGGGCTGCTATGGACTCGGTGGGGGCTGGGAGACAAGACATACGGACTTGTGAAGCCATGCTTGAGAGATACCGCCTTTTTTAAGGAGCATTCCTAGATATATCCTAGTGACAGATATGACTTGTACTTTGTATAATATTTGAACGAATAAAGCTCTAGAGATGCAATCATATTATATTTCTTTATTTATATTTGACGTGGAGGCGATATTGGGGCGCATGATAAGAGAAGCCCCATTGCTTTGGATTTGGGATTGAGGTTGGCCGCGCCGTACATCAGTAATCATTTCGAACCAGTCCTGCGGTTGGCATTCTTATCCCAAGCCTCGGTTGTGTTTGCGCGTTATCATTTTAACCGTAGATATGGGTCCTGCAATCCCATGAACATGCATATGCACCTTCACCGAAAACTTGGAGACGATGGCAACCTCGATGCATATGGGCAACAAGGCGTTCAGAGCGTGGTGATTTCGACTACATCGATTCTAAATCCGAGAATTTCAAGACTAACCATCTTTTGAGAGTTTGAATTTTCGAGTTCCTGAGCTGCTCCGCGACTTACTGTTTTCGTCGCTGTTGCACAGACCCACGCCCCAACACGAACGATAGGCCGGAACAAAACTGGGGCGCCAATGAAACCGGGCTGGTGGGTCGGCCAAGCTCGCTCTATGTTCTCCCGCGCGAGCCACGAAGTGGAGCTTTGCTTTGGAGGTGTCTTGGTCCTGCAGTGCTTCAAAACTGGTTTAATAAGATGCGAATGTACCTGTACCTGGAATGAAAGGGAGACGCATATGGAGAGGATGAGAATACATAAGCACTCGTAGCCCCCATCATTCTGATTTAAAACTCGAGCGCGTTTCTAAATCTTCATAAATCCAGGTAGTCCTCAAAGTCGCATAGCATTCGGATTGAACAACAGTCAAAATGGGCGTGGAATTTCGCAATGAAGAGGAGGCGAAGGATTATGCCAACTACACTTTGGGAGTTGACGACGATGCTCAAAAACGGTAAATAAAACGCACCTAAGCCTAAGTAAAGCAAGCCCTAACGATCTTAGTCTCGTATTGCAGAGTGGTATCACTCGAGAGATGATGGGAGTTGTGCTGCCCCCAGCGGTCATTGCGCACTTGAAGGCGATTTCAGAGAAAGGCGAGCGCCCGCGTATCGCTGATGTAGGAACAGGGCCTGGGTAAGTCCAACGCCAATTTTTACGTACTTCGATACCTATTTGGCGGTTCGTTAACATTTTAAATTTGATTAGAAACTGGCTGTTTGACGCTCGCGCCCAGCTTCGGGAAGCGGGAATCAACGCTATACTAGACGGATACGACCTATACCCGTCACTATTCCCATCCGAAGAGAAGCAAAAAGCCGAAGATATCAAGTTTTCAGAGCTAAATATCCATACAAGGGAGCAGTTTGAGTCCATCGGAAAATATGATGTTATGCACATTCGTTATCTTTCAGCAGGGATTGGACCAGAGCAATGGGATGCAGCGTTCGATAATTGTTTGTCGGTAATCAGTAAGAATACCCCTAGACCATAAATGGCCATTGATACTTTTCCAGCTAACAAAAAGGATAGAACCTGGTGGTATCTTCGTCTGGGAGGAACTTTTACTCGAGAAAATGTCCATCAACGATCCGGCGACCTGGAAAAACGTCTTGAGAATGTTCAAACTCAATTGGTCAATCCTGCGAAGAAATGATGTTGACCCAAAACTTAGCGCACTCTTTGGGAAGCACCTAGAAGGCACGACCAGAGAAGAGTTTACGACTAAAAATCTTCCCGAGAAATGGCAGCGCATGCAAGCAGTGAATATGTCCATGGCAACAAAAGAGTTGGTGGAAGGGGCATCAAAGCACGGGGATGCTGTGGTGAAACACCTTGGACTGGAGAATGTTGAGGAATTACAAGCCTTGTTGAAGCTTACACAACAAGATTTCAGAGATGGCTGCATTTTGCATATGCCGGTGAACAGGTGGATGGGTGTCAAACCGCTCGCGGGGAAAGACTCTAGCCCTGTGGATGATACATACAATCCGGATAGTGGCAAAGCCAAAAGAAGCTGGGCCGAATCTATCCGCAGATTGTTTTGTTGAAGTTGATACTTAATTATCGATAATTCATTTCATAACGACTGATTAGAATTCAATGTATAGTATGTTTTAATGTTCTAGGGACGATTCCACGAAATTTCATTGATAGTAACATAACCGAACAATGGGGTGGCTTAGAAACGTCTGGGGATAAAGAAATGCTAGCTGGGTACCTGTACCTGGACTCAATCATGACCCTTCAAACATAAGACTCCACCGACGCCCTTCAAAACCGCTAATCCTGGGGAGCTACAGCAGCCTATCTGCACCCCTGTGAACTTTAATGAGCGACCATCTCGAAAAAGCGGCGGCCTACAAGCCGAAAATCGACGCGACCCCGAAACTGTGGATACTTCCGCCTCCAGGAATTCGGGCAAAAGAGTCCCAAAAGTTCCGATCGAAAGAGTTCAAATTACTCTTTGTGTTGGGAGGTGTGTGCCTTACAACCCGCGCGTTGTGTCGTTCCCAAAAAAAATGATATCGTGCAGTTACGGCTTTGTCTAGGTACAAGACTGCAGTTACGGGTACCCACAGGACTGGGTTTCCATTGTTAATAATGCCAATGGCCCCACCTTGACCAAGCAGTGAGACCCGAACGATTCCACGATACGTGCCTATCGACACCCTCGATGCTGCTACGCTTTTCTATTTGGAGAGAAACTTCATTGTGGTTGACCCACAGCGGCACCTGAGAATATCATACTCGCACTTGGATTAGCGTGGCGTTGCACCCGGCAAGCGGGTCCACGAGCACATTATCTCATTCGTTCATATAGGCCAACCTACCTTGGGTGACATATGAGCCTTTCACATACTGATGGTCATGGTAAGTTCGCGACTCACAGGAGTTTCTCTTGGATAGAGTGAGAGCGGACAAAGTCTTTGTTTTTGGTCCTCAAGCGCAACCTAGGGATTCAATTTCATTGACTTGGCTGCAAGAGTACCACGAGTTGAAGAGAATTAGAACAACTCGTGCTGCGCAGCACCAACATTGAACCCAGAACAGGCGAAGCTCATTGGTTACTTGAAGTATGACACATCCAACACCATATTTGCACAGCACATGGTCTTTGAGGTATTGAGATTCCGGATATTCTGTCCTCGCCATCCAACAGAATCTCCAACATGGAGACTTATAACTGCAAATTTTCAACAGTCGCGCTATAAATATAAAATATATTTTATAATTCAAACTACAGCCAGCAGACCGAAGCTAAAAAATACCTAAGAAATGGCTTCCTCACCACCCCTGCCTGCTGACTCCGAGAGTCGACAAGTCTCTGAAGAATCAGGAACTCGCAGCTATAAAGACCCATTTATAGTCCAACCATCAGGCCCTCATACTCACACGATAATTCTTCTCCACGGCCGCGGAAGCAACGGGCCTAAATTCGGCAAAGAATTCATAACCTCAGCCTCGTCAACCGGGAAGAATCTCTCTGAAACCTTCCCCTTCGCCAAATTCATTTTCCCTACTGCGAAAAAGCGGCGAGCCGTAGTATTCAAGCGCATGCCTATCAACCAATGGTTCGATCTCTACGACATCAATAGACAAGGTTATAGAGAACATCTTTCTGTTGATGGGCTCCAAGAGACCGTAGGGTTTATTCACGGATTAATCGAGCAAGAGGTACAAAGCGGTATTGCAACTGAGAGAATTGTCATAGGCGGATTGAGCCAAGGCTGTGCTGCGTCTTTGTACGCCTTACTATGCTTCAATGGGCGGTTAGGAGGGTATGTCGGTATGAGCGGATGGTTACCGTTCGCCAGGCATATGAAAGATATTATCGAGGACGAGAGTGAAGGTTCTTCTGAGGATGATATTTTTGCGAGGAGTGATGATGAGGCATCAGAATCAGAAAATGATAGCGCTCTGGATAAAATAAGCAAAGCTATAAACTTTGCTCGCGAAAACATATCACGTACGCTACTCACTTTAAGCTTCACATCGCTTCCGGTTTCCAAGACTCCGGTATTCTTGGGCCACGGGGCACTGGATGAAAAGGTCAAATGCAGTCTCGGAGAGGGCGCACAGGATGTTCTAATTTCTTTGGGGTTCCAAGTTAGATGGAAGAAATATAATGATCTGGGACATTGGTATAGTGTACCTGACGAAATCGATGACATAGAAAGATTTTTGGAAAAGTGCTTAGTCTGATCCAGGAAGAAAATATTATACTCGAGACTTTTGGTTATAACTCATTGATTCATATTTAGTTTAATGAATACTCCATTTTAAATAAAATCGGACTATTTCGGTCCAAGCCCGCTCTTCTCTAAATTGCGGTTACGTTTCTTCTTGACTACCTCCCTCCTGTATTCTTTCCATAATTTATCTCTCTCGCCTAGAGCCCTCTGTCGCAGGCTCTGGATGATAGAGTTGAGATGCCGGCTATCTTGCACCCCTTCTTCGCCTACTGGATTGGCAAAATCCACCCCTTCAAACTGGTCTGATTCAGCAAGACCCTCTAGATACCTATTCTGCAGGTTATGATGACTACTCAAGTAGTTTCTTAGCATAGATGTCAACTGCGCTCTCCGTTGCCTCAAGGCTTGTTCAGCCTCAGTTGACAGCCCATTCTTGCTAGCGGTGTTCTCCTGGCCTACAGGTTCCTCTAGAGGATTGTTTTCCTCCAAGGAGTTTATAATAGCCTTTTGCAACTGTATCTGGTCCTCCGCATTCGGTACATCAGGTAAGGCCCGGTAAAATGGCGCCCACTTTTTATACTCGCCTATACTCGTTATTTCCTTAGGTTGGTTCGATAATCCGATGGCTTTGGAATCCCCAGAGTCAGCGGCAAGACTAGTGCCTTTCGGTACATTCAATTCAATGTTGGTCACTTTGTCTAATGTTGGATTCCCAGTTCCCTGCCAGGCGGGAGAAGGCACCCAAGCTTGTGCGGCGGGGGCAGCCTCTCGAACCTTGATAGCATTCCTTACCAGCACGAAGGTATCGCGAAAAACAGGCTGCGTCTGTCCCGGTTGCTTGGTCGCACGGAACGCAATCGCACCCTGTGGAAGCTCGCCGAAGAAGAACTCGTCTCCGAACGGGATTTCGGCGAAGGAACCGAACTGGAGCTGGGAGTCAGACGAGGTATCCATGCCTGGCACGAAGTCGATTATATCGGTCATGTAGAAACTTTGCACGGTGTACGGTGCGGGATAAAAATGGAAGATCATAGTCGGAAGTCCCTCGCACCCTGAACCTGTCCAGAAACCAACATATTTTACTATATCCTTCCAACGACCTGATTTTTCCATTTGTGCGACGGCAGGATCTTTAGATGATGGCTCTGAAGGGCCGAACTGGGTTATTGAGAAACTTTGGATGAATGCCTCAAAGCCTTTGCTGAGAGGTGTGCAGGTTTTTTGCCCTTCGTAGACTTTATGGTCGTACCATGGCCATACATCGTCGGGTATTTGGGCGTCTCCTCGGTTTACAGCGTCCAAGTCATAGTCCCAGGGTCGATATAACCTATATCCCCAGCCGTAGGTTAATGGTATTTGTGTGAAGCAGGCTATTGCTGCTAGGCTGCGAATGGAGAGCCCCATCGCAGAAATAATTCGAATGATCAATTACCAGTATCAAGATCCTAACGCATTACGAGGAAATATAGAATCACATGGTTTCAGAGGTTTAATTTGTTACCTACCGCGTTTATAATTGAGAGAGTTTTCTACGAAATATAGCTCTTCGCTTTGGCGGGCTGGCGCAAACGATCATTTTTGCGTCGAAATATTACCAAACAGCAGATGTAGTTGAAAGTGAGTTGATTTCTGTACGACTCGAAAACCTAAATATACAAGAAAAGGAAAAGAAAGAAAGAGAAAACAGCAGTAACCAGACATATGCGCCTTCTCCAACATCTGATAATTAATAATTAATAACTCCTAGCGGGTAACCTTTATCCGACTACTCGTCTAGTCTTTAGCCGTCGACTTGCCCTTCTCACTCTGATCTCCTGATTCTTTGCCGCTATCGCTATCGCTATCCCGGGACTTCCGCGGCTGCGTTAAACTGTCCATATTGTGGAAACTCAGAGATAAATCAAACTTCCTGCTAACTGCTGCAATAAAGTTCTCGCAATCCTCACAGATATTCCAACTAACCCAGAACTTGATGTTTTTCATCAAGCACGCACCCGTCCTGACACCTGCTTCCTTTCCAAGCAGATTCCTATTATGGAAGATATTATTATTAAACCCTTCCGGCGTCCAAGTGGTATGCATAATCAAAAATCTGACTAGCATTTTCTTCTCAGCGTGGCAAGCGTACCAATGCGTCGCCGACGCCGCAGTTTTGTTTTTCCTTTCGAGTTCTCGTTTCCAGACATACGAGGCGCTGCTAGGGATATCGTCAGGAAACGTGTGTCCTATTTCCGTAGCTAGCTGCTGGACGAGAAGCTGTAATTGTTTATTGTTGAGTGCTAGGCCGCTTTCAGGCGCGACCCGTTCGGCTTCTACTAGCCCGCTGACGAGCGATAGGTCCTGGTAGTTTGGCCCTCGGATGCAGCTGCAGACTGTTCTGTAGCCGTCCGATTTGACCACGGCGAGATTACGCGTTCTATCGCCTTCACTGATTGTACAAGTTTGTAAATCCACTTCATGCTCGACCTGGCTCCTAGTCTCCCGCTTGACTTCTTTGATCTTAGACCGCTCCACTTTGACATTGTAGTCTGGGATTGTGTAGAAGCCTAAAGTTTTATCCAAACTGTTGAGGTTGCTAATGCAAGCCTGGGCTATTGATTGTAGCAACCTTATGGTGCTGAAATATTTCGTTGGGGCGGATTTTACGGGATTGTACCGCCAATCTTCTGTGAGATTCAACCTGATGAATCGATCGTATATAATCTTTTCAACATTTTTCGGGTCATCGGGTTCTTTCGGTTCATCTTTGACTTTCGTTTCGTTTTCTAAGTCTACCGCCTTTGGTTCAAGCGGTAGGGTCTTCCTGGGCCGGAACTTGACCACGAAGAACTCGTCAAGATTTTGTATTTCGTCGATCACTGCCATCCAGTATGCTCCACTCTTGTGGATCTGGATACCAACAGCGTCTTTTCCAATTTTGCTAGTGAGTTTGTCTATATCTCCAGGGAAGACAGCCCGATAGAAGAGTCCAGAGGCACCGCATGCTGCTGGATATATCAGCGGAATCCCGATACCTGGATCCGCTACCCGTTTGTGTTCGTGAAGGTCGGAGCAATAAGGACATTCTACGACGATTTTCTCCGAAGAATATCCTAATACTAATGTCGGTTCGGCGTCGTGATTCTGGTGGAACGAGCGAATCTGGCGAATAATATCATGGATGAGTTCCCAATAATTATTCGATAATCTTTCGCCGTTCTCTATCTTCTGAAGGAGCGCAGAATATTCTGCATCTGTGAGAGTTTGGCCCCGCGATTGGAGCAGTTGGATCGATTCGATGTATCTTTTAAAATCGGAATAGAGGGATTGTAAAGTCGCAGCCCGTGTTCTAAAGCTGGGGATAATCCTAGAATTGGGCGTGGTTGAGGTTGAAGGCGAGTTGCGAAACGTTGGTGGCGAGATCGGCTGTGGCGGGGTGACTTGGCGGGGTGGCTGGGATTTGCGCGGAGTTGAGACGGTTGTTGTTGCCATGATGGCGGACTTGTCACTTGTACTTGTTCCCGGCCGCAAATTCAGCGCCATAACAAAAGAGAGGCGGGACTTGTGAAGTCTTGTTTATGTAAGGGAGAGCCGGTCTAAAGGAATGGAGGGCTGCCGGATAGATATCGATATGGTTAATAGTTTAATAGTACACTAAGCGGGAACAGAACTCCGCCGTTGCCGGAAAGAGGTTTATTTATCAACAAGTTCTGTTGCCTGAATAGCGATTCAGCTGCAGCCGCCGGCTGCATAGTCCAATAATTGCTTGCATAAACACGACGAACAGGGGCACGAGAAGACGTGTTACATCTGGCACCCGGGCGCAGACAGCTTGAAAGCAGTTTGCTGTGCGCAAAAACATTTCGCGCCGCACCTTTTGCTCCGTTGTGCCAAGAGTTGTATTGTGCTGTGATTCATTCTCAGTTTATCGAACCAGGTTATAGCGACACACATGATAGATGACTCGTTGCTCATGCAATTCAGTGGCACAGCAAGCTCCACAGAATCACAATATCAGAGAGGGTAGAAAGGATCAGGCACGACCTTTCCGCGAACTTTCTGGTCATGTAGGCACTATATTGCATTGATCTATTGATTTTGGGCGCTTAGGAGATGCGCAGCCTTCATTGACTCATTCAAAGTGTATTCGAATATATCCTCATGACCACAATCTCGAAGACCAGGACCGCGTGATCAGCTGAATTCGAGCGCGTAGTTTAAGAAATATCATTCGAGGGCTCGAGATCCTTTCTCTATGCCTTAGACCAAACTGCTGCATCATATCCCTCCATCCATTCTGTATATTCACCACCCGCAGCAGCCCAACCCTTGATACCACCGGCCAAAATCATGCTCTTCATCTCTACGTCACCTTTATCTTCGATATAATCTGCAAACCAGCCGGCGGTGCGGGTTCCTCTTCCACTGGATGACCCTATTTTGAAATAAATTTATTATGAGTGAATTTGATAAACCGATGAATAGTCGTAGAATAGATTCGCTTACCACAATACCAAAATATCTCCTTCACACCAGCCGCCTTGAACAGCTGATACAGAGTCGGGATAGTGGGGTATAAACTCTGCGCTGGCAGGTTTATCGATCCTCGGACGGATCCGCCCTGAATTACAATTAAAGACATAAGCAATTCGTTCATATATTCTCACAGAATGTTATATTGCAATATGCGACATGGATAGATATTTTTTGGGAAGCTGTACCTCGTAATCGTTCCGTCGCACGTCAACTATCACGAAATCCCTTCGTTCAGAGCCTTGTGCAAGTTTAAGCATATTTAAAACTTCTTCTCTAGATCGTGATTCGGGCTTCGTTGTTCTAGGAGCAGGAAAGGCGGTATGCCAAGGTGCTTCGGTGGACGCCATGTTGCGAGTGCTAAATCTTATATGTGATTGATTGATAGGTCTGATTTGGGGCAGGATATTCCGGATGTACAACCGACTATATAGATATTTCATAGACTTGAAAGGATGGGAGATATTCTATGGGATAGAGCGGAACGGGCAGATGCGCGGATGTATGCCGAAGGGTTTATGAATTCCCCGCCGTCTACGCGAGTTGAAAGTTGGAATGTCACTTGCCTATTCCAATTGGTCGGCATGGTTATTCGGAGCAAGATCCGCGTTTGATTGTTATAATGCCCAACACAAACTCAGCTATAAAGGCGTTTCTACAATGGCATCGGTTTGAATTTACAGGTCTAATCCGCATAAAAGTGCCTGAATCTGCCAATATGGAAGTATTAAAAAACATGATATCTCTGATCTATACAAATGCAAGTATACATTCCCTAACGCCGCTTCAAATGAACATCCAACCTGTTCTACACAACTCTCACATAGTAAACGCATTCAATCAATTAATTAGTACTCTAATAATCCGGCCTCATGTTCCTAGTCAAATACCTCACCTCCCCGACATACCGCCTCTGTATCTTCCTAACTTCTACAGGGGGGTCCAGAACCTTATAACACCCAATCTTCAATATAGCCCCTTGACACCGCCTGTACAACACCCACAAGAACGCATTAAGAGACAACACTCGCGGCTGCGGATCAACATGCAACGGCGCAACCGCTGGTTCCCTATCATACAGCGCCCTGGGGACTTTCGTATACACGGTTAGGAAAAGCACGTGCATGGCGAGTTTCAGCGAGTAGCGAACGCAGTAGTCAGGGTCTGTGTCTTTACCCAGAACCCACCAGATGACCGGCCAACCGAGACGGTCGTCGTAGAGAGAACGGAAACGGTGTTGGGCGTCACCGGAGTCGCACGAGGAGACCCAGCGGTTCCAGTATGGTTTTATGGATTTCATTTCAAATTCAGCGGAGGGGAAGGCTAGCGGGACGCGTTCACAGATCGAGGTGAATTGGTCGTAGAGGAGGGTGATTGCGGATTCGAGGTCTGTGCGATCGGGGATTTGATCGTTGGGGCGGTTCCAGGTTTTGAGAGCGTGCGGGGCGAGTTTTGTCCAGAGGGTTTCGAGGACGGTTAGGGCAAGGGGCGAGAAGTTGTTCGGTGGGTAGTAGAGGTCTTCGCGTTCGGATGGGTCTCCGAAGTCTTCTGCAAATTGAGGTTCAGGTTGCGGGGCACATCCGAGGTGAACCCCATAGGTGGTGTAGTATCTGAGAGCTGGGGATTTCTGGATGAGGTTCCGCCAGGTGGTGCAGACTCTTTGGCAGATTATAGTTTGGATGGCGGGGAGCTCGAGGAGGACCATCTCGAGGACCTCGGGGATGTAGAGAGACTCCGCCATATTGCAGCCGCCACTTTAAAGCGCAATAGGCTTGAAACTTGACGCTCTCAGAATGCAACAGTCTTCAAACAGGAGAATGCATGTCTTTGCAGGTTATCTATCCCTTTGGTAACGCTAGTGAGATGCCATCAATGCATATCACCGAATTGAATCCTTGCGCAGGTTGTTTTCTGTGAGCCAGCCTTATTCTCAGCCGAGGCGGGTTTGTGTGTTGCCGCCTGTTGCAGAACCCACCCACCAGCCACATTACTACATTACGTTCGCAGGGACCACCAGCCACGGGAGCGCATTTAAAACGAAAAAATTCTCGCGAAATTTCTGAGAATCTTTTTCTTCTCCCACAATAAACACCGTCCGCATCGCCATACTGTAGCATTGTAACAGGTATGCTCACCACTCCATTTCCAATCCCCTTCGATCCCAAGACCCGTAGCATTGTTCTACTCATATGATGAAAAAACATTATCAGACCTGTTCTGAAATCCGCAATGTGGATAACCAATATATTGCCAAATAATTTTATCTGACTTTTTCACACAAATATCCTTTGTCGTTGCCCATTGACTGCATATAAATGAATATTCTGTTCTCATAGCTAACAGTCAATATAAAGACTAGATATGCATCCTTCAATTCGGCAGTACATAGCCATGGCCCTTTCTGGCTTCTTTTTGGAACATTAAGAAAGAAATATACCTGTACATTAAATGGAAAATCAAAACTTCAATCTGCCTTTAACATCAACCCTATTCCCCGTCTTCGCACTCTCTCTTGCCAACTCTATAACACCAATCGTATTCCTCGCCTCCTCGGCCTTAACGTGCAAATCCTTCTTGACAGTATCAGCGGGCTGTCCACCTAACACCCTCCCCACGCAGCCGATGACATTCCTGTAGTACTCCACGTAATCTCCCTTCTCGGGCTTCACCTTCCCACTAACATAGTCACCAATCCGCCTCGGCGATGCCACCTGGCCGAATATCTCATTCAGAGCCTCCTCGGGCGTACCCACTATCCCGGCGGGTACTGTGACTTCGGGCCATTCTTCCACTTTTTCCTCGCCGTAATCCTCCCTTGTGACGGCTTGGATCGCGTGTAGTCGTAATTGGTCCTCCTGCACGTCCATGCCGAACTTCTTGTACCCGCCCTGCCAGCTCTTGACCACCCATCTGTTCTGGCGGGCGACGGGGGACACCATTGACGATTTGAGCTCTACGGTCAGCGGTTTACCGCCGTTGAAGTCGGGTTTTGCGGTGTAGTACATGTAGATTGAGAAGCTGTCGTCAACGGAGAGGGGTTCCGTTTGGCGCTGGTTGTCCGTGTGCGCCCATAGCCAGTCTGGGAGGCCGAAGAGGTTGAGTATCTGGTCGATCAGGTGGCTGCCGAGGTCGTAGAGGATGCCGTTGCCGGGCAGGTCTTGTGTTTTCCACCCTTTAGATGCTGCTGCGGCGGGTGTTGGGAGGCGGTAGCGGTTGAATTGGGAGGTTACGGAGATGATGGGATTCAGGAGGGGTGCGGTGTGCGGGGCTGTGAGATAGCGCTGGAGGGTGAGGTAGTCCGAGTCCCAGCGACGGTTCTGGTAGACGGATATGAGCAGATTGGACTTTTGGGCGATATTGATGAGAGAGGTGCAGTCCTGGGTGGTGGGGCAGAACGGCTTCTCCACGATTACTGTTGAATATATATTAGATAAATTTATGCATATATTTATACGCATATATGCGAGAACAATTGGTAGTTTAGAGACATACCGTGCTTGCCATTCTCCAGCGCCTCCTTCGCAAGGTCGTAGTGCCCGGGACTAGGTGTGCAGAGGATGACCAGGTGCACGTTAGGGTCCTTGAACAGGCTCGTAGCGTCTTGGTAATGCTTAACATCCGGGTAGTCAATTGTGACGTGTTCGCCCTTCTTTACGCCCGAGGACGAGGCCGGAGCACCCGCGCGCTGGACGACAGCGTAGACTTTGGCATTGGGGACGGCGGAGATGGTGGGGATATGGAAGGCCGTGGTGGACAGGCCGTATCCAATCAGGCCGACGTTGACGGTAGCCATTTCGCGATAAATTATTCGTATTATATTATATAATTAATATATTCGTGATGACAACGGCCGGGTTTATTATTGTGGATCTTGCCCGGTATACGGAGTATCTGCAGAACCACAGCCTTTTATAGACACCGGCGGACTCGAAGCGTCGTCGAAAGCGTCCGTCCCGCCCGGATGGAGCTCGCGGAGGGGCTGTCGAACCACACATTTTGCATCCGCTGCGGGCGTCGTTGTGGGGAAGCCGCCTTCGCCAGCCGAACGCAGCCAGCAGGAACTCCGCTCGCAAACGTCATTTCAGGAGCCGAGAGACGTCCCGATAGTGGCTTCGATTACTAACACCAGCTCTCATTACTAACACCAGCGTTTATTCCTCGCCACTGTGGATTCTGCTGACAATTCAACTTCGCGATAGCGTCCTGGACTCATGGTGTTCGCGGGTGGAGCTCCGGCGGCCGGTTTTGGCTGAAATTGTGATGACAGCCGGGGGCACAGTGCAATTGGCTGCACGAAACACCGCAGCCGTGCGACCTTCGACCTTCGCGAAGCTCTGGCTCACCAGCCTTTAACCTCAGCACCTTAATCTCACCTCTCCTCCACCCGCGATCGCGCTCGATACCTCCTATCGATATATCGCGACTCAATTGACCGTAGCCACCGGGTTACCACGCGTCAATTGACCATCTCCCCCCCTTCCGGCTACTAAAACCACTTTTACCGGTGTCGCAAGACCCAAAATAGCAAAAATGTCGACAGAAACCGCCCCCTCGATCCTTGAGCTGATAGACACCATCACGGTCGTCTCCTTCGTCTTCATGCTCCTCCTCCTCATCGTCGCCTACCTCATCTCCCTCTCTGCGCTCCCCGCCGCGTCCAATTTCACCATCCGCTTCATTTTCATCTGGCACCTCTTCGACGCCCTCACCCACATGATCCTCGAGGCCTCCTTCCTCTACCACTCCTTCTTCTCGTACACCCCGGATAAGAAATACTACGGCGCTCAGTACTCCTCCGCGCCCTTCGCCCTGATCTGGCAGGAATACGCCAAGGCGGACTCGCGATGGGCTGTTGCCGATCCCGTCGTCGTCGCTATCGAATTGCCCACCGTGCTGTTGGAAGGGCCCGGGGCGGCTTATATCTGCTACCTGCTGGTGAAGGGGTCTCCTAACGTCTGGTTCTGGATTCTGGTGGTTGCTGTTGGGGAGATTTACGGCGGGTGGATGACGTTTGCGCCGGAGTGGTTGACGGGTAGTATGGCGCTTGAGACGAGCAATTTCATGTACAAGTGGGTTTATTTATTCTTCTTTAATATGCTGTGGGTTTGGGTGCCCGGCTGGCTTTGCTGGATTAGCTACTTGGAGATTTCGAAGGGTTTGAAGCTCGCGAAGAAAGAGGAGGTGGTCAAGAAGACTGCGTAATGGCGAGGATTTGTGTGGTTAGATTGAGGGGGAGATGGGTTAGAGGAAATTAGGGACAAAATTTAAAAGGATTCTCATATAGAACTTACAGATATAGTAATAAAAATGACTTATGACCTCTAATATAATCGACCTTTTCCTATGTGAAGCGACGAATCATATTTCCGACTAGTTGATTATAAGCCGAAGAGCTCAATTTAATTCAACTCGCTGTTTATTTCTACCCTCTCTTCGTCTTACATAGCCTTTATAAATTTAGATACACCCGTATAGCAGTAATATAATTGGTGCAATTTTCACTTTAGTTTTTAAGACCTTCCACCTTACAATTCCAAAATACTGAATGTTAGGTGATAAACAAACCCAAGATCCTTGTTCCATTGTAAAATCTACATCAAAGATCACGTTTTACTTGCTCCGTAAGCGCTGGGCTTTGATGTACTACATCACAGACGCAAAAAATCATGACTTACCACTTTACCAGTAATATCTCTACATCAGAGAATTCTGACAATCTGTTGCATTTTTTGCGTTGTAGATAGTGTCTTTGAAATCCGAACGCGACTGCAGACACCCTCAACCAATCGTAAACTTACTCCACGAAACCAAAAGCGGCGTGCACAGACATATATAAGCTCGGCATCGGTATACACCATTGAGTGGAATAGCAGGTCGCAGGTACTTGCACAGCGAAGTTGCTATAACAAGGGCTGCCAACCTCAGAGTACCTTGACCTTCTCACCAAGATTGATATATCTTTGAGAAGATATCCGGATAATCTAGGCTGGGCGTCGTACATATTTTCAACACCCAGCGTCTGAACTGTTCTTAGCGGTATCTAGGTACCGCTAGATAGTCAATATGCCGGAGTTAGAACGATACAGTGACCATGACCACGCTCATGCAAAAGGTATGACCTATTTTTTCCATTTTTCCATTGCTATATTTCAACTCTTCGTTCCGGATGTTCCGCTAGGCTTTTGTTTTCAGATATCACCAAACCAAAATATGACGGATAACCAGATTTTAATTTTGTACATGATGTATTTCTTGCTGAATATATACACATTCAAGCTTCTTGATAGCTGTAAGAACAGGCTGCGGTTTGGAAAGCAGCCTGTCCCGTGGCTTCCGTTCTCTATCCTTCGTCATCAAAACATATATGTTGCTGTTCTTCATTTGATATTAGCACGCCTGACTCTTCTCATAATATCCCTGACGGTATTTAATGGTGTATTCTGTCCTTCAAACATTCTCTTTCCCCCACATTTCGTCTTCTTAACATTCGCCCTGCGGGAACCATCTATTTACTCGACCGTTGTAGATCAACAATCATGCTTTTGAGTATCTACGAGTATAGAGGCGACGAAGCTGAAGCCAGAGGAATAGGAATATTTGACCCTTCATGTGAAGATGAGCAAAGTGTCTTGATGGCAACGCTTGCTTCGTTTTAGTAAGTTGTGACAATCCTCTACCTACTTCGTTGCACCACCAAAGGTAAGCATGCGGAACTAACAATCGAAATTGGTAGTCTCTACCGTCGTGCGGCTCACTATACCTTTACTCACCGCCGTCGACGTAACTTCTACTCTCTTCCTCGTGCCCAACAAGATATTCTAAAGACCATCGGTTTCCAGCCCACTCTCGATAAAATCGACGAATGCATCGAGCGAAACGCTACCTTTGCAGAAGCACTTCTAAAGTCCGGATGCGATAGTTTCGGCATTGAAGTGACCACTGCCGAGCAATGGAAACATCTTGCCGACAGCGGGGATATGGATAAAGCTCGCAGCACATTAAAACAGTTTATGCGAGACTGGAGTGCCGAAGGTGCGCAGGAGCGACAGGAATGCTACGGCCCCATCTTGGATGCCATCGATAGACTTTTCGGTAGGCTCAAGCCACGCTGTGATGCTCGAGTCCTCGTCCCTGGAGCTGGCCTCGGACGCCTGGCTTTCGAGATCTGCAGACAAGGGTATGCGTGCGAGGGAAACGAATTCTCCTATCACCAACTTGTGGCCTCCAACTTCGTTCTTAACAAGTAAGTTTAGCATCTGCATATCTATACGACGATATGAAAAGGTAATAGAATATGACACTGACGTACGGCTTTTCGTTTAATAGTACGACTAAAGCGGATGAGTTCACTATCCACCCTTTCTGTTTGAGTTTCTCTCACCACCGCTCGCGGGACAATCAGCTACGAGCTATCACTATTCCTGATGTCTACCCCGCCGCGGAATTGAACAAACCACTCGAATTCGAGGTCCCCGAGGGTGCGCATCGCCGTCCGGCCATCTACCGCTACCGTCCGAGCCAGTACTTTTCCATGTCTGCCGGCGAGTTTGTCGAAAGCTACAATAACCCTGGCGCGAAAGACTCGTTCGATTGCGTGGTTACTTGCTTCTTCATTGATACTGCAAGGAACCTGCTGGATTACTTGGAGACTATCAGCAACGTTCTCGTTACCGAGGGTGCTTGGGTTAATTATGGTCCGCTTTTGTGGCACTGGGAGGGCGCCGATGCGACTGAGAATAAAGATGGAGATGGGGGGAGGAAGAATGAAGTCAAGAGTTTCGAAGCCGTTGAGAGCGGTGTTGAAGATGCGGAAGGTATATTGTATAAATCTTACCCTTCTTGCAAATTTAATTATATTTATATACGACTTACGCATAGCTAACTTTATATGATGTTTGTGATGATACAGCTCCACAGCTCCCACCAGGCTCTAACTTGGATGCGTCCGCTTCCCACACCCATACCCACGCTCATTCTCATGACGGCGACCAACCACATACACACCCTCACAACCACAGTCACTCTTCAGAAGAGAACGCACACTCGCACGCCAACAATGGGCCTGAGTGGCGCGGAAGTCTAGAGTTCACGCTCGAGGAAGTAGTTCAACTTGCGAAGCTTTACGGCTTCGAGTTTTTGGAACAAAAGACCGGCAAGACTGGGTATATCGAGGATGAGAAGTGTATGGGGCGATATATATATGAGCCGGAATTTTGGATCGCGAAGAAGACGGATAATGTCTCGGAAGTGGTTAAGGCGAGTTTGAGGAATCGTTATGCTAGTGAAGAAGAGAGGGAAGGTGATAAATCGAAGGAAGCCGGTGAGGGTAAACTGGGAGATGAGGGGGAAGCGAAGGAGGCTGATGAGGTTTTGAACGTTAAATAGACCTTCTTCGACTTTTAGACAGATCTTCTGGCATTCAGTGATCGATTGTGGATTTTTGGAGAAAAACATATCTTATCACCACAGATTACGGGATGGCGTCGAAAAGTCTTTTATATGAATTTTTGGAATACGAAAATGATAGTATACATTAAACAAGCTATAGAAATCAAAGGGAAGAAATAAAAATTTGGGAATCTATTTCATCGATGCCAAACCGTAAATCTCTTGGAATCTTTGAGTCTCTGCGGATCTGGTCTAGAGATATTTATTGGTATCCCTCAATACAATCCCAAGCTAGATTGTATTTTAAAATTGCAATTGAACCGAGTTCTACCTTCAGATAGAGGTTATTTTTAGACCATCTGGTTTCAATAATCCTGCAAGTTCCTGTGGTATTTGTTCGAAGTTATATTGGACAATGTGGCGGGGCACACGATCGGTCGCATTTTGGCGCCACGCTCGCTTGGAATTGTGGCTCGTGTTGCCAGCACCGCAACAACACACGCATCATCGCGCCCGTTACTAACCAACTTAAACCCCAGGCTCATCTTCCTTTCGTCTTTCGTCTCCCTCCCCATCCTTCCCCCGTCACTAGTCCGCAACTAACCCCACCACCTTCGACACAGTGCACAATGGCGGAGTAAGCTCTCTCTAAACCCTCATTAGCGATCCTTCTGCCTTTTAAACCTTGATTCCATTTTACTGACCTCTTACTCGTGTTTCGCGTTCGTTAGAAAACAAACCCAATGGGGTGTCACGCCCCCGATTTCGCAAGCCCTGCCGACAGATCAAGAAGTGAAGATTAACAACGAGCTGATAGAGGAACTGAAGGCTATGAACAGTTTCGAGAGCGCAGAAGAATCACAGAAACGGTACTTTACGACGGCCCTCTCCTTTTCGCGATCTGGCGACTTGCCCCCGTCGTTGCTGGTGAAAGGACAAACAACAAAGTGGCGATAGTTGGACTAACTGTTGGATCTTAGAGTTGATGTTTTAAAACGACTGCAAAAAATCACGGAAGAATTCGTCCGACAGGTCTACACATCGAAGAGCCAGAATGAACTTGCAACGAATAGTGCTGGTGGAAAGGTGTTCACGTACGGAAGTTATCGACTGGGAGTTGTTGGACCAGGTGAGTCTGCGAAATCTCGGAAAATACAAATGTCTCATGGACAAGAAAGTGCTGACCAAGTGAATTCTCTGAAATCTCTAGGATCCGATATCGATACACTCGTCGTTGCCCCGAAACTCGTCACCCGCGAAGACTTCTTCACATTCTATCCACCGTTGCTCAAAGCGCTCAACAAACCGAACGAACCACTTATCATCGAAGAGTTAGCACCTGTTCCGGACGCGTTTGTTCCCATCATCAAGTTTGTCATGCACGGGATCTCTATTGATTTGATCTTCTGTCGGCTTGGCGTTACAAAGGTACCGCCTGATATGACGCTGGAAGACAAGAATCTGTTGAGGGGATTGGACGAGAAGGAGCTGCGAAGTTTGAACGGAACAAGAGTTACAGATGAAATCTTAACTCTGGTTCCTGTTCCCGCTGTCTTCAAACATGCTTTGAGAGCGATTAAGATTTGGGCTAAGTGTAAGGCAATCTATGGAAATGTTTATGGGTTCCCTGGTGGTGTCGCATGGGCTATGCTTGTCGCTCGTATTTGCCAATTATATCCGGCTGCAGTGAGCGCGGTCATTGTGTCAAAGTTCTTCCGAATTCTGGGACAATGGACTTGGCCGCAACCTGTTCTTTTGAAAGCAATTGAGGATGGGCCTTTGAACGTTAGAGTTTGGAATCCAAGGGTAAGCTTCAGTCCTTGACAACCGAATATCTCAATATTGATGCTAACATACTTTTCAGCTCTACCCGAGTGACAAGAACCATCTTATGCCTATTATCACCCCCGCTTATCCTTCTATGTGCTCCACTCATAACATCACGCCTTCGACCAAAGCAGTGATTCTCGGAGAAATGGCCAAAGCAGCAGATATCGTCGACAGGATTATCACTGGCGGCGGGTCTTGGAAACAGTTGTTCGAGCGACACAGCTTTTTCACAAAGGACTATAAATATTATTTGGCAGTAAACGCTAGTGCAAAGGAGGAGGAGGCTAGTGTTAAGTGGTCAGGTCTCGTTGAATCTAAGATCAGACACCTCGTTATGAAGCTCGAGATGTGTAACGATGTTATTGCAAGCGCTAGGCCGTATGTCAAGCCATTTGAAAAGGTGCAGTATTGTAAGGATGAGGAAGAAGCCCGCAAAATTGCAAATGGAGAGAAAATCGAAAATCCGCCTGCAGCTGAGGCTGCCAACGCTGCCTCTGGGGAAACTGCCGGAGAGGTACCAGAGGGAGGTAAGAAGGAGGGCGTTCCCGTGTGGATCACTACTTTCTATATCGGCGTTGAGCTTGTACCTGGTTGGACTGGCTCTGTTAATATTACCTGGCCTGCTAGAGAATTCTACCAGATGTGCCATGGATGGGAAGGTTATGACGAAGAAATGCACTGTGTCAAATTAGACTTGAAGAAGAAGTATGCACACCCCCGCCTCTCTAACCGCACAAACGCAAGGAAAATTAACTAATATATTCGGAAACTACAGCTTCGCTCTACCCGATGAATGCTTTGATTTTGGAAAAGGCGATGTCAAACCCTCGAGACCTGTCGTTAAGAAGAAAGTCATCAGAAAGGTTGCTAGCAGCGTTGAGGTTTCTCAGGGTGGAACAAAGCGAACGCATGAAGAAAATCAAACTACCAACGAGGTTCGTAGCCCTTTACGCCTCATTAGGGGATGCTTACATTTAGGGACAAGTTCTCTCGTACCCGACTGGATCTTTTCTTTCATCTGATTTCGAGCATCTATCTTGTGGGAAGATACTGATATCAAACATTTTAGGGCGATGTAAAACGAACGAAAGTGAATACGCAGGTCCCGGTCCAAGGCTAGAATCCTGGAGTGCCATCTGCAAGAAGCGCAAGAATATCTTCAGCCCGTAATTCCCTCTTGATCAATTGTTTTTATGCTTGTTATCGTCGATACTGACAGGAAGCCTTACGCATGATTTCTTATAGCGCAACCACCCACAGCATTGACCAAGATTCCTACTACCACAAGCTCGCCATCCCGCATTGTCACCCCCACCTTTTTGCTGACTACTCAAACTTCGACTGGCTCATCAGTGAATAACGGAAATTTCGTACGCCCAGTGAAAGAGAAAACTGCCATTCCCATTATTCCACTCTCAGACGAAAGAGAAGAGCCTAGAAAGACCCCATCAAATAATAGCAGACGAAAGCGCCGCGCTGCTCGCTTCTAAGTGATTAACTTTCCGTTTACGACCCCTCAACACCCGCGGCTTATCAAGTCACGTCGACAATGTAACAGGCCATCTTAATTGACCCCCAAATCCCTGATATTCAATGATATGATACCCCAATGACTTCGACTTTCGGATACTACGATTCTATATACTGAGGCGGCCAGTCTAGTTACTTTACGCCGGTTGTTCCCTGGCACGCCACTATGCTAGGTCAAACCCCAATGGCTTTATGCTAATCGCTACAACAGCTCAGTGAGAAATCAAAATGAAACAAAAGAGAAAAACAAAAAAAGAAACTTTATTATGAAGCGAGAGAAAATCCTTTATAGGCAACAGGGATAAATGTACAAAAAAAAGATGAGAAAAAGAAGGAAAGTTCAAAAAAAGAAATAGTAATCGAAGAGGTGTTAATATTATATCACCAGCGGATTTTTGGATAGATCAGAGGTCACAACTAACCTCAAAAACGGTGTGTCAACCCCTCTATCCTCCGTTGGTTTATGTTTAAGGTATCGGCGTTCATCATCCTTTTTCATACTTTAAACTGCGGCTTTATTTGTTTGCTTTCTTCTCTTCTCTTCTGCCTTGCTAGAACTTAGAGGAGGCTCTTCACAGATAGTCAAGACTCGATTTTTCTAGACGCAAGACAGATGTAATTAATATTATTTTCTTGTTGAAGGCGTCCTTCTGGTTTTTGTTTTCGTTATTCGTAATTGCACTGCGCTTCTATTTTGCTATTTCGTCGTTTCGCCGCCTATTGCATGCCGCTCACGCAATTGCCTTTTGCTTTTTTGAAAACCCCTTGTGATACTGTAACTACACCTAAAAAAATTCTCTAGATAGTAGGTAGTTTTAAATACGACCTTTAATATTTTTTTTCGAAACAGTGTAACATCCACAAGCTCATTGCATTCAATATCCACGCAAACGCTAGTCTATGCGAACTAGGCTATGGCATCTCCATATAGAGCCTTAGAAGGAACAATATGTGGAGATGTTTATATGAATATATATTAAGACATCTGTCGTGAAATCCCCGGTAGCTAGAATACAATGCAATATTTAAACGACGATTATGCGAAAGCAAACTGGCGATCGGTCCTGATATCAACGGAGTGGTCCACATAATCCGTTGTAACACAAACATTTGCTCAGCCAGCATGCGGTACGCGAGGAAAATCATTACCACACTTAAAATATTTTCCGAAAATCTTATATGCAGGGATTCAATTTTTAAGAAAAGCGTTTTAGTTCGTTTCTCTGTTCTTTTGCATAATGCAGAATATAGGGAGAAGGACTAAATTGATGCCTCGGTTCCTGCATGCGAGCTCCGAGTGCGATGTAAATGGGTTTAGATAAAGCTTAACTCCGGGTCATTCGAAAGGGCCTTACATACGGGGCCTTAAATACGGGGCCTTACATACCCCTACTCGCTACAGCTATTTTACTCTAGATGACATTGTGAATATTTATTGCATTGTACGGCTTTGGGGACCCTGCCCTCGTATTCGCAAAGGGTCAAGGGTCTGTGACGGGAGATGGTCTTAGACATCGCTAAGCACTTGATATTGGCCACTCTGGGCGTCGAATACTATGATCTATTGAAGTTACAATTAGCTAGTCTTGCCGATAGAGTAATTTGACTTGGTCATTAATAGAAGCGAAAAAGAGTATTCTAAATTAAAAGTTGGAGCTTGAGCGAATCGAAATGATGGGCACGTGCTTGGGGTTTTAGGGGACCTCCAAAACTGGATCGTGAGCTATTGTGTCGATATGTTGCATTCATTATATTCATAGCACGTAGCATGTTTTCTCCCTAGAAAATCCGATACAATCAAAAACCGTGAGGATATAGAGCTTGATGATATAGTATACTGAGGCGGTGACCTCTCTTAACTGATCCTTGTATATCTTTCGATATAGAATCAAAAACAGACTCGCCTGCGATTTTGTTTACCATGTTGTTTATCTCGATTTTATCGCTTAGATTTTACTCACTTCTCAATTCTCATAAAAATTATTATAGTCTAGAGGCTATAAGCATAATAGTAAATTGCTGAGTTGCCGATCCAATTGATAGTGGACTTCATGATGTCTCAAAGGAAAGTGGTAGATCGTTTCCGAAATCACAGGACCATGGAGAAAAAAGGAAATGCGCAAGGAATTATCTATTTTGAGTCCTCAATGCGAATGCTAACATACTTCAACCCTTTCGACAAGATTTGTATAAATACTGCTAGAAGATCATCCATATTCTGGTGTTCTCTCATCATCAGCATCCTTCTATCTATAGTTGCACGCAGAGTTTGCATAATTCGAAGTATCTATCGATATTTTCTGCTTATATCCCTAATATACTAATATTTCTTATACTATAATATACTTTTGTAAAGATGTATATCCAACAAAAGATTACAGGAGCATTATTGGCTCTGATGGCATCTAATGCGGCCGCCTTGGTTGTTAGACAGGAAACACCCTGCGTCTGCGCGTATACTGTGACATATACGATGGTACAGACCTCGACCGCCCCATTTGCCAAGCGCCAGTATTGCGGTTAGCATCACTTTCTCGAAATATATAGCAACGTTAAACTTACAATGACTTAGGAACTGGATCCCCGGTTACCGAGACAGTTACCGAGACGGTCACTGAGACGAAGTCTTTGTTTGAGTATAGCACTGGTACTGTCACTGTGTCTGATCCGATTACCGTGACCGTTCCTGGTGGCGCCTCTACTGTCACAGTCACCGATCACATTACCGACGCAATCACAATCACAGAGGGGGGCGACGAAGTTACTACCACCGAGACCAAACCAAGCACCACCAGTACCAGCACCAGGTCTAGGGTAATCACGACGAAGACTATCACAGTTACTCCTACCATCGTCGATGGTGCATGCGAACCTAGTTCAACATATCCACCCGTTCTTCGTAATTGGGATGAGCTCGGCTGTTATAGCGACACTGCAAACCGTATCTTACCGATGCAAGTCATAACATCTGAATCTGGCAAAATGACAATCCCAAAGTGTCTAGCCGCGTGTTTCAATCAGGGTTACCTCTACGCTGGTGTTCAATATGGATCGTAAGTTAATTGCTCTAGAGCCCCGGAAAGTCTAAACTTTGGGTATGAACAAATGAATATACTAACCGTTCGATAGGCAATGCTTCTGTGGAAATGCGATCGGAAATACGGTTGCAGCGAATACTGATTGTAACATGGCTTGCTCGGGAGCTCCTAATCAGAATTGCGGTGGCGTTTGGAGAATGATGGTCTACAAGAAAAATATCGTCCCTGCTACTATCACCAAAACCGCAACCGTTTCTACCACCACTGTGACTTACAGCTCCCCAGAAGATTACACATCTATTGTCACGGTGACTGCTCCGACCACTGTACTCGAGGATACATGCAGTCCAACGAACGCTGTTGCATCTGTGCCTCTCAATATCCAGGAACTCGGGTGCTATACCGATAGACCAACCAGAGTGCTTAACAACCATAGTGTTGCTGGTGTATCTGATCTCACTGTTAGCAAGTGCTTCGAAATCTGCTTTGGAGCAGGTTATAGCTACGCCGCAGTTGAATATGGAAAGTGAGTTTTCTTTTGGATTCCAATAGTCCTCTGCCAGTTCGTTTTTTTACAAGACTTATACTAATCCTGATCTTCACTAGCCAATGCTTTTGCGGTAACACGATGGTCAACCCAGAGACCCAACCAGCTGCTCAGTGCAAGCAGAGTTGCGCTGGCAACTCCCATCAGAATTGTGGTGCGACTTGGAGAATGAATATTTATTCTCGAAATGCTACCCAGGTTACTACCACTGCTAGTGCAACGGCTACCGTTGTTGTGTTCGAGTAGAGATATCGCATTGATGGTTTAATATATAAAGCGTGCATTGGAACAATAGAGGGCGTATGATTTTGGATACTAGAACATATACGAGGCGACGACAGGGATATCTCATAATATAATATATTTATAAATACATCATATCTACTTAGCTATTAATCTTATATTGATTTTAAAAAATTTGAGAAGCTATAGACTCACAGAAATTTGATCATGAGCTTCATAAACATCACATGTTTGAATTTAATCGGGGCGCGAGTCTAGAAGATCGATCGGGAACGAGTCACGTATTTAACCAACCCGATTGCCAACAAGCTAATTGTTTGGTGGCGTTTTCTGGGGGCAAATTGGCGATATCTGGTTAATCCTTCAGCCGCAAACAAGCGAGAAACCCACCAAAATCCCTTGGATTGCGATCATAGGAGATCGACTGAATGCTTCTGTATGTTAAGGGATTTCCTTGGCGGCTGGGCGCGCCTCGGCGCGCTTCTTTTGATCCTTCGAATTTGAATGATTTAAAAGAGACCATGGCGCTCTATGATTGCAATAGATTAGGAATCTTGATTTTTCGCGGAGGCGGAATTAATCGACAAGTTCTCTCTTAATTTCTAAAATGAAGCTCCTTACGACGGTCATTCTTGCTGCTCTGGCTGTATTGGAAATCCCAACAGTCAGCGCTACACCAGGTTCATGCGGTGTTTTGTCGGTCACATCATGCACAAAGGCGATAAAATCGACTAAAACACGAACGCTCTCGCTGACTAGCTGGTGTCAATCCGTACTTGGGTGTGTAAAAAGTACTACAACTATTACTGGAGATCCAGTCACGACAACGACGACGCTTTCAGTTACAGAGACCTATAGTTACGAGGTTTTAGTGCGTCAATCTGAGATTTATGAATAATGTGTCTTTGGAAAATTCGTTACCTGTACTAATCGAAGATATCTATCTTGATGAATTGTAGGCATCGGAAACATTTACTACGACTACTTTTACCTATACCGTACGTATTGCCGAAGTATTCTGGAGATTCATTTGTGGCTGGTATTGATATTTTTGACTCGTTAGGAGACCGAATACACGGAAGCAGCGAGGGTGACATTCCGGCCGACGTGGACCGTTGAGTATGTATAATTCGATCAGGAAAGCTTGAGAGAAAAAAGCTAATATACTTGTGTAGGAAATTTGTCGTTGTAACTGTTACACCTCGCGCAGTTCGCCGCAATGGCGTGCATCCTAAAGATTTATTGAAACGAGCAACCAAAACGACATCTATATGTGCATCTGCTGTTCAGAAGCAAGCTTGCACATGTCTTATTACGAGCTGCCCCCCGCCTATTACGAAAGATCTGAGGAAAACTGTTAAAATCAAAGAAACTGAGACGCTCTACTCTGTATGCCGCCCTAAGCCTGAGATTGAGAATCTTCGAGATGATCGCCTCGGAGCCTGAAACTGACTTTTATTGTCTCGTGTAGTTTGTCGAAATACCGATTACGTATACGAATATTGATTATATACCTATTTACACGACAGACGTCGAGAGTTACACGTGGACGGAAACACTTGGTATCTTATCGACACATACCACAACTGTGAAATGTACACCGTCCTCTGCAAATCCTTCTTTCTACTTGCAGGCTACAAATGCACCACCCGTCGATGGAAAGTACATGTGGATAGCTCCGGTATCATATCCAGGATTAGGACGACTCCTGAGCTTTTCTATCGAGCCAACTTTTACCGACGACCTTTCAGCTGCGACTGTGTTTTCCTTGGATGCAGACAAGAGGCTTATTACGAGGCATAAAAATGGAACTCACTATGCGAACGTTGACCCCTATAACGACTTTCAAATTGTCCATATGATGACTCGGGAAGAGATCAGACGTCGAAGGTATATTAATCTACAGTGTGAAGTTAGACCTCCAAGTGGCAACTATCCGGGCGGATACAGCGAACTTTACTGTCTGGCAGCCGGTCCGTGGTCTCTAGACGTGTTCAATTACTGTCCAATCTACCAAGAGTGGTTTAATGCACCGTTGGTATTGGCGCCTGAATGGAGTGAGAATTTTCCGCCTTGTTCTGCCCTGGTTCTTTTGATAAAGCCGGTTTGCGGGGGAGAATTGGGTACAGTCTAAGGCTCTAGTTTCGAGTTTATTATGTTCATAAATTAGATTCATTTTGATAGCATTCGTTCATTGTTTTGGTCTGCAATACGACAAGATAACAATTATAATGACAGAGGAGTTAATGAAGTGTTATATACAGAAAATAATGGGACAGAGTAGTCTTACTTCTTTAATTAAACGTCTATTATAACAGGGACACCCGGGGAGTTGGCATCATGGATGACATAGGGATCGAAAACGAACTTGAAACTGACTGGGTCCTCGTATTGATAGTCTGGGAAAAGCTGTGCGACTTGTATATTGACGGCTCTGCTACTGGCGAAGGCATCTGCAGGAGGACTTCCACTTTTCTCCGAAACATATTCCTCATTGTTGGCGGGGTGGTTTCCATTGTTCATCAAAAATCTCATGGCATTCCTAGGAGGAGTTTTGCTCCCTAGAATCTTTAGAGGGTCTTCAATTCCAACATCTTGGTCCAACATGATTCTAAAATCCTCAAAAGGGATATCAAGAAATTCCGGATTAGGTACAGACGGCGAATCGATTTGATCTGCCGGCATCGGTGCTGGGTCTTCGTCTTCGCTGATTACGAACGGGTCCCAATCGGCTACCCCAGTCCCTTGCCTAATAGGGGTTTCAAACACATCCTCTAAATCACTGAATTCAAGTCTTCTGGCCGCTCTGAATGCTGGAGATAGCGGGAATCCATCATCCAATTCTAGAAAGTCTTGACGGGTAACACCGCGCGGGTTAGGGGGAATGTTTTGGATCCGGTTATTGTTCTGTGGAGTCGAGTATCCCGAAACTCGATCAGATCCATCCACAGATGCTCTTTTGGCGAGTTTTTTGACCCTTGGTCTTTCATCTAGCGCCGGATTGTCGTAATCTTCTATTTCTTCTTCATCTTCTATTTCATTTTCTGGTGAGTTGTATAGGTCCCAGAAGGTAGCACCGCCGACGGGAGGTGCTTCTTCGTTGATTTGAAGCTCCCGGAAGGGATTTTCGACATTTCCCATATTTTCTCTCAGAGATTCACTGATCCCGTATTCAGGAGCGCCCAAAATTTGATCGATATCTTCCTGCTGTGAAGCTACGCTCTCCTCTTCCATACCACCAAAATCTTGAATATCGGGCTCCCAGTTATTTGCGCCAACAGGATCAGGTACTTGGTAGCTTGAATATCCTGTGGGGCTATCTAAGGCTATAATGAGAGGGTCATCGTCTTGGCATCCTTCGCCATCGTGAATCTCAAGTCGAAGAAGGTAATTAGGGAATTCAGCTGTTTTATTTCTGTGTTAGTTAAATATTTCGCGCATAGCAGCATTAAATCATGGCTATTTCTTGTAACATACAATTAATTCTTCCGTTCCAATATGCAACCGTATCGATAAAACTGCCCTCTTTAGCCATGAAATAGTCCGAGCATTCGCCAGTCCAGGGATCTATGAAATTGCGTCGATTACGATAGCCCGGCGCCACATTCCAATCTGTCCAAAGCGCGGTCCCGACCCCTTTTTTAATGAATTGATTTGTTTCTTCATTATAACCTGTTACCTCCACTTCCATGATTTCTAGCCATCTAGCATATACCGTCATTGGAATGAGGGCCAGGAGCGCTGGTATAGAAACGTAAATGTGTTGCATGTTGTATTTTGAGACCATCTAGCAATGGCGAACCTGCAGCATCATGTTAATTCTATTGATAGAATCCTAGATATTTTCTTCTTCAAAAGTAACTGAAGAATTAAATCTTTGGTGAAGTAGAACGATAGTGGTTTTGATTTTTTTTTGCTGGTATTTTCCTTAACGCATCGCAATGTAGGTTTGGCGCGCTGCCGAGGGTTCAAAAATGCCGCGTACTTGCTCTATAGGTGGTAGTAAACATGATGAAAACGTTGTAAGGAGATATTTTCTCATCTATGGTGATTGGTCGGTGTGAAATCCTCTCAATCCTGATTGAAAATATTAATGTTCGTTTGTATGAAGTTTGATTTGGGGGCATTCGCATGCGCAGCAAGTTTGACAGAGTCTGAGATATTTTTGACGACTATCAAGATATATCGATAAACACCACTACGAACCAAGCCCTAGGAGAAGCCAAAATAATGAAAACCAGCAATAATTTCAAATTATATCTCCATAGTCTAGCGGTACTCTCTTCAAGTGTCGTCTCTGCTCGCTGGCTTGAACTCCAGCAATGGAAACGAACGTTGAGCATGCGGCCGAATTTTGAAACTGGTGACATATCTGAGGACTTCGTTGTATCAGAGTCGTTTACTACATTTACTGATTACGATGCTGTATGGATGAGTGGCGGCTGTGCGAATGGTGTTGTATCTGACAAGGGGTCATTTTTACGAACTGTTAGGTATTCTGCTAGTAACCCGAATCGTAAGTCTTTACTGGTCCAGGTTGTCCTTTTAAATTTCGCACGAGTTTTTCTGCGTGACAGTATTCACTCGTCCTTTTGACAATAAATATGTTAGGATCCCTTACTAATTTCCGACCATAGCTATGTTTCCGTTCGTTCTAGCAGCTATCGAGGTCCATAGCGGTGACGACTGCATGGATGAGAATCCTGTTTACGTTGAATTTAATACAGGTCCAAATGAAGAAGAGGCAGAGTTGATGCAGTTCTATAACGATTCCGAAAACCAACAGCCACCAGATTGGATTCCTTATGGACAAACGATGGATGATGTTATGAATGCTCCAACTATCCCAGACGACAACATGGAAGAATATTTTGAGGAAGATCCATTCGGGTTTGACGATGATATGATTGCAGCCGAAATGCAGCAAATGGATGAAGTCTTTAATGACCAAAACGAATACAACGACTACGAGGGTTCTCCACAGCCAGATTACGACTCTGGCAGATCGACGCATGGTCTTAAAAAGAGAAGTCCCACCCCACCTAGTGACAGCGGAAGTAACGGCCTAATGCAAGGGCCGCCTGCAAATAACGTTGTACCTCTAGATTCGTACTTAGCCGAGCAGGTACAAGCACTGGAGGACTTCCTTGACGAAACTACTCCATCTATGTCAGGGACCGGCATGTACCAACCAGAGGAAGACTTCATGCCCCTAGGGAGCGATGATGTAGTCGACTTGGAACCCTTGGTTGCACGCCACCGTGATGTCCCAATTGAGGATGATCCTAATGAGATTCCAATTGTGGAAGTCAACCTGTTACAAAAAAACCTGAGATTCGGATCACCAACGAGTATTCGGTTTGTCTCCGATATATCCCAGTGGTACCGGGTACCTGCAACGAGTATTCGGTTTGTCTCCGATATATCCCAGTGGTACCGGGTACCTGGCGGCGGAATTGATGCGTTTGAGCACTATATAGCGAAAACTAGTTTGCATCAATCTGCGGCTGCAGCATGATTCAAAACACCTTTTCTACTTATTTACATGTATATTAATATGAACGGAAGATAGAGATAATATTTGATGTGTTTCATATTAAACTATCGTAAAGATTTATTTACTTATAAAATGGAAATTTGACCAAAACAGTCCAATGATAACAATCGTGGCCAAGTATACTTGAATCATTTTGCTACGCGTCTAGCTAGTCTTTTCATCGACTTCAACGCCAGTATGCTCTGGCGCCTTTCCTCCAACTACGCCTTTACCGTTATCGGCCTCGATGTCCGAATCGGTCCTAGAAGTCGACTCTACTTCTCTTCTCTCTCGGAAGTACATATAAAGGAAATAAGCGATAACAGCAATCCAATACATGTTGTAGGAGATCACGGAACCGTAGGTCGCAGAATTTTGCCAGCCCAACACTACCAATCAAGGTTAGTAAGTTACTTCAGATTGCAAAACATGTCTCGGACGAACTTACGAGCGTTAAAGATACCCCAACCACCTCCACCGTTGTATTGTGGTGAACAGCAGTTTACGTGCCAAACACTCTTTGTGATATCATAAGAGCCTGGTCCGACACCTGTTTCGGCGACATCACCACCGACGAGCTTGCCGTATCCGTACATCTCAAGTGTCCAGATACCCCGAGAGAAGAGGCCAGCTGCGACAAGGTAAAGGAAGCATGTGGAGATGATGAGGAAAATTTGCAAATGTGCGGCATTTCCACCCCTGTGATAATTAATTAGCATTTGCGCCGAAAATATTACAAGAGGAGCGGAGCCAAGTTAAACTTACTTGTAGAGAATAACACCGATAGCCGCACCAGCCAAGAGACCTGTAATAACGGGTATTGGGAAGGCGCTGGCAGGGTAGGTGAGGCCGACACCACCCACGAAAATAACGGCTTCAAGTCCCTCTCGAAGGATTGTAACGAATGGGAGAATGAAGAGAGAATATTTCTCGAGCTTCTCACCCCAAGTCGTATTTTTACTCGGGGCTTGGAGTGCCTCTGTTATCTTTTTCCGCCATTTCGATTGCAACTTGGAAACACGTAAAATGGCAGCTCCCATAATCTTTTCGGAATAACATCAGAATTTAATGCATCTTAAGATAAAGGTAGTTTCTAGTGCAGCGTAATAACTCACGGTAATGATAATACTGGCGATCAGACAGAACACGCCTTCCCATATGTTCTCAGTTTTTGCCCAAGCATCTAGACCAAGGCGATAGAAAGCGCCTATCATACCGCCTCCTATTGCGAGGACGACGATAAAGCCCGTTAATAAACCTAGCCAGACATGTCGTCTCAAGCGCAGGTAGGCTGATCGATCGCTTTCTGGCGTATCGAACGTTTGCTTAAGGAAAGAAAGTAGGATAGAGGCAATGATCGCAGTCTCTAGAGACTCGCGAAAGACAATAAAGAATACTATGATGCGTAATTCATGCTGTTAGATCTCACATTTCAAAACCAGAGACGCTCTCGAGAGGGGTGCGGGTTCACGTTGTGTTGTGCGACATACCTGGGACGGCGAAGACGTTCGGCATCTTTGTTGTCGTTCTTGATCTTCACAGCTCTCAATTATTAGATCCGAAAGATAAAGCGGTGAAACGACGGATCTGATAACAGGGCGAAAGATAAAAATTGATCGCTTTAAAGCAAAGAACAGGAAAGAGAAAAGTAAGAACAAGTTCAATTAGATCTGATCAGATTATCAGAGGATTTGGTGGGCGGCACCAAAGCTGGCTTGCGCCGCGGTGTTATTGAGGGCAACCGCGGACCGCTGGCTGAAAATGAAGCTAGTCAATAGATGCAAGGAGTTCCTGCCACCCTAGGCTAGCACTGCAGGTGGTTAGATTGAAAGATCCCGCTGAACGATAGCAATTTACAAAACGGTTTCCTCCGGCCTCCCGGTGGTAGGTATCTGTGGGCATCATGCGCCGAAAGTATTAAGGCATCGCACGATGTCGCTTGGCTGGCATATGCACATGCGGGAAACGAAACAAGAATATTGGGGGTAGGGAGGAGATTTTTGACGAAGGGACTGTGCTGGAACGGCATCGCCCAACCGACAATCAGGCAATCCATTTTCAAGACACCCGTGAAAAAATTTGGTTCAGATGTTCGACCTGGGTGCATCTTTGTTCTTCGTGGGGACCCACCTTTGACTTTCGATCCCTGTAAACATGAGGTCGCACCACTTCTAAGCTTGGCAGCTCGGATCAGATAACTTTAGTTCAGTGGGTCACAACTTCAGAGATTTCACTGTTGCGTGATTAACGCTGCCAACTGGAAAACTTCCCAAATGGGTGAGTCTTTCGTACAAGGAAGCAGGAAGGAATTGAAAGTATTCCGGCATGGTAGAGTAGATAGTCCGAAAAGAGAGCAGATCGAATCCATGTTGACCAGGCATGTCGAACGAAAAAGAGACCCTTGAAGCAGATTGTGATATCACTCGCACGAGCAGGAGGGTAGTGCGGACCAAAATTCAGGTTTCTGTTTGGAACGAAGCTCAGTTTGTTTTGCGAGCGCAGCTGGCCGAAATCGGCGAGTTTGGAAATTCTAAACACGGCGGTTTAAACTGAGTTCAGGGTCACTGAATCAACTGAATGTATCGGGATGGCAGGAGCAAAGGGTCTGGAATGTCAGCCTACGATCGGATCAGAATAGGTACAATCCAAGACTTGAGCTCCGTACTTGATATTCGATCGCTTGCTATCAACCGCCCCACGGTCCCACCTCCGATCAGCTCTCGTCGCTAGACTGCAGGAATGCCCAGAAACCATTCGCTGGAGGGTGGGATGCATACGATTTACATAAGCTAGTGTCCTAATAAAAAGAAACTGTAATTTAGAAGAGCGCCGTCCACTAAAAATCGTTGGCCAATGTTGGGAGTTTCCGTATGGTAACAAAGCGGCTCGATCGCGAGCTTGTAAGAAAAATTTTTCACGAGTTTTCAAGCCACTCCTCTGACAATTTGGAAAAGAGGTTGGGGAAGTGGAATGACTTCACGAACAGACACAATTGCAACCACCGGCACCCGAGTTCCGCGTGCACCCCGAGTTTCAATTGCATAATCTGATGGAAACTAAAATTCAACTACAATCTGATCCATCGGATAAGATTGATCGCTGGCACGTCGTTTCCGACGCCTATACACGCCGTGATATTGGAAATAACACTTTGGAACATTCGAACAACACATATTCACGCTTTTTAGAAGGCCTTTTAAAAAGCATCTCCGCATATACGTTGCCAATTGCTTGGTGGCCCACGAGGCTGGAGGGTCAAGACGGCGGCACTGAGGTCAAGCATTCGATGGTGAGAATTGGCGATTTTCTGGGCATCCGAAAACCCCACCCTCCCGCTGCTTGCTCGCGATCCCTTGCTTTCTTGTGTCCAGCACTAACTTAGCGGGAATTGAGAGTCAAATCGTCCTTCCACCCATGCCAGCCCACCCTGCAGCTCCTTCTCACTTTCTCGCATAAGAAAATACCATTCCAGACCACCTTCCCTGCAGACTTGGTGGAATGGCCCTTGTAGATTCCCAAGGTAGTATCATTTATGATCAGTTGATTATCTGATCCGCCTTTAGAGTTTCTTTTTCGGACCCTTCGCCCCACTTTGTAACTTTGTATTCACAAGTTGGGCGCTCCGATTTCAAAGTCACAGAACTGAACCTAGGTTCTGAAAAAGAGAGGAGAGAAAAAAAAGATCCCTGCAACTATCTTGCCGTTGCATAATGCTATCACTGGAGTTCTAGCGACAATTCAGGAAAAATTTCACGAGAAGTCCTAGGTTGAGCCGTGGGATGCGTATGAGAGTCGGCGGATTGATCCGATAGCTCGTCCCATCGCGCGCTCGGACTGAAACTATTCTCCTCCTGCCATGGGCCTGATAATAATCTTATCAGATCATTCAACTGCTCCTTGACCACCTTCATTTGTATCATCCTCCCTTCCACAACAATCGATTCTGGTGCTCTCATCTTCTGTAAAGAGAAGATCGATCCCGTTTTCAACGCAACGCGTCAGTGTTAGGACCAGCCGTAGCTGATTGTAAGGATGAGGTCCTTCGCGGCGGTTTCCCTCCTCTCTCTTCTCCCCTCGGTGTTCTCGAAAACCGTTACATACGACTTCAATGTAACTTACACGGAGGCGAATCCGGATGGCCAGTTCACTCGTCGAGTAATTGGGATTAATGGCAAATGGCCGATTCCCACTATTGACGTTGACAAGGGCGACAGGCTGATTGTAAAACTTCACAATGGCTTGCCAGATGTTGAGACAAGTCTGCATTTCCACGGCCTGTTCCAAAATGGAACTGCTTATATGGACGGCCCAGCAAAGGTTACACAGTGTGCCCTAGGGCCTGGCCAGAGCATGACCTACAACTTCACGGTATGTACTGAGAAACAATACAACATCAAGATTTGTGCGCAAAAGTGAGATCTAATGGCTCTGTCTGTGCATATAGATTGACCAACCAGGAACATATTGGTATCATTCTCACGTTAAAGGCCAATACCCTGATGGAATCCGCGCTCCTTTAATCGTGCGGGATCCAAAGGGCCCATATGCAGGCAAATATGACGAAGAGGTGATTATCGCGCTCAGTGACTGGTATCATACCGAGAACCCGGTCCTTCTCTCAAAGTTTTTGTCCCTTGGTAATCCAACTGGTGCCGAACCAGTACCAGACTCTGCCCTCATGAATGAAACCCAGGAAATGATGTTCAGTGTGCAACCAGGCAAGACCTACATGGTCCGCATGGTAAACATGGCCGCCTTTGCGGCGCAGTATTTCTGGATTGAGGGGCACAAGATGAGAATCATTGAAGTCGATGGTGAATACACCGAAGAAGCTGAGGCGGATATGATTTATCTTACTGCTGCGCAAAGATATTCGTTCTTGCTGACCGCTCGAAATGACACTGGTGCCAACTTTGCGATCGTGGGAAGCATGGATCAGGTATGTATCCAGAGTATACCAACCATAGTACAAAGAATGTCCGGTAATGTTAATATGACCGCCTTCTAGGATCTCTTCGACGCTGTTCCAGATGGTCTCAATCCAAATGTAACCGGGCATTTGGTTTATGATTCTTCGAAGCCTCTCCCAGCTCCAGCTGATATTGACGCCTTTGAACCCTTTGATGACTACACCCTAGCCCCGCTGGACGGTGAAGACCTCTGGGAAGGCCCAACATACTCCTTCTCCCTTGAGGTTATGATGGACAATCTCATCGACGGCGGAAACTACGCCTTCTTCAACGGCATTACCTACACAGCGCCTAAAGTCCCAACTCTCTACACCGCTTTGAGCGCCGGCAACGTCACCATGAACCCTGAAATCTACGGTCGCGATACTAACCCCCACGTCTTCAAACACCACGATGTGGTCGAGTTGGTTGTTAACAACAACGATCCCGGAAAACACCCTTTCCATCTTCACGGCCATACATTCCAAGTCGCTTACCGCAGCGACGTTGATGCAGGTTTCTACAATGCATCCGACTCTTCCATTGAGTTTGCGAAGAAGCCGATGCGCCGAGATACCGTTCTTATTAACCCTGGTGGCAACATGGTTCTTCGCTTCCGCGCCGATAATCCCGGTGTTTGGCTGTTCCATTGCCACATTGAGTGGCACATCCAGTCCGGACTTGTTGCGACCTTTATTGAAGCCCCAGATGTTATGCAGACGAAACTCAAGATCCCACAGGATCACTTGGATGTTTGCACTGGACAGGACCTGCCAACTATTGGTAACGCGGCTGCGAACAGTGAAGACTTCATGAATCTGGCAGGACAGAATCTGAGTCCAGCGCCTTTGCCAGCTGGGTGAGTGCCATATCTTCTGTTTCCTTGAGTAAGATGAATCACGAGACTGACAGTATGTGCCTTTTTAGATTTACCGCGCGCGGTATCGTTGCTTTGGTCTTTAGCGTTATCGCGGCGTTCATTGGTATGGCCGTTATTGCATTATACGGAAGCCAGGAACTCAAGCAGAAGAGATCCTGATCTTCACGATTAAGAGGTTTATTCGCTATTGAATTCTCTTTTTAATTAATTGTTTCAAATCTGGCTATTTCATAATGCCTTGCCAGTGTAGCGAGTTTGTATATATATATAATAATATCAATATTGTGTCCGACTAAAGTTCCTGATTTAATCACATTATATGCCAATAGAACGCCAATGATATGAAGGGACCCAAGCTGTTGAGCTACTGCAATGCTTCTATAAATCGTACATCGTCACGAAAACCAACTTTCTTAACTAGCCTCTCACTTCGTTACCTAGAGTTTCGAGTGCGGCTTCGTATACTTCGACCTCGTGTTTCGATACGGATGGGGCGGTTTCCTTCTTGATGCCTTCCGGTCGACCTCTCCTTACTTTGCCGATTCCAGCCCACCACCACCTGGCTTCACTGGCTTCGACCAAGCTCCACGCGACACCGCTATTTCCTGCTCTCGCGGTTCTTCCAACTCGGTGTATGTAGTCGTTTTCATTTCTCGGTGAATCGTAGTTGATCACTAACTGAGCATTTGGTAAGTCAACACCTCTTGCCATCAGATCGGTGGAAATGAGGATATCGATCGCCGAGGATTTGAACTTGGTGGTGTTGGCAGAAATATCCTTTTTGCGCTTATCTGAAGTCGACACGGCTACAGTCAATTGCTTCTTTTGCGCTTTTTTCTTCCTGTCGGTCTTAGCTTGCTTTTGGGCAAAGACTAACTCGAGTAAGCGTCCGAGACGGGCTGCAGATTCGTTGGATTTTGTAAAAATTAGGATACCGCTGTTGATGTTATTACTCAAGAGTAGATTTGAGAGAATCAATGGTTTCTGTGAAGCATCGGAAATTGGGTAGTAGTGTTCGTCAAGGGTAGAGGGTAGGGATTTGAGCTCCCGGAGACCCGTGTCCCCTTCTGGAGCCTCGGTGTCTTCACCTTCTGGCCCGTCCATTGCGACTTCGCGACTGCCAATATCATCGACAGCTATTAACTGTGGCCGCCGTAATCTTAGGCCTGCTAGTTTGCCGACGTCTCGGGTCATTGTGGCGGATAATATGACTTTTCTGACATTATCGGCAGCACACATTGGTATCCTTAACCCCATTGATTCTATATCGAAACCTTTGTTCTCTTTATTTTCATCTTTAGGGTGAAGAGGTTTTTGTAGTTCATCGCCCACGATCTCAACCCAATCTTGGAAACTTTGGTTCAGCAACCGATCAGCCTCATCTACGACCAACCATCGAAGATATCGGAGTGTGAACTTTGGATTATTCCGAATGTGCTCGACCAGTCTGCCGGGTGTGGCGATCAAGATATCAGCACCTGTATTGCCGACATCATTGGCGATGATAGAGTCCTTCTCGACGTTGAACGGGTGGGTTCCGATTGCGGTACTGATTCTGAGGGATGTTCCAGAACTAAGCGACTGAGCGGTTCTTTGAACCTGAGTTGCCAGTTCGTGGGTGGGAACGATGATGAGCGCGTATGTACGGGATACCGTGCGGTTGAGGATATCGGAAAGGATTGGAAGCAGGTAGGAAAGAGTCTTTCCGGAACCAGTGGCGGCGGATACTAAGAGATCAGATTTGGGTATCCTGCGAGACTGGTGAGGATTTCGGAGAAGTAGCGGAAGCAGTGCAGATTGCACTGGGAATGTGTCCGTTAAATCGAGTTGCTCGAGTCGGTCGAGGATATGGTCGGGTAAATTGAATGATTTAAATGGCGGCCTCTGGGTCGCCGCCACCGTCGTCGGCTGAGCGAGGTAAGAGGGAAGAAGGGAGTTTGGATCTACTTTCTGGACAGGTGCTTGGGTCGGTTGTGGGAGCGGATGTAGGCCACGAAGCGGTTCTTCAGTGGGTTTGGCATCTTCCGATGCCTGCTTCGAGGTTGAATCCAGGACTTCAGCGCGGTATTTATCGAACTTTGAGAGTATAGATTGATGTCCAGTCGAAAGAGTGTCATCCTTTTTCGACTTCTTTTTCTTGTCTGACTTGTCCTCGGCTTTCGAAGCACTTGCTTCGTCCATTTCCATATCTTCGGCTTCAGGCGAGCCATTGACCTCTATTTTTTCCCCCACAGCAGCGGCTATATCATCGCTATTGGCCAATGCTGCAAAGTTGGCTTCCGAAGCCTCCGATGGCCGTGTAGCGTCTTTCAGCTCTGAATTGAGTCGCTCTTTCTTGTCCTTCTTGTGGGACTTCTTCTTGGATTTCTCGGAAACCGTGGTTTCGACGACATCTGTGATGGTGTCTGCCTCTCGGGCAGAGTTAGCGGCCTCTGTTTCTCTCTTCCGCTTCTTCGACATCGTTGTGGGCATATCGCGTGGTTGATGGGCTGGTTGATGTTGTGGGGAAGAAGAAGCGGATGTCGCAAAATTTTGGTCTTCGAATTAGCCATCGGCGAATCCAAAAGTCTTGGCTCCGATTGTGCGACATGGCTTCAAAACAACACCACCCACCGTGCAGCACCCCCCGCCGGACCCTTCCTCGTATCACGTCCTCCTCCCGATCACGAAAGACGCAAAGTGCCAGTCGGCTGAGCTAGGGTGCACCTCGGGCGGCACGGCCTCATGTCCGACAAGATGTCCTACAACATAGCGTATGCCCCCTTTATCTTTCCAGCCGGCAGGGGCGTAGCTCTGTGCTAACAGCGATGTCGCGTGCTAGGATGGTCTCGGACTTTTTCTTCCCGCAGCCTGGCGGTGTCGAGAGCCATATCTACCAGGTCTCCAGCGTGGGTTCCATACTTCGATCTCTTAGATTTGATCCCTTGCTAATGTAAACCGTCTTTAGAAACTGGTTGACCGTGGACATAAAGTTATCATTGTAGCACATTCATACGGTGACCGGACAGGAATACGTTACCTTACGAATGGAATCAAAGTCTACTACGTCCCATTCTGGGTCGTATACCGCGAGTCAGCACTGCCAACGGTCTTTTCATTCTTCCCAATACTGCGCCAAATTGTCCTGCGAGAACGCATTGACATTGTACATGGTCATGGGAGCTTGTCGACTTTCTGCCAGGAAGGACTACTCCATGCCAAAACTATGGGATTGAAGACTTGTTTTACAGACCATAGTTTATTCGGGTTCGCAGATGCTGGAAGTATCCTTACGAACAAGTTGTTGAAGTTTACATTGAGTGATGTGGACCATGTCATCTGCGTTTCTCATACCTGGTTGGTTTCTCCTCTGTTTTGCTCAGATTTATGAGTCTAGATGCTTACAATTTCTTAGCAAAGAAAATACTGTCTTGAGGGCTGCTCTGGATCCCTTTACTGTTTCCGCTATACCCAATGCCCTGGTATCCAAGGACTTCCGGCCTGCCGAGAACCCCCCGCCAACATCTACAATTACGATCGTTGTGATATCGCGTCTATTCTATAACAAGGGGTGCGATTTGCTAGTTGCTACAATTCCCCGGATATGTGCCCAACATGAAAATGTCAGGTTTATCATCGGCGGTTCGGGCCCTAAAGCTATTGATCTGGAGCAAATGATCGAGAAGAACGTATTACAAGATCGGGTCGAAATGTTGGGTCCAATACGGCACGAAGATGTCAGAAATGTCATGATTAGGGGCCACATATACCTACATGCCTCTCTTACAGAGGCATTTGGTACTGTGATAGTCGAGGCCGCCTCCTGCGGGTTATACGTCGTTTGCACACAAGTCGGCGGTATACCTGAGGTGTTACCAAGCGAAATGACCATTTATGCAAAGCCAGAGGAAGACGACTTGGTTGCCGCCACCTCCAAAGCTATCTCGGCTATAAAGTCCGGCACCGTTCGACCTGAGTTGTTCCATGATCAAATAAGGCAAATGTACTCATGGACAGATGTTGCGGAACGAACTGAGAAAGTCTATGATGGGATTATGAGACTAAGAAGCTCGCGTCTGATCGACCGTTTAAAAAGATACTATGGCTGCGGAGTATGGGCAGGGAAATTGTTTGTGCTCTGCGCGGTTATTGACTATCTACTCATGATATTTTTGGAATTTTGGTGGCCACGCCGGAACATCGATGTCGCTCGGGACTGGCCGAGGAAACGGGTCGTGCGGGAGCGAAGCCCTTCACCAACAGATGCGGAGGAAACAGAGGGCGGAAATGGCTGGGTTTCTGATCTTCAAGACCAAGAATGATCAGAATGGGGCGGTTTCTTTCTGAAAGCCTCGGACGGGGTTATGACGAGGCGGGTCTATGCCTGAGCTAGACCCACTGTAGTCTTCAAGTACCAACGGTTCCAAAGCCTCTTGCTTTGTCTAAGCTGTGGCACGTGTGAACACACAAACTATAGCGACAATGCTCGTCTCAGGTTGTTTTCGAGCCCATACCAACAAAGACATGGATCATTGTTTTCCTCGAGATTTCCAACATTCTCAGTACACTAAGAGTGAGTATCCTTGTCTGTTTTCTGACCACGGGTATCGGATTTGGTCTATACAATTCGAAGAGCAGTATTTCTCGAATGGGATACCAGTCGAACTGCTACCTTACGGTTGATTATACTAGCAAATTATGCTTCAACAAGCCAAGATTGAAACTTTGTGACAATCTCGACGACGTCTATTCTGTCCCTGGTTGCCATAACAGCTAGAGCTTGCATCGTTGAAGCTCTTAGCTATGTTATTCTTGGACCGGACAAATATCTTACGCAAATATCGACCAATTCGGTGTTTCTTAATGTCACTGTTACACAATATACTCTATTTCTGTGACTAGAGCCGTATGTTGAGCGAAGAAAGCAGCTGATTCAAAGAATCCAAATAAATCTAAGATTCATAGCTCAAATTCAAGCTCGCATTCGCCTCGTAGATTAATTTGCATCCAAGGATATGGGTGTAAATACATCCGACCGGCCGTTCACATTTGATGATGTCGATTTCGGGCACGAGCTAGATGACTATATTAATAGCTTCACCTACGCGGACAACCCTTCACTATTCTTCGAAGAAGCTTTCTACAATGCTCAACCGGGACTTGAAAATCAATACTTACCAACCAAAATTGAAATTCCCGACTCAGATATAGATCCTCTGTTAAGAGGCATCTCGACTCAACCCGACCCAGTCAACGCTTATGCCCCTCTTCAAGATCTAACACCCATTCAGCCCCAATTCGAGCCTCAGATTTCAAATACATGGCAAGCTTCATCTATTGTCGCGGAGTCAAAGGTGGCACCATCTACGGCTTGCCAATATCCTACTAGGAAGCTTTTGAGAAAATCAAAGAAGGACGAGAGTACCTACGATCACAGCGTTCAAGCTAGGTACCCACCTTTCGATCCCAGATTGTACGAGTATGCAAGGCGGCGCTCAGCATCTTTTAAATGCCCTCCTCCTCCAACAGCAACCCAGAATTTGGGATGTAATACACAAATCGTAGCGGCTCCAGGGTTGCTGCCGGATAGTAGCCAAGCTGCTACGCGATGGCCTTCTAACCCTAACATCAGGCAGTTGGATATCGACAATTTTCTCGCATCTATAAATCCCGACTTCCTGAAGTTTAATGTCGATAATATCGTCGGGATAGAGGACTGCCCTGATGTCGTCGAAACCAACCAAGCACCTCAAGCACCGAATCCGAGTGTCATCAATCAAAAGGAATTCACCTTTCGCATGCTAGCGCCTTCGGCTTTGCCAATTCAGCCTTCCGAGAAGCGAAAGAGAGGAAGACCGAAGAAAGACGAAGTTGAAGAATCACATCAAGACGTCTCGACTCAAACTATCCAGTCCTTCGTTCCATTCCAGACTCCAATCGAGGCACCAGTAGTGTTTGATTCTCCACAATCTTCGTTCTATCCCAGCAAGCCTCTTGTGCCTTACCAGCAATTCTATACCCAACAATTCCCTCCAATAGCAACAGCCCCTCTGCCGCTAGCCTCTCTACCGCCAACTCCCGGTCCAGCTCCGTTCACCCCTCAATCAGCCAGTATCGGAGATGAGGACGAAGAAAATGAATGCCCAAAACGTCGACGACTTGGGTCAAATGGGATTTACCGCTCGATGTCCAGAAAAGAGCAAGCCTACCTCGAAATGGACAAAAAGGTCAAACTCTACGACGCGTCCAACATCCACGAGCTCCTTTACTTCCCAAATCTTCGTCCCGGCCGGAAACCCTGCTTCTGGATCCAACGGCATCCGTACGCCAACACCAGAATCTACGAAGACCATTACCGAACCTGGTGCCGATACCGCCACTGCAGGGGTGTCGAAACGAACGAGTTGATCCGTACAGCTAACGGCGAGTTACGCGAGAAGAATTATAAACACCCGCGTACAATTATAGCGGGTAATTACCAAGTTGCCGTGGACTGGGAGCACGTTGAGAACGAGATTAGCACTTTCAAACACGATCCAGAAGGACAGTACGAATACGACAAGCGGAACGTATACGATACCATTGAGTGTTTCTTTCATCTTCGATGTTTCGAGCAACTGACGGACTTCACGGGACTGGTGAGACAACATCTCGTCAAGGTGGATCATCGAGTATTGAATAAGGATAAAAGTCGGAATAAGATTACAAAGAGGAAGAACAAAGGTGGCACGAACGCTGCGGAGATCGAATGGTACTTGAAAGATGATGCGGAGCAGTGGATGGAGATGGTGAAGATGAATTGGGAGTTCAATCCGCTTCCGGGAAGTGATGAGAGTTTAGAAAGGGTTCTACTAAATGGCAAGAAGAGGTATAATGAACGAAAGGGTACGATGAAGTCGGGATTCGAAAGGACTCCAGTAGTAAGCCCTCGCTCGGACTTTTGAAAGTTTTAGCGCGTAGGTAGGAAATTCGAACAATCGATTGTTTTTAGAGTTGGGGGTTGTTAACGCGTTAGGAATCATGGGTATTTGCAGTGCTATTTGGAATGGGTGATGAATACGAGCATATGAACGGCGTTTTGGATTTATATTTTCTTGATAGCTAGTTTCCAAATGATACCATACGGGTTTTCTCACGCTTGGTTTACCAATTGTTGGATTTTCCTCATTAAATGCGATTGTTCAGTTATAAATTTTATAAACAAGCATCCGAACCGAAGGACGTCCGCACTCCTACGTGACTTACGGATTCATCGAGATCACTGGTAATGCAAAGATAATTTCCATTCATTTCTGTACACGTATATATATATATATACTGTATACTGGCTATTTAACAATGTACGTAATATCAAGCACTGTTGTATGCTTGCTACTCCTACAACACTGGAGGCAAAGAACTGCTACAAAATTTTCGGTTGGTTTCATTCATCATCTGTGGAAACAACATGCAACAGAATAAAGAATTTGAAAGGAGATGGTTTCTTCTAGAACCGATGACACGAAAAATTTCCAGGCGTGTTCTTGACATTATAATCGTATTCTCTGAAATCACAAAATGCCGGCCAACTAAGTCAAATATATCCCAGCTTTTTAATTTTTCAGAACAAATTTTCACCGAGATTAATACAAAGTCCCTCGTCTACTTCGAAATGGTATGCGAATATGCTCTCTTCACATTCCCAGGCTGCGGCTGCCCGGCCCTCGTGCCGATGCAGTTCTGCCCTCACCATCTCGATCCAAATAACCCGATGTACACGCCAGACCCAGAAACCCTCAAGAATCCAGCAAGAATCACAATGCTATTTAAAGGCCCTGTAGATCCTTTAAACAGAGATGATTATCTGGACCTGGTCCGACTGTACAAAGACCCGTTGCTGAACAAGCGAATATACAAGCGCGAAGAAAAATTGCGTCTTCGTCGGTTCCGAGATAACAAGATGATCGAAGAACTGCAGCTCACCGAAAAGACATTCTCGGACGGTACAACGCTACCAACTCTCGGATTTCACACCAAGATATGCCGATATCATGTTATCTATCCGAAGTGCGTCGATATCCGCGTCATAAACGTGTCTGAGCCCTTCTTTCCCTTTTTGGAAGAGAATTGCTTTTCGCATTCGAATTATATAAAGAAGGATAATAGCGCAGTTGGATGGGGAATATATCCTGAAAAGGTCCCGGAATATTTTAAAGAGCCGTTTCAGGTGCGGTATGATAGAGCTCTAGAAGAGACCGAAAAGTTAAGAGATCAAGAAGAGCGAGGTACGTTTTGGTAGTAAGATCGATAAGAAATTAGTCAAGAAATACTGCTAAAATTCTCAAAGCTCGTAAGAATGACGAAGCCGCAAATAGGTACCTTTATGGAAATGAGGACGACCACGAGGATGAAGAAGAGTCCGAAGACTCTCAAAACTCCGGTGGAAGCCAATATATCAATTCGGAGCAGAGCGAGAGCGACGATGAAGAAAAACCACCAAAGGTCACCGACGATGCCGCCAAGGGAAAGGCTCAGGGAAAGGCGAAGAGGCCCCAAAGTTCTAACCTTGAAAATAAAGAGGAACAGGCACAAAAGCCCAATCTCGAAAATCAAGGAAAACAGACAAAGAAGCCTCAACAACCCAAGTTAGAAAATAAAAAGCAACAGGCTACTACTAACCAGCCACAAAAACTCAACCCTAAGATGGATACTGAAGCTAAAAATAAGAAAAAGAAGCCACCAAAGAAGAAAATTACCAAAAATACAGACTCTGCCTATAGATATTCAGGGGGTGAAGAAGAAGACTCTGACGAGTACGAACAACCGAGAAAGCATAAAACGAAGGCAGATAACAAGGGTAAACAGAAAGAACCAGCAACAGAGCGTGAACGCCCGGCTGCCACCACCACACCTAAGAATAAAAATAAAACTAAGAAGCCGCCACCAGTCTCCAAAGAGTTTGTAAGCACCGAAGATGATACATCGAAATCGAGCTTGGAATTGGAATACTCCAGTTCTATAGAAGAGACCGCGGAGTCGGACTATACTCCAAGCGCATCGCCCCGCTCCCAAGAGCAGGAATCGATTCCAAAGAATCCAAAGAATCCAAAGAATCCAAAGAATCAGAAAGCAACCGAATCACAACAAAGGCAGACACCAAAGAATTCCAGAATACAAGAAATGAGTATGCAAAGTGAAGAAGGTACCGAACAGTCAGGAAAAACTGATGAAGGAACCCAGACTGGGGATGAAACCGTAACCACTGAAGAAGAAGACGATTCCTATATAGAAGAACAAATACAGAGAAACGAAAGAAAAAATCAGGTAAGGAATTCTACAACCCTACAAGCTCTTATCTCGTATAAGATAAAATCTGCTAACTTGTAGATTTTACAAGACCGGAAATGAACGGCCCCATAAAGCCAACAAAAAACAAGAAGTGCAAGAGAATGAAGCGGAATCTAGCAAGGACTATGAGAGCGAAGAAGATTCTGAAGAGAACGATAATTGCAGCGCTGATAATGCTAGCATTGACCAACAACGGCAGCTTGCAAAGAATAAAAAGGTATTAAAACACTCTGTGAGGCACTTTCAACCGCCTTCCGACGGACCAACTTTGGAGACACATAAGAAGCATTGGCTTGAGCGAAAGAAGTTCAATGAACTAGGAAACACCCCAGAGCGGACTACAGAGGAGCTTTTTGAGGCGATGTATGGAGAAAGGTAATCTTTTAAATTCTAATTCCTATATGTATATATATTCGAAGTTTAAAAGCTCAGTTGTTGAATAGTACAACATGTTGCCTCTGAGTTAGCTGTTACTCTAAACTGAATTCGAATGTCAAATTACTCACCTGGAAATTCTTGTCATTAATCCCAAGCTCTCACCGTACCATTCTTCTAATGCAGTGAACGAGGCTATATGAGTTGTTTATTTCAGTTGAGTTGCTATTGGCCGGGTTCCATAAAAATCTTCGTATCAAGGGACCAGTGCGCTAATATACGACTTTAAAGAAATTAAAAAAATACAAGCACTCGTTTATTCCACGAATAGCTGTATCTGAAAGCTCGTAAGATAGCAAAAGAATGGCAGAGAATTCTCACTTGGAGGTAGCATTTTAAAGATGACATCAACAAGTCGCTATCCAGAGAGCTTCAGAACCGAGTATGCGGCTGCATTGTCACCGGATAATCTTATGGGCGATGTCTCTAATCTTCTTGGATTCCGTTTTATCCGTTGATATTGCCTTAAAAACCAGGAAGCAACGATTTCATGGGTTCTGGGTATACCAAAACGCATGGCCGCAAGGAAGAAGCTGCAATACAATATCTCAAGACCCGAAGGATAGGGTGGCGACAGTTAGGATAAGACTTTCGAAATCCGATATCGAAAGCGCCAAATCCCCGGATGCTATTGCATTCTACAACGGCAAAAGGTGTACACGGGAAACTCTTCAATTCTTTATATTCTTTTATCCGTCGCCGTCCCATCCGGTTGACCAAACATTTGATCTTAACGAGTTACCATCTCTCTTTAGAGAAATAACTCACTACCGTGAGTTCAAATACAATACTATCGAATGGATAGCACTCCTAAGCGACGCTATCAGAGATGGAAATAGTCTCAATGAAGGCGATTTTATCTATAAGCTCACCGACGGGACTTGGGAGACTCTTCCCAATGTCGTTGACGTAACGAACGTACCAACTAATACGAATCTATTACCGACACCGCACGATTGGTATTTAAAGCGTGGCCTCCGAGCAGCGACGAAAGCACAAGGGAGGTTTATGTTTCAATACAAAGATCCATCAGAATCTGATTTCGTTGCCACACTTGCCGCTGACAGGGAGAGAGATGAAATTCGAAGCTTGATCGGCGTGCGAAGACCACACCCTCAAACCACCACTCGAAAGCCTATTAGCAATTTCAAAATAATCCCAACACCGCTGGATAATTTACCGAAAGATCATAATTATCCGCAGCTAGAAGACTTAAGGGTTCCACGGAAGAAAAGCGCATCGCTGCCGCTCATGCATCACAACGCGGACGAAGCTAACCTTTCGCCTGAGGATGCAACAGAATGGGAGGAATTACGACCTAACGGCCAAGTTTCCATACCTCAAATGGCGACAATTTCGCGCCTAATACCATATCATCCTAGTACCTATAATATGCCTTTTGGTGACACCGGCCTCGAATCAACCGATTTTGAATTGAACGAGAACATGAGCCCTCAAATCCAACGCGAGAAATCCAATGAGGTGGATTCAGACTTCCATTGGACAATTGGTAATCTCAGAGACGAAGACGAGCAATACGATATCACACCGGACGAAAGGGAACTTGGAATATCCCATATCCAATGGCAAAACGACGACTACGCCCCTCTCCTAGCTGGTCTGTCCGGTAGATCAATGTCCCCAACGAGCAGATACATGACCTCCTCCAACATTTTCGCATCCCCATTTCGAATGAATATAATACCCAGCGGCGACAGCTCGCGGGACACAAGCTACATAAGCCCGATAAATATGGACAGGACTGGGCATTTCAGCTACGAGGCAATAGAAGAGGAATCTAAGACGGACTTGGAATCTTGGAGTCGTCCACACGAACTCGCAAAGTATCCAGTACCGCCAAGAAGGCCAACGCAGAAACAAAATATTTAACCGCGAGTGATCGGACTCCACTTCCAACAGATTACTCGAGTCCACTGGTCGAACCGAGGAACTACCTTGTAGGATCACAAAACCTAGTCTGAATTCGATCAAGCGCCACCTTTTCTCATGGTAAGTTTGATGTAGTCTACCATCTGCCATGAACAGATCGACAAAAATTTACAGAAGAAGCCCCGCATTCATTCCTACGATTAAGCCGACCCGGCACCCTCCGTGTAGTGCTCTCGAATATTTATGTATTTTCTGAAAAGGTGCAAGTCTAAAACAATTAGCAATTGAGCTTTAAGCATGCCACCAGGACATCGAGATACCCATCTGAACATGCCAAGTAGATGTTTATCTACCGAACTTGCAAAAGCCATATCGATAGCTTCCCCCGAGCTCTGGGCGAAACATACATGACATCATCCAACAGCCAAGCCATGCCCAGAACTAACCAATCCACCCAATCCTAAGAAACCCGAATCTCGAATGCAGAATACCACGTTGCTCCCAAACACCCTCAACAGGTCCCGAAAGCTTTATAGAGATAAAGCTACCCGCACCTTTAAAAACAAAGGAAAAAAAAAAAAAAGATGCGGTTCCAGTTGCCCACCCCCGCAGATCTGCCTTCAAAAGAAAAATAAATATTCTCACTAGGAATCTTTCTCGATATTCGATGCAAGAGAGTGCTAGCAGCCCGTCGTCGCCAGTGGTCCAACAATCCCAATGACGTCCAAACGCATGTCCCAAGCGTTATTTATTTGCAATTTTCTCAGTCTCATCATATTATCCCTTCGAATCTACTTACGGAGACGGTATAAAGAGCGATGGAATGCAGGCGATACGTGGACGGTCATAGCATTGGCGCATCTGTGCCTCAGGATCGTCTTTAGCAGTCTCGTGTTGGCTTGGGGGTCGCCGTTTTGTATGAAAAACCAATCCATTGCTTTTCTTACTACGGTGGATATGTGAACGTGAAAACTGACTTTTTATTGTTCTTTTTCAAATTTAGCGATATCTCCGATGAGGATAGAGACAGGCGAGCTTCATCTAACACAGGCGGCGGTGGACAAGTTGATCAGAGGCGGCAAAATGACTCTTCCAAGCCGATTTACGCTTGTTGGAACGTAAGTCTTTCGGATGCCTGGTGGCCTCGTCAAAAATACACAAGGATAAAAAACTAATTTCAATTGTAGTTTATGGTCTTTGAAATTTGTCGTTCTCGATTTCTTATGGCGGATCATCAGAAAACTACCCTATGAAAGACCAATCATGGCGACGTACATATTTATCCTCTCGGCGACGTGGATCGCAAACACGGTTGGCTTGTTTATCGAGTGTCAGCCTATTTCCCTGTGGTGGTCGATATTCCCCAGCCCAGATGAATGCGTGCAGGCCACAAGATGGTTGATCACGTACGAGATTGGCAACATGGTAACCGACTTGATGCTTTTGGCTTTACCGTTTCCAATTCTATTTATGGCGAGGGTACCATGGGAGAAGTACGTATATTCTGAGGATCCGAAATATATATTGAGAGAGTTTACTAATTGCCTTTTTTGAATATATACAGACGTATCCGATTAATGGCAGTTTTCTCACTCGGGTTCTTCCTACTAGCCATGTGTATCGTGCGCGTGGTCCAGGGACTCAGCCATTCATTTTATCAATTATCCCGCACCAGATGGGCGTCGCTTGAAACCCTCTTCGCCACGATAGTAGCCTGCGCCCCGAGTATATATTGCATTCTCCGACGTGGCCGTGACAGCACCGCCATCTCCGCCGTGACAACAAACCGAGGATCCCGTGCGTCCGGTTCATTCGGTGGAGATATGGCAGAGAAACGAATAGTCGATATGGACGGGAAACACCACAGGAGACAATCCAGCGGTACCAGTAGTTACATGCACAAACCGGAGACACGGCATTCATCGCTATTCAGTAACTATCGGAATGATGTTAGTAGAAAGGCGGGATCCCGGGGTATTAGCATATCGGGTAGACATGTGAGCATGGGCGCTCGAAATCCAGGATCCGGCGGCCAAATTAATACGGGCACGCGGGAAAAACGAAATAGTGGGGTACAATTTGATATCCCGGAACTGGAAGATGATATAAATAGCTTCAGCTATCCGAATAGATGCAGCGTACGTGCAAACGCTTGGAGTTATGCAGCAGGAGATTCCGATGAAGCCCTGATCGATGAGGAGAAGGGTGACTCAAAAGAATCAAGTGGCAGTAGCGAGGAAGGGAGTGACTATGGTGCCATTGAGGGCATCATGGTTGAGACAACGTGGAGTCAAGTTACCGAGACAAATCCGGATATAAACCCGAAAGTTGTCTCGGTCGTTGAGCCGCCTAGCAAGCTAGGCGATATATCAGAGGAACGTGTTTAATGACGATACCCAGATTGTGTTTATATTTTTGTATTTATAGATAGACTTGGAGGCGTTAAGGATCTGAAATTAATAGTAATACTTTTATTCTGCACTAGAGATACAAGTAGATACAATTAAAAGGAAATTTAGCTAAAACCAGTTAACTTTTTCTCGTATTTAGATAACTATACAGAAATTAGGATATCGACTGTACGATACTATTCGAAGTTTTCAGCTTTCGAACATATCAAATTTCGGCTCGGTGACCATTTCAGAATAATTGTAAGAAAATGTAGCTAGAATATCTGTGGGGCAAATTTAAAGATTGAGGGTAGAAACCTCTTGCGCGTGGCCGTTGGCAAAGTGATTAGTGATCGGTGTGCTCGGTCGGCTGGAAAGGAACTATATCGCGGAGAATATATTAGTGTTTCGATTCAACAGTAACTAAGATTGGGCAATCCTACCGAGCTGGAAGCACTGAGCAAGGCGATCAAACTGGCTTGTACCACATCCTCATGGATACCGACTCCCCAGACGGCATCCTCCTTTGCGCCCTTTCTTCCACCCGAAGGCTGGCACTCGATATAAGCGACGGCCTTCACATGGGTACCAGCACTAAGGGCGTGCTCTTTGTAATCCTTAACCTCGAGGTCGATTCCGAGGCCCTTGAGAGCATTTGCCATACTTGAGATAGCACCATTACCAACACCTCGGATGGGTCTTTCTACGCCATCCAACGTAATGATACCTTCAAAGTGTCTCTTGGACTGTTCTTCGACGGGTCGGCCGTTCCCATTGGCGGCGGGGAGAGGCCTCCCACGACTCGCCGCTCTGTCGGTCTTGATGTCGTAGTCGATGAGGGTGAATCTCGGGTTATTTTTCAAATAGTACGCATCTTCGAAGAGTTTCACGATTTCTGTGGGTTGAAGTTCCCGATTGACCAACTCGGTTTGTCTCTGAACAATCTTCGAGAAGGCGACCTGCAGGCCTCTGGGGAGATCCAAGTGCATGTGCTGGAGGATGATCCATGCGGCACCTCCCTTTCCGCTCTGGCTGTTGACTCGGATGACAGCCTCGTAGGTACGGCCGATATCTTGTGGGTCCAAAGGGAGATATGGAATGACCCATTTATCGTCATATTCGGCACCCGAATCTTCGCGGGATTTGAAACCTTTTTTGATAGCGTCTTGATGACTGCCAGAGAAGGCGCAGACGACCAATTGACCACCGTAAGGTTGTCTTGGGTGAACAGGGATCTTGTTCGAGTCCTCAACGATCTCAATGACCTTACCAATGTCGGAGAAGTCAATGCCAGGCGAGACACCTTGAGTGTACAGGTTCAAAGCAAGGGTGACGAGATCAACATTGCCCGTTCTCTCGCCGTTTCCGAAAAGACACCCTTCGACTCTGTCCGCACCGGCCATTTGCGCCAACTCGGCGGCTGCTACAGCGCACCCTCGGTCGTTGTGTGGGTGGAGGGAAACGCAGACCTTCTCTCTCTCGGTGATGTTTCGGCAAAAGTATTCAATCTGATCGGCGTAGACGTTTGGAGTGGACATTTCCACTGTGGCGGGGAGGTTGAAAATGATAGGATTCTCAACGCTAGGCTCCCACGCCTCCTTGACGGCGTTGCAGACTCTGATGACATACTCCGGTGATGTATCGGAGAACGTTTCAGGACTAAACTCGTACTGCCACTTGGTTTCTCGGACCTTCGGATCTGGCGAATCCTTTGTAATGCTTCGGGCGTACTTTGTGCACTTGACCGCAAGAGCAAGGGACTCTTCTTCTGTCATGCCAAAGACTATCCGGCGGAAGCATTCGCTAGTCGCCAGGTAGAGATGGAGTATGGCCTTCTTTGCGCCGTAGAGAGATTCGACCGTGCGCTTGACGAAGTCTTCTCTGCATGGTGATAGGACTTGGAGGTAGACATCATCTGGGGTGACGCCGGGTGTTTCGATGAGGCGACGGGTGAAGTCGGAATCGGTTTGCGAGGCGGATGGGAAAGATACTTCGATTTCTTTATAGCCAAGTTCGACGAGGAGGTTGAAGAATCGGAGCTTTTGGTCACCGTCCTATTTCGATATCAAAAATCAGCCATAGAAACACCAGAGCCACAGGATATAACTAAGGATCCGCTAACCATTGGGTCGACCAGGGACTGGTTCCCGTCTCTCAAGTCGGTAGCAAGCCATCTTGGGGCTTTGTCAATGGTCTTGCTGGGCCATTGGCGGTCTGGGAGGTTCAGAGGCTTGAAGGGCTTGTATTTCCGGGAAGGATCCTTGAGCCTGCACGAAAGATTAGTATACAGATACTCCAATTGGTAGTTACCACCGGAAACCAGTCCGTGCCACAGGAGCTTGTTCTTTTTTTGGTGTTTTTTTCGGTGAGGTGCCAAACTTACATCGGCATTTTGATGATGTGCCAGAAACGCCGAAGCTACCCACAACGACAAGTAAAAAGTATAAATGTGTGCAATCAAAGCCGGCAGGTGAGAACCCAATTTCCCTTGCCAATCAGACTAAAAGTGCAAAGGTCAGGACGTAATAGCTATGCAGGTACGAGGAGGCCGGTCAGTTGGACGGTGAGCGACAAAGGCGCAGGTTGTGAGAGCAATTGGGGTGGATGTGCTTTCGAATTCCAGCCAAGTGGGAAGAAGCAGGACGAGTTAAAGGGAAGGTCATACGAAAGAGAAGAGAATTATGACTCAGAACGACATGTGCGATATCGATGCGAGCACTTCCGAGTCTTATTAGCTAAACCGGCGATTCAGATGTTGCAACTTTCTGAAATTTCCAAAGTTTAGCCGGCGAGTCTAACTCCTAACGGCGGCGATTCCGGCGCTTTCTGCTGGCTAGCCGTCGACGGTTCTCGTTTTGCGCCAATAGCCGAACGATGAGATGAAAAATTTTTGCTGGTTTGCTCGCCCCTCCGCCAAACCCCGATTCCAAGTGCCCCGCGTTTTACCGCTTTGGGGCCCTGCAGGACATCTTAGACCGAGTGCCGTAGCTGCGGGTTCTAAAGAAACGGTGAAGGATCAATTGCGAAATACTCGGCCCCGATACCGCCAGACGCCCAATTGACTCCGGCGCCGCTGGCCGGTCAGATATCACCGATTTTCGATCGTAGATTCCGCTCTAAAATATAAATATCGGCTTAAATTCCGTATAGTTGTACCGATAGTATGACGCTGTGAATTATTACCAACAAAAGCCAAGAACATCGAAAGCAAAAATAACACACTAACCAACGCAGAACTGAGAACAAAGGGACAAGAACTGTAGTTTGGGACTAACTTATTAAATATCATTAAATACAGGTACGGAGTTAGAGATACAGGATATTTTTAAGGGTTTGAGAGAGGAAGAGATAAGTAGTCCGCTATATAAATAAAACAAAAAACATAAAACAAAAAAACATAAAAACAAGAACATAAAAACACAAAAATAAAAACAAAAACAAAAAATATAAAAATAACGAAAAAATTAAAAGAGAAAAAATTTAGATGAGATCACCAGTATCGGTGATCTCAGGTTGCCCCTGGATAACGGGGGGCACGTTATCCAGGGGCGGAACGTTCTCATCGTTCTCGTATTCCCCCTCGCTCCCACCCGGTGAGCCACCGGATGGGAACGCTTCGCTGTCAAAGACAGCGGGACCCTCCTTCCGCCCCTCACTCCTTCCGGACGCCTCCGAAGAAACGTCTGAGCCGGCAACGCCAGCATCGACACCAGTCATCCGTTCCAACGACGGAAAATCGTCGGGAACGGAACGGGTCGACCTGGTGTCGAACCTGGCGAAGCGGGGAGTGAGGGCCCTTCGTCGTCGGCTCTGGACAAGGACTTCGTGAGGACTCCCCGTCTCGCTGTTTTCGATGACGTGTGGCGTTGCATCGGAAATATCAGCGTCACTGTTAGCGGGAGTAGCGACGAGGCGTCCAGACGAGTCCATGTCGAGACGAACAACGGAAATACCGTGTCTCGGTTGCGGTTGAGCCAGCTCCGCTGCGGAGCGTCCCCTGTTTGTGAAAACAGCAGAGGGGACCACCTGTCGGCTTGGTGGTGGCCCCATTGGGACTGCAGCCGCTGGTGGAGGAAAGCGGACTGGTGCGGTGTTCTGCTGGGGGAAACTCGGCCCATAGCTTTGGTATTGAGAGACTGGATTGAAGGGTCGATGTTCAATACGCGGCGTATAGCCTGGGTATTGCATATTCATTTGAGCGATAGGTTGGTTCGTGAACGAAGGAGGGTTCAAGCCAAAGGCTTGACCAGCGGCCATCTGTTGCATTTGTGGCATCTGATACTGCTGTGGCATATGAGACGGAGGTATATATTGACTGACAACACCGGTATACGGATTGGTAGCATAAGCAATACGTGGAACCGCGGAGGGTTGAGAAATAGCAGGTTCTCTTTGCGGAGCATGGAAGTTACCTCCCATATGAGACAGATTTCCCTGAGTCTGTGCTTGTCTGATAGGCGTGATATTTTGAGCAGATGTTGAAGCTCTGACTGCATTATAGCTGGTTCCCTGGCCGACGGGAGTTACAGGTAACACCTTTTGAGGCCTATTTTGTGGCGTCTGATAGGAAGCACTGGACATTCTAAGACGAGCCAATTGGGCAGTACTACCAGTGTGTTTGAGAACAGGCATCGTAGCAATTCTTCGCGCGGCGCTACGCAATCCAAGTCTCATTCCGCCGGTGAGACGACTTTCAGAGAAGCGTCCAACACCCTCCATGCTCGGTAACATTAAACATTCCGCCTTGACGATGAGAGTGTCAATCGGTTCTTTACCAGGTGTGTGTAGGATCTGTCGGTGGATTTCAGGTGTATGAGAGAACAGAACCGGAGTTCTATTGCCAACTCTATGTTGTTCCATCGAGAACTATTCTGATGTAACAATCGCCACCATTTTCTTCCGTTCGGGATCATCCCACATCATTCGAGATTTGTCCAAGATCTCACCCGGTTCTGGGAACCTGTACGGCCAGAGAGCGTTGGCTTCGTACATCTTTGCTGCGAGTCGAGCAAAACACTGGACGAGCTCGAAGAGGTCTTCGTAGAGACCGAATTCGCGTTTGGGCAGAAAACCCATTGTGGCCTCAGTTTTTCTTTGCAATGGTAACAGTAATTCGTACATTTTATCTGCGACATGTTTGGAACGTGGATCGCTAACATATTGTTCGAACCATGGCTGGTCCATAAATTGCATAAATCGGTGAGAACGCCATTGAATGGAGGCAATTTGGCGATGGTCATAGCCTTGTGAGCGGAAACAAATTAGCCAAATTCAAATATAAGAGATAGAAACTAGAATATAAAGATGTAAACATACCAGGATCGTTGAACAAATTCTCCTCCAGAGAAAACAATCCAGAGAGTTTGTCGCACAGACCCTCCCAGAACCAGCCAGTGCCTAGGCATATTTTGAAAAGAATGCGCTTGATAAATCCCGCAACAAGCAGATACTTCGAGTCGACACTGTTGATCAGACTGGCCAGTAACTCTTCAGATCCACCGCACATTTCAAGCAAGAATGCTTGCATCTCAGAATCAAGAGGATCGGCTCCAAGAGCGGAAAAGTAACGTCTCGAGTAGTCGCGAACTTCTTGTAGAACCGCCCCGAGTTCCATCAGAATCTCGTGCTCTGAGAAGACAGGACGCGCTGGAGAAGGAATTGGTGGAATCTCCTTAAGATTGGGGTAATATGGGTCGAAAATTCGACGGTTCCACAAGAGAAGAGGATCTCTATCGAAGGAAATATGTGGTCTCAAAGTTTTCCAGACGGTTTCATGTGTTTCCGGAAGAGCTTCTTGAAGCCAGTCCTTTTCTTCTACGAGAGAATCATCTGGTAGATGGCTTTTGCTGAGGATAGTGGTAGCGACAGATATAGTCTGTTCCATTTTATCGCAGGATTTCCAGAAGGTATCAGCAAGAAGTTGGAACACAACGTAGAATAATTTGCGCTGGTGCTCCATCGGTAGTTTATCCCACTCGCCGTTGTCATGACCATCCTATAGTCGAAATCAGTATCCGTTTCCAACCGATATAAAGCAGGGGTATACACTTACAGCTAGACGCTTCAAATTTGCGGCGGTGAGAACATCGTCACCAGGGGTTTGCTTGATCTGTTTGAGAATATAAAGGCGTTTATAGGCTTCGTTGAACTGTCGTCTTTTGGTTGGATCTTCTGAAGCTGCGGGCTGAACACCTGAGTCTCCATTAAGGGTAGTCTCTAGAACACTTACAGCACCAGTCTGGAGGAGTGCAGGAGGAATTTGGGAATGAAGACTTGGTGATAATTTGATTGGCATAATTTCTTGCATCATAGGAGATCCCGACCTCCCTGGTCGTCCTCGAGCTGGGTAAGGAAGTCCAGGTGGTGGTCTCATTGTTCTAAATGAGTTTCCCATGTTCATGGACTGTCCATTGAAACTGGCATTATCAGTGCGTCCAGTTGGATCTGAGAGGTAGTTTTCAAGGTTAGCACTGAACTACAAGATCGCATGCCTAATCCTATACTAAGCTGGGCTTATAGGTCTCAGAAAACCAATAGAATACCAGAATAGAGTACTTACAAGGCATAGAAGGTGGAATCATCGAAGGATGGAAAGTTGGAGCTGGATAGGCAGACATTGGTGGAGCCATTGGAATAGGAAGCTCGCTAAGTGTGCTACGACCTCCAGTGAAAGGTCTCATATTTTGCTGAGATTGATAATTAAAGCTCTGCGGCATCATATTCGGTTGCAAGAAGTTACCCGCCGCAGCGTAACCTCTATCAGGATCAGGATTGGCATTCAACCCCATTGCAGTATTAGAATACTCCATCCCAACCCAGGGTAAGGTAGGATGAATTCCGGTATTTGGATTATTGAAGTTCAATTGATGCTGGGGATCCAAGAACTTGCTACTCTTACCTGGATTTGGGAGTTGGTTCAAGGGGTAAGAATGGTGAGGGCTAGGAGAGTCTGCAGGCAGAGGTGGGTGCTTTGTCCAGTCCCAGGTGTCTCTTCGGACGAAATTAGATTGCATAGCAAAATCAGACCTTCTTCGATTTGCAGCTTGCTCGAAGCTATCAGTTTGTGATCGGACGGCAGAATCTTTCAAAGCATCTGGACCGTTGTTGAGGGCAACTCTCTGTTTTACATTCATGTCAGCAAAATTCTGAGACTTCCGAAGCATCGAGTTTAGCAAAGGGCACTTACATCATTAAGAACATTGACGAGTCTCCCTCTGATCGCATTCCCAATTGGCATATTTGCTGGGAAATCGGCAGCAGTTTCAGCTTCCAAGCTACGAGGCAAAGTAGGCATACTTTTATAGTGGTTATTCTTATTGGTGTTCTAGATATAGTTATTGGAATAGTTAGGAGCTGTATCAAGATATATCTAGCAACGAGGCTGTCCCAAGTCTAAATCACGAACGGTTTTGTACCGACGCTTAAACCAATTGACACAGTTGAAGCGCCAACTCAAGTCTACATGATGAGGGAAGGAAGAATACTTACCGGGTCGTCATTTTGCAAACCATGAGAAGCTAGCTCATCAGAGAATATCTCAAAATCAAGACTATTCGGTGGAGTCCTGGGCACGCCTGTGTACTCCCAGTTAACCGAGTTAGGTGGAGATGGTGAATAGTCCATGTTGGCTAGTTTACGGTACACGGCAATCACAGGTAGAATCTAAAAGATAGATATTGAGAGTGAGTATGAAGATTTAATTGGTAGGTTTAGGCTTGAGCTTGCGTAATTACGAGATCGGTTGAAGGTTGCGAGGATGAAAGAGAAGTGAGGTTGTAATTGTTCTCGATATCGTTGCTCGCGACTTTATATAGTTGCTAAAACGCGATGCAGACACGTCGCGCTCAGTCTGGAGAGCTTTATTTAGGGCACTCACTGACGCAATGAACATATGATGTCTACATACGGATTCAAGCCACCCGTGCCACTACCAATAGGACATCATCGGGGCTTGCCCGTGCAACGTATCCGCATACATTGAACAATAACCTTGGCTGAAGGTAATTAATGGGCATATTCTATAGCATCATAATGTCTCTTTCACATCCTAAAATCCTATCGAAAGATTACATTATATTTTATTTATTTAAAAAGAAGCACCGTATAGTATATACGCATACAAGGGTGGAAGCCCTCATTTCCTCGTTGCGTTTCTTTTGCGTTGTTTTTGTTGCATCTTGTTCAGCCCTGTCTAATCGCTACAAGACTGTCTAGTCGCTTGGCTGACATTCGTCCACCACGTTAGCAAACCAACTTTCGGCGGACTATCCGAACGCTTTACGAAAGTCATGTTCTCTCGATTGGTGGTCAATTCGTGCGAGCCCCCTTGAGGAATTGCCCTTCTCGGGTCTGAATTGCGGGATTGACCTCATAGATGGCATGCCATGGCAAACAGCATGAAGAACTGCATGCTGGTGGCAAAGCTGGTGGGGTAAATCAGCTCCAGCTAGGTTCCCCTCAGCCCCAGATGAGATTAAATTAAAAGTTCGGCATTACGATTCCCAGAACAGGATGGCAGAAAAATTCAATTGAAGCAATTCAATATATGTTCGTATCCTGTTCGAAATTCCATAAACTTGAAACTTGGTTCCGGGCTTCTACGACATTTTCCTTTGAAGCTCAGTGCTTGATTTCGAGCTTTCCTTGATCACTGTTCTCGTATCGGTGTCTCCACGCAGCCGGCAGCCCTAAGGTATTAGCCAACCGTTGACAAGCAATAGGATCCACACTATTGCGCTTTTGGCTGACGGCTCTACCAGCCTGCACAAAGCTCTGTTGTCTGACATCCGACAAGGGTTGGGGGGAAGCGAAGGCAAAGGACAGCATGCAGAGGTAAGCTTAATCTTTGGTGCTCCAACCATCTCAAACTCATATTTCGTTCAGATGAGAACCTTATGGGGTTTTCCAAGATGGCACCACGGGTTGAAAGGCTTATTAAAAGTTTAAATTTATTATGTTCAATTTTTTTTTAAAAAAAATTAAGCTCCATCGAGAACGTTCTCGTTCGTTCAGTTCGTGATCCATCGAAGCTATAGCTAATGCATTATGAGCAAGAGGGTTGTGGCAGCAGACAATTTTTGCCCCTAGTAAAACACCACTCTCGCTTGCAAACCTGCTTATATAGTGATTTCTCATCAGCCTCAAGATTTCTCTCGTAGGAAAAACTCGACGTCTTCGCCACAAGGGCAACCGTGAGCTGTCAGACTGATGGTACTTGTTGAGGAAATAAAACCCTTCGGAATAGCTTTGCTGTGCCTACGCTTTGGAATATTCTGGTGCTCGTGAAAATATCGTTCGCGAAGGCAACAATTTAAATTAAGCCTCGGGTCCGCCTGGCAAGACTGGCAACATAAAGAATTTGCGCTTCGAAAGATTCGAGAGCAGCAGCGACTGTCTGAAGCTGTCGTCCAACCTCACATTCAGCCAGCGAATCAGTCCGTGACAGAACCGTAGCCGTCATTTTCAGAAGTGCATTTGTGAACGATTGAAGTCCAGCAGTCGCAATTGTCTTCGTTGAGATCGAAAAATCCAGAAAGCCAAGAACGTTCGAACCCCTCCTGATCTAGTCTTATAGCACCTCCACTTAAGAGCCGACCAGCATAAGGGCTCCCGGGAGCTGAGCTGCAGGTTTCCAAATCCTTCAAAACCGTTATCCCCAATACCCTCAGCCTTTTTTTTGTTTCTTGTCAAAGACCCCTTTACTCGAACGGTAGTTGCCACGATACGATCTAGACAGAAACTCGTAAACGCTTCGAGAGAGACCGATAAGCGCTGAGCTCCCGAAACGTGACTTTGAACTCTGTAAGTAAGAATGCTCGTTTTTGTTTTCTGTGTTTTTTTTTTTGCTGGATGTGCCTGGCGGGTTATCTCGCGCTGCGCCTTTCGCATACGAATGATCCTTCCGTTTTACGGTGTACGGACGCTCCAGCGGAGCTTTTCTGCCGGACCAGCGATTTGGTATCGGTAGCTCTAGCATCTGCTACTTGCACCCGCGGCTAGCTTGGTTTGGGGAGCAGAGGGGAAGCTTGGGCTTATCCATTGCTACCCTCCTTGGCCAGCTTTATGTCACAGTTTTGGGTGGGAAGAGCGTATCACTGGTGCGATTGACGTATGGTTACCGGAGCTGCTGCTGTTCCTTTGGCCAGCCAGCCAGCTGGTTAGCCCAGCCGGGTAGTGGCTGTTTAGTTACTTTCCTTCTCGAGAAGGTTTTCTAAGACCTTTTCTGCTAACCTTGCTGCTTGCTAGTCTTCTTCCTCGTGAAAAGAAAAATCGGAAGAGTGAAAAGTGAACGAGAAAAAAAAAAAAAAAAAAAAAAAAGGTCGCACTTGCGTCGTAGGCGGACCCTCAGGCATAAGCATTAGAAATTGCTGCAGGACCGGACAGACTCCACCACTTGGGTAAAAGCACATTCACCCAGCAGCGGTGCACCTCCAAGCGAGCACCGAGAGAGAGATAGCTAGCTGTCTCTTCAGTAGCGGTTATCGAGCTAAGTCGAACGAGCGCCGGGCTGAACGAGAGGGACATTTCCCACCAGCGTTCCTTATTCCTCTCCCACCTCCACACCACCACCGCCCAACCACACCGCCAGCCAGCGTCCAACCAACCCTCACTACCACCTTTCCTCTCCCCTTCTTCCTCCTCTTCTTCTCCTCTTCTCCTCTTCCTTTCCTTTCCGAAATGGACCAGGTGAATTCTCGTCTCAAGAAGCTTGGATTCGCCCGCAAGTCGTCTACAAATAACAGCCCTCAGCTCCAGCCCTCGGCCTCCCAGTCCTCCCTCCACCAGCAGCAGCCCGCGCGGCAAACACCCCCTCCGCAGCAGCCAAACCCTCTCGGCCGGCCTCCTTCTTATACCGGAGCCCCTCAAGCTGGGCCTACCCCGCCAGCACAGAACCCATTCCCGCCTCAGGGCCAACCTCAACAACAACCTTCTCCCCACAGCGGCCAGACATCACCACCCGCCGGCCCGCCAAACAATCTCGCCCAGCAGCACCAGCAGCAACAGTCTCCGCCGCCTCAGCAGCACCAGCAGCAGCAACCGCCTGCCAACATCCGGCCTCCGCTCCAACAAGGCCCGCCTTCTCAGGGACACCAACAAGGCCCTCCTCCAAACCTCCAAGGCCCTCAAGGTAGAACAGGCTCCCCAATGCCTCCTCCGCCTCATCCAAACCAGTACGGGCAGCAGCAGTTCCCGCCTCCGATAAACACACAGCAGCAGTATGGCCGTCCTCCCGTAGGACCTGGTGTGCCCTATCCAGGACCTGGCGGCCAAGCTCCTCCGTACGGTCAAGGCCATCCTCCTGGACCTCCTGGAGGTTACCAACACGGTCCCGGCGGCCCTCAGGGACATCATCCAGGTCAGCATCCTCAACAATACCCTGGGCAACCAGGTGCAGTCGCACAAGGACCTCCTCACGCCGCCGCGCACGAAGCCCCGGGTGGTGGAAAGAACACTTCACAGCTCATTGTCGGCATTGACTTTGTAAGTCCTACGTTCTCCTGCTCTTTCGCGTCTCCGCACACCTTTCCTGTTTTTTTTAATTACTATTTTTTGGATGGTGGTCGCTTCCATCACGCTCCCGAGTTGTCATCCTTTGAGAAATTTTGGGTGTGTCTGATATCACATCACAAAACCCCACTTTGGCCGCTTTTACTCAGCCGCACGTTAGAGAGCGCTGCAACCCAAGATCACTCGCTGCTGGAAATATCCGAAACCATCTTACCAATAGTCTTCCAAATCATAACTAACGCTCGTTTTCTATTTTCTGCTCCACAGGGAACTACATTTTCGGGTGTGTCTTTCGCCTTCATAACGGGAACTCAAGAACCAAAGGTGGACATTATTACCGAATGGCCTGGCGCTGGTAACCAGACTAAGCAAAAGGTAAGATCACGTTTTTTCTTCGCCACAACAACCCAAACGCCTACTAATAACAACTATGATAGATTCCTACGGTCCTCTACTACGATCAATACCAAAAGGTAGTCGGATGGGGTTCCGATATTGCCGATGCTTTGGCGCCGACCGGCTATCCAAAGGCTGGTGTCCAAAAGGTAATTTCTTTCTTTTTATGGTGCTATATTCTAAATATATCAGTTTCCACCAGATGGCTAATATTTTATATACAGGTCGAATGGTTCAAGCTCCAGCTTATGGCCTCGGGCAACACTTATATTGACCCAATCAACCTGCCGCCTCTGCCACCAGGCAAGTCGGAAATCGATGTTGCCGCAGATTACCTCTTCAAACTCCGCCAGGCTATGCGAGCAGCCCTCCAGAAGACTCTCGGTGAGGTTTTCAGCAGAGAAGAGCGCAACATCAAGTACTTCTTGACCGTCCCTGCTATCTGGAACGATGCAGGCAAGGCCGCCACCAGACAAGCTGCCATCCAGGCCGGCTTCTTACGAGACGCCAACGACAACAGACTCACCTTGATCACAGAACCAGAAGCCGCCGCCATGTTTTGTTCGAAGGCCGGTCTGCTCAACCTCAAGATCCACGATGCTGTGCTCATCGTCGATTGCGGTGGTGGTACCGTCGATTTGATCGCATACGAGGTCGAAGAAGAAGTGCCATTCTCCGTCGCAGAGTGTACCGCCGGTTCTGGTGACAGCTGCGGTAGTACAGCTCTTAACCGTAACTTCTCGAATATTCTGCGTGCCAAGATCCGAAAGATGAAGCTGCCGGACGGCTCCAAGACTGCCGGCAAGGTCTACGCCAAGTGTATCATGGACTTCGAGAACAGAATCAAGGCCGATTTCCGAAACAACGGACAGAAGTGGGCTATCGATGTCGGCATCGAGACTGATTTCCCTGAGGCAGCGATCGAGGAAGGTTACATGACTTTCAGCAACGAGGAGATTTTGCAGTGCTTCGAGCCTGTCGTCAACAGAATTTTGGAGTTGGTGAGGAATCAGATCATTGCCATCCAGGCGCAAAACAGACAATTACAGGTATTTTACAACTCCTAAATCCGATATATATGTAAAGAAAACTTAGGACATATAACTAATACGGCGTTTATCTAGAACGTCCTCGTTGTCGGTGGTTTCGGTGCTTCCGAGCATCTCTTCCAGCAAATCAAGCTTCACGTGCCACCACAGTTCCAGAGCAAGGTCGTCCGTCCTATGGACTCCGTGGCTGCTATCTGTAAGGGTGCCGTCACAGCTGGTGTTACAGAGCGTGTGGTCACCTCCCGTGTCGCGCGTCGCCACTACCTCATGGCCACTCTTCAGCCGTTCAAGGAGGGTCACCACCCAGAAGCCTACCGTGTGCCATCCCTCGACGGCAAGGACAGATGTAAATACACCCGCCAGATCTTCGTCAGCAGAGGCCAGAGAGTCAAGATTGGCGAGCCGGTCAAGGTTTCCTTCTTCAGACAGGTCGCGCCCGGTGCGACACTTATGTACGAGGATATCCTGTACGCTTGCGACGACGACGTCTGCCCGGAATACACCAAGGATTCTCGTAAGTTTTCACAATCCCCGGTTAATATCTTTCCTTTATATACAGATTACTAATATGATATGGGCAATCCAGGTATCAAGGAAGTTGTCACTCTCACGTCCGATCTTAGCCGCAAGAACTTGGAAAAGGACTTTGAGCGCATGGATACGCCGCAGGGAACCTTCTACCGTGTATACTTTGATATCTACCTGACACTGGACGGTTCCGAGTTCAACGCCGAGCTTGTGTGCCAGGGCGAGGTTATGGGTAGATGTTCTGCCAAGTTCCGTTAAAGATGGAGTATGCGTGTAGTTGTAAACAAAAAAAATAATATTAGAGGGGAGCCGAAAAAAAAAAGTAAGAAAAATAAAGTAAGTAAGGTATACGGCCAGGCGGTGGAACAATTAAGGAGGCTTATTTTTTAAGGATAATATAGTAAAGGGGTTTCTTCTTCCTTTTTTTCAGTTCACATCTTTCTCTTTTCTTTTTTTTCACTGTTACGTTTTTTTTGCAACTACTTCGACTCGCTATTGCGAAGTTTAAACACCGCGTGGAGAGCGTGAAGCACCGGGGGTCGTCACGACATATGATATCCCTGGGTGTTCTTTCCTATCGCCGGGTTTCTTCCTTTGGTCGTAATTCCGGGTTTTTTTTTTATATTTCATTTCTCTTTCTCTTCTCTTTTGTCTCTCATTGTCTCAAACCCACCCATTTTCTCAAACCAAAGCAATGCATGTATGGACAAATGGTTTTTTTTTCTTTCTATTTCTTGAATTTAGCAAATGATATACGAATGAATTTACACGAAGCCTCGGCTCGAGCTGCGAGTGGCGTTCTCGCAGCTCGGCTCGCTAGTTTTCTTGAGAAAGTTATAATTATAATTAACTATGTAGACGATACGGCGAGATGTGAATGTGAATCAGAGGAATATGCGGTGGCGAATATATTATAGTTGGAGAGCAGTTAGATCCATGGGATGATGCTTTTTTTGGGTCACGTTGTGCAGCAGCAGCAGTGGGCGGGCTTTTCGAGTTTTTCCTGCAAGGGTTTATTTTGTGCGGGGCTTAAGCGTAAGATCTGTATCGTCGCGATATATCAGGTACAAGAAAAACCGGATATCTAAACTAACCGGGCTCCGGGCTTAATTAAGGGCGAGCAAATTAGAAAAGCTTGTTTTCACAATGTGCATTTGTACATTCGTACATATGTATGTATGTTCCGGGAAATCTATGGCATCATTGTACTGATGTTCATCTTTTTTTAATCTAATTTCCCGGGTTTCGTATGAAGTGGTTGAATATGTATGTATGTATGTGTATATTGTGCGGGCTGCGGCTGTATCTGTATCCATTGATAGCAGCATCGTGCAGGTTGTTATAAGTTAGGTTGGTTAACGACTAAAGTCTTACTTATGTATGCTGCAGTGCGGCTTTAAAATTAAAGGATCGAAGAGGTGAAAAAGGGCAGCGAAAAACATGATTTCTCGATAGGGAAAAATCTCGGCCTTCCGGTTCGTGCATGCGTGCATATGGATGGGATGGGAGGGTGTAAAGTAGCTCTGGAGGGAGGGGGCTGAGTAGGACCAGGTGCATCAAGCCGAATGGAACAGCTGCAGCATTGGCTTGTTTCTCGCGGTGGTCTGGATTATGTGTTGGGGGGAGCTAGCTAATCGAGCAGCTCTATCTACCCCTCACAGAAAGAGAGCTAAGAAGGTTGATGTGATGTTGTTTTCCCCACGGAGGGATTAAAGCGAACATTTATGAGCTATTCTTGTCCCTGGTACGTACGAGCAAGGTCCGGTGCAGGGTCCGGGTGCGAAGAAAAAATTTTCCCTCTTCTATCTCTTGATGTCGATTAGTTTCTCGGTTTGGGGAGGGGTTTTTCAGGATTTGTGAGTGGAGAAGTAGAAAAAGTGGCAGATCAAGCTTTCGAGGTTTTGAAGCCTTGTTTTGCATATTGGATAATATGGATGGATGCAGCGAAAGACTCCACTGATGGATCCTGATTTTTTTGTCTTCTTGAAGCTAAGAAAGCTAGCGCGGGTTCCTGAGGATGAGGCTGACAGCCCCGTTGATATTTTGCTTGCATTTTGCTTTGTTTGCCCATTGAGTCCCGGTGAGCAGAGTGGGGAACGGGTGGGTGTTTTTTAAATCAGTCGACTTGGAAGATGCGATGCACGTAAGTATGTATGTATGTAGGTATACATACATGTGCCCACCGCCGGATGAAGAAGCGTTTTAGTAATGCGATTCGGGTCCAGATGCGGCGGACCCTGATGATGGAAAATTCTATTTTTGCGCACGCAGCTGTGATCCCGTCTCTGTCGCTGTGATATCGCCGTGGTGGTAAAATTTCTGATATGATGATACGACTGACTAAGGCGTGAATAACGGAACCGACCTGACCTGGCGATGAGGTTTATTAGCCGCTCAGAGGGACGTGGGCATGTATGTCTTGTCATGTCATGTCTTTGTACCCGGGCTGACGGCAGGAACGACGAGACAGGACAGAGATCCTCTTCCTCCCCTTTCACGTACGTCCGTTACACTGACCCGTTCGCGATCGGATTCTCTGATTCGAATTGATTAAAACTGGCGAGGCCAATGGGCTCCGTTTCGCTATTTGGAATCTCCGCGCTCTCCACCCCCCGTTTTCCTGCCCCTCCTTCCTATCTCTCGTCCCCTCCTTTCTCCCAGCCAACACCGCTACGTTTCAGCAGCTGGTTAGTTAGCTAGCAGGCGAGCTATTCGCACGGTGACGGTAGCACTAAGTCGAGCTAAGCACGTAACGTACCTACATACCAGACCTCCATTGCACTTACGCACGTACGGTACGCACATTGCCGACTGGACTCACTCAGGAGAGCGGGCATCCTCAGGCATCTTCTTGCTTAGTAGTGCTCCTTTAAGCCTTAATCCCCGCGCCCTAATTCGCTGCACAAGCCCTTTTTTTATACCGACGATTGCAGCAATTCGACTCGATTTTCGGGGGGGCTTCGACTGGAAAATAAACGTGAAATAAGAATAAAAAAAAAATAATACGAGTAAGATACAGAATAGAAGAATAAAACAGGTAAGTAGCTACCAGGAGCACCGCACCTCCGTCCCTCCTTCGCCATGCCCGGGCCCATCTCGTCCTTCTTCAACAACCACAAGCAGAACCGCTCCGCGACGGCTCTGCCCACCGGAAACAACGTCTCGTCCACCTCTCTGCCCTCCCCTCACCAACCTCAACCTCACCTCCAACACCCGCAGCAGCTCCAGGCCGGCCCGCCCGTCCACCAGCAGGAGTACCAGGCCTACTCGCCCCCGCCCGAGTCGCTCTCCGCCCAGCAGCAGGCCGCCCTCCAACAAGCCGTCCAGCAGCAGCAGCAGCAGCAGCTCCAGCAGCACATCCTCCAACAACAGCAGCAGCAACAACAGAATCAACAACAACAGAACCAGAATCGCGGCCCCGCACGACACTCGTCCGTCTCCGGCCCTCCGCCCACCTCGTCCTCCTCCTCCCACCAGCAGGAGACCCTCCCCTACCTGCCCGCCGGTCTGATTCGCCAGTCCAGCGGTGCGGCTGAAAGTCAGCAAACGCTGGTGCCCGATAACAACACCTCGGACGCCCGGTCCTACTCGAGCACCACCTCGAGCAGCACCGCATACGAGCAGCAGCAGTACCACCAGCTCCACCACCAGCTCCAGCAGGGTCCCGCTGGTGACGTCCCCGCGTCTGCCCCCGTCCCAGCCAAATCTACTCTGAGAAAGCCTCTCCAATCAAAGGAGACCTCCTCCAGCAACCCCCTCAGCGGTTTGTTCCACCGCAGCAGCAAGCACGACCAGTCTCAGGACGGCTCCTCCTCCTCCTCGTCAATCGGCAGGAGACTCTCCACCCGCAAGTCAAACCCTTCTCCCCAGCAGTCTCCCAATATCCCCCAGCGGGTAGACGAGAACAAGCACTACATCCCTGAACCTGTCAAGTCTCCCCGCCCTCAGAGCCTGCTGCCCCCCGCTCCCACTCGCGAGCAAGTCGAAGCTCTCCGCGGTCTCAAGAGGTCAGACACCGACGCTCCCGCCTATTCGCAGCAGAACCGCCCTCCCTCGATTGTCAGTCCGCTCGCTCAGAGCCCCGGCCAGCCTCAGCCTTATTATAATATCGCTACAGGCCAGTACGGAACTGACCCAGCTCATTCACAACAACAACAGCAGCAGCAGCAGCAGCAGCAACAGCAAGGTCCACCAAAGACTCCTAATCTGCAAAACCCTCAGGGCCAGCGTCAACCGCCCCCTCAGCAGCAATATCCAGGCCACAAAAGTCAACCTTCGCAGCAGCAGATCAAGCCCCCGCAAACTGCTCCCTTTGCCAGAAGCTCTTCTGATCTATCTGCTTTGGAAATTAACACAAACCACCCAGGTGCTGCTCTGACCGCTCACTCTCCAAACACCAACGCTCCAGTCAGCCCTGGAACTTCCGTTCATACCGTAGACACAATGTCCGGAAACCCACAGTCGGCAGCAGCTGACGGACGTGCCACGCCCACCGGTAAGCCCGAGGGCAATGGTGGCTCCGGCGCCGCGACTGGCCATGCATCTGGTATGCCACCAGGCCATGTGCAAGCTCTCATGACCGAGTTTGATGTTTTGCGTAAGTTACCTTTTTTTTATATCTATATTTATATCAATTATGAAAAATGGTGGATCTAATTTACGTCACATAGAAACTAAATACCGCAAGGTCAAGAACCTCTATTTTGACCGCGCGGCGGAAATCGAGCGTCTGCAGAACACCATGGCTAGCCAGCGCATGGCGCTCTCTCGCACCGCCCTCGACGATAACCAGTACAGCTCCCGCTTCGAGCGACTCGACGGCGCCATCAAGAACTTGGCCTTCGAGATCCGTCAGTCGTGGAAGGTTATCCCCGGCTGGCTGCAGCCCGTCGTCAACCCGGGAGCTGAATTGAAGGGCGGCCGAGAGATGACCGTCGTCGGCCGAGCAGCCATCAGCCGCTGGGTGGTGGACGAGATCCTGGACCGCTACTTCCACCCTGCGCTTGATGTTGGCATCAGCTCGACCCTCAAGGGCATCGAGAATGGCATCCGGCGGAATAGTCCCCAGCCGCAGAGTATCGAGGAAGACGATAATCTGAGCCACAAGGTCTGCCAGTGGCGGATGAGCACCATTGACGGTGTCAAGCCCATTATTGACGGGCAAACGGGGCGGGATAACGTGAAGAAATTGAAGGAAGGGCTGGAGGAGAAGTTGATGGCCAGCTTGGCGATGCATTTGAACGAGCCGTTGCCCGCGGGGTTGCCTGGCGGTGTGGCGACGATTATCGAAATCAGCATCGGCTTGTTGGAGAACTTGCCGATGGAGAGCCGAGACGTGAGGGTCTGGTATCCGCTGCCCGGCGAGAAGTTTGACGGCGTGTTTATGCGCGGGGAGACCGGGCTGCAGCCGTTGCTTGCCGTGGAGGGCGATAAGGCCGCGATTCTAGTGGACGGCATGCCCGTCTCCCAGGTGGACAAGCAGGGTAACACCCCGCCGCCGCCGCCGAAGGACGATCCCGGCTTGCACCCGTCGAACAGCGTTAAGGGCGGGGATACGGCGAAGAAGCCGAGCGTGTTCAAGGGCATCAAGGGCAAGATTACGGGGGCGACAGGCGGTTCTTCCGCGCAGCCTCCGCCGCCGCAGCAGGTGGCACAGAGTCAGCCAAATCCGAGCCAGACGAGTTTGGCGGATCCCACGGCGAAGCCTGAGAATTCTGTTACCAGCCCAGTGCCGCAGAACCAGCCCGGTTTGGAGAAGGTTAGAGTTGCTGGATTCATGGCTGTGGAGGTCAGAGGGAAGAGTATTTTGATCAAGGCTCCTGTTTGGACATAAATATGGATTATATGGTATCATAGGCCTGTATTTTGTGAGAAGGGGGGTATATAGTTGGTAGTCAAAAAAAAAGGTAGGGAAGTAAAGCAAGCCTGCATGCATGCATTGGTGAAGAGTGTGTTTACACAAGCAAACAAAAAAAACGGGGGGACCATTGTGAATAGCATGGAAAGTTTCTTCTATCGAGGGTTTCATTTGTTGGCATTTTTTATTATCTTACGAAAGTGTTCTTTTTCATTTTTCTTCTCTTCAATTCTCTCCATCCTCTTTTTTTTCTTTCTTATTTTCTTCTTATTTGATATATCTTCTTTTTTGATGTTGGTAGTGTCTAAACCATTCCTATTGACGAAACGAGCTCCCATTATCGAATTTTGCGATATACACTCCTACTACGACTATTCATATGTCGTCGGGTTTTTTAAATTCTTCCTTTTTATTTTATTTTTTCTGTTTTATTTTATTTTTCGATCTTTGTATACGGAGAACATTCGCTTGGTCATACATCCTCCTTAGTTAATACATAGTATTATCGCTGCAGTGTGTAGCGAGTTCAAAAACCTAAACCTATTCTCAAAACCATCACATTGTAGGGTTTCCTTCTGGGTGAATAAGGCGGCGGATGTGCCGGAAGTATCAGATAAGCTGTGACTGACGGGTGGATACTTTGGATAAATATGGCATATTTTTGCGGGTCATCTTGATTCCTTTACCACAGCCAGCTTCTGAAGTAGACTTTCGATATGACGACTGGTTTGCGAGACAAATGACGACCCACCGGATATTTGTGACGATAATTTATATTCATTTATCCGCTTGTGGGCTACAGATCCTTTCGAGATGGGCTTTGATGTTATTATTATACGGGATACCTTACCCTTCGTTTCCTCTTTGCGTTTTCCTGACAAATATCGCACGCTCGCGTGGTGTCTAGCTCGAGTTGTAATTCTGCGCCTGTGATTTTTATTTCTTCTCGACTAGCGGTAGAGTCTCCGGTGCGGGATATCTTCGGAAGAACAGTGGGGATGTTTGGGCAGATGCAGAGTTTCACGCGGGGACGGCGGTGGGGGAGGTGGATGTGGTCTGTGACGGTGTGGCCGCAGAGGGGGAAGTGGACGGTGTGCGTGTGTGGGTATGTTGGGAGGAAGTTTGAGGGGAGGGGGTAGGTTGATGTGCAGGTATTGGATGGTTTATATTGGTCATGTGATGGGTTACTTGTATTCTGTTCTTCTCGAATGAGGAGGGAAGATCTAGAAGGCTCGTGGTGGCAAGGTTGAGATATGCAGGACGGCGTAGGGTTTTCAGTTTTCACGAGACTTGTACTTGTGACTCTAGGCTGATACAACGGCGATGTTGACAGCGAAGCATTGCTGCTGCTGCTGCTGCCTGGATGTTTCTTGTGGCAAGCGAAGTCCTGCAGCTGTAGAAACGCAGCTGCAGGATTTATGTTCATCGGAATTTTATGATATCGGTGGCGGTCGCCGGAGCGGGCTTGGGAAGCTTGTTTTGGAAGAGGCTGAGACTTGGGTGCTGCGGTGGCTGCGTTAGAGCCTTCTTGCTGTGCGTACGTGTGAGAATCCCACGGCCGCGGCTGGCGGATTCCTAAAAGGGCGGGATCGATAAGGCTATCGATATCGGGGTATTGTTGGGGGCCATCGGGGAATAAGAATGGGGGGTGTAAATATAAATCCTTACATGGTGTCAACGAGGATCCGTATCTGGAGGTCGGCGCAGGGGTAACTTTGGTCGGATGGTCGTACAGGAATCGCCAGCCTTCTTCGTCTTCTTCTTCCTGACTGCGAATGTCGTGTCTTACTGCATCCGTGGTTGGGAGATATGTTGCGGCACCGAATATAAAGGCATCCGTGGTATCGAGGCTGGATAGGTCAGTGTCGAGAGGCTCGTGTTTCAGACGTGCAGAAGGGGACGGTTGTTGGAGAATTCGTGTGGGTTTCGCCTCTTTCATCCTCGCCTCTTCTGCGATCGCAGATCTAGATTCCGCTTGATGACTGTTCACGGTGGCTAGGTTGATGGGAGAAACGGAAGATTCCGATCTCGAGGCTGAAGGATAGGAATCACCGATGTCTCCTCGAGAGGCCACGATGAAATTTTTCACGAAACCGGTTTCGTGAGGACCCCGAGTACGCGAGTGGCGAGAGCGATGCCGAAGAGGTTTCCTGCTAGCTATCGCGAGTCAGATATCAAATATCAGTAAACTTCTGCCTAGATTTTGATAGCTGAGACTTGGCTAGTTTGGAGATTCACTCAAGATTTGGAACTTGGAAGTGTTGGATTTAGGAAGGATGTGTGAGTTGATCTAGGAATGATATTGTATCGATGTTTTTGTCGATTCTGCAAGTTTACTGATTTGCGAAATTTTTGAGTCTTCGCAACTTGTTTTCTTTTCTAATTTGTATTCTTGATTTTCGATTTGATCGATTTGCCGTCTTCTTGTTGTGGCTTTCTACGTAGCCGTTTTATGAATTTGCAGAATATTGGGAGATTCCATCTGATACGAGCCGTTGGAGTTGAAAACAGTCAATAGTCTGCTGAGGCGATGATACATTTCAAGAGAGACGTCGCAAACCAATGGCGAAGCAGATGCGAGACGGGAAAGTATCTACAGCTTCGTGACGAGGCCTGATTACGTAGCGTTATCGAATATAGTTTTGCATGCATGCATGTATACAAAGAATACAAGTTTTACAATCAACAAAACGGTTACACAATAGCCGAGCCTCGAGCTCCACCATATCGCGATCGCTGGCTGCAAGGCTGTGTGACGATAATCTTGCAAAACTCGCTTTTAGGCCCTCGGATCCCTGGAAACCTCCAAAAATACACCTAAGAGCTTCCAACCATGGCAGCAAGTTCCTCAGCGCAAGATATTGCCTTCTTCACGATTAGCGCTGCGAATTCCGCGTACGCCTCTTCCTCACCTCCTCCTGTAGCCACCTTCTCAACATCACCTTGATGTCTTTCTTTGGCTCTTTCCAGTATTCCCAAGTATTCTAACCTTCCGGGTTCTTTCTCGTCCCCAGGTACCGCTACAATACCTAACTCTTTCATCAAAACACCACTCAAGATAATCCTACTCATCTCTTCATTCCCTACAATGAACGGGTGGATGTGAAGAAATTCACAAACAAGCCACGCAGTAAGTGCCAACGGGTCGGACACTGTACTTTCACCGGAGTCCTTCGCCTCCGTGTGGTCCATAGCTAACTGTGCGTGGTAGGAATATATCAGTTTCGACATGTACATCCCCACCGCAGCAGGATTAATCGATTCCCGTCGCTGCCAGCGAATACCGTCTAGCCATCTTTCTTCCATAGGAGTAGTAGCAGAGTAAACACTGCTCGTGGGACGGTCAGGTTGAGGAACCGGATCCGTTGGTACTTGTGTTGGTTCTGCGGTATCAGCCATTGCGTCGTTAGCTCGAGTGACGGGGACTACGCGGTAATCTCTGTACCATCCGCCGAATTGCTCCCATGTTTTGTTATCTACGGCTTCGTGATCTTTGACTAAAATCCTGTGGGTTTCTTTTACCAGATCTTGGGTGAGTTCCCCGTTCTCGATGAGATTTTGAGTGAAATACACTAATGCGTTAGTATGGTGTACTGTTCTTTCCCGGCCGCGGAGGACGGTAGCGAATTCAGCAGCGCGTCCTTGTTCTGTTATCGTTTCCAGCTCAGAACGGTACCCTGCCGTGTGTGGGAGATTGAGCTCGGTTATCCCTGCGCCCGTGAAGATTGAGTGGCATATTCTGGTGGTGGTCGCGAGATCCGTACCGGACTGCGAGAGATATGTGCTCCCGTGGATTAGTCGGGTTAATAAAAGGGAGACAAATACTTCTAATCGGAAAGTGGAGATATTAAACAGGTTGACGTCGATTCGGCGGAACAGGTCCGTGAGTTGGTTGTAGTGACTGAACGCATTCTCAAGGTACGGCTCCGGGGCATCGTGGATAGGGGACGGGTGTAAATGCAGAAATCCTTGGGAAATACGCGTTTCCGAAAGAGTTCTAATGTGAATTGCTAATGATGATATGAAGGAGGAGCAATCTGGCGCCGACGAATCAAATATCATAGAACCGGGAGTTGGGAGGGATATTGACGAGGGCTGCGTGGGCGGTGGATTAATCGGTGTCGGCGGGGTAGCGATGGCTGGAAGAGACGTTCGTCTTGTTGCACCTGATAGGATCTTTGACCGGACTGACTCGTATTCGGACGCCATGACCAAACTTGGGCGCTCAGAATGTGAAGCGGTTAGTAATCGCTGAGATGAGTGTTCACTAACACGATTGTTGTTATCATGATCTATGGCGGCTACGACCGGTAAAATCTAAGTTTACCCAGTGAGTTGTAACTTCTGGGAGAGAGCAGATTGAAGCGATATCGATATCGATATCGATGAACCCAAATGAGCTCTATTCTGACGATCTTCTCGCCTCGCCACGCCGTTAGAATTCATTTGCGCCAACGAGCTACATTCTGAAAGTATGATCCCGAGAGCGTGAAAAGAGGCACAGGCACGAGTGTTTGAGTAAACTCCTGCGTAATCTGACATGTGGATTGTGAGACAAAGTGAGAAAGCGTAGCAGGCCTGTATGGATCCGTCCGCAACACAGCTGGATGTTGTTGCATTTTGGGTTGTGCCCAATCAGGACGGACGGCTTTCTGCGTCTGCATGCGTTTCCAAAATTGCGACACAGGCCAAAATCAGTAACGTTACGAGTGCGTCGACGGCATGCAGAGTGACCTATGGAGCATAGCTCGCCCACCTTTTTGCCTCTCTCGCGCCTATCGTCACAGGCTCCAATTCAAGGTTGCGGGCTACAAGAAAAACCTTGTCCATGAGCCTCGTACTGACAAATTCAGCGTGTCGAAGGACCCACACTCGATTGCTAAATATGTAACGTTAGGCGTCTTGGCGCGCCCACGGCAGTCGTTGCCTGACAGATGGTTGGATGAAAACCAGAAACTCTATGAGGCTCATCCGGCTAACGAAAGAAAATAATGGGTTTGCACGGAAACTTGTGAATAATCGGTTTCTGGAGTCGGCCGGTACAGGTCATCATCTGGAGTCCGGTCTACAGGAACAGGTTCGAAACACCACCAGCACACTCAGGGCAGGGTTAGGATTTTTTTTCCCTTTACCCCAATTCGAGGCTGTATACTACAGTCAGCCTTTGGAGAAGGCGACGATGTTGCCTGCTACGCTGCTGCGATGATGATGCACTTTGGGAGAGAAAACATAAATTCGAAAATATACCCCGAAAGACATTGATCGCCACAGAACGGCGAGCTCTAGGTTGCAGCTTTTGTTCTCTCTGTTCGGGTTGCGGAGTGATTTTCTGCGGCCGGGCAGGCGGGATTCTCATAATTTTATACCTCTGCAGAGTTTCCGTCAAACGGTCGCTTCGACGGGATGTGCAAGATATTGATCGTGTGTTTCCGTTTCGCTCGCTCGGTACAGGTACCTTTTTTAGCTTTCTCGCCCGAGGCTTTGAGTGGGATGATGCGGTACTCCACCAAAGGATCCCCTCTCTTCCTGAGCAGGCTGGCTCCTTTCGCCGTGTCCGCGGGTCAAGCTCGTATCCTATCCCCTGGTGTCGACACGAAAGGGTGCCCTGCAGACTTTCGGACCCCAAACCCTGGCACCCTCCCACAGTCAGGCTTCTGATGGGGGTTTTTCTGATCTCGGATCCCCAGTCTGCCATGGCGCTAGAACCGCCCTTCAATTTTCCTGTATAATTATCAGCCTCCCCCTCTTTTATTTTTGCCTATTAATTCTAGTTTGCTCACTTTTCCTTGCAGAATCGTTCTCCGAAGAAAACTATAATACCCGGATATCAGTTATTTATTATTATTAAATGTTTCGAGAAGGAATTTGAATAAGAGGTGGGAAGTCTCTCATCCATCGGCCGACTTTTTTCCCTCACGTTTTTTCTTTGCTTGCTTGCCTGTATCAATCGGCCGGGGCGTTTGCAGCCGTGAGTAATCATATTCGGTCAGCAGCGAGCCGAAACCTTGCAAACCCCCTGAGGAACACTCCCCAACCAAGAAACTTGGTTCTGGTAAAGAAAAGAGAATCGGGACTCGCCCAGAAACAAGCAGCAATCGAGCTGCTCGATAAGGTCGTTCGGTCGTCGGTTCGCGATCAACGAACACTTTGGTACCTTACGGATTCTTATTTTATCTTCGACTGCATACAACATACAATACATATACGAAATAATATACCGACATGGTGGCTATATCCTCTTTATACCGCAGCAGTTCAATACTGTTGGCGGCTGCGAGTTGCTTAACGACGGGCGCGGACGCCGCTTCTGTTTACGAGCGGGCGACGGATTATGTTAGTAGAAGCGCGAAGCTGGTGAAGAGAGTCGCAACCGATCCTGTACTTTTTAAATACAGCGTAAGTTATTTATTTTGTTTACTCACCCTTCTTTTGACAGCTGCAGTTTCATGCAGGTACATGAAATTTTTATTGTTTCGATTGAATGGCATTGTTGACGTTAGGTTATTGTTTGTCTATTATAGGTTCTTCGTTACGCCTTCTACGTCAACCTCGAGCTTGGATCGCGAGAAGACTCCGTTAACGTGCGGCTAACGGATCAACCATGGTTGTGGGTCGGATCTGAGAAACCTACGAATTGTAGTCGAGATTTAAGCCGAAATAATTATCTCCAATGCGTCTACGTGGATTGGTCGGGTCTTTGTAAGTTATATCTGTTCCCTCAAAAGGCGACTTTGCGGCCGACCGTGTAGATCGTGGATCGCTAACACTTTGTAACTCAGATAACCCAAGCAGATCCACGAGTTTTAGAAATGTCTCCAACGCCATCCTCAGTCTGTCCCAATCTGATGAGACTAGGTTCACGAGAGGATACTACGGAACCGACACGGTGAAGTTCGGACAGACGTCGCTGGACAATGTTTACATCGGCGTTGCGGACAACTTTACACAGGCGCCCGAACTGGGAATCGGTGTTTACGATAATGATAGACAGACGTTCCCAAGTTTTATGCAGTTCCTCTATCAACAGAATGAAATCAAGTCTTTGGCACACGGTCTCTATTTCGACTGGATGGGTATGTTTCTCGCGATGTTCACCATATCGATCAACTGACAGTATGGATGGCTAATACGATGTGTAAAATTATTAGAGAAAAACCAGAGTTATCTGAACTTCGGATCCGTTGATACGGAAAAATACGAGGGTAACCTTGTGACCTTTAATGCTTCGAGTTCTGGCGAGATCACAACCGTCGACCTCGTCAGCGCGGCTTTCGGATCTCCTGGGAACATGAAAGAGCTCACGGCCGTCAAGAGCCTCAGAGCTAATATCGAATTTAGTACCAGCCGCCTCTCTCTTCCTGATACCGTTATCCAGGGCATCGTGGACACAGCTGGCGCTCAATACGACGACAACTGGGGTGGCTATCTCATCGACTGCTCAATGCGAGACTCGGATCTGGCCTTTGAGTTCCGTTTCGGTGATACCAACATCACCGTCACGGCCAACCATTTCATCCTTCCAGCCTTTGGCGTTCTCGGCTATCGCTATCAGTTGAACGGACAAGATGCGTGCTCCTTGCAGCTTAACCCCATGAGCAAGTACAGCGTTGCTACAAACCTTGGCTACGAGGCCGTGCTTGGTACCCCGTTCGCCAGACACACCTACCTTGTTCACGACTATGGAAACCGACAACTTAGTTTTGCACCAGTGAAGTTTAACGCTACTGCCGTCAACATTGTCGAGCTCGACTCTCGCGGTGTAGCGCCACTATACTCCGAAATCCCCAGTCCAACCCCAACCGACACGCCGACAGATTCACCGAGCCCACAACCAACAGGAGGAACGACCACCAGCAAAACCAACACCGGCGCCATTGCTGGCGGCGTCGTTGGTGGTGTCGCTGGCCTCTCTGGTATCGCTCTCCTCACTTGGTTCATGATGAAGAGAAGAAAGAATCAAGAAGCCAACCTACCGCCTCCACCACCAATGATGCATCAACCAGGAGGCCCACCACCGCCCGGCCCAGGCCCTCAGACCAACTATAGCCACGTACCAGCGTATGATCCTACTAAAGGGGTTGGGGCATATACCGTTCCTCAAAGACCTGTCAGCGAACTTCCGGCTCAGGCGCCCGCGTACAACTGGAGCGGCCAGACATCGCCAGGTGGACATCCGCAGTTCGGTGCTCCTCAGGTTCCTTATCAAGAGAACGTGGCGCCGTATAACTACAGCGAAGCACCGGGAAATCATACTTTTGCACATGAGCTACCCTCCTCGAACAACTACCGGTAATAATACGAGGTTCTCGGAGTGAGGGGTAATTGGAAGGCGGGATGGCGTAGGGAGGATAATATCCGGACGGTTGGTATTTATTATTCTTTATTTTGACGATAGCGATTTTGAGATTCTGTTCCTTCACGTGTATATACTTTTAGCCATATTTCATCGTAGTTTATAAATGCTTTTGTTTGAGTAGATACCATGCACAAATTTGAATTTACAGAATATATTTCCATACACTTTTTCCATATATCCCCGTGATAAGCCATAAGCCTGTGCCACACGAGCACTCCGTTTAAGGAAGTCGAGTCGAATGAGCACTAGAGCAATAATTTGCTACTTTGGATTTGTTTCTATCTTCGTTTCAAAAGCGCGTTAATCCGGAGAGTTCCAGGCGTGTTCCTGGAGAGGCTCTGTGGGCCGGCGTGGGCTAGCCCTGTTGGGTATTTGCCGGCTGTGTTGGGCCCGTCCGCCTTCCAAAAAAGTTTTAATTTGCCTCTCAAATTTCCTGGGCTGTGACCACTCACTCCATCGCCAACCCCCAAAACATCACCTCACCCATCCTTCACCAACATCACCGTCACCATCACCAACGGGACTTCGACGTGTAAATACCGCGGCAGAGCATCGAGTATCTTCCAAGATACCCACGGAGGCCGTTTGAGAGACATTATAGAGGGTTTGAACCTCCTCCCTCCCACCGTACCAGTGGGATAGTCACCCGTAGAGAACCGCATCCTTACGTTTCCGGCAGTTCGTCACACGATTGCTTCCAACCTACACCAGCATTAGAATATCCCATCAGGTCTCCGTGAGAGACTAGTGGAACCAGAATATCTACTTGGTGAACCGATTGGAAATCACTAAAATGTCCGCTCTCGATATCGAAGCCTTGGTCGAGGAACCTTTCCGGGCCGAAGAGGCTGCAGAGTCAAAGAGCCGAGCCGATCGATCTGCATCTAACGACGATGAGAGCAGACGAAGTGACGCCGGCAGTGCCAGATCTAGAAATAGGAGACGTCGTAGCCGAAGCCGAGAAAGTGATAGGTATGGCTTTATCTCCCAACCCTTCAGTATATTGAGTCGTTGCTAACATCACCCGCCATTTGGTTTAGACACCGCTCGAGACGCCACGATGATGATAGATACTCCGATAGGTATTCCTCCGGCAGAGACCGTGACAGAGACCGTGACAGAGATCGCGAATACCGGGACAAAGATAGGGATCGAGACTACCGTGATCGAGACCGAGACCGAGACTACCGTGACCGAGATCGCGAGCGTGAGCGTGAAGAACGCTACAACTCCCGAAGACGAGAGCGTGAGTCCGAATATGATGACTACTACGGACGCAGCCGCCGTCGCTCAAAGTCCCCCCGCCATAGGTCAAAGTAAGCCGTCAATCAAAATTTCACCCTTTGTCAAGTTTGGTACTAACAGAATATTTTTACTAGGTCTGGTTCCCCAAAACTTACCGAAGATGAGAGAGATAGACGTACCGTTTTTGTTCAGCAACTCGCTGCCCGACTCCGTACTAAGGAATTGATTGCATTTTTCGAAAAGGTTGGAGGTGTGAAGGAAGCTCAGATTGTCAAGGACCGTGTCAGCGGAAGGTCCAAAGGGTACGTCTTACTCGTAATCGTATTTCCGGGGTTTAGTACTTGGCGCTAACATTGATGCAGAGTTGGCTACGTTGAATTCAAAGAGGCAGAGTCAGTCCCTAAAGCTATCGCGCTTACCGGTCAACGACTGTTGGGAATCCCCATCATCGTTCAACTTACAGAAGCAGAGAAGAACCGACAGGCTCGCGCCGAAGGTGGTCAGCACCAAAAAGATGAAAATCATCGCCACACCATTCCGTTCCATAGACTATACGTTGGAAACATCCATTTCAGCATCACCGAGAACGAACTTCAGCAGGTTTTTGCACCGTTTGGTGACCTCGAGTTTGTCCAACTACAGAAGGAGGAATCCGGTCGCAGCAGGGGCTATGGGTTTGTTCAGTATGTTTCCCCCCTTCCCCGCCGCTTTTATTTGTTATACTTTGATGCTAACTTCCTATTAGATATCGTGATCCGAATAATGCGAAGGAAGCGCTAGAGAGAATGAACGGGTTTGATCTCGGAGGTCGCCTTATCCGTGTCGGTCTTGGGAATGACAAATTCACACCTGAATCTACTGCACAGATGCTCCAACGATTTAGCAACGGACAGCAGGCTTACGAAGGCCGCCAACGACACAACCAGAACCAAAACATTAACACTAGCGGAGCCGCTAGCGCCCTAGATGATACCGATGTCGCGGGAGTCAACTTCAACAACTTCAGCAGAGACGCTTTGATGAGAAAACTAGCCAGAGTTGAAGAACCTATCCCTGAACAAAACGGTGATGCAAACGGAGAATCCAAGCAGCGACGACCTGCTCCGGCTCCGCCGAAGCCTCAGGTTTCTACAAATTCTACCATAGCTAGTAGATGCGTGGTTGTTAAGAACATGTTCGATCCTTCAGAGTACGTACCCTCGATCCCCCAATACTATGTCGATAGATTCTAACATACTTTCTTGTAGGGAAAACGGTGACCACTGGGCTAAGGATTTAGAAGAAGACGTTAAAGCTGAATGTGAGACTAAATACGGACACGTAGTGCACATCTCCGTCGACCCAAACTCTTCCGGCGACGTTTACATCAAATTCGACAAAATTGCCGGCGGCGAAAAGGCAATCCAAGGCTTGAATGGCAGATTCTTTGGCGGTCGTCAAATTTCTGCTCTTCCCGTTGTTGACGCTGTCTACAGTAGTTTGTTCTCTCGGGTTAAGGCCATGTAAGGAGGGCAGTTTTGCGCTGCATTAACGGTATGAGGGCGGTATACATTTTCATGTGGTCGAGAATTTTCGAAAGACTCACTCTTGAGCAAAGGATCGCGCCTACCACCAACCGACGGCTACCATTGCCTTTCCAACATTCATATACACAAATCTTCGTATGCACCTTTACCCTTCCGTGTCGGAGGAAAGACAAACTTCAAAAATTGTTTTTTAGGGACCGGCAACCCACTTTATATTTCGCCTAAAAGTTTTCAAAAACGCATATTTATAATCACGAACGCTTTGTTTAAAGAATTTCGACAATGCGTGAGGTTTGGCTATACCTTCCAGTTGTTCCATACCAAAGCCGGATGGAACATGAACAATGGTTATCTTGACCTCACACTTGATTGTTTTTTTAGGTCTTACACGATTTCCGGCTGTAATTATTCTTGCTTTACATCGCCTTTTTGTTCGCTTCTCTTTTTTGCACCCTTTTGTTTGTGTTTTTCTGCTTTTTGCTTTTCGATTGCACTTACATGATCTCTCACGTCTTGCCTAGGGGAACGATACGAAGACAGCAGCCGTGATTCACCGTTAAACCATAGGTTTAGTTTACTTGTCTAGTTAGCTGTTCGTAATATGAGGATCGCCTTGCTCATTGATAGATGCTTTTTCTTATAACATTCGATGGATTTAAAGAAATTAAAAATGAAAAAAATACCACAACAGTTACAATTTCAATTTGAACGGCACGAAGCCTGTGTCTATGCCATCAGGTATAGGTGTGAATAAATTAAGGATCAAATTTCGTTAACTACTCCTAAAGCTTAGATGCTAGACATAAGTATACAAATTGATGGAGAGAAACATTTAAACGTCACAAGGCACCCTATAATCATCTAAACAAAGAAAAGGTCGTAATCACTGTCAATCCCAAGATCACCGCGTGTGGACTTTTCCTGAATAACCCGAAATATAATTGCCTCCAAAACCTGAAGAACAGTCAAATGGGCATAATCGAGCAGTTCGAACATCTCCCCTTCCTTTCGAAAGGTGTGAGGCTCGAAACTCAAACCGCATCCTAACTTTCGATAATCGATAAGTATACTCGTTGTTGTCGGATATGCAGCATGGGTCAAGTCCCTGCCATAGTGGACTCTGAGGCCGCTCTTCTTATCTCTTTCGTCCAACGAAGAATGGAAAGAAAACGAGTCGTTCAAAAATCCGCAATTGGTGGCATCCCAGGAGGGAATATTCACGTCTCCGCTGAACCCTCGTGGGTCATTGTTAGGAATCACATGGGCTAAAACGGTAAGGCGTCTGATGTGTTGAGTGACGACACCGGTCGTCGCTTCTGTCACTGAAGGCGAAAGGCTAATCGCAGAGTTTGGAGGGTCGGATAAGGTACAATGCCATCGCGCTAAACGCAGCAAGAAATGCACATCGTGGTTACCCCCTGCTTCGAGGTATTCGGTTCCCCTGTAGTATATACTACCCTGGGGTGCGAATCTGGTGTAGCGAACTTTACGGAGATGGGTGATGTCGAGTAGCAGGGTTTGCCAGATTTCGCACACCTGAGCTGCGACAAGTTGCTCGGCGAAAGAGAGGTGGGAAAGGATTGCGATGTGTAGCTCATTAGGGATCGTGAGCAATGCAGGCTGTGAACGGCGTATTTCGGAGTTTTCCATTGTTCTCGACCGGTTTAATATAGTTATAGTAGCAGAGGCCTGTCGGTCAGGTCTGATAGGATTATATTGAAGTACAAGGTAGGGGTTTATGTTTAGGCGGTTTGTGAACCTGGTTATGGACCCAAAGGGTAAAGTTGGATGCAATTCTGATGTAGTACAGGCATCATTTGCGTAAGATCCCCGCTTGGTTTGCCAAATGCCATTACCGGCGTTCGCATTCGGCAGCTTTCTCCTTAGAGCACCACATGTGAGCCTCTACTGGATTTTTGTGTTGTATATATCTTCCCATTCTATGACCGCGCATATATTATTGGCGAAGGCGTATCTTCCGTGCCACGGAAACCCAATTAAACTAATAGTGGTGCGGATATAAACCTTTCTTGATTCATATTTTGTAATTTTAAACTTAGATCAATCCAGCATTCAGATGTTTTATACGCGCAATCGAACTCACTCAGCAACTCCGTAGGAACCAATATGAATACCATAGGCTCTTTCTTTGGCGGACCAGACTAACCGCTTGCAAGGTAAACATATCGATCATTCACAATGCTAGCAAAGGGTCGATCGGTACGAATGCTCATACTCCAGCTTTTGTTATCACTGCCAACATTGACAGATGCATATGCCTGGGCTTTCGTCAGACAGGCCGAAACGGCACTTGAGGATGTTCGACCGCGTAGAAACGTTGTGTCCCGGGAGATCAAAGGCCCGGAGCCGAAGCTATGTGCGAAGATAAACTATGGCAGGGGAGCACACGGTATGAATGATCTCACTCTGATTGTTGCAATGAAAGTGTGGACGGTTCCAATATACGGCCGCGGACCATGGGCATTCGCGCTATATCCTGGTACCAAAGGGTGCTCTTCATTCGGGAGCAAGCCATCACTCGTTATACACTTCCACCCGAGCGATGGCCAGACCGATACTTTGCAATTTGCAGATTGGGAGGGGATAACAAAGGCGACGGACTCCTGGTGGAAGTACGGGTCCTGGGAGGAATTAAAGCCCAACTCTACCATGTGGGAGAAGTATATTGACGGCTACGACCTGCAACCGGGGGAAATATTATCCGATTCGATGTGGGGCAATGGCGATGGCTTGGTCAGAGTCGATCCGGAATTTGCTTCTGTGAAACAGTGGGATCTTTCAAAGCTGGGTCTGAGGTTTAGTGAAGAGCCGTGGGTAATGAGGAACGATTATTTGATGTCGAGAGTCGCTAGCGGCGAGATATCTGTCCAACAGCTGGCTAAAATCAAAGGAGCCGCCTTGTGGGCCAAAAAGAACTCACTTCCAGTCACCACGGCCCTGTGGGATTCTATTCTCAGTGGAGATGCCCAACAGGACGAAGATCTGAGTATATTGGAAGATCAAGCGACGGAATCTCAAGCAGTGCGATCTGAAGGAAATATCAAAATTGACGAGTTCGGTGTCTCTGAAGACCAAAGCTTGAAAGAAGAGTACGGATCTCAGGAAGATCAAGATGACTGGTATAAGAAAGAAGAAGAGACTGAAATCCGATATGAGAAAATAGAAGAAGACCCGGACCAAAATGATGATATCTCAGAGATTAACTACGATGAGAAACTGGAATACCTATCCGAGCCATCTAGAGATGGCTCCGTGATATTGAAAAAGGAAGAGGCCGGACAAGGCGAAATAAACCAAGGGAACTTTTTTCCAGAAGACTATCTACAAAATAGAGGGCCTACAGACGACGTATCAGCAAAGGAAGATGATTTAAAGATCGAGGCAAAGGTCGAAGAAAAGATCGAAGGGGAAGAGAATTTCCAGTATAGAAACGACCCAGCAGATGATCTAGAACTACAAGACACGAAAATCGAGGAAACGGACGTCAAGAACGAAGTCAAAGAGGAGTACAAGATCGAAGAAGAGCCCTCTATACAAGAACTATTCCCACAATTGCAATGGGGTTCTTCTGAGAATACTAATGCTCTCTACCCGTCACAATTCCCTCCGATACCACTGCAACCCCTCCCAGAATTCAATCTAGGAGGGCTTGAATATCAAGCTAGAATACCGAAGAACCTCGCACAGCAGTACGCGATAGCAGATATGGGTATGAAGGCTATAGAGGAAGGACATTGGAGCTGGATCAGAATGCTGGATCAAATGAAACGAAACAATGCCATGATAAACGCCCGTGCCGCAAAGAATAGACTGGGGGTGAATAAGATGGTCGACGAGAAGAAAATTATTGCTGACTTGGAAGATATATTTCGAAAGGAAGAGGTGAGACTACAGGAGGCACGTGCGTTAGACGAAGTAGTCTTTCCTGATGGAAGGAAGGGGAGGAAAGCGCCTCGGCGGCCGGCGCCTCCAAAGAGGACTTCGGATGAAAGGCTTCTTGACGAGCTTGAGGATATCATGCTCGACATCATAATGAAAAGGGGATATAATAGAAACCGCAATGGACAATAACATATTTTTCATCATTTCAAAGTGAATATTTGGAACTTTGGCAGCTAGCGCTTAAGAATATATAAATTATATCCAATAGCCCTATAGTTTTCATATAATTAATAATATAATTAATTTGTTATTTCTCTTGATAAAATCTCATACCCGCCCAACTTTCCAGAATTTCAATCTCTAAATACCTCAAACAACGTTACGTACACCCATAACAAGTACCAAATAAAGCATGGCAAATATCAGCCCCCATACTACACGAAACCAGTTAACCTAGAAAGAGATATTCTACCTATGGCTCCGAATGAAATTCTTAGAGCAACCCCCCTAGTTGTCCTACTACCATTCATAGTACCTTCCAATGGCTATCTTATAAACTTCCAGGGCTTCTCAGGTTACCCGTTATTAGAATCAAACGAGTACTTTACAAGCCAACCGACAGATCACTATTGTAACGAAATCGAATCAGGCGATAACTCAGAAATCGCGGCAATAAGAGTTCGGAGTGGTCCCAAAGAAGGCAACCCGCCTCAAGGAATCGCATTCTACACCGGCGACGACTGCACTCATTCTAATCTTGCTCTAGTGATTCGATATTATCAGTTATCCGGGACCGTCGAGCAAACAGTAGCACCTGATTTAACTCGAATAGAATTAATAGATGGCAAAGATAAAGGTATCACGAGCTTTAAGGCGCCGAATTTCTACACTTTGGTTGAAAATATCGGATATACCAGTTCTCTGTGGTCTCTTGTCACGGAGTTGGGTCTAGACCCTGGCGATGCGGCATTCAGATACACCTTACCCGATGGGACTAAGAGCGAGTGGCGTATCGCGGAAGGTGTAATTGCGGTGGAAGATAACCCGTTGTCCGTGGAGTTTTGGAAAGAGACAAAACATAGGGAATTATTGAACGTAGATTTATTCGGGATGGAAGACGAAGATAGATTGTCGCTTCAAAGTAGTTGGCAAGCATTGGCAAAGCAATTCCCCGCAGAAGAAAATCTACTCCTTGGAGAAACCGCAGAAGGTACGGAATCGGATTTAAGAAAAGACCTCATCCGGGAATATGAACGAAAGATCAAAATTGGGAAACTGGCTAGAGAGAGGTTCCGGTACGGGCCTGCCCCTACAAGAAAGAACAACCCGAACATGATTGAGCTGAACCCTCTTGTGCACTATCCGGGGCAATCAACGCTACAGGATCTTGAGAAGCAGAAAGATCCAACCCTTGAGGATATTTTGAACGACCCAGATTGAGATCTATACTTACCAGAAAACACTAGAGGTTGATGAAACCCCATTGGATCATATATGCAATATATATTAGTGTAGCTTTATACATTAAAAATATCTATTATACATTTAAGCCCCGATATATGTGTAGAGAATATGTTGTAGTTACCGTGACAGATGGTGTATATGGCGTCCACCTTTTTGCTCCAATATATGCGAAAAAGGACAAAAGAAATGATAAGAGAAAAGAGTGGAGCTACTGTACCCCGTTCACAAGCGACAGACAAAATATCCCAGAAGATCTCTAAACAGAACTGGCGGATCAAAAAACCTACATTTAACTGACACTTCGGTCCAAACTTTGCGCTAAACACATTTCGAAATATCTCCCTTTCTTTTTCAATAATTCCTGATGGGTTCCTTGTTCTGCAATCCTGCCGTTTGCAAAGACATAAATAGTATCTGCCTTGACGACGGTACTAAGTCTATGCGCTACCGCAATTGTAATACGACCGGTCTCTCCTTTCGCTTCGTCAATAGCTCCTTGGACTAGTCTCTCACTTTGGGTATCAAGCGCGCTGGTAGCCTCGTCCAGTAACAAGATTCTAGGATTTCGGATTAAAGCTCGAGCAATAGCAATACGCTGCCGTTGTCCACCGCTAAACTGGGCTCCGTAAGATCCGCAGGGGGTGTTGAAGCCTTCTGGCAAGCCCATTACAAAGTCGTAAGCGTTCGCCATTCTGCATGCTTTTTCGAGTTGCTCCTTGGTGGGTTCTTCTTCCAAGCCGAGAGATATGTTCTCTTTCACAGAGCCTTGGTATAAAGTAGGTTCCTGCTGGACGAGCGACAAGTGTTTTCGATATAATTTTGGAGAGAAGGATTTGATGTCTTGAGAACCGAGTCGAATACAGCCGGATGTTGGATCGTAGTATCGTTCGAGAAGTGAGATGATTGTGGTTTTTCCGCATCCAGAGGCACCAACAAGAGCGATGAATTTGGAGGGTTCAATCTAAATTACCAATGTCAGAAATTGTGCGTATGGGTTTAATGAAGTGGGTTAGATTCTTACATTGATGTCGATTCCTTTCAAGACACGGTTTTGTTGTCTTTGAGGATACGCGAAATCCAAGCTTTCCAAAGCAAGGTCATTGTCACCATCTGGTCCTTTATCCTGATTATCTGGCGTTACAGCAATAGTAGGTCGTAAAGTTCTCATCCAGAGAATGTAGTTAGCACCCTCGGCCGCCTTTGTCATACTAGTAGTGTAACCGAAGAACTGTCCAGCGGCCTGGCCTGCAAATATAATGCCGATAAATATGATGTAGAATGTAGATGCATCATATTCGCCGCTAGCTAGGAGCTTGGCACCATACCAGAAACCTAGAGCCATTGAAAGAAAGTCGAGTGATTGCGAAATAGAGTAGAAGAACATCCTGAAGAGAATAGTTCTAAAGGAATTTGAGACAACTTCCCCTAGCTTGCTGTTGAAGTTCTTGAGGATCTGTTCTTCAATGGCAAGAGAAGCAACAGTACGGATAGCGGCCACCGCTTCGCTGGCAATAGAAGCACTTTGTGCAAATCGGTCGCCATTCGATTCGTCAAGCTTGAGCTCAAGTCGGATTCGGTAGTATCCAGCAGCCATCAGAGGAATCATCCCACCAGCGATGACAACAAGTGACAACTTCCACCCATATGCCAACGCCAATATCGAGCTTCCGAGGACATTGAAAATAACCATTAACATTAATGGGAGGTTCATCGAAATCAATTCGGTGAGCTGCTGCGGGAAAGCCGAGAGCTTCGCGGTGAGAGCTCCCGAAGCGTTTTCTTCGAGATCATAAAAGATCATATCTTGTCGGAGTGCGATTTCCATGATTTCTTTTCGATACTTGTGACTGATGGTCTGGGCTTCGAGGTTAACGATCCAACCCATAGGTCCGTAGACGACAACATTTCCAATAGCCAACACGAAGAACATGAGAGCCCAGAAATTAGCCTCCTTATTAGCTTCACCGTTATCCGTCAGAACGAAAACATTGAAAACACGAGAGAATAGAATAGCCTGAGCGGGGTATACAGCAGCACCGGCTGCGGAAAGGAAAATGACGAGTGCCATTTGGCCGTAGATGCCCTTTTGCTCGCTGAGAAGAATCCAGATACATCTAAATATGCCGTAGTGGAGGGTACCTTCTGTTGCAGCTTTCCTTGCATTAGCCGAGGCTTCTGCCTTGGAAGCGACAGTCTTAGTCCGACTGAGAAGCAACTTTTCGTCCTCATCATCGCCTTCCTCCTGGTCGGAGGTCCATCCGGCAGATTTCTCTCCTTTGTCTCCGAGATCCTGGGCACGCACCAGGGCGGCATAGTGTCTGTCCAAAGCCACAAGTTCCTCGTGAGTACCCTGTTCGACAATTTCTCCATTCGACATGACCGCGATGTTCTCCGCTCGCTTGATAGTGGAAAGTCTATGGGCAATGGTAACGGTAGTACGCCCCTCAGAGACTCGGTTGAGAGCATCCTGCACAACCTTTTCGGCTCTAGGATCGAGGGCACTGGTGGCTTCATCCAAGAGAAGAATCTTTGGATTAGAAATGATGCTTCGGGCGATTGCGACTCTCTGCTTTTGGCCACCACTGAGCTTCCCTGCTCTTTCGCCAACTTGGGTGTCGTATCCGTCGGGTAGTTGGGTAATAAAATCGTGAGCATTGCTCAAAATGCATGCTTCTTCAACTAACTTTCGTTGTTCTTCGATTGGGAGTGCGCGTTGGTGATCCAATAAGCCTCTTGAGACATTCTCAAATACGCTTCCAGCAAAGAGAACTGGTTCTTGCTGTACAAGTCTGATTTGTGATCTCAACCATTTCACATTGTACTCCTTCAATTCCTTGCCGTCCAGCTTGATGGTTCCCGATAGAGGCTCGTACCATCTTTCAAGAAGACCAACACAGGTGCTCTTACCGGAGCCACTAGCGCCAACCAAAGCGGTAGTCTTCCCAGCTGGAAACTTGATAGTGAAGTCTTTTAGAACTTGGGCTGTTGGTCTGGATGGGTAGGCGAAATTGACGTTTGTAATTTCAATATCTCCAATGCAAGAATCGGGTTTATCACCGCCTTTGTCGAGAGGGTCTAACTGGCTGGGCTTATCGAGAACTGCAAAAAGTTCGGATGCCGCGGCTGCAGCTCCGGCCAATGCCAGAAATTGCGGAGAGATAATAGTCAACGAGGTCGATGCCATCATCATGGCGAGTTCGACACTAAAATAGGGGCTGTTAGCTATCTCTATCTCTGTAGGTCTAATATTTAGGGTTACTTGCGTGAAGACAACTCCAACGTCCTTAATCTCTCCACTGCGATACATCCTATGACCTTGCCAGAAAGCGAGTGCCGTTCCTGCATACGTGCAGAAATACTCCACAGAAAATAAAACTCCGTATATCGGACTCTTCTTATTTCCGACTTTATGGGCCTTCTCCAAATATTCGTCGTATTTATCGAGCATTTTTCCATGAGCAAAGAACGCGTGAACAGCCCGGATAGATGAAAATGTTTCTTGAGCGAGAGCAGACGATCTGGAGTACAGTTTCATAATTGTCGCCTCATTCGTCGAATCCAAACTGATACAAACGGCAACAACAATAACAATAACCGGAATGACCGACATTGTAATTAGAGCGAGTTTCCACTGTGCTACTACGGCGACTATGAATGCAGCAAGGAACATGGAAATAGATTGAATAACCAGAACCAGCTTTTCGGCTATACCCGAATTGATCCTGTTACCATTAGTAGTGACCTGGGTTGCCGTTGCGCCGTTATCCGCTTTATCAAAATGCGATATTTCCATGCGAAGGAGATGTTCCAAGAACTTTTCTCTTATGTTTCTGACTGTCCGGGTAGCGGCTATGGTGATACATGTTGTCGCGATGTATGTTGCGAAAAACCGACCGAGAAAAAGGTAGACGAAGTATAAGAGGAAAGAGTTCACGTCACGAGTGAATTGAGCACCCTGATCTGGACCCGGGTTCGAGGCGTAGTTGTTGAATTTTGCAGTAAATCGACCAAATAAGATTGTCATCAGGGGCATCGCTGCGCCGCTAGCAATAGCGGTCAATATGCTGATAGCATAGAGAACGCGATCAACCGGGGATGCATAGGTGAAAACTCTCTAGATACGATATGCTTTCGTTAGTATTAGATTCTTCGTTCTTCGAGACCTAAATAATATACCCAATATGGTCCAAAACCACCTTTTTCCTCTTCTTCCTTTTTCTTTCGAGCGTCTTCCTCAGCTTCATCAGGAATAACGACGGTGGCTTCTCCACTACTTCGTGCGGTGGGCGTATCTTTGGGAGCCACAACCCCTTCTTCTTCAAGCTTGTCGCTGTTGGATAGCGTGGCTTCTTTTGAAGGTGTGGTTGACATTTTGAGATAGGGTTGACCACGAAGGTCTTCAACTGGCTATATCTCAACGTCGAGAGCACTAGGTGGCGACAAAAGTATTAAAATACTATGGCTGTTTAAGATATATCCTTAGAGGATAGGTAAGACTATTCTCGTGTCCTCGTGAGAGTAACCCTGAGAATCCGAATCTGGTAAACAACCCTTAAAATATATTCTTCACGATCGCGATAAAGTTAGCCCGATGCATGTGTTGATATGTTGGATCCTGAGTAGCTCCTTACATAATCTGAAATTCTGTTTGGCCGAAAATAAAGGACGAAGAGAGCCGGGGTAATGAAATGAATGCAAAGCACCGATTAAAATACGCCGAGAAAATCTATAACGTTATAAAGAAAAGTAGGAGACCGTAGATATTGTGTCTCTGGTGAGTCAAAATATTAATGCGGAAGCAAGAGATGCGAAGACTCTTGATATTAATATTATATTGAAGAATTAAAAGTGAGTATTGATAGAATATACGGTAATCGCCCTCCGGAACGCGAAATCTTTATGAAGGCATCTATGTTCTCGGATTTCATAGAAAACGGACGTTCGGGGTGGCTGTTATAGGTTGAAGATGCACGGGAGGTGCGCGGGGTCCGAGGAGTCCGTGGTTGCGCGAAACTTTTTCAACGAGGCTGCGCTGCGCGGCAGTCGCTTGGCTAATTGCCTGGGCGCACATAGAAGCCCTTGGCGATCCGAAGACACGATGTATGATTCATCTCGTTTCGCTCGGGACCCAAAAGTCTGACCGATTCCGGCTTGGGGGGGATACCTGAGGGCGGAGACTTCAGACTTGGAGAGATTGTTTCCCTCCAGGGTTCTTAGTCACGGAAAAGGTGTTCAACCCTTTGATATTACATCATAGCCCAAGGACAATACGAACATAACACACGGTTATACGAGCCTCCGAGACACATGCACCTACGATTTTTGTAAAAAGTGACTCCATGGATTTACGCAAACAGAAATACTAAAGCAATTGATCTGAGAAAATTTTAAAATATCTTATATTTTTTTCGACTTTATACAATTTAATAGTACAACATAAGAGTAAACCTTTAGGGACTACGGATGTTTACACTGGGCTACGGCATTATAGTTGGGAATAAGGATATCAACAGCATATTAGAAGCATGTCGTCTCCAACCATCCCACTATTCAAGTTCGTGTCGTTTGATCCAACTCCAAGCCACAGACAGATGGGATGCTGTCGAGCCTTCTGAAGATAAAATCGATACCTGCTTTGCAGGGCGAAACCTTGCGATTTTCAATGTTCTACATGGGCAGGGCGAGACCTTGCTACTTCTCTGCAAGTTTTTTATTAGGGAGTTTGGGTGAGAACCTTTAGTGGCCAATGAATTCCATTTCGTGTCATCATGAGTCCGATCCGCCTAAACTCCGGTAAAGCAATGTTGTTGAAGTGAAAAAGTCCCATTAATGGTAGGAATAAATATATAACATGAGAAGAAAGAAAAGGTGCTTTTGATAGAGGTCGTAAAACGAAGCGTTTACCGATTGGACTTGGCGACACTATATGAGATATTAGTATGACAAGTTGAAAGATCCCCGATCTTGTGGAAACATACCGCTCGAGTTCGTCCTTCTTCTTGATGGCATAGGAGTTGGAGGATCCCTTGGCGGCGTTGATCAACTCTTCAGCCAAGCATTCAGCGATGGTCTTGACGTTACGGAAGGCGGCTTCACGGGCACCAATGGTCAAAAGGTGAATGGCCTGGTTGACACGGCGGAGAGGGGAAACATCGACAGCTTGACGTCTGACGGTACCAGCGCTTCCGATACGGGTGGAATCTTCACGGGGACCGCAGTTGACAATGGCATCAACAGCAACCTGGATGGGGTTGAGGTCGGTGAGGAGGTGGATGATCTCGAAGGAGTGCTTGACAATTCGGACAGCCATGAGCTTCTTGCCGTTGTTGCGGCCGTTCATCATGAGAGAGTTGGTGAGACGCTCGATGATTGGGCACTTGGCCTTACGGAAACGCTTGGTGGCATAACGACCAGCGGAGTGAGGAATGTAGACTGGGGCCTGGATTTGGATGTAGTCCCTGCGAGCTGTTAGAATATGAAATCATACCAATCCAGATAGCAACGGAAGAGCAGCATACTCAAGGGAGATGTCGGTGACGCGGACATCTTCGTAGCTCCACTTGTTGAAGAGCTTGATAGCACCAATCTCGTCGGTGACTTCCTTGGGGAGGACGTTGGTGTTGAGAACTGGGGCCTCAACCTCGACTTCTTCGACGTCAGACATGATGACTGTTGATGGTACGTTGAAACTAGAAAGGGTTTCCGGGAATTTGGCGGCTGAGGTTGGTGATAGGGTGTTTCGATATTGAAGATATTGTCGATGGATGTTGGCGCGAAATATTTGTATCCCAGCTCCCAAGCCAGAGCTGGGCGAACTCATTATTGTGTTGGTGGAATGGAGAACGCTAAGAGGGTTTGCTGGGAGGAGAGACCTAATCTTATCTGATCAAGATCTTGATCAAGCTTCCCATCTTATCTGATCTAATCTGTGGCATGCTGGCAGGTGTTGGGCACATGTTTGTCACAAATTGCCTGATGAGGAAGCTGGCTGGTTTGAGCAACACGGCAACGCGTCCAGGCAACACATTCCAATGGCGCCAAGGCTATCCAAGAGGCTCTCTTGCAAACATCCTTTGCATTATTTGGACTGATATCGACATATCGTATGTGTCTACGCAGGCTTAATTTCAATTTCTTTGGGACTGTATCGTAATCAGCTATTCAGCTCCATCGAACGTATATGAACACGCAGTATTGTGACGACTTTCCCCACATTATCAGTGCTCTTTATCCGAAGTTTCGTTTCAAGAACTCAAATACAACGTCGCACTTGCAATTGCGCGCAAAGGACGGCTATCTGCGACCCGTTTCGGGACTCGGAAACCGTGAGAACCACTCGGATTGGGTGACGAGGGCTCCATTACGTCGTCTCATCACCTGCAATCTCTCGCGTCCCCGGCTGACATAATAGATTGAAAGACTCATCATCGTGGGTATGCAAGCCAGCCTTATCACGGCAGCGCCGCGTGGAACATGCATGCCAAGCGCCCCTCGTGCGACGTATCCTAATTCGTCCTATTTCGGTGGTTCAATCCCGGACCCCGCGGACGCCGCATTCGACATTTTATTGTTAAAAACGCTACCCGTATCCTTTAAAGGACACTCAGAGTCCGCGGACATTGGAGGGGCTAAAGTTCCACGGAGTCCGAAATATCCAGATCCTAATACCAAGAAGTTTATCGTTTTGTTTCAGTCCGCAGAATGGATTTCCAGAGCACGCCCAGCGGGTCCAGCGCCATGAACCTGTCCTCGGGTGTGTTGACCCAAGCTGTAAGTACCCTCAACTTTGGCTTAATACTGATTGATATGCATAGTTTGACCCTGCAGGAACCTTGATTGCTAACGGATATTTATCCATTTCTGAATAGTGTGAGAATTGTCGGCGGCGAAAAGTGCGTTGTTCTTCCCAAAATATCACAAAATGCACGTTTCTTCATGCGCGGGGATCCATGGCTCTTTTATGATATTCGTATCTTGGTGCATCCCTTTCACAAACTTATCATGGGGTTTCTAACATTTTCGCCGATTTACGCCGATAGGTAAAATGTAACCGACAAGATCCGTGCTCAAATTGTATAACATCAAACCTCGACTGCCGCCCCGCGAAGCGAGTGGTCGAGCATCGTCCTCGAGTCGTCCTTTCTTCAAATTAGTATGCGATACTGTCCTCCTCACCAAAATCTTACAATGACTCGGTCATTAATCGTCTTCCATGACAGCCAACGATCTATTGAAGAAATCAATAGCCGGTTGATCTCCATAGAGCAACTGGTCAAAAACCTCTCCATCAATGACCCGCTCCATATGACGGATTACCGGAAATCCCGGACTGAAGTAGAGGCCAGCTCCAAAGAAAATGTTTCGCCTTTTCGTATGTCGAATAGCAATAGCTCTCCCTCAGATGGCGTAACAACCTCTGCGCAGACTCCGGCCCCAGCATCGTTCGAAGGAGACTCCTCATTTGCGACCCAAACGGTTTTGGCGGGGGAGCTCGTCGGTATATCTGCTAGTCAGAGTCAACAATCTATCGAAATTCTTGATGCGCTGAGCTCATTGAAAGACCTGATGAATACGTCGTCGGTGGATGGGCTATCAACCGGTTTTGATGATATATGGTTCGAGGCGGACGAGAAACCTAAATCGCTACCTCCCATGGAGCTGCTTCCTGCGCAATTTGTGATAACCTTGCTAAGGAAACTGAGGGGTAATATATCATTCTTTGTATCTTCTAAAATATCTTTAGAACATTTATCTAAGATTCCTGGCCTCCCTAGAATACCCCTCGGTACATTATCTCGCATACGCCATGCGAGATCAAATGGCCCTCGAGAAAATATGCCAAGCAGTCTATTTTCCAACGGAACCTGTGACCTTGGGTCAGCTCACTTCGATGCATGGACTACTGTTGTTTCTAATTCAGGAATACGCTTCTTTGAATGACCCGATATTAAATGGCTGGGATGCAGGCACTTTCATCAGGTTGTGTGAAAAAAACCTACATATTGGGTGTCAGAGTTACGAAGTCCTGGCAGTACCAGATATTGACAACATCAAAGCTCTACTATTGGGGGTTAGCATTCTTAAATTTGAATATTCCGGTTCGAAACAGTATTACTAACTCAATCGAACGCATAGGTTGTTTTTGCTCAGCTGGCATCCAAACCCCTACTCTCATGGACGCTTTGCTCAGCCGCCGCTAGACATGTGCATACGCTCGGTTACCACCGTGAACGATCCTTCAAGGGCGACACTCCTGAATTGGCAGATGAGAAGCGACATCTCTTTTGGTCTCTTTACGGTGTCGATAAGAACCTGTCCCTTAATTTAGGACGCGCGTCAAACTTCCAAGACTATGATATTGACACAGAATATTTTTCCGTGTCGACTAACGACGCCGTAGCCCCGTGGGACCGAGCTTCCGTTACTTTCATATATCTGAGTAGACTTCAGGGCAGGGTCTATGATCAACTCTATTCAGCAACCGCTCTGAAGAAATCACAAGCCGAACGCCACCAAATAATAGCAGACCTTGATGCCCAACTTGTTCCGTGGCTAGAAGAATGGCGGGAGGTTCAGAGACTGATCACGGTACGAAAATAATAATGCAAAGCTAATGATTGATATCTTGCTGATACTCGTCTAAATTAGGCACCAGAAGACTGTCGTCCCATTTACTATCCGGAATATTTCGACCTCTTCTTCGGGCCCACCGATATAATATACTACTCGGTCCAGTGTACCCTACATCGCGCAGCATCCATGGGAGAGGGTACCCGCAACACCGAAATCACAGCCGCATGTTTCGAAGCCGCGACAACAGGGCTTCACTGCCATCTTAAATTCCTACCAATCTTCAGAAACAAAGCTGGATTGAATCAAATGGATACCTACGTGTCTTGGTATGTTTAATTTTCATGTTTTCCGAGAGACCGTTTGACCTTTGCGAGATCCGCTAACTCTTCGCACAGGATCCTCATGTATACCTCATTTACTCCACTCATCGTAGTATTTTTGCACTGCATCGCGTCGAATTCTTTGAGCGATGTAAAACTACTTCAGGATTTCCTCGACTCGATCGAACCGATTGCCGACGTCTCGAAGGACTCTAGACGCCTATACGAAGTTACTAAAGTATTCTGTCGAGTTGCGAAAGCTCTTGTCGATAGCCATCATCAGCATGCTGCTGGCGCTGTGCTAGGCACGTATTCGCATCAATCGAACACTTTGCTGTTGCCTCAGGACCATAATATTCTAAACCTTGGAGGCGAAGGACTAGGTAGGGCTGAAGCTGTCAGCACCTACGGTCAGTTGCCGGATATTTTCATGCAAGATTTTGAAGGCGAAGAAGGGGCTGGCTGGAGCGAGGGCGATGTTGAAGCCATGAGTACATTTTTCGGAAACTGGATGGGAAGTTCAGGTCCCATCGTCGACATGTTGAATTTAGATTTCAGCAGCTGCTTTTAGTTCGGGAAGGTGGGAAATATAAGTCGTCTGTGCGGTTAATACATATATGTATGGTAATATAAGCGTAATATCTAATAATACAACTTTTCAATACCTATACGGTATAGCTATGGAGCGGAGCTGAGGAGTTTCCTGTCCATCGTGACCTCAGCTTCCGTTTCACCTTCCAATCATGACATAGAAAACCTAGTTATCGGATATCCCCATCAGGTAATTACACTAGGTGTCTCGAAGTTTGTCCGCGATCCGTGCCACATCCCCCGATCGCGAAAACAGCCAACGAGGTTGGTGAAAAACATGCCCGCTGGGGCGATTATGTCATTTGCAGGAAATTGTTTTGGGTGGATCGCGCCGTGCAGGGGAATTCTGCCAAGGTGGGTAATTAACCGACGTCATTCAGATTTGGCAATGACGAAACAAGCTTTGCTGGGCGAACCATAGAAAATCTGCTTCTCCAGTGGCTGCTCGCAGAAATCGCGAGAATGGCGCTGAGGAGTATAAAGAGAAGCCGTTGCCATGAAATGAGCGACAAATCTTGTCATTCTTGGTACTCCAGTCCAAGCACTCTCATACAGTCAGAGTCCTTTGTCAAAGTGGTGGCTTGTGCTCGCGACGACTTCACAACGCGCTGTTGAACACCCTCACAACGCATACTAACTTCTCAGATAGCACTGAGAACTAGCAAAATGGGCCTCTTCGGTAGAAGTCAAGTCCCCGCTGGCGCGCCAGGCGCACAAGCAGACCCTACTGCTCCACGTAGCAGTTTCTTCAGTCGCCGCGAGAAACCATCAGTTTCTAGCGCTGGTACTGCGAATAATACAGGAGTTTCTCCTGCCTCTCCATATGCCTTTGTCAACCGAAGGCCAACGATTGGGGGTTGGTTCAAGACCATCTGGCTTGATCTTTTAACGATGGCTGCTATGGGAGCTATTGGCCTAGGGGTTAGTACAACATTAGAGTCCAAATATTAGTTAGGTTATTGTTATTGACATATATTTGATAGGTGTACATGGCACCACCGGCACCAACCCGAAGCTTCCCAGTATATTTCTCAAACGGCGAAGTGGTATACCCAGAATTTGCATAGTAAGTCCTTATGGTCCCCGGGAAATTCAGTAAATGAGATTCTAACAAATCGCGTATAGTCCTCTTCGCAAAAATATTATCCCAATTTGGCTTGCCGCCTTCCTCGCCTCCATGATCCCAATCGTGTTCATCCTCCTCTTCCAGATCCGCATCAAATCTTTCTGGGATGCCAACAATGCTATTCTCGGTCTCCTTTACTCCCTGATCAATGCCGCTGTATTCCAGGTATTCCTCAAATGGTTGATTGGTGGCTTGCGACCTCACTTCTTGGCTGTTTGCGATCCCGATGTGACACTGCCCACTGCTACAGCCGGAGCCAACGACGATGCCATCGAATTCACAAAGAATTCCGCATCTGGATTTGGGTACCTTATGTTCACAAGAGCTGTGTGCCGAGGAAATGAAGACGACATCAATGATAGTTTGGAGAGTTTCCCATCCGGCCACTCAACTGCGGCATTTGCTGGATTCGTGTTTTTATTCTTATATTTCAACGCTAAGTTGAAGGTAATTCTCGCCTGCACACCTAAATAATTGCGAACCATTATACTAATTACTCTACCCATTAGCTTTGGTCGAACTACCACCCAGCAATGTGGAAGATGATCTTGACTTATGCTCCTCTTCTCGGCGCCACTCTCATCGCTGGCTCGCTCACCATCGATGAATTCCATCATTGGTACGATGTCCTCGCTGGCGCAACCATTGGAACTATCATGGCTTTTGGTGCCTTTAGAATGGTTTACGCAGCTATCTGGGATTGGAGGTTCAACCACATCCCCCTCCCAAGAGGCGTCAACGGAGTCAATTTCGGAAAAGGTGCAAACTACGGTGGATTTGAGAATGCTGTTGCGACTAGAAAGGCAGGCTGGGGATCCTTCGTTGAAGGAAACTTCTATAGCAGTGGAAGACATCATGGACATGGACACCACAGAAGCAGGAGCAGAAGCGTGGGCAACGGTAACGTTAACGGAAACGGAGCCGGCTATCCAACGATGAGAGGACCAGAACACGTCTGAATCCGCTATTTTTGAAATTCAAACGGCATTAGCCAATGCCACATTATATCTCTTGATATGCGGACTGCGTCTGCACGCCGAACGGGGTTTATTCTAAAAAACCCTCTTTTCTTAAATGATCTAGTTGGTTTAATTTAGTATCATATTTGTACACTTATAATTAGCTGAAAATTATTACGGCGTAATGGTATTATAATAAGAAATTTATGAGTTCCAATTATTCTCATGATAGTCCAAATCAATCCTAGCAAAGGCTGGAACTATTACTTGTGTAATAATTAGCGCAACCTTGACATGTTGTCGGTATTCGAGACACAAAGAGCTATTAGATGTCCTGGCGGCCACATGGACTCAATCGCATCAAACATGATAAACCCTCGTATCGCTTGTAAATTCTTGAGATAACACATATCTTAACAGTGTTCGAAGCGTTAAATATTTCTCGTGCAAGATGGGGCTAGTCTCAAAAATCTCCCGACCCTTAGTAGTACTTGCGGGTGGCCTCTCAACTGTTAATGCCTGGAACTACCTATTTACAGGGCCTGGCTACTCTGGACCCGACCGATTCGACGAATTTATCAGTGTCGAAGAAGAAAATGATTACAACTGTTATAATGCGGGCATCGACCTACGAACAAGACCCAATAATCTATGGATCGAAGTACCTTCCGGTGAACCTCGAGCGCCAAAATATATGGCAATATACGGCAAACCGTTCCAAGAAGTTGTCAAGCTCGAAGATAAATTCGACCACTTCCGGGACCCCGAGTACTACGGTTGCGCTGACGACAATCTGTTCGCAATAGCAGCATGGTATCAAGGATTTTCTAATCTGCAAGACTTAGCATTTCCGTTTTACAACCACCAGCTAGCGCATATTCAGGCAATCGACATGAACAGCGCATCAGATCTTATCAAGGGCCTCATCCAAAAGCTCCAACCGGGACAAGGTGACATTATCATCAAAAATGTTTTTAACGGGGATTGGACTTTTGGTGAGGGAGTTATCGACTTGTTGCCTATAGGTGTATTCCCTCCTCGTTACCGTGGCGGCGATAATTGGGTCCCAGATCCCGATCTCATTGGAGCGGAAGATATGTATCTTCAACAGGGGAACGGGCCGTCGGGATACCTCACTGATGTAGAGTATAAACGCGGTCAAGATCGCGTCAGGAGAATGTATGACAATTACGCAAGTCCGAAACCGGACTACCTCAATGCTGTGAGTAACGCAGGTCTATCAGAACTCAACAGTGTGATTCAGGAAGCCGCAAACGAGGATGAGGAACCCGAATCTGCAATGTTCAATTTCAATCTAGGACAGCCTGAAATAGTGCCCGCGGCGAATATGAACCAGGAAATGGAGATCGAAGACCAAATGCCACCGGAAGAACTGGACCCTTTTGATGATCCTGAGAGGTACGAAGAGGTACTAGATCTAGATATTCCGAACGAGAGAATTTTTCAGATGACCCTCGACGGAACCATCAATGAACTACCTCCCAAAATCAAAGCCCAGTTGATGAAACAATGGGATGAGAGTTCGGCGGCGATGCACGAGCAGATAAGCCAACGGATAGATGAAGCGGAACTCACTGAGGCACGAACAGCAGCCATCAGGGAAGTTTTACGTTCGTTTCGCGGTGAGCGGGGTTATGAGGACATCCTTGATGAGGAATATGAAGATTGGACTGGATTGGATGAAGAGTTCAAGATATAGCCGGTTTTGCCTTGTAGTCTTAGCTCCTACGCCATTCTTCAGATCACGATATGCGATAAAGAATGCCAATTATACCCTATATTTAAATTTAATTAACATGTTTGATCAACGATAGGATCCAGTTCTCGTATTTTTGAGCAAATAATGTCCGGAAGCAGTATATTTCAAAATCAATCAATTGGTGCGTGGGTTTCGCGATCTCGATATCTTGGCCAGGTGGTGATAATTGACACTTTCGCTGTTCGATACATTTTTTTTATAAATTTATATAATTATATCCGCCAAATGAGATCGATCCACATTTCATTAGATGATGAGATTCTATAAGAGCACCGCCTTCCTGATTTCCACGCTCTACTCATCTAGCTACTCAACCGAAATAGCATTTATACATCCCGACGAATGGATTCCGAACCAATGGACCTTCCAAAATCTCCACCCAAACGGTCCAGATAAATGCAACAATGTTGTCAACACATGGGAGGACCGTATATCCAGCATCCGGCTAAGAACCAGCTATACCGATGCCGACAGCAGTCCGGACGCAATCGCATTCTATCATGGCAAGGAGTGTTCAAGATCTACCATTAAATTCATTATATTCTACTACAACTCTCCTCTGGTAGACCAAGTCTTCTATCTCGGCGAACTCCCAGAGGGGGATATGGGCATGTTTACAAAGTACAAGGAACTCGAAGAGGGTGCTTGGGATTGGAACATGCTCGTGGGAGGGATCAGTGGAAAACACATGCCTCTGAGAGAAGGCGACGTGCTCTACAAACAGGGACAGGGATGGAAGAATCTTACAAATGTCGTCGAAGTTTCGAGTATACCGACCAGGAACGAGCCCAAGCCAGAATTATACGACTGGTATGGTAAAGGCATCGGGTTGCGGCAATCAAATTCGATCATTCAGAGGGTTGGAACTCCGGATCCGAGGTATCCGGATAGTCTTGACTCTGTTCAGATACGACCCTCGGTAGATGGGAGGCTACCAATGCGTGCACCAATGGCGCTTTCACAGCTAAGAGGGTCTGACTCGAACCCGGTAGTGCCAACATGGCCGAATAGGCCTGCGATATGGCGGGAGGAGCCGCCCTCCGCTGGATCAGAACTCACGGATACCTTGCCCCCGGTGGATGAATCGACTTCTTTACAGGGTATAATGGGAGAACCGATGGCACGGCGACCTATGCCGCTTCCAAGAGGGTATACAGGGTCGGGGAGACTGCAGGTACCCGGACCTTCCATACCGAGGGTCTTCAATCCTTCCTCGTTCTCTGCAGCGAGGCAATCGAGTCCGAATTCAGACGATGAGCTACTCTTCTTACGACCGCAGCGGAATCGACCATTTGTTAACTTGAAGAGTCCCAACACTCTAGGAGAAAGGCTCAGAGAGAGTGCAGAGGAAGACGATTCTGTGACTGATGTTCCGGACGAACTCGCGCCAGGCGAGAAAATCGGGTTGCAGCAGAATAGTGATGGCTATGAACAGCTTCTAGCAGGATTAACTCTTGACCCGAGCAGTGAATTTCAGCCCATCCTTGGCAGTTTGCAGTCTGATCCAAAGTCAGAAGAGTACAATGTTTTCGGCGACGACCCAGAAAGGGTTGACGCTGGCATTTGGGATTCAGAAACTGAATACCTTAGTTTTGAAGAGAACTAGTCTCCCGAAATCAGAATGTAGAGTAGCAACAATCGCATAAATTTTGATAAGGCTTTATATCTGCTCCGTATAGCGGTCATTGGAGATATTTCCCATATTTTGTGTGAAACCTTATCATACTACTTCCTCACAGCATATCATGGAATCTTGTAGCCGCTGAAACCGATAACCTCCAACCAAAAACCACAATGTGGTACAAATCATATATTACTGCCGTTATCATCATCATCAAAACCCATGCCTTTGAAATCGCCTTCGTCGAAGACCCCGTCACCCAACTCCACAGCCACCTCCCACACTATATCTCCCCACAACACAACTTTGGAATCTCAACATGTAATTCCATCCCTATATCCAACGTAGACACGGTATTATCCTACATTCTCGTTCGATCCTACGAGCCGGAACCCGCCCACGATCAAATAGAAGTATTCGTAGAATCGCAAGGATTGCCTTTCGCCTTAGCATTCTTCAAATATCCCACACAGGGCACGAATACTTACGGATGCGACTATGGTAATCTCGCAGTGATAGTCAGATACGACCAGACGAGAGTTTACGAACCGCAAACCGTTACGTTACAGTATGGGAACTTGGGGTATTGGCAGGAAGTGCCACCCGACGTGGAGGATGATATTTATGGGTTGATTCAAGAGTTAGGGATGGGTGTTGGTGATGTAGGGTATAAACTTGCCAATGGCGGTTGGGAAATATTTGAAGATGATGTAGAATCCTTACGTCATGTGCTTGACCTTTCGGATCAACAGGCTGTGGATATAGAAGAAGAAAGAGAAGAGGAAATAATGTCAGCCACCGAAGAGGATATTACGAACGATTGGCGGAATGTCATGGAAGGACAGGAGCGGCAGCATAGCGAGCAAAGTTGGAGGAGATATGGTTTTGATCCCGACGATTTGGAGGTTCATCCTTGGCCGCTCAGGGTCGTGGGAACATCCAATGCGAGAAATTCGCCAACGAGCGAAGATAACCGGTGGCTGATGAGTGAATTGGAAAGTTTTGATACGCGGACTTTGGCGGGGACAGAATTCGATCTTGACTTTTCAGACTCCAGTTCTAAATTGGGAAGCCAGCCTGCTGGGATTAGGGCGGGTTTCGGCGAGACTCTGTCGGAAATTTCAGAAGAGGTGGTGGAAGATTCAGAGTACGATGAATGGCGAGTTGAGACATGGTCCTAGATGTCAAATTGTCATCAATGCACTGGGGCATTGGAGCTTGATTGTGTGTATATATAGTCTGGATCGGGCCCCGAGGCAGTGTATCTTGAACATATGTACATGGATACCCTGTTCTAAATTTCTATTTCGATCAATCTTATCTCTCACGCAAAAAAGTTTTCATTACAGAGACAATGATGGCTTACCGCAGTTTCACGGTAGCATCCGGGTTGACTCTCAATCTCTTGTCTAAAGGTCTCGTTTCGAAACATTTCAACATAGCATGTGCGGACTTTTTTTTGATATCGGACTGATCAGCACTTGCTAAACGCCTGTTTAAGACTGTGTTGTGTGGTACGAAAGCTGTGGCCACGTTCCAACGCACACGCAACCATCCTTGCATTTTAATCCGAACTGTTGAAGTTTTGACTTGAAGAGAGCACCCAAAAAAAAACCAAACGAATCAGTCAACTTTGCGCGAATTTTTTGGTTACGTGCATAAGGGTATGATTGCTTTTGAGAAGATAACGCACGCCGTCTACAGGGGTGGCACATGACGGTATTCCGGGAGTGGTTGGGGCTTGCAAGCTTGAAATACTCGCGTAAAGTGGTTGGTTCGTATCAACACCCAACCACGAGTTTTGTCCTGGTGAATCTTAAAAATGTGCAAACCACTCAAGTGGATTTGTAAGATCCTAAAGAGCAGAAATCCTTAAATTTATACGTTTCATTGGTAAGTTAGGAGAGGATGGCGGCTTATGACTTTTTGTATTCCTTTACTTTGAATGGCCTGATGTTTGCAACATTTCGCCATGAGGGATGACGACCAAATATTTACTCACTGTGCTCTTACCGTCGTGAGTTCTGTAACGGGATCAACAGACTGGCTTGATTGGATGTGAAACTGACAAGGGCAAATTTCTAAGGCTTTATTATCTCCAGAATGGCACCTTGTCATCAATCTAGCCCTCCTAGCTCAATCGGAAGAGCGTGGGACTTTTAAGCATTGTTCTAACTCAGGACAATGTTCAAAGTCAATCCCAAGGTCGTGAGTTCGAGCCTCACGGAGGGCGGGACTATCTTTTTGCATTTTTGTTCCCAGAACAAATCTTCTGATTCAAGCTTTCCTTGTTCCGAACTTTGCGGGACACTTTTTTGTAGGCAAACCTCTACTACGCGCACTGTGTTGATCATCCACGTGTTGATAGTTCGTGAATAAAAGTGCTATTTATGACTTTTGGATTGATAGTAGGCTCCTGCGATAATATATGTTGATTGATTCCTTGTGATAATTTTTACCGGGTATATGGAGAATCAAAACAAGCCCTCTTATCGCGCATCCAATTGTCTTTTGTGAATGTTGGCTTCATGTGAAGCTTGAAACTTGTTCACGAGTTCTCCGATTCTAAGTATTCCCGAGCAACTTCTCGACAAGTTGCAATTGAGAACTTAACGCAATTAATTAATTATTTTTGCAGCCTTATAATTTAAAGTTACATGGTTGCACAGAAAGAATAAAGGGTAAAATGGCATCTCCTTTTTTTCGTTCGCTATCAAAATTGCAAATATACTGGCCAATATATCCGTTGATGTGAGGGGAAGATGTGTTGCAAGGAAATTACGCGGACTCGGACGGTAATGCAGGAGATAGATTACAGAGTACGAAGCAGTGTTTTCTTTATTTTTTATTTATTTTTTCCCGGGATAAGGGACTGCTGCTCATCGATGGTGTCGGCTTGACTGGAGTGGCTTTGACATTTGAAGACAACGGGTTTTCAGGCTGGTGGGATGTCTGCGCCAGCTTGTGATAGATGGTTCCTCGGTAGATGTTTCACGCCAACCGTCTCATCGTGGTGTTTCGAATTTTTTCAGCTAGTCCCCGAACGAGTCGGTCGAGAAGGAATTGAAAGGGTTATATCCGATAATGCTCCGTTCACGACAATTGAGTAATTGTACTGTTGTGGATATTTCTCGTTCGCGGTCGATCACACAAACGAACGCGAGCAATGGAATGGGTATGTTGATTGTCGAATGAAACGGAGGTATCAAGATAGAGAGGTAGAAAATTGATACCAAGTAAGCGGCAAGCTTTTGCAGGGGACGCACCCCCCCAAGTGGGGAGGCAGCGTGGGTGATGGGATTCCCTGCGTCGGGCCCATCTTAATATAGCAGCCCAGCCAAAGATTTCCGGGGGGGTTTTGCTTCAAGACGGATTGTGATTTGCATAACCGCATGTAAGCAAGCGCACACCTCTTCGCTCGGAACAGCCCCTTCACCTTGCGTCCCGGCGGTGAACGAGAAATCGACAAAATTAGCAGTTATCAATGTGGATCTTTCTGTGTTCCCCGTCTACGTTAAGCTGAGAGAGAGAGGGGGTGGTGTGGATTGCATCGATTGCATTGTTATTGTTGGTTGGAGGCACGACAGATGACAGGTCCGCCTTCCTTACATTCCTGAGTTTGATAAGTCGACAGGCCTCCAACTGGAGCCCGTGGGCCTTCCGTACCTGGATTGGCATTTCTGCGTGATATCAGAGACACCGAATCGGCATGTCAGCCGCGTCCGTATACGGATTGTCCCCCATCCGCACACATACATGTAAATCAGATCGCAATTGATTGCTCGAAATTCTTCAACGGCTGAGGCGGGCGTCTGGCCTGGGCAATGCGAAATGCAATGTCTGGCCGGAGTTGGAATTGGGAAAACAATCTGAAGCGGAGGGCTAGTTTCAAGCCTGTTAGTTCGAGATTGTAGCGGCGCCTACCCGTCAGAATAAGTCTCAATTTAACTAGGTAGGCAGGCAAGGCCGGGTTCGGTTCCTGGGAGGAAGGGAGGGCAAGAGGCTAGGCCCAAGAGGAGCGAGGAGGGCCTGCAGGCTCGTTTTATCGCGAAGCCTCAGCCAGAATCCTGCTTTGGCTCCTTCCTCCACAGCCCAGTCGTCATAGAGGTCAAAGACGCCGTGGATGGGCGACGGGTTTCCGTAGTGCACATTCCAGAAACGTTAGTGAGGAGGGAGTACGGAGTAATAGTAATTTGATTTTTCTGACCGCCTCCGCCACCCTGATAGCAAATACCGGTCCCGAAGAAGGCCACTGCCCAGATCAATAAAACCTCGATTAAATCCCTGGCCCCCCGTGTGAAGATACCACCAGCTGGAGAGATTATTGTATTCACACCTAACAGACCAGATATCAGAGTTCAGCACTTAGGCCAGATATATTCGGTGCCAGCCGCCATTTAGTCTGTTCAAATACTCGCCTTCGGAAGCGTCTACCCATTTCATCCTACCCGAGCACCCCATTTGCCATCCACCTCCACCACCATAGCACACTATTACCGTTATTACCACCATTACCAAGTATTACGATACCCTCCCTCCTCAGTGCGTATATCCAGCGACTGTTATAAGCAGACGGATTCGAAGTGTTGTGGTGCTGTCGCCTGCCAACACACACCTGATCAACCTCCAATTTTCCACCGCCTTCGCCCTTTGCCTCCTCCTCCTCCTCCTCCTCTCCTCTTCCCCATCGTCTCTACCTGAACACACCACCATCGCCCGGTCCATCGCAGGCTCATCCCCTCTCCCTCTTACCCGCTACTTCCAATCCTCGCCCTCTCCTCTGCCTCCGAGTCGATCCAGATCCTCCATCTCCCGCCTTGTATCCCACGTCCGTGACGTCCCGTGCATGGTAGATTCGACCGACCGACATCGCGTCCCCGCATCACCGCAGCCCGACCACCAACAGCCATCCCTTGGTCCGCAGCAGCCTACGACACCACCTCCCTCAACCGGAAGCCCCGGACCGCCAGAAATCTCAAATACACATAACCACCGGCCTGCCGTGGTCTCGTCCTCTCCCTCGACGAGTACGGTCATCGCGTCGGCCTCGTCTTCAGTCATGATGGCCTTTATGGCTAACGACACATCCCCCGGTCGGGGGGTCCTGATCGCACTCCTCTCCGCCTTTGGATCCGCCGCCTTTGTCCTGATAATAATCGCCCTGATATATTTCCTGAGGTTTACCAACAGAGGAAGGATATTATTAGACAGGCTGGGACGGCCTGGTGAGTTCGATGACGAACAGGCTTTCTTGAGGGATGAAGCGGAGGCACTCGAGACTATGGACGAAATAGAACGATCTGAATACTGGCGAGCGAGAGGTGAGCATCCAAAAAACTCAGCGCAAAATTGTTTTATTTTTATTTTATTTTATTTCATTTCTAACAAATTTCATTTTATTTTATCTAGCATTCGTTGAATCGAACCCACCGGACTCCATTCCAACCGACATCTCGCTCTCACAGTTCCTCGCTATCCAGGAAAAGGGTGTTTCCGCCTGGGAATTCGAAGCCGAACTCGAAATCGCCAACTGTTTCGTTGAAGCCCGCACAGAAGTCGAATTCTACGACACCGAATGCTCGGTGCAGAGCAATTTGCCCGTTCCAAAGCAGAATGAAGTGTACTACTGGGAAACAAAGATTTTTGAAAAACCCGAAAGCACCCTTATCGCCATCGGAATGACAACAAAGCCGTATCCTATGTTTAGACTCCCTGGATTCCACAAACATTCCGTTGCCTATCTTTCCGATGGTTCCCGACGATACAACCAGCCCTTCAACTCGACCCCGTATGCAAATCTCTTCCGACAAGGTGACGTTATCGGCGTAGGCTACAGACCACGCACTGGTACAATTTTCTTCACTCGTAACGGGAAGAAATTGGATGACGTATGCCACGGACTGAAATCGCAAAACTTCTTCCCAACAGTCGGCGCCAGGGGCCCTGCTAAATTGCACATCAACTTTGGTCAACTCGGGTTCGTTTTCATCGAAGCCAATGTAAAGAAGTGGGGATTAGCTCCAATGAATGGAAGCCTCGCTCCCCCTCCGCCGTACGGTAATGAAGCCGGAAGTATTCTGCTAGAAAGCGGAAGAGCCGGCGTCCGCGAGGGCGAGAGTTTGATGGATGCCAGGGCTTTTGCTCAGCACCACCAGGTTATCGCTTCCCAAAATCTGCCGCAACTGACTACCAATGTTCAACCCCCGTCTCCAAGTTCCGCATCCGGAAAACGTCGAAATAAGAAGTCCCATCGATACACCCAGTCACAACCACGCAATCTGCCACCAACCAGCCCTGGCCCGGTTCGAAGTCCCACAGAAATCAGCCTGGCACCCATCAATCCATCGCAACCTCCTCCTGAGTACACTAGTGGTGGCGAGGAAGACAGCAGCGATGATACTGATAGCGGATTTGGCGACGAACGGAGACGACTACTTGGCCCTTCGGCCAGCAGCAACAGAACGCAGAACCGAACACGGAGTCAAAGCGAGGCAATCTTGAGACGAGTGTCTCCACCAATTCCAAGTTATGGTGAAGTCATGTTGTCAAGAACCGGCGGCGAGGGACCCAGCAGTGCCCGATAACTACTCGCTTTGAAAACCTCTTTTCCAAAAATCGACCATATATCGTCGAGACTACTCTTACCCTACCTTGTCGATGTCGCTCATATACCCCTTTACGCGCTGCTGCCCACCACCCTTGTATAGACCTACTCGCCTCTTTTTAGATTCTTTGGGTTAAATTCGCGCTCTCAAAAACCAAAGTCATGACCTATTTGGTTTTTTTCTCTCTCTACCGGTTTTCATCATTTCGGGCGTTCTCGTTTTCTTACTCCTTGCAGCCGATCGTTCTTTTTTCGTTTTCTGATAGCAAAAGGTCGCTCATTATTACATATATTGGATATTCGGTGGGATTGGTTAGGTTCTTGCTTTTTGCTATCTTTTTCCTTTTCTCGGATTCCTTTTCTGGACTTATCAACTTTGTTATGGGAGGGTAGCGGGTGTCTGTTACGTTTTTGCTTTTGAATTTGATATCTCTCTCGACTTTGACTTCACCCAAAGCCTGCCTTTCTTGGATTTTTGGAAGTTTTTGTAGTTACTACAACGGGATATTTGCAGGTGATGAGGACAATATATATAAATATATTTCGCATCTCTAAATTTTTAAATTCTCCAGTGCCTAATTCGTAGTCAGGCTGAATCGTACTAGTATAATGATAAAATACGTCATGGGTATTGTATATTGGTAATATTGTGCCTTTGTTGCGTTGATATAAACTCATACCGAACTTCAATCCTCCACGCGACATTGACACAAACCCACCCCCTCTGGCACCCTAAAATCTCGGCCCACGATGACAGCCCCACCATCGACGACAGCCTCGGATATACCATCCCAAATTCACCAGCTGTCGGTCCCTCTACCCCGCACGGCGGACACCTCGCTCCACTTGCACCTCACGATTGAGGCGCGCCATATCCTGCTCTTCTTGACCACCACGTCCGCCAACCCGTCCATCGATTTGTCGATACTGTCCATACCGGGGGTTAATACGTCTTCCACCACGGGTGGTGAGGATGTAGTCAACCCGATGCGCGGGGGGGATAGTGCGGTGCCGCGGGGCAAGGTTGGGGTGGGCAGCTTCGTTTATGCGATGCCTTCGCTGGTAGGTTATTCTTCTCCCAGTTTTGATGTCTTTTTTCTTCTTTTTTCACTACGTATACGCACTATTATTGTCTGCAGAGAGACTGCATGACAAGTATATAGGAGACATGGCTAATGAATTTTTCTTATCGACGGAATGTATAGACGAATAAGAAGGAAACAATATCCACGCCGTTAATACCGGATATGGCTACTTTGGAGACTACGGAGCGGATTGCGCGGATACTAGCAAGGAGATTACAAGTGCCCGTGTATTTGGGGAATTCGATGAGGCTTACAGCTATGGGCGGTGGTGGGAGCGTGGAGGAAGAGATGGGGGTTATACGGGATGTTGTGGAGGTTGTTGCTGGGGCTTTTGCGAAGAGTAGAGAGTAGATTTGGAATAGCATGAGGTTGCTAAAAGTTGATATGGCATATTGATACCCTGGTTTTTTTAGAAGATTCCACGATGCTATTATTCGAAGGGATTGCGCATGGCATTTGGTCTTATGCATATTTGTGAGAGTGTGTGTCTCTTGGAGATGCGGTTAAAGACGTTGTCGTTTTGCACTATCTCGCATGGTCGTACGTAATGCTATGCTCGCGGATATACTTTCTGAATATATTTCAAAAACCTAAATATTCAACTTCGACATTTAAGGTTAGGCTACGGGTCTTGCATTGGCTTCTGCATCTGCGATTCGAAGACGTAGATTCGCGAACGGATTGATACACCCTGCCCGGATCACAGAACCCCGAACTTCCCGTCCACGCGACAGCAGAATTGAAGTTGCATTGGGCGACTGGGGACTAAAATTTTGTTATACGTACCCGGCCGGGCCAGGCCAGTCACTCACTCCAAACACCAGCGCGAAAGAGAGGAAATACGTACCAGAATCAAGTGACATGCGGGAATATTCTGTTCCGGGATTTCGATCTGCCTCGTCAGTTTAATTTCCCCAACTTCCCAAAACTCGACACTCGTCAGCCCGCCCTTGTCTACGCAACGGGGCAACGTTGGCTCGCCATGGTCACACCACAAGCGATCCACCGCGATCAGATTAAGCATGGCGAGGAGGCGGGTAAACGCGATTGGTCGTCGAGGGCAGGGGGAAGGAATTAACTAGTCGACTGGCAAGGTTTTTCCTCCAAGCAGCTGCACTAGCCGAGTCTTGCCAGATCGTACACCGTTTGGCTGGCAAGCTCGAGCTTGATAATTGAGTTCCCCTTAATATCCGGCTTCGCACGCCCTCTCCTCCTGCTCTCCGCTCTCTCGTATTGTACTGTGCTATCACCTTTCTTGCTCGTATGCTCAGAACTGCTCGGAGTTTGGCGGAGGACCAGAACACCTTTCGACGATAATCGGGCGGCTCTTCGGTTTCCGCGTTGTCCGACGTTTCCGTTCCCTTTTCGTATATTTTCCTCACTGAGAAAGTAAACACTCTCCTTAACATCTTCTGTACCACCACCAGCATACCCTCAACGACAGAGAAAACGGCGTACACGACCGACGGCCCGAGGCAGCACTATCCATGATGCCCTCCGCAAACCTCCCCACTTTCACGCTGGCCCAAATTGCCGCAAACCATGCCTCCAAGAAGTCCTGCTATGTTACCATGGGCTCGAAGGTGTACGACCTCACCGACTTCTTGCCGGACCACCCTGGTGGCGACGATTTGATTCTTGACTATGCCGGCAAGGACGTCTCCCAGATTATCCAGGATCCCGTATCGCACGTCCACTCCGAGTCCGCCTACGAGATCCTCGAGGACTCTCTCGTCGGTTTCCTCAATCCTGAGGACGCTAAGAAGGCGACCGCCACCGCCCTGTCTACTTCGAATGGTTCCGCCAAAAATGGTACACCTCCCGTCCCTGCCGGGAATGCCCCGAACTCTGTTACCGGCATGTCGTCTGCAGAGGAGCTGTCCATCCCCACAGATATTGCTGCCGACTTCAAGACCCACAAGTTTATCGATCTCAATAAACCCATGTTGATGCAAGTCTTGCGCGGGAACTTCTCAAAGGAGTTCTATTTGAAGCAAGTTCACCGTCCGAGACATTACAAAGGCGGTGAATCCGCTCCCTTGTTCGGAAACTTCCTTGAGCCGTTGAGCAAGACCCCGTGGTGGGTTATTCCAACCATCTGGTTACCTTGTGTGAGCTATGGTGTGTACTTGACCACCGAAGGGTTGCCTAAAGAGAAGGTTGCCACTTGCTTCCTTGGTGGGCTTTGCATCTGGACGTTGGTCGAATACATCCTGCATAGGTTCTTATTCCATCTTGACGAGTAAGTTTATTCCCCGTCGACTTATATTCGTATACCAGATCGTATACTGATCCATCCTCACTTTAGGTGGCTCCCTGATAACAGCTGGTTCCTCACTTTGCACTTCCTCCTTCACGGAATCCACCACTACCTCCCGATGGACAGATACCGTCTCGTCATGCCCCCGACTCTCTTTATCGTCCTCGCTACTCCGTTCTGGAAACTCGCACATACCATCTTTTATTGGGACTGGTATATTGCTGTCGCGGTCTACTGCGGCGGTATCTTCGGATACATCTGTTACGATTTGACTCACTACTTTTTGCATCATAGGAAGTATGTTTCCTCCTTCTCTGGGATTTCTTGAGGGGTTTTTAAAAAAAGTATACTAACTTGTGTCCGTGTCTAGCCTCCCCTCGTACTACCGCGAGCTCAAGAAGTACCACTTGCAGCACCATTTCGCCGATTACGAGAACGGATTCGGAGTTACCAGCAGGTTCTGGGATAGAATCTTCGGAACGGAATTACCCCCGCTTCCACAGAAGACCGCTTAAACGGATTCTCCACTTTCTAACCGCATGAACCACGACTTTGGTAACTTCTTTTCGGTATCGGTATATATGGCATGACTACATAAAATTACACCTTTTTTTTGTTTTTGTGAATATTTTGACAACCCAACCCTTCTTTTGGATACGAATTGTGTAAATGCATCTTTACCTCTCTCCTTTTTAGCATGGCGGGCCTTCTTTCCTGCGAAGGGGTAAGGGAGGTCTTGGGGTGGTATCTTTTTTGTGCATTTATGAATGCATGCACACGGTGGATATGTGATAATAATGTATAATAATGATTGGGAATATTAAATATAAGCCTACGAATAAGAAATATGCTCATAATATTTGTGTGCAACGTGCATTAGTCCTTTCCAGGAATCTACGGCAACTGTGTCTCTCTCGCCACCAGGCTCACAACTAGGCCTTAGTATTTCTGCGTAAATGTGTTTTCTGAAGTTTTCTTGAATTCTGCGTCCCCACGGTTTTTTTTTTTTTGTTTCTTCTCTTTGCTCCGCTTCTTTTTCTTGTCGCTTTATTCTGGGAGATTTAAAGATGCAAGCCGCTGAAATGTCAATATAAAAATCTTAGAGGCATGGAGACGCAGTAGAAACGACAATACCAGCAGAGACTGGTAGGGTATAGAACCAGGGAGCCCTAGTAAGTGTGGTGCAAAACAGGTCAAGTCGAAAGAAAAGACCAAGGTCCACTCCAGTCTCATATATAGGCTGTTGCCAGCACATCAATCTTCTTCAAAAATATTCTTAGCCGCTGGAGATTGTCAAAGCTCACAATCGCAGAGGACTCAATATTTTTTCGACTTTGTGAGTAAACTTGGCATTCCCGCAACCGCTTGCTAGTTTGGTTACTGGGCTAGATCCGCCATATTGAATTGACTGATGGGAGTGTATTGGCTGCTTAGACCATGTGGTTGGGATTATGATGGTTCCTACCGTGCACAAAAATAGAAGAAGCAAACCAAACTATGCTATTACTTCACTCGAGGGAGGATAATCAGAGTTCAAGAGATCGCGTCTCTGTAGTCAACTACTCTTATATTTATAACCTGATGGTGGAAATAATCATATGCTAATACTCCGATCGTGTGTGTTGCGAAATGTTGCATTATCGAAGGCTTGTTTTCTTGAAATCGTAAACACAAGACGGATGAGATTCGCCGGTTCCCGCGAAATCTCGTATATGTCGACGATCACCAGTAGAACTAGGCTGAAGTTTAAGTTTAAGCTGTTGGCTCAACGTCTCTATAGCTGTTCACAAATAGGTTACATGTCGCCTGTTCTTCGAATCAGAATCTACCAGCTACTCTAAAACCTTTGGGAGGATATTATTCCGCTTTGTAATTAAGCTTATACGCCGTAAGTTATGGATCGTCTTCCGATTGAGCTCCTAGACGCCATAGCTAGCCAGCTGGAAACTCCAGATCTGAGGCCACTGGCTCTCGTTTGCCATAAGTTTAGAAATATATCTTACCGATATCTTCATGCGAAAATAAACCTCTTCTACCGTACTGCTGCATGTATTGGGGATGAGGCAGACGATGCCCTTCGGTATCGATTTTATTCGGAAAATTCGTCTATCGTTCGGTGAGTACAATAATAAATTTGACAGGCGATGTGATCGGAGCTAACATTCTCTTCAGGAAAATATGTCTGAAAACTCGTGGGGCTCATAAATTCCAGGTCGTCACGTCTGTGGAGATGCGCCCGAATACGTCATCCCACAAGGACTGTATGATTGAGCTTTTGAGCCCATTTACCAAAAATGAAGAACTGGCTGTTATTGAACACCGTGGGTTGGTGTTATCGGGTTTCTTTGAAGTTATCAAGCATCAGCTGGAGACAAATCACAGACTTAAAGATCTTACCTTGGAACCGAATATTCTGAATCTTTGCTCAGAATATGATGCGAACTCGGAGGATATGTCACTCCGAGGAGCAACTTCTAATTTAAAAACTCTTCGGTTGACATTTCAAGCGAACGAATATGACTATTTGAACAGCCAGAGAGCTGGCAGGTTCGTGGAGATAATATCCCAGTTCGAGAAGGCGACGAGAAATCTCCATACTTTAACTCTGGACGGCACTCTTCCATGGTATCCACGTCCATCGAAACGCTTGAAGTTCCCTAATCTTGATACTTTCATCATTCACAAATTAAGTTACTCCGAGCCTCCAGTGCCAAATGTTGTCTATGACTTGATGGCACCTGAAACCCTGTCTAGCGTCCGTGTCCACTCAACTATTCGTCCTGATACGTGGCAGACCACAAACGAGGTAGGCTCCCCAGATTCTGGGATCTAGCTCATCCTGTCCGATTATTGTTGAGCTAACCGTGCGCTGGAAAAACGTGATTTATTAGATCTTGGACCAATTCTTGTTGTTCCCGAACCTCGAGGTGCTACATCTCTACCATCAGCACGATTACATGGATTGTTGGGCTTGTGAAGGCATTCATAAACTCCTTCATATTCTAATCTCTCCGGCAGCTCAGGATGTTAAGCTTCTGACCCAGAACCTGCACAAGCTAAAGGTGGTGAAATGGTATAGCAGCTACTGTCATGTGTTATTGTTCCAATATCACATCAACCGGGTCCCAGGAGAAACAGTAAGCTGGAAGCTTGAACGGTCGACCTTCAAGAAGATAGAGAATGAGAATGGTGTGTCTTGTGCTGATTACCACGGTAGATATCCAAACGTTGAGGTATTGGATGAAAATATTAAGGATGAGCTGAAGCAAAAGTTGGACTTTACCTCGCTTCCGCCGAGGATAGTTTGGCATGACCTAAAGTCGCATGAGGGAAATATATAGGGTATCAAAGTACATAGGTCATCAGAGTATCTTCAACCCGTTGCCGGACACAGGCTTGTTGTTGTTAGGGGTATCAAGAACTTTTCGGATGGAATACATTCGAATACGATTCGATTTGCGCCACATAGTTTGGTACGAGGCTGAGGGTTCATTACTGAGCCTGATTTGATCATAGCCACATCTTCAGGGCTGTGCCATGTTAAATTTATTTTGTTCAGATAATCAAAACGGAGAGGTACGTTCGGTGTTCTCACGACCTTTTAATAGCCACATGTGGCTGGTGGCTTGTACAAGTGTTTCTCTTTCTATTCAAACCTCACAATTGTCTGCCAAATCCGAAGAAAGTATTTATCTTGCCTATGGGGACAATCCACTCTTAAGCATGCAGGTCATTTGTACTCTCTATATTATGTATGGGATGCTTATACAAATTTTCTTGAACTGAAATTATTTCAGGACAAATATCTAATATTCTCTATCATATCATCGATCATCATCTTTCTCTGAAAACCCACAACTTCATCCTCCTCCTCCTCCTCCTCGTCAGCCAAGCCTGATATCGGCCCTATAATTCTACTATGGCTACTGCAAGAGCACGAGTGGGGCTCGACATAGTTCCTGCTGAAATACTTTTTGAGATCGTCAAGCTTGTACCAAGGGAAGATTGCAAAGCCCTATCGATGACATGCAGGCGACTCCGAGAATTCACTATCCACAAGGTTTTCGAAAAATTCAATTACAACTTTCGACCTGATGATTGTGAGCTAGGACTCAGTCAACTTAGGCGTTATTTTGAATATGCTTCACATGTGAAATATATCGAGATCACTGTTCCTGATGACTGTGATGACCCAAGATTACTAAAGCAGCATGTTATCCAAGGCCTCTGCCCTATTCCCACTATTCTTGCTCAATTTTCGAATGTTCAAATCCTAGCGCTAAATATCAAAGGCGTCGCCAAATGGAACATAGTCTTCAGGGACATTTCTTGGATCTTACAGAAAATGTCTCAGCTCAAACACCTAAGAATCGAACCATATATGGGCAAGGACTATCTGGAAGAACAACCCCTCCGTAAGTTCGGTTTTCTTACCGACCAGAGATTATCCTCGAAGCTAGAGAGGCTTCAGCTATGCATCTCAACTCCAAGCCTACCATGGGGAGAAAGTTATAGTGTACACATGTTAACAAATTTACGGATGTTCTGTCGACCTGCAATGAAAAATGTCACCATTCTCGAGATGTATATCTGTAAAGACTGGCAAAAATCACTCTCTTCTTGCGAGCCATCCTGGAGATTTATCGCTCTCGTCAATTTCCCAGCATTGAAAAGCCTCTCTGTGCAATACGAAAACTTTTTTCCACGTTCGGAGCTGCACTTGGGTCTCACTGAAGAAACACTTGAACGTGTTGAAACACTGAGTATTCGATACAATGCCTGCCCAGATCCGGTTGTAAGTGCATGTTTTCCTGAAATTTATCATGTTCTCTGGCTAATATCGAATTCACGTATACGTATATGAAAAGGCGAGGTCTCTTCTTCGGAAATGCAAGAATGTCAAACAAATCGGTACCATCATGGATTGTGACGAGGATACCGCTCTATACTACTGCAACCCACGCAATGGGCACGAGGAAGCAAAGGACTGGTTCAGAACCGCATATATGTTTTGGCGCGATCGTCCCACGCTGGAGTTTATCTTCTGCCGGGGCAGACTTGATTTCGAGCTAACTCAACAACCTTACTTCTTCAAGTATCGATATGCTTACCAAGATGGCAATTTAAGTTTCGACCCGGTTTAAGATCTTGATTAGACCAACAGAAATGGGTTTAAACATCCCAATTGAGGCTGATTACATACCGTTTTTGTAATTTAAAGACGCCAAAGTCGTCAGAGATGGTTTAGGGTTTGACTAGCCTGACTAAGATTGCTAGAAACTATTAACTAGTGACCACTTATTAACCGTGCACGTGGTTTCTACTAGTATACTTTTCAAACGACCCCGTATGTATTAATCGTGTATACTAGTCGCGTCAATAGCTAGTCCCGATTACAAATGAATAACGTATGACTACTAATTGGAACGAAGAAATCCGAAAGTAAAGTGTGATGTATTTCCAAGTGCTTGATAAAAAGGAAAGATTAAAAGCGTAGACACCAAAACTTTTTTATATTCCTTTGAGTCTAAACTCGTTATCTCAAAACTTTATGATTTTTTAGTAATGTGGCACTAACCAGTATCGGGTCTTCCTTTAGACTAAATTTAGACTAATGGGAAAATATGATAAGATTGAGTAGTGTATCTTACTAAGTCCCCACTGTCGCGTCATTTGAAGCTCCGCCTTTGGCTTAAAAGCCGGTGTTAATACAGGGTATATGCCAATAAAATCCTCAAACGTGGTTCCTCACTTTTTTGACCGTTTTCTGTCTTAATTTCGCCGTCGGGAAACGGACCAGTTGGGAGCACCCTCCATGCCATTGACAGTGCCCTTGTGTTTGTGGCTGCAGGTATCCCGGATCTTGCATCGCATGATCAGGAGGTATGTTTTTCTGTTTTTTTCAGCTGTTGGTTCCGATTGCGAATCCCAGCTATCGTCAACGCTGACACGAACGCGAAGGATACAGAAGCTTCGTATTCCTGATAGCTACCAAATAGCCTGAAATGTGCTGGTGTGTTGCAGGCTGGACGAAGTATCTGGACTTCGGGAATTTCTGATTACTATAGATATTTGATATCGGGAAGCAATTAAAGAATCCGGTAAAGGAATGCAGCGAACAGCTTCGCTCACCTAAGCTTCAAGGATGGTGTAGAGGCATAAAGTGAGCGGGAGGTCTGCACAGATCTTCCCCGGTTGGATTCGGGTCTTTCTGACCTTTCCAGGGCTGAAAGACTAGCTAAATCTGACCAACCAATATTGAGCACCGCAATTATTGAATCCAGTCTAGTCGAACACGGCGTTTCCGAGCTTGAAAACCCCTTCCTAGTCAGTCGAGAATCTATAGCTTCTTATATAACAAGCCACATTTCTTTAATTCTCCCTACTCGCGCTTTCGAGCTGCATTTATGCCTCATGCCCTCTTATCATTGTACGAGATTTGTTTAAGACCTCGCATTCGCCGCCCGGTTTCAACTTTTCGCCAATCTCTTGGTTACTACTGGCACAACACTTTGACTGGGGGCTTTCTTCGGCAACGGCCAAAATGGGAAACAGACTGGATAAGGCTAGACTTCGCGTCAAGGACCCTGTACCTATAGTAATCAGTTCTCTCCCGCCTGAGCTGATACTGCAAATCCTCGAATGCGGAATTTTGTCTGATCGAGATAAGGGATCGTTAGCTGGAACGTGTCACAAATTCAAAGATTTAGTGTATCCTCATTTATATCGACGCTTCGACTGGGTCGCACCATTCCATACGAATTCTGCCTTGGGGAACTGGGTTAGCGGATTCGGATTGCTATTCGAGATTCTGTTAGACCCGCTAATAAACTCCTTAGTTACTGCTCTTGGCCTTGGGAATCCCCGTGATATCAAGTCTGAAGGGTTCGAGAGGAAAGCGCATCTTGTTCGGTGAGTAGGTACAATCCCATTCGCAAGAGAAAAGAGCTAATGGCATATCCTTGTTCAGGGAGATGTCTGTCCTGGGAGGCTACCAGTATTACAGAGAGATGGCAATTCTTACCCGTTATTACGGTCCAAGAGATGATGGTGACGCCTTCGTGAGGTTGTTCAAGCCATTTGATAACCTCAGACTCATCGAGCTTGATGAACGAGCGGCACTTACATGGGGTGGCTACCTGAAAGTCATTGCCTCAATTTTAGCCACGAAACCGCAGCTGGAAAACCTCACTGTTCGACACCGACTTGGACTACAACCTATGGATAAAGTCAAAGCAGATATGGGTCCAATCAAGAAGATACTTTCGAAGGGAATTGTCGCCAAACTCAAAGCTCTCACCATAATACTTGGGAGACGATTCGAGCATAGCGAGATGGGCTACGAATATTTTCATCAATTGATGGAGACATTCCACGGGGCTACTGAGGATGTCACAAAATTCCAAGTTTTCGCTGGATACTCAAAGTTGGATGAGAATGATCAAATGCTGAAACCAGAAGAATACGGGGGTTCTTCTATTGTCCCATGGTCTCTTCCTAAACTTCAAGAACTTACCCTCCATACGCACAACTTTCCGAATGTAACACCCGTGCAGTCGATTGATCCGAAAAGCCTAAAACCAACAAAGAAGTTGAGAGTAGTTTGCGATGTTGTGCAGACAGGTTTTGACACAGTAGGTTCAACATTGCCTCGATTTGGGTTTAGCAGGGCTATTAGCTGACTAGTCTGATAATATAGCTCCGAGAGAACTTACAATCTTTCGAGAGTCTTGAGGAGCTGGAAATATGGGACCCACAGTGGGTGAAGAGTCCTGAATATGACAACGGAGAGCTGGAGGTATTGTGTCAAAGGTTTTCTTTCACTCATACTAGCTTCCAATCTTTAAAAACAATTAAATGGGAACTTGGCTACCAGCACCATACTACAACCTGTATTATGAAGTTCCCAAGAGGAGAATACGGAAACAGGTTGTCAATTGCGAGGTCCGCCAAGGCTCATCCACTTGAGTATATACCGGAATCGTTACCCCAGCGACTAAAATACATAAAAGAAGGATACATACTATCCAGGACAGGTACATAAACCCCCCATGGCGTTCATCGTAAAGTTATAGAATAGAATATAGAATTCAAGACGCTTAATATCATACTTTGCTTAAGGGATACCCGACCACACACTTGATAAATTGCTTTATATCAGAACAACATACAACAACTTTCGTTAGCTCGTTTCTATCGATGATACCATTTAGAGGCGTATTTTCATGAAGTAATATAATAAACGAAATATATTTAATAAATACGAAGAAACATACCTGAGCTCCAATTTTCGAGGTTTTCTCATCAACGCACATACTTTCATAAGCTTCATGACGCTGTTGTTGTTGGCGTCTCAGCTCGCATCCACCACGATGATCTTGACGCCTGCGCTACCCACAGCCTGGCAGGAGAAAGAAAGAAAGAAAAGGAGCGGTATAAGTCTAGGCCCATGATTTGAATATCGGCTTTTGACCCTCGCCTTCTCTTCATCATCATCATCATCATCATCATCGCCATCATAATCCCTTCATCCCCTTCATCCCCATCCCCTTCCCCTTCATCATCCATTTCGTCATCATATATATATACACGCATCATCAATCGTTTTGTATCGTGAGAATTATCGTTTCCAGACTCTCATATTTACCCGAGGGTCGTATAATTGTCAAGATGTCTGCCGATATCTCTAGCATGCCCAATGAGATCCTCTTGAAGATCGCATCTGAATTGTCCCCTTCGGATCTTACATCCCTTGCGAGGACTTCGAAGCGATTCACGGATATCGCGATGTGCCTATTGTATCAAAATTTTCATGCCGATGAGCCTGAAGATTTTCCATTATGGGCTGACATGCATCCCACGTGCGTCAAATATGACATGACTCTCATTCCTGGAGAAGACTCCTTCTTCAAATACGCAGGATACGTTCGGTGAGTTGTCGAATATTAATCAAAACTAAAAATCATAAGCTGGGAATTGTACTGACTTAAACAAAGCTGGATCTGGCTGAATGCCAGCACCGAAGCACTCGCTAGGTGTGCCAAAGATTTCGAGCCTCCATATGAGCTCGCAAGCATCAGAAACTTCAGATGTGCCATTCATGCAAAGGGATACACAGTTTTCACAAACTACCTGAAGCCTTTTGAGAATGTCAAAGCTCTCGCTTTGTTGTTTTTCCACGAGCTCGACTGGGATCAGATGCACATCACACTCACTAACATCCTGACCTTCATGCCTCGCTTGAAGAACCTAACCTTGCGCAGTGAGTACTGGACTCGCGGCGAGAAGGCCAAGAATGCTCTCCTCTGGCGAAACTGGCCGGAGAATATGCCAGAGAGAGAAGATTCAACCATCGCTCAAATTGTGAGTTTGAGAATCATACTCATGGACTCCCAAACTCCAATCTCTTCGGGATTCTTCATTCATGGGAATACCAAGGACTCCACCTACTATCCAGCACGATTCTTCACGCTGCTGGGAATATTTAACAAGGCATTCTCGACTGTCAAACGATTGGAAATTGATAATCCCGCAGCCTATCAAGACTACCTCAGGCTTTCAATGAGGATCGAAACTCCTTTGTCTTTCCCTCAGTTAGAATGTGTCACGTTTCAAATGACTGACGGAGGAGATCTCCCGCCCCTGCCTGTACAACGAGATTGCCTACGCCGCGTTAAGAAAGTCTGGATCCTTGGTTCCAAGATGTGCAAAGTCACTCCGAAGAAGGTAAAGTAATCCTCGGTCACTTGTTCACTGGTTTACGAGACAACCTTTTCATCAAGGTAGCAAGCTAATATATTTCTAGATTCTCCCGTACTTGAATACGTACCCTGAAGTTGAACAAATCAGGTTCCTCGACGTCCAGTTGAATTTCTATTGGCGTCCTCGACGACGAAACAGTTGGTTGAGGAAGATCATTGATCTTTTCCTTCACAAGCCAACTTTGAAGAGCATTCACCTGCATGTCACGAACGTCTCCGGGGACGACGACGAAGCAAAATTTGAGATTGAACTTGAAACGCTCTCTTCCGCTAAAATTTTCATCATAGATCCTCCCTATTGGATCTGCAACCCTGGTGGAGGCTGTGACATCAAGATGCTCAATGAGAACGGTGATATCCAGTTCATGGACGATGGGTTTCCAGTTTGGTATACAATTCTTCCGGGGGTCGAACGCCTTTCTGGGAAGATCACGATCGGCCATCTAATTAGTACTAATTGAACTTTAACGTGGGTTTTTTTTAACGCATCAAAAGTGCTAGAAGCTATGAAGGGAAGTATTTGCATGGCTTTTGTATTACTCTGTTTAGTTTCGGTATCTGGGTTTCTTTACCTTTTCTAACACCTTTTACCCTTTTTGTTCTACCATACCCCAATTAACCCATTCTATGCTATGAAGCCACTGTCCCAGCCATAGGATCTGGAACAGAAACTGGCGATGAATTATGTATCATACACGGGTTCTTTTTAGTCTTATCGCTATGAGATAGACTAGCACCCGTCAATAATTAACGAAGTAACGAGGAAATGAAAAATTTAATGACTTCATTGAGCTAGACTGTATACGCGTAGATCTAGAATGTAGCCTTGTAGTAATAAAGATTCAATGCGAATAACGTTATAACGGTATCTACATGAAATTGTGAAGAAACAGTCAAGGGTTAACTAATTGATCGCCGCCCATGCTTTTTTGTATTGTCTTTCAACAGTCATCTTGAGATCACCCAGCCATTGCGCGTAATACCTGTGATGGATCTGGTGATCATACGTATTGGTTTTGCAGGGTCTCTTTTTCAAAGGAATTATATGCATGATTATGTGAAAACATAGGGATTGAATTTCGTATTCCTCAGTCTTGAGTCATCGCTCTCACGCTAGCTTAGGGAAACTATTTCCAAATACATATTAAGGGAAGCTTTGCTTGATTTATTGTTCTTGCACTATTTAGTAATCTCTTTGTTGAAGTTTGGCCGGACGGTAGAGGATATACACGCGCACGAGCGGTCGGATCCTTAAACTGCTAAAACTACTGTTCGAAAATTTGGCGTTGTCGAATATATCCGACGATACTAGGCCTTGATTGGCAGTTTGAACTGGCGCCGTTCTTTTTTTCCGGCTGGTCTCGGGCCTTCGTGGGGGGATATTGCGGGGTACCAGTTATGGAAAATTTATCCCGAAATGGTAGATGGAGGGTATACAGGCATTGCTACTAGTGAATATTAAGGGATCTGAGGTGACTCTCTTATCAGAGTCTACGCTCGATAGCGTGCGGGAATTTCAATTCGGGTTGAGATCAAGAAGGGAGATAGCTATCGTTGAGCAGGTGAGATGATGAGTCTTCGGGACAGGCGTCCTTTTGGATGTCAGGGTTGATATTGAATCTGGCTAATATGGGTGAATGTATATAGGTGTGCCTGCTGATATCAAGTTTATGCAATGTCGAAAGGCTGATGATAGTCGAGTGGAGATGGAAAAATTTAGTACCAGGAAAGCCAAACCGCATCCAGTAAGGACGGCGAAGGAAGTTGAAGAATGTGCCGCATATTCAACGATTTTGGCTTCAGCCTTTCCCCGAGCTAGGCATGGGAGATAGACTTGTTAGTCTAAGGCATGGAATTATGGCATTCAGTTTAAAGTATCATGGACCGGGTATTTCGGGATCAATGATCGACGTGGTTAATTGCTGGCGTGAAGGAATAGACTGAGACAATGCTGGAGTCTGTGTCATCGATGATGTACAAAAATCAACGTTATTCTTACAGAAAGAAGACTTTCATAGGAGTAGCTATCAGATCAGAATACTAATCAGAGTCACATTACGTCCATTGAAGCTCTCGAGAATTCGGGTTAAAAGGGTGTGTTGTCCAATGTCTCAAAAAGCCCAGTCGTGGTAAGATGCAACAAGGGTTGATGTCGTGAGGCTCAGCGCATGGTGACTTGACAGATCGATAGATCTTGTCTCTTGCTGTTTTGGTTCTCTTGTCTGAGACCTCACGGACAAAGGAAATTCTAGAAGGAAAGACCCATGACGATATTGAATTTAGAGTTAATTAATCAGAGTTTGGTGAAGGATCATTGATATGGGCTTCTAGAAGCCGTGGCATGGATGCTTGTTGACCAAATGGCAGTCCCAAATAGGACATTCAATGCCAGCGTCCCGTCGCGATGGCGTACCCCGGCGCATTGTGGCTGGTAATTCTGCGATTCTGCCAAAGCTTTAGACAATCACCCGGTTTTTTTCTCCATCTGTGCGTATTGGATTTTCTTTTTCATGTCAATAGGCGCCGCTGTGAAGTTTTCGAAGGAACATTTACAATCAATCGCAAATTAATCCTTTGTTTGCGCGTTGGGTGAAAGGGGCGAGAAGAAAATGCAAAGACGAACTCGGGGCAGGTGATTGGAAGACTTGAAGCCAAAAAAGAAAACTCCAGGATACCGTTCCACCAGATTGACCATGTCTTTGAAGTCTTTTTCTTTCTTTCTCGGATTACCGGGGACGTATGACTGCATGTTGAGGTGTATTTTGTTTTTGAGTGTCCGTTATAATACCGGTCAACTATATTGCAGAGCACTCGTGTGCGAACTCCAACCCCCGTTATGCACAGCGAGCTGTGGAGCACGATCTAGACGCATCTGCGCCCAGCAGACTGACCCAGGGATATCTTGTGCGAACCACGGATAAAAGCCCCAGTCAAGCGATTCTGCGCGAAAACCTGGCTTGGGTGGGTTTCCCACTGAACGAGCGGGGGGGACCACAAGGCACAATTGCTTAAAAAATTTTCACGCCATGCAGCAGCCAGCATGCAACCTGCAACATTATCGCCCTGCATGCAATTACATCACACGGATTGCAAAGAGAATAAAAAAAATAAGAAACAGACTGAAGTTCAGCCTTTAAAAACAAAAGGGAAACAAATCGTGTAATAGCGTTACCGGGACCCTGGCCATGGGGTCTCATTCATATGATCAGGAAAGAAAAATAAGCTAGGTGGTAGCGAACGAGCTAGGTAAGCAAGCTGGGTGAAAACGGAAGGTGCCAGTCGAAAGCGATTGCGGGTGTTCGATTGGCCGAGGGAAGCGCTACATTCCTCGACGACCAACTGGCTGTTCGATGGGATCCCGGCTCACGGCAAGCCTGGGCAGAATAAGAAGGATAGCGAGACGGAGGAGAAGGATTGCACAGGTCGAGTCATCATCGTCCGAGCGCCGGTGCGTCTGTGTCACCGTCGACGCCTTTCCAACGTCTCTAACGTCCCCCAAACGTCAAAAACGTCGAGCCGGAGCCCCTCTGAGTGGCCCGATAAACGAGGAGGAGGGAGGTAGGGAAAGGACTTCCGAATCGACGAGATTCACGTCGGTTTTAACCAGGCGAAGGATTCTTGGTTGCTCATGTGGGCCCTCCTCGTCCCTCCTCGACACCCCCGTCGTCTAGCTCGAAGTGCATGTACCCCCTGGCGCTATTACGCACTTTCTTTTCCAAGCGTCAGTTCTTATCACCAAAGCTGCACTGCCACGACCACGATTTTGGGGATATTTGCAGATTGAAATTAAGTTGCAGTCTTTGTTCGGGGAATTTGATCTGGGGCGGTCGCTCGTCGTGGTGTTTTATAAATAACAATACCGGACGCTAATCTCGACGTCTCTTTTCTCCATCCCTCCACCTATACCTTATCCGACTATCTAACCATCTAACCATATTCTCCCTCCACCGTCCTGTTTGACAGGTGCTGTCGTCTTGACCTTACTTCGTCGCCCGTCCGTCTATACATCTACGTGCTGCGTTGGTGGTGGTGGTGTATTGGGCGAATAAGGAGAGTGGCACACACACGCAACAACTCGTCCATCTGTCCCCCCGTTCGTTCCCTCGATCTCCAACCACATCGCTTCAACCTCGTCTCCTCCTCCGCACCCCCCTTCGATTCCCTGCAAAGTGGAGCCCGTTCGCCCAACATTCCCGTCAAGCTGGCGAACTTTACTATTCCTCCAGCTTTCCAGGTCATAACCCTGGTATGTACTCCATCACACGACATCCTTTCCGCCTCTTTTACCCGTCAAGCTAACTTGTGTCTCAATTTGCTAGGGAGCTGGAGGAGGGCCCAGCGAGGAAGGCTGCACCGGCTTCCTCGTGCGATCCACCGCCACCGATTGGTCCCCGGCCTCCGTCCTCGCCGTCGACGCTGGCAGCCACCTCGCCTCCATCATCAAGATCCTCGACAAGACATCCTGCGGCCAGCATCCTACCACTCCTACAACCCCAAACTCTTCCAAACGACGAGCGCCCTCCCTCACCAACCGCGACCTCTCCCTGAATACTACCCCTCAACCGCTCCCCTCCCACTTCGGAGGCGCCAATCTGCCCTTCAAGACCCCGCGCGCCAATGCTGCCCACATCTTCCGCGAGCTCGTCGGGGGTTACTGTATCACCCACCCGCACCTGGACCACGTCTCCGGCCTGGTAATCAACACGGCGGGCCTCCTCCCTCACAATGCGAAAAAGATCATTGCCGGCCTCCCTCCCACGATCGAAGCTCTCAAAACCCACATCTTCAACGACATCATCTGGCCGAACCTGACGGACGAGAACGGCGGCGTCGGATTCCTCACATATCAGCGCCTCGTCGACGCCTCCGTAGTTGACGGCAAGATCGAGTACCGCAAGCTTGTCGACGGTTTGTCCGTGCAAGCGTGGCCCGTCTCCCACGGCCACTGCATGCACAACCACACCCACCGCGGTAGTGACGCGGCGATGGTTGCAGATGAAGATTTCCTGACGACACGCGGCGACAAGTTGCTGCCGGCGGGACTCCGCTCTGCAACCGGTCTGGTGAAGCGGCAAACCTGGCAGAAGAAATGCGTGTACGACTCCTCTTGCTTCTTCATCCGAGACGACTACACGGAGAAAGAGATCCTGATATTCGGAGACGTCGAGCCGGATTCCGTGTCGATTTCCGAACCGAGGAGGAACGTCTACATCTGGAACTACGCCGCCGAGAAGATGCACCGCGGCCTACTCTCCGCGATATTCATCGAATCCAGCTACGACATTCACCAGAAGGACGAGTACCTCTACGGTCATATGACGCCGAAGCACGTCGTCGAGGAGCTGAAGGTGCTGGCGAGTAAAGTTCTCCTGCACCGGGAACGCGAGGCGCGACGGTTTTCCATGCCGCTTAAGAAGCGGAAGACGAACGAGCTGCTGAGCGCGCGGGATTCCATCATGCAGATCGATCCGTTCGATACGACCTATCTCACGAGCTTGAGCGCCTATAATTCGGACAACGAGAGCGATGTACCTAGGTCGCCGACGGACGTGGAGGGACTATCGTCGTCTACCCGCCGGAGATCCTCGAATGGGAAACGCCGGAGGAGCGAGGAAGCAGGATTGGTTGGGAACGGGATGGAGTATACTTCTGTGCCGACGTCGATATCGAGCGCTACCTCACCGATAGCCGTGACCAATGGGATCGGGTCGGTGGATACATCGTACCCACTTAAAGGTCTCACGGTTGTGATTATTCATGTCAAGGACGACTTTGACGATGATAAGGACGTCAGGCAGAGCATATTACATAATCTACAGAAGTTCGAGGAGAAGGCCAAGCTGGGGTGTACCTTCCAAATGGCGGAGGATGGCGGATCAATGTTTTTCTAAAACAAGCGAAAGAACAGGAGTTTCTTGCTTTCTTTCAACTAGATTCCCCTGGATGAGTTCTACGGCCTTCTTTTTGGATTTTTGTTTGATGAATCAGATAAGCGTTCTTTGGTTCGAACGGTATTATATCTTCGCTTTTTTTGGCTACTGAATAATGTCTTATGTGGATGCTGTTCTTTGTATCATTGTTCATCCTTTTTTGTTATGTCACTTTTTTTCTCTTCTCCTTCGATTCTTTGTATATACTTCCCCAGCGCCGCGATTAATCTTTCACGGCTTTACTTATGTGGAGTTTATCGGTTGGTTAGCTTTGATGTTTCTTTTTTTTTCATTTTTGTTGTCATATCTTTTTTTATATCTATATATCACGGTGATGGAAAGATCGATGGGAGTGCGTGTACTTTAAATATTCAGAATACCTTGGGGTGTTGGAATGAATTCTCGTTTTGACTTTGGAGCCTACCACGGCGTCGACTATAAACCACACGCAACATCATACTAGCATGATATTCAGATGTTTAAACTCGAATTAAGATTACGACAGGATGGTAAAAACGTGCGCGCACCGATGACCTAGTTCAGGTGCAATTACAAGGCGTCAAATGGTAACTTTCTCGAATAAGCGCAATCGTGGCTATACCCTCTATATCGATCGCATAAGGCATGCCCACCGACATCTCCACACGATACAATGGCATCCCGAAATCGCAAAACACGGCTTCCACGTTTCTCGCACGGATCCTCACATGTCAATGGAATAAAATCGACCTAAAGATAGAGAAGGCAAAGATGCACATCCCCACAACCATCCTACCCCTCCTCGCCACCGCCGCCCTACACATCCACCCAGCAACAGCATGGAGCTTCAAACTCATCCGCTCCGAAGCACCCCACTACGCGCAGAGCTACGCGGGCGTCCGCGTGCAAACCGGGTATAAACGGTGCACGCACGTATCCACCTCCGCTGACCGCGGTATCTACGGTCTCTCGATCACGCAGTTACCTGTGACCGCTAACCCCGTCCCGCCGACGGAATGGGTGGTGCGATACGTTGGGTTCTGGCGGAACCGGGTCTGTGATGATTTACCGGAGTTTATTGTGCATTTTTACGGGGATCGCGGGACGGGACAGCAGGTTGTTTTTCGGGATGTCGTGGGTAAGTTGCCGGCGGGGTATTACGGAGGGAAGTATTGGAGTTGGGGGGAGATTCCGTTCGGGGAGGAGAGGTGGGGTGGGGTTATTCCTGCCGGTGGGGTGGCGGTGAAGAAGGAGACGTCGTTGACGGATACGAAACAGGCGGAGTTTTGGGTTGTTGAGAATGCGGTCGAGGTTAGGGATTTGAAGGGGTTTATCGGCGTGGGCGGGAAGAAGATTTGGATTGGGAATGGGGATGAGGGGTGGGAGGGTGCGCGGTGGGAGGGGTTTGGTGGGGGAGGAGTGGAGAAGACGGTGGTGTTGAGGGGGGATAATTTGACTGTCGATAGGGATCAGTTGGATGAGATTGGTATGGGGGGTGGGGATGATGGTGATGGTGATGGTGACGGAGGGGATGAGAGTAGCGATGATGCGGATGATACGCCGCCGCCGAGGATCATTCCCGGGAGGAATCCGGCGACGGATACGCAGATGCAGGAGAACGTGGATGAATTGAGGAAGAAGTTTGAAGGGATGCAAGAGGGTGAGGAGATTGCGAGCCAGAGGAATATGGAGGAGGAGTTGAAGATGCAGCAGGCGATGTACAATTCGTTACAGGCGGCGCGGTGGCAGCAGAATCAAGCGTGGGCGAATACTATGATGCAGGCGGATGCGGCTGCGGGAAGAGCTGGACCGGATTACCACCGGACTGCGAAATACTGGACCAACAGCGATCCGTTGAAATTCTTCTACCCAGACCGAATGGCGGACCAACGAGATACGATTCAACAACTGGAATGGTATTGGAGGCAATTGGGGTTACCACTGGAATTGCTCACAGGACTGTTGGGGTCGTTGGAGCCGTTTGCATTTCAAGAGCTCCTGGACGATAGCGGCGGTGAGAAGCTTGCTCCGAATGATATCGCGACGTATTTGTGGGCGCTGTATATGAAACAGGTCGACCAAATCTCGCAGTATATTCCGGAGGTCGCGGCGATGACGCCCGAGGAGTACGGATTACTCTTGATGAGTACCTATTTCACAAATATGGCGCCTTACCAGGAGGCCGCGCAGTATATGACACAGTTGGGGGCGTTAAGTCATCTTCCTGGAACGGCGGGTGGTATTAATCCTCAGGGCTGGTCTGTTCCGAGTAGTCAATCTGCTGTACCGGAGGGGCAGATTCGGATTGAAGAGGAAACAGCGGTAGAAGATGATTTTGCTGGTTGGCCGGACGTTGCTGTGCGGATTCCGGCTGAATATGAAAGTGCTGAGACGAAAGTCGAGTGGCCTGAAGTATCGGTCAACATCCCTGTGGAGGATCAGTTTGATGGTAGTGAGGATCCGATTGAGTTCGAGTTCCACAATGCTCGGAACGATAGGGGATTGATGGAAGAGGAAGGTATTATGAATCTGGGAGGATACACGGCGCCGCCGCCGTCGCTAGAGGAATAGAATATCCGAATATAATATATTATATAAAGAATTAGACTAGGGTATGTATTACTAGATAGAAGTTCGATCTAAAGAGCTAATTACTAAAATTCACTTTTCTATGCAAGCACATATAAATCTTCAATACCAAACTGTAGACCGCCAAAACCATAACCCATAGAACTACCATAAAACAAAATCCTGCACTCCAGGGTATCTAACCATCTAACGAAAACAATCTTATAATAAAAAGAGAGCAGTTTATAGAACTTCCTCGGTTAATCTTCGCAGAACCTGTCTATATAGTGAAACGAGCCGCTGACTGTGCGATTGAAACCCCGTACGCTGTTCGTGATCCGGTATCTTGCGCCGCGCGGATGTGAGATCCTCGGTTACGGCTCTTCGCAGCCCACCGACCCGCACGGGACTGCCTATGTTTTCAGGAATGTAGACACCCTTAGCCGCACACAAGACCCGCAGGAGATCGGATACGGCGATACCCAGCTGGATGCCGCAGATGCAAATCACACGCAACCAGAAGGGATTGTGGGATCTTATGCCGTCTGCTGAGAGAGCGTTGTAGACTTCCCGCAGAGGCCCTAGACTGGGTTCTGAGCTTCGGGAACCGGAGTACATTGGCGGCAGGGGGATCTGTTTCTCCGAGCTCCTCTTCAGTTTCTCGTGAGAGAGTAGAAGAACGGCGGCGGCGTAGAGTTCCGGGCTGATCTGGTGGGCTATTATGGCAAAGTCGAGCATGACGGAGACGGTGCCGTAGTCACAGCAGCAGACTTCTAGGATGCACCAGGGCCGGCGCAGGGTGCCCAGGAGGGTTTCTACGACGCCTCTTTGGCCGACTACGCAATGGTCGTGGGCGATGGCGGCGTTGATGAGGAACCATGGCAGGCGGGGGTACGGGCTCTTATCGTCCTCTTTTATCGAGGAGGACGAGGGTAGAGAGATGAGTTTATCTTGCTGAATATTGGAGAGTTGATAGTATATTGGGATTCTGTCGGCTACAGCAGCTGCCGCGGCGTCGAGTTGGGAGCGGAGGGCGGGGGGGCATTTCTGGAGCTGCTCATCTAGAGAATTGCCCAGGGAAGCGACGGAGTAGATTGCAAAGGTGCCCTGGAAGCCCGAGCCGCCTCCTTTGTCGAACTTGCCGCAGAGCTGAGCGGGGGTGGTGATGTTGGTGATGGAGGCGCCGGGGAGCAGGTGGGTCATGGCACTATCTCTCAGACCTTGGCGGGCTATTCTGAAGTTGGTAATGTCGCAATATATATATATATGGAAGAAGTTAAAAAATATATTTATAAAATGATTTCAAAATGGAGAAGGTCTGGCGATCCGGTCTGAGCTGGTTAATATAGTGACGCAAGAGCAGAGGAGAGGAGGCTGATCCCGGCGGGATTCTTAGCGGTGTCGAGGAAGAGCTCATTGCGGGCGGTGTGACTGATGCGAATATGCACCCGGCGAGCTTCGCCACACAGCCGAAGAATGCGGTTCCAAGCTAGCGGGGCAGACTCGATTAGCTAGAACGGTCGGTGGGCGCGGCTCAACCAAGGCATCGAGAATCTGGGACCGCCTATTCCACAACCTCTCAAGACCGATTACCCAAGTGGGAACGGGAGCAGTTCCGAGCTGGAGTCTGGAAGGACGTGGACATGGTGATGGTGCGCTCGAGTGCATGCAGCTGCGCGCGTCCTGCGACAAGCGACATGCACGCCAGAAGTCAATACTTCAATGTTCTCCACTTCGCCGGTAGTTTCATCACCCCAATTGCTGACGTGCTATTTCTGTCTCCTCTTCTTATTTTCAATCCTGTGGCCTGAGGCTCTTTCTTGTTTATCATCTATTTATCATCTATTTATCGTCTATTTAGTGCCCGCAGAGACGAATAAGGGTGCCAAGTGCGCCGCAATCTAGCCGAGAGACATCGACCGTCTCCTCGACGAAGATGCCCTTCCCCTTCCCCGACGGCACCCCGCAGGCCGCCCTCAAGCAGGACCACGACGTCACCTTTGACCCCCTCGCCGTCGCCGCCATCCTCTACAACCCGCGCGCCGACCTCAGCGCGGCCAAGCTCTACCTCCAGCTCGACCGCGATGTCTTCAGCTGGCCGCACACCATGATGATCGGGGGCACCCTCCCGCCCATGAACACCCTCGTCGCCCACCTCAGCACCGGCATCACCTCCATCCACCCGGCCATCACAATGTGCACCAAGGACGTCAAGCTCATCCCCGTCCGCTCGGACATGATCTTCCAGGAGCTGCCCGTCAACCTCAGCAACTACCGCGTCAACGACCTCATCGAGTTCCGCTCCTCCCAGCAGTCCGGCAACGACTTCATGGTCGTCAACGTCGACGACCTCAACAAACCGTCCGAGTTCAAAAGGATAAAATCCCTGCCTGGCCGGTTGGCCTTGACCCTCATCGGTGCTGTTACGGGCATACTACTTCTCGCGGGTGTGGTCCTCGGCATCCTCACCGCGGACATCTGGGCGGCCACCCTATTCTTCTTCTACGCCTCGCATTGGCTCGCCTCCACCTTTATATCCTTCGCTCACATGGTGCGCACTGACGTCAAGGGCGCCATCGTCGCCGACAACAGCCCGCGGTACGCCGTCTACCAGCGTCCCGAAGGTGGCACCGTGGTCTTCAAAGGTAAGAAGGAGACCCTGGAACGCTGGGCCAGAGAGACCCTCGAGTTCAACAAGACCCGCTCTGCCATCTTCTGCCACTGGTTCTGGATGGTCAGCGGCACCATGGCCGCCATCTCGTCCGTGGCGTGTATGGTCAACATGCGCGGCTACATGCAACTCGGCTTCCTCGGTGTGCTGCTCTACTCTTCTGTCGCGGAGATTCTCGCCACGCAGTTGGCACGGCATATACAAACCGCCACAAAGGGAAGCGTGGATCACAGCATGGTCGGGGACAATGCCACCCGAACGACGGGGATCATTCGAGCGACGGTGGAGGTCCCCTCTAATTGTCGCTTAAAGGGGCTCGATTGGATCAAGCTCAAATTGCTGCCGGACTGGCCGCTCTACCAGGATATGTTGGACATGCTCGCCCGTATCAACGAGATACAGGACAAAGAGGCTACCGAGCTAGATGGGCCCGATGGCGAAGCGGAGGTCGAGAAGGCCATTGCCGGGTTTCTTACAAAGACCGCGGCGGATACGCATCCGGGTTTGAATGACAGAATTGCAAACGAGACCAGAGCGGCGTGGAGGGCATCACGGAAGCCGGTACCGCAGCGGGCAGCGGAAAGCAATAACGGCAAGTCCGATGGTGGTTCTGGGAGCCACGTGTAGCTGAGTTCTACACTTTGTATGGTGCTTTTAATGAAATAAAGCACCTACATGTACATGTATATCACCGTATATATAGCGAGCGAGTCCGGATTGAGTACTTTTATGTGGCCAGTCTGCGTGCATGGCAAACACGATGTTTTGAACTGATTTTTGTTATTTGAACCGACGTCCCTTCCTTTAACCCAATCAATTGCAGAGAAAATTCTGTGATCGGGGCCGAATATTTAACCCTTCGAGACGAGGCGCCAGCCCTCTCTCTATGCCGAAATGTTTAACCGGGAAACTATAGATCTCCAGCAGAAATTCCCGACCCGAATACGAATACCAAGCCTTTTTCTCCCCGGATTTTGCGACTTTGCGGGGAAGGCAGCACATATCTCTGCGGTGGTTTTTACGGACCACCCTTTGCGCAAAACTGAAATAATACAAAACCTAGCGCATAATACTTTATAATGTCTACGTCCGAAATATTATTTTTATAACCAGCCAACGCTTTAAATTTGACGCAGAACATTTCAATGATGCATTTGAAAACAATATTGTGGAAATGTATTGTGTCAAATTTCAGTTGTTGGCTGGTTATATATTTTATTTCATATTTCTCCACAAAACATCTGCGCACGGATGCACCTTCTCCGAGTTCTTACATGTATACAACCACAAACTCTAGACAAATAAATACAACTTTCTGTTTCCAAATTAATATGCAAAAAGATATATCCAAAAGACCCACATCTCGTCTCGAGGGTTTCGCCATAGCCCCAGATCGTCGCCTTCGTCTCGACGTTGTCCTGCTTAAAACCATGGTACCGTTCGAAACCAGCAGGGCTTCTCGGCAACTCGTTAACCGTCCCGACCCCGTACCCTTATTTGCGCCTCTGCAGCACATTACCATCGCCCGATCGGGCAATACCGTCTGACCTCGCGATTGGTGTATTTACTCCACACCCAGTTTATGGTGAAACGGAGAAAAAGCCTAGCTCGACGGGGTAGATTAGTCCGATCTTTTGTGTTTCGTCTGAAAGGTACATTCCAAAGCAGTAACTACCATTTAAACGCCAAGGGTCCCGTTCGCCCGTCAGACGCGTCACTCCCCACAGTTTACCAGGAATGCATCTTGTCTGGTCTGGCATTGATTAAGCTTTCTGCTGGTAAAGGCTGAAGCGAGATCCACTCTGATCTGGTTCGTTTCCGAAGTTCCCGGTTACCCCTGCGTTTTCCTTGCGCTTTCCTGGACCTGTTGCATTATTTGGCGAGGTGCAGGATATCAACGGACGGTAACGATTTTTCCGAGGTAAAAAAAATAACGGTTAACTATAGATTACAATTTAATTGTTTTTGAAGGATCTAAGATGAGGGCTGCGGAGTATATATATCTTTTTATGGAGCCGGATTGAAGACTCGGGAATCTTCGAAATCTGGTTTGCCAAACTACGGGTTTCATTTGATATCACGATGCCTTCGTTGGTTCGACCATTGCTATCTGCCGTCCTCCTTGGACTGGCTGCCGTGACAGAGGCGATTACTGTTACATCCTCGAGTTCCGCTTATACGGTTAATACGCAAAGTAGCTATGGCTTCGTCGTGGTCATCAGCCGATCCACTTGCGATATTACGTCGCTGAAGTACTACGGCGGTGTCGAATATCAATATCAGAGCACCTACAGTCATATCGCCTCTGGCTTGGGAAGCGGTACTTCGGTATGCCTCTTTCCATTCTACTTGATGAACAATATTATAGTTTAAGGAAGCTATGTACTAATATGGTGAATAGGTCTCGTACACCACCAGCCCTTCTGGAGATACCGTTATCTTCAAGTGTACCCAGAGTAGCTCCGAATTCAACTTGAGCCACTACATGGTCTTCCGCAATGGCGAGAACAACATCTACATGGGCACCAACATCAACTCCGAGCCCACCGTCGGAGAGCTACGCTTCATCTTCCGTCTCACAGGACTGACGTCCGCCTACCCCTACGGCGATGTCTCCAACACCGCTGGCGGCACCGCGATCGAAGGTAGTGACGTCTATACCGTCAACGGCCAGACCCGCAGCAAGTTCTACTCTTCAGAACGCTTCATCGACGAGAAAGTATATTGCGCCACCGACAGCGGTGGTTCGGTCCACGCCTGCTTCCTCCGACCAAACCACCAAGCCACAGAGAAGAGCTCCGGTGGTCCCTTCTTCCGCGACATCAGCTTGAACTACGGCGGCTCCTACCACTCTGTCACATACTACATGAACTCCGGCCACGTCCAGACCGAAGCCTATCGCACCGGTTTCCACGGTCCATACGTCTTCGCGATGACCCGCAGCGGAATCCCGAAGAACACCGACTTCGACGTCTCCTTCTTCGACAGTCTCGGTCTCGACGGATACGTTCCCATTTCCGGGAAACGTGGCTACGTCAAGGGTACCGCCACAGGTGTATCGTCTAGTTTCCCAATCGTCGTCCATTGGTACAACAGCGGATACCAGTTCTGGACCTACGCTACCTCTGCAGGAGCCTTCACTTCTCCACCCATGCCCGCGGGATCGTACACCATGAAGCTGTACCAGGATGAATTCTTGGCCGCTAGCTCGACTGTCTCCATATCCGCTGGTAGCACTGCGACTGCAAACATCGCGGCTTCGAACGCAGCGCTTACGGCGTCTAGGACCAAGATCTTCCAGTTCGGTGACTACGACGGTCAACCTACAGGTTTCAGGAATGCGGCTAATCAATTGCGGATGCACCCGTCTGATAGCCGGTTAGTACCTCCCCGACCCCCCCCCTTATCATAACGCCCCACTTTATTACAAAAGATATATATACTAAAGCACATTATAAAAATATAGAATGTCAAGCTGGTCCCCCGGCACCGTCACCTCAGCCTCCAACTGGCCCATGGCAATCTTCATGTCCGCTAACAACGGCCAAAAGATCAGTTTCTCCCTCTCCAGCGCAATCTCCGCCACCGCGACCCTCCGCATCGCGACCACCCTCTCCTTCGCAGGCGGTAGACCGCAAGCCATCGTTAACGGATACACTTGCGCCGCCCCGGCAGCCCCCGTCAAGATTGACAGCCGCGGTGTGACGAGAGGTGCTTATCGCGGTTATGGCGAGATTTACACGTGCAGCGTTCCATCCGGCACTTTAGTTAGCGGGACTAACACTGTTACTATTAATGTTATCTCGGGAAGTTCGGGAGATACTTATTTGAGTCCTAATGTGGTATGTGTTTCTTCTTTTTCTTTTCGGTTGTGTGATTTTTTAAAGAGGGTGTTTGCTGATGTTGGTGATTAGATCTTTGATGCTATTGAGCTTTTCTATTAAGCTAGGTATGTGTGTCTAGTGATACTTAAGGTGGGAGTGGGTACATTGTAAATAAGCCCGAGGGCAGGAAAAGGAAGCAGAGTTTGAAACATATAAGTGCAAGTTGGGTTTGCATCGCTACCAGTTGTGTATATAGGTACATCCGATGAATTTACATACTTTCTAGCTAAAAGTAAACCCGAAGCAGCCACTGGCGGTAATAGGCAAGACTGTAGCATTATGAAGCATGGTTATTCTTGATTTAGTAGCATTAATTTCCTTCCTTAAGGGAGTTTCGGTAAAAAGAGAGATTTTTGGTGAATCAAGGCCCGAGGGTTCCAGAAAACAATAGGGTTGTGTGCTGCATATTTTAGCTCCAAGCGAACGCAAAAGCGTCGATACCAGACCACGACTCAGGGTGTACTAAGAATTTTCCAGGCTACAGTCTGGGAAGAGCAGGAGAGAGCTCCTTTTTTTCTTTACTCTTTAATTCTCGCAAGATATGCATTAGGGTCATTAATTTTGTCTAGGATGAGCTGCAGCATACGGAGCGGCTACGTGCGACTAGGCCGGAATGGGCTTAGCCGCGATCCTCCCACGATGGAAATCTCGTCCCTATATGCATAAACTTCGGCTAGCATATTCAGATCTGGATCAAGATAACCGTACCAGAACGAGGGTGTACCAATTGAATGCTGAGAGTTCTCCTTTTGCAAATCGGAGAGTACTCTTGGTTGTGTACATTCATGGCGATGCGACGGTCGGTTTTTTTTTTTTTTTTTTCCGGATAACTTCAACCCTAGCTAGCTAGCTTGAGCTTGAGCTTGAGCTTGAGCTTGTGCCGAGATTAAAGTTTCGATTTGGGTCGTGGGCCTAGATCTGGATCGGAGAAGCGCTAGAGGTTCGGACCCTGGCATGGAAATTCAGCTGTCCCTTTGTTCGAGATAGTGCGGATTTATTTTTTATTGTTTATTTTTCTTCTTTTCTTTTTAACATGACGTACGGGGCGCGGCTGAGGTTCAGATATGGGATGGGAGCTTCGGAATTGACGGAGCGTAAAATGTCCAGGTTGGACCCTTACATAAAGATGGGCTTTGGAATTTCCCACGGAGCGAGACAAGCTTTAGTGTTTTATTCCATTTCACAAGCTGTCAAAGGTCAAAATCAGCTTCTTGTCTATACTTATCAATATTCATCTCAATTTAAACCTTTAGAAATCTCAATATTCCGATCTCTAGGTCTTTTTTTTCTTAATTTAATAAAATGGAAAAATTCTACCATAACCTTTCAACTTTTCCGATTATGGATTCAGCTGCCAAAAAGCTACTACGGGTGGGAATTGACCCGGACGAAACATCTATGGTCGTCGATATCAGAGGCAGAGATACCCAGGGGATCAGCGCGGGCTTTCCTGTCCGTGTACACAAGGATGCTTGGGAAGCGGACAAAGGAGGCGCGGACCTCGAGCGGGACTGGGTTACTTATATCGGCCCGGTGACCTCCCGGGGAGGACAGAGTCCGAACTTTGGGACGTTTACATCGTTGGGATTGGTGTTTAATAAGGCGGAAAGATTACGGTTGTGTAACTACATTTTTGAGTGTATGTTATTTCGCACCTGACCTCCCTAAGAAATTGTTGTTGATTTGGGGGGGTTTTTAATGCTATTTTTTCTCAGTTCGGGCAGTTTATATTAACGCTATGAGTGTCGTATAGTTGGCTTCCTTTACGATGATCAATTGGAAACCTCAGAAAACGCATCTGTGAGAGCTTTATTTCCTCCCTGGGGTGCGTTGACAAGTGCCAGGAAGAAAGGAAGGTCGAGAAACTAACTCGGGTCAAATACTAGTTCGATATGGGCTTGGGTGCTGAAGAGACCGCCGAGCAGCGGGTAGAGACAAATCAATCTGCCTCGAATGCGCAGCAGCTTCAGTCCAAAATAGCCCTGCAAATATTGAAGATGGACCGTGAATGCGGCGAGGTTCTTATTAATGTTTGGAAAGAGATGGTAGCTCACTCTACCAACATGTTGACCTTAGAACACAATTTCTTTCACGACTTCGAAGCATACATCGATAGTAGAATCATTGATACTGGTTGCCTGTAAGTCGTCGTTTTCACTTAGTAGCCACTTCGATCCGCGATCTAACTTGATGGATAAATTCTAAAGGTACACCGGTGGAGTCATGTTGTTCGGCTTAGGCGCTACCCTAACCGATGAGGAGTACCGGGTAGCCGCCGAAGTGCTACGGCCTTGTTGGGCGTCTCTGGCACTTGTGAACGACTATTTCTCATTTGAAAAGGAGTACCGCGAGTACCTTGAAAAGGGGACGCGGATAACAAACTCCATCTGGTTTTATAAACAGGCGAGAAATATCGACATTTCTGAGGCGAAGGGTATCGTGAGAGAGCAGATTAATGGCTTCGAGCAAGACTTTCTGCGGAAGCGCGCTGCATTCTACGAAGATTTAACGGGGAAATCCGAGACTTTGCTCAAATATATCGAGACTTGGTATTATGTTATAGGAGCCAATACGCATTGGAGTTCGGATTGTTATCGTTATAATTCTGTACCGAAAGTTACGAGGGACGAGGCCGCACTAAAGACGGAACAGATGAAATCGGTCTTAGAAGGTATATGGAATTCTCGAATATGTCATGCAGGTTCATCTAAATTCTAACATTGAACGAGGCTCCAAAGAATTTACTATTTCGGGATCCTCAACCCCAACTTCTCAAAGCTCCGAAAGCTCAGAAATATGGGCTGGCGAGAGTAAAGCAACCACTCCTACGTTATCTGAGACCCCAGAGGAGCCAACTAAAGACGAAGAGCTTGATACCGAGGTAAGAGCAGCACAGTGGAGAAACTACCCTCGAGGCCTCCTTACTACATTTGCAAAAACACTGAAAACAAAAAACAACCCTAGTTACTCCTCGCGCCATACGAATACCTAAGATCCATGCCATCTAAGGGTGTCCGTGAGACATTAGTAAATGCACTAAACCTTTGGTTTGCAGTGCCGGATAAAACTCTACAACAAATCAAAAACATTGGACAGATTCTGCATACCGCATCACTCATGTATGGATATATTTCATAGCTGGTTGCAACCCTTAACGCCAATTCGTTATTCCGAGATCGTCTCTTTGCTGATATTAAAAATAAATTAAATATAGGCTAGATGATATGCAAGACAATTCCACTTTAAGAAGAGGGCAGGATGCTGCGCATATCAAATACGGCCAACCGCAAACGATCAATTCTGCCAACTACTTGATTATGTGGGCTGCAGAGCAGGTCAGCAAGCTGGAGAGCCCAGCATGTTCAACTATTTTCTTTGGTTAGTACCCCGAGACAGCAGCGGACTTCGATTATTTCCTCGTGTTATAGAAAACCTTGAGTATTGATATCTCGATTTACTTTAGACGAAATCCGGAACTCTTTAACTGGACAGAGTTACGAGATCGAGTGGAGGGACAGGATGGTCTGCCCTACGGAGGATGAGTACATCAAAATGGTCGAAAAGAGTAAATATTCTTCTGTCAAGTGGTAAATGGCGGCTTTTGTCTTGCTCACCGTTGAACCTTCAATCAGAAACCGGAGGGCTCTTTCGCTTTCTGACCCGATTAATAACAACGTTATCCCGAAAGAACAAGTAAGTAGTTCTCATCTTACCCTCCCCAAAAGCAAAAACTCATGATCCGCTTTTTCTTACCACTCACAATTTTTGCAAGAACCTTCAATCTCGACAAACTGGCTAGCAATATTGGGCAGTATTTCCAGATCAGGGACGATTTCATGAATTTAACCGATACAAAGGTAAGCTATGACCCTAGTAGATATTTGATATCTATCAGCCCAACTGATAAGTATACTATACTACAGTACACCGATCAAAAAGGATTCTGTGAAGACCTCGATGAAGGGAAATTCTCATACTTGATTGTCCATGCCTGGAATAGTGAACCTACCGAAGATTCAAGTCGGCTAAGAGCGCTTTTCCAAGAACGGGCTAAAAATAAGGGTCTAAATAAGGAGGCTAAAGAGGAAATATTGGGCATTCTACACAGAACAGAGAGCTTCAAGTACACGGAGGCAAAAATGCAGCAACTTCAACAAGAAATCGACGAGGAAGTAACCAGGTTTGAAAAAGAGGCTGGCATAGAAAATTGGAGTTTGCAGTTACTGCTATACAAACTTTACACGAACTGATGTTTGATTATGTGTTCTAATATAGATGTGAGACTAGGGATTGTAGATATAGAATACTCTGTAGCATGTAGATTCGCACTGGTAATTGACGGAACCTGAGATCTACGTTGCACAAGCGGATTGATTTGCGTCTTTGCGCGCATGCGCACAATTTCGCGAATGGTACCGACTTGGTAAAAAGATGAAACTCCAATAACATAATTGATACCATGAGGTTAAATTTGTATAATTACATAATCATATGAATCGCTTTTCATAAAAAAAGAGATAAGTCGCTAGTAACGTTCCCGAACGCCCTTGGTGCGCCGACCAGAAAATGCGGTTGAGATGAGGTAAGATCAAATACGCAGGACCAAAGCTCAAACTCTCAAACCGGCTATCCAATAAAATGAAAAATAAATGCTAAAAACAGATAATCCCACCCGATAATAACACCGGAAATGAAATCAAGGAGCCAGAAATCAATCAAACACCGATAAGGAAAAATATTGCGTAAGAGAAAACTGCCATTATTTCGGCGATCCAGGTTCCAAATTGTGACCTGTGTATGGGTACCGAAAATCCGTGTTGTTTACATCATCATGGCGGCGATGGCAATGGCACCGGCACCAGCTGCAAGAGCCATATTCATGCGGGTTGAGGAACTAGTTTTGTGTTTTAGAAATTTTGGTTTCGATTGAGAAAAATAATGATGGATGGACATACCCTGCATTATCATCATCGTCGTCGTCTCCGTTTGGGTCTTCCTCATCATCGCCGCTGCCTGTTCCCTTGATTTTCTTCGACTTGGGTGATCGAGACTGGTGGAATTGTTAGTAAGATTTTGGGTTAAGGTTTTGTTTTAGGCTTTCGCTTACCTCAAGGTGCTTGAAATCCCTCGCTTGGATTTCGCCCGCTGCTTTGGCGACAATGGCGTCCCGGCCGGATATTTGGTTTACGTCGCTGGCGGCGACGGAAACAGCAGCAACAAGCATGCTGAGAAGGGAAAGTCTTGAGATTTGCATATTTGCTACTTGTTTTTATGTACGGTGTATTTGATTTTGAGGAGTAAAAGGTAAGAGATTTCTTGGTTGCGAAAGAGCGACTTGGTCTGCCAGGGAAGTCCCAAGGGCTTTATTTTATATTTGAATCGAGTCTCCCAGACTGCAATGGCAAATATTACAAATCGAAAACCAGTGTGGTATCTTGAGAGATTATCTCTATCAATCGTATGAGATTCTCGACTGGTCGCAATAAGGCTGAAAAGAGGCTATGACACAATATTTCGTGTGCGACGGAAAGTGGAAAACAAATCCTGGCAGGAGCTTAAGCTTAATGTTAACAGGCATGACACTCTTTCGGCTCTTGGCCAACCTCTCAGTTGCGGCTGGCGGGATCAAACGCTGGGAATTACTAACTGGAAATGATATCGCTCTGAAATTGAGGATATCCTGACGTATTTTGGATTTTTGCTTGTCGCTAGTGCGATGTGATTACTGTGAAGAGATATGGGATAGCAAAATATTTCCAGTTCAAAGGTCAGGTCAATTTATATTCATCATGAAGCGAATCTTTCGAAATCTTCTATCGATGTAATAATGTCGTGATTATTGCTACAAAGGCGCCACGGCGCCACCGATATCTATTGATCATATATCATGGGTTCTATGACACGACCCCGGATCTTCTTCTAAGCCATGCAGCATATCAACATCTCGCAGGCAAATGCCAAGTAGGCGTAAGATTTCACCGTGTTTCTATCCATGTTTGGTATCGGACAACGGACCAACGCGTCTTGGCGGTAATGGGCTGAGTTCGAAATTACACGCGCCAAGACGTTCTGTACGATCAAGGTTGGTAACTGCACCTTTTTCTCATGTAATTTCTTGTGAGTGCGATCTTCTGGTAAGAAAGAAATCTGCAAGGTCAACTGACAGGCTTTTGGCCCTTCAGCCTGAGAGGGAGGCTCAAAGATTGTCGCCAAGACAGGCCTTTTCCGGCGGGCTCTGAAGATTCCCGCGAAAGCCATGATATCATCCATTCGGCAGGTGGAGCGCATGGTGGTTTTAGTTTACCCGATGTGTTGGACCTCGTCTATTCGGTGTGATCGAACATTGCGCTTGGTAAATCGTACTCGAGTAAAGCTTTCGCGGAGGCTAAAGAGTCTTGCACCGCCTCAGTTGCGTTTTGTGGCAGCCATGCTCTTGGAATTCTGCAGAATTCGTATTCACGGGTTTAACCTAAAATTCTAGAACGTGGTGCTTAATCTAATCGAAAATAACTAAGAATCGAAAGTAGTGTATATTTGGTATCGTGAGTTATCAAACAAAAAAATTCGCTAGATCAATCATCAAAAGAGTGCATAAAAAGAAATCGGTACAAAATATCACTGCCAGCAATGATATTCTCAATGCCATGAAATACCACAACAAAAAACAACAAGAGCTGCGTGTATACTATTGCGATGCACAGGAAGATCGAGAAGCTCCAGCTTCTTTATCCGCGAAGACTCTGTTTCTGGCAGGAAAAACACAACATCAAGCGGTATTTACCAGCCTAGAAACAGCATCCACACCATCACCAAAACAGAAATGCAGGCACTCGTGCAAAAACCTCCCAGCTTGCTAGCGTCACCGGTGACCCCGAGCACTGTCTTCAAGATATTTGTGCTAACTCCTCCAGGGCAAAACATAACCTCGAACTCCTCCCCCTTTATACTTGGCACCGCGAAAGTACTTAGATAATCGTCGTATGCATAACTATACGCATCCCCGCAAACTTGCTTCGCCCTCTTGCTGTATAGATTCGGGCCGCAAGTTTCTGACTTATCGTGCTTCCCTTTACAGCAATCCCAATCGTTATTGCTGTACGCGCACGCGCTGAGGCACGGTGTCCACCCACCACCTATCGTCGGATCGTTGTCGTCTGGGTATGGGAATACGGACTGCTTTCCACGTTGGGAAGCAAAGAGGAGATATTGGCGAGGACACCAACGATGTATGTTATGGAAACTGAAGGATTCGTTGAGGCTGTTCTGATAGAGGTCGGTACCGGAAAGAGGAGCTGATAGCGAAGTGGAGGCTATGCATACCGGCGTGTTGTTAACTCGCGGTTTGGCCGGTGAGTCGTGCGACGGGGTAATTTTCATGTCGAGATCGTAGCCATCGACGAGTGAGATGTCGTAGTACGTTTGCTTTTGCCAGCCCGTTATGGTGAATTCCGCGAGAGTGGTCGGGGCTAAGCCGGAGAGTTGACACTCAATGGCCGAACCGCAGTCGCCAGTCAAGCATTTACCTGCTAACTTCTGCCCATCTGGGATGGTGAAGTTGTCGGTTACATCACGAATTTTGGCTTCTGTTGTTGCATTGGCTAGGTAGAAGCTGCAGTTGGTACGGCCCCACAGTCGCCCAGACCAATCCCAGCCTACCCAAACATTCCGGCGTTGTTTGCTACCGAGATAGAAGCCAGTAGTATACGGTCCTGTCCCGTTTGTTGTTAAAACTGCCTAATATTGGATGAGATCTGTTAGCTTAGACCCTGTGGTAAGTGGTTCTTCAGAGGAACATACTGGGTATATTGGGAAGCTGCAGTTGTTCACAATTGATATTGTGCGGTTGTCCGATATCGGGCTACAATAAACCAATTAGTGCTGTTTATTATAAATATACGAATCGTGTACATACGGAATATCAAGCTCTGGGGTTGTGGCCGTTTGTGATCTCGCCCTTTGGATGAAGCTGCAAAGGATGGCAGTGGCGATGAGAAAAGGTGTTGTTGCTGTGGTATATTTCGATGCGGACCGCCTTAACCGGACCATCTTGAGGACTAAGGCAAGCCGAGAAAGGCAAATATGTTCGATTTCGGAAATTGGTGCGAATTTGGCAATGTTGGGGGTTTTTTTTTCAGTATTTAATGGTTTCCAGTTCTTAAAGACGATGGATTGTCAAAGATGCAAGGCGCAATTGCTTGGATTGATTTGGTTATATCTAGTTGTAATAAGGAGGGACGGGATTCGGAAATTCTAATGAAACGATGCCAGCGCTTTATGAATCTTCGAATCTTTAATTGGGAAAACAGAAGATGGCAATGAAACAAGGATGACTATCAGAGAGGCTTTATTATATTTCAGCATGCATAGTGGTGTCCTATTTTGACAGCCTGTGTGAGGCTTGATAAGAGAGTGACTGGGAAGTTAAGCAGGGAAAATGAGGCTTCGTCATCCTATCTATATGCTCGCATCTCTGATTTTGCCCCATTTTTGGTGATGCTTTTACTGGATTTTGGGTATTGGCGACCAGGTGGGGACCTGTTCCTGGATCGAGTCGCCTATGACGTGCCCTTGCAGCCAGCGAAAATGAAGGCGAATGGATGGGATGAGACCTGGTGGGGACCCCAAACGTCAGCCAACAAACAGGCATGCCAGCAGGAACATGCTGAAGAATCTGAACACAAAGAGAACCGCTAAAGAGTTCGGATGGCTGGTAGTGAGTGTGTGATTTCAAAAGACTCGTGGCTCGTGCGCATCTAGTGGCTTGATGTATCTTATCTGCCCTTGAAATCTAGCTAGGCCCTGAAAATTAATACCGAATCCTAACAGGAAGACTTAGAAAAGGCCCTGAGCATCGATGAGCTTGTTAGGCCATTCATCTGGACTACAAGATCTGTTCGGTGCTGCTTCAGGTATTCCGAAGCCTTGTCTGGTACTTTGAGGCGGCTGGCCTCAGTAGCGATTGGTTGCTGGGTAATAAGGCTGGAATATCTGCTCCAGGTCTGTGAATCTATTGTGAACATAGAATTTTGGTTATCTACATCGATATGCATCTTCAAAACGATAGAAAGCACGGCAATGAGATTTCCAGTGACATCCCCCAGGGGAATCAGGTACCATAATTAAGTGATTGACCGAACGGAACAAGGTGCGCAGGCGGACAACACATTTGAACCTCACGGACAACGCGCGGGCGCCCAAAGGGGGATGTTTGCGCGGCGGCGTCGAAGAAAGGACAAAGTGACCTCTTCTGCCAGCGAGCAAGGGAGGGCCTTGCACCGCAGTCAACTTATCAAAAAACTAAAACGGTGTTCTCAAAGAAATCGTTCCACCATCTTCTCCCGCCACATTTCATCTTAGCAAGTAAGTTTTATTCTCCGGAAAGCGCCAGACCTTTGCACCGTTCGATACCCTGTTGCTTGCCTGTTGGTTTCCTGCTGTGCTCTTCTCTCGTCTTCATTTCTCTTTCTCCCTCCGTCGTTTGACGTTCTCCCCTAACGGATCTACGGATACTTGAATTAGCATTCGTCCCTTCCTTAAGAACCCCCACCATAGACGGACACACAAGACCGGACGACAGAACACCATAAGCGCCTTGGAGAGCTGGCCTAACGAGCCATCGCTCCCTCACAGACCTCGTCAAGATGTCGACAGACTACAATTATGACGAGCAGGTATGCCAACCCCCACTTCTCACTCCGGCTGGCCGAATGTTGCTAACAAAAGGAACACTCATAGGGGCAATTCTTCCCCTACTTCGTCGCTACCATGCTCTTCATCGCCCTCGCACCCGTCACATACTCCACATTCGCCCCAAGCAAGCGTACGTTATCTTTGGACCTCTGGGTTTTTTTGTAGGCTGTTGCTGACAAATGCTGTACAGAGACCGGACTGCAGAACAATCCTCGGATAGAGAGTTCGTTTAGACCGGACGACTACGATCACATTGAACAGCACAAGAAAAAGAAGAGAAAGGAATCTAGGCGGTTAAAGAGGTAGGTTGCCGTTAGACTCCTCTAAAGCGGCTGGACAAAGCCCCTTGCTAATCCCCTGCATTAGAATGATCTTTTTGACCGTCGGATGGTCGTTGATGGCATATATGATCTACCTCATTATTGTAACAGCGGCATTGACACCAAAGATATGGGACCCATACACCATTCTCGGCATTTCCATGGTAAGTTCCCAACGCCGGCATCTTTCATTGCACATTTATTAACATACTCTCTAGTCTGCTTCGGAAAGAGCAATCAAATCGCACTACCGCAAAATGTCCCTCAAACACCACCCCGATAAAGTCAAGATAGAAGGAAATGATACCGTGGAAGCCGCCAACGAACGTTGGGTCGAAATCACCAAGGCTTACAAGGCTCTCACCGACGAGGAAATTCGCAAGAACTACCAAGAGTTTGGACATCCCGACGGAAAGCAGTCATACAGCATTGGTATTGCACTTCCTCAGTGGACTGTCGCTGATGGATCTAAATACTACGTTCTTGCGTTTTACGGTGTTTTGTTTGGTATCGTCTTGCCATACTATGTTGGCAAGTGGTGGTATGGAACCAAGAAGTACACCAAAGATGGTGTCTTGATGGAGACCGCTGGCCGACTATTCAAGGCATTTGAGGAAGACTGCGACGAGAGAAGGGCTGTTGAGGTGCTCAGCGCCGGAGGTCTCGAGAAGTTCAAGAAGGACGAGAAGAAGATGGAAGGCCAAGAACATGTTATCGAATCTGCCATCAAGGACAAGGTCCCAATTGGTGTCATGAAAACTCTTCAAAAGATGGACGGCTGGAAACGAAAGACTTATGGTTTACTATGGGCTTATATGACCCGAACGAAGTTCCAAGATGCGAAACTTGATGCTGAAAAGCTCGATGTCGCCCAGGAAGCCGTCTCTTGGAACAACTCCCTCCTCTCTATCGCCCTCGCATACTCCGTTACAAAGCCTATTCTCAGTTCCATGCGTATCAACCAAAATCTCGTCCAAGCCATCGCCCCTGGCGGCTCTCCACTCCTTCAGCTACCTTTCTTTACCGAGGAACTCTGCGAAAAGATCGAAGAATTCGGCGCCAAGGACCACTGGTCAATTCAACGATTCATGTCTTTACCTGACGAGAAGCGAAGACAACTCTGCATCGGAAAAGATGGTCTCACTGAAGAGCAATACAACGAAGCCATCTCTGTCGCCCAAAAGATCCCAATCCTACACGTCGAAAAGGCATTCTTCAAGGTTCAAGGCGAGAAGACTGTTACCCCTAACGCAATCTGCCAGCTTGTCGTCAAAGTCCGTGTTGTTCCTGCCGGAGTTAAGCCCCCGCCAGTTGATCCAAAAGATCTCGAGGATGAAGATCCTGCGGAAGATGATGTTGACGCATTGATCGGACGAGCTCCATCCAAGACTAAGGCACAAACTAAGGACTCTGAAAAATCACCAATTGGAACCAATGAAGTCGAAAAGTCAGCTCTAGTAACCGGGTCTGAACCTCCAGTCCCAACCCTCACACACGCCCCGTTCTTCCCAGCAGCGTCCCTCCCTAAATGGCACATCTTCCTCGCTGACCGCCGCGCCGGCCGTATGATTATCGCACCAATGACTATTCTGCAATTCCCAGAGAAGACCGACAACTTCCAAGTTCAGACCTTCAAGTTACAATTCGGCGCCCCACCAAACTCTGGAGAGGTCCACTTCCAGATGCACATGGTCTGCGACTCTTATCTCGGCACAGACTACAAGACCAGCATTGTGTTGCACGTCGACGAGCCTGGTATGTTTGAGGGCCGTGGTAGGGAAGACGACGAGATTAGTGAACCCGACGAAGGTAAGTTTCAACTTATAAACCAGATAAATATTGAAGACCCGCGCTAACAGCAAATAACAGATTCCATCGCAGGCGTTATGGCGACCGCACGAGGCCAAAAGGTTAAACCATCTCCATATCACGGACATCACCACCACGACTCTGATGAATCCGACGAGAGTGACACGGAAGGAGAGGAAGAAGAAGGAAGCGATACCGATACCGACACTGACACCGACGATGAGTAAAGTGTCGGCGTTATTGTATTGTGTGTTTTCAGACCAACTTTTGCGTTGGACCTCTATATGTACAGGATACAGTGAAGGGAGGTGAAAGAAGGGAGGCGGTGCTTTGTCACAGGCATGATTGTCTATACATATTTCACTACCCTATATGCATCTCTCCTTGTTTTATTATTCCCATCGTCATTGATATCACTAGCTTTCTATTTCGATTCATGGCACATGCGACTTCTGTGTTTTTTGCGTTTCTTTCTTTATACAGTTTTCTGGGGTTTCCCTTCTTGTAGGATAATTTTACACACTGGTTTTATTCGACGGGGATAATAAACTTGCTCTACTTTATCACGACAAGTCTTTGCTCTTGTGAACTCCTTCTCTTAGCCCAGGAAACCCATAGATCGCGATCTTCAGAAATATTTGGAGCTACTTTTAGTGCCGAAATCTTTAAACACTATAATTAAAACATCCACAATCAACACCATCATTGGCACTTTTGACTAATTCTAACGATTTGATTTAGGACCCCACACAACTCCACGACGATATCCTTTACCTTGATAACCGGTATTGATTCTCTGACTGCTCTGTGTTTGTGCTTCCCACCAATCTGCTGGTTCACCAGGAACGACTTTCTTAGGCTTCTTCTTCTTTGGCGTCTTCTTGGGCCGCTTAACATCAGTCCAAACCTCCTCGTCGACAGTCGTGGAAACTGTAGTATCCGCTTTGCTTTCTTCTGGTGGTCCCGGATCGGTATAAGGGTTTGAAGACAACTATAAGGATATTAGCAAAGTCGATAGAAAGAAAGCCTGCAGTATATCTCACCTTTAATTTTGCCCGCGCAGATTTAGGGACCGGCTCTTGGACCACTTTTTGTGTCACGGTTTTCTCGGTAACGATATCTTCAGTTGGTGCATCGTCTGCTGCAAGCTCCGCGAAGGAACCCATCGTCATTGGGACATTCATTCCCTTGTCACTTGTTTCACGCCCCGGCGTCCACATTATCGGTGTATCATTGGGTATAGCATCGATGTCTACACTGAAGTCCACTTGTTCGTCTACCTCCACCTCTGGCGACACCTCTGGTGTAACATACAGGCCGTTTTCGCCTGTCTTCGGACCACTTGATAATCCGAGCATGCTTCGGAGCATTTCAGATGTGGGTCTCTGGTGTTCACCGATACCCAGCCCTCCTGATCCGGGTTGGGCATTTTCAGGGCTCAATCCTGGCGGTTTACCTGATCTTTGTTAGAAAAAATGGCATTGTCGTTTTGGCTTCAGAGATATCCTTACTCGAAGCCTCATCGTCAGCATATACGTCTTTCCCCTCGCCTTGCAGCATCTGTTCCCCGATGTTGATAAGTTTGTTGAAATAATCGTCTACCGACGCAGATCCGGCTGCTATATCCTCAAGGTCAATTCCATCTGGGTTGAAAATTTGGCCATCTTGGTTGAAATCATCAGCCCCGCCGATGGGCCTCGTGTAATCGTATTCAACATCACCGAGTTTCTCTGCAGAAGCAAACAGTTGCTGTCGTTCAGAATCATCCGGACTGGATACCTGAACTTGAGTAACGACATGTTGGTCGAAGCCTGGACCTGAATTATCGTCTAGTTTGGTTTGGGTGACTATACGCTCATCGGAGCCGTCTGGTGATGTTCCTTCTGTAATAGTAGTCTCAATTACGGGCTCACCGGAGTTCGCGTTGTTAGTTGTCTCGGTGTGAGAGCTATACCATGGTTGATCTCCACCATCTTCTTCGTCGGGATCTGCTTCGATTGTTAGGAGAATCAGGTGGTCACTATCAGGGTTCGCACTGTAACCAAGCCAGAATTTTGCAGTGCTACTCCGGTCCGTAGGGAATCCTTTTTGTGACTAAGTTAGCTTTTGGCAGATTAAAGTGGGATATGACACATTCGTGGAATCAACCTTGAAGCTTTAGATGTTGAAGGGCTTTATCAGATGTGCCAACGAATTGGAAGTTATCGCCAGGGGAGACGGTTCCTTCTAGCTCCTTAGGTCGTCGTTTTGCATGAGAAGTCGTCCAGCTAGTATGTAAGCTCCGTTAGCATAGTTTCTTAATTGGTCGGGTTGACCAGGGTCTATGGTATCAAATCACATCGTTCTAACAGGGCTCTCGAGGTGCCCTCCGCCCCCTGTAACGAATGGCCCTGCGGCAGCCTGAGGATCATCTGGGTCCTCGATATCCACATAATCGCCATTCATAGTCTCTAGAATGAAGAAATCAAAATTCTCAGGAAATATGAACGCATTAGGCTTGGCTTGGACTTTGGGCCGAGGCGGATCAGCTGGGATAAAAGACCATTCTGAGGTTCCGCCTTCATCTTCGCATGAGGTTTGTTGAGTGTCGACGATGAAGACCACATTATCGCTCTCGACGAGAGAGTAGCATACTGATGCATCCATATTAGCCCATCTAAAATTCTCTGGGTGTCGGTAAGAAACAGATTTGGAACGAAATCTTTACACATCAAGTCATTTAGCTCGTTGAATGGACTTCCTGTCGCCGGAAATTCGGCTCTGATCCATAGCGCTGAAGTTGTCGAAGCAAAAAGCGCGACAAGTGGCGCGATTACCAGTAGTTGGCGTGTACTCATAGCCGCTATCTATTCTGGACTTGGAGAGTTGAACCGAAATTTCGAGATATTATTGGTTCTTGTTCCCTGTCGACGCCTCGAGGTCTCTAAGTATATTTCTTGTAGAAATTGCTTTACAAAATATTTCATGATCTGAACCTTGCCAAAATCGGCTGGACAGCCCTCACGAAGTCTTGCGGCATGCTTACTGCGCATGCATTAGCGTTTGAAATTATCTCACTCGAAAAGAGCTGGTGATATTTCTAGTGGTGACGAATGCAGCCTACGAAAGAAAAAAGGTATCTCTGATGCGCCATGCTTACTAGCGTTCTAAAGAGGGAATTTAGGGGCTCAGGGTCAAACCTGCTGTCTTTTACCGTATGGGGGCCGTGGTCGGTCATAGATACATAGATAGATATATATCTGTTTGTGGGTGTGTAGTCAACAGCCTTGTGTTAATCTAGATCAGACATAGAATTTTCTTGGAAGAAAAAAAAATAATCATAATTTATTTCATATACAGGAATACATCATGCAGCTATGATACAACCATATAAGAAGAAAGAAAACTCCAAGATTCTTAAATAGGGAGAAGATGAGAACCATAGACTAGAATTTTGAAAGATTAAACTCACGCCTGAATCGATATGGAGTCAAGTCAATCAACTTATCACGGCACTGCCAAGAATTCGGTTCCCAAATAATTCTTTCTACGTCCATCAATGCGGGCCCAAATAACTTCCCATCCCTATATTCTCTTACAAAAGCCCGAAAATTGGTACCGTTGTTGAAACTCCCATCGAAATTATGTCGATACACCTTATAATTTACCTCGCCGCAAAAATAATTGAAGTCTTTATCGTAGATCACGTTTCCGATGTCTCCGTAAACCGCACAACCCAACACCCTCAGCCACCTCTCCATCAGGTTGTCTATTCTATCATCTTTTGTGCTGCCGTGTTTAACATCCGGTGGCCAAATCGGGATTCCCGCTCCAGGGTACCATAGCCCCCGGGTCATCATTGAAATATTCCGGAAACAACTAATTCGGGTGGGCGTCTGCTCGTCAATATTCCCATCAAAGACACTCAGTTCGTCTCGTGCATATGCCCAAATCCCTCCTTCATTAAAGTTATCAGTCAACATGCTTTGATTAAAACCCCTGGTGCTATTTAAGTTTGGTTCATTGATTATCCAGACTTTGTATTCTATCTCAGGATTCGGGTTATGAGGAATTTCGAGGATGGGAGAAGGCGAAGGTGAAAGTTGAATTTCTGTTTGAAATTGTTCACAGGTCGCCCCGTGTTCCAACTTTTTAATTCGAACTGTTGGTCTTTCAGACCGCAATGACTCTTCTATCCCGGTGGTCACATCATTGTCATAAAGTCCTAGGTCCCACATTTGAAAATTTACGTCATCAGGCGCCCTTCCATAATCCTTATACAAACCATCACAATCTCCAGCCTCAACAGGGTCTGTGAGACGCAGCACAGCTTTATTCAAAAGGTAAGCAACATATGACTTATCTGATCTTCCAAATGATTCTTTACCACAGAGAGAAACCAAGACCCTGTTTGATGGCTCGCAATAGTGTTGACGACACCCATTCCATAGGCGGGTGGAATAGTCCCAGAATGGTTCAAGGAGACCAGAGAGCATGAGTTGTGAGACTTGATCAAGCTGCTGCCACGTGAGAACTTCATCCTCAGCGAAATAAGTTCGAGCTCCCAAAGTACATGTCCATCTTACATATGGAAATTTGGCATCGTAAGTTGTATTTAGATCGACGATTGGCGGCGAGAGTGTTAAATTGCCTAGTCCGTGGCCTTGCTCATGCGTGATATTCCACCGATCGTTGGAGCAGGTTTCCTTCCTTAAATCTAGATACCAACTGTCGTTCCTACCACCGCCTACATACTGAATATGTCCTGTGTAGAAATCCCCCGAGGCTGCTCTAGTTGTCCAGTTGCATTTTACATTCGAGTGTGCGGAATTGCTAAAAGCCAGCTGCAGATATCCCATCCTCATCGTTACTTCAAGAGGTGCTAGATCAACCGTACGGGCACCAGGGCCACAGACGGCCACTTGTATGCCAGAGCGGGGATCACACCACCGAAACGAGCAATTGGGATCGTTTGGTGTATATCTTGGAGGTGAGGCTTTTGTTATGATATTTTGGATAGCTAGTGGCATGCTTGATAGATTGAAGCCGAGCGCCTCGCTATCGTACCTTTGGCAAGATGCATACCAGCCTTTATCGCTATATATTGGATTAAGATTCTATGTGCTTCCAAGTGATCAATGAGCATCTTGTAAGGAAACCGACTCGTTACAGCTTTTAAAAAACGCAGGAGGAAATAATATTTACTTACAGTCTGGTTTGCGGAGATAGGTCTGATTAAAGTATGGTTTCCGAAGATAGGGCCTCTACTTAATGTCTGGTTTGTAGAGGTATAATTTTGAGCTCTACAGCTCACTACGAATAGTAGGAATGCGGACGTTCCCCACCGCATCTCGTAGAGACTTTGCAGGCAGAACGCTGGAGATAGGAAGATAGGAAGATAGGAAGATAGGAAGCAACCCTTTTATTTATTTGTTTGTTTAAATTTCAACGGTCTGAAGTTTGAGGAATGACTTCTTGCCTTAAAATTCCATATTGAACTCGATTCAAGCAGCTAAATAGCCTGAGTTACCTTTGCTAAACTTATAAGCCTGCGCAAGGGTCCCAAGACTACCATCCCAAGCACTATTAATATCCGACAGCAGAATAAAACCAGATTATAACAATAGATCAAAGACGCCAGCTGGCTAGAATCTTAGATATGAAATTTACCAATTCCCTCAGGTGCCTAGTAATGGTTGTTTTCGCGAGATGGAAGTTGTTACACATAGAATACACCGAACTGCAGTGTTTCATGAATTCCAAAACGGGGTGTTAGTGTTGGAGTATTTTGTTAGTTGTGGCGAGTACTTGAGTATCCCATCATGCGTCTAAATTTGCATAAATTTGCATGCTTTGCATGCTTAGATGGCAGTCTAGTTCACGAGGTAAGCGGTATTCATTTCAATGGGGGTTTTTTAAATAACAAAAAGCCTTATTCAATTCGTAGCTTTGAAGTAAACAAAAGCATTTCGTTAATTTAGTTAATATACTAGCACTCAACGCTTTGAGAGATCATTTTCCTGTCATAATAATCGGCGGAGGTATCTCACACCAACACCCTGCAAAGGCCAAAAAAAAAAAAAAAAGGTCGTAATAGTTTAGTTAGATCATATATCATTCAGTTCAATCAATGAAATCAGAAATGCTTTTCTCTTCCCTGAAAATAGAACGCCATCCGTCATCATATTTCCCCCCCTTTTATAACTGAAACCCAAGTAACTTTTGTTGTCTTCACCACGTATGTGTTGGACGGGGGTGGCTTGCGCGCTTCATAGCGTGATGATGCTCCTCCTTCGCTCCAACACCACGTCCCTCCACATACCAACATGCATTATGCCTTCCTCGTCCCACTCGCCCGCGTCATCGTCTCGGTAGAAACCGTTCTTGGCCCACCATTCTTGTACGATGGTCTGAGCGTGGATGTAACACTTTCCGTCCCACTTTAGACCTTCTCCGGCGTTGTCAAACCCACCGGTCGAGCCTTCGCTTTCGGCGTACCGAATGGCCTCTTCGAGGAGCAATTTCGCAAGTCCGAGCTTTCGGAAGGGTTTTAGCACTGCGAGTCTTCCGATGAGTATGTATGTTTTCTTCGACACGGTTGGCGGGATGAGGCGGATTGTGCCGACGGGTGTTCGGTTCTGGCTTAACTCTGTTTCGGAAGATATGCCATTGACCGCGTGTTTATCGGCGCTGGTTTGGTTGGACGGTGATGGGATGGAGGCGTAAACTACCCAGTGCATGGATCCGTCGTCGTATTCATCCTTTTCGTTTTCGGCGGGGACTCCTTGTTCCTTAACGAAGACCTCCACTCGGACATCCATAGCGTCGGTGAAGACAGGATCATTGTAGGTGCCCCGTTGGATAAACTGCGTGGCGCCGAAAGTCATTGTTTCGGTAGTTTCGTTTGTAGCTTAGAGGGTTTTTTGGGAAATATTTTGCTGAAGCTCGGTAGCTCAACCAGGAAGCTTTGGGGTGTTGTGAAAAAAAGTTTCTTTGGAATTAAAAAAGGGCTCTCGGTTTTCAAAACAATAAAGTGAAGGAGCGAATGATGCGAGAAGTAACGCGAGAGATTTATGGTACCCAACTGGGGTTTTGCACAGTGGGGGTTTGGGCTGAAGGGAAAGTTGCGAGGAAATCTTTCGCAAAACCTGCGCCTTTTTAAACTGGTTCCTTCAATTATCGACAAATCACCAGACCTCGCAAGCCCTGGAGGCTCTCGGACAGCAGAGTATACGCACGGGTAGGGTGGATTGGCAGGGTTTCCGGTCGTTTGGAAACGTTGGGGATTAGCTGGCGATCTTGGACGTGGGAGGCAATTTCGTAGCTTCCAAACAGCATTGACCGGCGCCCCGCGTCCCTTATATATCCTCCAAGCAGGCCAGGAAAATACTATTCCTCCCGGACTATTGATCTTTTCGCCGCGGGCTAGCGAGGGAGATCCTTCACGCTGGCGCAAACGAAACGAGTCGAATTGGATGGAAGTGAAACTCCAGTCAGCACAGCAAACACTGGCGTTTTTGGTGAAGGAAACGGCGATTTGGACCTCAGTCCGGATCGCCAAAACCACTGCCCTGGCGAGATTTAGTCACGGCATTGTCGCTGCAAGTCTCAGGGAAACCCTTGGTTGAGTCGACGGCCAACTCTCCAGAGGTGCCAGCCCGCCCGTGGCTAGCTTGGAGCGAACTAACCCCACAAACGCCAGCGAAAACGTGTTGGATTGCTTGCATCATGCACGATGACCGAAGGGCTTGGGGCCATCCGAGCTATTGTTGCACCGCCAAGGGTGAGCTAACTGCATGGGTCAGTTCTCCACTTCGAGACCAGAATTCCCCAGGAACACCCCATAAAGTCTCGAAACACCTACCAATTCGCGGGTCTGAGAGAAATATGCTCAGGGCTGCCGGAGTGAAGGATCAGGTCGAGATTGTTTCGTAGCGACTTACCATTCGAAGTCGCGATTGGGCATGTTTCTACCTCAATCGGCGGGTGGTGAATCGTTGCTGGGCTTCCGACCTCGATGAGGCTAAGCTGTCGATGCTCCCAAGCGTACTTGGTAGGAAGCCACCAATATGGCTAGGGCTGCCGAAAGATCCGAAGTAGCAGCTAATCCGAGGAGGACGCACCAATCATGCCACCTACGCAGGGAAGAATCCAAGTCCCCCAGGTTCCTGCAGCTTGTTCTGCAAAAGGGCTTGGAGTCAAGGGAGCTTGATGAAGCTCATTTCGACCAATCTTTCACCTCACACAACACATACCCTCGAACTACTCCCAGCGCTAGCTGCTAGGGGGACTTGGCTCTACGGATTCTAATAGGCCGAAGGAAGTGAAATACCCAGGATTACCTAAGTGAAATCGTGGTTTCATGACTTGGAAAAGTTAAATGGGTAGCATTGCATGGAGTTTGATTTCAAGGTCTCTGGTGCGCGGTGGCTGGGAAGAGTTTTTCATCAAACATATATTTTGTAGTTTTGAAATTCTCGATCCGATCAATCGCGCCTATGAGCATCGTATAAGGGCTTGAAATTGAATAACTAATTTTCGAGTCTACCGTCGATATCACATATGTCATCTCTAATATTGGGCTTAGGGCTAGTAAGCCCTCTTTTCTTGTGACAGCTTGAGCATGTCACATCACCATGTCATTCTTCCGGTATTGTCTCAAAATATAAATCTCGGAAACTCACTTTTTCTTCATTTTACACGTGGACTCTTAGAACGGCAGCTTTAGGTTTTATGAGCTCAAGTTCTCATCTGGGGTACCCTTGAGAATATGCAGCATGATATCGGGGCTTGTTCTAGGATTCTAATAATGCCTAACCGTTCTTGACTTCTGTCTTTGTCACTGGTGAGAATTTATGAAACCTCGAGCAGTAAATTTCGAAATCAACTTCGTTACATAAAGCAAAAAGGAATGGACTTTGTTAAGGATCTGATTTCTTAAAATTTCTAACTGATCTGACAGGCAAGAATTGAAATTGCAATCACCGATGTCAGAGCAGACAGAACATATGTTTTGTGTTGCTTTCAAAGAGCTGACCACTTCTTCTTGGAGCCGAAGATGTATCGATGACCAAATGCAGACGCTTAACCCTATTTAACTGTCTCCATAGCTGTAATTTTTTAGTCCGGGGGACATTGGGGAATGTTTGTGCGGGGTTGTCACTTCTGTTGCTGAGCCGATTTCTCTTGGCATTGTATACATGCTTGCTGATGTTTTGCAGAGCTTTGTCAAAAAAAGCAAGTGATAACGTATACGATGCGACGCGAAGCTCGGGATATCAATATTTTGTATATTAACTTCCGAAGAACCGACACTTACTGCATCAATCAGCTCGGCATTGTTTGGTGAAGCGAATTTGCTGTACTAGATATACCCAATGAAGTTCGACGAGAATTATTATCATCACCAGATTCCAGGATGGACTCAATCATATTGCAACTACAACAAACCCAAAGGAGTACTTAAGCAACTAAAGAGATCCACTTCTAACGATGAAAAGGAAAAACTTGGAGAAAGTAAGCCAGCCAGAAGGTCCTTTATAATGAGATAAGATGCTTATGAGTTGCCTAGAATTCGATGCTTACGTCGAGGATGAAATCCATGTTGTACAAAAGACAGTTGGCGACAACTTGGCTTTTCTTCAAACACGAGTTGCCAATATCTGGAGACTCCATGGAGTATCACCAAGCCTTGAGCTTCAAGACTTCCGCTTAATCATAGCGGATTTGGAACACCAAGAGATCCGCCATCTATTCTCATGCTTGTCTGAGCAATATGAACAGGCGCAGCATCTTCAACATTTCGCTAGAGTTAATTCGCTTGCACTCTCTAGAATCTTAGAGAAAGCAAAAAGCATAGCTGAGGAAAAGCATCAAGCTTTGCAGCAGAAACTCATCAGTTGCTCGTTCTATCACCAAATAGATATACTCTCTCAAGTCAACCGGCTCAGGAGCCGCCTTGAAGTCCTTGAAGAATCTAAAAACTCGTTCTTTGACATAATCAATGAGCCTCTTATCCTGAAAGACACCTCTGAAAACAAAACCACCAGTCTCTATGATCTGCGCGGGGCGCATGCGGCTATCCATGAAGAACAAGCGGATAAACTAATCGCTTTTCTAAATCAACATGTCGACGGCATCATACCATTTCCTGGCGATTTTCAGATATACACAGATGAACTTGTTCGATACGCAATAGCGTGCAATTCCTTCCAAGTTGCATGCGAACTGACTGTGTTCATCGGATCAAATTCCGAAATTCTGAAGTTTGACGGCACGCTAATTCACGAATTGTTACAAGAACTTGGGAGACAGAGGACAGACAGTAGTAGCGAGGAGAAAGCACTGATCAGTACCACTAATGGTCCTATCGATAGTTCGCCATCACCCTTTCTAGCGATGCTCGAGCGGCTTTACCCTCTTCAGCGTACCCTATTCACAACTATTGACAACCTTGGAAGAATACCTTTGCATTATGCGGCTGAGTATGGATTGTTGATGGAATACCAGACTATATTGACGAAAATGGAAGAACAGGATTGCCTCGATGCCAATGGCATTAGCTATTTTACAACAGATTCCGGGGGATCAACTCCTTTGGAGTTGGCCATCCACAACGGCCATTACGAAATTGTGGATTTAACGCTTCAATTTCATACCAAGTCAAGCGATAACGTGGACGCAATTGAGTCTGAAGCTGTCGCTCAAGTGCTCTGGAACAGCTTGCTAGCAGCAATCGTTCAGAAAAACGATAAGATGGTTCAATTGTTGCTGAGAAATTCTAGAAAGCGAATCGGTTGGGATAAATGTTGGAAAAACGATGAATCCTTTCTTTATATCGCTGCACGGCTAGGTTATACCGATGTTGTTAGGGTTTTAACTGCAAGCCTTTCTAATACGGAGCTGAAGCTTGATGACGCCGAGACGGTGTATGGTTGGACGCCGTTGATAGTTGCCTGCGCTAGAGGATATGAAGAAATTACCAAACTCCTGCTGGAAGCTGGCGCCGATCAGCATCGACTTGATTTTCGAGGTCTTACAGCCAAGGAAAATGCGGTTTATAGAGGACATATCAAACTCGCACCACTGTTGGAGAGTCAGGAGGTTTCTTCCCAAATTAAAAGTCGACAGATAACAGAAAACACGACATCTAATTACCCCAAGGACCTCAAGAATGCCATCGCGGATGGAAAGAACCTCATCTTGATCAATTTGGGAACTTTAGATCTAACTAAGCATGTTGTCCCATTTAATCTAATGACGACAACTGCGGCTGGTGCAACTTCTCTTTCTTATCAAGAGTCAATCTATAATATCGAGGTCAGCCTACTAGATGGGCCAGATATATCCTACTCGTTGAGCTTTCCCCTGATAGAAGATCTGACCAACAAGCCTTGGTATTTTATTTCACAAGATACCCATGATTTAAAGCTCCAGGTTAAAGTATTTCGGGCGACGAAAACTTTACTCGAGAAAGGCGAACTGGTTGGAAGTTCTATTGGCATTATTAAAAGTACAGAGCCAAAACTTGGACCCGGGCTCGAGAGTATCATCAGAGAAATGACGATACCTATACAAGAAAAGGACACTCTTCAATATATGGGAACAATTACATTCACATATACAATTGTAACATCTCCTGGTCTGGTAAAATATCCTACGACGCCGACACGGAGTGCGTGGGGAGAACGTGGACCAATAAAGGTTGTTGGGCATCGAGGTGAGATTTCCTGAAAAAAAAATTCGAGTGAGGTTAGGAGGATTGACTGGGCCCAGGTTTTGGCCAAAATGTCCCTGGACGAGATCATCTCCAAATTGGAGAAAACACCCTGCAGGTATTAAGGTCACCAACTATGCTATTTCATCTCGCTGACTTTTTGGCAGTCATTCTGGTCCGCAGCTCAAGCTGGGGCTCGTTGGGTTGAAGTAAGTAGTTCGCACTAGAAGCCACTAGTTTAAGCTATTCCAAGTTACTAATAGGTCATAGTTCGGTATATAATATTTCAATAGCTTTGGCTGGATTTTGCTAAACGGTATTAGATGTGCAAATGACCAAAGATTTGGTACCGGTGGTGTATCATGATTTCCTTGTTCCTGAAACAGGAATTGATGCTCAGATCCATACGGTTAGCTTCGATCAGGTCAGTGGCAACAGCGAAAGCTTTCCGTCTTAGTGGAATACTCTCTAATTTTTTGATAATATTTAGCTCAAACACCTTGTGAATACTCCTTTGGAATCCGAGTCTGCCAATGAAAATGATGCTGGTTCTATTTCTAGCAAAGGAACTCGGAAAACACGCTCGAACTCATGGGATGCAAAACCCCCCGCAATTCTCAACGAACTAAACAATCGAACAAGGAAGACATTGATCTATAATACTCGAGGATTCACAAGCAACACACGAGGGCATCATATCAAGGAACCATTCGCTACTCTAGAAGAGATTCTAGATATTCTTCCTCCTAACGTTGGCTTCGATGTCGAAATCAGTGAGATCACACGTATTTCCTTTCCTATTTTCATAACTAATTTGTACTACTGCGTAGAATATCCGACTATCTTTGACCGAGATCAATGGCAGCTTGTCCCTTTCGCAATTGAGCTAAACGTTTTCGTCGACGGGATATTGAACACAATATTCGCGAAGGGTCGCGATAGAGATATTGTTATCTCATCCTTTAGTCCGGAGATATGCATCCTCGCATCGTTGAAGCAGCGCAAATATCCAGTCTTATATCTTACTCGTGGGGGTTACTTGCAGCTATGGGATGAACGAGCTAGAAGTTTGCGAGAAGCCGTTCATTTTGCTAAAACGTGGGGTCTTCTCGGCGTTATCACTGTTTGCAATCCAATTGTCGCATGCCCGAAACTAGTAGGTACTATGAAGAGTAACGGGATGATCTGCGGTTCTTACGGTGGGGGGAATAACAGCCCGGAAAATGCTAAGGTATGATTGGGATTCTATATTCTCCAAAATTTCCAACGGGAAAAAAATAAGAGAGGCAATTTAAGTGGGCCCCTAATTGACGATAATTCACAGATTCAAGCTGAAGCTGGCCTCGACATCATCGTGGTTGACAGATTTGCTCTAATACTAAAGACTCTTCAAGGTAATAAATGCCCGGCGACTGATACCTAAAAAACTTATAGCACTAAAAGTTTTCTGTAGAGAGCGGCTACGCGGAGCAGTAAGGTTGTGAATAAACTTTGCGTGTCCATTTTATTGGATACCTATGCTATTACAAGATCGAAGATCGAAGCTCAAACGGTCATATGTGATTCTAACAACATTTTGGTTGGTAACAATACGAAGAATAAGCAGGGCCCTTTCGAAAACCAAGGCCATTAAATAGAGCGTCTTATAGTGCTATATCAATATATATGAATAACAAGTTCAACATCATAATATGAGCGCTCAGCCCCAGAAATAACAGTAAATTCACCCGTCGCAGGAATACATATCTTTACCAGAGCATATATATAATAACATATGTTCGCTAGTAGGAGAAAGGTTCCTCACTATATTGTTTAATTATTTGAGAATATACTTTAATAGATTTAAGAATTGAAAAATGCAACCTAGCTAGGTTGGTCGGAAGATCTAAATCACAAAAAACAGGTTTCAAATTTCGGCCACTCTTTCGACGATGCACCCTTCAAGTAGCATGGTAGATACGTAACACCTACCAGAACTTTGATACCGCGTTGCTGCCATTCGACTAGATGGTGTGGCGTATCCTGCCTGATTATCGCATTTCTGCCAAATTTAATGTATACTATTTGGGTTGCAAAGGTTTTTGGTACAGGGAAGGCCCTGTATCGCCTACCATGACTTTACTGTGAGAGCTATCGAGAATAGAACCAAATTTAATATTCAAATTTTTCAGCTACCTACATGCTACAACTCGCTACCCCGCACCACTTCCTATATCACCCACAAATAGTACACTGGATCGAACATACTTGTATTCATTTGCTTGAGGCGCTATGGCGGAGCAAATTGAATCCACTGGCTCAAACAAAAATCTGTCCAAATGTTTTGACGCCGCCCGTCAGAGATTCAAAAATGAAATTGAGAAACCTTTGCGAGACAAAGCCGCAAAGGACAGAAAGGACTTTAGCACCCACCCGGTGTCGAAATTCCTGGATGGCATCGAGCTGGCTAAATTAGAGGTTTCCTGCAAAGAATTAAGCGATAAAGCAGAGGACAAAGCCAACAACAACGCAGCCAAGCTTTGGACTACCCTAGACCGACTGACGGAAGTGGGAGATGCGTTTATAGATTTCGCCCCGGAGAGTGTTTCAATGGTTTGGTTTGGTATACGTTCCTTGATAACCGTAAGATTTAATACTTTGGGGTTATCCCTTATATGGTTCTAAATGTGAAACTAATAATTTCAGCTCGGGAATGCGCGCGTCCAAACGAGGCTCTTAATCTGCGGAACATGTGATAGCATTGCGAACATCATCAATGACTGTGTTCGTTGGGAAGCCCGGACAAATGTCCCGGAGAGCGATTCCTTGCCAGGGCTCGATATCTGGGAATCGGATATGCCGGAACTTATTTTCGGAATACTAGACTTTCTTTGGAATGCTCAACCTCACCTGGACGACAGCAAACTCAAACGTAAGAAAAAATTCAAACACCAGTGGCTTGTTTTAGCATGTATCCTGGTAACCCCGTACCGCGGATCTCCGAACCGATAATTATTCTAACGTTAGCATTCGCTCAACTAGGGGTTTCAAGTGCGGTAAAAGATCTATTCACCCGAGATTTACAACAAAAGGTAGATTTTCTATTAGAGAAGTATGGGGAGATCGTCAAGCGAGCGCAGGCACATTTCGAAGAGTCGGTCTTCCACGAGAGTTTTAGTGAGTTAGCCGATACCAAGTCATAGCATTGAGACTAGAACCCTGCTTGATTGAAAACAGCCTCTAATCCGAGTATAGAAACTGGTTTAAAAATCGATCGGATCGCAGAGAACATGAAACGTAAGATTCGCAAACCCAATGATTGAAACTTTCATTAACACATTTGGCGACAGAGTATGTCTCAATAGGATCGGAGATTATGGATGTAGTTCAGCGACATAGCTTGTTGTGTGAACTAGACCGCCAACGGGCAGAGCTTGAAGATTCAAAATCCTATAAAAATCACTTTAATAGTCTTCAAGACAGAGTAGATAAGATAGTGAGGGACCGAAACGGTCAGTTGGTCGCGAGCTGGTTATTCAAGGAAAAGGACTACCTTGATTGGAAAGGGGATTCAGAAACAAGCTTTCTATGCCTCAAAGCACCCCGTGGATATGGCAAATCGGTTACAATGATGAGTATTTACAAAGAAGTGATGAGTGCAAGTATAACGGGCAATATGCTGTCACCGGTTATATGCCACTTTTTCTTCAAGAAAGGTGATCAGGATATACAAACTGTACGGACATGCATCCAGTCAATTCTTTATCAGCTACTAAGCTGTAATGAGCTACGAAACAATATTGATGCCCTGATCTCTGCCATCGAAATCCTAAACCCTAAATTGGGAGATTCGGGTTATGACGGTTCTTACAGACTTTCAACTGACCTTTCGTCACTTTGCACAACAATCGAGAAAATCGGAGAAGCTATCCCAAATACGGTATATATCATGCTAGACGCTCTCGATGAGTGTTCTGACCGACAAGATCAAACCTTATCTGTTCGGCTCAGAGAATTGGTAAAGAATAGAAGAAATGGTATTAAGCTTATGGTCTCAGCAAGAGACAATATTGATATTGTCGGTGAGCTTATGGTACCGAAAGATCGAAATAAAGACACGGATGAAAATTTCAAACACCTCCCAGAAAACATAAAGCTAATCGAGATCACTTTGGAGAGAAATTCTACTGATCTCGAGGAGTATCTCAAGCACGAATTAGGAAACCTTCTGAAACGAAGAATTGCATATGATCTAACTGATATTTTCAATCTCGAGCTATCGAGAATCGTGAAAATAATTCACAAAAAAGCAAGGGGCGACTTTACACTAGCAAGAATGATTATTGCGAACTTGTACCAACCTTCAAAGGAGTCTTTGAAAACAAAAGTCCAACGTTTGCCAGCAGCTATTGGCGAGATCTATATGTCTAGCATAGAAGCTCTCAGTCCCGATGAACAGGAATTGATTGTTTCTGCACTCAAGTGGGTTGTTTGGACTGTTTCAGGAGTTACTGCTCTCGAAATTTTTGATCACTACAAAGAAATTTACAGCGGGACGGGGAAAGCTTTGGAGAGCGATATTCCCGAGGATCCGAACCAAGATTTGGTTATCTCTAAGCTTGCGAAGTTAATTGAACAAGATCCTTACCAGGATCCTGAAATTAAGGATATAATCTATCATCTCGAAAATGCTGGTCGTGATTTTTTCAGATTTGATCCGAGTACGAAAATTGTCGGCGTTGATATCTCTATCCGTGAGTGGATCCAAGAAGATACAACGGCATCAAAAACGACATCAACTAGCAAAGAAGCGCGGGGTTTCAATAAGTACCGCGATGGCGAAGGGAACACGGTTTTTAGATTCACTCTAACGCGTATGTTTCACCTTAACCCTTGGTGAAGCTGTCACTGACACCTGTGTCAACTAAGCATCATTTATTCGATATGGAGAAGGGCTTTCAGAGTTGTTTAACAAGAAGGAGGCCCATATGTCTATCGCTTTAAGTATCTGTAAGTTACTAAAACCGAGAGACTTTTTAAGGAACAATCATACGAGACTTGGCCTCTCCGAGCGTTTTTCATATCATATATACCCCTAAAGTAAGGCGCTGACTACATGCATTCGTAGTACGCACTCTAAATAGCGAGTCCTTTCAAAAGAAATATCTCCCTTGGCCTAAATTAAAGTTTTTTTATTCCCCAGTTGATTTGAAAGGAGAACTTCTCTCGCAATACCTCCTGATACGCAACTGGCGGGACTGGGATATAAGCGACGAAGAGGGAATGCTCCATGAGCTGTTGAACGAAACCCCAGATTGCCAACGATACGAAATCGATCACTGGCAAGATCACATTCGGATTCTACAAGCATGGTGGAGTGACGAAAGCTTGGAGGATAGTTGGTGGTCGGAACTATTGACGGAGCTTTCAATATTCACCCGGCCGGAGAATTGGTACCGCTGGAAAGCAAGAGTATCCAAACTAGATGTGTTGGATTACCCTGAACGATTGAAAAGCGTGTCGACTATAAATTTTGAGCATCCGATTCACACTGCATGCGAATTTGGCTTACGGATTATGGTTGACCTTCTAATGGCAGGGTCAAAAGTGACTTCCCAGGCAAACAGGTTGCATCCACCGACGACTTCGCGTGTTCAAACTTTTAAAGCTTTCAAAGTACTAGCTTTTGTGTGCAGCGAGAACGGACCTAACCGTGAGGGTGGGCCGGAATTACTTGGCGGAATGGATGCTGAAGAGTTGGTTGATACTTTAAGCATGCAAGTAGCACTTGGCGAAGGCTCTTACTTGGACGATGACATGGATAGGTGGAGTAGTGTTATCGCTGTTCTGGACCGAGATCTGAGAGTTGCATGGATCGCTTACCAACAGCTCAATCTCCCCGATATACGGGCTTCGAGTTTCGGGATGCTCTACAAAATTGCTGCCGGATTTGCAGACCCGAGTGCACTAGCTCCCTCTAGGACTGCATGGCACCCCAATTTAGAACAAGACGTTGAGAAATTTCTGGAGAGTTGCGGGAATGACAAGAGAAGGGTGATTGAGCAATTTCAATGCTTCATATCTAAAGCTCCTAGTTTGAGACTAGCAATAAACTTATCTGCGATATGGCTAATCCGAGCCACCAAATACCGCTACAAATTGCTGCCTCTTACCCAAGAATAGTCAGACGCCTCATAGATCATGGGGCAAATATCAATCCGGAGACCCAAGGAACCACTGTTAACTGCTATGGCTCACCGGATGCGGGTTTAACATGGTCACCGGATTTTGGCGAGGGTTTTAAACCGATTGTATCGCCTTTATTTTCGATCTTGCTACAGGCTAGCAGTCTGCAAGACCCTCCGTATGAAATACTACAACCATATCTCGAATCCGCAACAATCCTTATCACGGAAAACGCTCGCTTAGATGTGAAGGCAGAGGAGGGGACGAATCTGTTACATCTAGCCGCAAAAATTCGAGATCTTAAGCTTTTCAAGCTACTTTGTGTTTCGTGGGATTGGGATGTCCATACAAAAGATGAAAATGATTCGACCTTGCTGCACTTTTTGTTTCGTGATCGAGCACCAAAAGAGATTAATCGGATAGATGAAGTATTCAGCATATTCGATATTATCATCAAAATGGGTGGTTCTGATCTTATTAACGCCGAGGACAAAAGTAGTAAAATGGCCCTGGGGTATGCTGTCAACGCAGGATTCGAACGCGCCGTCCGGTGCCTAATTCAACACGGTGCAGACATTCACGACGAAGATGAATATGGCGGAAACTGCTTTCATCATTTATCTAGCAGTATAGGAATCGAACCTGGAATTGAAGTCACAATAGCAGGTATTTTATTCGATGCAGGTTTAGATTGCATGAAAATCTCCAATGGCCGGTGCGCCATAGCGCAAACGATTCGAGATGGAAAAGCCCATCTCTTAGAGTTTTTTCTATCCAAATTCAACAACCCAGAGAAGGAACCTAACGAAAAGGATGCTCTCCTATTCTGTGATCGTAATGGTAAAACACTACTCCATGCCGTAGCTGAATCAACGTGGGAGGAGGATATATTGGTGCCACTATTCAAAAAATTGACAAGCTTGATCGAACAATATACAGATATTGCCAAATATATGTCGAAGGGAGATCATAACGGTTCCACCCCCCTTCATAAGGCAGCGAGACGCCTTTCCCTTGAGCTAATAAAATGGATTATGACATTTGATATGGATATCAGCCTACGAGATTTCGATGGATATACTGCTTTGGATTTAGCGATAACTATGCTCCAGTCCCGATTATTGGAGTTTAAAAGTCCTATGGATGACAGAGAAAGAGGTTTGCTCACGAAGTATAAAGAGGTAGTGTATCTTCTGATACGACTTGGTCAACAGTCTTCATTATCATTTCTGGAGACTGTTATATTTCAATCCAAGGACAAGATTAAGGTGGAAGATATTTTCGACTTGCGTGATTTATTTGCCCCATTCTGTCATCCATACAGGGACAACCACGGGTGGACAATCTACGATATCCTTTGCATGACCGGCAGGAAGGATCTCATCTGTTATATATCGGAAGAAACCCGATCATCAGAGGCTTATTCGGAACCAACTTCAATGGGCAGTATACCTACTGGAGCTCTCGAAATATCAGAGGACAAATTAGAATGTTCTTTACCAGGTATATCATTGTCGGGTCGATGATGCTGTCTTCCAGATTCTAGATATAACTCTGACAGTCTATAGAATCCAGATCAACTACTTGGCCTTGGTCCCTCAATCCGCGGGAACTCGCAACAATCTGTGTTCCCTTAATAATTTCAGATCATCCAATACCTCCAAGAAATAGAACCTATTACTTTGAGGTGCAAATATCGAAACCACTAGCGGGACATCTAGAGGAACAGTAAAGAGCCTCCCCATATCAATTGTCGGAATCAATAGACACACTAAACTAATTGATACTATCTGGCAGGGGGATTCTTGAAGATGGCCCGTATTGGGAAATAGGATTCCAGCCTATGCTTCGTCGCAGCATTGGGTCAGAGAACGATCACAACCGAGATCCATATGGGATAAATTACAACGTATCTGGTCGTGTTTGTTACAATGACAAGTTCCTAAGTTGGGCTTTTGATACTGAAAATGAACAGTTGGACCCATCTATCAAGGGAAGCAGCGCTGAAGGAGCTACATGGTGTGAACCCCAAGAACCTTTCCAGGTTGTGGGAAGTGGTATCAACCCCTTGACAGGTGCCGTATTCTTCACGGTTAATGGTATTTTTCTTCCACAAGTTTTTAAAGTAGATATTCGGCGATATTTTCCTTATTTCGAGCTAGGATATCTACCGGAGCGGTTTAGGATCAATTTTGGTGGCGAGCCCTTTGTTTACAAGGATGCAAATGACAGAGGGTGGATTTGGGACGAATCTTTTCCTCTCGACGTACCTGTTGGAATGAAATTTGACTATTAGGATGAGAATCGGATATGGAAAGGAGAGTTCAAAAAGAAGGCAAAATAAAAGTGGAAATAATTGACACTATATATGTAAAAGGAAACAGAACACAATCTTTTGAACTTTATATCTGGCAATATACTGTATTCCAGTATAAATTTATTGTTTTGATTCTGAGAGCTTCCGCTACTTAACTGCAAAATGCCAGCGTGGTATAAGAAACACTCAAGCTATTTATAGATAGCGCTAAAGAGGATCGAAAATCAGGCAAGCGGAGCTTGCTATTTGAGATCGGACTTGCAACTTGTCTCTAGACAAGCATTGGAGCTAGCCTGGTGAGAAGAATGAAAAGACACACATAGGATTATTCAAGACAATTTTGGGATTCTGGGGATATATTAATAACTATTATAATGTTGCTAAATGGCTCCATGTCGGTCGCAATAGTCTCCCTTTCTCTTGCAAATCAGACAGTTACCTGGCTCAGCGATAATTTTGCATTTATTTCGTCATACAAAGTAATATTTTGGTTGAATGGACGAAAATCCCGGTAAAAGACAAATTTTCTTTGTTTCAGATGGGACTAAGCTTCAAACATTAGAAGCTATCCTATCTTGAATATAGCCCGAATATTCGAATCCCACAATCGAATCCTGTTTATCGCGAAGGCCGGGGGAAGCAGCCTGATTCCACAGCTAATGCCGTCCCTATCGTCACCATATACCGTAATAACCTGGTAGTGGACCATTCCCTCTATATACCCATTTGAAAACCCTTTTTTGCCAAAGGTAGTGACTATCCGTGGAATAAACTCTCGAGAAAACCATAGTGCTAAATCTTTTTTCTCTAGAGAGCGACGACATGGAGAGATAACTTTCTGCGCATGAAATTTTTCATCTAACTAGATGTCCTTCTAGATCATAGTCGCAGAGTTACAAGAAGCAACACTAAATATACCATCGCACATAGAGATGCATGCGCGTGCGTATGCAACACTACTTATCTTGCTGGCAATTGCCTGAATGATGGCTTTTTTAAGACAAGGCTTCACAATTTCCAATGTAATCGGGTATTGATTTGAAAAATTCAGCCGCATGTTTGCTTCAAAACTCTTTCATCTCCTGCTTTATCGGTATGCAAACTTGATTGGGTGAGTGTGCAATTGAAGGGGTCACCTCCACATGCATGTGCATACATATTTGTTTTATGTGACTATCTGAGAAGAGATAACGGCCGAACCACCCAAGGCTGATGAGATATGGTAATTATCAAGAATACTCTCCTGGTATGCGGGGTAGTTGTATTCCTCTTTCTCATATGTCTATATAAGTGTGAATATGGGTCCTTTTATCCCTATAGATGGTTACAGTTTTTTTTGTAGCATTTTACAAGGCATCAAGTTCTCAAGATCAAATCAACATTTCTAGTCAAGTTCATAGCTCCTCCAGTATCTCCACACAACAACTTTCCGGTAATTCATGACCAGCATCATCAAACGCCCTGCCCTAGGTCAGACAGCAGCCTTAGGTACGCTTTACGATGGCCGAACTGATAGCTTCGTGGGGATATCCATATTCGGGTCTCCCCTGCCCCCACCTGCCATTGAAGCCACTCAGATACCTTCAACGGATATAAAGTTTAGTAAATCAGAAAAGTATCGAGATAAATTTCACGAGATGGACCTTGAAGGAGAATTAGGCGCAAGCTTTCTAGCTGGACTGGTACAAGTCGGGGGCTCTGGTCGTTACCTTTCCGAAACTGCAGATAACGACAATATATGCGAATGTTCAATGCACTATAAAATTACCACAGTAGAGGAAAATCTCAATTTGGCTTCCCAAGAGGTCAAAGAGAATATATCGGGTCCAATAATTAATTCGGATGGCGCAACTCACGTTGTAACTGGCATTATATGGGGCGCCCGCTGCATTATAACTACAAAAGCGCAACAATCTGCTTCGAAGAGTGCATCCGATGTGCATGGCTCCCTAAAATTGCACCTTAAATATCTTTCTTTATCTGCGACTGGGGATGCTAAAGGGAGAGCGAAAATTTCTGATATTGAAACTAGAGATGATAGGACAATCGACATTACGGTGTATGGCGATATACTGGCAGATGACAGTGTTGTACCAACGGATTTCGAAAGCACTCAAACTTTTATCAAGAATATTCCTCAGTATATTTCAAAATCGAACGGCGGTAAAGGTATACCACTAGTATATACCATCATGCCATTACCTCTATTGGCGATGTTTCGGGTTGTCGAACTCAAAGTCAGCGTAACCCTTCATGAGCTCAACCTCGAATGCTTAGCGAAATTCGTTCAAGTATTCGAAGAGGGTATTAAGAATCAAAAATGTCTAAATGGGTACCTTCAGCGATTAAAGGCTCATAAAGAATGTATCCCTCCACGGCACATCGAGGAAGTAGAATCTCGATTCCGGGATGCTAAGATCGAGGAGACATCCTTAAAAGCAAAATATGCTCATCTGTTACATAAAGTCCGTTCTGGAAAATCCAACCCAGAAGAGCTATGGAACCTTCTAAGGTCTGCGCGAGTCCCTGAGAAACAGGGGTTGGTGGGATACACCACACAGTACGAACAAAAAATCAACTTCAAGGCTAACATCCAATCTAATGGTGGAGTGTATGTGGGCTACACGGTTAAATCCATCGATGCCATCCTCGTGGACAATCCTTTTGACGATGCCTTCGTATTTTACTTCAATGAAAGTATGATTCGGGGGTCAAGACTGTGGGAAAGAAACAGAAGCTTGCTTTTTGAGCTTTTAAAGAATGAGGAAAAATCATATATCGTCATTGTCGCTGATTGTGACGCTATACCTCGGGATATAGAGAAGCCCCACATTAGTCAGTTTAGAGGTGGGAGACTTATTATCAAGGATTTAGCTGAGCATCGAAGATTTCTTACTGAAAGTTGCATTCTGCAATATGACAGCGGCTCAATTGACCGTTCAATTAAGCAGAAGCCGCTTCAACGCCGAGCGATTAGGCTACCTTGCCCTGGGGTACATTGTGATAAAAGTTTACAATGTACTTGGATTTGTTCTAGGTGTCAAGGAGTCGCTGAGTATGGGTATGTCGATGAGTTTATATATTGCAATTGCGGAATGTGCCCATACGACAAGTGGCAATTTAAATGCAAAAACCTAGAGCACGGTTCGGCTTGGTCTACCTACCCAAAGGAAGAGCTGATAGTCATGCTTACGAGTCTCGAAGCGTTTCCTGATTTAAACATCTTGCTTCTAGGTGAAACGGGGGTGGGAAAATCCACTTGGATCAATGCTTTTATTAATTATTTGACATACGCCACACTTGAAGATGCCTTAGATCAATGCAAGCACGGGGATTTGAAATGGGTTGTGCCATGCTCTTTCGCTACCCAAGTTGTGGATAGTTCAGATGATCTTGGGAGGTTTGCCCAGCGGAAGATCAAAGTTGGTTCCAGCGATGATGAGCAGGATGGCTCAGAAGGGCAGTCTGCTACACAAAAGGCAAAGGTATACGCGATTGATATCAACAATACCCGGGTTAGACTCATCGATACCCCTGGAATCGGAGACACAAGAGGTTTCGACCACGATGACAAAAACATGGTAGATATTCTCAGAGTTCTTCGCAGTTACAACAAACTCCATGGGATTATTATTCTCCTTAAACCGAATTCTCCTCGTCTTACAGTGATGTTCCGCTTCTGTATGAAACAGTTATTAACTCACTTGCACTGTAACGCTGCAAGCAATATTGTGTTTGGATTTACAAATACCCGAGGTTCAAACTATCGACCTGGAGATACTTTCACCCCTCTCGAATCTCTCTTACGCGAGTACGATAAAGTGAAGATGGGTTTATTTGCGCACAACGTTTATTGCTTTGATTCCGAAAGCTTCCGGTATTTAGCAGCTAAGCAGAGTGGTGTCGACATGGGCTACTTGGAAGATAATAAACGAAGTTGGAAGCACTCTGTCGCCGAATGCAAACGCTTAGTAAAGCATTTCGAAAGCCTGAAGCCGCACGAAGTTCGATCTACTATTAATCTCAATGAAACTAGGGAAATGATTGTCAGAATGACCGAGCCCATGGCGCAACTTTCAGAAAGAATACAAGCCACCATCCAGGTGAATGAGGGTGAGATCGAGGCCCTTCACAACAGAAAACTCACCCGGGAAGAACTTCAAAAGAAATTATATGTTCAAATAGAGAGCCTGGAATCAGTTCCTGTCGAGAAGCCCAGAACAGTATGCACGAATTTAGACTGTGTCGAAGTTCGAACCGATCTTGAGGGGGAAAGAAGAGAAACTAAGATTTATAAGAAAATATGCCACTTGCCGTGTTATCTAAATGGTGTGAAACCTCGCACCGTTGGGGATACAGAAATACAACTTTGCGAGGCAATGGACCCGTATACAGGCCAGTGTTTTGGTTGCCAACATTCCTGGATGGATCATATGCATATTTATAACGAATACCGGCTAAAGACTTACAAGAAACCGGATGTTACTGTTGAAAAGGAGCTCGGTGCAAATGCTTCTAGAATGGAAATTCAAAAACGGGCTATAGAAATAAGGCAGGAGAAAATTAAAGAAGTTGAACTTGAGTACGCTCAAGTCCAGGAAGCTGCGATTCAATTTGGTTTTTTCTTGAAGCGACACGCAATACTGCCATACAACGATGCAACAAAAGAGTATCTCGAGCTGCTTATGGAACAAGAGAAAGTCAAAATCCAAGTAGGTGGGAGCGATACAAAGCTGAAGAATCTTCAGCATTCTTTGAAGACACATCTAGAGAAAGTCAAGGTTCTCACGGAAGCCATGGATAGAGGAGACAGCCAAGGGGTACTAAGTGACCATCATATTCATGAGCTAATTCAGGGTCTTTATAGTCTACCAAACTTCGGAGAAGACCTGAAGAATATGATAACAGTGAACGAGAAGTTGGCCGAATCTTGCTATCGTGAGCAAACCTGCAATCTATCTGCTGGGAAACATTGGTCCCGTAATACTGGAATAGAAGAACGGCGAACTAAACCCGAAACCCAAACTCTTTACCTTCCAGCTGACTCCCAAATGGTAGTTTGGAAATCCGAGCCCGAACAAGAGAAAAGTAAAAGTTGGTCTGGCTGGCTACCATTCGGATCCCGCCATAGTCACTGAGGCTCAGTTGTGGACCTTTCGCACAGCCGAGAGATATTCCCCTTAAAGCAGCGAGTCAAGTTTTTAAACTCAGATGTCGAACTTGTAAAATATTTTGGTTCTAAAAGACCATTATATCGTTTATTAGCTTTTCGCTGCTTAAAATTGCTCATATTGTCCGCGAATGAAAACAATCTTGCGGCTTTCAAGCTTAGGCACCATAATTATCAGTATAAAATTCGAAGGAATTTGATTTTATTGAGTTTAGCTTAAAATGGCGGCGTATTGGTGGCCCAATCATAAATATATCACTACAGCTGTCAGGGCGGTGCGTCCTTAGTTTACCCTCTTCAGTCATGACGTGTGCTGGGGTTATCCCGTTCTCTCTGCCTAGCAGCACCTTGAGGTGAACTGGCCCTCGCAAGCCTCAATTGACCAGCAATATCCTTAAATCCCAATAAAACAGCGCCCTCTAATTTTTTTCCCTTGCTATCCAAGACAACGTCCCGAAATCCCATGGACAAGATATGATTCTTCATCGCGGTTGGATTTTCCCTTATGCCTTTGTTGTCCTCGCGACTTAGCTCGACAGCAACCACTCCAGCCACCATAGGTGCGGAAAATGATGTTCCTTGGCAGTTTCCGGCTCCAAGATCTTCCATAGTGGTCCATATTTCAGCACCAGGTGCCCAAATATCCACACACGATCCAGTATTTGTGCCTTGCCCTGGACCTTCCCAGAGCCTATCCGTGCCATCCGTAGCACCGACATTAATTAATGAAAGGCTTCCGTAATCACGCGCATTAAGCCCTCCAGGGAAGGATACACAAGCGTCTCTCTTTTCGTTACCAGCGGCGGTAACAATATGAACACCTTCCTTTATCAAATTCTCAATGTCCTTCTTATCTTGTTCCATATAAAAATTGGTGCCCCAGGATATGTTGACAACGGAACCTTTCCAATCAGAGGCTGTCCTGCGCTCTTTATGCCTCTTAAGGATATCTTTGAGAGATGACGTGCGGGCAGCTATGATATTAGCCTTTTTGGCTACACCATATTTGTTGGAGCCTGCAACACCTGCAACGAGGGTTCCGTGGCCGGAGCGGCCATCTGTGCTCGGTACATCGAATATATTCTTCGCCCTACTTACTCCGCTTGTTATGAATTCTGGATGTTTGGTATTGAGACTCTTTTCGGTAACGTATATGTCAACGCCCTCTCCGGCCTCTTTGGGATAGCGGTAAATTGCGTTAAGATTTTCTAGGTCAATAACCTTGCTGTTACTTGAGATTCGCCCGAGGTGCCATGGTGCACCCTTCTGTTCTTCGATTCCTGTAGTAACGGGAACACCTAGCGCGGCAGGAATTAAAAGAAAGGCGACAATGGTTTTCCTAGAACATAGAAGGGAATGGGTAGGCATCAGATATTCTGTTGTTTTATTTCTAAAGTTATATTTTTATTGGCAGTCCGTAGTTGTGGCTATGTTAATTGGTTGGTTTAATGTCAAGATGACAGGCAGATCCCCGTGTCGTGTGGTTTCCTTTTATACCACCAGTGCGAATCGCGAATTGAATATAAAAATTTTGAAAAATATTTTTGACTAGTAGGTAATGAAAGACGGCTGGAGAGAGAAAAGATACAAAGAATATATATATAATAGTATAACTCCGCGACCGATCCCGATTATTTATTCGCTCGCAACAAGTTAACTTGGTAGCTGAGGTCTAGATCTGCAACTCATCTCAATAAAGCCGGTCTAATTAGCACCAATACTATATTTTTGATATAAATGTATCTGCCTTGTCACCGTGGATCCCTCAATGTCAGAAGGAACAATATGATACATGTCACACTAGGTACCACCAGATTCAAAACTTCGGAGAAAATGACTGATCCAGGGCGGACTCGCGTACCTAAGCTAGAACCTGTTTACCTCGAAGCTTATCTCTGTGGTTCAACTGTACTTTGTCGGATCCATTAGAGTCTTCTGGTCTCGTACTCAAATGAACCCCCGTGTCACACTAAGAATGCCCCTACACCTGTTAAACACACCTCAAACTCGCACCAAAAAAATTGCCACAAATTGTTGCCTTGTGGCTGAGAGCCTGTCCCTTTGTGGAATACGCCACATTCTAAGAGATTTAAAGATTTAACACTAAGTTCTACTTTGGCCTTGGTCAGTGGTTCGTCAAGCTCAATCTAGCCACTGCACTTCAGGATTTAACTTTTACATATATAAGATCAATACGCGATAATCATACTACAAAAATTCTCGTTTTTTATATTTCAGATCTAGCCCCAGAAATTGGTGGCTTGTCCGTTTCATAGCTTCACTAGTAACCAGCAATACAGATCAAACCGATCGTTGACCACAACAGTTCAAAATTCGATCCCAGTATATCATTATTAAACTCCACCAAGCTCTTTCCCTGGAATATGATTCTCGTTGATATCCTTCATCAAAAAGCGCACATCCTGTTCAACTCCAAACTTCCATCCGATTCCGACCATGTATCCGACTTCCCGAAACCCATTGCCTAGGTAGAATCTCTTAACACCCTCATCAATCTTCTTATCAGCGTCTACCGCCATTATGGCCAAGAGTTTCTTGCATTTAGCCGGCATCCCAGTTGGAGTTCCTCCGGTCGGTATGTCCTCATCAGAAGACATGGCACCTCCCTCGGCAAAGGTAAGATATTCTTTTGTTTCCAAATAATGGATCAGACTTTCCAACAAGGCGGTCCCAACGCCGCCACCCCGCTGAGTTGGAGAGGTGTATATCGACATCTCGAGCGTGTGTGCATATCCCAGTTTGGAAGGGGTCCATGGCGATACTGTAGTAAACCCCATGATTCTATCTTGGCCTTCTCCGCTCGTTCCTTCGACAGCGACGAGAAATGGAAGTTTTCGCTGTTGAGCATCGGATAGCGTGTTTCGGAAGTGTGTAGGTGGAACCGGCCGAAGACAATAGTTTACTGTTGTGTTCAAAATGTAGTGGTTGACCATCTCCGTGATTTGGGGGAGATCATCCAGATTGGCAGGTCGTATATGGAACGGCAATTTTGTGTTGGCTTGTGACATTTCGGGGGCGGGCTGGAAAGCTCAGTGCCGAGAGTGGGAAAGCTATCAAACTGGTTGGGGGTTGATGTCAATGCAAGCTGAATATTTAAGCCTTACTATATCGAGAATTTTCAAGTACTAAGAGCAAATTTTGACATATGATTCGACTAGCAGTGGATATTGCGTGCATTTTTAATGTTAAATAGCTTAACTTAGAGAAGTTATCTGCATGATTCAGTGCCCAAAATTATGGATAAAGATAGCTATCGATAGCGATTTGAATGACTAACACTCCAAATATTTACACAACACAGACGGAGCTCATAGATAAGCAGTCACTAAGCTGGCACCACGAAATGTTGAAATTCACTTCTTCTAAGATAAAATTTCAATCAAGAATCTGAAAGCAATTCCTTATGTGCAATACGTCTATATTTTAAATAAACGCCCTCCTCCGAGTCTGAAATAAGATCTATGGCGTCTTTGTTGATAATCTTGAATTGCGCTTGCGTCCATGTTTTGACATCATGGGTTTTGGTTTCTATATCCAATTGATATTAGATGATTCTTTAGGAGTATATTGTGCGGGAATAAATAATTTATTTGATCAGATCCAAACGAATGATAATGACGTACCGGACTTGGGTGGATCTCTATGACCCCAAAGCGCTAATTCACCTTGCACCAACCTAGGGAACTCCTGTGGCATCTGTATATTCGATGTACTAGCTTCCCGCATCTGAAACATCTTCATGTTTGTGTATCCACGAGGTCTTTTGTCTTGTATGCTGGTAAGTTTCACTCCGTTTACTTGGTTTTCATTCGGTTGTTGGAATAAATGAAACTCGAACTCATCATCTGACCAAAAACCTACAGAGTAAGCACCCGTTAGTTTAATTATTTTCAGGAAATAGGTTGTCACTCAGTAGTTTCAGTTTTGGGTTTAAAAGGTCCTTACAAGCCCAAAGGCCTTTGAACGGCAGCTCTTCAGATGGATCTAGCAGATCAGACCTCAACGCAAAGTACGTCAAAATTGCATTTTCGGTCTCTATTCTGAAAAATTCTCGTGAGAACATTGCATCAATCAGTTCAGAAGAGAACGACCCCACCCTCGTGGATTCTGGGATTGATTTCGGAGGCCAGGTATTAGTTGGTTTCACGGTCGAATACGCCAGATTATCAGATAGCAAAGTGCCAGAGATGTCCGTAACCACGCCATCATCAGACACCCCGAGGTGTGGTTCCAAGTTAGCGACGACACCGACTGCACTATCCTCTGGGGTCTGCTGTACCTTCATACGATGGAGCAAATATCCCGGTCGTGCGAAGTTCGACTCAGTATTTTGTTGTTGGCATCTTATATCCCTATGCTGTGAAACTAGTAGTTCGCCACGGAAATATTGGTCACCTACCCAAATACAACCACCGAGGAACCCAGTAGCTTCGATCGATGAAACCTCAGCCCCAAACTCCGAATGATATACATATGTTATAGTTTCGGTATAGCTCTTAGGCTCGCGGCCAATCATCACATCACGCAGCTCACTCTGCCCTCCTTCGACAGATTGGAAAAGACCGGGCTCCCCGATGGCATGCACGACCCCAACGAAAGTACATCCCAAGAACCCATTGAAATGTCTGAACAGACGACTTTCGTTTCGCGCCTCCACTTTTACGAGTATAAACGGTCCCGGGTCCATTCCTAGCAGGAAGCAATCATTCCATTCCGTAAGCGCTGTCTTAATCTTGAATATCACGGAGGGATGTGTGGAGAATGGAACGATACGGCGCTCCCAGGTATCCTCTCTTTTTACTTTCCGAGCCCAAGTATGACCTCCCAGCGTACCTTCTGGGTCAACGAAGAGGCTGTCCTGCAAGAAGAGCGTGCTCCCTTGCTCGAATTCACTTGGTGGTGCGGGCTTCAGGTCGTATATATAACTCGGACACCAAGACCAGCCGCCAGATTCGCTTATCGTTGTTTCGCCGTGCATGAGAGAAGTTAAATTGACCTTTTTGAATTTTTGGAATATTTGCTTTGTAATAGTCGCCGCCGACATATTATAGTCAACTTGCACACCGGCGAGTAGTCCGGCGATGATCATTCTGTCACGGGGCCAGGATGTATGCCTTGGTTTTAAAATCGCAAGCAAGTCCCCAACGTTTTCTATATTATCTCCCCGACGAAGACGGCGTATCATTGTTGAGGCAATCCAGTGAGCTGGATGGCAACCGCTAGGGTCTTTTGCAAGAACCTCATCATCCAAGTCTTTGACGACTAGCTCGCTGCTTCCTAGAACAATCGCAAAGTGTTAGTCCCAGTAAAATTGGACCCATTCCCATCTGTCCCTGTAATACCTGGTTTCTTGAATATCACTTTGATGCGTTTTGCCATTGCTGCTTCCAGCGCTGTCCACCCTCTCGTGAACCAAGGCGATAGCACAACGGCCAGACAGGGGCTCCCATCATCGGCCCATTCAACATTCGCAAGGTAATCATCATGCAACAATACGTATTCCGCACCAGAGTAATTGGCGTGCATTTCATTAATGAGCTTCACTCGCGACCTCGGGTCCGTTGGGATAGATATCGTATCCCACCAGATTGCACCGCAACCCAAAGATCTTACAATATCCGCCATATATTTGAACAAGCACCGGTTGACTAGCCCCGGAGCATCCAGACCGATCCCTGTACCGTCACTCCAAACGTGAGAAATCGCGACGTACGGCTTACTCGAGACCTCATACGGCGCATCAATAGACCAAGCGGTGCCGCCGCCAGTCTCCATCGACACTTTCAACAACACAGGATCGAAATGAAGCTTGGAAGCGCGGCAGTCGCCTCGCGTTTCTATCTCACACCGGTGAAGCTGCTTTATCCTTGTCGCGTCTACCGAAGTGTACGCGCAGACCCCGGAAGTACACGACCTATGTCCCACATGCTCCAGCTGCGGATGCTGTCCCGCTAGTTCCAATATCATCGGTAAATCATGCTCGCCCCTCTCGCTGATAAACGACAAACTCCACAGCCGATTCGGACAGATGACGTTTTCGTGCTCTGTCGCTCTGCGCAGCGCATCTGAGATAGGCTTCGCCGCGACCCGGTGGGGGATCATAGCCTGTCCCCAAGCTTCAAACAACACCGATTCGGTCCCGATATTCTCCTGGACGAGTAATCCCCAGTGAATAAACTCGCAAACAGAGAATAAATCTAGCGAATCGATACTATCGTTAGTGCTTTCGAAGGTTCCAGTGATCGTACTGCTGAATTCCGGATTGCGTTTGATCATATCGAACACCCAATAGAAGGAGCCAAGCGCGGAAGCCAAGTGGAAGAATCCACTGCTCACCCTCTCGGCGGGATCCAGACTCCTCTGACAAGTGATTGCTTGAATCATCCACTCGCGGAACGGGGACCAATCGCAAGCCGGGATGATGTTGTCCAGATGTTCTCGGTTTCGAACACACTCTTCGTTATCACATACATAGACTTCGGCGCCCTTGCAGATTCCAGCTAAGATATTGAGCACGGGTCGCGCAGAGTGCTCTGCAGCATTGGCTGGATTGATCGCGTGAGGGAAATAGTACTCGCGAGGGGCCATGTTGCGACATATATTGCTAGGTTTTGAAGGGGGGTGTACCAGAAGAGGGGCATTTTTGTCGAAAGGGATGGGCAAGGTTAGCTTTGGATCGAAATTCACATTTTCCTTCTTTTGTTTTTTCCATTCGCCCCACGCGTCGTGAGTTTTCTGGACATTAGGGTCGGTGTAGACGCTTCCGCTTTGGAGAAAGTTGGGGAATCTGATCACCCCTGTAACTAACCGTCCGGTAGTCGGATCCAGTCCAATCGTCATGATTCCTTCGTAACAATTATGTCAAGTTTGTAAAGCCGTTCACTGGTCATAATCGATTTTGGAATTAATAAAATCTCTGATTAGCAAAAATTTTCCGTTAAATATCTGAGAGCTTGTGTACACGAGTACTCACATTATATATGCCGAATATATACTATGTAGCTACCAGTTTGTGAATACAGATTAATTGCGAATGCGACGATCAACGCGAAACTAATTTGCCAGAGACATGGCAGCAGTTAAGTATTTATATTTCTAGACTTGCCCGTCTTGGACTAACCCTACCTAGTGTATATAGCGGGTGCGGGGCCGCCAGCTGTCTACGAACCCACCAGTATTCCCACCCAATCGAAATCGACATTCAAATCCAACACATTTCTGCGTTGACGGATAGACAACACTCGACATGCACAGCATGTTTTTAGAGATCAAATCTATACCAAGTCTGTGTAGGTTCTGAGAGGACAACCAACCTTAAAATTTGGTTCCATTTGTATACATGTATCTATTTATATCTTTAGATATATATCGCAGCATTAACATTTGGCTGTGGGTCGTTACACAAAAATATACACATATTCCGATGTAAACACAGCGTTTTCGAAATTTTCTTGGGCCCAACCAACCCTTCCAACGCGAAAGAAATCAGCGTATATATTTGATACTTTCGGTTTTTAAGACAAGCAAAACTTTCATAAATTGACAAATACTTTAAAAAAATAATAACAGGATAGAAATTTAAAACAGATAGGCCCATATATGGGGTTTATAAATTTACGAGAGAACCACCGCCTATCCCCGTTCGTGTTTACGCCCTCCTCCCAAACGTCATAAAGGCCTCGAAATCCCCAAATCCCATAATCGTAATCTTTTCCTCCATAATCACGCTCTGCACATCCACCAACCCGGCATCTTTAAACCACTCTTCCATCCGGGTAGTCTTGAACCCGTGCGGCCCGTGCCCGTGCTTCCTCTTTTCGCTCCCACCTTCCTGACCTTCCTTGGCTTCCTTACCATGATGATGGTGATGATGTCCGTGATGTCCGTGATGATGTCCACCACTCCCCGCTTGTTCTCCCGAATCACCTCCTTGTTCGTTATAAATCCCATGATGCGCACCTTTCTCAATAAAATCCTTCCCCAAGTCTTGCAGATGCCTGTTATCGTGGCTGTGGAGTCTATACTCCGCGTTACGCTTCAACCGTTCCTCTTCAGTTCCGCGGGGTAGGAAGTTCCCACCGCTGCCGCTGCTACCGCTCGCTTCGGCGTTTTGAACAAGCCCGGCTATATCCCGTTCGAGGAACTCGATGATAACCACACGCCCGGTGGAGGGTTTAACCCGCTCCGCGAGACGGGCGACGCCAAGCGCCGGGTCGTCTACGTGGTGGAGCGCGGCCGAGCAGAACGCGTAGTCGAAGTTGTTGTATTCTTCCGTGGAGAACTTGGCGTCGATGGCGGACGGGTCCGGGAGGAAGAGGTCCACTGTGTCTGCGTTGATGAGGGAGGCAGGGAAGTTGGAGCCTGTTGCGCGGCGGTTGAATTCGGCTACTTGGGCTGGGTTGACGTCGAGGCCGCGGATTTGGGTTACGTACGGAAGGATGGCCTATAGGTAATATTATTATATATGTTAGAATTGTGTCGGGTGAGTATGTGAATGTGGGTTTCTGGGGAATGTACGCACCAGAGAGACGACACCAGGTCCGCAGGCATAGTCGAGAACTTTCACATCAGTAGTGGGTGGAGAGGAGAGGTTCAATGCTTCGGCTTGCTGGCGGATGAAGGCTTGGACTTGGCCGGTCAGTTTTTTTTGCCAATCGAGGGAGTCGTAGGATGAGGTTGCGGTTCTATAGGTGATTCTTAGCATATTTATACTACAGTATAGAAAAATAGGTAAAGGGCAATACGCACGCCCAGAACTCCTCGTTTCCTTGGGAAGAAAGTGATGCTGCCATGATGGTAGATGCGGGACAGAAGTCTACAGGTGGAATAATGGACCCGGTATGGGTTGATTTTGGATAATACGAGTGTATATTAAATACGTTAACTGGGAGAGAGTAATGTGCGCAGAGTGTTAATGCCATAGGATGATAATCTACTTGGAAAGGGAATGAGGTCCCGATGATGTGGTTTATATACAATTGAGTCCCTACGACTATAGTCGGATCGCCCCCACTTGATTGAAACTCCAGACAATGGCCAAGGTCCGTGTAAATTGCGACATAAGGGGTCTACGAAGCCTCGTACGTGGTCAGAGGTTGTTCTAGAGATGTATTTATCAGCAGAGGCCCTAAAGGAGACTTTTCGGAGCGTGGCTGCAGCAAGCGTGCTGGGATGTTGAAGATGGTGTTGTGGATTGCTCATGGTGTTCTAGATGGTGGTGCGTATGGGAGAGGCACTAGTTTGTTTGAGTGTGAGTGAGATAGTGGGGTGCTGTGAGCAGATTATTAATTTCTTTTAGAGACTGCAGTTGGTTAATATCAATTCACAGTGGCCACCCAGTGAGCTTGTAGACGAATACGTATATATATGGATCTGAGTTATATGGGTGACGTACGAGTACGAAGTGTTGTGGGGGTTCAAGGTTCAGGGACGGGGAGAGACGTCGCACACGATTGTCGAGCTTCCGAAGTGCGAATGCACAAAAAAGGTTTAAACTATGTATGTATCTATCTACGGAACGGAGGGCTGTGTGCTAGTATTACCAACACTCCGGAATTAGTCATCGTGGATGCGAATGGTCTGTGGTAGAAAGTGTGTTGGGAGGGAGGTTTGACTGAGGTTATCATATCGCATCTTATCGATAGAACGAGGCGCCGCTAATGCACCGTTCTTCTGGATTCCTTCTCTGAGGAACGAGCCGCAGAGCAGACGAGGCAAACGAGACCGCACCAGGAAAAGCTCAAGAACACGCAGAGACGCATTCCCGCTTTTCGACTGAACATTCCTCCAGTGGAGAGGGGCACTTGGTGATAGAGGGAGAAAACACCATGTTCTCTCGGACAACCCACTTTCGAAACGGGACTACTCGAGAGATCTCGAGACGAAGGAATGCAGGCGAATGCGAGCCTTTCTCACTCTGTCCACTGTGTTTCTGTGAGAGTTTTTCAATTCCAACCTCCGGCATTTGGAGGGAGAGAGAACACGGTCGCGAACACGCTGACATCAAGTGACGGTCATCTCACTCGGATTTGGCGGAATAAGTGGAAATTTCTTCACACGAGAAAAACGCGACAGGGCGTGGTGACTTGGTGACCTGCGTTTATGACGCAGAGCGTACAGAATGGGAACAAAAAAGCAGGCTTCGTTTGTTCATATTTCTCGCGTTGAGGGATCATCTCACGTCATGAACGAGGAGGAGGACTTCCTCCGCCATTCAGAGTCAACGCTTTCCTCGGGGCAACTTTCCTGCCTATTTTCTCGCTGTGCGGTTTGTGAGTTGCGTGCGCGGGAGTGGTCATGCTCTCGCCTGGTGAGCCAACCGGAGGGGGAAGCAGGATCCGGCGAAGGGGACCCGTAGGATCTGGTCGCCACTTTTGAATTTTCTGATTGGCCGGTGGCTGGCCGGGGAACAGAAATTTCCCAAAGCGGAGGGACGAGAGAGACTCATCCACGCTAGTGACTCAGCAGCCTCGCCCAGAGCCCGCTGGGGAGAAAGATGGGAGAAGGAAAGATGGGCGATGAATGGGATGGTGAGGGCGTGGGTAGACGAGGGCTGGTTAGGCCAAATAAGCAAATGGGCAGCTTTACGCAGAGGAGCGAAGGGGTATGGTGGGGGGGTATGATTGGCTGGGGGGATGTAGGGGGTGTTTGGGGCCGGTTTTATCGGCGAAGGGGGTCAGCAGCGAGAAGGCGGTGGAGGGTGGTGAAGCCGGGCAGCAGGCGTCTACGGCCAGTAGAAAGGGGTAAAATGGGGGAAAATGGGGGGCTGGCGGGATCCAACGCGTGTTGCGGGTTGTTGGAAATAAAATAATGTTTGCCCGGGCGACTTGCCCGAAACGGCAATGGAGGGAAATAATCTGGCTGGTCGAAGGTGGCCGCCCAGCTTAAGGGACCCGTCGCCCACTTTCTTTTCCCTCTTCTTTTTAATATCTCTGCTCTCCTCCTTCGGCCGATAGATTTTTCGCAACATCACCTCTTCCTCCTCAACACCTCCCGTCCGCCAGCCCTGCGGCCTCTATCAAAGACGTCCATCCGTCCATCTCGACCATCACCGGCCATCTTCGTCGACGGCCTCGAAGGATAATCAACCCAAAATAAAATATATTTGAAAAAATATTTTATTTGGACGTTGGGTGACTTGCCGGCTGCCACGGACAACTGGAAGTGAAATCCTGCCATAATAATCTTAATCTCCAGACCCTCTTTTTGTTTTGATAGTCGACGTTCTCTGTGACCGACCTTCACCATCTCTTCTTCCTTTCCTTCCGGCCTTCCTTTTCCTCCTCACCACAACCTCCATCTCCATCTCCCAATACCACCATCATCCCCGTTCCTCTCGAACTTGCTGCTGTTGACGCGCGCCTCGTCTGCAGGAGCTCTCGCCGAATCTCTTCTCCTTCTGCTGACTCGGGCGGTTTCTGCCTCTGAGATCTTATACCACAGAAAAACTTGCTTGCTTGGGTTGTTTACCGCTGGGATCCATCCTCCTTCCAGCAACGCAACACAACACCATCTCGACCTCCCTCGAATGAGTATCATCAACCTGTGAAAAAGAGACCTCTCCCCTTCTCTTCTCATCATCATCTCCGTCTCTTCTTTTCCTTTGTCTACCATATTACCGTCATCGCGTTCGAAAGGACACCCTGCCACCACCCAGCATGGCGTCCTCGAGTTCACGACCCGCACAGCGTTCGGGACCTGGGCCCATCAGGTCCACCCCTCGCAACAAAACACTTTCCGACATTGCCAAAGCCAATTCGTCGCCGATGCTGAACAACAACACCGCCCGAGCAATTAGTAACGCTCGTCGCGAAGCTGCTGCCCTCGGCATCACCAAAACCCGCAAAGTAAGTTGCCATCCTCCCTTCTTCTCTTTCCTATCTTCGCCGTCCCTCCCTATCGCGCATCCTCGTTGCTCCCCAATTTCTCGTTGCTGCCATTTTTCGCGTGGGTTCCTCGCTTCCCGCCCTGCGCAGCGCCCACCCCCCAATTTTGCCTTTCCCTGCCTCTCTGCCTCGCCGCTCAGCTCGGTTTGTGCGGTTTTTCCGGTTGCCATTTTCCCCATCTGGCTTTCCGGCCAACCAACCACAACCCCTTTTGCCCTCCAAAACACCACACGAATGTCCCCGCTACGCGCTCCAGCCCTTCCCTGCACCAAATTAGCCCCCCCCTTTTGGGCACAAACATCACTTTACGCGTTTTCCATTCGCCCCCACCAGCCACCCACCTACCCCCCTCCGTCGCGTTCGCTCTCACGCGATGCACTATACTTCTTCTTTTCTTTTTCCTTCCTTCTTTCTCTTCGCGTGTCCTTGTCGTGATGATTAATGAGACTAACAATGTGATTCCATAGGGCTGGCTTGAATCGATAGCAGGATACCTGCGTCCGGTGAAACAGACCATTAGTAATGCTCTCTTCAGAGAAACCCCACAAACCCCTAGTGACTCACTATGGAAGTATATTAAAACTACCACAATGTCATATCTCGGCTTCCAGCCTCCACGAAAACTCCAGAGCATGCTTGACGAGAGACTGTGGATAGAACATCGTCAGCGAGAGCAAGAGGAGCGTGAAAAGAGAGCCCGAGAGTTGGAGGCATCACGTGAAGCTGAAGAACGGCGTCAGGCACAGCTTGCCGCACAAGTCCAAGAACTCGGCAAAAGCCTCGAAACCATCGCCGAGAATCAGCCAGTGGACATGGGCAAGCAATGGGTCCAGGAACTCAGTGCCGGTCTTCATCCTCGCAGCAAGCTCGCTGCTAATGTCGCACCAACCAAGAAATCCAGCAAGAAGGTTCGTGAAGAGAAGGAGAACTCGGCTTCGCTGGCCAACCTCATGACCCCTCGTCCCACTCAACCCACCATGTTTCTCAAGAAACCTCAACAAAACTTCAAGGACCAGTTCCAGGCCAACTTCAAGTCCGATCCTTCCAAGGACCAAGAGAAGCTTGAATTCCTCCAGAAGTTTACTGGTTGGAGCCTCAACCGAATCCGCCACCAGTTTAAGATTTACCAACGTTTCCCAAACTTGGAAAACAATTACGATTTCAAGAAGAACAACACCGCAGATATTGTCAAGCTCGCAGAAATCCTGTGTGATCGCGGCTTCCTGAAGAGACAGCACATATCCACTAGGCTTACCTTTGAGCCGATCTGGGGTCGTACCACATATGATGATGAACAGCACACCAAGAACATGCCCAAAGTCTACGTTCCCAAAGGACAGCTTGAGCCGGAAGTGTCTTACCGCCCTCGAGAATTCTCGATGCCAGAGCGCGTCAAAATGATGGAAGAAACCTGCTACGAACCTGTTAGGAGTGAGTGGAGAAAGCAAACCATCTATGATCTCGAGTTTGTCACCCCATCCGATCCTCGTCTCGCTATCTACGAGAAGGAGATCTTCGACGTCGATTTTGAAGTCTCTAGAGATGACCCCAGAATCCGACATCTTTGGTCCCTTGCTCCCTCTGTTCGTGTCTACAGGCCGGATGTCGAAAAGAACACTACAGCATACACCCGCCTTTGCTACAAACAGCTCCTTGCCAACCGTGACTATTGGTATTGGCAACTCACTCAAGAAATCGAGAATCGAGATCGGGCGCTCGCTAAGGTTTTCCGTCACTTCGATCTCAACCGCAAGAGGTCGGAAATGAAGTGGAATGAGTATCAACGCGTCTACCTCGTTCAGAAGGACGCCTCACCGGAACCGGAAGAGGTTGAAGAAACTGTCGCTGAGGAGTTTATCTCTCAAGAGCCCATTATTGTCGAAGAATACGACCTTGTCATCGAGGACGAAGAGGAGGAACCCATCTCTGACGACGAGCTGGCCCAACGTGCTCTCCCGGACTTTACCATCTCTCGAACTTATCTCCCCAACGCGACCGCGAAGACCCGTGAACAATACGGCCCAATGAAAAGGCTTCCTGCTCAGAAGAGAAAGCGTCCATCTACCCCATACCGCAAAGCCAGCGGTGTGTCCGCCAAGGCTTGGGCCAACCCCGAGGCAGATCTTTCCGATGAGGATAATTTCCCATCCCGACCTCCTCAAGCTGCTCGCAACACCTATCCTATGAGCGGAGCTGAGTATCAAGGTTCCAGACTTGCCAAGGCTTTTGGCAGCGACGAGAAGTCGAGCAGCTTCGCTGCTTACAAGAAACTCCATGCTCAGAAGAAAAAGGTCACCTTTGCTCAAGGCCATACTGAGACTATCTTCCGACCCTACGAGGAGGAATCACCAACTCCCTCGCGATCTGTTTCTCCTGAAGACATGCGGGCAGCTAAGAAATTGAAGGCCTCTGACGGTGGCAGCATCAATCGTGCCCCATCTGCCCTTCGCGGAGTCAAAAAGCCTGCCGTCCCAGTTCAGAATCTCCACGGCGCCTCATCTCCGAACGGGAAAGTTCCACGCACTCTTACCCGTCCCGCTCAAATTGGAGAGGGCTCTTCTAACCCATTGAAGAGAAGCTACCAAGCATCTTTGGCCGAACTACCCCGCGAGTGGCGCTCCAAGCCCGGGTGCTTCTCCGCTTGGGATGAAGACGCTCAAGATGCCGGTGTTTTCTACGAGATCGATATTGAAGATGGCAAGCTGCCCAAGGGTGTTGGCACCTGGGAAATCGAATTGGATCAAACTCGTGGACCAAAGCGAATTCGTGTTATGCGACAGAATGGATCCGAGCAAGACTTCGCCGTTTGGGATTTAGATGGCAAGCTTCAGCCACTCGACTGGGCCCCCGCCGATGTTGAGGATGACAGCTCCGAAGTCTCTGAACCTCCTGCTAAGAAAGCCCAGAAGTCTACTAGCGGACAGGTCAAGCCTTTGGTCGAACAAAAAGGAGAGCCTTCTATGGACAAGGGGAAGGGTAAATCTGTAACTTTCGAGGAATCCCCAAAGGAAAAGGTCCCTCAACCCAAGAGCGATTTCCAAATCACATATGATGCCTACCTCAAAGAATACGAGAAAGAACAGAAGAAGGAAGCCGAAGAGCGCGCACAAACCGAGCAGAAGACATCTGAATCCTCCGCAGCCTCTGGATCTATCGAAAGTAATACTCTCAGCACCCCAAAACCTCGAAAGCTTCGACGTAGTGCTAGTGAGATGCGCTCCATCGATATTGACCCCTCCTTCCCGATCTTCAACCCATTTGTCACCGAGTCTCCAGGCGCGAAGGCCGGTCTTTCTCAACCCTCCTCTAAGACCAACAACCCACTTCCTTCTCCGCCTCTTTCTGGCGATGATGAGAATAGTGGAAAAGAGGATGTCTTGCCTGGCTCCAAGGCCAAGGCACGTTTGACTGGCTTGTTTGATCCTGTTCAGTCCCAGAAGAGTAAGCATATATCCGTCGCCCCATCAGGTCCTGCTTGGTTTGCTAATAGCGATACAGCTCCTTTCACTGTTGTTGAAGATACAACCGCTCACGAATCAAAGGCTGCCGAGAAGCCCGCTGAGAGCTTCCAGAGTGACACCACTGCTCCTTCCTCCCAAGAAAGCGAGGCAGAGGCGAGCAATGTCTTGAAACCTGTCGTTAATGACGCCACGTTGCCAAGACAAGGTTCTTCCAGCGATGTCCCCAAGGCCCAGTCTTTGTTGCCATCCGCCCCAATTATGAGCACCACTCCTGCTACACCTTCAGCTGCTATCACCGCTGCCGAGATTGGCATGTTTGGAGCCGTCAAGCCATCTCCTAGCGAGAAGCGAGGATTGGACGAAGACTCCGGTATGGATATTGACAATACCCCTCTCTCGGCCAAGAGAACTCGCAGCCCCAAGGAATTCGGACTCGTCACCAATGCTTCTACCTCGATGGTGGAGTCCTTCAAGCCAGTCATCCCAACCTCCTTTGACTTTGGCGGTATGAGCTCTAAGCCTCTCTTCGGCGCCGCGAACAATGCCGTTGTTGCCAATGCAAGTGCTCCTACAAGTGCTCCATTCCTCTTCGGAGCACCTGCAACTTCTAAGCCAGCTGATGAGCCGTTCAAGTTTGGTGCTGGAACCAGTAATACGACCAGCGGCAGCATGAATGACCTCTTCCAATTCGGCGGAGCCTCTACTGCTGCTCCATCCATCTTTGGAGCCACTGCCACCGAGAAACCAGCGGAAGCGCCATTCGTTTTCGGGGCCAACAAGCCTGCTGAAAAACCGACTGATGCTACTTTCCTTTTTGGAGCCAGCAAGCCCGCTGAGAAGCCAGCCGATGCGCCTTTCGTCTTCGGAGGCAAGGCCACTGCTACCCCAGTTTCCAGTGGCATTTTCGGTGCTCCCGCCACCGCAGCTCCTTCAATCTTTGGCGAATCGACTGCTGGCCCTTCAGCGTTGTTTGGAACTTCCACCGCTGCAGCACCATCCATCTTTGGTGCTTCCACTTCTGCTCCTTCCACCAACATGTTCGGTGCCACGTCTACCAACCCTCCTACCTCGAATGGATTGTTCGGTGCTGTTTCCGGTGTTACCGCTGCTCCTTCGTTCGGGTCCGCGCCAGCTACTCAGTCTTTCAACTTTGGAGCCCCCGCCACTTCCGCACCATCATTTGGAGGCAACAACAACAACACCGCTACATCGAGCGCTTCCTTCACCTTTGGCTCAACCGCTACCTCCCAACCAATGCAATTCGGAGCTGAATTGAACAAGCCCACGGCTGCATCCTTTACTAGTGGGTTCACCTTTGGATCTGGAGCTGGAGCCGAGTCTCCCGCCCCTAACGGCATGTTCGGTTTCGGTGCTACCTCCAACGCTCCTTCTCCTGCTCCTACCGGGCCTACCGCCCCACCAATGTTCGGTGCTTCTAATCCTGGCACCCCTACACCACAAGCCGCTGGAGGCAGCTTTGGTGGTGGTGACATGTTCGGCTTCCAACCTCAACAGACAAACACTTTCGGCCGCACCATTAAGACTGCAGTGAGCCGCAAAGCGGGAAGCGTTCGTGGCAGACGTTGATTATATCAATCTGTGAACAACTATATTATGACGGATTACGGGATTCCTTCGAGCGCCAAATTATATTTTACCGCGACATGCGATTACGCCTTTGCTTTTATAACAAATTCTTACCCAACAGTATTACACCACTCGTCTGCCTCCTCCTCAAGTTTTCGTCGCTCTCCGCATCAAGGTCAGCATATGCCTTGGCCTCTTCCTTTTTTTCACTTCCTACTCTGCATGTCTGACGGGCGTTTTTTCTTCTATTATTGCATGATTCACTGTACCCTACCTTGCCCTTTTCCTTATCTGGCTATTTAAAGCCGGTAGAGCCTTTTCTGGGCTGTTATCCTTTTTTCCCAACGTTCTCGTATGACTGTATATTTGCGAGTCCGACTTTTTTAATATGCCCCTACACTTTTGATTGTTCACACACATTACTAACGGCGTTACGAAGGATGTCACCTTTACTTGTCTTTTTGATCCCCCCATACAAAAGAAATTCCCTTTCCGTCCTGTTTTTTATTTCCTTTCCCCAATTTTTTTACACTCTAAGATTGTGAAGAGTACAAAAAGACACTATACCCCCTGCGCGTTTATGCTTTTTTCTTTTCTTTTGAAAACAACCCTTCTGAATTGTGCATTATTATTATTCACTTTTTCTTTTGATTGTGCGCTTGTGTGTTTTGAAATTTTTTTGAAATCTTTTGAATATTTTTGAATATTTTTCAAGCATCCATTGGAAGAATATTATTCCGCTGTCTGGTGACCGGATTTGATGATTCTTTTATTGGTTTGTTGTTTTTATTTTAGTACATGCTTCTTATTGGCCCTGGTGGATATAGGAGGACGAATTGGGGGAGGAGAAGGGTGTGGACGATTGTATTTTGTATTTTTTTTATCACGCTACTGCTTTTCTGCCTGAGCTGCTGTTTTTCGCGGGGACGGCGATCGCGGTATTTAGCTAGTTAATTGGGGAGGAAGAATGAATACAAGATTGTTACAACATATATTCTCATGCCATCGTAGAAACTTGTATAAACTTTTAGGCTGGTAGCCCACTTGCCGCATGAACTTTATAATCTGGATTCGGCTGGTTTAACCAGCTTGAAGATAGATATAGGAAAAAGTATTAACTAAATGTGGAATCTATGTGACATATCATAATCTCTTCAGGCTGCTTTCCAACTCGTCGCTCAAATCCTCCCAATCCATCTTACCGGATTGCTCTAACCGTTTGGCCACAGTCGCGATCTCCTCCCTCCCTATCCGTACTAACCAGCCAGACTCCGTGATGAACGTGTACACGCCTGTAGATTTGCTATTATCCGCAAATGTAATCTTCTCGTCGCTGATTGTTTTCTTGACCCAAGCTTCGTCCTTGCCAATTCTGTGTCCTAACGTGCGCAGACTGACCTTGCCGCAGCCCGTGATGTCGGCGATGCAGCTCCGTAGGGCTTGGGTGTACTTTGCGTTCTTCTCCTCGGCTTCCCGCTTCTCTTCTCTTTCGCGGAACTTTTGCTTCTCGATTGTGATTTCGGCGAGGGCGCGGCGCTGTTTTTCGGAGAAGATTGCCTCTTCCAGGTCTTCGTCGAGGGCTTTTTCACGCTCGCGGCGGTCGCGGGCTTGGGATTGCAGGAATTCGTTGTATGCTCTGTTTTATTTATGAAGAAGAGGATAAGTAAACATTAAATATGACAATTGAACATGAAGAAGAGGAAATGATACCTTCTACGATCACGCATTTCTAGGTTCCGAGCTTTCTTTTTGCCTACTATGCCTCTGTTACGCGGTGGGCGGCGGGGGCCAGCTGCTGCGTTTGCGGGACCAGCTTCGTTGTCGATTGCTTCTCCGTCATCGTTGAAGTTGATTTCACCGCCGGCTTCGGCGAGGAATTCGTTTATATCTACGTCTTCCTCATCTTCGTATCCTTCGTCTCCGTCAATGTCGTCGGCATTGTCCTCAGCGGCTGCAGGGTCGGTTTCGGGGTTTTGGGCTACTCGTGGTTCTCGTTGGACTGGGGCGATCGATGGTGGAGGTCGGAGACCTGCGCCGGCACGAAGGGTGTCGGCACGGTTTAGGAGGAAGAGGATCAAGCCGCCCAGGAAGAGGAAGGGGAGGAGGGTTATGAAGTTTTTAAGATATGGGTTTTGGAGGAGGGATTGGATTGTGGGGATGGGTGGGGAGGACATGGTGGGGAGAGTTTTTGATCAAGCTGTGAGCTTGTCATTGGAGAGTGGTTGGGTCGAGCTACAAGTCGGCGAGCGGGCCAACGCACGCCGGGAGACAATACAACAAGACTAAAGTTCGACTTGAAGAAATAGATAATATTGATTGAACTACTTTGAAATGACGTTCTTATTTAATTACAGGTAGAAGGCGAGGATCCGTAGTCCACGATAGATTGGTCCTCATAATCTTCGTCGTCATCTTCATCCTCAGGAAATATCTGATCAAGCACCGTCCCTCCGGGGTAAACTTTGAGGAATTCGGCACCGCTATTGACCAGCTCGACGATGATTGCAAATTCTCGAGAAGAAAGCGTACCGCTTTCATCGCGTTCGATCCTGATCGAGGTTATATTCCACGCGTATCCTTTCGGTGTTTCCTTGATGCTTTGGTTGAGCTGTCGAAGATATCCAGTAATGGAGCTGAGTGCGGCTACACAGAATTCCGACAGGAAGTGGACGGGCAGCGTCATGTCCTTTGTGAGCGTCGGGTCGGACTTTTGATCAAAGGCGTAGATTTCGGCGCGGTCCCAGTCGAACGGCTGCGTGTTTTTGAAGACCACGAATTTGTAAGGGAGAGGTTGGGTTACTGCCGTCATGATGAATACGGTGCTTTATTATCTTCTCCTCTTGACTACAAAGAATATGCAATAGTACCAGTATCAACAGATAGTTGGTTCTTAGGCGTGTTACAAATTTATTAAATGAATGACAATGTTAAAAATTCTGCATGCCACCTTTTATTCTTCTCCGGCTATGAGTCGGATCTTACAAGCTCTCAGGAATATCACTGTACTAAAATTGAGATACGACCTATCACCGATAAAGATCCGCCCACCGATCATCTACACAAGATAACCCTCCAACTCGTGCCCGTCATAGTCGGAAATACCCACATCCCCGACGATATCCCGCAACCCGGGAATAATAGGATACGGATACGTCTCCTCTTTGAGCCTGAACACCACGCAGAACTCCCAGGGTTGCTTGAACCAGAAGTTCTCAGGAGGCATGTACAGAAATTCTATATACCACCGTTGGTTGCGTCCGTATTCTTTGAGGGATTTGGCGGTGTTCAATATATCGAGGAAGACGTACATTGCTATTGCGGCATGGTGGTCTTCGATGCCTTCGTTCCGGAAGGGCAGGAAGAGGCCGGATTCTGAAGTTGGGCTTGTGTGGCTGTCGCGGCAGCGGATTTTGTATTTGCGAGATTGGTCTTCTTTGCGGAAGAAGGCGAGCTTGTAGGTGTAAGGGACGAATTCTGTGGAGCACACCATAGTTACAGGTTGTACAGTGATGCTTTCAATAAATATTATAGATTATTTTTGTGTGATGGACTGTTTTGGTCTAGCAGCATCAGTCTCACGAGGTAAAATGTTTGGAATTTAACCAAGCTGGCGTCTCGTTTTAGATGACTCGATTACAGTGAATCTGGCCATAGCAAGTTTTGGATTTATGAGTGAGTTGGAGTTATTTGGAATAGGTGACCCAAGATAATGTACCACCACATTGTCTCGCGCTACCACATCACGAACGGTCATAGAAGCAATAATGAAATATGTTATTAATTCGCACTACGGAGGTTTATAATGAAATAAAACACCTTCAAGTCGAAGATAAAATCGAACAGGATCCATATCACCACTTTTCCATACCTCTGTCATCCCACCTAGCCTTCTTCTCAGGCTCGGGAGAAGGTGTCCGGGCCCAAGACCCCGCCGGTGACATCTTTCCGCGCCATCCATCCCGGTCCTCGTCTCGCTCCCTAAAATGATTCTCAAACGCTTGCATGTTATCTCTTAAAACGAAAACAACCATGAACTCCTGTTGGCGACTCTCAGTCTTGAAGTCGATATGAACAGATTTGATGATCCATGTGTAGCGAAGACTCTCGATTATCGGATCATAGTTGAGCGAGTGTAGAACGGCTTCGATTTTCTTCAAAGCCTCAGTACAGAACTTGCGTAGGTGGTCGTGGTTGGTGCCGTATTCGTCGGGCGGGAGTGGATCTTCCGCGCAGTCGAATATTGTGATGCTAGATTTCGCCCAGTCATCCTTGCTGAGATCTTTTTTAAAAACCGCGAGTTTGTAGGGGAAAGGGAACTTGGTGACCGGCATTTTCGAAGAATTTTCCGAATGGATTGATAGACCGCGAATTTGGGGTTGACATTGAGAGTATATGGAATTCTATCCGGGAAGTTTGAAATTTAGAAAGCCGAACTCATACTATACCGACTTATCAAATAGTATGTTTATCTATGCTTATATTTTGGGGAGAATATCATCAGCAGATCGCTACACTTCACTGTCGAATACGCTGGTGATCATTCACTGCTCGATGTCCAAAAAGAAACCCGCAGATCAGTTTGGGGTCACAATGCCAAATTAACGGAACGACAAATCATGACCTAAAACCTGTATACATGTATTGAAAACACCACTGCTAGAAGAGTTGTAAGGTAGGCAACAGTTAAGGCATGAGTAATTTCCAGAATCAAAAAACAGTCGACGTGGGAGTGACAATCCCAGAGGAAGATACTGAATCGTCGTCCCCAGTTTGAGACAATAAATCTACAGAATGAGACCCCGTATCAACAAATCTCCATACAACATAACGAGATTTTTCATCTTCATACACGCCCGCCCCGGAAAGATAATATTTTCCACTAGCCCCTAACAATTCCTGATTTCCGTTAATTTTGCGGGTGAGTTTATTGAGCAGTTCGTGATATATCTCCGGCCAAGAATATATGTTGATCAATTGGCTCCCCTGATAGACCCCAGTGATCGGATTATCGGCACAGTCGTAACATATATGAAAAAGGGATCCATCAACCTTGGTCTTTATAACCGCAAACATATACTGCGGGTGGAAGTTGCGGGTTGAAACTGATGGTTTGGAGTCTATGGGTATGACACTTTCGATTTTCGGTTTCGTAATGGGTTTGGGGATGATTTTGGAGTCTTCGGATGGAACGGTGCTCTCTTTCACAGAAACGCTGGACTTTGGGCCGAAATCAGCCAATTTAAAAACGAAACCGTAACTAGGGTTGTGGTAGCTGGAACCTCTGCTCTCCGTACGGACAAGAACGTACTTAAAACGCGACTTCTGAATTTCAGGGGTTGAGTTCACTTTTCTGAGCATCTCTTCCGTAACTTCAAGCGAAGAAACATCGCAATTAATGAGTCCAAGAAGCGAATCATCTAAACGCTTTAGAATCGGACTTTCCATGTAATCCATTGTCGTGATATGACTGCCTTCACTCCGCCAGATTACCAGTTTGTATAGTGGGAGCCACATTCTAGCGATCCTAGTATTCCTTAGTGAATGTATGAGTATTTCTATCCCCAGCCTGAATTGTGAGATTGCGACACGTGTATAACGTTTAAACGATATTTCAGAAAGGAGAAATTGCCTGTAGCGCTGTATTTAAAACTAGAATGGAGGCTTTGGTCTGTTAATCAGAGTTTGAGAATGATGTATTCGCCGTATTCGCCAAGAAAAAGGGGTCTCAGGAGTTCTGTCGGGCTCCAGCCTTTAGTATACCATACCATACTTCGTACAAAGCTGTTGTAATTTAATATTCGTGTTGGTAGCCCCACACGTCTGAAAGGTCTATCCCCAATCTACTTCGCCAAAAGGTTTGGGAATAGGCATTCGGGATATTAAATATAGGACCTGTGATAATTTGAAGAGAATTTAAAGATATTTTGAATCAATTCCTCAAACGTCGTGTGAAAATAAATATTGTTGTCATATGCACATCTGCAAGACTCTGTCAAGCTAGGCAGTTTGGGTCATGCTACTTATCGCCAATCGCGTGGGTCGAAGATTAACCTGCTGCTACCTGGAGTGCATGCCGTAGACAAACAAAAATTACCTACACTCTCTACTCAATTCAGTTGTCTAGCGATCTTAATTTCTGTAGTGAATCCTAAACATCTAAACATTTGATCTTACTGGAACAGGGTTTGGTTTATGAGACAACAACAGAAATCATAGATGATCATCTCATCTCATTTTTTGGAATATTTGGGATATTTACGTATCGATAAATATTAGTCTGTAGAAGTCGCGTGATCAGTTAGTACTTATCAAAAAATTCCTACTATTTTGCAAGAAACCTCATTGAAGGTCTGTGCTAAAATATCTGTGTGAACGGTGCCAGATAACTTCTTTAGTCACGTAGATATGTATATGTAAAAGGGCTGTCAAATGCCGTGAAGTGTTTATTTAGATTCCTCTGATCGCGATATATCCAGGACGTCGACACGAGAGGAAATACAAGCTAAGAATTTGGAATGCGCCACTATTGGACACAACGTTGATTTTAAGATATCTGTATGTGTATATATGTAATATAAGGAGATAATATATATTACGAAATGGTAGATGCAGGAGTAATTGTCCCTGTTGTAATGCTGGAAAATGGTCGCGTGATAGAGTTATGCGTGTCAACCAGTTCCCATACCACACTACGCCAGTTCTCACGAGTCTCCTGGTCTTCGTGACCCTCTACAGCGCAAATATGGTACCTGCCTGAATACCCCGCTACTTCCAGACTAGTATCTAACTCGCGAGTCAACTTATCAATCAATTCGTGATATTTCTTTGACCAGCAAGTCATGTGAATTATATGGTAGACTCCGGGTGTTTTAGCCCTGTAAACCTCAGGAATCGGATCTTCAGAACATCCGTGGCATGTACTCCATAGGGATCCGTCGTCGTTTTCTCTGATGACGGCGAATTTATATCGTGGTTGCGGTTTGCTCTTCGAAACTGGCGACTGAAAATTGACAGAAGTAGGTTTGGAACCACGGTCTAAGTTGGCCGTATTTGTAGAGTCGCAATTATTTGAAGACGGATTAAAATCAACCAAATTTAGTAAAAGACCGCGGTGGCACCAATTATCTCCCCAGATATCCATAGCAGCCAGGCAATACTTAGTATTGGAGTTCTGGACCTCTTGCTTCGAGTTTACCTCGTTCAAGACTTTTTCGGTGAACTTGAGTGACCCGCTGCAACAATTGATAAGCTTTAGCAGCGAATTCCCGGTAAGTTGGGGGACTGGATTTTCCATATAGTCAAATGTTGAGGTATGGATTCCATTGCATTCTGGATCATTGTTCTCGTTTCTCCAGATGACGAGTTTGTAGGCAGGCAGTGGCATCTTGTTGGGAATTTAAAGTATAGGCGAGAAGATGAACGGCTTAAATTCGATTTGAAAAACTTGGTGAAGAAACGACATGGAGAACCTGTAAGACTACGAGAATTTGATTTAAAGTAAGAAACAAGATTCGGTGGTGTTTTCGGTTAATTTTCAAGCGATTATTTCGTAACTAGAGCTGCTTATCAACCAGAATATTCAGATGCCTTCAGCCTCACTACCTTGTCCTAACCAGTGTCTTCCATACGCAGGTCAAATGTTGCCTGAAATTCGCGAAACACATGCGCTCCGGTAGTCTTGGCTTGGCTCCAATGAAACTAACGACCTCCAACCTCACCTTGCATTCCTCCGTCTAGACATTGTACGGCGGCAACACGAACTAGGTTCGCATTCTTGAAACTTCCAAGAGTTGATCTAAGTGACACAGGACAGAGGAAAGCGGGGAAGGACATTCCTCGACTTGATTTCGATAAGAAAACTGTGCTCATTTGTATTTATGATTTTGTGGCGCAGAATTTATGCCAAATTTTTAGACAAGGTGCGAAGGCTATTAAGTGACAAAATATCTATTTAGCAGGAGATGACACAACTTGAACATCGATTATCGGCTAGGCCAGCGGATAGGTCAAATTTCAGCAAATTTCAATGAATAGACACAAGTATCCGCGTGAACTGAGAAGAAGTCAGTCAATCAAGATTGAATGAAGTAGGAGTACCCATGCCAGATTCAAAATTGCATTCACTATCTTCTCCGTCTGCAGCGCTAGCTTCAATATCAGCCCCAGCTTCAATAATTTTCATTAAAGTCTGGCCATCGGCAAGTTTCCACGCAATATAGCAAGGGGTGTCTTCAAGGTATTGACTCATCCCGTGGACGCAGTATCTGCCACGCACGTTTTCAGGTTTGTTGATAGATTGGCTGATCTGTTCAATAGCTTTGAGATATCCAGCAGGCCAGCTGCAAATATTGAGTAGAGGGGTTTCTTTCCCATCTGTAGCCTTCGATTTGGTATCAAATCCCAGCGTCGGGTCTTCCAAGACTCCGAAGCTTGTCCAGTATGCTGGAACCTGGCTCGTGCCATTTTTCGGAAAGATCGCTAAATGATACGGAGGTAGGAATGTCGAGGTTCCTGACTGACTGATGTCGTCATTTTCTTTTTCGAGTGGCTTACTTACCACTTCAGAATCATTGAGAGAGGTGTTTCGATTAATAAGCTTCAATATATGAGCGCAATGTCGATAATCGTCCTTTGGTTTCGTGGGAACGCCCATGGCGTAGAGGCTGTACGCGTAGCCAGATCCTTGGATTTCCGAGCTAGAATTGATACCTGTGATGAGGTCCTCGATAAACTTTATACTTCCTGGAGAACAGTAGAGAAGTCTTTGAAGCGAATCAGGCTTGAGGGTCGGCATTGGATTCTCTCCGTGGTCAAAGACTGACGCATGTACTCCCTCGAAGTTGGGATTATCCTCCTCATTTTTCCACACAACAAGTTTGTAAGGTGGTGGGAGGGACATTTTTGGCGTAACTGTGTCTCCTATAATTTTAGAGTCGACCGAACTGGTATTTTCAATGGGACATGGTCGCCGGAGTTTTCAGTTGCGAATTAAAGGCTAGCCGTGAAGATGAATATGATGCATTACCGATGTTTATGAACTAAACAAACGTTGCAAATAGAGAGCGATGAAAGAAAGCCCTACCAGAAGCGGGGTTAACCGTGCCAACAATTTGCCTCCCGTAGTGTGGATCCATGGACTGGCAACAGGCAGTGACCCAGCCAGCCGTGCGAATTCTCCGTACCTGTCCTACGTAATGGTATCAACTATGAAAATGCCATCAATATTGATGTGTTGAACTGCAGAACATCCCACAATCTTTCTCAAAAAGCTTAGACGCTTAGGCAGGCTTACGGTTTATTTCAATAAGATGATGAACTCGATTTCTTTCACGACTTTATTGTCCTTCAGTAAATTCATCTACATATTTACCTTGAAACGGGTCATACTCAACTACTTGTACTCATGTATCGTCCCTCGAATGTAGCAAACCATCTCTGATTCTCGAACACTGTCGCCGTGGTAGTTCCATGTCACGAAAACAGTACAGATTCCCCAACCGTGTTCAACCAGCGATTCTAATTATTTTTAACGTAAGACTACCCTACACCACAGGCAGGATCTGCCGGACTTTCTTCCATATTCCGAAATTGCGGATGTAAGTAAAGCCTTTGGTCTAGATACGGCCTCGAATTCTTATCTGAACTTGGTCAACTTCAAGACAACACACCGCCTGTTTGATGGCATATGTTGACTATGGCCAGTCTCGTAACCAGACTGGACTATGGCTGGCCAGCAGCGTGTTGGGTTGGAATTTACAACAATTGTGGGGTCGGCTGTTTCACTCCCGTCTTTCCTCGTCGCGAGGCTAATTAAGTGTCGAGATTGTGACTTCCATGATCTCCAATATCTGAGATCAGGACTAGGGTCAATATCGATATATCTGAACTTCGATTTAAATATATGCCAATTTTCGATAGGATCTGAACCCAAAGTTTTGTACGTGGTGAAGCACCCCCTCATCATACGCTGCGTGCTGGCGGCTGGCACGATGGTCACTAACAGCTACAGCTCTTTTTCTTGCAAACGCAGCGCCGCAACTGCGTTTCGACCATCTGATAAACTGGTAGAAAATCAAAATTTTAATCTATAACTCTTACGCGAAAGCGTAACAACCCACAAAGATCTCAATGCGGGCGCTCTTAGATCTACCAGTCGAGATTCTAGATGATATCCTCAAAGAAGCCATCAGTGAAGAACTCGAGCTCTATCTATACGATCCTGAACGATCCACTACCGTTTTGAAGACGGGTCAGATAGCTTTGACTTGTCGTGTATTCTATGAATCGATCCGTCGCCACCTCTACGCCTGTTGTGAGCTTGAATTTGAACGCCAAGGAGATATACAGCGTACTTTTCTACGAAGAGAAGAAAGATTGAAGATATATAAAGATTATGGATATTTGGTCAGGTGAGTGTACCATCGCTACTCAGGAGCCTTGGGTTTCTTAATATTTGGCTGACGCAAAAACGTTGGACTCCTACTAATCTACGACAGGATACTTGTGATTCACTGCAAAGCTAGTTATGGACATATCATGGATGACAACAATACATCCATATCTGGGGCTATTCATGACTTGCTGCCTCATTTTTCTAGCCTAAGGGTTGCGAATTTCTATAAGGCACAAGAAATGCTAGTTATCCCGTTTACAGAAGGGATAAAAACCGTCGTAACAGAATGTCTCGGTCTGAAGGATCTTTTTATATGCTTCCGCCACTACGAGCATCAGGACCTACTTACATTCAGAGATTACGAGATAAGCGAAGTCGACCCGTCACATCCTCATGCGCGGTTAGAGGCACTAAGCATAAGCTTCGAGCCATACGGTAAATCGAACGAGCATATGAGTAAAAACCTCGTAGAGATCTTCGCCAAAGTCCTCACACCAGCCACAAAGACCGTAACTAGGTTCGCAATTCGTGATTGGGAAATTAGTTCACGGTACTGGTTCGTATTGAAGGACTCCCTGCCGACATACGAAAGGACACGAAGCGATCGTTTGTGGTCGTTACCAGCAATGACAACGCTTATTGTGAAGGAAAAGTTTCAATGTGGTATAGCGTTGGACAAGTGGTTTTCAATTGACCCTAAGAAGGTCACCGACTTGAAAATCATTGTCTTTATGGGGACACGTTATCCTTACTTTGAGGGCACATATTCAAAGAGAGTACGCAGTTTCGCTTTCTCCCTCTTATTTCCCCCCGAAATTTTGAGTATAGTTTTTAATAAGGGTGTTTTAGATTTCAGAGTGGGTGAGAATCTTCCCGAATGTCGAGTTTGTCGATATTCAGGACGATCTCCCTGAGAATAGGGATACCATAAGTCATCAAGATATCATAACCGCTATTGAACGATTTTCACCGAGTGTCAAACAAGTCCGTACTACGGTTTCGACCACGGAGGAAATCACCCAAAAAATCCTCGGCCCAGAATTAATAAAGAATTATGAAATAACATACGGCCCCCACAATCTATACCCCCGCATAACTGATCGGAAACATTTGTCGGCGACAATTTATTTGAAAACACTCAGAAATTCACATACATAAATTATATGTCTCAAGACCGGATATATCTACAACATAGGAACAAAATGACCCTTTTTATATTTTATTTTGCGTTATTAGCGTAATACCTAGATTGAGAAATGTGGTATCGAGGTAACTAGGTCCAAATGAAGAACTGCGGCATATTTTAACTTGATCGAACTTTTGTGATACATGTTCTAAGTACTGAGTTTCACTAGACGAATAACGAAAGTATCTATGTATATAGCAGATTTTTGTTGTGTTGTCTGGCCTGCGAGACCATACATAGCTAGCTAGCTAAAGCGGCTTTTCCATCTATCTCTATATATCAGCCGACGTTCCATCTCCATAGTCCGACGCTGTGGGCGTGCACAAATCAGCCCCACTGGAGTCCAAAACTAGCTTTGGTTTCATAAAGGCCTCGAATTCCTCTTTTGGTTTTACTAACTTCAGCACAATACATCTCTGCCTCCAACTTCCCCCCCATCGGCCAGTATCAACGCCGACAAGGTAATACTTGCAACCAGTTTCTTTGAGTTCCTTATTCTCGTTGATTTTATCAATCGTTTTCGAAAGAAAGTCGAGGGACGGTCCACAGAAATTTTGACACTGAAAGAGCGACGTGTCTGAAATGCTAGGGGCGGGGTGCTCCCAGCTATCGTATGCCCAACTCTTGGCCTTATCCCAACTACTGTCATTCCTCATAACTACGAGTTTGAAGAGAGCTGGAGGATTCATTTGCACTTCAGGCAGAGGACTTGTTACTTTTTGGGAGGTATCGATTAGTGCCAGCTCTCGGCTCTACTCGCTTGTGTCTGAGATTAGCAAATTAATAGATGCAGGATCTGTAGAGCGAGTGTAAAGAACTAGAGAATGACAAGTTATAGATGTAAGACTCTTATTATAATGTGAGTTGGTAGCCGCCTACCTTGAATATATGTTATTCGGGGTTACCGATTTTGGGCATCAATTCGATTTTTCAAGATGGATCCAAGTCGTAAGAATTACCGGCTAAGCTAGGGATCAAGTAAAAGTCATCTAGAGCGGGGATGAGGGAGTTAAAGCTAGCCCAGCTGTCGTCTATGTCCTTTGAAACTCCCTTCAGGCAGAATAAATCTGAGTATGTAAATATCAAGCTAGAACAAGATTGTCAAGTGGCACAAACAGGGGGGAGGTTTCTGTTGCTGCAACGCTTCTTTCACAGCCAGCCCAAGTATACCGCCAAGACTGTCCACTGCTGTAGTGCAACTGCTATGCAGCAAGGCGGAGAAACGAATCATCAAAAACGTACCACTCTCAAGTATCATATACATTGCTCAATATTAGCTTAACATGCGAAAACTCTTGGATCTGCCCACGGAGATCTTGGACGATATTCTCGAAGATGTCATCAGTGAAGAAATGGAAGGTTACCTATCCGATTTTGACAGGAGCTACCCCAGCTATATGATCCAGGTAGCCACAACTTGTCGACAGTTCTACGAATCGATAAGGCGACACTTCCATAGCTGCTGCACTATTGAATATGGTTTTAACAGCAGTTTAATGCGCTTGTCTCCTAAAAATACAGACACATTGTTAAATATCTATAAAAACGATGGCTATCTAGTCAGGTAAGTCCCTTATCTGATCGCACAATTCTCCGGTTTGAACACATGCATGATCCCCTATCCCCTGAGCACCTGGAGAGTTTTTTCCACGATACCTTGTCCTTTGAAATAGAAAGAGAGAAAATCTTGATATAATCTAACTAGACAGCTCATATACGACAGAAAGCTGGTGGTAACTACTACTGCAGGATGCAAGCTCTTGCCAGAGAAATCAAGAAAGGTACACTGTAGCTGTCAGCTTGATGATATTTCGGCAACCATCCAAATCTTTCTACCTTACTTTTCAAACCTGAAGTCAGCCACCTTTTCTAACTCCGACGATATTCCACTTATCCTACTTTTTGAGGGCATAAGAGTAGTTGTAACGGGATGTCTCGGTCTCAAGAATCTAGTCGTAGATGTCGAGAATGGGCTTGACCTCGGGTACGGAATAGAAGCTCTCGCATACCATCCTGATAAAATCGTTGAGTTAGACCCATTACGTCCCCACGCATGCTTAGAGATGTTAGGGATAAGTTATTGGCCTGGTGGGCGGGCGCGCACAGACATGACCCGGAAGTTCTTGGCTGGTCTCGCGAAAATTCTCAAACCTTGCACGGAAACGGTTACCAAATTTGTTTTCGACGATTGGCTGGCCGACAATTATGACGCTAGTCATCGGGGCCATGCCGAGTATCCTTTCTACGAATGTAGAAACCTTCGAAACTCACAGGGTCGGTTCTGGTCGTTGCCTGCCGTTACAATACTACATATAAGAGAGAACCCGGCGACAAACCGTGCTCTGAACGACTGGTGGCCCATCGATCCCTTGAAAGTTATGGAACTGGGGCTTCACGCCACGCTAGGAACGTTTTCCAAAAGGGTAAGTCATATTTTTCTGCCGCAACGTGCTGCTTCCGCTTTACATATATGACTATTAACACATAGCAACAACTTTAAGATTGCCGCGGTTACACTTAGTTACCCTAATATTAAGTGTCTCGACCTTACACACTTCAATCCCATCGCAAAACCTACTATTGATTATTCATATCTGTTGCCGTTATTAAGTGAAAAGTTTGCGAATATTGAACATGTTCGTGCCACAGTGCCTATGGCGGAAGAAGAAACCAAGAAGATCCTTGGAGAAAGAGTCATGCAAACCTACGAGATAACATACGGGCCGCCTACCCCACACTTCAAGACTTCTCCAAAGGGGGTAAGATCAGCGATAATACATCTTCGAAATCCTAAAATACAAATCTTATAAATTCTAGTTTCTGAATTCTAGTTTCCAAATTCATGGGTAAGGTTGGCTACTTGGACAATATTGCTTTCTTTGGCGCTAATCTATTATCTCGGTTTTATAAACAATGTTGGTCTCTTTAATGCATCCTTGTATAATGTCAATTTCCATCATTAATGCATTTGGCCGGCCACAGTAAATTATAAATCGCCTTCAAGACTGCTAGTATCTATACACATACACCACTGCAGAGGATCATAAAAAAGTAATCGATAAATCGATATTGCAATATATATAGATCCCGCAGATGTCCAAGAGAGCACCCTCATTTGATTTTGAAGAGAACCTCTTTCTTCTCCCTACCATTTCACTTCATAGCGAGAATGACATGGTATCGATTCTCTAGGACTCCTGCCTGAAAGAATATTCTCATAGAGTTAGTTGTGTTGACAAGCTCCTTTCCAACAAACCACTGCAAGCTCTCGCGACGCAAAAACATCCCACCAAACTTATCCTCCCCCACCACCCCTCAAACCCCGCCAACATGAACCGTCGAATGGTACTCCCACCCCATCTTCCACCCATATCACCTCCTAAGCTAACACTCCCTCCCTGCGCACTCTAGCTCTCCCGCGAGGACGAAACCTCCGCGGAAACTCCCGTCACCCTCGCCGACCAAACCGCCATCAACACCTTCTCGATCCTGCATTCCCGCCACACCCTGCTAACGGGCACCCTGGCAGACAAAACCACGGAAAAAGAATACCTCACCGACGTCTCCTCGGAGCTCGAGCTCTCCGATGACGACGATATAGTGCCCTACAAGATTGGCGATGCGTTCGTGTCGTTGAGGGTCGAGGAGGTCAGGGAGATGCTGGAAAACGAGATCAAGGATATCGATGGGGAGATCGAGGAGCTGGAAGGGCGGATCGAGAAGGACAGAGGAGAGATGGACGAGTTGAAGGTGCAGTTGTATGCGAAGTTTGGGAGGAGTATAAACCTTGAAGCTTGAGGTGGAATATTCGAGGTCAATGTTGGTGGGTGGTTAGGACCCTTATCAATATAATAAGCAGGGCGGGAAATCATATCATGAGGTGTAACAATCGCATTTTTATCTTAGCGGAGCACCCTAGATGGTATCTAATATTCCCTTTTTCGGCACATTTGGCGTTTATCTTTCTTTACGGTTTCATATATAAAAGTCCTAGAATTGGCTCATTTAAAAGATAATGGTAAATATTCCATTGGAATTGATTATTCTTCGATTTGTTAAAGTATTTTTGATCTTTAACATGCAAGTGTAAGAACAACCTCTTGATGATTTACAAATGCTTCTTAATCTATATACCCTAGATCTACGCTCAACAACTACCAATACTCGAAACGACAAATGGTCTAAACGACAGTATGATTAATAGTAATAAATATTAACTATTAAGAACCCCAACTGGCTATTCATCCATTGGGTGGGGTGAGGGTTTTCTAAGGAGAGAGCTATCAACCGGCCGAAGTGGCATGACAATCAAATCACACCATCTCCGTCCCGCCTACAACTCCTTCTTAACAAAATGCTCCTAAATCCCAGACTTTCATTAGCAAAACCTCTCTTACACCTCAAATAAACTTTTCTTTTCAGGTTCTAACATACCGGCGAATGAGTCGTCTCGTAGTCAATATGAACATACGCACGCTCGACATCAGGCAAACTCTCAAGCTTCATCTGCAATTCCTCGGCGATATCGTGGGAATGTCTGAGCGAGCAGTCCGGATCCATCACCACGTCGACTTCAATGATCAACCGCGGTCCGCTGTGGTACGCGCGGACGGTATCGAGCTGCAAGATTTCTGGGGAGTGTGTCATCGCTAAACGAAATAAAGAACAATATATCAGTATTCGATAAAACGAAAAAATCGAGTCATATGAAACCAGGGACGGCGTACAGATATAGGTGATCAATTGTTGAGTATCCAAGTCGGCAGCTTTACCGACGAGCAGCATGAACTCCTCCCAGGCGGTCTTGAGCCACAATCCGAGGATGAGCACGGAAATGATCACAGCGCCCATGGGATCGATCCACCATTTCAGCTTGGAACCTCCAACGGAGGTCATGATACCGAATCCGTTGACGAAGAGGTCGTTTCGGTGGTCACGCCAGAGGACGTGGACGTCACTGTAGATATCCTTGAGGGCCCAGCAGTAGATGAATAGCGTGAATTTGGTGGCGAAGGCAGCGCAGACGGAGATGACGGATTCGAGGTAGAAGCTTTTGGTTTCTGTATCTCCTCCTGCGGCGATATCTCGGGCGGAGACGACGATGAGGATGAGGGAGACGGCGGACATGACGAACGAGAAGGTGATGTTTCCGGCTGTTTCGAGGCGAGCTTTGCCGGAGGGGAACTGTTTCGAGTCGACCTTTTTGATCGCGCGGCGGGAGGTCATGAGGATGATGTTCGACATGGGATCGAATATGGAGTCGGCCATAGCTATATATCAACCACCAGTTAGTAAACTCTTCAATATCGAATTGCAAGAAATAGCGTGTGCGTACTTGCAAACAAAGACAGCGAGCCGGATCTGACAGCAGCGAAGACCTGAAGCGCAGATAAGGCAATATTGGCAGCCTATTCAACCAATGTTAGCCACCAATTCCGTAGACCGATAAGAACATCGATGACGCAAAGAAGAACCTACAAAACTACCCCAAATCGCAATCTTATACTTCAGCGCAGTATCCTCCTGCGTCTCCTTCGCTTCGCTCCGATGCTCGTCTATACTCTTCAACAGCTTCTTGATCTTCTCGTTCTGCGCCTCGTAAAACTCCTTCAGCTCCTTCCCTGTGGCCTTCTTCGCGTGCGGGTTGGTCCGCTTCTTGCCCGTGTTGGAGACATTCCTCCTGATGAGATTAATCTCAGAGGCGCTCTTGAGGCCGCGGGAGAGCGAGTACGGGTCGCTGGAGGCGGTCTGCTCGCGGGTCAGCGTGCTCTCGTCCGCGACGGAGGCAGCGACGTGACGATGTGTTGCCGTTGCGTCGGCTGTGGACGCGAGTTCGATGGCGGTGGAAGCGTTGGCGGCCATGGCGAACAGGTTGCCCGATTGATCGAGATGCCGGATGAGGCAGGAAGATGCCAAGTTTTGTTATATAAACGATTGAAAAAAGTATGCGAGAGAAAGCAAGAATAGATAGAAAGGATAGGATATTAAGAACAGAAATACTAGAGTACCTCCTCTCCTGATTAACCTCGAGAGACAGGAGGCTAGAGGCCAAAACTAGAGACAGAACGAAAGGGTTATATCTGCAAGATCCAAATCGCCGTTAAGCTTTTCTCTAACCCGAGTCATGTTGCCGGACTGCCGTCAAAATCGAATCTAATCAATCTGCCAAGCACGTCGCCAATGAAGAAAATGAAAGATTCCATCAGTGCTGCGCCTCATCGAGCGTCATCGAACCCAGGTGCTGCATACAGTTAGGCGGGGGACCTCAGGCAGCCAGTAGGAGGAGCGCTACGTGAGCGAGGTGGGGACCTCAAGAAAGGAAGTGCCCGCCGATGCTTGGAGGAGCGTCAAATAACCTTCCGTTCGGAACAAAGCTTGACTTGCATACGGTTATCGGATTATTCCACCAGGACAGGCAGCAGATTTCGCGCCTCGATAAAACGGAGTCTTAAATTATGCAATTCATCTGAGCTTATTCGAACCTTCCGCCTTGGTTTTTACAATATTGAAACGCCTTGTAGTTTCTGGATTCAACTGGGTGCAATTGTTTAGAAGGAAATCTGTCTATAAGAATATATTTTTGAAGAATTTGCATGTTTTTTCATAAGCGTGTGTCCGGTTCAAATGTCTCGTGAGCCTATCTATGTATACAGCTTTGTAAAAAGGAAAAGGGTTATCGAAGAAAACAACCGGCAGAATGCCAACATGATTAGAACCAAGTAGATCGTATACAGTAGAGTGTTATAATTTTCTGGTCTTCCCCTCCTCGCAAACCGGATTCTCTTTTGATGACACGCGGAAAATAGAAATAGAAAACTTGCGTAGACAGGAGAGTTCCAACTTTCTTGACGGTATGCCTTCCCCTTCCAATAATAACACATATATCCCATCCGCTCAGTAGTAAAACAAAAGGACCGTCAAGTGCAACCAAAGAAACATCATTCCACATCGATAGAAAAACGATCAGATTATTACAATTGCACTATAATTCAACCCGAAGACATGAGCCACTCAAAAGAAGTAACGTGAGCAGAAAGGTATGAACCGAGATGTAAAAAGAAAAAAGATGACAGAGAAGGGTATATGGCGGGGAACGGGAATAATGGAAACCGGGCAAGATGTGAGGCGAGGTTGTAAAAGAAAGAAAAATGATGAAATAAAAAAAATGACGGTCTAAATAGCACTGTACCCACCTCTACCCCCGCTTCCTTGAAAAGTGTTCACCGCCCTTCTTAAGAAGTCTTTGACGAGATATGGAAGATCCCGCAAGGTATCGTTGTGAGGTAGAAGATCCCATCTATAGAGAAATCGATCGTACACAAAAAAGAAATTCGAGATCTGCATGTTAGTAAAAAATTCGTTTCAAATGGTTTGACATACGCTGTATATATATTGCGTATATACTCGCTTTTCGTGAAAAGAAATCGACGGTGTCCTTCAAACGGGCAGCTGGACGTACCCTCTTGCTCCATATTTGTTGTAGTTGAGCCACGATCCGAAGATCAGATACGCAGCAACAGCCATAAAGGCACTACGTTCAGTCAGCATTGTGCGCCTCTATGTATTTCCGCGATAACAGTATCCACTCACATAAGAATGAACCAAGTGAAGATTCCCCAGCTAGCATTCGATTCACCAGGCAGTTCCGCATCCGCCTTCTCGCAAGCAAATTTGGTCTTCCACTCCAGCGTCAAGGTTGCATCATCCTCGTAGCTGACGAACTTGAGGGCATTGTCGCCCTTTCCGTCCTTGTCCGGCTCCTCCGTTCCGGTCATCTTGTCACACAGGAAGTTTATTATTGTGACCTGTTTCTTGTGCTTTTCTCCGTCCTCCGGGCCGTGTAATGTGACGGTCAGTCCGAGTACTTTCTTGTCGTCATCGCGCTTGACGGAATATTCAGGTTTGAAGTCCTCTGCGATCTTGGCGCCAACGACCACTTTGGAGGCATGTTCGTCGGGTTTATCGTTATGCCATGCCCTAGTGACCATGCAGACTTGGGTGCCGTCCGGGCATCTGTCGTCTTTGTCGACATCTTTGTCCCATTCGATTTGACCCTATCACGAGAATCTTAGCACTTGAAAAACCAAAATAACTATTTACTAGGAATTATTGAACCTACCAGAGGATTGACAATAAAAGTAGTTTTGTGGGGCTATACGAAGAGAATTTATTTTTCGTTAGTATAATTTCCTTTATCCGCTCGTTTCCGCCCATGAAGAAAAGGAGTCGCATACAGGAGCTGGCTCTTTGTATTCTACAACAACCGAATGTTGCTTGAGCTCTTTGAAGTCAAACTTGATACCATCAGACTCGACGCTACCGGTGAAACCCGCGGTGTCGGCTAATATGGAGACCGGGAGGAGGAGGAGGGTCGAGAGAAGCGACAGCGATGTTTGGGTCCGCATGTTTGCTGGCGGTAGATAGGTCCGGGGGGTGAGGATGACGAAGTGATGACGGTCGAAGGAGGAAAATGGAGGATGAAGATGAGGATGAGTACGGAGGAGGAGGCAGGAAGGGAAAGGAAGAGAATAAGGAGATGGAGATTACAAATGAGGTTCTCTTCGTCCTCTCTCCTGCTTGCTTGCTTGCTAGTCTGCTTGCTCTTTGGGGTTCTCAATCTCTCTCTCCGCTGGGTCCTCTCTGTGGCTAATTTGGTCGGGATCGCGTCCTTCCGGAGATTTGGCTTCCAGGGGCCAAGGTCAGTTCCAAACGTGAAGAAGCTAAGGGAGAAAGCTGCTTGAGTAGATGGGGGAGGGAGTCAGTCAGTAGATAAAGGACGGGAGAGGGCAAACCGGGAGAGGTCGAGGGTGCTCCGAGTGTTCTTATTCAACTGTGTTAGCCGTCGTTCGTGGTGTTGGATCCGGTGTCGACCGAGAGCAGGCTGTTGTTGCCGATGTGTCTTGTGTCTTGAAATCAGGACGATCGGAGAGGCTGGCAACACATCTATTTCTTACCGCACACGACGCGCGGGGCACAGTCCACTTTACTAGTAGTCAGTATCATATAACGGCAGGTGATTACTGTAAATTAATTATTATTAATTATGGCTAGAAAAGAGATCATCGATGCAAGGCACAACAGCACCGCAATCATAATACCTGTCGACGGTGGTACGTAATTCATTTGCCGACTCCGTGGCGTAAGCAGGCCTCTCGTCATAGTAGAGGCGAGCGATGCAGCCTGTTTTCGCTCTTCGGTCGCTCGTCTCAATTCCACCGCCGCGCCGGACCTCTCGGCCGGATAACGTTATTCAGCACCGACGCCGAAATAAAACTCCTACCTTCACGATATTCTCATACAGATAATTCGGAAATAATTGGTAGAAACACCTCTCGCAATCATTGGCGGTTATTCTACAAAAATAATTCCTCAATCTTCTGAAACTTCTAAAAAAAAAAAAAATCTAAACCCTGGTGGCGCATATATCTGTCTTCTCCCTCGCCTCCTCATTTTCGTTTGGAGCCTCAAAGACAAAGACCAACTCGGCTTTTAGCGCTCGATCCAAATCCAACACGGTTGGCTATACGTATACGACACCGCGTGCACCGCAGAAAATAGAAAACAGAAAAGTGTCAAAAAATACCCCATTCAGCGACTGACTAATGTCAGGCCCGGCCCCGTCAGCGCCTACACCGTAATCTTGAACTGCCTCAAATATTCATAATCCTCCATATTCTCATCTGCCGTCCGCTCAATAACCGCCGCTGCTTCCTCCCCGTACTTCTCAACCCATTCCTGTCTCTCCTCTTCCTTCGTGCGCACCTTCTTCTAAAAGATTTCGAAACACACGAAATATACGTCAGCATGCGCACCGCACAAGGTTTTTTTTGGGGTGTTTTAAATAAAGCCCGTATACGTATAGCGTATAGTGAAAACATACCGTCGTTCTTGGCCGCAACCCCGAACTCCCAATCGCATCCTCGTGAAACCCCTTCCACTTGTCAAAACTCTCGCACCCTTCGTTAGCTCCCCACTCTAGCATGCCCTCGTAGAACTCAATTCCCGTCATCTCGCAGAATCTCCTTATCACTTCCTTCGGGTTATCCAGTAGATCGTCCGCGTCGATGACACAGACTTCGTAGGGTTTTCTGACACCATTGCTCTCGCCATTTGCGACCCCATTCGTCTCCAGTGACGGATGTTTGATCACTTTCTCTTTGATCAGGTATTCGAACAGTACCCGTAGTTCTCTATATCCAGCCTCGTTCGGCATGAAGTATTTGAACCCCGTCATGTCGTTCAGCGGCGGCACACAGCATCGATAGTACGACGGTATCGCCTTCCGCGGGTTGCGGATCAAAAACGCAAATTGGAACTTCTTAAGCGTCGAAAGCGGGAGTACGGTTGGATTCTTTGGTGCTGAAACCGCATGGCCGTTACTGCCGTTTGACACTTCAGACACCGACGGCGCCAGAACGGCATTATCGCAAGCTGGATGATCGGACGGTGGGACTAGATAGCTCGCCATATCTTTGATAAAGATCCTCCGACCCTATTTATACAATTGAACATCGATTAGCTTTCGAAAAAACAGGATAAAATAGATTATCCAAACGGTGGCGGCAACCTTGAAATGCCTGGAATCATTGGAAGAGGTGTCGAGAGAGTTTAGTATTCACACCTCTTTCCCGCTGTTCAAGATATCATCTAAAACGCTCTTATATGTCGATGCGCTGAAGCCGCTCGCTTCTCTACCTTGTGCCGCCTTCTCATTGTCGCCTTCGTATCGGGATGACAGTCGCTCCGGTCCTATAAACACTTAATGTTGGCCACTAAACACATTCGATCATTGGAGGTTAAAATCATACCATAATAGAAAGCGTCACCGAACGGTTCGTGAACGCATTCCAAATCCTTCTTTCTCGTCATGAACACACGTTCGAAAGCTGTACTACAGCTTCGCGGGTGCGTCGCCACAAACACGGGAAGATCATGAAGAGGCGCCATTGTCGATGTCATTAAATTAAGAAGAAGAATAAATAATATAGGTATTAAAAGATGCTAGATTCCGCTCGGCTAGATCCGAGAACTCGTCCTTCAATTCTTAGCTAATAAAGATATTAAGAACAAGAGAAAGAAACTCTATTTCTCGACAATCCGGGGAGGAAGATAGTCCCCAAGTTTAATACCCATCGCTCCACTCCAGCTCCCCAGCTCAAGCTCCCAAACTCGGAAACGCCCGTTTTCAAAATATCCCATGCGAGCTCCGCTATCTCGAAAAGAAAAAACCTCGATGATCGGCGGTACTGACAGCTTCACCGTTACAGAAATGTCTCTTTTTAGTCCCGATTGCCAACGGTGGTCCAAGAGCCTCCTTTTACGCTAGCTCCAACGGTTCGTAGCCATCGGGTACCTCTCGTCGACACATACCCTTGTGAAAAATCGCTTAGCGGTACACCCAAGTGGGTACCTATGACGTTGTTCCAAGATATTTAAAACGTGAGCTGCTTTCTTCAGTGGAGCGGACGTGCCGATATAAGCGGCGGGGACTTTTTCAGGTGCGAACGGCAGCTGGTAAGTGGTATCTCTCTTTTTTTCCTTCTTTCTATGATTGTTTGTGGAAATTTTTTCTTTTCGGTAGATAAGAATTTTTTTTGTTCTTGTGGTTTACGATATCCTACAGGGTTAAATCATATCCGTGTTGGAGAGTGTGGTATTTATCTGCGCTGCCCACTCGGCACGATTCCGGTGTCTATAGCCCTTCTAAAATCGCCTATTGACTATTCTCAATCTCGTAGGTTCAGAACATCTGAGCCCGTTATCCACTCTCAGGGGACTTGATGACCTCCGCATCCCTCAACGCCTGGATAGCTTCCGCGGCCCACTCTTGACACGCCCGTAACGGCCGATCCGGGTATAACCGTTTCCGACCCCGAAATTGCATCTCAGGCGCCGGCACGCGTTCGCAAATTTCCAAAACCCTCGGGAAATCTTCACGCGCAACGGATCCGAGCAGTTCTTTTGACAGAAAGATGAAGTTTCCGGTTTCCTCTGGCTCGTTCTCCGGACGGTGCTGGAACGTCATTCCTGCAGGAAGATTCAAGCCGCCGAAGACATGGTAGAGATGCCCGGTTTTGGGACCTTTTTCTTCTGTTTCGACGAAGATTGCGTGGTGGTCTTGCGGGCCGCCGCCGAGGGAGACTATGCGGTAGATTGGCCAGGACATGGGGGACCTGCTGCGGTAGTTGGAAGATGCTCGCAGAGGGTGCTGTAGAGGGAAGGCAATGCTCGATTGTGTTGAGGAGAGCTCATGTTCGGGCTCTTCGTGAATATATCAACTTGCTGTCCCGCAATATACAATTCGAAGCCCCGCAATTCAAACTAACGGATTTCGGCCCTTGTGCAAAACGTGCGAAGTATCTTTTTTTGTTATGGTCATAAGATTCACTCTGGCAACACTACAATTTGCGTAAAAACGATTGAAGCGTTGGACCGAGACCATGGCCTATACACGACCTCGAGACCGACATACGTAGAAAAAAGATATCAAAATATCAGCTATCGATGATCTACATATCGATAAACCGACCACTGACATAAAATTATCGTGTAATTTTAGTTCGTAAATACGTGCAATAGCTACTATATACAGAAACTCGTTCCAGGCATCCGAAAACTCGACACGGATAACCTCCAGATACAATATATATACACTTTCTCCTCTCTGGCTTTTAATATCTCCTTAGGACATTCTCAAGAACCCCGTTCAGAGATACCTACCCAACCCCCATGATAAGAAATACTTTTTGGCAGTACCTATTTGCATATACCAGAATGAATACCTCTTCAACACAACGAATACACGTCCACTCAAAACATCCTCACCCGCAAATTCGATGTCCTCAAATTTAGAGGCACTATTTAAAGCATTAGCAAACGAATTGATTGATTCAAAAGTGTCAGAAAAGCTTACCTGAGAGTAGTAGGCGTTGGATGATTTACAGGTGCCGGACGAGCAGCAGGTTGGTCCAGTCCAGCCGATACCACCGCATTGGCCCCACATAGAAGAGCAGCCGGTGCTGCCGCCTCCGGGGGTCGTCGTTCTAGCGGCTGTTGTTGTTGTCCTGGTGGTCTGCTGGCCACCTCCTGGGGTTGTGGTGGTGCCACCGGAGCTGTTCAACTTGCTCTTGACGAAGGTGAGGGCGGCCTGGCCGTACTTGTTGCCGTATTGCTGGTGGGCGTTGGCGTCGCTGCCCTGGCAGCAGTATGGGTCTGCGGAATCGCAGTAGGACTGGACTTTGCTTCCAGATGGGCAGGTCCAGCCTGCTGGGCGGGGAGCGAACTATATATATGTTTTTACTTAGAGGTTTGTTCTTATGGTTTGTTATAGGAATCAAGGAATCTGTTACTTACACCGTGCGTTGTGCAGGTTCCGACGTCGTATGGGGCACCAGCCATGAATCGCGGGTCACCCATGAGAATGACGGCCTTAATCATGTTAAGGGAGGCAGCGTTGATTGGGGTGGCTGTGCTGCTCAAGCCGATGTTGGTATCACCACCACCGCAGAAAGCGTTCTCAGAGATTTGACCTCCCTATGGTACTATTAGTACAAGCTCCAATATAAAGGACATCAATATATTATAACGTACCTGAGAGTATCCGACTAAAACGAGCTGTGTCGATGGGCATCTGCTGTTGAAAGAATTGACGGCAGATGCGACGGCAGCGGTTCCCGCGACGGCAGAGTTGGCGTAGCTGGCGCCACCGCAGCTGGCCTGGCCACCGCAAGCTGGGTAGCTGATAGCCTCAGCGGTAGATCCAGGATACGCATTAAGGATCAGGTTGACGACGGTGCCAGCGGTACCATAGCCAGCTGGAGCAGTGGTCTCACGAGCACCGAAAATGTGGATGCTGGGGCAACTTTGACGAGCCTCGATACGGGCTGCGGAGACCTGCTGGCCGAGGAGGACGAGAGTAGCTGCTGTCAACAACATCTTGAATGGATTCGATTCTATTGTATGAATGTCTTGCACGGGCTTTCTGGTATTGCTGTAGCTGGAGTCTGTGTGTCTTCGATACTAATGGTCACAGCTTGAGGAAGTCGTCATCCCTTTATATACACGAGCTACGGTCACACTTTTGTCTTTCCAAAAACAAAACAACCAGCTATCGAGGGTGGTTGAAGTGAGCTATGGTACGCTGCCGAGCTCAGCCCTGGCCGAGTTTGCAATCCTCGGAACTGAATCGCCGCTTGTGCAGCAATGAACTGGCAAAATCCTTGGGTATATTGACGTATTCAACCAGCCAATCTAAGTATGACTTCCCTTCCGCCGAGTCCAGAAGCCTACCCGTCAGCGTTACTACCACGTGCGATAGTACAGTGCAATTTCCTTCAGACGGATATTAGGAACTTTTGATCCTTTCCGTTGCAGCGTGGTTTTTTAAGCGTAGAATTATATCTGGATCCATTTTAGCCGGATCTTTTCTGGAAAAAGGATGGGATGAGATTGCCGTGGGTTTGAAGTTAAAAATTAATGTATATAAAAATATATAAAGAGCGACTAGGCAGGTTAACCAAGCGAAAAAGTGTGGGAATCAGCAGGTGGAGCCTTGGTTGTAATATGCAGGTGTCTGAGGGACAAGCGCAGAACTCGGGTAAGATGCGCACAATGTTTGTGTTGAACGTGTGGGGAAATGGAGACGTGACCTGGATGGCCCCTGCGCGGGCGTCGATGAGAGCACAGAACCGGCCCGGTTCCCTTGAGAAGACTTGCTTTGACGGGTATAGATCGATGGGTAATCCTATGAAGTCGGTGAATTTCTAAAGGTGGCCATGCGGTCTGAAACCGGGGCAGTTTAGGCAGAGTTAGGCTAAATTGGATCTGGGTCGTCGGCAGGCGTTGTGGGTAGATTTTACTGTCAACTGTCCGGCATGACCCACTTCGATTCTAGATTCTGACTGGTTTCGCCGGTTTGTGAAACGCAGATATATAGAGTGTCGATCAGAACATTATAATATTATAATTAAAACTCGATGATAATGCACTTTTCGGTATCTCTTTGTTATACGCAGCACATATTTGAACGTGATGTGTTATAAAATGCCTTTGTTTTAGTCTGATCTATTCTGCCAGTCCCATAACGAGACTGCGGTTGCGTTGTTCTGGAACTGCTATTCTGCTCGCTGCGGTTGGAAATTTAGAATTTTAGCATAGATAGTACACTCCCACTTTGTTATACCAATCTTCCGATACGATTATATGATTAGAATTTAGCATTCGAAGATTACAAATACTGTAGTCACTGACAACTTCCAGCCAAGAGAGCTTCAATTGGAGCTTGAGTCTTGGGGCATCTTAGGGTATAACCGAGGTTTCTGGGAAACATCGAGTTGGATCCGACAACCGTGCAGGCTGTTTCCTGTTTGTATGTGACGTTGTTCGATATTCTGGATACCCTTTCTGCCGGACGCTGGCTAAATGCGTAAACCACGAGAGCTACCAGGAATTTTATATTGATTCAACTTCATCCGAGCCAAGCTTTTTGCCGTATGCTGCTGCATTTCGAACAGTGGCCAAGCGGCGGAAAGGACGTGAGGTTACGTACGTCCATTAGCTTACTATTGTTATCAGCCTGATTTCGTCAGGGCAATTTTTCGAAGATTTTCTCATGTATTAGAATGCATAAATCATATAATATACTAATGTTCTTATGAAAACCAGAATACAATATACACGGATACCTGGAAACACAACGTCTACCCCGTTTACATTCGAGCGACCGCGGCCCTTGTCCACTACTATCTCTCGCTTCAGAGGAGAAGATCGGAATAATCCCGTCGCCAAACCCTAGTGGCTTGATGATACAACCGAATATGTATCAAACTATACATTTAGTGCGAATATGTATACCTAGGATCGGGTAGTAGCTTTTGGCTTTTTTTAATCTGTGGTAAGACATCGCCAGCGCTCCCTAATATTTGTAGCCTCTTCTCTTCAGATATATATGTTTTGCTTGCCTTGCGAGCAGCCAAGACCCCGAAATCACGCTGTTCGGTGAGAGTATCAAGACAACCAGAGATATCTGCTTTCAACTGGGTTAAGCTTTGTTGTAGCAATCTTGTTGTTTCTGCCAGCTGCTCCGTTCCCGCGTCGACTGATCTCAAGTCAGAAGACAGTGAGTTCGCCGAGCTGACCTCCCAGTTCAAGGTAGACATCCTGGATTCCAGGTTCTTGACCTCCCGCTGGTGGTTATCTTTCTTCCATTCGAGCGAAGACTTCTGGGATTCCAGCGACCGGCTTTCTAACTCCAGACTCGCAATTTGCCGCTCGATCGAGTAGCAGGTACTCCTCAGGCTACTTGCCCTGCTAGAGCTATTGCTCGCTCGGCTGGAGTAATCACTCGCATTCGACTCGAGGTCAGAGGCACTGCAGAGATCCGCAATGGCAAATCCGACACCCAGGCCAAGGGTCAGAACTGTAGTCCAAACAGCCCTGGTGCGAAGACTTTCGGCTCTCGAAAACATCTTACACTCAATTACTCTTCAAATAGCACAGGGTAATATGACGGAAGATTACGTACCTCAGAGGCGGCCCTGGCTTGGTCTCGAAGGTCTCTTGCCTGTCTTTCATAGTCCCTCGTTTGTTCCTCAGCATTCTTCACCTCTCGCTCCTTATCCCACAGCTTCGATTTGTTCGACGACAGTTCATTCTGCTTCTGCTGTAACTCACTAGCAGCTTTACTCAGTTCATTCGCAGCCTTGCTGGCCTCGGTCCTCTTTTGGCTCAGCTCTCTATTCACAGTGGCTTTCTTCTGTTCCACCTGCCTAACGGTGACCTGTATTCGCTGCTTGGTAGAGTGTATGTATTCATTCTTGAATTCTTCTACCTCCTTGATGTGGTACATACTGAGACCTAGGAGGCGGTCGCTGGATGATATAGAGACATCGAGACATTGAATAACGACGTTTAGTTGGTTGCTGACTCTCTTCGTGACCGATTTATCCGTACGGAAGAGAAGCAGGTTCTTGCCTTTCTTGGACTCGGCGATTAGTTTGACTGTGTTACCGGCTGCTTGGGAAAGAGCATTATGAAGAACGCCAATTTCTTTCTCTATGGCCTCCTTAGACTCGGCATCGAGATTTTGTAGACGAGCAGTAGCTACGCTCAAAGCCCGCTTGAGGTCGTCTACCTTAGATTGAAGGGACATTGTTTCCTAGCTATGGGTTTTATGGAATTGGAGAGGTAAGAAATATCAGACCGATCTTAGACAATCTTTCTATCAATTTCCACCAAATTTTGAAGAAAGAATCTGTAAGATAATTAATTTTCTAAAAAAAAAAGTATCTCAGAGGGGACAGGAAATGACACTGATTTTGAAAAAAACCGTGTTGAGATTCTATTCCAACAAATTGGATCTCGCGAATCCAAATATAAAATTGCCATCTGACCCAGCTTCTACGGCCGGCCGGACAAATACCGATAATGGTGAAAATTCAAAGCCTTTATCTTCCAGCGCGTATCATATTACCATCATATCAGATCGCCTTTCTTGGCCGCTTGCATAAGGATTTAGAGGCGAAAATCCCGAGGTTTTCGCATCCCGCTGCGTGTTTCCTGTGGCGTCCTGCGCCAAGCGGAAACGTTGGCGACCCGTAAGTTAGTACAACAACTCCAACACCAACGACAAGGCTGAGGATTCATCCACCACAATTCGAAGAATGTCTATCCCCTCGTAGATATCTCGATATCAGAATCAGCACTAATGCAAGCCATAACGCCGTTTTGTCGATTGTGCCGTCCCCTTTTACAAATACCCTCTGCAAGAGGGTAGTATCCAGAGTCCGAAATGCCGCTTTTCTCGCGAATGTGGGTCGAGATATTGCCGACGTCTATGGGGTTGTGCGGTTCGTGATCCTTCATGTAACAGCCTCGCAACCTCGTCTATATTCGGTGAGCTGGTGAGGTGATCTCGGAAGTTCGGAACCAGCCCAACAGCCGAACGCTTGTACTATCTGCGACATGATAGAATGCATTCTAACATATAATCTTATCATTCATCTTCTTTTCAGCTACCCGGTGCAGATATTTTTTCTTTCCATCAGATAAATCTTTCGCCCGTTATCTATACACAAGCTCCCTACAAAAAGATTACTTGATTTATTTGTTGATACGATTGTAGTCATGTCTCGATCTAGTCGTGTCTTTGAGACGTCGGAAAGCAGTCCAAACCCATGCGGGGGCGGCGGAGACCGTCAGAAAGAACTCATCTCAAGATCTCTGCCCAAGTTGATCCAAAAGATCGCTCAGGATGCGTCGGCAAACACTGCCTGGGCACCTGCTCTCCAGGCTGCGCCCGCCGCAATCTCAGTCATGGCAACTTGCCTTGTCGCCTCAACTTCCAAGTTAGCAGGAGCAATTGAAGTCAATCGGACTGGTGAAATTCCGGGCGGCGGCCAAATTACTCTACCGTATGTGTTATTAAATTTCAAAGAGGCACAGAATATCCAATCGTCTAGATAGCTTGCTAAGTCTTTTCCGAGAATATCAGACATAAATATCTTAGCACCAATCTACAACATTGCAGTGATCTTGGGCGTGTTGCTTTTACAGATGCTCAAAATTCGATGTATCGTTTACGCGGATACGCAGACTATATGATTGGAACTGACGGATTGGTGAGGCCAGCTGATTTAAATGTGAATAATTGATCTTCAGTCTAACGAGAGTTTCTTTAGGTATCTAATATCCTGGAGATGCTAGAGGATGAAGAGGCAGCTAGATACGATCTGCGAACTGCTATGGAAGACCTCCAAGAGAATGCCGACAGGTGCAAGAAGGAGGCCGGCTCCATTCAAGGGAAGTTCCAATTGCTGTTGGACTTTATCATGGCACTGCAAAATGCTGCCATAGAGAAACAAAGTATGACCATTCAACTCAATTGCATTACGTTCATAACCCTGTACGAGTCTTATTGACGGAAATTGCCCTTTAGATGACACTCAAGTAAAGCAAAAGGAGAACAATAGTCATATTATGCGCAGAGAGGCAGAGCGAGAGGAACATATTAAACGTATTGAAGATTGCAGAGTCGAAGTCGAAGAGCTTAAGAACCTACGTACCAAGGCAGAGGCCGATTGGCGAAGTGCGAAGAACAGGCTGGACGGTCTCGCCGAAGTCTCCGCATTGGATGTTGTCGCAAATGTAGATGACGCGCTGCTCATGGCGGAACCGGAAATGGCCAAGGGTGCGTATTTTTATCATCAAAATTCAAAGTCAAAGAGACTAACAGTTCCCAGAGGATCCTGGACTTTTTGTGAGCATAAAACGAGGACTGTTCGGGAAATCAGATACAAGTAAAAAGGAAGACGAACGCCTCCGCAAGGAACTTCAAGATCGTTACGATAAAAAAATCGAAGGCCTGCTACATAAGCGACGACAGGAGCTAAATGTCGCGAAAGAGGAGGCGCAAGGCCGATTGAATACCGCTCAGTCAACGTTCGAAGCCCTCCAGAAAAAACTAGACGCTGCCGAAAAGACCCTCACTGAGAACAAGGACAAGCACCTGCAAGCCAAATTGGACTTGGATGCTTCCCAAGCTGATCTGAAGGCTCTTGCGAGCGAGAAGATTGAACTGGTGCGTAGCCTTATATGCCATTGATCCGTCAATGCTTTTTTGATATCCAAATATTAATGTGGTGCCCATAGACCGACATCCTCAAGATCATTGAGTCATCGATCAAATCGCTGAAGCAGATGAAGCGCTACGTCGATGACATGTGTGTTTTTTTCACCGAGATCTCCAGTGAGGTTCAGCTCACCATGGACGGTCCGACGAAGCAATTCCTCGATAAGATCGAAAATGGCGTAGTCGCATCCGGAAACGACGCAGAGGCTCGGAAAATCGAGAATCTCGCTTTTGGTCAATTGAGCAAACGGCAGTTGATCCAGGCTGCTCTAAGTATTCAAGGCAAATTGAGCATCATCGGAGACGTCGCCGGCGTATATGTGCACGTAAGCAAGCTATACATCAAGCCAGGTATTAACAAAATGGAAGGCTTGACATACTTGAGCAAGTCTGAATACACAATCCGACTTGCAGAGTTTGAAGAGTGGTGCGTGAACTCAGTTGAAGAAATTCAAGGTTTCTCTCGGAAGGTGAGCACTGTTTAACATTAAAACTTATCCGCATGATGGACAAATACTAATATGCCGACTTCTAGCAAACGAAAGTTATGATTGACAGGATGGCTATTGGTGTCCGTGCTGTTGCTCGAGAAAGTCTGTCTATCGAGGCTCCAGCTTAATATGAATATATCGCCTCAACTTAAATGCAATCGTTTATCTCGCACCTTTCATTTATCTTTGGAAAAGGCTCGGATGTTTAATATTTAATCATTTTTAATTATACCATTTTTTGTCTATCCTAAGATTTTGTATCCTTTTATGAATATGCGATATCACGTGTACCTGTATGCAAAGTTCATGGAGCCTTCGTTTGTAACCCCCGCAGAATGGGTTCATTCAGTCGACATCTAATCGACTGGTTCCCCCTTTCTAGCTGCGATGGCCTTTTGTAAATTCGCGTCCTTCGTCTGGCTGATCCATTCATCATATTTGCCACTCTTGACCTTTTCTTTGACGACTCCTTTCAATAGTTCGTGTATAAAGCCAACAAAATTGTGTCGTCTCAACTCGTTCTCTGTCTCCCAGTCCTTCCTCTTTTGTTCTTCCCTGGCAAGCATATCTTCGTCTCCAATCTCGACAGCCTTGACCCTAAGATCCTGTACGACAGCCATCAAATTGAAGCGAATCTCGCCCGGAGGGTAGCGTTCCACGCGTCTATGGATCACGGGGATGATCTTGTCACAGAATTCACCCTGGGTGCACGCCCCGTGGGAGATGGGCGCGGGCTGCAAGCCATCGATTTCGTACAGGACACCGTTGACGGGCGTGTACGCAATGAAATGGTACAGGTCATCCTCTTCCGTAGCCTGTCTGGTACCCTCGTCGACGAAGGGGCTAGAACGAGAAAAGGAATTGTGAACATCGCGTATTAAATCTGGGAGTGCGAGTTGTCAGCCAAGGTTCAATATTGGCTAAAGCCTGCCGTTTTGTCAAGCCACCGGCGACGCCGAAATTAAGATTAATTATGGCGCATACCAGAATTTGATAACGCTTCTCCACGAAGCTAGAAAGGAAAATAAAAATAGGAGATTAGTAATCGTATTTCAGATGTAAAATAGCATAAAATAAAATGTATGGTGTCCTTACATCAGACGGGAAGCCATCGGTAAATTCTTTGAATTCCCGTAAGGAGTCACCAATGTCAACCTGCTCTCTGTCTGCATTCAGCAGGACTGACAGTATTGCTTGCGTCGCACAGGCATTCTGGATAGTCTGGTTCGCAAAGAACATGCTATTCGGGGCGTCCATATCATGCTTGCCGTCTATGGGGGCTTCCGATTTGTTCTTGCCCATTTGGTACTTGAAAAGGAATATGACCCCATATACAGGCCTGTAAGTGTTTTAAAAGCACGTAAGAATTAGCATCGCCTCGACTGTTTCATATCCAGGGAGCGAATAGAAAGGAATATTCTGGGTTTATGCCATAGATGCACAGTACAAGCGACGGAGCTAGGGAGCCTAGATCCCCAGTGCCATCGATGGAAGCACCGAAGGGGGAAGGGCGGCGGTGATAGGGCGAACGTACGACAATTGCTTTAGATAGTCAGCTTCTAGGGCGATGAGTTCTTCGAATTGAACGCCCTGAACCCCAAGGCTCTCGATCAAGTATGTGAAGACGCCCTACATCCATGTCGAAAACGGGCATTCGACGGCCCCAGATCCAATCGTCAGCCCAGCCAAGATCCTGCGGCACACTAGAAAATCGATGGTAGCAGTTTAAATCTGTCCCGCCGCAGATGTAAGATGACATCTGACGCGATAATGAAGCATAATCCCATTTCTTTTGCCATGTCGACTTCGCCGACCGCTATTCGGACGAGGATCGCGGCATCGAGGGAGCAGGGTTGTGAGGGGTATCAAGTTCTTTCTGTAAGATCTGTGCCGTTTTGGCAGGTCGGGTTCCTGATCCTGATTCTCCTGCTCCACGATAATAAGGGCGCAGTCGCCGGTCCCGAAGGCACGGAACATGCGGCGAAGAGTGTGGGTTCACATACAGCATCGGATTCGATGGTGTGCCAACCGCCTGACTCAGCCATCCTGATAGACTATGCGCTCTTCCTGCCGTCCGAAATATGCGTCTTGCACGCAAAAGATAACGAAATCCTGTACGGCGGTCTGTACGCTGACTGCCGCGTCTCGGCCGACTTGTTGATGGGAGCTTCTTTTTCTTTCGAAAGGATCTCGATATAGAAACCAGGAAGGGAGTCCACGTCTGACGATCCGGGCCGCGTGTACTTGCTGGTAGGTGTTGCTGTGAAGGTTGTTTGTTCGGAATCTGGAGTTCGATATCTTGGCGGTTTTACTTTTAGCTTTGCTGCGGTTGGGCGATGTTCACGTTTCAGCGATATAGCCACACCACCACTCCGCACTCCACGATGGATATCATGGATTGATCTTATGCTACGAGGCGACGCGAAGCTCCACCTCCTCAAAAGAAGGAACATCTTTAGGCTAGTCGTTCCAGCTTGCCTGGTCGTCTATTTTTGCCTGCTCATTATGTAACGGCTGTGATGTTTTCCGCCTACACACGACATTCAGGAAACTGCCAGGAGACCCCGCCGCCCCCCAGAAGGTCGCCGCGCGCCCCGTAAGCCCCAGTTCGACCTTAACTAGGTTTCTTTTGTCCCTGCCCTCCTTCTTTCTCTCTTTCGCTCTACCAGCCCAGGATCACGTTTTCCCACTGCTGAGCATCTTCGATTGCAGTTAGTGTATCGCAAATTTTTTTCAGACCGATCCAACCCCCGGTGATGGCATGTGGAGAACCTGATGGGGATCGAAGTATTAAGAGAGAAGTTTACCCGAGGACCGTATTAAGACAAGGCTTAAGTCCGGGATATCGAATGTAATATGCATGGGGTTTCAAAAAGAAATATCACGGGACTTTGAGCATTCATTGGCGGGGCGGAGATTCATCCCAATGCACCTGAATCATTGTTCCTGGGCCTTAATATCTCTTTGCCCGGGGTCGAACTGAAAATCGGCCTGAACCATGTAAAATGCTCTTGCCAAGTGATGTATACAAATTAGACCTTGGAAACACTGGCTAGCTCCCTTTTTGGCTTTTTAGTGAATCGAGCTGGGGGACAATCGATGGATGCTGCTCTCACCTGATACCACATCCCCACAATTCCTACCAAAAGCACCCTAGACAATGCTAGGCTTGCTGCGGGTGGAGATGTCAGTAGGGATGTCAATTGTCGGCAAATAAGCATCGATGCATCAAGCGGAGCCTCTTTCTATGAATGGATACTCGACCCCTCAAAAGAGACCAAGCTTGCATATGAAAAACAGACTGAGGGTCTGCCTTAGCCATAGAAACAACGTGATTTTGCATTTCGATGCGACTAGCGACTTGAAGCCGGCTAATATAATCGCTGCGTGTAAACGGATTTTTGACCCGTTTTGAACGTCGTCATCGTCGTAGCCAGTGCGTGATTTCATCATGTGCGGTTGTTGAGGTTTCCCGTTCCAGAGTGTTTCTAGCTGTCAAACGGAAGGAGGCTCGGAACGTCGATGGCCTCGTGCCGGAAACCTTGAACTAGCCACAGTCCAGAAAACTTTAGCCTTCAACCATATCCTGGCGATCTCTCGGTTCTTAATGGAGGGTAGGGAAGTTGATTGACAATTGGCCAATATTAATAGACGGTAATAGCAAGTGTGATTAAGACCAAGTGCAGTCGGTGTGCGATGCGGCACGGGCCCAGGAGAGGAGGGCTGGGGAAAAGGCGCTGATGGTTGGTGGAACGTTAGCCGCCTTTTGCTCGTGGCTGCATGCATATACACACTTTCATGTGGATTTTGGACGTTGTGGATGTGTGGAGGTGGACATGTAGACATCTCGCTCAGTGTCGAAGTCGGATCCATCCGTGGACAAGTCCCTCATATGCATTCACGCCGTCGACGGACGGCAGGTCTGGAGACGGACAATGCAGCTCTCAGACCGCACCAGCACCCTCTTCCAGGAGGGATTTCCAGTGCCGCCGATTTCGATTCTTTGGCCCTTTTCAGCTTTGTCCGCCGTCGAGGTGCACATACATGTGTCTGAGTCTCCCTATACGCCAATATTAACTCCACCTACGCATCCGTAAACATGTAGACAAGGCTCCACTTTGTGCTCGTTCCGCTCGAAGACGATAGCTGGGCACCGCAATCCTCGGCCGACTTTTCTGCCATGGCCCTTTTCGTAAGTTTGTATCATTCTTTCTAAAGAAACACATGTCGGAGGCAAAGTCTAGCACAGCCAGGTGCATATCTAGAGAGTGTCGATACAGGATGATATGATGTCGATTACACCGTCCTGCAGCCTAGTCCCATTGTCTTGAAAAATAGAAATACATATTGTCTTCAATTAATTTAGTGTTCCTGAATGGAAAAGTGAGAAAGTCTAAAATAAATATTTTCAACAATTAGGAATACCTTATTCACTTAGGCTACTGCTTACTGATGCTATTTCCATCAAGTTAAGTCGTAGAATTTCAAACTAAAAAAAAGGGCCGCTCAACACAATTACTGTTCCTTCCAAATCTTGAAACAAATCTTGGTAAACAAACCTTCTGTCTCGCACAGAATTGATCATCCACAGCTTAGCTTGAGCCACAAAGCGCCTGAGTTCTTGGGGTTCCAAAAATGGATTAAGGTTACTATGTACAGTACATACAAATCAACATTATCTAGCCGCCTCGCGGTCAGATTGAGTGGTGATAAGAACCAACAGATATGGCAAAAGCGCACGACAGAGCGGCTTGCCACGAAAACCTGTCGTTGTTGTGCCTCCCGTCCGCATATTGCAGGAACATGTGATATCTGCGCAGTGCAGTAAAGCTGAGTATACATTCACGGTGGTATACAGGCCAGGGTTACTCGCTCGGGCTTCGAAGTGAGGTAAGAAGTTCTATGAGAAAAAATGAAACCAATTTTTTGTCCTAATCCTATGTAAAAAAGAAAATGCCTTGAAATAACGTGTAAAAAATTTTCCTGCTACAGTGAATTGTTCGACCAGGTTAACGCCAGGTACATGCAAAGAAAAGCCAACAAGAACTGACTCCAGCACACGTCTCTGTACCTTATACAAGAAGAAGAAAAGAAATCCAAAACAAAAAGGAGTGGAAAAAGGAAAAAACCTCGGTAAACAAATGGTATACTGAAAAATACGTAAAAAAAACCAAGGGAGAAACACCGACAACGGACTGCTAGCCATCATTGTACCTTCTAGTCCAGGGAAGAACCCTAAATGCTCCATTTGAAGCGGGAATCCCACCGACGGAGGTGTCAAACGGAGGTGTCTTTCGTGGCAAAGACATGATGACATGAATAATCTAAAAGCAACGCAACGCAATACATCTGGCACAGAGCGTGAGGAGACTACCTCCGTGGAAAAATCCCTCCTCTTTTTGAAAAATCAAGAACGAAATGGGTATGGGTATGATCGAAACAACGGAATGGAACCGACTGATTAAAATGAACTTGAAAATATGAAACTGAAAAACAAGGGGAATCACTGTACACCTTAAGACAAAAAAAAGACACCAACAAGCCAGAAAGAGAGTAGAGGGTAGGATTCTAGCCCTAAGGTAGCAGCATGATGCTTTGGCCATCACAATACCACAACAATGGATGGTGATGTGGGGATCTCCGTGGGGAAATGTAACACCCCCCTAGGCATCAGGCTAATTGACTATCGCGGTGGAGCCGTTGTGTGGGACCTGGATATGAGAGGCTCCAGCCGTGATTTTAGTAATCGAGAGAGATGTCTCAGACATCTCACCTCCCGACGAAAAAGTCGTGAAGCCAGTTAAAGCCACATGTACTCCGGTGAGCTGGCAGAACTGTTCGAGTTAACAATCATTGGTTGTACATTGTTGTAGAAGAACTCGTACTCGCTCTGTTTTGTCTAACAGTTAGCATTGTTTGAATCTCACATGTCAAATTAAACACTTGACAGCTGGGGGAATTGGCTCACGAACGACGGATCCATTTCACCATGGTTCTTGGGTTGCATTACCTGACGAGCTGCATAAGGATACTGGAATTGCATGTTCTGATATGGCGTTTGGATAGGAGTGTGGACGGGCGAAGGTGTGGTATTGTAATTGTATTGTTTGAATTGGTCGAAGTTTCTCGACTCGTCGTATGGAGACCATTGCGCCGCGGTTTCGTTCATAACGATTTCAAAGTCGATCTGCGCGTCGTAGAGTCTGCTCGCTTCGGGATCGTACTCTTCCGTCTGCCTGGTAATCCACCCGTGTCGGCTTCGATATCTCAGCACTTGCTGCATTGGGAATTGCATGCAGTGAAGTTGTCGGTTGTAGTCCACATTGTAGTCCGAGATCAGCATAGATGGATGCAGCAGTGCGGCGTGGTTTCGCTGATGTCTAATATGACTGTGAATCTGCTCGATGGGTCCGAGGCACAGCGCACCAAAGTAGGCGGAGTCGACGGCTGGGAAAAGTGGCTCGATTGCTAGTAGCAACCCGTAGAAGTTTGCGAGGAAAACCATGACCATCGAATCCGATTTAGCTCGTCTTAGGAAAGAAAGAGGGAGGAAAAAAAGCCACGAAGCCAGAGGATGGATCATCTGGTATTCGTGGTCGTGATTTGACATGGGCAACTGCGTTTCTAGGTTAGTGAGGAAAGAAGATAGCGTCCTCAGTGCCTGTTGTTCAACAGGTTTGTTCACTGCTTCGAGTTCAAGTTCAGCCAGAGATGCTTGTGCATGCGCAACTATTTGCCGCTGTTCCTGTAGACTCGGTCTAGTTTGGAATGTTTCGCCGGAGTTTGCATCTTCCAAACTCGCTATAAACTCGCTGAATTCGCTCTCGTGTTTCCACGATTGCATAGATTGAATTATAATTGTCGTTCCCTCCATTAAAGTCTTCCAAGCGTTCCTATTTTGCCAGTTAGTATTGTCTTGCAAACTCGTCGGGGAAAGATCCAAGAAGTACCAGTCGGTTGCTTGCCAGGATAGCAGCACTGATGCGGCAAGGCAAGCGTCAGCGTTTGCTCTCGAAAATCGGCTCAGTTCGTCTTGTAAACCCTTCATCGCTACTCCTCCATGTTGGAATGAAATCTGCCGGCTTTCTGTAGTCCCTGAAACTGAAGCCAAGTGCGCTGCTGATAGAGACAAGATCGCCTCCATAACAAATTCATGGCGAACTGCTAGTCTTAAAAATTTAAGGCTGTTGACAAGCGGTTAGCACGTTGATTCTAGTGGCAAGTTCGAGAAACGGATCTTACAGTGGAATCTCTCGAGCCCATACTCTATAAAGTGAAGGGTCCGCCATCTGCATATGGGAAGCGATCCTAGAAATATCATGGAGTAATCTCATATCTTGCGAAGACCGTGGCCTCATAGTCGGCGCATCATATGGTGATAAATGAGTCGCGCTGCGAAGCATAGGAACCTGAGATCTTCTCCATAAATCTTGGCTCATATATTCGGGCGAGACCGGTGTCGATATTGGCATTGAACCGCTATCATCTGATGGCGGTGGGGCATCCATATAATCGCAGCGGACGTTGTGTTTGGTGCAGTTTCGGCTATGATAAGGGAGGCTAAATCAGCAAAAACAAGATCTATGAAGAGCCTCATCACGAGGATTTGGGAAGAAGGGCTAGTAAGTACCATTGTGGGAAGGTCTCATCACATCGAATATGCCTTCGCTTGCAGGTTTTACAGCCTTTACGCGATTTCGTGTGGCTCTTTCGAGAAGGGTTCTGGCCACCCATGTTGGCTTAAAGATGAAAAAAAATTGATTGGGAGGTTGAAGTTGCTCGAGAATGTATAGCGAGAATATAATACGGTGGATTGGTCGTAAAAGGGTAGTGAGTATAAAGGCCAATAATATATTTATCGATGTGGAGGGAGGTATAGACTAGTAGGATTAAATAAAAAGTGGAGGAAGCCTCTATTAAATAAAGTGTAGACGTAAACGAGGGATCCTTAAAGTATTTAAAGTGAATGTAAGATATCGAGTAAAAGTGAAACCTGTGGGTCCAAGCTTGGAGTTGCGATGTGCGAGAGTAGAGCAGTTATATAAAATTTTCCGTGAGCCCTCTCAAGCCTACCGAACGGCAAGTGGCGAAGCTTTGCTACTCCTTTGGTTTGATAGAAGTAGCTTCTTATTTGGTAGTCATAACCAAGCTATCCTGTCAGGACTGTTCCGGAGTACATATAGGGTAGTGCTTGAGGGGGGCCAAGGGGGTGAGAGACAGATGTCGAGGATTGTATGCATGTGGGGGACAATGCTGTTGCATCATCTGTAATGTCAAAATAAATGTACAGTACTCGAGCAATACTACGCCGCCGGCTCTCCTGCTTCTCTTTCTTTGGATAGAACATTTTGATATAGGGTGGTGTGTATAGTTGCTTTTTAGAACGTTGTCAGTTTCTTTTTCTTTGTTCGAGGAGGAAAGAACAGACAGACTTTCGACTCGGAAGCCCCAAGATCTCCACTCGGACAAGACGGACGGCGCTGCAAGTTCCACTTCAAGCATATGGCACCAAGGGCTGCAATGTGGCCAGAGGTTTGTCATGTCAGAGCAGAGCAGCTGGGTCCAAAAAAATAAAATATACTACTTCCTCACTATCACTAACTGATCTCTCAACCCCAGCACCCACAAGATTCAAGAACCGTTTTTTTGGAGAAACATTTTGGCCCTGCAGGCACTAATGCTAACCACACCAGCCAGCAATGTGTGGCCTGCTGCTGCACTTGCCTGGGCATGGGCATGGGTTGAACGCCTGCATGGTTTGTCAAGGACAGGGGGCCTGCACCAAATCATAGGGCGGTGCACCACACTGTTCCGCTCCAAAGCATGTTTTCTGGCTTTGCGGTTGTTTATAGGTTTGGAGGCCTAAAAAATCCCCAATATTTCAGGGCCATGGGAGGTCGTTAAGGGTAAAGTTCACCGTCGTTCGCAAGCCCAAAGAAATTGGAGCAGGGCGGGATGGGATGCGAACAGGGCAGGAAAAGCATGACTTTGCCGCGGAAGCTCACTCACATTAGCTCCAGGTCGCACATTTCTGACAAAACAATTACAGAGGAGAGGGATAAGGGATTCGGACCTGCCCCCGAGCGCGATTTCTAACCATTTCCATGACTCGATTGGTGCTATCTTTGTCAAGAAATAATAATAAGGTACTCAGTTTTGTCATTGACTACTATCTGCGTTCTACGATCTCACTTTCCGTCCAGTTATCGCAAATACATCCCTATTAGGAATTTTCAATGAGAGATGGCCTAATTCTAATTAGTGCTTTGCCAGTGACTTTCTGAGGCGCAATTCCGGGAAGCCGACCTGATCACCTCATGCCCCTGGGAGCGTATTTGTTAGTACCACCCGGGGTGCTACAACAGGGATCTCGTGAATCGACGGAGGTATCGACTCACTCTGCCAAGGATTCGCTGGTATTCTCACAAGATGCAACGCTGAGAAACTCGGATACCAGTACTCACAAGGAAGGTATAACTCGAGCATTGAAGCCCGATTGAGTCGAATTGTGTTTGTGAGGTAAGCGCAATGACGACGTATCCCACCTCCTGCAGGCGCACGAATACGCGTCAACCGATTCGAATCTTCCAAACCAGCAATGAACGGCTCGCAGGTGCTAGCGATTCTATTATCTCACGATCAATCAAGACCAACGCATTGGAAACTCTGTTCTACATTCGCGACAGGTCGGTGAAAGATTCATTCTAATATTAAATATACGCGCAGCACCTTGTAACTAAACTCCGCCAGTCAAATGCATGCATTGCTGTGCACTGTGCCCAGAAAGAAAAAAGAACGAGATATCTGAGATCTCTCGAACCACCATCGCCTCGAGCCTCTCCGAATGTTCTTGGATGTTACCCTTGCAGTCATCGGGGAGCAAAATTACAGCGCAACTCATAGACAGGGACAGGGAACCAACACCGGTGCCAGAACAAGCAAGCGTTTGAATGTCCCTGGGATAAGCTTGGCGCAATTGGCTAAGGTCTTCCCGAGAGGCTGAGGCTCTCATGATCAATAGATCCCAGAAATACATGCCAGAGATAGAAAACACCATGGAAGCTTGCTTTTCTAAAGATAACCGGCGGTTTCAAGGGAAAGGCAGTCTGAAGTTTCCGAACGGCTCGAAACGGAAAGTCGGTGCTAGTTGTGAATCTTCCAAATCTTCCAAAAATCTCGCCTAAACCCAACTCCCTGTTTACACGTCCCCAAAGATGAAAGCGCTCACCGCTCTTGTTGATGCTGGACGGGGACTAATGCCCGAAGAGGCGGTATCCCCGACTGATTTTTCATTCTCACAATTTTGTTTGTCCCCGATGGCTGGGAATGACTAAATTGGGCATCTTGATTGATTGACAGCAAAGCTTGCGCTTGAGTTTCAGAGCTCTATCGGACTTTGGTGTAACTATGCCCTGATAATCGATCAAGCGCTTGTGCCAGCCCAATGCACTTTTGACTTGAGGCTTTGATGTGCCTGTGCAACCAGTTCCGTCAGAAAGCAATGGAGATAAGGATCGGATGCAAACGCGGAGCAGCATTTGCCAGTCGCTCTAAAATTATAACTAATACGAGATTGCACAAGACAAAGTGGTCAATGCTTCTGTTGTTCTGATATGGATACAGCAACTCAACATGGTATTGCGGTTTGAAAAGCTGTGGCTGCGTAAGTCCCATGCTTTTTGCATTCCTGAGGCATCAGGCCATCCAGAGGTCTGCGCAGCAACGCATCGGCAAAAGATATCATCGCCCGCAAACTGGCAGGGTACTCCATATCAAAAGCCAGGTTTGCCGATGGATGACTAACTAATATTCCGTACATGAGCCTCAGGGCGCCTTTTCGCTATCGTTAAAATGGCAGTCGCCATCGGGGCCATGGCGTAATTGCAGTGTTACGACTGTGTCGACGCAAGTGGGATGCGGCTCGTATTCAACAACTCGTGAAGATCAAGTTCGGCAAGTGAAATCCTATTCTGCACGTATACGGTAACGACCAGTCAACTGACAATATTTAGAACCCGAGAACGTCGATGTGACTCTCTACCACCCCATGACGGCTTGGCAAGGTACTGGGAAATGAACTCGTCACCAACCAGCACGCGGCAGAACAAGCCACCAGTCGACACAACTACATGTGAATAGAACTCTTTGACATTTTTGATACGATTTTCTATCTTCATGCGGAATAAAATCCACCTCCTTCCTACGTTTAAATCAATTATTAAATATAAATATATTTATATACTCAAGCACTTGCGTCCCGCGATAAGCTGGGAAAAGTTTGTCATATCCGTCTATATCATGCAGTCTGCTAATTTTAACGTCAAGGCACCAATATCTGACAACTCAACGTGTCTGCCGGAGTTGTTGGGCGGGCCCCGGTGGGTTGGATTCTGGTTCTCCCCGAGTGATGGTTCAAACAGACCGACCTACCAGATCGGATCGCTCGATACCAAAACGCACCACGAGTTGTATCGTCACGGGTAAAAGACTACCACATAACTTTGAGACTTAGCTCACTGGGTAAGATAATGGTACCTCAGGGGAAGATGTAACCTAACATCTAGAATATGATACGCATCCGATAACGCAAACACTGAGCGACTCGGTTTTGGCAAACAGGGCAAGGTTTTTCTTCTGGGATTTAGCTTTCCGATGGTTGAGAATTCCCGACGGTGTCTCTCGCTCCAAGATCTGACTAGCCCCAGAAGGGCCAGCCTCTTGCCCTCCAACACTCCTGAGCCAACTTTTGACGGCCATACCCGGGGCGGTTTGTTTTCCCGATATTTAGCGAAACAGCCCAGGATTTGTTGTTAAACCCGAGCCGTCGAGCCTGCAAAAGTCACCCTTTTTACAGGCTTAGGAAGTGACTTGCGGAAGTGTTTGTCAAAGGATGGTATTTTCTTCGATCAGATCTTGCGTTGGGGATTAAGTCGCGAGCATATGCGTTTTGATGGGCCAACCCGCTCGAGGCTGGAACCAAAATAGTTTAAGCTCATGTTCTGCAGAGAATCTGCACACTTTATGGTTTACTATTCAAGATACGCACGTGCGCTGAGCTGCTAGCTTTCGCACCATGTCTGCAGGTGGGACCTCTCTCTCTTTAGTGACAGCTGCCAAAACCTTTTTTGATTTTTTTCAAGCCATGAATTTCACAAGCAGTTTGGTGAAGTGGGGCAGGCATATTTCTCACCTGATGTTCAGCTCGAGGGGAGGGAAAGAGAGAGAGCATCACCAATTTTTCCGGCACAACGGTTCCTGCCTAAAATTTTTCTTGCGAACGTTAATCCTCCTTTAACGCCCGGCTTTATTATTGCAGGTTAGTTGAAGATTCAAGCGAATCGGGATGTCACCCTCACCCGTTCTTGCTGTTTCTTTCTTCCTTGGTTGAGATATGTGGAAGACTAATGCAACCAAGTACCGGCTCGAGAGCTAATTGGACAGCGACCTCGTATTCGTCTGTTATTTCCCACATTATAAGTCCTGAACAAATTGGTCGCAAGTCCAAATGGGTTTCTACGAGGATAAAAGGGGTGGAAATAGCGCAAGGAGGAGAAAACCGGTTAGTTGAGCCCTTCTCTCCGGTTTTCTACCGCAAGCTTCGACGAGATATAACAACTTTTGTCTGCGGCATTCGGCGAGGCGCGTTGTGTTGTTGGTGAAGTTGAAGTTGGTGGGAGTTGGTGGTGTTCGCGTTCGGGGTGAGATTTGGCCCAGGCGAATTGGACTGACGCAAGCTCCTCTTCTGCCTCCCGTTCCTTCGTTCGTCCTCCTCTGCTTCCCAGCTTCGCAGAATTATGACCCGGGCGTCCGTTCACTACCCAAATCGCGAGCTAGAACGACTGGATAAATGCGACCAGAGACATGATATCTTGGAATGTCATGGGCTGCATGGAACTAGTCCCAAGCCATGGCGCTCGCGCTGCACCATATGATCGACGGTGCATATGTGGTTCTTGATCTCGCGCGTCTCCTCCTATCGTTTCCGTCATTTCGATGCAATAGGATAACGGTTCCCTTGATATCAAAGTCAAATATGTTGTACAGAATCGACGTTGGGCGAAAGCTTTGACCTGCCCCGAACTTTCGTTACTGGAGTCTCAGGGACTTGATTCTCATTGGCAGGCCAGGATGTTCCGTGCATCCTTCTCGAAGGATTCTTGCATCTCGCAATTTGGTCCACCAACCATCGTGGCGCGCTTTACCCACCCTTCGCTGAAGTATAATTTATCATCACGTTGAAGCCCAACCTTCTCGAACAATTTGTTCGTGTTCTATGCAGCCGCATCTTGCTTTTCGAAAATTTGGGGGACGAGCTTAGGCTAATTGAGGACGGTCTGTGCGTTCGTTGGCCAATTGGATGAGCTTGGCTTTCTCGTTGAGTTTCTAGAAGCCTTCCATGCCGCAAAAACGAGCTGCAACCTGCATGCCAGAGGGAAAAAGGTCGGAAAGCTGCTTTGGGCAATTCACCCTCTCGCGTATTGTACCGAGACGTACCGGTACAAGGGCCGCCTGTCGATTGCTGGTCGACCTCTCGCTCTCATTTGCGAAATTAAAGGTGTTCCGCTCCTCGAATCGACAAGTGCATTTTCCACGTTACATAGAGATCCACTGACTAAAGTAGAGTAATAAACATGTCTCCACCTTCATTTCACCAGGATGGGGCCTTTTATCAAGCCAACCAGGGTCACAGTCGACGCTCAAGAAAACTCTTCGTACTAGAACAACTAACCTACTATTTCGAGAAACGTGCATAGAACGTTTCCGTGAAATCATTCGATCGCGCTCAGAAGGAGGCTGGCGTTGCAAGCGGCAGAAATGGATTGCGAATTCCATCACTCACGTCATGAGAAGTTAAGACAAAATGTGGGGCTTTTGTTGGCACACGGGTGAATTCTGGTTGAGAGATCCACACTACACTATTCTTTGAAGCCGGACTCCCTGGGCTAGAATGGCCCGCTTTTGCAGCTATTCACGCACGGTCGCGCGCCTCTCTCTCTAGATTCACAATCTGAGGACTTAGAAGCTTTCAATATATTAATATCATGCCGTTTGTTACGTAGGCTTTTCGTACTAATAAGGATAGGAACCCTGTCTGTGCGGCGGGGTTGATTTCAATGTCAGCAGTCCCTCTCCTAGTTCTAAAAAATTAACCAAACCCGCGGAACTTTCAATATGCAGCCTAACTTATTGCAGGAGATTTGCAGCAGGGATTCTGCCTTGGGCGGTGGGACTATTAGAAAGAAGACTCGAACTGTTATCAAAGCAGGCCCCTTTACCTCTCACATCACTTTGCATGGATATATGTGAGTTCCCTTTGGTTCACTAAACATTTACCCCATCGTCAAACTCCGTGCTCCGCATCGCAGCCCGTGTTGCACAATACGACCCACCAAGACGAAAACAAAAATTAATCGAGGGAGCTCGAGCTACCAATAGTGTCCTATTCGCCCTCCCTGCGGCTCAACTTCGGAATACCCCAATCGCGATGTTCCTTCACCCTTCTATCATTTCCCCGACTGGGGAGAAAGCTAAATTTCTCTCAATCAAAAAAATCTTTTCACACCCGGAACTTGCCATGCCGAGGACCTGTTATTTTCCAAATTAACCCCGCGATGTTGAGGGCTTTCTGTTAGGCACCTAACGAGCATCGCGAGTTTTTTGAACCGCGTTTGACTTCTGCCGTTGAATGTGGTTTACCGACATGACACCCAGGCCGTTTTAACCGAGCTGATATGGAATGAATCCTGTAGTTTTTGATCTGGGTAAACTAAAGAATTGTTTCCTCCCTAGTGCATAATTGCACCGGTTGCACGGACGATAGAATCCCACTCGGGAAGGCCGATCAGCCATGATGCTAGTCCTTCAATATATAACGAACGTCTGGTAAATGATCTTCACTAGGATTTATTAAATTATGGATATATTGCAAAACAATTTAGAGCAGGAGAAACACATGATATTGAGAGCGTTGCTTTCTGTTTTAGCATGTGCGCGCTTCGATATAGGATTTCGTGTCGATGCCCTGATTTGCAACAGCTGCACTGCACTGGTCCTTTCCGTGACATCGGATGAATAACGGCCGGTAAATATGCTCTGCAGACCTAAAAAGCATGGCTTCCTAGTCGCACATTCCTTGGTCCGTGTACGTACCAAAAAGTCTAGTACCGATTGCTGCGAAACGCGGGATGTTTGGACAACTCAGTGATATATCGCGCGTCATTGTATCTGTACAATGCTCTTGTGCCACGCCAATCTCTCACCAAGAATTTTCAGCTACCTCGTATTTTGATAAAATGGCTTGACTTTCCGGAAGAATTATTTGCAGGCATCGGGCCAATACCAAAACCTGTGCTGCTGACGACTCTCAAGATCACCCATTTTCACGGAAGAATTCTGGCTGTGTAGCAAAAAGGCAAAGCATTTGAATGAGAGGAAGTAATTCAAACCTGGGTATTTTCAGATATGTCACAAAATTTGACGCACTGACAAAATTCAAACCGGTTCAAATGTTTACGAAGTGATCGTTGTCTAGCGATCGGTAAGTTTTGGGGTATATCATAATTAGAACTGCAAACACAAATATTAAAATGCGACGAGGTTAAAAATGTTGCAAAACTTTGGACCCTGGGCTCTCTAACACTGTCAAGACATACCGGGTTCCGGGGTCTATGCGGCAGCGGCACTCCGTTCTCCCCAAAACTAGCCGCAATGTTTGCTCTTGCCGCATTTGCGCGTGTGGGAGGAGTCCCAGATACCCGCACGAGAAGGCTATATCACCAGTGTATTACAAATTCGATGTTGAAATGGTTAGCAATCGTTTGTGATTGTGTTTTTCTTACTTTTCGGGCCATGATTGTCCAAAATAAAACCTGGAAACTGAATAGGAGGCCCGATCTAACCCAAAGCCTCACCCTATTATTGGAACGATTCTCGTATTCTGGGCCCTGGTTAATCCGGCTCAGTATTAGCTAAGCCACTTCAAACCACTTACAACGAAACAACACAAAAACTTTTTCCCAGCCAAGGGAAAATATAGGTCTGATTAAAAATCTGACTGTTTTTATGCCGGTTTGAGTGTTATATTTGGGTTTTGAGAAACGAAAGATGATAATATGTTACTGGCGCGGGAGCCGCAGATCGAGATGCAAGATTTAGGCTGGATGATACTATAGTTTGAAAGTTCCGGCATATGAGCACCTTGATTGGTATACCCCATTATAGCCAATCTCCCCCCAACTCGTATACCCGCCACACACTCGCCTTGTGCGCCCAGAACTCTGTTTCCCTCTCTCGGGTGCATGTAAGCTCGTTAGATACCTTCTGGTACCAGGACTTTGACACCCAGGACGGTCACCTGGCTTTGTTCTCCGCATTAATGAGCCCGATCTTGTAATCGCGCTCTGGATTTAACATCATTACCTATATTTACCATGCTAAGTCGCTTAGGTTTCCGAGATTAGAGCACCCAAGCCCAGAAAAATACTTGTAACTTATGGTTTTAGATTGTTTCCTAAATTTACATTGATATTTATTACACTCTGCTGACAATAAACTCTGCGTATTCTAAAGTTCTAGGCAGAGATGCAAGTGAGTCGTATACACGGCACGGCCGGGTGGAAGGGAAACTGTAAAGTACAATACAATCTTGTATTTTTGGTACGCTTTACCTAGTCGGAGGCGTTTGGTATTTCAGAAAATCCCCGGTATCCTTCAAAACTTCCCGGGAGTAAGCTACTCACGGGCCTGTGATCTGACAACCCAGCACCGGTTTCGAGCTTTTGCCCCACTCGAGTGACATTTTGAGAGCTTAGTTTTCGTCTTGAAGATAGAATCACGGGAAAGAACCGACAAGCATCCGGTCTCAGCAAACAATTGGCTGGTAGATCTCTCATGTGGGTCCCGTACTTCTCATACCATCATCGAATGCACCCTCGAAGCTAAGGCCCTCCCCCTCTCGTCTAAGAATTCCCTTCTTGATAACCCTCGACCTAATGTCCTTAAGACATATCTTCTCTGACTTTCTATACGTTACAATTTCAAATCTCCTAATATCACTCAGGTCGACACTTGAGCAGTCCAGGGATCGGACCGCTTTCCCCAACCTTGTACGTCCTGCATGTGCCAACTGTCATTTGCCTCCCAGGTAGGAAATAGATAGATCTTGACTCTCTCCCTTCTCTTTTTCCCGCACTTCCGCACCAGGACGGGAGACCAGACACTGCACTTCCCTCGACAGGAGCATGCATAGGCTTAATCTAGCGAGCTGCAAAGCTGCAGCTAGGCAGTCTGAAAGACCCACACACACTTGAAGATATCGCCAAAGAGTTATCCACAATTTTAGTATTCGGATTGATTATATCTTGCTATAAATGGCAAGTGCGGAGGTGCTGATAATCACGGCCAAGGCATCAAGATCGTGACAGATTGTATCAAATTGTTTGTCTTAGAATATATATACTCAGAAACTGGTTTAGTGGTTATAGCATTTGCTATATATCGTATTCATATACAAATAGTGTCATCTTCAAAGTTATCCATCTATCTTTCGGGCACCCCCCGTGCTTGAGAGCTTCCTAAGTGGCGTGAAATGTGTGGCTCCGGAAACCAACAGTATTGAGCTAGGGGTGCCATGCCCTGCACACCGACTAAAGGGAGAGAGAAAGAGTCCGACTGCTATTGCACAATCGACATGGACCCAATCAGTGAAACCCAGTCCTAGTGGAGACAGGACCCACCTAGAACCTTTGACGAGAGATTTTTTTTCGTGGTTGCAGATCACAAGCGGCTCAATCGGAGCGAGAATGTGTGAGCTAGCCCTACATGCATGTGCCCAAAGCGTTCCACCCCCCAGTGTTCGTTCCGTATACAGAAGTTGCAGAATACTGTTCTTGTTTCCAAGTTTTCTCATCTTGATGACTACCCCTCCGGGGCCTCCACAGACGTGGATTAACCCTCAATCCAAAGACGGCCTCGGTAAACTCGCAGTAAGTGGATCCGTAGAGTTTATTCACAAAATAGCCTATAGACATTTGTCCGCCTTGAAGAAAGTCGCACTCGTGATCTTACGTGGGCACTCCACATTCCAGCTCCGGCTTTTTCCATGTTCGCATATCCCGCTCACCCTTTCCCCAGCTTTTCGCCACGAGTCGTGAAGTGCAGATACATGCTTGCTTTTAAGTCCAATTAGATTAAGTTAGACCATATTTCCCTGTTACGAGCTGTGGTTTCTAGGCTATTTCCTTGATATCCCTTCCTGAGGATTCAAGGGAATCCTTTGGATTGGAAAGCCCCTTGCAATTTATGCATATATTCCTTTGGTCCAGGTATCTATATCACGGTTACGTACTATAGGCCCCAGACCTCCCACGGTCCCGAGCGTCGAGTTCCTGTTTTTCGCACACCTGAACTAGAAGGCATTTACGGACAATCCATATGGAGTTGTCAGGATTGACCTGGCTGCGGAAATTAGACGGAAGACGTAATTGAGGGATGTCTTAGACATTGATTACATATCCGTTGATAGTATTGACGAGTATCTAGGTATTCTGGGTATCAGAAGAGTTTTTTGACCGGGTGTAGATATAGTATCGCTACAAATTTCCTGTCGTGTTGATATTAACATTTAAGTAATTTTTTCGAAAGAATTTACGCAAACGTAATGAATATACTTGCTAACCATAGCTGGCTATGGGTCATAAATTGTTGCTGCTTCAGATCTGGAGGAGCGCTGGCTATATGGCTTTAATGGGAAAATTCGCATACTGCGATTCTCGGCCTGGGTACTTTGATGATTGAACTTGGTAGTGCTTTCTGAATTCTGAATTCCTTAATCAATAGAATGTTTTGTACACTACTCTTATATACTATAATCTACGGAAATTGGCTTCTGATTTAGTATGCAGACTGAGGAAGCAAGCTTCCAGCACGGGTATCTCAATCTCATAGCACTCTCATAGCATCTCAATGTAGACAAACTTGAGAACCAATCAGGTCTCACCGGAGACCACCGTACCTAATATATATCGAAACCGCACCAGCCACCGACCTACCCACCAAATTCAGTCAGAGCCCATCAGTAAGCCGACCTCTCATCTACCGTACCTGTGGCGTCTCGGCCGGTAGATCCAACGTCGCCCAGTGCTACCTTCTCCACAAAGCATAAGGTCACGCCTTTTCAAGCCCTTTTTCAACGTCAGATTATAGTTCATGTTACACAGCTATCCAGCTGATCACGCCCTCCTACTTCGTTAAGCTTTGTCCTCGAGCTCGCTTCCCTTTGCTTGATGTCCCTCGTATCGACGCCCGCTGCTCGCCGGCACGAGCTCGTGTAGGTACGCTTTTGCGGCTACGTGCTTACAATCATGCACGTATATGCACATATATCTCCACCTCGCGTACACGTACTTGACGGTTTCCTCGCTTTTTTACGAGGTGAACTCCCCCCGTGGGGAAATACGAAAATACGAAACAATGCAGGAACTACATCCAGAGAGGTTCATCATATGAGCGAACGAGCGAACGAAACGGCTTCTTGAATACCAAGGAGATCGGCAACAGTGTTGGCTCTCTTCTTGAAGCCTGGCGGATTCTCACTGGTTGGTTTTACGGTATTAACGTTAGAGGCCCGTATAGGATATAAACACTATTATTACTCCACCCATGCCGTCTTTATGCATTTCTATGGTAACAGCGCAGATACAGAACCAAGAACAAACGCGCGTCCCGCTAGAAGAGCTGGCTATAAAAAAAACAATGTTAAACAAGAGAAACAATGCTATAAAAGGGTGCACAGGTGATGCTTTAGATGTACAAAAAGAGAATCATACACAAGTTTAAAAAGACGCCATATCCAAATGCCCATGACCCCACGTGCGTGCGTGTAAAATCCAATATCCCAAAACTCCAACCAAAAAAATAGCTCGAACATGGGTAACAAAGAAAATGGTAAAAGAAAAAAGCAACAAATATAATTATAAGGATAGAAACGGCCTATGCTTTGAGTTATAAATATTATAGCATCCGGATTCGTTGAGGACGCCGAGTATCAAAACACTTCGATGGCGTGGATGGTGACATCTTTTAATACCTCTGCTTCCCAACAATCCTAAAAGTCTCCATGGTCTCGTTCTCTCCTTTGAACTATTCATCACAAATATATGTTAGCCATCGTCCCCCGTTAAACCACTTCCATACGTCCTGGCAATCAATAGGACTTACCTGCAGCATGAAAATACTACTCCTTCCGGTCGACCCCGCTCTGACAAGCGTAGGAACAAATCCGTCATCCTCGAAAGGAACATGCACCGCGATACCCGTTCTCGCTACCCTCTCGAAGCAACTCTCTCCGAGCACCACATCAAGCAGCGTATTCTGCCCCTTCCGATCTCGAATCACAATCCTCTTCTCGTTCGAATTCAACCCGCCACCACCTCTTGCAGCATGGCCTGGCGGCGGCGTAATAATATTCAACCGTCCGGCGCCTAGATCCGCCCACTTGGTAGCGCTCTCTCGCTTCCAAAGTTTAACCTTAAGGTTTGACACATAACCTGTACCCTGATATGGCGCTTCACCACCGATACCGGTAATAGGAATACCACCCAGCGGGTTAATTATACCCCTCGGTCCCGCTAATCCGCTTGATGTACTCGAGGAACTCATCCAACTGCCACTAGAAGACTTGGTACCCCCGAATATCGAACTCCTCAAGCTTCCCTTGAACGCGGAAAACGCACTGCCCAGGGATCCCAAACTACTGCTCTCACTCATGATGATACTGGCCGCTTCGCCGGGCATACCGTGTCCCGTGGAGGAAGCCGAGGCGTTCGAGGGATCCATATTCGTAGCTCGGTAACCCCTAACACTTCCGCTACGTCCGATAGACCCCTTCCTACTCGGTTTACCCGCGCTTCCGAAGCCGTTGCATGCGTTGATTCTCGCGGTGTTGATCGCGTTGTAAAGTGCCTCGCACTCCTGCGGACTCCGGCTCCTAAACATCACCGTGCCGCCTTGGAATTTAGCTCGCGGTTCGGCGCGGATGGACAAGTCTACGGCTGTACCCCGTCTTATCGGTGTAACGGGCGTGACTTCAAAGCTTAGGATCATCTTGCCCTGCATGCCGTCCGAGTCGATCTTGTAGACTTCGATAAAGTTCTCGAGCAGCGCGACTCGATTCTCGTCTTCAGTGATCTTCTCCCATGCACCCTTTGGACTCCAGGTGAACACGGATGCGTTGGCAGTGTATCCTTGGATTGAGTTCTTCGCTGAATGTCTTGGTGAGCCGGCACGGTCTCGTCGAGTTTCTTCGTATTGTGTTGTCGGTCCATCCTTTCGGTTCGAAGAGTGTAAGTTTCGTCCGGCGATCATGTTGTCGAACATAGGGCCGGGAAGATCTCCATCTTCATCTTCGAGCTTGGGTGGGGCTTCAGAGAGTTCATCATCCGATCTTTCATCTTCAACCTCTTCTTCAGCCTCCGACCCTGACGAACTCTCTGTCTCTGACTCCGTCAAGCTGTTTTCGCTATTCGATTCTGTCGCGCTAGAAGGTGCGTATTCGTGCTTGAGTGGAGATGATATTCTTCTTCTCAGATTACCCCTCGGGCCTGGCGCGGAAACCGGCTGCGTCGCTGACCTTTGATTTCTGACTGTGCTTCCGGAGGATGCTGAACTACCGCTTCTCAGAGAATCCTGAGAAGATGAAGTATGCAATGGCAATGGAGGTGGTGCATCATCTTCATCTCCAGAGGTACCCGACATGCTAGACTGTCGAGAATGACTTGAAGCGGAGCTCTTAGCTGGATCACCAGTTCTCGTCGCGGATGACCTAGTAGATCCCGACAAAGTAGAGCTAGTCTCCGTTGAGCTCTCGGACTCGCTTCTGTTGCGTCTTCTGATGTCGTCGGTCAACTCATACCTTCCGCCCTGCTTGCCATACTTCATATCCTCTTCGGTCCAAGACAAGATGCTTGTCTCATCAGCGGATAAGTCGTCATCATCCTCCTCTTGACGACTGGGTGATGGTGGCGGCGAATTTGTAATCTTGAACGACAAGCTCGCGGCCTTGGGCGGACTCTTAGGTGGACTTCTTTCTGGACTCTTCGGCGGCGATTGGCTGCGTAATCTAAACGGCGAACGTTTCGTGGCCTTTGGTGTCGTTTCCTCTTCAACCGTCGCTGGTTTTGGCGAACCCGGTGCTGCCTTCTTAAGTTTCGCCTCCTCGTCCTTCTTCCTCTGCTCGATCCTTGTCCTGCGTCGCTGTAATCTTGCGGGTCCGTATGAGGCACTACTCATCGGACTGATTGTTGACGGTGGCGGTGATGCGATCCTCTTCTTAGACACATAATGCGGCATCATCTGTACGATATGTGGGAGCTCTCCGTACACGGGAACCGCCAAAGGTCCTCCATCGTAACAATCGCTAAGGCCCGGAATGATAACCACCGCAACTGTCGGCTTCCCAGGTTTCGCAGAATTCGCCTCCGGCATCAACGCAGTATTCGATTCGGGGATCCTATCCAGCTCGCTGACAACACTCATCCGCGGCGTCGGCGGCTCCGAATACTCCTCATCGATGCCCAAATCCTGCAATTGTGACTCAATCTCCGCTGAAATCGACCTGACCTGGTCATCCTTGGCCACGACAGGGGTAAACCCGAGATCCATATTCTCAAGCTGCATCCGACTCGCCTTCGAGACTTCATCCGCAGCCGCACCTAGCAAATGCAACCACTCCATCTTTATCATCGGATCCGCGGTCAGCACCATCTTCTCCTTCCAGCGCCCACCATCGCTCAACCTGGCATCAACCTCCAGAATCATCTGCGACTCCTCCGCCCCCTGCTTCGCACTAATCCACTTGACAGGCAAGGGCTGAAACGCCAGCCATTTCCGCCCTTCATCCTCCTTCGCGAGCTCGCAGATCATCAACTCCGCGTTCTCGCTCTTATTCCTCCCTTTCCCTTCATCGCGCAGGTACAACTCGACGTTCTTCGTCAGCACCTTCCCGAGCGAATGCTCCAGCTTCATCTCGAAAATATCCCGCGCACGCACCCGTCGGTTCGGCTCGATCATTACGCCGTAGCAGATTTCCAGGGTCTGCAGATCCCTCACTCGCGAGGCGTCGATACACGCCGCCGCTTCATCCTCCAACCTCGCGCGCTCTTCGGCGACTTTATGCCGTGCGGTGCCCACCAGCGTCTGGAAGGAAATAAACGCTTCTTCAGCAAGCGGGCTCGGGGAGAGATAGTTGATCCTCTGCAGGTCGAACAGGTGCATCGGCAGCACGCACGTCATGGTCAGTAGCTGTGTCTTCTTTTCCCAACACTTGGTCTTGTACACATCCAGATAGTAGAGCATCAGGTAGAACGCGGTCGAGGATAAGCAGAGAACTGCCTCCACGCCGCCGAACCAGGGGATAGGGAGGAACGAAAGAGAGTGTGGAAAGGGGAAGGGATTGTCTCGTTCAGAGGATGCCGACGCAGCAGGACGGCGAGATAACGGAAATGATGAACGAGGGGGGGAAGGGGTAACAACTGCAAGGGCTGAAGATGGTAGGTAGTCCATTGGGAGAATTTTGCACAATTGCGCAAGGTCCCGGAGTAGAGCACAAACGAGGGCAAGAGAGGGTAGAGGAGAGGCCTTTAGTTTTAGTTGTCGCCAGAACGAGGGCATTTTTTGCAGTGCTACCCCACGTCCTGGACGTCATATAAATGCCATGCCAGCCCCCTTATTCTTAGCCGCCGCAGTAGAATATATATTTTTTTATTCCCCGAATATTTCTCCGAATAATATAAGTATTCAGTCAGAGGGAGAAAAAAATTATCCAGCGTGAATAGTCCAAGAAATTGTGCGAATATAAAAATAAAGCCCGGACCAGTCCCTGTCCCTGCCCAGATTCTGAGACAGAGCTCTCGGTTATGCCCCAAAAGTGCGGTTGGTTATCCAGCCCCAGAATTGTTTTAAAACAAAAAGGACGAAACGAGAAATTCCCCAAAAAAATTGCGCTGCTGCGCTAGTAGCTCTTCGCAAGTAGCGCAGCCGTAGACGGTATATAAATAATCCAAGAAAAGTAGGCACATACCTTAAAAAGCTTTGTGAGCACCCGAGTTCTCACTAGCGGCCTCTTGAGCAAATAGCCGACATCGATCGTCTTGCCGTTCTTTCCTGTTCCCGATAAAGAACCACCTGCGCCGTTTAAAATACCTGCCGATCCAGCTCCCTTTTTCTTCTCAATCGCTTCCAAAACGTCCGTGTTGATCACCACTTCGTCCCAATCCATCTTCCAAAATGTAATATAGTCCTCGTACACGTATTTCGCCAATTGCGCCCATTTCAGGATCTCCCCAGGGTCCGGCGCGGTAGATAACCCGTCGGCTTGCTGCTGTCCGCTTTTCGTAACCGCCCCGATCGCATCGGCGAGCTTTTCGTGAACGCCGTTGAGTCGCTTCAATGCGATATTAACGTCCACGATGGACTTCAACGGGTTATTCTCCAGTAACTTCTCGGGGCTCGCTCGTTTACCCGCCGCCGCTTCTTTATCCGTCTTTGCGAGCTTAGCTTCCAGCAGCACCGGAACGATACGGTGTTCCAGCAGTTGTAGGTCCTCGGTGTAAGATAGCTCTTCTGTCGCGAGTTCGATGAGTAGGTCGTTAAGGGTCAATGTACTGACGACCACCTTATTCTTCACCGATCGAATCGATCTGGTCCGGCCGGATTTCGCACTCCGCACGCTGCGTACGCTACGAATACTCTTCGCCCGGGCGGACGAAGGACGACGCTCGGATAGTATAGAGATGAGGTCGGCAGTACTCTTGTAACGTCTGATTCCCGGCCCCTTGAGAGGTTCGTGGACTGAGACGAAATACTCGTCACCTGGATCCTCGTCTCTGGCGAGATTAGTATGAGCAGCCGGCGAGGTAAGAGACCGGGTGAGACCGGAGGACATATTCTGGCCGGGAAGATTGAGAATGTCATCATCAGGGAGGTTGCGGTGGATCTGAGAGGACGAAGCGACTGAGTGGTCTGAGTAGTCGGTGTGGTGCGAGGAGCGGGACGCGATTGATAGTTGTCTTGCAGGAGGTGATACAGGGTCTGCAGGTGGCAGTGACGCAGCCGATGGCTGCCTCGTAACGGGAGGGGATATCGGCTCGGCTGCAGTGCGCGGAGCGAAGGAGAACACTCTATGTCCCCCAGGGGGGGATGCTGGTTCAGATCCCTCCACGGAGAGCTGGGAGGCGGATTCTTCTGGAATAGTGGCTTGGAAGGGCTTTCTCCGACGTTTCGCCGATTGGGAGCCGAATAGATTGATTCGCCGCTTGGGTATCGAGAAGATTGATGTTTTGTTTGGTGTTTCAGGCGAGGAGGGTGGGGATGTCGCTTTTTCCTGCGGTGGTGATTGGGGCAGCTCAGGGAAGGGTTCCGGGGCTCTGATAGGTTCTCTGATTCGGACCTGCTCGATGATTGGCGCGGGAACAGGCTCGGGATCGGGAACGAATTTGACGGGTTTCTTGAAGTCTGCATTTCGGAACGTGATATCGTTGTGAGCAGGCAAGGGTGGGGGAGCAAGAGGAGGACTCTTCGCGGCAAAACTCTTCTTTTCTCGTAGAGGGCCTCTGTCAAGGTCTGGTGTAGTCTCGCGGGTTCTCGTGTCCGACTCCCCAGCGTCACCCGAAGAAGTATCAGTCATGACACTCGAAGAAGCATTAGACTTGTCTTGCAAATCCTTTTGCTTCAAATCGTCTTCAAAGATGATCTCGCCAAACATCTCGCCCATGACTTCAAGAACAGTAGCCTTGATGGCGGATTGCATTTCCTCCTTTGACCGTAGAGCATCTGGCCCGACCCGCTTGGACACCTCTTCGACCATGAAGCTCTCCCTCTCCTTCTTCTTCTTCTTAGCCCGAGTCGTACTTCGTTGAGTCGCGCGCTCAATTTCAGACATGATCTCTTGGTGTCTCTCCTCCTCGCGCTCTGCTCGTCGTAGTTCATCTAAACGTAGCCTTTCACGTTCGGCTTCTAACCTCTCGAACTCTCGCTCTCGTTCTTGCCGGATTTCTTCGATGACTTTGAGCTTCTCCTCTTCCCGGATACGTTCGATCTGTCGAGCTCGCTCCTGTTCGCGTATGAGTTCCCTCTGCCGCCTCCTCTCTTCCCTGTCTCGTTCCCGCTTCTTCTGCTCCTCCCTCTCGCGGTGCATCTTGATATCGAGTTCTCGGATCTTGCGTCGTTCATCTTCCCGCATTTGCTCTTCCTCGAGAACCCTGTAGCGTTCCTCTTCTTTTATGCGTTCGATCTCCTTCTGGCGTTCTTCTTCTCGTATCCGCTCCATCTCCTGATACCGCTGCCGCTCTTCCTCGCGTATCCTGACCTTCTCCCTCTCCATGAATTCCTCCCGTTCCGTCTGACGCTGTCTGTGTCGTTCGGCCTTCTCGGCTTTTGTAAATTTCCTCCTCAGAGGAACGACTCGGATGCCATCGTCGTCCAAGAGGCTGCTCGACGGTGTGCCCTCGATAATAGGCTCCGATTTCACACTCGCCGGCGTCCCTTCCAGACTTTTAAGGCTCTGCTTAGAATTCAGACTCGGCAGCGCCCCGTCCAAACTCTTCATGCTGATCTTCGTCGTCAATCCAGCGACGGCAGGAGACCCAGAATGCGAAGGTAACGGCGGCGGCGCATCATCAACAGCAGCCATAGGAATAACCGCCAAATCCTCTCTGCTCTCCAACTCGGCCCCGGGAATCTCCACAGTCGTCGCGACCTCCGTGCCAACCTCATCCTGATCGTCATAAGGCGGCGGCGGCGGCAGCTGTTGCTGCTGCTGCGCTCTTCCCCTCCCACCTCTCATACTCCTCCTCTCGCCGTCCGTTTCCCGTCCGCTTTCGTGACCGGACATGGCGATCAACTTCTTCTTCCTCTTCTCCTTCCGGGCCCGCATGGCCTCGACATCGATCCCATCCCTGGGCACCCTCTTCTTCTTCGTCTTCTTCCTGGCGAGAACCTCAGCTTTATCTTTATCTTCCGGCGCACTGTTCCACGCGGATTTATCCTCCGCGCCGCTCATGGCATCCTCCCAATCGCCGATGTCACGGTTACTCACGACGGAGCCGGGTCTGCTGCCTCGCCTGGAGGCCGGGTTGGATCCGTACCCGCTCAACGCCGGCGGAGCGGGTAAAGCGAGGGGCTCCATGCCCCACCGCGCGCTGCTGGTTTCCAGCTCGTCGAAGTTCTGGTTGGAGATGTAGTCCGCCAGCATGGTCCTTCTCTTCTCCGGGCTGCGTGAGCCGGTGTGCGATGGGGATTCTTGAGCCACTGCGGCCGTACCGGACGATGCATTGACTGGTGGCGGCGGGGTGTATGCGGCCGCACCGGCCTCGATAACGCCGCCACCAGAGGCTTGCCATTTCCTCACTCGCTCGCGCACGTTGACGGTATCGTATGGGGAGTGCTGGGGGCCGAGATCTAAGGGTGGCTTGATGCCGCCGCGGCCGGCGCTGGTTTTGCGGACTGAGGTGCGGCGAGGGGGCGGGGAGCGGCGGCCACGAGGCGGGGAACCGTTACGGCGGAGGAGGGAGCCGGTGGTGCCCATGAAGCGTTTGGAGATGGAGAGGACGCGGCGGCTGCCGGTCTGGGGTTTTGTGTAGCGGATGTTGGAGGCATAGTGGTTGCCGTGGGTGGGCGTGGTGGCAGTCGGGGTGGATCTAGCGGGGGAGCCGGGCGGGGAGGAGAGGACCGAGTCGTCCTGCGGGGTCGGGCGGTCGAGAGAGGCGAATATGTCGTTCGGATCGCGCAGCTTGCGTTTGGGAGCTGCGGAGGCCATGGCAGGCGGCAGTTAGATAGATAGATAGTCGAAATAGATATCGATGTATTGTTGTCTCTGCGGGGGGGAGGCAGAGGGGAGCCGACAGTTGCAAGGCTCCCTTGTGAGTGTGCGTTATCGGATTACGATGTGATTGAATGGGTAAAAAAAGGGAACGAGGGCGGGGAATGCTGATAGCGGTGCTATATCATCGTTATGAGGGTTCCTCAGGCGCAGAAGGGCCTCCGTGCTGGCTTGTTATTATCTACACGCTGGTGTTTACTTTTCCCCATGCGAGGGCGGCCAGTTAGTGATATCACTCCCACCTCTCGTGCGATAAGAGCAAGCCAGGGGCACAAACCGGAGCTGCGAAAGAGGTCCTTCAGAAGAGTGCGCACAGGCGACAACGGTAGCGATAGTAGATAGAGGTAAGTTGCAGTTGCTATCGACGGCGACAGGTGAAAATACAGCTGAAGTTGATGATAGCACACTCAGAGCAGTTGGGAGGGGGTTGCTGTGTGCATCCGAGCCTGTCTCTTGTGGTGGGGCGGGTTCTCGCTTGTCCCAAAACATCAACTTCGTAAACAACCCCGGCCGCATTAAACGACATCATATCGAACAGGCACACGATGCCAATCTCGCCACTCGTCGCCCAGATCCGACAGCTTCTTGCCATTGCCCATCAATTCATCAATTCGTTCATTTACTACTTCTATCACATCTAAGAAGTTTTCATCGTGCTAAACGGGCAGCAAGACGTGGTAAATTGCGCGCTGATGAACGACGGCGTTTGATGTTCTGCTCGCTGCTGGTTGCCGAGGCAACACCATACAATCCCGCAGCTTCTGCCAACCACAGCTCTTTCTTCCTTTCAATACATATGCCAAAATATATCCCAGATAGTATTCCAAATATCGACAATTGCACCGATTAATGTATCAGGATAGTAGTTAGCAGTAGACAGATCAGGCCTTCGGGTCCTCCTCCTGTGTCTTCTCAAAGATCTTTGCAATCATCTCGTTGCCCAACCTCGTCGCCTCCGCCACCCTCGGCGCAAAATACGTCTGCACCTTCTCAAACCTCTTCCTGTAGCCCTCAAAATCCCCAAACCCAACCGCATCGCTCCATCCCTATCATTCAGTAAACATTCATTAGTAAGAACGACTCCCTAAAGGTAAAATTCGTAGATGAGATATATACCCTCGCAGCAAAAGTAAACTCCAAATCGTCCATCCTGAACGTATCATCCTCCATCGCCGTCTCAATACACTCCTCCAACAACCGTCTATCCCTAAACACATACTCCACAACCCCCAACCACAGCCTGAACAGCGGCGTCTCACAGATCATATGCTCATACGGCACGATCCCCAACTTGCACCAACAATCCACCATCGCCAGCAAACTCAAATGACTATTCGGCCGCCTCTCGCTCTTCGGAATCCTCGCCACGCTAAGCGAATACTGATCCAAGATATCGTCCCGCAACAACAACGGCATCTCCCTCTGATGCTTCCCGAACACCGCCTCGCCAGCTTTAAACACCCGCTCTTGAAATTCCGCCTTTCGATGCGATATCATCAGCTTGAACAGCTCCGTCACGCTGTCCGCGTACGCCCGGATCTGGTCTCTCGCCGCCGGATTCAGGATCGCTAATCCAGCGTACACGTGCCATTTGTTACTGTATATCCGCATCATGATGTTAATCTTGACGTTCTCCACCCCGCCGGTATTATACCGCTCCACCTCCCAGGGAAACTGCGCGTTCGCATGCCACGCGGTACCCATACTCAGAAACGCAGCGTGCGTCACCGCCTGCGTGTCTGCTGTGATGCGGTCGTGCTCCATAGCGGAGAGATATACCGTTTTCGACCCGAAGCACGATAAGATTCTTGTTATCAGTGCCGTGCTCGCATCGGATGCGCGGTGCGAGATGATGACGAGCGGTTGTCCGCGGGAGTCGACTTTAGGACCGTGAAGGGAGTGGCAGCTGATGATTTCCACGTCTTTCGGGAGATGTTTTTCGAAGGCGGCGATTTCGGGTGCTTTGCAGCTCGTCTGGCCGCCGACTATTGCGCCCATTTTTGTGGCTGTTTCATTACATCCCCGAAATTAGTATCCCGTTATATATATTCTGTGAAGCCCGTGAGATAGATAAGAGGAGTGAAACGTACACGGCCCGTAAAGCTTCACGACGGCGTCTATATTCTCCGCCTCGACGCTGTAAATGATATAATCGCTACATCGGGAGACCAGATGTCCGTTCTCAAGAATGGTAATAGAGCTGCCTGTATAGAAGATTCTCGCATCGTCGTCGCCAGGGGAGGCCGCCCGGATTGTCAGAGAATGTTGTTTAGCCTGGCTCGTCCATCATCTACGGTCTTAGCACGAACGACATTGGCGGGCGGTGGATGTGGTAAAGCAGACCTTGGAATTCCGTCTTTAACGCTTCGAATTTATCTGGTCTATCGCAGGCGGTGACTCTGGTGAACGTTCAGGGTAATTAGTAACACGCCTTTTGTACCTTCCCAGACCTGCGCACACCCCTTGCATGAGGCCTGCAGGACTTTGGTTGGGGTTTGGTGTAACGTACCTCCATCCCGCCTCCGAGATCTTGCGGGCATAGAGGCGGCCCATGTCGCCCATGCCGATGATGCCGACGGTGGCATCTTGGCTCGCTGGTGCGATTGGCAGGTCTGTCGCCATCGTTCTGGGTGTCTTGTGGTCGAATGGGAGCTATTGTTCTTTGCTTTGATGGGGAGCTGAAGAGCATCACCACCCCACAGATTAGGTTTTCTAGTTGGCGCTCGCTTAGCTTTAAGTCGTCTCCGGAACTCTCAACGCCAGTTCCGGCGAGAGCTGCGTTGTATCTGCAACATTTCCACATTGTTGCTGTGTGCCCAGTCTTATCCTAGACAAAGACTGGTGTATGCCATTCTAGGCACTGGACTGCGTGTATGCAGTAGCCTTTGGTGTAGCAGCTCTAAATTGAGTGTATCGATCAAGTCGATCCACAAAAGATCGGGCTTATAAATTTACCATCTTTATTATAAAAAGAAAACGCTACAACATGATCGAAAGAACCTGAAGCTTGTCGAATGTAGAATTTGCTGGAAACCCTCCACGATTAATATGCCAGTATTTGACACTTGGGATATTCAATATAGCAATTCGCACTAGCTAGACATCCTGGCAATAACTCAATTCTACTATTTGCTACACTACCCACATGGCGTCTGTGGAATCGCTATACTTAGCATCTGCACACCGATCTACACGACAACTAAAAGATCGATCAGAAGCGTACAGAACTCATGTCAAGGTGACATCAATATCTATATATATACGTATACTAGATTCTTACAATGTTCTATCATGTCCTCTGTGGTCGCTTCACAATCCCCGGACCCTACCCTCAGCAGTGCCTCTTGTCAAAACCCCCCTCCACCCGCGAGACCACCTCCACCGGCATTCTCACATTTCATATCATCAATTAGTATATCATTTAGCAGATCAGAAACCCACAGATATAATTCATAATGCGACCCTGCTCTATATTCATCCTCCCCTTTCTCCTCCATACGGCGATCTGCACCTCTCTCACAACCGCCCAAGACGTCACCGACTCCCTCCAACGTTGGAACACCCTCCTCCAATCCATCTCCGAAAAAGCCGCCCACTTCAACCCGAAAAACGTCGACCACAAAACCACCTTCATCTGCGAACGACTAACCACAATCACCGAACAAACCTCCTTCCTCGCCAAAATCTCCCTGCCAGACTACACGCGCACCGGTACCGGCCTGTTCGACCGCCAACAACTCACCGACATCCTCAACGAGTACTCGAACCTCAGCCGCACGGAGCGAGCGCTATTCAAGCAGCTGACCAAGATCGGAAAGGACGGGAATTTCCGTCGCGCGGAATACGCGAAGACTGGCATGCGACGGACGATTTTGAAGTATCGCGAGGCGCGGTATGATTTACTCACTGCATTTCAGGCGTTGAGTCCGAAATGGAGGAGTGGGACAGGAGAGGATTATGGTGACGATATTGACGGTGGTGACGGCGGTGGTGACGATATAGAGGAGGAGGATTTGAAGTATGTGCAGAGCTTGAGTGGGAGTACGGAGGCGTTTTTGGAGGATTGCGATCTTCTTGTTGAGGCTCTTGCGGATGAAAAGAGATGATTATTTTAATAACAAGAATAATAATAATCTTAGTCTAAAATGCATATTTATGTTCCATATTAAATTATTGCCCTAGTCGGTCCCCTTTAAATCTGGATTTATGGTTGACATTTGGGTGTTGGATATATGGTGTTGTTCATGAACTGACCCACTGCGACGAAAGAAGCTGACGGCGACGGACATTTCTATTTTATAGTCCGCCTGTATTATAGAATCAGATGAAGCCCCTCACAAATATTTCTTAATCGTACATGTAACTCGAAGGTACGATAAAATCCCATAGACCTAAAATAATCATCAATTCAATCATTCCTCCCAATAAAATTGATAGCTAGCCATAGCAATGGAGCAAGCCCGCGAGAACCCGGCCCATCCGCCCGCCCAATCGACCCTCCACGAGGTGCGGACCGCTGAAAACAGCGCGGCGTATTTACTCCCCAAACTTACATCCCTGAGGGAATCCAACCCGCACCTAAAACTCCTCGACGTCGGCTGCGGCTCCGGCACGATCTCGGTAAGCTTCGCCAAGCTGATACCCGACGGCCAAGTCACCGGCGTGGACCTCAACCCCACCATCCTGCCGCGGGCGCGCGCCGTCGCCGACATGGCGGGCGTCGGCAATGTCGAATTCCAGAACGCGAGTATTTTCAAATTACCCTTCGCCGATGAAACTTTCGACGTCACGTTTTGTCATCAGGTGCTGGTGCATATTGGTGAGCCGTGGGATGCGCTGCGTGAGATGCTTAGGGTTACGAAGCGCGGCGGGGTTGTCGCGGCGCGGGAGGGCGATTATGAGTCTGAATGCGTGTGGCCGGAACTTGCGGGACTCGATAAATTTCATAGACTCATGGCGGGGCTGATGAGTGCTGGTGGTGGCACGCCGGCGGCAGGACGACAGCTCATTTCTTGGGCGCTCAAGGCCGGTGTTGAGAGGAGCCAGGTTGCATTGAGTTATAGTACCGGATCGTATAGTACGCCCGGCGAGAGAAAGATTTTATGTAAGTGCCATTGTTAAATTTTGTTACAATGAAGGCCGTGTGATATTGATGGTTGTTGGATCCTGTAGCACAAGGTCTATGTCAACAGCTCAGAGGGGGCGGCTTGCGTGAGAAAGCTCGAAAATTCGACACAGGGAACGAGGAAGAATTTGAAGAAATGGCCAAGGCTTGGGAAGAGTGGGCAGAGACAGAGGATGCAACATTGGCTTCGATACACGGAGAGATTCTGATCCAAAAGTAATTTATTTGAGGTGGCAGTGTACCATGCACAAGAAACCACTGATAGATAAAGGCACAAAGGTTCCGTAGCATAAGTTCACCCAACTTCGCAAATGTAGCCTGGGCAGAATGCAAAAGTGAGATCTCTGGGCAGCGCTCTCCAACGCGAGGGAGGAACAAAATGCCACAGGTGTGTAAAAAGCTGTACCTTAACATAAGAGGCTCTTACGAGGTATTCGTGAGGAATCGTTCACGTGGCTATGGTTAATACAGCATATTATTGCAGACGGAGAAGATGCCGAGCGTTTCTGCTTGTACCGCATATAATCTCGGCACCTGTTTAATAATATGTAAAACTATTCAAACACATGTAACCGTACCTGGCATCGGTTGAGCTCTCCGGAAAACGTTACACCGTTCCGACTTCGGCCCACGGCACATTTCCCACGCAAGTTGACTTTCCTAGATGATTAAATTTGATATGTTCGAGCCGAATTATGCAAGCGTTGAGTTCTGGCGGAAAAGCAATTTCAAGATATAAAGCAAATATGGCACTGGGAAGATCAGCAAAAAGAAAACCAATCGACCTCGCATAATTATAACACTTTGAGCGAGCACATCAACCGAGATTTTAGTCCACTGGTTACCCCGGATGGCCGCTCGAAAGCGAGACTATAATATCCAAAGTCTCATAAAATTCTAACGGTACCGATTCTAGAAGTTCCAATGATGTCCCAGCTGTCAAGCCACGGCTGCGGACTTTGAGATTGCATTGGCGTGGTGTGACCGAAACCCTTAGATGCTACGATAGACCTTGGCAGCTTCACGGTGAATAAATCGGAAGGTCAATACTACGGAATATTCCCTCTACTTCCCAGGAGTATTGCTGTAAATATGTATAAAATATAAGCTTGCATCTATCTCATCGACATCTTTCCTATCACCATCAGCTCAAAGCTTCACAATCAGAACAAATAAGCTTCTCCAAAATATATATTTATATATAAACCTCTTTGCAGAACGATTCAAATATTCAAAATCCCAAGCTCTTCCAACCCAAATAAACACCTCCAAAGACCACAAAAATGCACGCCAAATTCATCGCTACTATCCTCGCCATCGTGGCCGCTACAGTTACTGCCGCTCCAGTCCCCATCGGTCCAGCCGCAGTAGGAGCCGGCGCAGTAGCAACAGTCGGCGTAGTTTGCGCCTTCCAAGGCGCACAGTGCCAAGCTGTCGGCGATGGTGTCAAGGGCGCTATCGCAGATGCTGGCGCAAAGGCTGGAGCCCCCAAACTCGAGTCCATCAAGACCGACGGTGGAATTGGAGTTATGCTAGGAGACGTATTTAGCAGCGTTAGAGCTGGGGTGAGGAAGTAAATGGGCTTCCTTGACAACTGTCACAGATCAAGACGATATTATTTTGTGTTGCTTTTTAAATCGTATATATTTGTATTCTAGTTAGGTTGACAATAAAAGTACGAGATAGCCTATATAGAACGTATGCTGCCTGGGTGTGTGCGAACATTGTTTTTACGTCACAGTCTATTAAGGAAACGTAGGATAATCGTATAGAGTATATGTGGTAATTAAAATAATATCATATGCAAAGGTTAAAATATGTAAATATGAACACACTTCGACTTTTAGTAGTACTCTGCTCTCTAGCAAAACATCGGGCAGCCCCATATTTTCATTTTCAGCTTAAACCAAAGCGGCTAAAGCCATCAATCCAGCGACGAACATCGACCCGCCAACTTGGATAGCTCCAGCGGCGTTCGGTGTGCCAGTTGTTGTTGGCGCGGATGTAGTTCCGGTGGAAGTCATTCCGCTGCCAGTGGTCATGGTCATGGTGTCGGTGCCCATGGAGGTGGATGGCATGGTCGATGTAGCTGGTGCCGAAGTCGAGGTAGAGCCGGAGATTGTTCCGTTGAATTCAAAGGGCATGATCTAACGTGGTGGTTCTGTTAGTACTCATGGTTTAGAATAGACGGTTGTAGATTGGATATTACATACCCCATCGAGCACATAGGCAACGCCGTTCCTGACGATATCATTAGTGGTCTTCGCTCGGACACCGTTGAAGTAGTAGTCAGCCCCGACAATATTGACGGTAACAGATTTGCCGGTCAATGCGGTTTCGATAACCTGGCCGTCCTTGAGACTCTTGGTGTAGTATGGATCCAACAAGATGTGGAACTTGATAGCATCGAGGATCTCGGCATCAGTCATGTTCATGAGGATCGGGCCAGCAGCCTCGATCGCGGCATCCGAAGGGGCAAAACAAGTTGCACCGGGCGTGCCATCGAGAGCGTCAAGAAGACCAACGCGGCCAATGTATGTGACCAAGCGTTCGGCACCACGGTGGGCAATTGTCTTGGAGCAGTTCCTCGGAAGGGTCAAGAATCTGTGTTTATCTGTTAATATTCTCTTTTCATAATCAGTGCTTAAGGAGCAGTAATAAAACCTACCCGTCAACGATATGCAAGAGTCCCTGGTTGAAAACAACATCTGTCTTGACGATGCCAACGGTATCGCCAAATCCACTCTTGACTTGAAGAGAATTGGTCTTGGACACCTCTGCCATCTCATCTGCCTTGTGTCCATAAACAACTTGACCGGCATTGTCCTTCAACAGGGAAAACTCTGTATTTTGCAATTTTGTCTCAACGATATTACCACCCGGCTGGGCGAGCTCCGTACTGCTAACATTATTCAAGAGAATATGATAACTCAAGAACGGGAGGATGGCGTCCACTGGAACATCAGCTGGAGATTTGATATCATTCTTTTGCATGAACGATGTAATAGCTTCATTGTTAGGGACCAAGACGGTTTTGTAGTCCGCTGGGGCGAACGACTCGATGAGGTCCGTGAAGGTGTTGTTCAGGCTCTGGACGAGGGCGGCGAATAGGGAGAGTTCCTGCTGGCTCTTCACGACATCGAAGAACGATCCCGATTGCGCATTGACCGCCGAGACGGCCAACAGCGCAGCCGTGATGATTTGCTTTGAGTGCATTTTTTGAATCAATTGATTGAATTAAATATACTACTAAATATATTGTCGAAGGGTGCGTTATCAGAGAGTGTAGAGAAAAAGGTGGCGATAACCCCGGTTAAATAAATAATTTAAGAGAAGGGGATTGAAGGCCAAAGACGAATCGAATCGATCGAGGAATCCAAAAACGAAGGGAAGCACGATGATTAAATAAATCAAGATCCGGATATTCCAATTTGGAAGGGGGAGAGCCACCGGTTTATAGGAACCTTCGCATCACGGACCGTCATATACGTTTGGCTCCTTTCCTTGTCGCAAACCACGGATTGCTTTGGATGGGAGAATATGGAGAACACTCCAATGCAAGGCCAGTTCGTTGAAATGTTCCACCCCTCAGCCCCCGAAAGTGCAAATGTCTCTCATGTCTCCCATGTCAATAATGGCAAATTCGCTATACTCCATATTATCTTCGATTCCCTGGCTGCCTGTTGTTTTGCGCAATGCAATAGGTACGAAAGGTGCTAATGCAAGTCCTAAATTTGAGTTTCTCTTTGGGCGTGTCTGCTGCCACTCGTCAAAAGGAGCGCGACGGGTGGGGACATAGGGCTGAACCAAGCCAATCGGCAGCAACCATGGTGGTCTCAGACACAAAAACATGGAGACATGACTTGGTCAGCAGAAATTCGGTGTGGCCTGGGGGACATGGGGAAGAATCGTATTATCGTGCAGTATGCGGTGTTCAGCCGTTTGACGGGTAGGCATCACCCCGGTTTGGTGGGCTCTTGTCTGTCGCCGATACAGCGATATTGAGAGCCCCTTTGTCCAATAAACGGCGGTGGGCTGAAACGGTCGAATTGCGAAGCCGCAGGTTGGATTCGTGATGTAAACATGATCCGTAGATAGGCGGTAACATGAAAATCAAAAGTCGGTTTCACAGGAATACAATACCTGGGAAATAGACTGAATGGCGCTGCATTGTTCTGGCGCCCCAATGTTTACGTGGAAGCGGGAAGCTTTAGCCAGAGTGTCGAAGCTGAGAGACTCCACTTTGAAGCGTCAAAGTCCTGTCGCCAAGATGGATCAAACATATCCTCGGCCGACGCTATCCATCTGGGTAGTAGACAGACGGGCACCGACTCGAGACTTCAAAAACAAGCGTTGGAGAGAAACAAGCTTGATCAGTCGCGTGGTTCTACGTTACGGAGTATTGGGGGCTTAGCTAATAAACACCGACAATCGTTACACAACCCACCAATCTGAGTGGTTCTTAAGCGATATTTAGACGAAAAACACTAAAGTGCCTCCAGATTCTTGTTTCAACGGTGGGTCTGAGAACACCAACTGTGGCAGAGCCGCTACGATCAGATCGTCGACTTGCAATATTTTCTAGAACGCCTCGCAGAAAGACTTCCGACTCTAGCTCCTGTACACACTACACAGTGCACAGCCGCAAGCGAAGACGTGGGGAATAGAGGCTCGAACATGCCGAAATGGCTTATTTTCGTCTGATCATTTTGATACCGTAGCAGATGCTAACATTGATAATCTAGGAATTCCTCGGAGAGCAAGCTTTATCCAAGAACCCGCTTTCCCAAGCAGATTACGCATACCAATAGCCCCAATCCATAGCGCTAGTTATTTTAGGTTATCCGAGGTCTATCAATATAGATATACCCCATTTCAACATGTGGAACTTCCCCGCAGCTCAGCTCTAGATGCTTAAAACATAGCCTATCGACCCAGCATTGTGGCAAACAAGAGATCGGAACATTCCATCCGACTCTAGCCTTTCGTCATCATATAGCGGCGTATCACATTGTGGCTCAGAAAAGCCACTCTCCAAGGCGATTCACGACGCCGTAGGGTCTCTATTCCGATATCGGGGTGTATTGATACAACTTATCCTAGACTTGCAGTAAAGAGTACACTCATATAATATACATCTGAAACGGGGCAACCGTATGTAGGTGGTAACAAAGAACTGGCACAAAGACAAAAGAGATAAGACAAGAGAAACCACGGGCAACCAAACTCCTGGGCGAGAACACGGGACAATTAAACAATGCAAGAGATAACCCCTCGAAAATAAGGATGCCGTTGTCGCCAGTAGCCGAAGACAACATAGGAGTTCCCTAGTAGATTATGTCAGGGCGAAAGAGACAGTCGTAGGTCCGGCGGCGGCGGCTGAGCCCAAAGTGGCGCATTCGTTGCCGTATAGTAATAGGTATTGAAGCATGTTGGGTAAATCTGCCTAAGACTGCGAGCGGACGTACTTGCCGACGACAGCACAATGATCTCTCTCGAAAGGTTCTGTGGGGGCGCAGTGTTAGTTACGTACTCCGCAAATTTCTGTTATGGGGGGCAAAGTTGAGGGTTCTTGATCATACCTAATGTCAATTGTTCCATGGGTTTTATTCTCTCAGCTCTGAGTCTCTTGACTTCCTGTGCGAAGACGGCTTCCGGCGCAGCGGTACTGTCGATACAGCTGGCCTTGATGGAGACGACGACACCACCGTTATCCTTCAAGAATAAGTGAGCGTTAAGACCGACGATTCTGGCTTGATCTGGCTGAGCAACGTCGGCGAAGACGACATCGACCATCGAGACGAGCATTCGGTACTTCATAGGATGTCTGGCATCCTCGATGATCGGGATGACGTTTGTTCTCTTCTTGGCCATGTTGATCAGATCACGTCCGGACCTGTGTGAGAACTCAACAGCGTAGACGCAACCAGTTGGGCCGACAATGTCGGCAACGTGAGAAACGGAGGTACCAGAGGCAGCACCGAGGTACAGCACTTTTCCACCAGGTTTGATGAAGATCTCATCCAACCCACCGAGGATACCAGCAGCGATCTTTGATCTGAAAGGATTCCAGACACGGTATTCGATCTTGGTTGGGACACCGGCTTCGCCGTTGGTGGACTCGACGGGGGCGTCAATGGATATACGCTTTTCGCCGTAGACGGACTCTCCTGGGACCAAGTTCTTGGTGACGAGGAGATCCTCCTTGGTGCTTCTAGCGACAAAGACACCTGGGTGACGAGGGTGGACTTCAATCGCAACTTTGGCACCACCTTTGGCGCCGCCCATACCAGGCTTTCCACCACGACCGCCTCCACGACCGCCTCCACGAGCACCGCCCCTAGGACCGCCTCTGCCGCCGCCGCCGCGAGCAGCTCCACGGCCACCGCCGCCGAAACCACCTCGTCCACCACCTATCGAGCAATTGTTAGAACCAATGAAAAAAACTGCTGATACTGACGTACACCGGCGTGGCTGGCCGGTCATGCGAGCACCAGGAAAACAGCACGGATTGTGCAAGTCATTGAATGACAAAGAGTAAGAGCATACCTCGACCTGGAGGACCACCGCCTCGTCCACCCCGTCCACCAGCACCTCCACGGCCGCCGCCGCCGAAACCACCTCGGCCACCCCCACCGCCACGACCTCTAGGTGTGAACGCCATTTGTTCTGTGTGTATGCGAGGTAAGAGTTATCGTAAAAGAATGTGAAGTTGCACTAGCATGCGATGCAGTCTAGCCAATACGCGCTCCAGTGATACGACGGCAATAGACTGATTGTCGTCAGGGAATGGAGGAGAAGAAGTTGGCGAGGATGAATGATGGCTGGGACTTTGTTCTGTCGCGACGATGCCTGCTCGATAAAATTTTCTAAATCGAACTTTCTTTTTTCAGCAGCGCCAAGCCATTAGCGGCTTAAACGTCGGCCTAGCCACATTGGGGCTGGTGCGCCCCATCAGGTGACTAGGGCTCGCAACCCCGACAACACATCTTTTCGGGCAAACGCCCCGTTCGGGCAGCAGCGCAAACCCTGCTCGGTGCCAATTTGATTGTGTGGTCTGGTAATTATTTTCGCCCGGACGACGAATCGACTTGAATATCCCATCGACAGCTTCACCAACCTCACGACAACCCCCCCCCCAATACCGACAAAATGGTCAGTGCCCTCGCTCGCTCTCGATACCCTCGATGCTCGATGCTCGATGCTCGATTGATGTCGACCGGCGTCGACGTCTGCTCGACGGGCCCGCTTGACCGCTCATCGGCTCGAAAATTCGATATCTCGAAATCATCATCTTCAATTTCAGACAAAATTACTACAAGACGGTCGTACTGACGACATGATGCTTCTGGAATATAGGTCCGCTACGCCGCCGTTCCCCAAAACCCAACCAAGTCCGCCAAGTCGCGCGGTTCTTACCTCCGTGTGTCCTTCAAGAACACCCGTGAGGCTGCCCAGGCCGTCAGTGGCATGAAGCTCTCCAGAGCTCTTACCTTCCTCGAGAACGTCAGGGAGAAGAAGGAGTGCGTCCCAATGAGACGGTTTGCCGGTGGCACTGGCCGAACTGCTCAAGGTTAGTGGGGAAATTCTATGTTTTGTTGAAACAATCTGTGTGGAACAATGTGGCTCGAATCTGGAAAACCGATGAGATGATGGTTATGTTTATGGGGAGGTCTACGAGGACAATTGGATGGCTATCTAGGGGGCAATACGATGAGATTGGGGATTGCGGGGATTCGAGAATCAACATTGTTCCACACAGTATCTTGGGAATATACGGCTGACTGGAATTTTTCACGATATATAGCCAAGCAGTTTGGTGCTCCTCTTGGCCGTTGGCCAGAGAAGTCCGCCGAGTTCCTTCTCGGTCTCCTCAAGAACGCTGAGGCCAACGCCGACTCCAAGGGCCTCGACACCGAGAAGCTCGTTGTTTCCCACATCCAGGTCAACCAAGCTCCTAAGCAGCGAAGAAGAACATACCGTGCTCACGGTAGAGTACGTCAAACAATTCAATCACTCAGCATAAACTGATATGCTTCTTTTCAACTCGTTTCCTAACATATTTATTCTAGATCAACCCATACATGTCCAACCCATGCCACATCGAGGTTGTCGTCTCCGAAGAGGATGAGTCCGTCGAGAAGGTCAAGGAGACCGGCATTGTCAGACTGAACACCAGACAGCGCGGCCGATTAACCACCATCAAGAGACACGAAATCACCTCGTCGTAATTTGATTGTGTGTTTAGCATCTTCTTTCTTCGATTGTGTTTTTAGGTTTTTTATATAATGTCATGGCCTACCATTTTTCCTTTTTTTTCCCTCTCTGACACACACCCACACCCACCTACAATACACCTTAATCCATCATATATCCCGCCTTGCCTAAAAAACACTGCCTTCTTGATATACTACAAGAGGTAGGATCTTACGAAACTCTTTCAACCCAACTTCTGGCGTCCTTTTTTGTCTTGTTTCGGGATTGTGGTGGGAGCTCTTACAGCTCACGTCTACATGTATATTTCTATGGGGTTCGAGGATATCCAACTTTTTCTCTGTAAATGCAAAAAAGGTGTCATAGAATGAGGGAATACGAATATGATCATCCAAGATGTCAATATACTAGGGTGCCACGGTTCTGAGAATCGTTGACCTGCCATACACTGGAGGGAAACTACAATGAATTTACGAATATGTGAATTGAAAGTGAGGCTACAGGCGTCTTATACTCTGCATTTTCGTTCGATATTGTAAACTACCAGCCTTACTAATCAAACCAAAAGGGCCGATTTTTTCCAACTGCGATTCAATCAAATTGTAATTCTATGTAATCCGCCACTGTTACACACCCCGCCACAGCGGCGCACAACCCAACACATTTTACATCCAAATCATGCTTGAGTTCGAGATCTCGAGAACAAAAGTGCTGCAGAAGTCAAATGCAATGCAATTACTACAGATAATTCTTTCAATAATGACGAAGCTTATAAATTCATTTATACTATCGCCAACCTCCCCTATTTCTTATCCCGGTATTCCGGACCGCCCTCGTAACCTTCTGATACCCTTGCAACCTGGTAAATTACCCCATCCAGTAATCATCTAGAAACCCTTCAGCCTGTCCGTGATATTAGCCGATCTCAACCCTAACAAAGTCGGCTCTTCTCGACCTTTTTAATGCTTTCCAGAATTAAAATTATTCAATATATTTGCAGCGTACTGGCACGTTTCCCTCCCACCACCCTTACTAGCGCGCTGGAAGTCGCTCCGATGGTAACTTGCATATTTATGATGCGAGATATCGATCGTATTACACGATGGAATAACCTGCCAACCGGGCTCAACTGTATGCATCGGAGGGAAATTTCGTGTCAAGGGGGGCAAGGATTATAGGCTACGATGATATATATACGGATGATACGAAAGCTGAACGCGCACCCCAGTACCACGTCTTCCCCGGTTTTGGGGAACAAAGTATAAAAGGAGAATACGCTTCCAGAGTGCTTTTCGATTCCTGATCTCTTTTTAAAATTTCTGTCTTGGGAGAGTTAAGGCAAAGCTTGATTTTAAATTTGTTCGGTGCCAATTCGACGCGGGGACCCACTTGCACTTTATCGATATCAGTATTTTCTCGTGCTTTCAAGATGAAGTCTATAGTTTCGGCCATTCTGCTCACGGCCCTGTCGCGGGTTTCTGCGGCGCCGGCGAGTAAGACTACAACGGCAATTGGCGAGAACCCAATTGTATTTGATGGAAGAATCCCGCCGTTGTTCAGATCTGAGAAGTTTGATAGCTACGATACTAGTCCTTATAACGCGGAATATGTTTTGGGACGTAAGTAAAATACCTCTCTCATTGCGTTACAGGAAGCGCTTAAGCAATTTAATGTAAATCACAATTGAGAGGAATTTTAAACTTATTTTTCTTGGATGAAAAGAGGAACCATGGTCGAAAGTTATCCACTTTCCAAATGTCGAAGATTCATTGGTAAGCTAAGATTATATCTAATGTCTAAGAATTGAACGGCATAGACTAATTTTAAGTTCTTTAGTTCGATGTGCCTCTGAATGGCAAATCTTTGACTGTCACCATCAAGTACGCAATATCAGAGTTGATAAGGAATCCGAAATCATTGGAGTATCATACTAATTGATTAAAAAGCGGCAAATCAATCTTCGCACCAGGCGGTAACCCCCAGACTGGCTTCCGTCGTTCCGAACTCCTCCCGGGTCCAAACAGCGGAAACGACATCACCACCAACGGTGTCACAACCCACCATTTCAGTCTCAGAACTGATAATACAAGGCCTCTAAACTACAGCCACGAATACCAGCCAGTTTTCATCGAGACACAAGATTACTCTTCCCACGTCGTACGTATACCTTCAATTGATATATAACTCTCCAACCGAGAATCTTTGTTAATTGCAGATATTATCCCGGCATACAGTGGCAAATCAAAATCGGCACACCCTTCGGCGAAGAATGGCCCCTTGAGGACGCCAAAACCATCCGTCTATACTCCTCTTCCACCTCGAACGGTCCCTACGAACTTTTCAGAACACCCTTCACAACAGACGAATGGCACAACTTCGCCATCGAGACCGACTGGGTCAACAATAAGATTTCGGCATACTACAGCTCCGGCCTGTCGCCTCTCGAACAGCTCTTCCCACGGATCAACAACGATGCAAGCGGGAAGGGACAGTTCCACATCGGCATGTTGAAGTTGCCCACCGGTCCGGTTGGAATCGATGTGACGAAGGAAGGATATCAGAGTAAGAGACCGAATGAAGGGATAACCTACGGCGGTATCTTTATCGAAGATACCAGCTCTGGATCGGTTACTTTGGAACCTTCGGTGTAAGATACCCCAGTATTGTAAGATTTTTATCGAAATGTACAAAAAGAATACTACACGGGAAGCAGCGTATATAAGATACCTCAAGTATATAACTAGAACAAGAATTATATGATACGTACTAAAGGTTTTGTGTCCGATATAAAAAAAAGACATAATGCATGGTATTTCATCGCCAAGAAGTATGAGGTGGGGGCATAGGCAAAAGGTTAAAAAAAAGAATGTGCGCATAAAAATACATGATTTAAAGATTTTTTCTTGTTCTACCCAGAGCAAATAACACAGGATATCACGATTAAGCAAATAACGTGGAAAAAAGAGGCAAGGTACCAAGAATAAAAGATCTATGTTCCGGGAATAGGTGCCTCCTCAGCCTTCCATTCCCCTGCATCACGTCCACCGCCTACCGCGCCGGGTATCGTATCTCCAGCGTGAACGGAAAAGCCACCCATCTTCTCGGTCTCGGTTATACCATGCCAATATAGCACACTGAGACAGAATAGGTGCAAGAATAAACAGTATCCTGCGAATAAATTTCTTGTGATTCTGTTTTTCATTACCATTCGCGTAAGACTGAATAGAACTCGTTCCAAAACGCCCATGCGATTAAACGCTCTGACGGACTCCCGTGTTCTGAATGCTTCGAACGGCGATAGATTTGCCTCGTATGCTTGGCGATATCTGTCTAGTGATAATCCCGAGCTCGCGGTGGGATTGTTGTGCACTCCAACAGCATTGGATTTTGTAGGTTGCCTGTTATAAGACGAAATATATCGTGTTTTCTCATACAGTTGAAGGTTGTCCTTTTGCAGGCTGGAGATCTCTTGACGGAGGGAAGTAACGGTCTCTTGCGTCCGCGAAAGCTCGTCTTCGAGTTGGGAATTACGTGCTTTGTAGCGATCGCGCTGCGCGGTAAGCATAGGAAGAATACCGGCCGATGGTTCGGCGTTAGCAGCGCGCAGCTGGTCAAAGGTGCCGGCATTGGTCTTGCCGGATATTATAGAGCTAGTGGGTGAAGTGCGTCCACGAGGGCCAAAATGACCAGCTTGGGAGGCAGGGTAGCGGGAGGTGTAGGTACCCGCTACGGACATGGCAGCAGCAGGGAAGGAAGCTTGAGATTGAACTTTATGGAGATCATCTTCGAGTTGATTGTTGAGGCTCCGAGATTCATTGAGCTCTTTGGATGTGGAGTTGAGTTGTTTCTGGAGATCCTCAAGACGACTACTGAGGTCCTGGTGCGACACACGGAGAACCGTGAGCTCATTGCCTAGTTTTTTGTTTCTAGCGAGGAGAAGTTGTTCCAAGCTTTCTTTCTTTCCCTGGACATCCTCATCTGCCTGAGTGTCTTCGTCATCGTCGCCTGTTGAGAATTCAATTGTCTTGAGGACTTCTAGTTCACGCTTGACCTCGTCATAGTCGCTCCAAGTCTTGACCTTCTCCTTAAGCACGACGCGCTCCTTCTTAATCATATCGATTTCGCGCTCAAGTTGACGTTGCTTCTTTTCGTACTCACGGAAACTGGCGTCTTGTTCGGTCTTGAGGGTATCCATCTTCTTTAGAAGATTCGAGTTAACGCTTTCAAGCCTTTGGAGTTCCTCATCCTGCTCATCCTGTTCCTTTTGCGATTTACCGGCGGAATTGCTTTGGGCCGCGAGCGCCTGGGCGAGTTGAGATCTTAACTGTTCGTTTCGGTGCTCCATATCGGTCAGTCGCATTGTGGTTCGCTCGAGGTCACTGCTGACTATTTCGAGTTCCGCAAGACTGGCCCCATTGCGAACATCATCGTCATCTCCTTCGGAAACCTTGCCCATTCGTAGACTGGCTTCATAACTAGCCTTCTGCTCCTTAATGACTCGTTCCTGGTGCTCGATTTTTTCCGTCAAGCTGCGCTCCCTCGCCTCCCAGTTAGCTGTTCGCTCTTCCAATACCGCCTGGAAACCTTCCTCCGCCTTTTCCAATGCCCGGTTGCCTTCATTGTCCTTTCTCGAGGATTCTCTCTTGAGGTCGTCTATTCTTGACTCGAGATTCTGGTTTTGTGCGGTAAGACGCGCGACAGTGGTTCGTAGCGAATTATTTTCGGACGTGAGCCGAGATACGTCTTCCGACTGGACTAGCGAATCGATGGTCGCCTCGAGTAGAGGGTAAGGATCGGGAGCCTCGGAAAGGTGGTTGTACACATTAAGGAATAAAGATTCGGTGGATTTCCGATGGTTGGAGATGTGGTCAATAAACTGCTGATACGCTATATTCAGTGTCAGTTGGTATTGTCGGATGTTTTTGCGCGGGAGAGCGAGCTGAGCCTACCCTTGAGCAGCCCCTTGTATTCAGCGAGTTTATCGGGGTCGCTGAGCTTGCGGAAGTCCTTCGTCTTTTGCGCAACCTCCTTACGCTCTACCAGGTCGTCCCGTTGGTTCGTGATGATTTCACTGGCTTCGGCGTCGAGCTGTTTCTGAAGAGACGCCAGATCAATGCCTGGTTCCATGTTAGCGTTTCCATGCACGAGACATCCCGAATTCTGGGGTGGCCGTCGTACTTCTCCAGACCGCGATTGCCTTCTGGAAGGCGTTTTCAGCGTCCCCGGCGGCCTTGCCATCGAGAGATGTCCTGTCCTTGTCCGAAGCTCCACCGTCCTGGCTGTTTCTCGGGGTCCCGTTCGGGGTCCCTGCCTGCGACATGGCGGGTAAGCTCTAGCTATCCGCTCTCGATGACAACCCTTTCAACCGCTTGTTCGTCGAATGCCGGGGGGTAAACGCGAGCGGCCTCAGCAAAAAACCATGCACTTGACGCTCCAGCTGCAGCAGTCGTGTCGGGGCAGCCACGCGATGCAGCGGATCGGAGGAAGGGGGCGTGGAGGTGTTGGCGAGGTGGAGGTTGATGTTGGCGATGTGGCCGATGTTGGGGCTCATCGGAAGCTGGAGTGGACGTCAATTGGGAAGGCAGCTGCTAACGAACACAACAACTTGAACCTGCTAACTAACCCGCCCACGCGCCCACGGCCCCGAGGAACCACCATTCGAAAAGGCAGACAGGCAGCAAAGGAAGCTTGTCGCAGGCGATAATCTGGCGGTCGCGGACCCTCGAAGACCGGCTGAAGCAGCATGATAAGAGCGTAAACCAGCTTTCTCGTCGGTTGCGGTGAGGAACATGATGTTATGGAGGCCGCTGCGGTACCACCAAGAGCCTCGTCCCTCGTAGCGGGTGACGTGAACGCCAACGAGCGAGCTGCGCCGTACATCCTCCAGAAGCTGGTGGACGACTTACCTCTCGATTCCGGGGAGCACGAGAATGTCAGAGTCAATTGTGTGGACATATGGGGCGACCACCTCTATGTGGGGACCTCGGCTGGGGAGATTCTCCATTTCATGAAGCTACCAGCTGTAAGGGAGCATCTACAATCTCTCTTTCGCGGGACAGGGTGCTAACCGAACTTACAGGAGCCGGGAGAACAGTCTCAGTACATATTCGCCTTTCGTTTGCCACTCTCGCCGCCGCCGGCGAACCTTGAAACCCCACCAGGGGTGCAGAAGATCCTACTGCTGGGACCTGTGGAAAGAGCGGCTGTCATCTGCAACAATCAGCTATCGTTCTACACCCTTCCAGAGCTATCGCCCGTCGCAACAAAGTTGAAGGATGTATCTTGGGTATCAGTTGATGAGAATGATCTCGCCCTACGGGGACTCATCCCAGAGGCAGAAGCGGAGGGACGGGACCCTAGGGGAGTGGTGGTTTTTGTGGGTCAGAGAAAGATGATTAGATTACTTCGAGTTGGAACTGAGGTCCGACTTATCAGGGTATGGGAAATCAAGGTTTCACTATCGTGATATGAATTGTGCTTGCTAATCACTGGAGGTTTAAAGGACGTCTCGTTCCCTCAGTCGCTAGACTGTTCTTTACGACAGCATATCGCATGCATAGCGAATACGCAAAATTATGCACTCGTCGATGTAAACGACAATAAAATGAATCCCCTTCCTCCAATCAGACAAACGACCTCTCCAATCGAACCAGTAGCTGCGAGGTCAATATCCCCGAACCCAACGCTAGGCTCGCTCGGCCTTAAAGCCGGAGGTTCCCTTCGCGGTCACTCCCGAACCAGCAGTCTCACTCCTTCTGCTGCAGCTACTGGTAGAAGAGCTTCAGCAGATCTACAAGGTCACAGCCCTGCGCAATCAGACGCAGGATCGAGAGCTGAATCGCCCGCTCCTAGAAAGTCACAAGAGGAAGCTTCGAGATCAAGAGCTGGAACTCCCCAGCCTACGATACAACCCCCTCCTCCACCCAAGCCAGTTCTCAACCCCAACATCGCTTCACCAAATTCTAATGAGTTTCTCGTTACCACTGGAACTGAGCCCAATGAGCCCGGTGTAGGAATGTTTTTCGATGCAAACGGCGAACCTGTGCTTCGGGGGACGCTCGAATTCACAAGATATCCAAAGAAGATTCTGATAGATGGGTCTTGGGTTGTCGCTATAGTGGGAGGCGAGCACCCGATAGAATGCCATCGTCTAGAGGAAGTCGCGGCTCCATCAGGTGGTGTCTATGGTCCGATAAAGCAAAGACTTCCCTTGCCGGCGGACAATCCGAGCGACCCCGAGAACCTCTCTGTTGGCGTATCACGAACAGTTGGTGTAGAAATTGGCATCATTCCAAAAGTTGTCCGACTCCTGAAGCTCGTGAAGTTAAACATCGTCGACAAACCGCCATCAAAACGAAAGAAGTCACTACTTGCAGAACCTCTTTCTACAATAACAAAAACACCTGGCCCTGAAGAAGATGCGGCTGAAGATTTTGTTGAAGCCGAAGTATCTGGGACTGTCGAAGATACGGAGCCTCAACAATCTCCTGAGGCCCCTGAGGAAGCTATAGAGTCAGGAACTGACTATCTATCTTCAGATGAGGCTACTGCGGATGAATCAGACCGAAAGCGGAACTCCGAAGAAGAAGAGATCGCCAATCGTATAAGCACAGCTTCATCACATCTGGTGTTGACTATAGGCAACAAAATCTACTCACTGCTAGAAACGCCTATGGTTCTCCTTATGGATTCCCAATTGCCACAGTCAATCGATGCAGCATCAACGCGGGATGTCCCTATTATTCTTAGATGCCTCGCAGCCGTACAAAAACTAGAACCTACAACTGAGACAAGATTTCATGAACTAGGATTTATACGTCAAAAGCTCGGATTGCTTTTGTTAGGTATTTGTCTAATGTCGGCAAGCAACGTGTCCGAAGATACCCTCATACAAACCAACGAAGCCTTGCGAGAGGGCGGCGTTGATCCTCGTCTTGTCATCGCTTTGTTTGGTCCAGCATTTCGTAGGGATATCGTTATTGATAAGAAGAGTAACGGATTATGGGTCTACGGCGGCATTCAAGATCTTCTACGATCACTATTATACGATAAAAGAAACACGTTAATTACAGATCGAGGAACATTGCTGTTTCTTAGCCGATATCTGAAGGACTGGAGAAAGAAAAAAGGACTGGAAAGTGTCCAAGATAAGGAACAAGTATTCGCGACCATCGATGCGGCGTATCTTCGAGTCTTGTTGATTCTTGACCAAACGACTTTAAAGCCTACTCCAGCGTTAGAAGGTATTGAGAGAAACATCCGTCAAGATCTCTATCACTTGGTAGACTCTGGCATCGACGACCCAAACAAAGCTATTGCAATACTCGAGGAATACGACCGCTTGTTCGTTCTCAGCAGACTTTACGCAAAACAAAAACAATATAGGGACGTTCTTGCAACATGGCGAAGGGTTCTGGCGAAAGGCGATGGGACTGAGAATGGCGAATTCCCAGACGGCGAGATGATTGTCAAAGACTATCTAAAAAGGATTAAGGATCCGGCGCTGGTTGAGGAGTATGGCGGGTGGCTTGCGAGGAGGAACCCAAAGCTTGGTGTCCAATTTTTCACAGATGAAACTAGCAAAGTGCAGTTCCCACCAGAGACAGTGATCAGGATACTGAAAGTTGACGCTCCATATGCCGTGAAAGATTACCTGGAATACCTCGTAGTCCAGAAGAAGGTAACACCCTTGGTAACTTTTAGCCACCGTATATTCAAGCTAACAAACCGGGTAGAATACTGCTTTCGCCAACGATTTCATCTCCTTGTTCCTGGATCAAATGATCTCTGACCTGGAAAACAATTCAACTTTGAAAGAAGATGTTCAGCTGACAACAGACTTCTATCGGGCTCTACATCCTCCGAAGCCAACCTATAGCGAATTTCTCAACGATAATACAAGAGGAGAGGAATGGTGGCGTAATCGGGCAGTTCTATTGGACTTTCTAAGCGGCCCAACTCCCTACAATGTGGAGGAAGTCGCAGCAAAAGTGGAGCCTTGGAAAGATGTTCTAATTGCAGAGATGGTTATATTTTACAGCAAGGAACAGAATCACGAGGAAGTTCTCAAGATGCTCTGCCACTCGCTGAAAGATTTTGATACCGCGATCAACTATTGCCTATATGGGCCGCTGTCAATGTTTCAGAGATCCCGAACCGCTTCAATCCAGGGCTTGCCGCGGGAAGAACAAAGCAAACTCTTCAACATCCTGCTGGTGGAGTTCTTAAAAATTAATGACTACGAAGCTCGGCTAGAACAGACGAGTTCACTGTTGGATCGTTTCGGGGGCTGGTTGGATGTTCAACATGTGAGCAATCCCAAAAATTTCGTAGAAGTCCGATAAAACAAAAAAGTGGGTTCTCAATGGGCTGACCAATATCTTATAAAGGTCCTTAATGTGATCCCTGACAATTGGTCCGTCCAAATATTGTCTGGTTTCCTTGTCAGCGCTCTTCGCGAACTGGTGAAAGTCAAGAACCAGAAGAAGGTGGAGCTTGCGTTGCAAAAGTCGTTAAATATCCAGGTACGCAATAACCTACAATGTTACACCCCCACTTGCTGGTGGAGAATGGTTACGGCGGTCGCATGAGCCGGCGTTTTGTGTGACACATCCCAGGAAATACCATCTCACTGACCCAATTTCAAATTGTGGGTATTCTCATAGGTTAATGGCGAGTTCATCGATAAGTGCGAGGAATTGGGTCCGATAATAGAAGGTGCGGAAGCTGAGACGTCCACTTCTGAACCGCGGTGAGCTGGTTGGATCATCTACATCGTCACCATTCTGTGGCTATGTCCAGCTGCCATTGGATCATGAGATTTATTTGGTTAAGGATCTTCTTGGTATGCAATATATTCTTGGCGTGGTCCAGGGCATATGACGATATGGATAGATTTAGCGATGGTGTTTTGAGTTTGTTGAATTTTTATATATATTTGGGGGTGGATGAGGACTTATGATGAAATCAAAGTGAGGGATGAGGCTGTTTCGTTTTGGTGGGAAAATCTCCCGACGTGCCGACGGGAAGCTCTCCTGCTCTGAGCCTCACAACAGACCAACCAAAAAACAAAAACCACCACATATAATAATATATGCACAAGAGCACAAACCGCTTCTCACATTTATCGCCCGTGCCGCCTTGGTAGATCCGATCTCTCCGATCTTATCGTCTTTGAAGTCGGGTGCAGGCCGGGCAACCGCCTTTCTCCGTCAGTCTTACGCACACTTTCTCCTCTTCGCTGAGCGGGTAGCCTGATAGTAGCTTGATATCAACATGATATTTGTGAAGTTATTGTTGCCCGGCTTACTTTTACCTGCCAATAACACGAATAAATTACTGTGGTCCCGCAGAACACGTAAAGAGAAGTGTATATCCTTCTATTAGAAAAATGATCCCAGCGGTTCAGCGGCAGCGTTTCATATTGCTGTGATGATGAGCAGACCCATATCAAGTTTGCTGCGCAGTTATCTCTGGTGGGGTCAACCTTAAAAGAGAATGGTGGGTGGTCTGATCACTCGAGCCTGCTGTTTCGAAACAAACCCACCTCGCTGGGTAGCCATGCAGCGCAATAGAAAGGCGTCAACACTCGTCAACATGAAACTCCAAGATCCTTTAATAGCAAAGCAAAATATCAAAAATTCGCACGGTAATCAGGCCACGCCAGCAAAATTTGAAAGGTCAAGAATCTCTCGGCTTTCACTTTCATATATTTCTCTCTCGGGACGCCAAGTTGAATAGAGAGTTTCCTGATAGCCAAGCCCGAACCGCCCCAAATGGCCGAGAACCCCAAGACAGGTTTTTCCGTGTTGTCGCGTATTCCTACTGCCAACCGCCCCTTTAGGTAATTTCGGCGCCGCGCACCTAGACCACGAGCCGTGCTTGTTAATTCAGGAGACCTCGGGATGGCAAGCAGATCTCACTAGACCTCGCAAGACGAGACAGGTAAGCAAAATTAGAGGACATTGGCAGGCAGGAAGAGATGAGAGTTTAGATTAGGAGTTAGCTTTCATATTTGTTGAATAGTCATTCGCATAGATGGCATTATTAGGAAAGTCGCCTACGGCACTATTCTGAGGTGAGAAATAGTCGCCTTAATATTGCGACAAACTGTATGGCATTGTTGTAGACATGTTGTAAGACGACCTTTCTAAATTTGAGTACAACCTTCTGTTGCGGCTTTCCAGCGTGCGGTCGGGTACCCTCAAAGGCACGGAAGAGGCGGTCTGCTAGGTTGGAACAGCGCGTTTCAGGTTACCTGCGCCGCAATCTAAGAGGAAGGCGTGGAGGACTAAAGATCTGGAATCCCTGCTGGTCGCTGTCTCGGACCTGCAGGTACCACCGCTCCAGGCCAATGGAGGGCGTGTCTTCAAGTCACTTTATTCTTGGTGATCTGTGGTGCGGACTGAATGATTGGACGAAAAAAGTTTTCTCCTTCAGGGATGCCGGTACCCGAATCCTAGCCCCTGCGTCTACTGAGGAAATCGGTGAGCCAAGCGTCAGGTCAAGAGCTTAGCCAGAACCGATTCTCTCCAGTCACCGACTGGCATTTCCCCTTATCTCATCGTCACGTCGCTTTTGGGCTGTCAACGACGCAGAGGTGGCATAGGGTTTCCGGGAGTGGTTTAGTAGCCACTCAACGTGGTGTGGGAAACCATGCGCATGAAGAAGGCATCTCCAACGATTGGTTGCGCCTTGGGAGCTAGTTGCCATCGTTAAGGGGTTCCATCGCTTCGGAGCACAGCGCTCTAATAGCTTACGAGGACTGCGAATGGATCATCCGTTCTTGACCTTACAAGAGTACCACCACCACTCTCTTTCCTTTGGTTCTTGTTTTGAAATTTCGAATCTACACACGTCAGTTCCAGTGCTGTGGTACTCGAACGTTGTAGTTAGAGCGTGGCTCAGGACACGATAATCCCTCTGTCTTTCTTTTATTCTCTGCTGGTAGCTGTCCAGTTAGCACTCTTTCCTTTTCTTTCTACTATAGACATTCGTTTTCGGGTCCTCTCGTCGAGAGTCGACTTCTCTAGATCGCATTCATTTACACGACATATACAGCTAGACTTGGGCGTTTCGATTGATCGAATCCTTCAAGACTATTTCGATTCATTTTTGATATTATAGAAATTTGGCACTCTTGAGGAGGGCATTCAAAGAAAAGAACATTGCAGGGCAGCTTTCTCGATAATCTTTAAACTTGGATCAACATCACACGGTTCGGATACTCGAATCCTTGATAGACACCGACAATCACTTCAACTCTTGGAATAAATTGATTCCTGAGATATCGGCTATCTCAATTCAACGCATTTCATAGCAGTCATCATTTTCTATCTATACCTGATACAACCTTTTTGTCCAAGCGGGCTCTATCTGTTCTTTATATATCCAAAGTGAGTTGCCAGCGATACATTCCAGAAGGCAGTTTAAGCAGAGTGGCCGGGTGTTTCAATGTCCCCAATATGACAGTTAGCATTCCGGGCCATTTACCCCAGGCGCCAACTTTTTTTTTGCTCGTCTTTTTTTCACCCAGCTAATATATATCTGAACAAGCAGGCAATTTATCCTTTAAAAGATTTGTCGGCATCCACGGGTGATCATTTTCCTTAAAAAAAGGCCCTGCCTCAATCCCTCTCTTCGCCAAGGGGTATCTGGACTATATCTCGCCGCACAACTTTGGTGTTGTTCGGCTCCCTGCTCTTCCATTCCTGCTAGGCATTATATCTCTGCAGGCCGGTCACGCCTCCAACCCACGCTTCAACACCGCCTGCTTGCACACGCAGTTAGTAGCTGCAGTCCCGCTCTCACGGTCTCTCGAGCGTGGTCCCGGTCATCCTGCAGCGTTACGTCTTGCACAACCTTGCATTTCGACCTTGTCGACCTTTCTTTTCTCTTGATATTTGGATAACCCTTCTCTTTTTTCTTTTCTTTTTACTCCACCTCGGAGTTCTCTCCACTTCCTTGCCAATTCTTCTATTTTTTCTTCTTTAAACTATTCGGGGAGGCAGAGCTTCCGGTCCATTCACTCCATTTTTTTGGTGCTCACCGGCGTAGGATAGCCCAATACCCATTGCGACTAGCCTGCACCTGTAACCTCCCACACTGCGTTGTGCGAAGGACACCGTTAGGCCTTAAGACAATTTCGTAACCGGACCAAAAAGGGCCACCTCCTGTTTACTGGTTCCCTCGAAACACCATCAGGTCATTCTAGTCTTATCATCAGGCTGCTCTGATCAAGGAAAACGGCCCTTGTTTCTAGTTGCATCGGTTTTTCTTGATGTCACTATCGTAAAGTAGTCACACCATTTTTCTTTTTATATCTGCTGTGCACCCCATTCACTTCTCCACACCCTTTCTCCGATTATTTTGGCTTGCCATATATCCCTGGAGCATCCAGCCTTCAAGACATTCGCTTTTTTCGAACCTTTCGACACTCAAACAAAAATCTGTCTGCGACGGAACAAAAATATTTTCAACATTTGCAATTACCCATTTACGACATCTGGCTATTCGTGAAGCAGTCCTTCTTTGAAGGACCAACCAATATCCTTAAAGATGTTCATCCCTCGGGCTGAGCATACAACAAAATGGAATGCCGAAAACCCCAACGACACACCCGACGATGTTAACTACTATACATGGGGTTTGAACGGAGTAAATCAATGGTGGAATAATGAATTCAGGTAAACGCAAATCAATACTATTACCGCAAATAAATGGGTACTAATGCTTCTATAGTAAGGGTTTATTCACAACATCATGCATTCTTGTGCTATTCTTCTTCGCCATTAGAATAGTAATAGATGCAACAAAACACCTGAGATTACTTGTTTTGATGTCGACAGACAACTCTCAGAAGAGCCAGAGATATTGGTCAAGACCCGGCTCGCTAGGCTGGAAGTTCAAAAAATACATCTGGTATGCGCCGATCTGGAAACACAGACACAACACCGAAATCCAACTTAGCAAGGCCATCACTATTGGAACACTCCCAACAAGGTTGCATGCTATTGTGCTGACAATCTATGTCGTTTCCAACATTATCTACTGCACTCTCATGCTCGACTACAGCAAACCCAAGCCACAGCTTGTTGCCGAATTCCGCGGACGAACCGGTGTTATGGCGGTTGTCAACATGGTTCCTCTATTCCTGCTCGCAGGAAGGAACAATATCCTGATTCCATTGCTTAATATTTCGTTCGATACCTATAATATCATTCATAGATGCCTCGGAAGACTAGCTATCCTGCAGTCCGTAGCTCACACTATCGCCTGGCTCATCAATAAGGTTGATGCCCACGGCTGGGCAGGTGTCAAGCAAGGCTTGGTAGAGAGCGAATTCATTCTCTACGGCATGATTGTAAGTTAAAACCGTGGCTTATTTGGAGAAACATCAGTTACTAACGAGAAACAAATATAGGCGGTTGCAGCATTTGCCTTGATTTTAATTATCACTCCTTCGCCTGTCCGACATGCATTCTATGAAACATTCCTCGTTTTCCATATCGGCTTGGCAATCCTCATCCTCTACGCCGTTTGGATGCATCTCAAAATCGACAATCTTCCACAACTTCCTTATATCATGTTGGCTATTGGATTTTGGGTATTCGACCGAACTGTCAGATTTATTCGCATCTTTTATCGCAATATCTCATCAAAGAGCATGACTCGGGTTAAGGTTGAGGCACTTGACGGTGATGCCTCCAGAGTTACTTTCGAACTTGCCCGACCATGGACGTTTAAGCCCGGACAACACGTTTACATTTATCTCCCGACTATCTCGTATTGGCAATCGCACCCGTTCTCGCTAGCTTGGAGTCAAGAAGTATTGAAACAGGAGATCCAAAGCAAGCTTCAGGATGAAGGATACGGAATAGACAACCTCCCACTCGACGAAAAGAAAATGACAGCTGTCGGGCCCTCGGCAACCCAGTTCTCGCTCCTTGTTGCAAAGAGAGAAGGTATGACGAAAAAGCTCTGGGACAAGGCCAACGCAGCACCAAACAGGACCATCTTCTTGAGAGGCTTTGTGGAGGGACCATACGGAGGAATGCATCAGTTAGAATCTTATGGCACAGCCTTACTTTTCGCTGGTGGAATTGGTATCACACATCAACTCGGATACATGCGACAACTCATTGAAAAATATGGTGCAGGAGCCTGCGCAACACGGAAGATCACCCTGGTTTGGGTCGTCAAAACTACCGACCAGGTGAAATGGATCGAACCGTACATGCGTGAGATTCTCTCTATGGACAAGCGACGAGATGTCCTAAAAGTTTTGGTTTATATCACACGGCCCAAGGCAGATATTACTCAGGTCTCGCCGACCGGTTCTGTGGAGCTTCGCCCTGGACGACCAAACCTTGATCAAATCATGGATACCGAAATTCAAGACAGCGTCGGTACCATCGCAGCGACCGTCTGTGGTCCTGGTGCCTTCCAGGACTCAGTTCGTGCTGCTGTTCGCAAACAACTGCACCGAGTTGAGATGGACTTCTTAGAAGAATCATTTACTTGGTAAAGAGCAAGAATACTTTCGGCACTTTTGTTTCCGTTTAATGTTTAATACCCTGCTTGTCGGAAACACCGATCTTGACATCTTTACCGGTTTTAATTTTCCATCTTCTACGGAGTTTTTCATTCAGCGATCATTGTTTTTTTTCGTTTACAGCTGCTATATAGCGTCTTGTGTCAAGGCAATCTAGCGATAACTTTTAACTTTTAGTTCATCTTAGCCCTTCTCCTGTACAATATATTTTTTATTTATTTTTGGCGTTCGGCCGTTTTCTCATTCTTGTTTTGTATACCCAACTTCTTGTAGACTAAGCTAGCATGACGACCCCTGTTTCTAGAATTTCGAAGGGGAAACTGGAGTTGAATGAAAAAAATTTCTGTTTGGCAACAATAAAACCTCCTATACCATGATAGGCATACCTCGGGGCTGGTTGTGAAACCCAACTGGACAACACACCGGCTGCGGACGGAAGACGTTATTTTTCCAGTGTATCTATCAATTCCGTAGCCTTCTCGTTCACATTGATTCTAAAATTGCGGAGCTTGTAGACACCGGAGTTTTGTGGTGGGGTGCATCAAAGCTCTTCACGTGTGTAACCGAGGCGCTCCAAGCCAAGCTTTATAAGTGGGTCCCCTTGCCAGTCAGGATCTCACCGATGTCTACGTATCCAGCTTTTCAAAGAATAAAATGTGGCAATCAATCTCTTGAATTTCTTGTCGCAATGGATAAATTATCCCCACCGGGTGAATTTGTTCCATAGTCTTTCCGTAGACTTGTAGCGATATATGGATACAAAGACGAGAGGGCTGAAACAAAATGTAACCTGTACTGGCTCGTGACCTCTGCTATTAAGGTTATGTGACACATTTTAGCCTAGCTTCAAGGTACCTTCGGAGTATATATTGGAAGTATGCCTAGATAGTGTGCTTGGACGGTTATTTTGGTGGATGGCTCTACTCCACTCCCCGCGAGCCATGGCGAGACGAGAAAAAGGAGGGCCAGCCACCCGGACGACGCCAGACCTTATTCTGACGTGATTCTATGTGATTTTAAAACTACCTCACCGAGGAACGGCGTCGTCATTGGTCCGTCGTTTCGCGATTCGCAGCTTCTTGTTCCGGGAGCCGGCTTTTATTCATCTTTCATCCGATTATTGATGAATGTGTATCGGAATTCGCCTTGCAACTGCACCGGATTTCTGATATTACAGCTCTCTTCGAACCCACGGGTGCCGAAAAATTACCTATTCAAGTAATATACTTGACCAGCGCCTTTTTCTTCGACGGAACTCTCCGTGTGCCAGAAGGCGTTTGAATGAGTAAATATTTCGTTCCCAGTAGCTTTGAGGAGAATTGAATGTTGCACCGAGTCGAAAGAGACAAACCGAGTTTATCTCGACGATCCTTCGATAATACCGCGAATTCCGATAAGAATAGCACTGCCAAGTACCTCAATCTGAGATCTCCAAGAAAACTTGAATTTCAAAGGTATGATAAGGTGGAAATAAAAGCGATGATGCTGCTGTTACATAATCAGTGCGGCCATGAGGCTCGTTAGGAGGACGGTCCGCGGATCCGATGACCGCCAGTTCCGACGGATAGCCTCATCCTACGGTTTGACGAAAACCTGAACCGTATTAAATTGCAACGCAAAAAGCAAGCCAGCTACACTGCCTGCTCCTCGATAATTTGGCGACGAAGAACCAGGTTATGGATCAAAGCGGGTACTATAAGAGGTCACGATCCCCCCATAATTATGCATGTCTAGGCATCTGACGAGACGTATGGCAGCGACCCACTTGCATGCTTATCCCCCACATTAAAACACCGGTTCGCCCATGCGGCGCCCAGAAATCTGAGCTGCATAGCATGATATCCCCCCGGTCGTTCGGAGAATAGATGTCTCGACGACCTTGTATATCCTCCTATAGTCACCCACACACTTCTCCGCAAGGATCGAACATTTAGGGTTGAAACAAGGTCTCCACCTACGCGGGAAATGCGTAGACAAGCTGCAGGACCAAGAAATCATAAAATATAGTCATTTATCGGGTCCGCACGAATTCCTGGTTGACTATTTTCGTCCAGCCCTGTCCATTGTCTAGAAACAGAGGTCAGACCACTCTTGCATATGGAGCACCTATCGCCGGTCTGTTCCTTTGCACCGAATTTTCTCCATTCTCCCCTCGCCGTAGATAAAGTGAGTCGGCTTTGCGGGCGCGCTAAGAAGCAGCGTACTATTTCATCCCTGCCAACATTTCGGGAGAGATCGCGCTAGACGTCCTAGATCCGAATGAAGCGAGTGTTAGACCGGATGTGAATACACACATGGTTTCTTTTTCTCTTCTTATATTCTAGAGGAAGAATGTGACAGCTAAGTACTTGAAAAATAAGTACTCGCTTTACAGAAAACGTGGTCACCATGAGATCAGGCCATTTGCGCATCTGCGTATCACGCGTTCATTCTCATGTATTCCGGCGAAGTAATCACTTGGCGGACGGGATAAAACATTGTGATTGTTTTCTGTTCGCCTGTCGCGCCGATCGCCCCATTTCTATGGTACAACATATGCATACCGATACCATAGCACGCTACCTTGTTGCTGATCTATGCCTCGCAGCCGTGGATGAAGCATCACCGCTCTCAGCGAACGGCACAGCAGTCATCCTATCTGGAGCTTGTTCATTGCGTATGAAACTGTCTAGAAATCTGAGAAAAGTGTGAAATCGATATGTCTCACTCAACCATGTCCTCCCTGGCAATTTGGGACTAGGTCTGTTGAACTTGAAAATTTTATTCTCGCAGATCAGCTCGGAGTAGTCGGGGTAATAAGGTGGGGTAATTGAGGCAGTTATGCAAAACGGCGCAACAAACTACATGACGCCTTCATGTAGACAAATTCGTACTTTCTGACGTATCTAAGCGGTCCGTGATTACCTGTATCTCAAGAAGAGTCTTACGGTGAGCTCTTTTCAGCGCACGTTGCAAGCAATCAGGCATTCGAGTAGATTGTGTTGAGTTTGTTGGGAACTGTCACACAGATGACAGGGATCTTCGAAGCCAAATCGGGTAATTACTCTTTTGAGCTGTTTTTGGGTGTAAGCTTATGGACTACAGTATCAGAAGAGGATAGCATCTGCATGATATTAATTATCAGCATCTTGGTGATCTATTTCGCTTGTCGCGCAGCTAAATAACATATATAAATTTAATTTTTACAGCAACTAGAAACTTTGACGTGTAACAAGTGCCCCCTTCTCTTCCTGATGAACCAAGCATAGCATGCTGCTGCTCCAAGTACTGCTGTCCAACTAATGAAAGCTAGTACATTAAATTCCTCAGGTCGGCTCATAATAGCCGTTAACATCCATTGCAAGAGCTCAGCTGCAGAGACAAATGATTGCTCAATACCTGTAAACTCCCCTCTCAACGCCGGTGGTGGGAGAGTTTGTTGGAGCTGGGAATAGGTAAGATCGTATGTCCATAAGCCAATACGAGAAAAGGCTACGCCTAAAATCATTGGCAACGAAAAGAGGGGACTAGGTAGACCCGGCGGATTAGGCTTTTCAGCAGCTGCTAGGCCAACAACGCCATAGACAGCCGGTATCTACGGGCAAATTAATGCTACATTAGCACATATCGGTGGTTTAGTCTCTTATACGACAAGTTATCAACTCACAAGAGATAATGTCATCCACCACACTGCCCATAACCCGACTCTTTCAACTTCGGCTTTGTCAATATTTAGATTTGCAGGTGGTACAATGTATTCTTCTAGAAACCCAACTTCCTCTTCTTCATTTACTCTTCTCCAGTACTTCACCGGTCGATTTCGAATTGTCTTCACTCCCCAAGGCATAACTGCTGTGGCACTAACTTCGAGGAGACTACTGAATAGTCTTGCCACTGTAACTACTGGGAGAGAAAACCCGGTATTCAAGAGGAATGTAATCATTGGCGATGAAAATGTCAGCACTGAAAGGTACATCAACGATATCGAAATCGTTGCTGGAAATTTGGTTAACTTCTATACTAGCCTTAAATATGATTGGGAGACCTACGCAGGAATACCGCACTCTGGCAGAATTTCACAATCCCCGATAACTTGTGCCACAGGTGTTGCATAAGGTTTAGTGTACTCGTATTCTCGCCTTCCTGGATATTTTGTGCCACACCCCTTTCCATAATCTTAGGGGCTTGCAGCAATTCATTCTGACGCCAAACTTTCTGTGCAGATACCCACTCTACCCATGGGCTGAGTAGTGACATGAGAGCGATAGCAATCACGCTCCAGAACATGCTACGATCTGCTGTAGCATATATTGCCCCGAAAGCCGTTGGCAGCAGAGTCACAAATCCAGGAGCGAGAACCTTGCACATCAAATCTATTCTTCTCATAGTCGCATTTAGTATATGGAGCGAAGACTCTCCAACTGCGGGTGCAAGAGTGGGTACCTATAATCGATTACTTTCGTTAGACACCCTCTCAATGTTTCGCTTCGGCTGGTACCTATAAACCAATCCAGATATTATAGAAGAATAGATTCTCACCCAATCTCTCTCCATAACCACGACATTACCGCCGGCGGCCAGTCTTGAAACACAACTGAGCACCACTATAACCGAGAAGATAGCCCATTTTAAGCCGATGGGATAACTATTGCTAGGTGACCAAAGCAATAGTGTCCAGCTGAGACAGGCTACAAGAACAGCAAGTCTTTGGGATAAAATCGTGACCTTCAAAGAGTTAAGACGAGACGCGCTATGGTCGGCCCATGCTCCAACTAAAGGTGAGAATATGATAAGGGTAATACACTGTGCAATACCGCTAGATCAATGTCAGCATTGAATTTTCTCCCAAACCCAACTCGTCCAACGGGCTAACATGTTAATACGGCCGCTCGTGTTTTCGCGGTTTACACATGCTCAATCGTTACCAATTACTCGGGACGACTAACCTGATGGATGCTGGGAGCAGAGTATCAGGGAAGGCTTCAACGGTAAACACCACCTGACATCAGTGGCGTCCCGAAATTAGTACTGGAATTCCTTCCCCAAGCGCCCTGGAGAAAAGAGCCAAGCCAATTGCAAGACACATTTTTCGTGAGACTAAACTTACAGCCGCAAATTCATACGTTCTTGCATTCCATGTGGACAAGAAATGTGATAAGTATAATCCTTTGAGGTTCAGGGTTCCTTGACTTAAATTTCGGACCCGAGCTCCACGCTGCAGATTATTGAGTCTGGCTGATTCTTGTGGGGTGGGTGGCGAAGATATCAGTGGCTGGCTATCCTCGGTAGTTTCTGAGCCCATGCTCGTCGGATCTTCCTCGCCTCTGCGATGCATACCGCTTGCATCGTCATTCGCCATGGCCATGGGGCTCCTTTTTAGTCGTCAATGGCTGGCTTCGGAGAGGGTTTTGGTGATTAAGCAGCATTTTGCTGCTTGAGAGGAAAATCTGGGCGCCCAGCACATGTGGACCCACTTTCAACGAATGCATTCAACACCTGCTTAAGCGCTTTCGCTTTGGCAGAGTGTTGCTATATTTGGAAACATTCGAACCAGGTTTAAAACGACACTGGCCAACACAAGGCCCGAAGACTTTGAATTGTGAAGTATGAACATGCAAATGGAAGATAGAAAAGTTATACAATGTTTTACAAAGGTATACGAAGAAAGGTGTATGCAAAGAAGTAAAAAAGAATTCATAAACGGGCTTTCACCCAAAAGGAATACCACTGTGGATTTCTCTGTGAGATAATTGGCTGAAAAAATCTGACAAAACAAAATTTAAAGAAAAGTAACCGTTGAGGCTAAATAATATATCGATACTCGAAGGCACAGCATCAAACAATATCTGTTCTCCGATGATATCTGGAATCAGAAAAGTAAAGAAAAGTCAAACCAAGTGGTCAAAAACTCCATTTCCAGAATAATAATTTTTGAAAGATGCCAAAAAACTCCTGCTACATTTAAGTGTAGTGATTTTCGAACGAATGACCGAAACTACATAATTTCAAAACAAAAACGAGACAAAATACAAACGAGACAAAACAATATCAGTGCAGGGGATATCTTCAGTGAGAAATTTAAATGTTATACAAATTTCGTAAGGTCATAACTTATATTCTGATAAATCAGATAAACTTAAGTCTATGTTAATTAAAACATAGACATCTCGCTGTCATCCGTTCTAAGTGCGTACCAACTGGGACGAATTCTTCGAACGGTTTCGGCGAGTGAAATTTCTTTCGTCGCGAACTCTGTGTCGATTGGAGGCAGAATTGGTTTGGCGTCGGAATCGTCTCGACTGTGTCTGTTCAAGCGGAATGAAACGCCTTTCTTTTTGATATTTCTACTTGGAACTTTTAACGAGTTGTTAGACGATTGCTTGCGGACGGTCGCTTGTCGATGTGCTCGTGCATCTTCAGCCGCCTGTCGTTCCATTTCCCGCCTCCATTCTGCTGGATATGAACCGTCATTTATCCTCCCAGCATCTATGCGGTCATGTGGGTCGATGGTAAATGGTAGCTTGGGCGTCTTCGGTGTGCGTAGTGGATTGTCGTCGATTTGGAACGTGACTGGAGACATCGGGGGGGATTCGTCGCCCGGTCGCTGAAGGATTTCGAGGGCGGGAGAGGATAAAGGTCTTCTTGGAGTATTGTCTCCGAGTCTTGATCTGCTACTGTTTTTCTGAGCGAAGCCTCTCATATATGGACTTCCCCTTACTTCGCCGAAAAATGGTGTAAAAGGTGGGTTTGGTATGGAATCTTGGGAGAACCGTGTGCTCGCGGTGCGTCCTGTTCTTACTGAACTTCGATTGTTGAGAGTGTACATCCTGTTACTCAAGGGTTGAGGAATTTCGCCCTCGTCGTCACTTTCGATTATCGATCCCTCGTCATCGTCAGTGAGAATTTCGTCCTCTTCGTGAGCTGCGGGCATAGGCTTCCGGTCTTTTGATTTTATTTTCTGAACTTGGCTTGAAAAGCTGACGGCCCGAGATTGAGGATGTGTTTGCATCGAGACGCGTTCGACATCCATAGGGATCCAGTTGTGCCTAGGAGAGTAAATATTGGGGGTCTTCGGCTGAAGGGGAGAAAAAGCAGGGTTTACGGCCATGCTTTGGTAGCCACTATGTTCCGTACGACCGTTCCATGATAAAGACCTAACGGATCTCTGGCTCGCAGGAGTCGGTGTTGTAGGGTCTGAGAATCGATATCGATCCTTTGGAGGCGGGCTGGGATATGGTTTGATCTCGTCGGGCGAAAAGTAATCGCAAACGGATTTATGACTAGGCGATATAGGTCCTGTGTCTTTAGGCGCATAACGTGGTGATAAGGGACCGTCACCAAACTGAGTTCTTGATGGAGTGGGGGGCACATATATATTGGTTGTTAAACCTGCTACAGTAGTACTGGTGATTGCATTACCAGTTGTCTGTGAGCTCCCAGGGATAGTAAGCTTGGGGGGCATTGGTCTTTTCTTATCGATCTTCAAGGGTTGAATAGTAGTAACTGGAGGTTTCGGTGTATTGATGACAGGCGACTGGTGAATTTTAATTGCTGGCTTCTCTGGTGCTAAGTCAACGCTATTGTTTCGCGATGCAACGATGCTAGGCGTATTAGATGGGTTGTAGGCTCGAACATAGGCAGCTTTTAGTTCTGCAAGAGGCGGTTCCGGGTCTTGTGAACTCTGGATGAGTTTAGGATGTCCGATCTTGTTGATATCGATGCCGGGAGACTGCCTCGAGATAGATAGCCTTTTGGCATATGTCTGGAGCAAGCTTTCTCTCTTTTGCTTCTTGCATTTACCTGGAGTTCGCGCAACTATCGTCCATTGTCCTGCCTCGCCTTCTTCAACCTTATGCATGTATTGCTTGCTCTTTCTTTTCCGGGTCCAGATACAGTACACGAATATTCCCAGTATTGTGCAGAACAAAGCTATTCCTAGGGCTACCGCTGCAATTGTGCTCGCGTCAAATGAAAACCCACGTTTGTTTAAGGCGGTGTTAAACACGTCTGGAGTGACTGTAGGGAAAGGTGCCATCTTGATGTATTACTAAATTTCGAAAATATCCCTAGTTCCTTTTGTCGGTACAAAATATTTAAGTAAAGCAAATAAGATGCCTTGTAACGAAGTTGATTTAGTCTCAGGCGTAGGCCATAGGTGACAGCTATGGAAACATAGATTATAAATATTAGTAACTGATGTAGACGCGTATCCAAAGTATGAAACACCAGTTGGGGAATAAAAGGATCCCAGTCCGTCAAGACAAATATTATGAATTAAAGAACGAAGGAAAGAAAATGAGACGATGGAGGAGGCACGGGTATTTGAAGATTTACTTCCGTGGAAGTTAGTATGTCAAACCGAATCTACAGGATGTTGCTGACGGGTGGATGCCATGATTAAGAACGCCGGGAAAACAACTCTCCTCCTGCAATGAGGCGCCAGAAAGTACATAATTATCCACGGTCTGGGATCGTGAATGTGGCACAGATTGAGTGTGTTGGCCGTGGTGTAGTTTTGTGGTCAAGGAAAGTTGGTCCCCAGTTACTTACAGTTGGGTGGTATAATCGATAGGTAGAAACCGACTAAGACTTGAAAGGCAATGGAAACATCAAGCGATCTGACGTTTCAAGGAGTTAACTAGAAAGATCTTGAGATCGCTTGAACGTATAATATATGCGGCTCGCAGATTTGTATCTTTTGTAATACTGTCCGCGGCGGAGGTACATCCGAACTGCTATCGTCGAAGGGCTTGGCTCGAGCTGGGCTGGCGTGTTGCGTTGTGGCTATGAGTTTGGAAGGTCCGCTGCAAGACCCCGTCGAAGCTGCACAGAGAAAACAGCACCAGGAACCATTTCGGCGGGAACTGAATCCACCCTTTTAATGCCTCGGGTTCCTGGTTTACCTTTCACGCTTGAAGCAAGATCTTGTTCACGATTTCAACCAGAGATCTCGAAATAGAGTAGCGACCCACACCCGATCAAAGTGAGGCTACTTTAGAAATCGCGGAAATAGAACAGTTTGCAGCTGGGACGGGAACGCTGGGCGCTTAACCGCTGATTGGCCAACTGTGCGCCGGGTTCTCCACACCTTTCACCAACATCCACTGAGCGTTGACCCGGGATACCTGTCACCCGTACCTTTGGCGCTAATTTCCGCAAGACCGGTTCAAATTAGTACCGACAGGAACGGCTTTAGAGAGGAATCTCCCTTGGCGTACTGTGCCTCTCACGGTGGCTGTTTTTACCGAAATGATATAAAGATTTTTAACTTTTTGTGTTACAATGATTTAATGCTATCAAGATTCGGCCTGAGGATACAAGTCAGGGACAACATAAGGGAGTCTCCATTCATGGCTGTAATCTTTTAAATAAAACGAACTGAATCGATATAACCTGAAGTTCTGCTAAAATGCTAAGCAACAACGGTTACCGTGGGTTACTTGTTGTATAACTTCCCTAGGAATAGATTTGAATAAAACTGCACTTGGGCTTCTAAACAATATCCAATTTCTAACAAAGCTAAAACCTTAAATATATTTATATATGCCCAATATTCTCTTCACCTACTGACAGTTGCAATGAGATTCAGCGTTGGTATTTCGCTTGACTTACTAAGTCTTCCAACTCAAGTGCAATCCATCGAGTTTCTTCGTCCTGACATGTTTTCCAGGATTGAATCAATGCGTCAAATCTAGTCTTAATCGGGTCCAACATATGTTCATCATACATATACGACTTGGTACCCGCATCAATACCCCGATTGATTAACATCTTCGCTAAGTCGATATAAGCTCGCCCTTGCAGTGTCACCCAACAGTCTCTCTCTGCGACGAGCTCGCCAAGCCGCACGCCGACAAAGACGGATTCGTCAGCTGCTAGAGATTCGGTTGGCTTTTGCAATTGTTGGAGTCTTCTTAGCGATGGGATTTGACAAATGGCATTGATTTCGTCTGCTAATTTTTCCGCAAACACGTTACTATGGTCTTGCTTTTCCTTGTTGTCCTTATACCATCTCTTGGCGGAACTCAAAAGAAGATAACGTTGGGGGGTGGTATCGGGAAGAAACGGCGGCTGCCGATTAGGGTCGCTCTCCCACTCCTTTGTGCGTAGAGATTCGACGTAAGATAAAAACTCCCGTATGAATTCAGAATCGTTGGGATTAAGCCCTTGTAGCAATTGATCATATCTTTTGAATTTCGGCCCATCGTTCCATAGAAGAAGCTTATGTATTTTGAGGAACTGCTTCACCAACACATTCGAAGGCTTGAACTGTGTTCCCAGACTTGTCAAATCCCGGATGCTAATGATGTGTTGATCCGAGTAGGAATCAATCCAAAATTTCACATTCTTCCAATGGATGGGGTTATCTGCGGTAACGTCGCTTCGAAGTTTTTCTGTAAAATTTCGGACGGAATCAGGCGGCAAATATAGAAAGCACTCATAATCTATGTATTCCTCCAGCATTGGGATACCTTCATCAGCGGGAACCACTCTCAGAATATTCGACCAGATTTCTCGAGACTTTGGGAGACGTGGAAGTTTCATATCTCTGATTGTTTTTTCATCCAGCCCGTTCTTTCTCAAGAAAATAGAGAAATATTTTTTGGTTTCTGCCTTCAGGCGCTCCAAGATAGGGAGAAATATTCTCTTCGCAAGCTCTGATTTGTGCTGCGACCGCATCTGTGCGAAATTTATTAGTGCAAACAGAATTGGAGTTGTGTTCTCTGAGAAACTGCCGTTAATAGGAGTTAGCTCAAGGGTCTGGGAGATTTCATCCCAATCTCTGTCTGTTAACGGTTTACGCTCGTTGAGACTGCCAGCAATAGGTACGGCCGTTTCAAGAGCAGAAAGAACGTCCCCCACTTCCTCCGAGCAAGATTGTAGCATTTCTAGTAGGCCTTTTATAACAGCTTTTTTGACGTCCACATGTGAAACTTTCTGGATGAGAGTTGAGAGGACAGACAGGCCGAAATCCCCAGAGAGAATGTCTGTGTCTCTTACAATCTCAGCAAGGAGCTTTATTGTGGTAATCTTGACATATGGCCCTTTCGTGTTGTCTCCAGACTCTTTGGCCTTTGTCTGTTTCTCTACCACGCTAACAATTCCCTTTGCGAAAGTATCCACGAGTGTACGTGCATCATCTGGTGATAGCCTGCGGAAGAGGCCTTTGGCGAGAACATGTCTATGTCGTGAGCTCGAATCCGGATTTTCCATAATAGCGCGGACGGTAGTATGGAACATCAAACCCGGTCGATCGCCATATTGCAAAAGCTCTATAAGGCGAAAGGCTAGTTTCTCAAACCAAATCTGTTCACCAGCCTGTGTTTCTGGGAGAGCAAGTTTGTTCAACGCGCCTTCTGCAAGGCGGGCGACAAGTGCCTGAGGAACACATCCGGCGTTTCCTTCTAGGTAGGCAACGGCTTTTAAAATGTCGTCCTCGGCTTGTAAAGCAAACTCCTCATCTAAGCGCAGTGAAGGGAATCTAATGTCACTTTGCGAAGGAAAGGGCGCTTTGAAGAGTTCGCAGCCTGGTATATGCGAGTCCAACATCAAAAGCGCCAGGAATATCAAGGTTTCGCGGGCCTGATGCCTCGTACTAGGGCCATTTATTGACTCATCCCAGATCCAGAGTTCAGGGAGTTGGGGCTGCGGAATCGTGACTTTGACCGGCGGCATTGAGGAAGTGAGCATAATTTGAAATGTATAGGGTGCATTAGTCGCTAATTCGATATAGCTTATGTCGCTGAGCTCTAATGGCGCTTCGGATACGACGCTTCGTTGCTTCTTAAATCCTGGAAATGGATTCCAGATGTTAGAACTGCTTATCGGGTGAATCAGCTTTTCCCTTCGCGGATGCGAATATATGTGAAACCAGTCCGATGTGGGATCTAGATCGTTGACAGAAGGACGTTGGTTCCAATTACCAACATTTTGACTAAAGAATTTTGTCCAGAATCTTAGCGCTTGATCTTTTCTCATACGCCCATGAGTTAATTGACTCATTACGTGCTCGCTGAGTTCTTCATGCCATCTCCTCGTTGTCTCGTTTTCCAAACCTTGTGGAGCAAGTATTTTGAACGCATCGGCGTAGCTATCGACAAATGCTCCGATAGCAGATCGTGAATCGCTATCCGAAGGTATCAATGTTTGTGCAGCAGCTAATGGGAGAAAAAGTAAAGCTTTCGCCCTGGATGCAATATAGGGCGCACTAGCTTGAGCCAATGGAGTATTCAAGGTTAGTCCGAAAGAGGCAGTGAGGGATTGAATTGGCAATCCACGAGGAAAGACATCAGCTAGATCTGCTACTGCCGGGTTAGCCGCTAGCCTTGCTTTTTCCCAAATAGCATTTCTCGCTTTTGCTAGTTCGTCGAAGAAACGGAAAGTAGGTGGTTCCTGTTCTGCGAAATCCAGAGTAGTCAACCACGCTTGGCCCAGGCCGAGTACCCCGAGGACGGTATTAAGCTTTAGTTTTTCGTAACCGAATTCTAGACCCGTCGTTTCGATTCTAATAATCAAATCAAGGAAGTCTTCCCACAGCACGTGGTAAATGTCTTCATCTGATAGCCCCCCTTCTTTCAACTTGTGCGAGCCTGACATACGTTCTTGAAGTACAGCCCGGAAGAGACAGAGACAACTGGAGCTTGGGTTTAACTGAAAAGAGGGCTCTCGAAGTCCCATGCATAGGATCTCGAATATTCTTCCCAGAATCTTGTTTGCTTGGAGTACATCACTATGAATTGCCGAGGGATCTAATTTTTCCTTCGCAAGTTCCGAAATGCCAGAGAGTAGTTTAATGGCTTCTTTGTGGGGCTGGTTTGCAAAGAGTGTGCTGAAAACTAGAGAATCACGAACATATCGACCAGTCCAATCAACCGCGTCATAATAGGTTGTTAGAAAACGGCTTTCGATAGCGCAATAAGTGAATAATGCGGCGTATAGACTTCTTTCTTGGCTGCTAGCACTAGAGAATGCCATATCTTTTATCAGTTTCATTTGTACGTCCATTAGGCTTTTTGCTTTATCGAACTGTCCAGCTTTTCGTAAGACGTATATCTGCCAGATGCACGGGTCACCTGTGACATTGAAAATAGTGGTGGTGAGTGAACTGGTAACAGGTATTCGGCTCAGACTTGAGATTTTATGCCAGCGTTGAGTATTGACGTCTGTTGGAATCCGATCGAAAAGGTCGAGGGCATCAGGTCCAGGAAGAAGTGGGAGATAGCTATAATCCAAAAGGCTATAATCTAAAACGGGCTCCGTAGTGTCGTCAAAATTTAGACCTCGAGCATATCTGTCTCGAGTTTTGAGCCAAAGTTTTAGATAATAATACCGACGACCGACTGGGACGACAGAAACTGGCGGTCGGGAGGTAGTCTTGCGCTGAGAAAGAAAAGTAACAAGTAGCTTTTCGAAGAGCTGGGGACGGCGAGACCATAATATAGTAAGCAGGCTGGCCGTGGTTGCGTCATATACTGGCTTGCTACTTGTTGGAGGGGGTATAGCGAAAAAAGCCTGCACCAAGTCGACAATCTCCTGGCGTACTGAGGGATTCAGCTTTTTATGGGTGGCTCTCCTTAGTAGAGGGTTTATGATTTGACTACACGGATCGAAAGGTCCGATGAGCTTGTTTTCGCGGACCATAATTTGCAGGATTTCCATGAGGTTTCGCATAGGCATGGTTAATCCCGAGTTCCCATCCAGAATTGAAGGTAGCGTGGAAAATAATTCTAACGCATTGTTAGTAGAACAGCATCCATTTTTTTGCCGGCCAATAATAATTTCGAATAGAATTTTCCGGAATTCATCGGGATGAAGTTCCATTAGACGCGTGAGCAGCCTTCGTAGGCCACTATCATGATGCCATTCGCATGTTTCGTTAAGGTTCGCCAGAATGAACTCTATTGTGCAACCAGGGAGTATAAATTGGTAGTAATGCTCCAATGGACGTTTATCCAGAGTCTGATAAGCAGCATTAGGATTCTGATGCAATGCTTTGAAAACTTCGGTATAAGCAATTCTCTTCTCTTCTGGGTCTTTCTTTCGCGAGCTTCTGCCGATCGCTTTACAAAAGTCGCGGACATCGTAGACAGAAAAGCCTGCCAGTATCTCAAGTACTCCTTGGACGCCCCCGATTCCTTCCCATGTTTCCTTCCACCGTGGTGAAGTAAAGAGTTGCTGGGTCCTTCGAATGGCGATATGGCGCACAGCAATAGACGTGTTTTGCTCCAAGCACATCCGTATAACTTTTGGGTTTTGCACCACGCCCATCCAAAAAACAAACTTCGATCCACTCAAAGAGCCATGCTTAACTGCTGAAATGAGTTGCCTAGTTATCTCCTCCTCCTCCTCATGGTGCTCCACTAAGATCTCTCGAAGATACTCCAGGATTTGTCGAGGATCTGAGGTCCTTATAAGGTTAAGATCGAGATCTGCCATAGTGACAATGAGGGCCGGATTGCCAGTACACTGCAGTACTGTGTGAGCTCGGTAGTGGGGACGCAATGCAATGGACTGCAACTTCGCTAAGGACAAGAACGAGGTTGCTCAGGTGTAGAGCTGTTGCGGGGAATTTCGTTGTGTTGTGGAGGTTCGGTTTCAAGGCAAAACGTCGATCGTTGCCACCAGCTAACAACTCCAGAAGTATCGTATGTTGATGGGGGAATGCAGTCCCTACGAAAGGTTTTGGGGCTCTTATATACCTCTGGATTCTTGGGTCTTATGTAAAAGTGAGTCGAACTGCTCGTATAGGGCTGTGCGTGCTGACGAGATACATCAGTTCTGCCTCCCGTTTCGGCTTCAACTGCATGCTGCCAGCGCTGTGCCACTAACTTCTATATAGCTGAAGCGAATGACTCTAGATTTAGGACAAGTAACAGTTATGTCCTTCAATTCAAAGCCTCGATATGCGATCTATACAATTTTCTTAGAGAATCTAGAATGTTTTGAATCAAGATATTTGGTGTTTGGATTGCTGCTGGTCGGTTGTTAGCGAGCAACATAATACTGCCTGGGTAGGGAGGCCCACGAATTCGACAGAAGCAAGGGAGAGAAATGTTCTGCCCGTGGTGGACGGAGAAACTAGGCAGAGCTGATAAGTACACTCTCAAGCCAATACTATTTAACAAGAATATGTTTATAAAAAATGTAACATCTTTAACATCATTTTATCGATGGGAATTATGAGTGACATAAAAGTTCAAAACTACTTTGGAATTGGTCTAAAACGTAGGTTTAATTAAAAATATAGATTGCAAAGCTACAATCTACAAAAAAATCTTGGAAGGCTAACTTCTACGATTCAATTGGCGTATATGTGGAGCAAACTACAAATACCTGTGGGCGTTCCGTGACCAGAGGCTTTCCGTCTCGGATATCATTGTACTCGTTGGTCTGGTGCTCGCGCGGTTCTAAAGTTCCTACAATTTCCGCCCTTGGTATACCCTTTTATTGTAAATGTAAGGGATGTTAAAGAAACTGTGCTAAAGGGACTGGGAGAGAAATGTCGAAGTAGGTACCTGCTGTCTTCTACCCAATCTTCACATTACGTGGAGCAGTATAATCGCAATAGTTTCATATAATACCGACCGTTTCCAGCTATTATATATCGCAGGAGTATGTAGTTGGGGAACTGGAGCAGGGGCCGGTAAAGTAAATACTCTCCCTTGGTAGTGGATCCGCAACTTTCCACCATTAGTGCGATTCTGAAGACTTTGGTAGATAATTCTCCTTGGTTCTTAGGCTCAAATGAATATCCAGTTCCAAGCAAGTCTGAATTGAAGCTTCCGGATATCTTTGAACTTCAAAGCTGAGACTCAAACCCCTCTTTGGATCCGAAAAGTTAAAGCAATCACCGAAACTAATACCGTTTTTGGTAGTTTTTGCTTCTTGGGGATTGATTGTAATAGCGTCGCAAATGAGATCGCACTCTGCCTCCTAGTAATCTAGTGCATCTGAATGGAAGGTCAGTCGAAATTCGTAGCAAGATGCGCTGTGATTCTCGTATTCAAAGTAATAATATTGGCATGGGTTTTCGATATTGCAACACTGATGCAAAGAAACGATCGGCTAACGGGATTCGCGACATTGGAATTGAACTTCCAAATCTTATCAACTAGCCGCCAAGTAATAACACAGCGGAGATTCTGTTAATTTATTTGCTCAAAATATACGAGATCCTGTTTGGAAGGTATTTCTGGTCGAATTCCGGAATCTTATGCGCATTTGCATGGCTTAGACTAAAGTCAGACGCATGCGCGCGGCACAGCAGGCTTGGTACCGCACGGTCATTTTCTTACCAAGTCCAACCTTATAATGATGTCAAAACCCAAATGATGACATGAATACAAGGAACAATAAATTTTCGTGCCTTGGATATGTAAAGGAGAAGGTTGACAGGGAGATGTGGATAGAGAATGTTGTTTCTTAATCTAATCTTTCATGAATTATCTAGCGCCAAGGCGGCAAAAAGCGCCCAAAGGTGGGCTAGTTGGTGGATACTGCTTATAATCCTCTAATATGATATTTCTCTACATCTATGCATCCGTTATGCGCGCATTTTAAACGGGTAGAGATAGAGGCTAATCAAGGCACATTCTCGAATTACTGATATATAATTGTCCCTCACTTCTGACGTTGAAAACGCAACCAAACTACGCCTCAAACTAGCATAAAGCGATCTTGAAATCGAAGTTTTGTACAAAATTAGATAAAATCCAGCCGTCATCACTATCAAGTTCAAGCTGCGGCATTGGATGATATTATTGCCCTTTAAACCAAAATCCGCAATATTTAAAGTAAAACATGACTTACCTTTGTATCGAAAGAACAAAACTTTACTGTAGACCGTGCTAACCAGAGATTAGGGACAACTGTGTCGAAAACAGACCTAATATTCGAAATCTCGATTCACTCTTGACCATTCAACCTAAGAATGTCTTCAGTCCCAGTCCCTGAGAAATACAATTACACCGAATATCGCGAGTTCGCTTACGGCCAATACTGGGGCGACGTCACTAACTCTTCCGAACCTCGTTACTGCGTCAAAATCCCTGACGACAGGAACTGGGAAACTCAGTGCTACATCGCCCTCTTTCCTACGGATTTCTCTCCAGAAGCTGAATCTCATCTTCGTGGTTGCTGTCCCGGACAACTCACGGTTGAACGCGATCCCGTATGCGGCTACACATGTCTTTCGAATGCAAGCGTGGAGGACATGGTCACGAAGCACAAGTGGAGGAACTGCGTTAAAGAAGTAGATTTTCCAGGATACAATATGACCAAAAATTGGACTTCCTCGCGAGCCCAAGGGCCGAATTGTTGGAGTAGAGAATCGGAGGAAGAGCAAGCGCGTCTCAACGGGAGCGTAAGCACGCTTTACGGTATTAGGAATAATTTACAAACTATCATCGGGGGTTTTCTTCTTCTGAGTGGGATTTTGGTTTGTGGTGGAACTTTCTAAACAATACGATCACGATATCGATAATATTGCAACTGGTGTCATTCTGAACGGCAAAATACAAGTAGATATCAAATCATATACAGCTTATGCGTCGACAGAAATGAAGTTTTCACGACGATACTAGTTTGGATTAGTCAGATAGCTATAGGAGTGTGTTCTTCACCAACAGGGAGTCCTATCATATATATACGTTTGAGATTCTATATCTATCAGTTTTCCTATGATGTACAAAATACTTCATAATAAGAGTACCGGGTGTTTTGGGGCCAACCCAAATTTGGTTGCAATATAGCGCCGTGGTCTTTTAAACCAGGCCAAATTAGAGCCTGATGTGTTGGCTGTCACACATTTTTGAGTGCGCGTTGTTTTGATTGCCAAACCTCACGCGACCTTTTCAACCGAGGCTGTCGATTTATGCACCAGAAGATATGAAATAAGGTTAGAAATAGAAGCAACTACCTGCATACGTTATGGCAGAGTCACCGGGAGCTCGGAGCCGTCTAAACATGGGGAATTGTGGGGTTGAGGCTGGTACCATACCCACATCAGTATGATAAACTAGGTTCTTGAATTCCATCGTGTCGATGCTTGCCGTCGCACACATTGAACCGCTAACCGAGGTGCTGTTGTAGCCGGTAGCAAGCGCAGCGCGACGCCATTTGATTCCTGGAATTCGGCAGTGCCGTTGACAATTACAAAGATTACACAAAAGATTACATTCTTCGGAGGTTTCAATCCGACTTAGTATCTCCGTTATAGCTCTAAAACAGATACAATACGAAGAGTTTAAAGGCTTGCCGTTCGCCTCTGTCTACCGTAATATACTAATATCAATCAGCCAATCGATACCAGCCTACCCCAGCTTGAGCTTGTTGACCTGATATTACGCCCTCGTCTTGCATAACCGAGAACAAAATGGCATCCCAACCGGCATATATTGACATCATTAAGCGAAAGCAGGCAGAGCAACAGTCGCGAATACCCAAAGAATGGCGCCTGAGGTCTCTCCCGGACGAGAGTGTTACCGATGTTAGATACGTTGCTAAAGAGTGTGGTATCTTATCCCCTCGCGAGCTCGAGATTACGGAAACATACGACGGGGTCGAATTGGCTGATAAGATTCGAAACCGAATTTACTCCTGCCATGAAGTCGCGCTTGCGTTTTGTAAACGTGCGGCTATTGCGCAACAGCTTGTGAGTTGTCTAGTATTGCGTTCTACTTTCTGTACCTGTATACTGATATTATGTTATAGTTGAATTGCTTGACGGAGATATTCTTTGACGAAGCGCTTCAACGTGCGAAACAATTGGACAAACATTTGGAAGAGAACGGCCTTCCACTTGGTCCTCTTCACGGTGTGCCGGTATCTCTCAAAGACACCTACAACTACCCTGGCTACGATTCGACTAGTGGAATAGCAGCTCTATGCTTCCGCCCAGCGAAAGACAAGTCATCGGTTGTGACTGTCTTGGAGAATGCAGGTGCAGTATTCTACTGCAAGACTAATATCCCACAAACGGTTATGTCACTTGACTCCTATAACTTTATCTGGGGTAGGACGTTGAACCCTTTGAACCGGAAACTCACAGCTGGTGGGTCCAGTGGTGGGGAAGGTGCCCTAGTTGGATTCCGCGGTAGCTTACTTGGAGTTGTAAGTGTATAATGTATTCCTTGTTACGCTCATAGATCAATGCTAATTCACAGCTTTTCATGTAGGGGAGCGATGTCGGCGGCAGTATCAGAGTACCCGCCATGTGTAATGGAATTTATGGTGTCAAGCCGACCTCCCATAGATATGTTTCTCAGGCCGGCTCTGAGTTTACTAAGCCTGGTAGCTTTGGAATCGGGCTTTCGTTCTCAACCGGTCCAATTGCGACATCCTTGAGAGCTTGTGAGCTAATGATGAAAGTATTGTCGGATGGCAAGATGTGGGAGTTCGAACCACAAAACTTGTATTCCCCGTGGAGAACACTCGAATTTCAGCCACGGCCGATGAACTTCCTAATCTTGATGACGGACTTGGTTACCACCCCTCTCCCCCCAGTGCAAAGGCTATTGAAAGAAACTGCAGCCCAGCTACAATCTCGAGGTCACAAAGTTGTTGTCTTGGACAACCCCCCGAGTTTTGTCAAGCAACTTCACGGACACTCAAATAAGATCATGAGCATGGAAGGAGGTGCTTGGGCTTCGGATTTCCTCGACGCAACTGGAGAACCAAAAGTACCGTGGGTAGCACCAAGACTTAAACGTGGGGACCCAGCAAACTTAAAAAAGCTGTACGAGCTAAACCAAAAGAACGTCGAGCTCACATCACAAGCCCTTAAGTTATGGAAATCGAATGACGGTAAGGACTTTGATGCAATCATCTGTCCTGTAGCCCCCCACCCGACCCCACAACCAGATGCTTGGAATGGTGCGGGCTACACCTCCATGATCAATATGCTAGATTGGCCAAGTGGAGCTATCCCCGCTCGGAACGTTACTAGAGAGGACCTAGAAGCGCCACTGGGCGTTGAAACAGGGACTAGTTGGGATAAAATCAACAGAACAAAACTTTGTAAGCAAACATATATCCTATTTATGCTCTTTGAAACCATATTCCTATTGACTTTGGCTAATATATTAAAACAGGGGAGAAGAAGGAAGACTACCTTGGGAGTCCACTCTCTTTGCAGATCGTGGGCAAGAAGATGCAAGAAGAGGAGCTTCTCCATGCAATGCAGGTGGTCGACGAGGTTGTATCCGGGACACGAGGTGCAACCATCAGGGATCACAAATTGTAATACCAAAATGTATTTCAATATAATATAATAGAATGAGTTTGCGGAAATAGGAAAAATCAAGCCATGTACTGCTTCTAGGCATCCTCGGCCGACTAGCCACCCCCAAGCATGATCACGTTTGTCGGACCGTATATCCAATCGGATTGCTTTGATATGTCTTACGACCCAAATTTCCCTCCCCGTATCAAAAGAGAGGTTTTGTAAACATATTTCTCCAATCGGCTAGGCTCACAGTATGAGAACGTGCAAGCCAATCTATTAGTCTTGTACCTAGCCAATCTATATGTGCGGGAGGCCCCACAACGCAGGACCATGTTGCATCTTTATCAGGAGCACGCAAGACTTGGCATATATCACAAATATTAGAAGACGGTGCAAATCCAATTCTGCAGTTCGAAATATCCAACAGCTTGTCTCCACATTTGTTTCCTACGTTACCAGGGATATTTTGTCACTTTGATTGTGTGACCTTCAGCGCATTTGACAGGGGGGGTATCAACCCGATCATGTCAGCCATTTGTTCGCCGAAATAACCTACCGAAGCTCGTTTACTTTGCGAAAAATACAAAAAGGCTGGACGAGAGGAAGAGGAAGAGGGGAGAGCCTCGATATGTCGTGATCCATGGCTTTGGGTCTGTTGTCAAATGTTTTGCCCGTCTCCACCACTTTGGGATTTTCCCCTCTTATCTCGCCACTCTTTTATCTGGTTATCGCAAGAAGGACGATACGGCAACCGGTGATGAGATGAAGCCAGGCAATTGCGTGATCCCTAAATCTCTTCAGCTTTCTTGGAGTGGAGTTTTTCAAAAGTTTCCTCCGAGGTCGTAGTGAAATTTCTCGAACTTGGCAGACCCATGAAGCGCTCGTCTGAGCATATAAAATATGTTGAGTCCAGCCCCTTCGGGTCCTTCTTTTCGAAGGCCAGGCCAGCGATCCCATTTCCTGGTTCCGTCCCTGCATTTCCTAGTATTCTCTTCTTTGATATCTCCGCGGAGTCTTAGTTTCTCCGTTGTCGTCCGTCTCACCGGTTGACTCATTACCATCCTTTTGAAATGTCAGATATAAAAACCCACCCGCCGGTCGAGGAACCCAACCTCGACTCCAAAACCCCAGTCGCGGAAAGTAGTTCCACCCAAAGCGACTACGAAGGCACAGACCAGGATATCGACGGTGACTATGGCTCCTACGGCAACCACGTCTTCTCTGACCCGAAAGTGGCAGAATACTGGCGTGGGATTTACGAGGGAGCTAAATACGAAGGCCGCCACCGATTCGATCCGGATTTCACGTGGTCTGCCGCTGAAGAAAAACGGTTGAAGCGGATAATTGACTGGCGGGTCATGACATGGGCTTGGCTTATGTTCTTCGCCTTGGATGTCAACCGCAGGAACATCAACCGCGCTATTACGGACAACATGTTGCCCGAGTTGGGGATGAATACTAATGATTTTAACACTGGGCAAACAATCTTCTTGGTTTGCTTCTTGTCTGCAGAGTTGCCGAGCGGCTTGATTTCGAAGAAGTTGGGACCGGATGTCTGGATTCCATTTATTATAACGGCTTGGTCTTTGGTATCATTGTCCCAGGTTGGGTTGACAAGCAAAGCGGGATATTTTGCTGTTAGAGGCATAATGGGATTTCTGATGGGAGGATTTATCGTAAGTTTACGTCTAATCTCTTTTTTACTCATACTAATTAATTCTGTTAGCCCGATACTGTCTTATATATCACCTACTGGTATAAAGCAAAAGAACTTCCGATCAGATTGTCATGGTTTTGGACCGTCCTCAGTGCTTGTCAGGTTTTCGGCTCTCTTCTTGCCGCCGGTATCCTCCAGATGCGTGGTCTAGGTGGATGGTCCGGCTGGAAGTTTCTCTTTCTGATCGAAGGCGGTATCACCGCTATCATTGGTGTATCAAGTTGGTTCCTCATGCCCGCGAGCCCCAGCCAAACGAAAGGCAGGTTCCGCAAAAAGGCTTGGTTCAACGAGCGAGAGGAGAAAATACTTGTCAACAGGTTACTGAGAGATGATCCCTCCAAGGGCGATATGCACAACAGACAGGGCGTTACTCCACCGCTCCTTTGGAAGTGCCTCAAGGACTTCGATCTCTGGCCGCTCTACCTCGTCGGTCTAACAGCATATATTCCGCCAGCCCCACCACAGAACTACCTCG